>WOVY01009850.1:0-1325000 GCA_013436015.1 Rhipicephalus annulatus
ACATATACATCCAGTGTGAATACACTGGATGTATATGTATTCAGATAAAGAAACAGGTTATAATAAACTCGCCGTCCTTCCACAGGCGCATTCCACTGGACATACATCAAGAAAATGTGGTGGTGCTCTCTTCGGGCGTTTGATTTCGCTTGGTAGGAAAAAGCACCATGCCTACCGCAATTGCTGCTGTGTTTACGCTGGTGCGTGTGCTATTTGTGGCTGTTCAAAGAGAAAAAGTAGTGTATCGACAAGCTATAACGCTAATTTGCGCAGAAAGACACAAGAAAGATGGTCTAGGTCTTTTTTCAGTTTTTTCGTTTTCTTTTAACAAAATTCGTTGCAGATTAGCCAAGACTGTGAAACCCAAGAACATGCATTTCACGCCGCTTCATCAGTTGAGCTTCGCAGTGGCTTCCATATAAAGCAAGTAGCTTTTTAAGGAGTGTCAGTAAGCTGTAGAATCACGCACTTTTTATTAGGTCGTGGAGGCGTATCGAGCACGTTCACCTCAAAGCAGGTTAATTGCATAGCACTGCTATATAGGAATCATTTTGCATGGTTGTCATTGTTGATATAACGGCAAAAATCATCGACGCGTATAAATACTATCGCTCTGCCGTGGTGGTCTAGTTGCTAAGGTACTCGACTGCTGACCCGCAGGTCGCGGAATGGAATTCCGGCTGCGGCGGCTGCATTTCCGATGGAGGCGGAAATGCTGTATGCCCGTGCTCTCAGATTCGGGTGGACGTTAAAGAACTCCAGGTGGTCGAAATTTCCGGAGCCCTTCACTATGGCCTCTCTCATAATTATATGGGGTTTTGGCACGTTAAACTCCATATATCGATCAATATCAAATCACTTTTAAATAATATCATCACACTTGCGTGAACTAAAAGTGTCACTAGGGCATCAAGCTTATGATCGAGAATGTTTTTCTCTCGACGTGAGTACGGTTCATTAAAGTAGCAGCAAACAAAAGAATGACTTAGAATATTCTTTTCTGAATATCTGCGACTGTGATCACAACCCCGACACAATTGTATCGGGCAGGGATGGTGTGGCTGTGCTGCGCTTCACGAAATTTTCTCGTCTCTGTGAATTCACAGAAATCATCACTCGGCAAACTCGTTGTGTTTGTTGACAGCCGTTTGTATTTTGCGGCGTTTAGACTGAGCGTACAAATTTAGCTGCGGTTTACAGTTAAGTAACCGTGTTGTCCGCAGTTTGTTGCTGAAGCATTTTCGCAAGCGTATTGCGGGTGAAATAGTTGCCGAGGCCACGCTTGTTGATTGCGCGAATAACCACTCCGGCACATTTGCTATATGCGCAGAGATAACATAACAATTGTGGCTAGGTGTTTTTTTACACCAGGTATTTGCATATTGTACCCCAGAGCCTCTTGCTGAATTGGGTCTGGTCGTTGCATTGGTAAAAATTATAATGTGCACGTGGGACGTAGGCTCAAGCTACGAAGATGACATTTCACAGGTGAACTACGATTCAGCCATTCAAAGAGCTAATATTTTTGATGCGGTTCTCAAAGCTACACGTCAACATTGTTCGTTTGTTTATTCAGAGTCTCTCTACAGCCACTGCATTTTTTTTGTTGTAGCCGCCACTTGTAAACTTGCGAAAGGCGTCCTGACGCGCTAATCTCGAAGGCAGCTTAAGCAGCTGCCACCATCGTCGTCACGTAATCATAGAGGGTGGTGGCGCGCTGTTAGCTGGGAGAACTAAGCGGAGCCAACGTGCCGTAACTTTACTCGGCACGTACTATCTTAAGAAACATAGAATGGGTCAATACTTTCCGAGCCCTAAACACTGCTACAAATTTCAGTGATTCAGCCAAAGCTCCCAAAGCTGCCGACGTCACGAAACTGGTGCAATAAGTGGAGACTGAAGACGCCCTTCTGATAATTGCATAAACACGCCTCACTGTGTCAATTGTGACGGTTATCATGCAGCGTACTTGCGTTCGTGTCTAAATTAGAAAAATAAGAATATACAACCGTCAAATTGATTAGAAAATATTTTAGAAAAGTTTGAAAAAGGGCATAAACAGCGCACCCTTTCTACTCTACACCCTATGTTGGTGCGACGTGACGGGGGGCATGTCGCACCAGCCCCCGGCACTCCTTAGGCATGCGAAGAGTGATTGGTACGCTGTGGCACCTGCCCCGTAAGCGTTAGTAGCCCAGTTCTTTCCGCCAGCTCGCAAAGGGGTACCAGCGGCTCCAAGGCCGTCAGGTACCAAGGTTTTGTCTCACTAAGTGAGGTCCAAACTCGAACCACCAACTCATGAGTCGGGGCATTCTGCCTCCTAGAAGCTTTCCGGAGACCTCTAGGTAAACAGAAAGCTAGTAACAGGGCCCAATTGCAGCTCTGTTACTTGAGCTCAGACTTCGCGTCCTAACAACAGATCCCTATTTTAGATGCGGAAGCATCTTATACTCGCGCCTTGTAGTGCGCCGTCCGCGCCGTCCGCACCGCTTCTCGAACATTCGACAGCTGACGCGCGCGCATGCGCCGTCGCGCCGTCGCCCACCATCTGTGCCGCGCGCGCTTCTCCTTCGAGAACATTCGACAGCTGACAGCACATGCGCCGTCGCGCCGTCGCCATCTGTGCCGCGCGCGCGCTTCTCCTTCGAGAACATTCGACAGCTGACAGCGCATGCGCCGTTGCGCTGTATATATACTCAAGGTCGGCGCTCGCTCGCTCAGTTGCCGCTCGTCCGTTGGTTTGTACGGCGCGTCGACGTCCGAAGTCGCCGTGAAATGTCATGACGATGTACCTCGCGCCAAACCTCTCTCGTGCCGCCATAGAAAAGTACGTCGACGAGGGCCGTGCAAGATTACAGAAAACAACAAACCGCAACATCGACCGTTCATGCTAGTTGGCGACTTCAACGTCGACGTCATCAAGGACGATTGGATAGTCGAATACATGGCGTCGCGACACTCGCTGAAACGCGCAACGCACGACGACTGCAAACACCACCAGCCGACCACCATTCGCGGAACCTGCATCGACCACGTCTTTGCAAATTTCGACCTACGACCGATGCAACCCGATCCACTCACTCTTTACTTTACCGACCACAAAGCCATCGTCCTCAAAGTTCGTCGCAATAAATAAGACACCGCCCTTTCGCATACGTGCCGTACGTGTTCACTCATTTAACACACCCATTTCACAACCCGTTAACCAATTTAGCCATCGACCCAAGTAAAGTCGCAATTTAACACCCGTTAACCAATTAACATCCTTCCGCATTCTCCTCAGTGTTCCCCCGAGGGAAGCTGCGGGCAATTTTTTTTCATATACGCAGCGTTACTATACATTTGTGATGAACAAAAAAATTATACAATGGAACTTTGGGGGCCTTCTCGGGAATGTTCGCGATGTTCAAGCACATTTATGCAAACATTAACCAAAATTCTTTTCTTTCAAGAAACACAATTAAAATCTTATTACAAATTTTTTTCTTTGTAGATACATTATTTTCCGAAAAGACCGTGATGATGCAATGGCGTCCTCTTGAGGTGTAGCCAATATAGTTATTCAAGAAATTGCATGCACACACTTACTGCTTTTAGCGTCCCTTTAGGTAGTGGCTGTTATAGTGGTACTCTTTAATAAACTTGTCACCATTTCCTCTCTATACAAACTCCCACACATACAACTCCATAAATATGAGTATCATTACTTTATAGACAAACTTCACGAACCCTATCTTGCCCTAGTGGACTTTAATGCGCATAGTATATCTGGGATGACTGCCGCTGTGACGAACGTGATCGTCTAAATGAAAGTTTCTCTTCTGGCGCGTGATTACTGAACCGAAAAAGTCAACATATTTTAGCCTCGTTAGCAATACCCACTCACACATATACGTCAGCATTGCATATCTACCACTTTTACCTCTGCCCAGTGAAAAGTCATCAATTGTCTTTTCGGAAGCGATCATCTCTCCGTAATTCAGACCACACCAGTGTCAAACAACTGTACCGTTTCCTCTCAAACAGAGCGGCCAAAAGCCATGTTTGCCTTTCAAGTGCCGCCAACGGAAGTGTGGGGGAGGGGGACGCTTAAGCCCCAAATACGGGCTACTTCCGCGTCTTGAAACCCCTTTTTTGCTATGGCAACTTTAACGGGCGCCGCAAACCACCTTCGGAGCGCCATTGGTCATCTTCTCTGTCTGCTCACGGAGAGAGTGAAAGCACTGGTCGTCGACGGAAAGAGAAATGCCAGGCAGCGGGCAGACTCACCCTACCAGCCCGAGCAACAACACCGCTTTTTTACGGGGACTTACTGAGTGCTGGTGAATGTATGTGAAAATGTGACCCCTTTTCCTGTTAATTAAAGGTACTTTTGTTGAAATGTTCACAAGTGTTCGACCGTTAACTGGCTGATTAGTGGACGCGTTGATCAGTCAAATGTTGAGCTGCGAGACCAGCAGAGTAAAAAAGCGCTTCAACTGCCATCGGCCGCCAACTCAACGTCCGCCGGCAATGGGATACGTCGCCACGGCAAGACCCCCGGTTGAGCCCAGACACACGTCCATTGCAAGAATTTCATTGCCAAGAAGTTGAGCAGCTGACAGCTGAAGGGCAGCAACAAGGTGGGCTCATTTCATCTCTCTACGCTCAGCGCGCAGCTTAGCAACATTTGTTTTACATACGTCCGCTCCGATACAAAACGTGCAAGCAAGAATGGACCAGGACGAGCTGACGCATGTGTGTCCAAATGTCACACCACAAGATAAACCTTCCGCATCAAACATTTGCCGCAAAGAAAAACAACCCTGTCGACGAGGGCTAAAGAAATGTATCAACGAGCCGCGAATAGCACTGCCGTATGCTAGATTCTGTTTGAAAAAACGTGGAGAGCGCTCTTCAGGCACTGTCACGCGCAAAGGGAGAACAGTTTACCGGCGCCAAAACGCAGCTTCGTGCAAGTTACAAGCGCTACGAGCATGCTACCGCAAGATACTCAGCCTTTCTCGAGAAGGCGAAGAGGCCTGAAGCCAGGCACGAATTACAGCTCCGACAGGCAATCGTTGAAGACCGTGAGGCGATCATGAGCGAAAAGTTACGAGAGGCTACGCCACAAGAAAGCGACAAGGCACATGAAACAGCGTCGCCGTTCTCTCTATAGGCTCACTCAAAATCTTCTTCGCGATCACGACGATCGGGCTTCTGCACGATCATCCTGGCTGCTGTGCAGGCCCGCGCGCAAGCAGAGGCTGTCAAAGCAGAGCTCAGTTTGGTCGTAAGAGGCCGCAATGCGCTTAGAGAAGGCAAGAATGGAGGCCGAGCTTGAGGTATTACAACATGAAAAAGAGGCAGCTGCTGTAGACGCGCAGGCAAGTGCACTCGAGACAGCAGTGAAACAGAATGGCGGGGAGTGCGTTCGCCCACACCCACCTTTAGACCGGACACTACGGGTTTTGAGCTACATCGCTGAGCAAGCCGCCTTACGTCATGCCGAGCTTGCGTCTCATCGGGCGCTTGTTGGTCATCCGAGACGCTAGAGCTTTGAGCATGCCGAAGTAACCAACCACCTCACAGACTTGCGTGACTATCATGAGCCGCCTGTGCACACGCCAGCACCTAACAGTTCCAGCTCAGAGCTTGCCGGCGTCCTTAAACTCCTGTGCCGCAAGGACCTTGTCTTTACAGGACTTGCGAAGTTTGATGATCGACCTGAGAACTTTCGAGCTTGGAAGTCATTTTTCAAAGGTGTCATCAGAGATGTAGACCTTTCTGCGCAGGAAGAGCTCGACCTTCTAATCAAATGGCTTGGTCCTGAGTCATCGCATCAAGTTCGAAGGTTGAAATCTGTTCATGTGGATGACTTATTGAAGGACTTAAACATAGTGTGCAAACGGCTCGATGACGCCTTCGGACGTCCTGAGGCTATTGAGGATGCGCTGCTGAGGAGGTTGGAGGAATTCCCAAGAATATCGTACCGAGATAATGCCAAATTGCAAGAGCTCAGAGACCTCCTGCTGGAACTCAAAGCTGCCAAAACTGATCCCTACCTCGCCGGTCTTAACTATTTGGAAAGCGCAAGAGGAATAAACAAAATTGTTTCCAAGTTGCCATCTGGACTTCAAGAAAATTGGATGTCAGTGGGTACTAAATACAAAAACAGAACAACACTGCATTCCCACCCTTTGCGGATTTTTCAAAGTTCGTTCAAGACCAGGCAACCATGAGGAACGATCCCAGCTTCATCCTGCAACCACAATATGTCTCGCCTTCGATCACACAGCAAAAAGAAGAAACGACCACCAAGACCCCGCTGCACAAGTCATCTGTGTCAGCAAGGAAAACAGACGTAGATCACGCCTTTGAGCAGGTTCAGGAAACCACTCCAAAGCAGCTACTTGAATCGAAGATCTTCGAAAAATGGTGCCCGCATCACAAGAAGCCTCAACCTCTTGCAAGGTGTCGCGTTTTCCGTGAAAGAACACTGGAATAGCGGATGACCTTTCTTAAGCGCACGGAATATGTCTACTATGTTGTTTATCCTCAAACCACACGCAGTGACAATTCAAGGCGGTCGTTAAAATGCTACATATGCAGCAGCGGTAATCATGCGACAGCGCTTCACCCATCAACTACGGGCTCAGAGTCGCCGAAGCCTAATGAACGCGATGACAGCTCTGCTAAGAATTTGGATGAAAGAGTCTTATCTACGCGTACCGAGGTGGCAAACGTGAACGACAACTACAGATCGTGCGCTCGAATCTGCCTCGTGGATGTGACTCATCAATCTCAGCCAGACAAGATATTAAGAACATACGCGATACTCGATGAACAGAGTAATCGTTCGTTGGTTCGGCCAGAACTTCTCGACGAGTTCAGTGTGGAGGGCACACCTACCCAGTACATATTACGCACTTGTTCCGGCAGTACTGAGGTTGTTCGTAGGATCGCAAACGGCTTCTTTGTGCGGAGCGTATCGGGCAATGTCAAGCTCTCCCTTCCACCTCTTCTTGAGTGCGATGAGATTCCGGACAACAGGGAAGAAATTCCAACGCCAGACGCAGCATGGAACTACCCGCACTTGAAGGCCATTGCCGCTCACATTCCACCTCTCGAAGAGGTAAGAATACTGCTCCTCCTCGGTCGAGATCTTCTCAGAGTCCACAAAGTTCACCAAATCATTAACGGGCCGCTTGACGCTCTTTATGCTCAGAGGCTCGATCTCGGATGGGTCATTGTCGGGAACGTCTGCCTGGGCCGTACGCGTAAAACAGGCACCATAAATGTGTTTAAGGACACACATTCTGGGCAACGGAAGATTATTCCTTTTCACTCCATGTACAAAACATTTCATGGTGATGGAAGCGCTGATTCTCTACACTGCGGATAGGCATCAGGTCAAGAATGATTTCTCGTCAATAATAGCATCAGATGACACCTTGGCACCTAAGCTGTTTGAGACAACGCGAGAAGACAACGAGCGTTCCCTGTCTATAGAAGACAGAGCCTTCCTCGATATTATGGATAGGGAATTATACAGACAGGTCATACAACTTGGTTGCCCCTCTACCTTTCCGTTCACCAAGAGGACGGCTTCCGAATAACCGAGAACAGGCTCTCTCTCGCCTGTACTCGCTGCGACGCATGTTGCAAACAAACCCTGTGACAAAAAAGCGCTTCGTGCACTTCATGAAAGAACTGTTCTTCAGGGGTCATGCAGAGGAAGCTCCGCCACTTAACATCCACGAAGAGGGCTAGTACTTACCCATATTTGGCGTTAAGCATCCTCAAAAACCCGATCAAATCCGTGTGGTGTTTGACTCCAGCGCTCAGCACGAAGGATTGTCTCTGATTGGTGTCCTTCTCACCGGACCCGACTTGACAAACAATCTTGTGGGAATACTGATACGCTCCGGCAAGATTCAGAGGCGATAACTGCCGACATTGAGCAGATGTTTTACAATTTCGTTGTTCGTGAAGACCATAAGAACTACCTAAGGTTCCTCTGGTTTAAGTACAATGACATCTCCCGAGAAATACTTGAGTGCCAAATGAAGGTGCACGTTTTCGGCAACAGTCCCTAACCCACGGTGACAACATATGGGCTTCAGCGAACTGCTCAAGAGGCTACTCAACAATTCGGTGAAGATGCCAGGAGGTTCGTCGAGTTAGACTTCTACGTCAATGATGCACTCAAGTCCCTTTCGTGTGAGGAAGACGCCACCACTCTGTTGAAGAGAACGCAAAAAATGCTTTCTACGGCTAACATAAGGCTGCACAAGATTGCCTCAAATAGGCAGATTGTGCTGAATGCGTTTTTTTCACAAAAAAGTGCACAGGGACTGAAAAGTCTTGACTTGAACAAAGACGCATCAAATATGCAGAAAAGACTCGGTCTTCTTGGGATGTAGGCAACGACACCTCCGTCTTCAGAGCTCCTCTTCAAGACCAGCCCTATACACGGCAAGGGGTGCTGTCGACCGTCAACAGTCTGTTTTACCCGCTGGTGTTCGTGGCACCTGTAACGGTTCAGGGAAAGCACCGGCTCTGTGACCTCGTGAAGGAAGGTTATGACTGGGACACGCCACTTTCGGATGCAAAGAAACAAAGTTGCGATGAATGGAAGAATTCTCTACAAGCACTTCATTGCCTACGTGTGCAGAGAACTTATGTACCACACTCAACTTCTGAAGCCGCCACTAGAGAAATTCACGTGTTCTCAGATGCGTCCACGAGTGCCATCGCTGCGGTAGCGTACCTACGGGTAATCGACAAGCAGGGAAACAAACATGTCGCATTTGTCTAGGAAAAGGCGAAGCTCGCGCCGAAACCAGACCTCATAATCCCAAGGCTTGAGTTGTGTGCAGTGGTCCTTGCTGCAGAAATGGCCGATGCCATACTACGAGACTTAGACTTCCACCCGAGTTCTGTCACATTTTACACAGACAGCAAGGTAGTTCTGGGGTACATACACAATGAAACGCGAAAATTCTATGTGTATGTAGCTAACAGAGTTCAGCGCATACGTGCCAGCACACCACCTGATCAGTGGAAGTACGTGTGTACGGAAGAAATTTCAGCAGACCACGCCACCAACCAACAGTGTCGTCTAACAAGCAGACACCAGACGGAGAGTGAGCCGTAACCTCTCGAACAGAGCGGCCAGGAGCCGTGTTTGCTTTTCAAGTGCCGCCAACGGAAGTGGGAGGGGGGATGACGCTTAATCCCCAAATAGGGGCTACTTTTACGTCATGAAACGCCTTTTTCTTTTGTTATGGTCACTTTAAACAGGCGCAGCAAACGACATTCAGAGCGGCATTGGTCATATTCTCTGTGTACTCATGGAGAGAGTGAAAGCACCAGTCGTCGACGGAAGAAGAAATGCGAGGCGGTGGGCAGACTCACTCTACCAGCCCGAGCAACAGCGCCGCTTTTTACGGGGACTTACTGAGTGCTGGTGAATGCTCGTTAAAATGTGACCCCAATTCCTGTTAATTAACGTTACCTTTGTTTAAATGTTCACAAGTGTTCGACCGTTAACTGGCTGGATAGCGGATGCTTTGATCCGTCAAATGCGAGCTGCAAGACCAGCATAATGACTGTCTTCCACAGGTTTCAAATGGGTCACATAAAATCTACTTGGGAACACTTCTATAGGCTTTTTCAAGTTAAATGAACCGACTTAGATTGGCTAAGCATATATGCAGCAGTAGAGTGCAACGTTTGAGAATGACGCTGCAATTAAGTGCATTCTACAAACATCTTGGCAGCCTCAAAAACTACGTGTTCTTTGAAGGAACACTGAAAATTGATATGCGCGCAGGAAGCAAAAATAAAGCATGGAAGTCACTTCAATACGTTTTGACACTGGAAAGTCTACCTATTTTAAAGACAAACACTAAGGCAGGAGAGCCCCCTGGCAGGCAAGAAGACACAGTTGGCAAAAACGTTGACGAAAAGCTTACGACACCGCCTGTCGCTTTGGCATGCTACGATACCTATCGTACAATAGTATCTGAGGCAACGCGCTGGCCATAATCCAAAGTTATTTGTCCAATCGCAAGCTCCACGTTCGATTGAGAAATGTATTGTTTCGAACGTTTGTCCACGACACTAGAGTACCACTAGCGGGCGTTTTGAGTTGAGCAATTTTGTTCTAAAGAAGAATACCTTGCATTCCTACATTTTACGCAGTATTTTTTATTACACATACTTCGGGTTGTAAAGATAGGGTTTAAATCTTGCAATCTCAGAGCATGCGAGAGGCGGCCACAACTTCGTGTAAATAATGTAACCAAACGAGCAGACGAGAACGGGTTCAGCCTTCGTTATTGAAAAACGTCAACCATAGGAATGGTGGATTCCACCATCCACCATTTTGGTGGATTATGGCGGTGGAAATGTTGGTAGTACATGGTGTATGGTGGCGTATGGTTGAGCGAATGGTGGATGACGCGCTCCAGCCGGCAGTGCTATAGCGCGAAGCAGCGTCAGAACCACCGTGACGAGCTGCCACTAAAGAAATAATAAAAAGAATTGTATGAAAAACCATGTAGAAAGCACCCGCAAATAAAAGGTGCGAAAGCGCAGAATCGAACCTGCCACCTACGGATTTCTAACTGAGCACACTAACCAGAGCGCTACGCTGACAGATGGCGGTGTTGGTGTTAAAGAAGTAGTCAACTCAGAAACTCACCCTTCGAATTCTGTTTTGTTTGTCGTTTACTCGAGATTGACGGGATGTGCACCAGATAATAACATTTTCACATTTCATGACCACGAACAAGTACTGCCAGTAACGTCTGCCACTGTATTATTGGCAATAGCACTATGTTTTTGTTACAATTTACAACCACAAGAAAGTAAGCAACTCTGTGGACTGACGAGCAGGTAGAGATTATCGGCGGTTACCGCCAAGTTTGATATCAGTTTCTCGCTCCTTCCGAGGGGTGATATCTGTTGAGGCTCTATGACGCTTCTATGCTCATTTTGCAGATACGCCTACACAATTGATTGTGATGTTTTTCGCGCAACGCACAGCGCAGTCATGCCAGTGCACCACTGTTGCTCTGTCGTTTGGAACAACTACATAACGGCTTGTCCAAAACTAATGCAGTGCGCCAGAAACACTATGTTATCATATTGGTTCAGTAACCATACGAATGCACGAGTCTATGGTCTCGCATAAGAGCCAGTGAAGTGGCGGCGAGCGCGATCGCCGGCCGTCGGTGAGTGAGGCGTAAATTTCATGGAAGTGCTGCAAGCGCGTCGCCACAATATTTGTCGCTTCGTGCGCGAACACCGTACACAATAAAAAAGGCTTCATTCAGGTTAAATGTTGCCACAGCTGTGCTGTATTGTCATAATCACTCGTCAAAATTGTGCATTCTGAAACTAAGAAGCGCCGATAACAATTGTACAGCTCGGTCGCTAGGATTGACCTTTGGTGGAAATCACGGAGATAGAACAGAAGGGTGAAAGTCGAATTCGCTGGGGCTCGTCTCGACGCATGTAGAAATTGAAAGTTTATGCATATTCGCATGTACTTTGTTAATTTGAAAGTATGGCTCAAGCAATAGAGTGTGCAAAAATCGCCAGGGTTGCGTTTCTATTGTGGTGACATCAAGTCACCGCTGTGTTCTGCTCTAACATTGAAAGGGGCAACTGCGAACTGGAGCTCATTTGTTTCTCGACAACTGCACGCTCATGTAAAACATTCATAGTCACTGTTCACGGTGACACTTCTAGTCTTTTAAACATCACAACTGCGAAACACATCGTGGATGTCAAACTGATGTATGTACGTGCGCGAAATGTAAACATATATTCACGGCCACAAATTATACGCTCCACAAAAATCGAAGCGCTGTTGACACCACTAGAATAAAAAAATAAACGTGCTAGAAAGCGTGACGAGCAGCGTTGGTTTCTTCTGACCATAAACATATATCTCTGCGCATACAAGGATGAAACACACGAAATAAGTGTTTTCACATATTGTCATGTGCTTTTTCATCATGCCACCATCATCCATCAAGCTTTCATCACGCAACCGTCATACACCTTGCTCACCCAGCCTTCTACCAAAGACGTTTTGCCTCGCCACCATCCGTCAGCAATTTCTACCGTCACCACCATTAGTTCGCCACCACCACTACCATCTGCCACCATCTTTTCCCCTCTAGCCATCATCAGCCGGCGTTTTCCACCGTCACCGCCATTGGCTTGCCACCATCACCACCATCTGCCATCATTTTTCTACCATCGCCGCTATGAGCCATTATGCCCACTACAGTTTCCACCATATCCCCTAATATTTCCGCCATATACACTATTATTTCCACCATATCCAACCATGATTCCAGCATCCACCATTCCATTACTTTCAATAGGGTTATACCGCAAAAGAGCCCGGGTGCTTCATTTTCAAGAAACAAAGATCCAGACATTGATCGGCATGGGGAGCGGTTAGCTGTTACAACTGAACATAAAAGTTTAGGCATAGTTTAAGACATGAAATTGACAATCCTTTCCCACATTAGAGATTCCAAACACAAATTTCCGAAAGCTATGAATATACTAAAGGGCTCTTCGCTCTGAGCAAAAGTGTGTGCCACTTTTCGAACATCGTTTTGTAGTTCCTGCTGCAGGTCTCCCGCCATGGCAGTGCAAGGGCACATCGAAGTGACTTCCATTTGTCTTTCACAGAACTGATGCAACACCCACCTATTGTATTTATCTGCAAGTACTTCTTAAAACTCAAAACAAATACGATTGCCCAAAATTCTTCATTGCTGCCTCCAAGTCAAACACTTCTGCCTTCTGTTATGCCGTTGGGCCATCTTCTTTGTATTCCGGCAATCTGCACCCTAACACAAGTATATTCACAGCTCAGGCCTACGCAATAATTGCAGCCGTCAGATTAGCTGCAAAGCGCAGTTACATATACTCAATCTCTCCGCGTTGTGAAAGTCCTTAAAACCATAAAAAATCCCGAAAACATTGTCCTTGCATCTCTCTACTAACTCAAACAGCACGTCATAGTCTGCTGCGGGCCAGGACACCGCGAGATACAAGAAAACGTGTTGGCCGACAAGCTAGTCGCGTCACTCAGCGCAAGCATTTTTTAATATTGGCTATACTGGTACTTTTCATGAAACCTCTCCTGTAGCAAAAATACAGGGCTTCTTTGCAGAACACGTGGGACACGCACACAGACAATAAACTACACACTATTGAGCCACACCTTGGTTTTCGGCCGCCAGTACGCAAACCTGATCTTTCAGAAGTACCTCATCGCACACACGCACAGTACAAACTCATGCCTTTTTGTCTGGTTGAAATCCACCCTTGTGTGACAAAACGTGAAGCACAGTCAGTGCTTCTACCCATCTAATTCAGTGCGATAAATTAGACACTTCATGGAGACCACATTTTTAATTGCACTGCCGACAACAAAATACCTTTACGAGGCGTTGTCGGTCGGTGTGGAACTACTTTTCATTTGTAAATTTTTACTGGCTTTTAAAACACGTGAATTAGCTTTCTGTCAGGTATCCGCCCTATTTCGAAAAAAACGGCATCTCCAGCGTAATACAAGTATGTTTTTGACGCTGGTAAACGCTGTAAACACTGGCACACGCTGGTATTTACTGGTACTTCGCTGGACGCACTGGTAAAAGGCTGTGTCGCACTGGTAGGGGCACTGGCTTCACCGCTGTAATGCTGGTGCACACTTTGAAGCGCTGGAGGCGCTGTACTTTTCTCTGGCAAGCGCTGGTGAATTCTGGAACACGCACTGTTGCTACCATCGCAGCGTTCACATTTATTTAACGTGTGCCGTGGTTTGTTTCGGTGTCTTTGAATATAAAATGCTTGAGTCGACAGCACGGATAGATGCTACCCTAACAGACCCCGAGCATACGTAAGTTTTGCCGAGCACGTACGTTTCGCCGCAAATAATGCGCCTTTTTCGCATGACCCCACGTACACCGGCCATATTCGCATTAGTCGTGTATTGCTGCAATGATTCGACGTTGCAGTGTTTATAAGCCTGGAGCTTGACGCCACTCCTAACAGAAACAAAAATTGTTTATACCACCACAATAACTAAACGTAAATGAGGTCTCCATCGCTTCGCAAGTTTTTCCACTGGAGGCAAGAAAAAAAAGCTGTCGTTCGATTCCGCCACACCACATAAATAGATGTCTGGCCATGCTTATCCTTCTACTTATGTCACGTAATAGTTAGAAATGTTACAAAGCTCAAATGCGAAATCTTTTTCAACCATTCCAACTCATCGCGCCGAGAGCGGTCTTATGTGCTCGGCCCTGCCAGAATTACGCCTATCGTGCCAGCTGCGTCGGTGTATAGTTACCGGCATTTCTTGCTTGTATGACACACAATTTTAAAGTTTGGTTTAGTTTGGTTTGGTTTGCTTTTATTCAAGGCCAAATTGAACAAGATTGCCTTGGGAGATACGACAAAAGGCTAAGTAAAAGCCTGACTTGGTCGTGCCACCCTGGCAGCAAAGCAGAAACATACCGCAAGTACAGTACTCAGGAAATTACAACATCACGTGTTATCTTACACGGGTACCATAGTGAAACAGGAACTGTGAGAAGTGTGAATAAAAAATAGAAATTTAAACAGTCCTTATTCGAGTGGTGGCAAATACAAATAAATGCATGTTTTCTATCAAATAAATTAACAAGAAACATCTTGACTAGAAAATCGAGTTGCTCTACAAGACAAACTAGAGCATAATAAACAACAGGCAAGGGACAATAATGAACAAGTGTGAGAATAACTGTAAAGTATAGTTTAGACATTCATGAACATAAATCAACTGTTTTGATTTGTGTCGATGTCCACACAAGAAGCGTTGATGATGATGTGTCGCGCTTTCACCTACACAGGCTGTCACCGAAAGCTGCCAGCCGCACTTAACCGGTACTTCTCTGACTGATGTGTAAAGAACACGCAATTTCCAGTTAGTAATTTGGTACGCTTTCGGGAACTAACTCCCTGGCATATGTTTTGATTGGATTGCATTAGTACTTCTTGGGGCAGTTTTTTAGTAGTTGGTGTTGTTATAACTAAAAATCTTTACACTGGCGCGCCCGCTGTTTACTTCCCGCGAAGGCCAGAAAAACAGCTGTCTCTTGATGTCACTACTCCGAAAACCTACATCTAGCAATGATTGACCTACTCACTTCAGGTCAGTTTAGGTAACAGTAAAAAGTGCGGCGAAGCTCAAATGCAGAAAGTTCAAGCATCGGAACTCAGCTGCGTCGAGAGGGGCCTTATGCAGTGAGTGCCCCATCCCAACGAGCATTAGGCCTATCGTGCCAGCCATGTCGGTGTACATGCTACCGGCGCATTTTACTTATGGTAAGCAGAATTCTATTGTGTAAGAATGACTGTAAAGTACAGCGTAGACATCCCTGATCTTAAATGAGACATTTCTCCGCATGTGCGGTACTGCACAAAGAGCGACGAAAATCAATGTGCCGTGCCCTCAGCTACTCAAACTGTCACCGAACGCTTTCTTCCGAATAGAGTAGCCGGTACTTCTCTGACTTGAAGTAAAAACACGGAATTTTAAGTAGATAATTAGGTACGTCTTAGTGAACTCACACACTGGATAACTCTTTCAGCGGATTGCATTAGCATTTCCTTAGGTGGTTTCTTAGTTGCAGGTATCAGTGTAACTGCAAATCTGTACACTGGCAGACCAGATGTATAGAGCTATATTTTTGGTTGCGCGAAAAAAACAATCAATAGTCAATAGTGTGAGAGCATATATACTGAACAATTCATTTTAAATCATCTTTGCATATTTACCAGTAGCAAGTGCGTGAAGCGACTATCGAAGAAAAAAAAATATCGGCAGCAATAGCCGACAGTTTGTGGCAGCTGCTCCAGTCAATTTGAGATTTCTCAGAGTTAAGATGTATACTCTTCGAAAAGCTGCGCTCTTGCAATTATGCGAACGTCATTCGGTGCCGGGAAGCCGTTCTCTACTGTCGACTCAAAACGCACTTGTTATTTGGAAAAGAATATCGCGTTCATCTGGACTGTGCAATTTGTAAATATGAAGTCGAACGACGTGCTCTTAGGATTAATAGTCATTTTTTGACCCACGCAACATGGTCTCACGTGCCTTAGTCGAAGAGTTCGTCGGATTGGAATTCGAAGATGACAAGTTCGCATCGTGTCATGGAATATTCTTTTATTTTTAGTATGGATGTGCGCATTATCGGTTCTTTCACTTCTATATTTACTTATTTATGGTGAAGGGAAACAGCACCCCCCTTCCCGTTTTAGCCCTGTGAAGCCATTTTGCTCAGAGGAGCCAGCGCTAAAGCTAGAACGCTGCCGCTCCAGCGTCCTAGTACCATGGCGGGGAGGTGCTGGTACCTGTGCGATACTGGGCACATAATCAGGCATGATGCTGGACGCTGGTACCCAGTGGCACTGGTTTTCGCTATAGGGCAGTAATTTTTTAGCAAAACCTCAAAAAAGGCCGCTGCTGCGGTGGCTACATTAAAAAAAGCACCTGCCTCGCAGCTCTTGGATGCAAGGGCGTTAACGAGCCACATGTGCTACGCATTTTTCTACATCTTGCTTTCATAAGAGGAACTTTCGCGATGACCAATGTTTGGGGAAAGCAAAGGATGGACAGTCGGTAGATAGCGCCTGATGAAAAGGGAAGATAACAAAAAGTGGCTGTGCAAACGTGGTACTATACCGTTCGTCTCTACACGCGCCTTTGTCGCCAAACGCTATGAGCTTTCGTTTACTGCACCTTCCGCTGGTGAATCACCTGCACGCCTGAAGCGTTCTCACGATGATCCACTCTGAGAAACAAGTCGTCTCTATCATGACACCGCCTGCACAGGATAATGTGGCGGCGCGCTGTCACAGTAAGTGTGGACAGACGGCAGCGTCATGTGTACACTATCTCCAGCCAGCCGACCGGCTGTCTAGGTAGACTTGTTGGGCGAAAGTATTTTAAGCTGTACGTTGACGAAACTACAAAGTTCTTCTTTGGCTGATTTATTAGAGGGTGAGGAGAGAAAAGTGGGGGATTGCAGAGGCAGAGACACGTCTCTGATGAAAGGAGAGTTGCCTGCTGCATTGGTGGATCATCATAAAGGGGTTTGCCCACAAGGTATTCCCAGATGAGAAGGGAGGTATTTATTGAAGAAAAGCGGTGAGAAGGGGAACTTGTTGCTCAAGGACGAGATCGGAAAGCGTGGACGGAGGTCATGCTTGGAGCCAACTCTGATCGAGGGTTTGATACATTACAGTGAAGTTGGTGTCGAGATGTGTACTATACTAAAGGCTGGGCAAGTAACGCCGACGTTGATACAGCCCAGTGCTTACTGTGCGGTTGGTTTAGTGACCGCCCCGGCGTTTGATTATAAGTAAGTGACAATGCGTAAATAAACTAAAGTTTGCCAGGAACTGAGCGACCGGGCCTGTCAACTCCTTCAGCGTGTCATTGTGGTCGTCCTAACGATCATGATTACCTCCATCATCCCAATCTTAACTGGCGCACTCGGCAGGTGTCGCAGCTACTTCCTGGAGAACAATGAGACCTCCTGCCTTCCTGGCACACGTATACTAAAAGCCGAAGGTGGGGGCTTAAAAGGGTCATCAAGGGACGTTAGAGCAGAGATAAAGACATGCAATTCAAAATACCTGAACTCGGTGCAACACCGAACATGACGACCCGCTGAGCCGGAATTCAGAGTAACGGCTTCTTATGCTCGACATCGGCTCCTCAACTAGAGCGGCTAGCGACTGCTGAAGTTACAGGGATCGTGAGATCCAATGCGTGACCGGCCACCAGCGCACCTCTCAAAGCAGTGACTGAGCACTGCACGTACACCCTACTATAGTAGAAAAATGTTTCCACTACCTGTTCACTGAAACTTCTACCGCAGGTTGTGTGGCGGCTCACGTAAGCACATTGAACCACAGGTGGGTGGCTGTTCCGGTTTTCCCGGGAGCACCGTGGCGACTAGAGTGACAAAAATAAGGAGGGCAGATGGGACTATTGAGGACTAGGAGTCAGACTGTAATGAGACATAGGCGGGTACAATTGGCGCAACTGTGGTGACTTGATAAATGCGTGGATCCTGCTGTTCAAATTCAAATGAATGAACTAGAAATACCAAGATTGAAGCTCAAAATTAAGCTACAAAAGTTGAAGCTTCACTCTTACACGAATTTTCAAGTTAGGCGGAGTGACATGTCTGGTTTGGCACGGTATGTAGATCAGTTGCGACCAGTTCATACGCCAATAAAGGTTTCAAATGAGCTGGTGCCTGCGTAGTTCCGTTGCACTGATTGTATGTGAATGCAAGCGTGGATTTAGGCCACTTGAACCAAAATAGCGGCACATTGGTGGCATATTGTGTTGGGGACCGAGTACTTTCATACAAGGAGGTTCGCGATATGATCCTGCATGAACTGAAGCTCACACGTGAGAGGTAAAAATGCTGAAATCATGCCTGTTGGAAAGGCGAGAAAACACGGAGACAGTTCACCACGAGACTCAAAATTTTGCTTATCTCCGCAGTAGAAAATGAGCAGTTTTCAAGATCGGTGGGCGTTGCTGATCTCGAACAGAGTCAAGCGGCTGATGCGCGAAGACATTCGCACATACGTGCTTGAGCTTGAGACAGCAGAATGACTAAGACCTCATGACCTCGCCCAGTTGGCCCAGAAATATGATGAGAACACGAGTTACAGAAACACACAAAAACATCTACTGGCGTTCAAAGGATGGTGACACGTTACATTGCTGCTGGACAGATAGGGTAGCTCAGGGAAATGAGAGAACGGGTTTCCGAAACTATGCTTGAGGGGAGAATGGACACATGTAGTACCAGTGCTCGCAAACGACACAGCCACCAGCGGAAAAAGGAGAAGACCGCTTGCCTATAGAGAGAATCACCACGAGAGCAGCATGTGAACTGGTGGAGGCGAGCTCATTGGCTGGGCACAGTGGTGCTGGAAGGTCAAGGTTAACGTGGATAGAATTAATAAGTGCAGGTTGCAAGTGCACTGCGTGCTTAAATTCAGGGTCGGATATTACAGTGATAAGGAAAGAGTTGGTGCCGCAATTACCGAAAACTCAGAGAGTATCTCAAGTAGCTTTATGCCTGGGCACTGTGGTGGTATAATGTCAAGGTTAAGAAGAATAGCATTGGTAAGTGCGGGCCGCAAGTTAAACGCATGCTGAGTATGAGGGTCGAATATTAGTGATCAGAAAAGAGCTAGTGCCACATTCAGTAAAGCTTCAGCGAGTAGACCAAGTATGCTCGAGAAAAGCAGTTGGACAGGCTGTTGCAGCTGACTTTAAGTGCGTTCCGTTGGCGCTGCACACTATGGGCAAAAGCTCAGCTCTAAAACTGGCAGGTATGTCTCAGGAGTCTTACCTGCCAATATGTGCGAGTAGAAAGGTGGCTATGCGAGTGCCAATCGGTCCTCTCACACAACCGCAAACAACCTTTCAAGCAGTGTACTTGCACTGTATCGGTCCAATAGAACCTGCATCATCGCATGGCCATCAGTATGCTTTGTGCATGATTGGCTTACGCACGAGGTGGCTTGAGGTCATCCCGCTTCGAGCTTTTACTGCGAGCACAACTTGTCAGGCTTTTTTTGATATTGTCTCATGGTGTGGGGGGCCTCAACTTATATGCAGTGACCACTGAACTCCTTTTACAGCAACGTTAACTAGAGAGCGGACAGAAAGGCTAGGAGTGAAGGTAGTATGCTTTTCAACACTGCAGCACATGAAGAGTAACGGCTTAGTACAGGGCTGAAACGGAACATTTAGGGCGATGCTGAAACATTTCATACACGATCACGCGTGAAATTGCGACCGCTTTTTACTATGTGTTCTGTGGGCGTATCAAGAGATCCCTCATGAGATAACAGGTGTATCAGCATTCGAGCTAATTCACAGTTGCATTGCCTAAGGAAAATTAACATATTACAGAAAAGCTGGACGGGACATTGGTAGCCTCCAATAGGTCTAAATATATCTCCGACTGCTTATTTGATGAGCCTACGTGCTCGAATAGCAGAAGCAGCTGGCGCAGTGGGCGGCCGCGCAGAACGAATGCAGTAAATGTATACTCAGAAGTACAATCAAAGTGTTTGACGCGGGTGAGCAAGTACTATTTTATGAGACAGGACTCGTAGGGAAGATGCAACCTCATGGGAATGAGCCTGCAGAGGTAGTGTGGCAGGTGCGACAACGCAGCTACATCATCGCCTTTCAAAAAGGTGCTAATAATTGGGTTCAAGCCAATCAACTTAGAAATTACTGTCTGGGTACACAACACAGGAGTGGTGTTTGACACAGATAAAGAGTTTGGTCAATTAGAAACAACTCTGCAGTGAATAGAAAAAAACAATGGTGTAGTTATAGCGCTCCAGGGAAGCACACACTTGTTTAATTCATAGGCACGTGAATTGAAGAACGTTGTGAAAAAGTCGGAAAACACCCAGGCGTGACGCCGGCGAAGTTCTCCCCTTACTGTGCCGGTAGCACTGCGAAGAGAAGAGAAGAAAACGGCGGAATGGCTTCAGGACGCGGCGAAGGCTAACTACATAACGCCACCTCACATGACTCGAGAATACTGGCAGATACCGGTCGAATAGAGCTCGCAGAAGCTTACCGTATTAGCAACTACGAGTGGCCTACAAACATGGCGCGTAAGGCCGTATAGGATGCGATAATCCACTGCGACTTTCCAAACAATTATTAAAGAGGTACTTCAAAGGCATAGAGGCTATTCATGTGCTTACATAGATGACATAGCAGTGTACCCAAAGAACTGGGAGTCGCATGTACGTCAGCTGAAAGCGGTGTTGGCCACTATAGCCGAGGTGGTTTTAACAATTAACCCGCAAAAGTGCCGGCTCGCACAAGCGACATTTAAGTACTTGGCACCCGTGGTTGCTTCAGGTTCACATTCTCCTGACCCCGATGATTTTAGTGCAATAGCTCTGATGAAAAGACCACGCATAAAACGAGATCTGCAAAGTGCGCAAGGGCTTTTTATTATTATCGGGAATACATGCCCGCGTACTCAGAGATAGCGCCCCCTTGAGCTGACCTCACGAACCGCTGCGTACCTAACGCCATCACATGTAGCCTAGAAAGTGAACGCGGTTTCAATGCTCTAAATCTGGTTCTGACAGCTGTGCCTTCGTTGAGTGCTCCGCACCTGAACAAGGGGTTTGTACTAACTACTGATGCTTCTGAAACGGCTGTCAGACCTTGTTTGGCTCAGGCGACAGCTGGAAATTAAAAACCTATATTCTTCCTCATTAAGAAGCTCACTCCTCAGCAGGCAAAGTGGTCTGTGATTGAAACAGAGGCTTTTGCTGTTGTGTGGGGGCTGGGTCAGTTGTACACCTGGCATTTTGGCACCAGACTAAAGGATGTGACTGATCACAATTCGTTTACCTACACCCTAAAAAAGAGTGAAAAAAGGGTGTCTTCTTCCACAACAATAATCATCATCTATATTGCGTTTTATCCTTGCGCTAGAAAAAGAAGCGCACGCAAGCGCAAGCAAGCCTTATGACGATTATTGTTGCGGGACAAAAAGACACCTTTTTTACTCGATATTTTTTTAAAAGGTACCTGACCGGCTCCATGTCGTCTACTGCTCGTCTGCCCCGCTGGGCCTTGACAATACATCTGCGTTTCTCACAAAAACGATCTCCTAATTAGTGCGCCGATGCTTTGTCGTGATTATACAGCAGGGATCAATATAGAAAACTGAAGGGGACAGGTGAAAGATTGTGTTTTCTCCTATTTGACTAATACTACACTATGGAAACATTGTGAAGTAACCGTATGTGAGTTTGTTGGATTTAGACAGGCAACACGGGCATGGTGTCTAAATGTTGATTAATTGTCATGGTGCGCCAAAGAATGTACGAGACAGGGTACAACCTGTGATCCATGGTCCAACCAATGCACTGGTGTGGGTCGCTGAGTGCATGCCTCTTGAATTTGCTTTGTTGTACGTTCCCCTCTTCGCGGCACTCTGCGTAACTTTGTGCAGTTGAGTGAATACAAACAAACTGGAAGGTGCACTTGTGTGATAGTGCTTTGCAAAGATGTTATGGTGTTAGATGAATCCCTGTAACTTGTTGTTGTTGTGTTGTTGCTTTTGTTTATTATTGTATGAAGTTTTCGCATGACTCGAAGGTATGGCAACGCAACTAAGTGTGACCCCCCTCATCTCATACGGTTTTTTATTTATTTTTATTTATTACATACTGCAGTCCTATAAGGACCAAGCAGGAGGGCAGATGGGAAAGTTACATGTATCGCATGGTAGCGGTGAATACATATCAATAACCATGCTTTGGTCATACACACGTGCAGTATAGATATATAAACAAATACACCCATACAGACATTTATACACATATTTTCAGGTAAAGAAAAAACATTGCACAGTGCAAAACTCATTGTAAACTAGAAAGTTGCAACGATCACACTGTCTCTAGGTCAAGCAAAACAAAACTATTATACAGTAGAGCTCGTATTATGCAGTAGAGCTCGTAAAAGACAAATACGCACTTTTCCCAACAAACAATGAAAACCCACGACTAAAACATCCTCAACCGTTCGAGAGCTACACAAAAACTAGAAAAGCACAAGCAATCGGTCAGCAAACCTCTGAAACAAAGATGATAATTATTCTAGGGCAGCAAGCACCATCGCTGAAAAAGCGGCTGCAGTTCGCGCAAAGAAAACCGAACTCGGTAATGCATTCCAAATCGCAATTGTCCGCGGGAAGAAATAGTATTTGAATATATTTGTGCGGGCCTTGTAAGGAAGAAGATTGTGTGAGTGGCGATGTCTCGATGTTCGAGGTAAGAACAGCTTGACATAAGGGTTTGCGTTAAGCTTCAGGTGGCCATGAAAAAGCGAAAACAAAAATTTTAGGCGGGCTAGTTTACGTCGCTGCTCTAAGGTTGAAATTCCATTTTGCACCATTAATGAAGATGGGGAATCAGTGGATCTGTACTTGTTGAAAATAAAACGCACTGCCCGGCGCTGCACCATTTCTAGCTTTTGCTTGTCTTTCTTAGAAAAGGGGTCTCAAACAATGTTGGCGTATTCAAGCTTAGTTAACACTAAGGTCTTATAAGCCAACAATTTTGCTTCTGTAGGGGCAGCCTTAAGTTTGTGCCTTATGAACCCAAGCCTGCGCATGACAGCTGCGCAGGTATTTTCAATGTGCTTAGACCACGATAACGTATTGGTAATTGTCACCCCTAGATATTTGTATTCTGAGTTTTCTTTAACAGTCACTCCATCGATAGAGTAAGAAAACTTAAGCGGCTCTCTTTTATTTGTGATTCGCAGTAGAACAGTCTTGTCCGAGTTTAACTTCATGGACCACGACGTGCACCATTGGCCAACACGTGTCAAGCTGTCCTTTAAGAATATTTGATCCTCAGTACATGTAATTTTTCTAAAAATTATGCAATCATCTGCAAATAATCGTACTTGAACATCAGACGAGACAATTGAAGTTATATCATTTACATAAATTAAAAAGAGAATTGAGCCGAAGACGCTTCCCTGTGGAACACCCGATAAGACAGGTAATGCGCCTGACGAGCACCCTTAGATCTCCACGTATTGAGTCCTGTTGGAAAGGTTAGATTTAATCCAGTTAACAAGAAAATCGGGTATACCAATGTTTAGCAGTTTGCCTATAAGCTTACCATGAGGAACACGATCGAATGCTTTGCTGAAGTCGAGGAATACTAAGTCAATCTGGCTGGCCGAATCAAGGGCAGAGGCGATTTCATGCACCGTAGCTATCAGCTGTGTGTGCGTCGATAGCCCTTTACAGAAACCGTGCTGAAATTTGGAAAGTAAGCCGTTACGTTCAAGAAAGTCTGTTATGTAGTGAGCAACAATGTGCTTCATCAATTTACAGCATGTAGACGTTAAAGAGATCGGGTGGTAGTTTTCTATCCGTAATTGATCGCCCTTCTTGTGTGTGGCCAATATGCGAGCAACTAGCCAGTCATAAGGCAAAATGGCAGACGCTGAGGACAAACGAAAAATTTCAGTTAAAATGTGAGATATTGGTTCGGCGTATCTGCGCAAGAATGCGTTGGGTAGGCCATCTGGTCCACTAGATGACTTGTCACGCACACTGACCAACAGTGATAACACGCCGTTTCGACATATAAAATCTTCAGGAGGGGAGGCTGTAGGAACCAAGGGATAACTGTCATCGTGCGGTGCGGAAAATACTGAATGGAAGTAGTCGTTTGCCTTGTCGGCCACTAAACGGGCTTCAGTAATAAGAAAATCATTATGTTGGATTTGTTCTAGTTTCCCACGTTTAGAGGCTAGATAACTCCAAAATTTTTCCGGGCTTTCTTTGAAGAAGTTTGGCAGCGTTATTCCAAAATATTTGTCTCTAGAAGTCGCCAGAGCTGAGGAGAGCTCAGTCTGCAGCGTCCGTATCTGCTGAACACTTACGACCTGTTTTTTTTTCTTGTGCGTTTTAGTCTTCTTTTTAAGTGTATTACGTTTCGATCAATCCAGGGAATTTCGCGCCGTGACTTGATGCGGCGTAAGGGGACGTGCTTGTCAATACAGTCCTTCACAGTTTTCTTGAATGTTTCCCAAAGCGTCCGTGGATCAGTATCAGAAATACTGTCAACAAGCTCCCACAGTCTGTCAAGTTTGGATTGATCATCAGCACGCGTAAAATCTTTTATTGTTTTAAGTACAGGCCTATTAGCTACACACTTATCAAAATCGCATGTACGAAGTACTCTTTTATGGTCTGATACTCCCGGCTCCAAACTTAATTCATACTCGGTAAATGCGTTGCTTACGAAAACAAGGTCTATGATTGAGCCGCATTCACCATGTTCATGCGTGATGGTGCGTACTACTTGTTGTAAATCGCGTGCTAGCATTATATCCACCAATGGGCAATCGAGCAAATCAGTAACATTTTTCCGAGACCAGTCAATTAACGGTAAATTAAAGTCACCTGCCATTATAATTTTTTTATGAACCAGGGAAGACATGTATCTGTACAGAGAAGATAAGTACTGAGATGGCGATGAGGGCGAACGATACGCAGCGCACACTGTAAGAATGGGGCCTCAACAGTTGACTTTTAGAAATAAACTTTCATGTTCATCAATTTGGGGCAACAATGTAGCAGAGAACGTGCTCTTCAATATTATCGCTACCCCACCACCGCGGGAAACGCGATCGTGGCGAAATATCTGGTGCGAGGGACCGATTAGTATATCATCCGTGATCCCCTTGTGAAGCCAAGTTTATGTTATGATTGCTACATGCGGGTCGTATTTCAGAAGCAGATCTTCCAGTTTATCAATTTTATTTACAACACTGCGCAAATTTGCATTTAGGACACGCAGCTGCCTCGAGTCATGCTGATGTATCTGTCAATCAGTTTTCCGTGACCTAGAAGCAATAATGATAACACGGCAGTTCTCGGAATCATCTCACGCATAAGAGTCCCGTCAAGTTTCAGCTTATCATGAATAAGATACGCTTCCTTGCCGTTAGCTTTATCATCCTTCGCTGTTTTCCACAAAAGCTTACGCTTGCGCAGCGTAGCTCTGCTAAAATCGTTTTGCACAAATATGTCTGCGCCTTTAAAGTTCTTCGCACGACGCAAAAGTATCTCTTTCTCAAGAAAATCTTGACAGTAAACAATAACTGGCCTTTTAGTGTCACCAGGCCTTCCAATGCGATGGATTCTAGTGACAGAGCAGCACTTCTGTTTAAGCTTCCGTTCGAAAATGCCGTCTATAGCCTTTCTTCTTAAGCTTTCATTGTTTTCTTCGCTGTCCTCTTCAACGCCAAAGACTACAAGGTTGGAACGGCGGCTTCGGTCTTCCAGATCGACAAGTTTCTGAGACTGTTGCTCAATGACCCGTTCGAGATTTGATACCTTTGTCTGTAGTGTGTCAATTTGTAAAGTTTTCTCCCGAATTTCAAGGAGCAGTTGGTCGAGATCATTCCATCCAGTGTCGAAATTTGCAACAGTATTTTCAGTCATTGTTAGTCGTTCTCGAACATCAGTAAGTTCCTTTAAGATGGTTTCCTGGCCACTCTGAATTTTCGCGAACATTTCCTCAATGGTAGGACCTGGGTTCTCTTCAACGTCCCCACAAAGAAGAAGCACACATATACGCAAGCAGTTTTGAACATACAAGAGATAGGACAATGGGCACGGCAAAATAGTCAGCATTGGATCATCGCAGCGAATTGTCGACACGGTTTCACTAACCTGTGTAATGAACAAAAATTTCTGAATTAGCGACATGGTTCCCGCTGCATCGCCGCGCCCACTGGTGAACTGCAGCCACGGTTGATCCTTTATAGGTTGAACCGATGACGTTACAGTCGCTGGAAGACCCCAGTGTAGAAGACTGAGGCTACGCAGCTGTGGTTGTTGGGGCAGCAGCAATGGTTGATAGCCGATGTCTTCGATGTGGTAATCTTCTCGAATCGTTGAACCCGTGCACGTGCCTACCTGAGTTGCGCAGGCGTATTCATCCGCTCTAAATACCGATTTGGCACCGATACTTTCGACGAAAAGGCAGACCTGTGTGGTGAACAAAAATTTCTGGATGAGCGACATGGTTCCCGCTGCTTCGCCGCGCCCACTCGTTCCGGTTCTTGAAGTTGTATGAATAACAACCATACATACAGCCTCCTTGGGTCGGAAGGGGTTATGTTTGAGGCAAGCGAGGGATCGCCAATCGGTAGACGGCGCCTGGCGAAAAGTGGAAACAATGAAAGTGTAATCGCAGACGGGGTACAAACCGTTCACCTCTGCAAGCGCTGTGGTTGGCAAACTCCACGAGCTTTTGTTCACTGCACCTTGCGCTTGTGAGTGAACCACACGCCAGCACGGCGGAAGCGTTCTCATGGTGAGCCAGTCTGAGAAACATGTGGTCGTTTTCGCCACTCCGCTCCCGTCAGGATAATGTGGCTGTGTGCTGTCGCAGTAAGTGTGGACAGACAGCAGCATCTTGTGTGCGAACCGCAGCCAGCCGACCGGCTGACTAGCCAGAGTTGTTGTTGCACGAAAGCATTTTTAGGCTGTACGTTGACAAAATGACAGTTCTTAATTAGGTGATTTCTTGGAGTATGAGGACAGCAAAGTGTGAAAATGCAGAGACGAAGACACGTCTTTGAGGAAAGAAGAGCTGTATGCTACATTGGTGGAGCATGAAGAAACGGTTCGTCGCTCGAAGTGGTTTTAGATGAGACGGGAGGTATTTATAGGAAATAAATGCCAAGAAGGGAAGCTGGGTGATCGAGAATGAGATCAGGAAGCGTAGACAGAGGTCGTGCTTGGCGCCGTCTCTGATCAAGGCTTTGATA
This sequence comes from Rhipicephalus annulatus, assembly GCA_013436015.1. Classification (NCBI taxonomy): domain Eukaryota; kingdom Metazoa; phylum Arthropoda; class Arachnida; order Ixodida; family Ixodidae; genus Rhipicephalus; species Rhipicephalus annulatus. Next base: position 27,455 of record WOVY01009850.1, read on the forward strand.
CTATATCGAAAAGTTGGTGTCGATGTGTACACTGTACTAAGGGCTCGGCAAGTAACGCCGACGTAATATAGCCCAGTGGTTACTGTGTGGTCAGTTTATGGGTCATCCCGGCCTTTGATATAAAAGAAGTGTGAGTGTGTAAATAAACTACCCAGCGAGAAATACACAATTACCAAGTGGCAATTGTGTTTTCTTAGATGCGAGTCAGAGAACTACTACCAACTGCGGCCGGCAGCTTTCGGTGACAGCCGACGTTTCTGAAAGCACAATGCATAGATCGTCGTCACTCCCTGTCCGGGCACCCCACACGAGGAAAAATGGTTCATTAGGTGGACAGATGTCTGAACTAGACTTTAAATTTATTCTTCAAATTCGGTCGTTCTTACACTTTAAATTGGGTGTACTTAAAGTAAGAAGCGCCGGTAACATATACACAACGCGTCCGGCATAATAGGCCTAATGCTCACTGGGACGAGCCCCAAGGTAAGACCACTCTAGATGTAGCTGAGTTGCGATGGCTCAAGTTTCAGCATTCGAGCTTCGGAACATTTACAACCAATACTTAAACTATACTTGAAATGAGCAGAAGGGTAAGCAATGCATTACCGGTGTGGCGGTATTGAACGGCAGCTGTTTTTCTCTCCTCCGCGCAGAAAGCTTGTGGAGCGTAGAGAGAGGTCATTTACCTCTCGTAAACATTGCAGCGTAAACGATTATTTGTTTCTGTTAAGAGTGGCGCCTAGCTCGTTGCTTATAAACACTGCAACATAGAACCGCTCTAACAATATGTCACTGATAAAAAATTATATGCGATATATGCGATATATGCAGTATGTGCAATACGTGGAGGACATGCAAAAAACTTGCAATACGTGCTGCAACGCATGTTCACCGCAAGAATTAACGCTGTATTGACGCTGCGTGAAATATGAATAAATAAAGCGTGCTAAAAAGCTCATTATTCACCATTGGCTGCTTTGTGTTAACAGAGTTTTCTCCTAACTCCAAAAGAAAACTGAAAAAATGACAAGGATTTGCAAATTATACATTATGATAAGGATGTGATATGCAAAGTTGTGAGATATGATCGGGTTCTGGCAGAGTAGAATCTAATAATGCCATCAAATCAAGCCTTTTATATTCAAAAATACCGAGGCATACCTCTGCACACGCTACAAAAATGTGCACGCGTCACTAGTAGCAGAAGTGCGTGCTCCAGCAAGTAGGAAGGCATTCTAGTCGAAATTCCAGCGTGTCCAGCACTTTCAAGTGAGTGCCAGCGTCACAGAAGTCAATAAAGTGCCCCTACCAGTACGACCAAGCTATGTTTCAGTGCACCAAGCGAGGTGCACGTAAATACCAGCGTGTGCCAGTATTCTGAGCGTATACGAGTGCCAGAAAACGTACAGCTATCACGCTGGGGACGCTTGTTTTGCAATCGGGAAGGTCCACCCTCTGTGACTGGAGTATCACTAGTTTCCCGTTTTTGTTAGCACCTATATGGGGCTAGCGGAAAATTCAGGTGGCAACTGTAGAACAGTCTTAACAGCCAGTTAAATCAGCTTATTTCAATGACCCGCCTCAGCTTGACCCTGCAGTGAAAACGAATCACATTAAATAGAGACTAGTAGTTGAAACAGCTGCTGGTCCCAGTGAACGTTTTCAACAGGCTTCAACTTGGCATTGCCAAACAGTTGAAGAAGCGTGTAAGCCTTCTTTGGATCCCTAGAAGGTGCTCTATTCACAAAATACTTCAGGATGAGGTATTAATTGCGCTGATTGTTCAAAGACCTCAACACCTGCTGCAGGCCTTGACTCTATCGAGTAATTGAACCCACCAGAAAAAAAGTACCAGCCAAAATACTGTGACTCATTGGGATTCATAGCCCGACCTATATCTGAGAGATAGATTTTGGTGTGGAAGGTAAGAGAACGAAGGTATGAGGACCAGGTCTTCTACGAATATCAAATTCTGTGCACGTACTCACCACTGAATAAACTTCACACCTCAGGCGTATGAAACTTCCCCTGTTTGACCCCCAACTTCGTGTCGCTGAGTTTAAAGTGGAAGCATTTTTTAGCATACATCGGTGTTTTCGTCCCTTTCAATCTATCTATCTATCTATCTATCTATCTATCTATCTATCTATCTATCTATCTATCTATCTAAGACTTTTAGCTCTCGCGGCAGTTTGAATTAAGGAATCTATACTGTTATTGGTAAGGTATATCATGACTGTATTACGAGCATATGTGACTAGTCATAACAAGAAAATTATGTATGTCATGAATACCATGGTTTTCATGTGATTGTCTTGCTGCTCTCTCGATGGTTTGGTTACCATGACATATTGCGAAACAGGTATGGTATGACATGACTGCACGGAGAACATAAGCGACAGGCCCTAACATGGAAATCATAACACGCATATCATATAACTCATGACTACACGCCACGCTCACGGTGCGCTCCCTGTCGTTATTCTGGCTTCACCAACGCCAAATTTAGTATTACTAGTTGGAATGCATCACGAAGGAATTAGACAGGAGCAAACATGATAATCATAATATGCGTGCCATGTATGAACTGGACTGCATGCAATGCTCATAAGGTGCTCGCAGCCCTTTCGCTAGCCTCACATATACTAAATTTGGTATTATTTGACAGGAATAGATCACAAACACAAACGCCAGGTGTGAACATTGTAATCATTACATGAAAATCGCGTACGGCGTATTTCACGTCCACCTCGTAACGAAAGTGTTCAGTTTAGAGTAACATAACAACCTTCCTGATTAGTGCTTCGGATATTATCAATCCCACTGTACGTGGTATCTGACAATTTTTTGTTGCAAGCAAGGGCACTAGCACGCAGTTAAACAAGTAAAGGCATAGTGGGAGCCCCGGCTTTATGGCGTGCCTCACCGGTACACTGTCTATCGATGCGCCCGTCACGCGACAAGTTTGTTTTCTGTTGAAATAGCAGGGAGGCCAAAACTTTCAATAAAAGAGGACGACATAGACGTAAAGACGTCTTTCTGGTACGGACGCATCACCGAGACTAGTTTATTCTACAGTATGTACATCACCCTAGTCGAGAGGGAAAGGGAAAGTAAAGAAAAATGCAGAAAATCACAAGTATACATATAGTGAAAAGGATTTCCTCTGCATCCGGCTTGAAAACGTTTTACGGCCTACATCAAATCGAACGAGTGGTCTCTCTCTTTTAAGAGTTGGTATATGTGGTTTGCATTTTACTTCATACATAACGTAGACAAGGAATACTTTGCATGCTCCACATTCAATGATTTCTCGAGCTCTGACCTATTGAAAAGCTGGGCTTTGTCGAGACAGCCCTGCTCGCTTTATCTGAGGGGCAATACTGAGAAAACGGATGTTGCACTACGTCAACACTTTCTAATGCAGGCGTCTCAAACTCCACACAGATTGCCGGCTGTAGTTCGTGCGAGTGCAGAGAAGGAAGTAAGAGCGAGGGAGAGAGTGGTATAAATTATATAAGGTATATGCCCATGCACTGTCAACAAGAACAAGCCCATACGTTGGTTTTAAGGAGGTTATGTGCGCTTTATCTAACAAGCCCAAAATACAAACTGCCTTGACAGAAGGTAAAATGAGCTAAAACCCCTATTTGACCATAATAATCGAAAATGAAAAAATATTGGAGTTGAACCACTCTAAAATGGCAGTGACTGGAAAAATTTAAAAGCTTGGGTCAAAAGGGTGTATCCAAATAAGCCCGTTTGGAAAAGAACAAACAAGTGAGAAAAATCGTTCTAAACGTCAGAATCAACGTCGCAAAAGTTATTGTTGTTGCCAAGTTTGAAATAGCCCGCTCACACACACGCTGTTCCAAAAGATCGTAAACTGCGCCTTACGATCTTGCGTATGAAGAATGACACGCCCGCACGCCAGAGAAAGTTGTCTGGAGTATGCCATCTTCTGTCCTTCGGAGCGTGGGAAAGTGCGTCGCTTCTCATCGAGGCAGCCAGCGGCGGCCGGGACGAAGTCGTCGGTGTTATCCGATTTTCAAGCAGAGGACACATGGAAAGTAAATCCGAATGAATTTTGTGCTTTATTTTGTGTGTGTGTGTGCGCGCGACGGCAACCCAATTAGTCGTGAAAAAGCTCGCGCTGGGTTCAAATTTGAGATTGGTTCTCTCCGAAGCGAAAGTGGCAAGCTGACCGGAAGTTCACTCGCTTTGCCGCCTAAGCCACTAGAAGCCTACGCCGCAAGGCAGGAACGAAGAAATCAGTCGGATTTTCGAGTCACGCGAAAGCGGATCCTGTTTTCGATTCACGGCTGCCTAGATCAAAACCGCGCGATCTGAACAGCTGGCCGCATCTGCAACATGGTGGCGAAAGCGCCGTTGGTGGCTCGCATAGGCTCTAATTGTAAACCAGTCGTGCAGCTCGACGAAGCTTGACGGCCTCAAAGAGGACGCTTTTATCAAGAGTCTGGTTTGAATTACGATCGCCGAGAACACTGGAAGTAGACGGTGCACCAGCAGTGAGTCGGCATGCCCCAACGTGTCTCGTTTTGGCCACAGCCGGCTGAATCCGGCCCCGCCGCTCCCGGTGTACTCGCTCGTGCCGTTTCTTCTGGCGTATCTCCCCAAACAAAGTTTCAAAAAGTACAAGCTGTGTCTTCACAGTACTTTGCGTGAAAACTGGCATTCAGTACAGAACTTAGCACTCAGCAAGCAGGAGAACTATAATTCGTGAAAGCAGCAGCGGACGCAGCATTCCGGGGCGCTTAACAAATGTGAACATTTCTGACGCGTGCGGACGTGGTTTTTCGGCCACTGTGGTGTTTTCGTTTCAATTATCAAAAGGGGCCTAGCCAGAAGGTGGCATAACAAGCCCGTGCCCCCCCCCCCCCCTGGAAATTTTCGTTCGTCATGGCATATAGAAAGTAAAAAATGGCAATTTTGGAGGTGCGCCCTCGTCGAAATTAAAAAGGTCCCCCTCCCCCCATGAAAAAAAGTTCTGGCTAGGCACCTTCTAGTAGATTGTGAATGCGGCATGTGTGTTGCTAGCTCGTACTCCTAAGAACTTCACTGGAGGGGACAGAAAATTAGTAATTGCCATACATGCATAGAGAGCGCTATGTGTGACACAAATGTGCCAATTTGTTTCCAAGGCCACCAAGTGGTTGTCGTAACGCCCCTCGAGATTACCAAAAACTTCGCATTTGTTTGGTGCGCTTTTATTTGGTGCTGTGAACTCTCGGTGTTTCGAGCGAGGACATGTAGCATTCTGCCAGAAAGTTCTTCAATGCAGAGCGAACTTACTTGAGTTCCTGCAGCGTGTGATCACTCAGAATGTGTGCGTTTAATAATATTTATCAGAATATAACGAACCATAAAAATATTTGTTTTGCAAGTTTAAGCTTATATTCTTTTTTCAAACAGCGATGTGGTAGGAGAGGCTGATTCTCTGCTACGATTTCAAACATCTGTTGAAGGAGCATAGCGGCTGAAAGGTTGAGATGCCGCTTCTTCTCTTTTTCTTTTGCGTGTGCTCTCGTGGATGTGAAACGATAAAATGATGAAGAATCAGCTAATACTGGTTCATTGCGATGGCTTCATGGTGCATGGTGCCTACTAGTGGTTGCCTTTATTTCAACTTGCCTGTAAGCTATATACTGTGCGTATATTATTTATTTTAAAAAAGTCATGAAGGAGGCAATTAAAGCCCTCACAATGTTCACTTCGTAGCGGAATGCCTTTTAATCATGCAATACTATTTTGAGCCTAGCGCACATCCACAATAATTCAGTGACTGAGTGAACATCGTGCAGTATACCTTGACAAGATTTTCACCAAATGTTTTGAAATGCTAGTACACACTCGTATATGTATGAGTGCTCTGTGCTCGAAATTTTCTTTGCGTACTTTATTGTCACACAGTACCATGGATTAATTTATACACAAATCCTGCTGAGTTCCCACAGTTTTTTTACCGCTGCACGCATGAAAGAGCAGTCGCAATGACACATCGAACCAAGCTTATCTAAGGTCTCACAGTTTTGAAAATTACGTCTAGTTGAGCCTAATAAAAATGTTGGTTGCTTAATGAGACACCTACGTCTCAGTGAACACACGTGAGACCTAAATAGGTCTATTTAGAATCCAGTCAGTAAACAGTAGTTAGCCTCTCCCTGGGCTTGTTTTCTCTAGCTTATGGGGACCTCAACTTGAATTATTCGACCACGAATAGGTTAACCTTATTGAGGCTAATAATGCTTGCCAAATGACTCTATACCATGATAAACTATGCCTAGTTACATTTCGGTATATTTAACTTGACTCATCTCAGCTCATTTAGGCGTACATGGCTTAACACAAAAACAGCAAACGAATATGCTTAATTAAAAGTAGCCCTACCTAATGTGCTGATTCTTGGCTTAATGGGTTATACTATGCTACAGTATGCTTGAGTAGTTTTAACTACAGTTTGGCGCAGCAAGGCAAGTTTAACTTTGCTTATGTCACAAGGGCTAAGCTGGGCTGAGAAACTTATAACTTTTTATTCTTGGCATTGTTTGGTTATATGGTGCTAGCTATGCTTAGTTGGCTAACTGGTGAAAAAACACTACGCACTCGGCACTTCAATTTGCCCTGCCAAAGCTGCTACGTGTAAGAGCGGCATAGATTTGATGAAGCAAAAAAAGCAATAGTCGGTTGTCGTCTTGGCTATGAGCATCGTAACTCTCTCAAACAAAGCGCTGTACGCGACCACCTGATTACGACTGGACAGGCATGCACACTGCAGTAGGCTGTGTGCAGAGATGGCCCGTCAATGCGTCGTGACACGCAACCCTGTGGTCTGCACACTTTTGCTTACGCCTGTACGTTTGAGACGTTGCAAGGTATACAAAGCTGGTGTTGCGTTCAAAAACATTTTTTATAAACTTTCGATCTCATCATAGCAGCCTAGGCAGTGCAATAAGCATTCGCAGCTGATAGTTGTATATTATGTGTTTGTTACAGTCATAATACATATTTTTGGCATGTTTTAAGTCTCCTTCAATTTTACCTAGTTGGCAGGCAACTGAGTTGCTGCAACAAAATACAATTGAAACCGAACTCTGGCGCCTTTCAGATAAAAGATGTCGTCTCATAGCCTGATATCAATTGGCCTATGGCTGTTTCTTTTTGTGGAAGTGTACGCATTAGTTGTTATGGGACTACGGATGTTTCTTTTCATTTCTATCAAGCTGTGGTCATCACGTGTCGGTTGGCCGCTTTTTCATGCATGCAGTAGTGATAAAAACTGCAGGAATTCAGCAGAATTTGTGTATAAGTTAGGCCAATGTACTGTGTGACGATAACGTACGCATAGAAAATTTTTAGCACAGCTCATGCATATAGGGATGTGCACTAGCATACAAAAACTCGGTGAAAATCTCGCCAAGCTATACTGCACGAAGTTTCCTCTGTCACTAAATTTTTTGATGTGCGCTAGGGTTAAGATATTATTACATGATTACAAGACATTCAGCAACGATGTGAACATTGCGAGGGCTTTATTAAGGCTTCCTCGTGGCTCTGCTTTTTCAAATTAATAATGTAGGCATAGTATATAGCTTACAGGCAACTTGTATTTACTGTATCAGCTGGGAAAGTAGTGGGACAGTTGGTAAGTTTTCTGCACTAGTACCTGCTAGGCTGCTTGCTATATTTGGCTTGACGTTCTCAACTCTGTTGCACTTCGATTAGGCTATGTTTAGCTCAATACATATAATTTCTGTGTTGTGTCAAGACCTTTGAACGTTCATTGGATTCAATCTATTGCCTCAACTGCTATTCGACATACTTTTTTCAAGGACTTCGGCACATAGCAACAAGTGCACGAAGCTAAGAAACCTAGTTTGGGCCCATTTAAACAGGGCTCAATACCATTAGGACATAATAAATTTAATGCAAAAAAGCATTAGTATACTAAACGTCTTTTGCACTTCATTTGTGTATCAAGTGTAGGTTTTTGCAACTGTGCAATGGATAGCAATTATGTAGTCAAAATATTTATTATTTGGAAAAACGTAAATTTTTTACATTTTCACCATTGGCACTCTGAATTTGTCTGTACTCCCAAGACATGGCTTGAATAAAATTCTTACAGAATTTGTGTGTGGTGAAAAAATATTGCAACCTGATTTTGCTAACAGCGGATGTAAAAATAGTTTTTGACATGTAATGTGCCTGCTGTACAGATACTGTATGTCCACCTCCCAAAAGACATTGAAGGCTTACTTCAGCCTTGCAATTATGAAAACAATTTTCTGCACCACACTCGCACACAGATTTGTGGTGCAGTGTGTGTGAAATAAACCCAATAAAAATCCACCGAAAGAGCAAATCTATTCGCTTAATAAAGCATAACTGAATTAAATATCATGAGTAAACAAATGAGGAATCGCGAATATTTAGCAGAAAACCTAAGCAAAATTATGAGCAAGTTAGACAAAATTACAAGCAAGTTATAGGCAAAATTATAAGGAAATAATTATAAGAAAACACTTGTATGACGTTTAATTGCCAAGCAGTATAGGGATGGTAATTGCTCCACATGATCCTACGTGTGTCAAAATATAGCCTATAAAAGAAGAAATATTTCTGGTCAATAAGCTATTTGCCTTTTCTCTGCAGAGCCATTGATTGCAGCTAGTGTGCAACAGGTAATCTGGCAATCAGGGTGGGACAAGTGTCACAGCGCCTGCTGCACAATACCCACAATGATGCGGTGGCTTCATACGAACGCCGCCTGAGCTATAACCACAAGGCCAGCTAGGAATCCAAATGTTCGGCAAGTAGCGTTTTTGTTTCTCCGGTGAAGTCATGCTCCTGTCTGTCGATCAGATCTGTTGAACTGTGGAGTGGAGAACATTCAGTCCTATGTTGAGTGTTTGAAGCTCATGGCTTATGCCATAACTGAATAGAAGAATTTGTGCCTATTTTTACCAATAATTGGTACTGAAGCATATGAAAGTTGCAAGAATTGGGTTCTGTCATTTACATTAGAAAAGCTCTTCGTGAAAATGAGCGAACTACTAGAAATTCACTGCCACACGAAAATTTCTTGATATATATGTGTAGTTTCACGTCCCAAAACCATCAACTGATTATGAGAGGCGCTGTAGTGGAGGGCTCAGGAAATTTCGACCACCTGCGGTTCTTTAACCTGCACCCAAATCTGAGGACACAGGCACAAAAAGATCATTGTAACAACCCTAGAGGATCTCACACGTGAAGGCGCCATTGATTCAAAGCTTAAAAAGGCACTTATTACGGTACATTCGGCGCCTGGTCGTTTTTACATGCTGCCGAACATGCAGCCGCCGCAGCCGGAATCACTCGAAAATGTCTGTAATTGTTGAAAGGCGTAAATTGTCATAAATTTAAGCTTCACAACGCAAGTGACGAAAACGTTGTAGTAGATTTGAAGGGCCTTACTCGGAAAAGTTACTGCACTGGTGGTTTTTCTGCACGCCAGAATAGTGGTTTGAATTCAACTGACGTTCAACTCACTTTTGACAAGAGATCATGCACATGACAAACTGCTAAAATACAAGTCGCAAACCTGAAAAAGCGCCTAAATGCAGTCAGTATAAAAAAAGCATGGCCGAAGGTGATGTGCCCTCCCCCCCCCCTCCGAAGGCATTGAATCGAAAAGTTCAAAGTGAATTAGGACAAGAAACGGAACACGTATAGCTGTCGCAAGGCGCAAGTGCCAGAAAATCACTGTGACAGAAGAGACCTATGCTAGCTACGCCCATCAAGAAAACATGTGCTGAACAAAGATAAATGAAGGCTAGATGCATGCAGTTGTTTTATTAAAACTACCTCAGGAACATGAATACACTCCAAACAACTCTGCAGTCGCATCAACAACAAAAAAAGAATGTGGCGTTACTGGAAAGTTCCGCTGCACACGTGGCCATAGCAGCCAATATATGTGGAAGCATGCTTCAAAATACCGAATTGCTAGGTTAGTTAGATTACATTTGGTCTGGAAGAGCGAAGGACTGGAATCAAAAGAACACTTAAGGAGATGCTCAACTTGCTGCTTAGTATATTTTGCAAAGTGTCTCAGTGTGAAAACAAATGCGCAGGCACAGTCACACCTGATTTTCACTGAACCACAACAGATATCTGGGTAAAAAAACGTTTTATCAATGTGAAGTACCATGAAGGGGGCTTGCTTAATCAGTTTTTAGACCTAACTGCATTGAAGGAAGTTTATTTCTTTCATTGTGAGATGCACCTTCGGCATGTATCTGCGGCAATTTTTCACATTCCCGCCTGTAATACTTTGCGTTCACACCTTCCCTTAGTCCTACCCTTGATATTCGCCTCCTCGAAAAGTGCACTGTAGCCACATGTACTACAATGAGCAGGAAGATGCGCCTCATTGTTCCGAGCATTGACGTTACTTGCGTACTCTCCGAAACTATTCTTAGGGCATCGGACTGTTTGGATGATGTAAGCTGTACCATGACTGAAACGCATCATATATACTGCTTCCGCACGGCGCACAAATGACTTCTTATGCTTCTTTCGACATACTCCTTTCTCTCTTTTCTCACCCTCAAGAATTGAACAAATGGAAAAGGTTTAAGGGTGCTGTGGAGACAAGGCTTATGCCCTGCTTTAAAGCTATTTCTTAAGGTTGCTTGAAATTGTGTGATTGTAGGGAGTCGCAACAAACTTGTTCAACCTGTTGGACCTCTGCCGTGTTGGCACGCTGGGTGAAGCCCCAGTCTGTTTCAGAAGAGATGATGTTATGGCGACGGGCAATATGGAAGAAAAACCCGAAGTTCATAGACAAGAAATCCCGTGGTCGAAGGTGAACTTGACTTTAAGAGAGCGTGACTTGGTCAAGTCGATTTGAGGAACGAAGAAGCAAGCCCCGTTTTCACCAGTATAGTATAGAAAGAGTCAAAGGGGAGGATAGTTTTTTTTTACCGTGGCTTATACTACCAAGAAGATGTGGTCGTCACATGTTTTCTGGATCGCATAGTTGTCGGGTATGTTCACTGTAGAGGATAATTAGGGTGAACGCTGCTTAAAGCCGCATTCACCCAACACAAATACGATCCAGTTTTTTACTTAGCTTTATTTTTAATTGCGACAACCACAATTGCTGGGAGTACTAGGCACGTTTAAATAAGCTATCCTCCCAATAGGCTCTTCCCATATTATACTGGTGAAAAAGGGGATCGCTTCTTCATGCCTGAACACAGCTCTGACAAAGCCATGCTATCATAAGGACAGACTTACCTTTAACCACCGAGTTGCACACTTTCTAACTTCGGATTTTCCTTCCACATTGCTCGTTGCCATATAATCCTCCCTTTTCAAGCAGATTGTGACAACACAGCGATTTGCAATAAGTTTGGTGTATTTCCTTACAATCACGCGACTTCACGCAAGCTTAACAGGACGTTCAAAGCATAGTGTTAACCTCATCATTTCAGCACCATTAAAGCTTTTCCTTTTGTGCGCTGTTGCACGTTACACAACAAAGAAAGAAGTCTGTCGAAAAAAAACATAAGAAGCCATTTGTCGCCTGTGCTACGAAAGTGGTATATAAGATACGGCTCAGTTGTAGTAAAGCTTACATCAGCCAAACAGGCCGATGCCCTTACGATACACTCGGAGAACACGCAACTAGGGTGAATGCTTGGAACAATGAGGTGCACCTTCCTGATCATTGCAACACATGTGGCTGCAATGCACTTTTCGAGGAGGCGGACATCAAGTGCAACACTAAGGGCAGGTGTGAGTGAAAAATCTTACAGGCGGAAAATAATAAAACAGCCCCAGATGCATGCATTGTGTATCAACGGTGCATCTGACAATGCAGAAAATGAAGTTTATTAAACGCAAATATTTCTAAAAACTGAATAAGCATGCCCATATTATGGTATCGTAGACTGTTAACACGTTTTTTACCCAGATATTTGTTGTTGGTTCAGTAAAAACGAGAAGTGACTATGCCTGCGCATTTGTTTTTGCGCTGAATTTTTTTTTCAAAATAAACTCAGTTGCAAGTAGGGCGTGTTCTAAGTAGTCTTCCTTTTCTTCCAAGTCTTCGCTCCTCTAGGGCAAATATACCTGGAACTGTGGGCAAAACTATATTGAACTTTGGTTGTTAGAGGGCCTATGCAGGAGACAGAGCGGATGTGTTAGAGTGATGCAGTGTAAATGAGGCCTGCGATGGGCAACCTGCTGTTTCGTAAATTGCTGTCAAAGAAAGTGAATGGGAGTTACCTTTGCTGCTGTAGAATTGCTGCCTTAAAAGTATTGTTGAAGTGAAGAATGTCTTAGGAGTGAATCAAAATAAAAGTAGATACTAATCTGCACGCGCAGCTTTCACATGCCATTTCTCTTTGCTTTGTGCTGTAAAAAACTTTAAAACGCAAAAGCTTGTGCCACGACAGCATTGTGATGGGTGTAGTTTATTTGGATCTATACTGTCAGTTAGCCTAGTAAGGACTCAAGATGAATGGCTACATACGAATTCATGTTTATTTTTTCATCTTGCGTACCGCTGTACTACCAAAATATGTCCTGAAGTTATCTTTCGATGAAAAAAAATTATCTCCTCCTCAAGTGCTGAGCTGCATTTTTTGCAGCAGGAATAATATGTCAGACCCACGTTTCAAAAAATGCATTGCACAGTTGCAGAAGTTACTGAACTGAGCAAAAAATCAGGCTTTTTGTAGACAGTATAATTTTTGCTATGGATTGTTCCGTACGTCTTTCATTGATGCTGTGCCCACTTGATATCTTGCCACAGAACAGCAGTATCATCACTGTATGGAATGTATTACATATTTGCTGCACGGAATCTAAGAGACATTTTGCTTGATCTGCCATCCTTGCCTGTTTCCACAGTTTGTGTGAAGCCATGGCTGAGCAAGCCTGTTCATTGTAAAAAAAGCGTCAAGAGCGATATCGTGCCTTCTAGCAACTCTCTAGAGCTAATGTGCCACCTGATAAAGTCAAGGTTTAGAGGTCACCCTCTTACTGGTTTTTTTTATGAATGATGGCTTCAGAAACAGCTGTATGTAGCGTCATATGGTTGCCTGCAGCCAAATTGTGGTGTACTACCTAAATGCCAAATCTCTACATCTTATGCTCACACGAATTTTGAAAGCAGATTTTGCACATTACACAATTCCTCTTTTCACAAATTTCCTAATGAGTTGATTTTAATGACGAAGTCATAGGCTTTCAGCTTCGTTGATGTGGTTTAGTGTAGACATCGCTACAGGACAAGACAAAGGGAAACACACACAGCCACTTGTTTGTGTGCCAAGTTCAAGATGTCCTCCTCCCAAGTCTTTTCCTCTTTTATTTTGATGAGTCGGCACTGAACATCCGCAAGGCGATAATTCAGACTAAACCAACAGCTTGTGGTACTTAAGCCAGCCCATTGGCAAGTAATTAAAAAAAGAAATTGTGACATCATGTATGAAATCTGCTTTCAAAAGCTTGTGTGATTGTAAAATGCAGTAGAGTTTTAACAGTCCGGTACTACATGATGTTTTGGCTACTAGCTACCCTATACTGGTGCGAACAGTTGTTACCGAATCCGTAATTCAAATTATCAAGGGGTGAATGTGTATATGTCAACTGTAGGGCCAGTTGTGGCGCCTTACTTTCATGCTGTCACACATCATCCCAAGAGAGCTGTTAGCACCCACAATATCCCCATGGCTTTTTCTGTGTAAAACAAGCTTACTAAGCAGTGTTTTGTATATGCAGGAGTGGGTGTGGGGCGTAGCAAACACTGGTGAAGCATGGATTCTGCAAAATACCACTTAGTGCCTTGGATACACACCATAGTTCATTCTGGTAGCACGACCTGCATTGGGTGAACTTGGTGTTGAATAATTGAGCAACTTAAGAACTGTGCACAATGTGTATACGATAATAAAAAAGTAGGCTATCTTGTTGCGCATCTGAACTATACAGTTGCAGCTACTTCTCATAATTTTCTGAGACACTGAGTTTTCTCAAAAGCAAGAATAAATATGTTGTTTGCACTTAAGCTCGCCACTTCAAAAAAATGTAAAAGCTTTGTATTTTTGAAACATCTATGTTTTCTGTAAACCTGTGAGTTTTCAATTCTCGCATTCCCTTGAATGTTAACTATGTGTTTGTTGTTATGCAACATGTTTTCATGTATGCGCAGTGGTATGTAGCTATGACATTTATAAATCGCCGACTGTTTATTGACACTAGACAAGACAAAATCTGAACAATCGAGAATCTGAAAAAAAAAAACTTGCCAAAGAAAGCACCTTTATAGGCTTAGTGGCTGGAAAAAATAGTGCACATCTGCTCACAAACCCAATCGCAGGCGACTAAGTCTGCCTGTATTTTAGATAGTGCTTGGCCATAACTGTAGGTCATTGCACTTTTAAGGGATGTACTAAATCTGCCTAGCATTGGCGAGGGCGGCCCTTCAGCGGAGTCATCACAAGGCACTGTTTAGCCATTGTTGCCTGATTAAAACTCTTAAGGAACATCAGATTGAAGCCTCCCTACTTTGGTCTTGCAAATTATTACAGCTTCTTTTGCAGCCATTATGTCTTGTAATTGCTGAATTCTCTTCTTAGTGCCTATGACCCCAAAAAACCGTTTGCGTCGGAGCCATTTTATTGGGCTTTTCAAAAAACAATAACGCAAGACGCAAAAAACTGCTTGGCCACAGAAATAAGTAAGAAGCAAGCTCTCAATTGCCAAAAAAGGACTTAGTCGCATCAAGCGAGTTCATGCTGCAGCACTCGTTTTTCCTTGTCGGCTGCGTACGTGCGGCCATTTCGAGCGCCCACAAAGCCGATTCTGAGTATGGCTTGCCTAGGCTTGCAGTGGGGTTGTGGTAGTAATTCAATGAATACTCGACAAAAAACAGCCATCACGTGCCGGCCAAAAATGCATGGCCTTCAAAATCGACAATTGTAATTTCTGCATTGTCATTGAATTTCTACATTGACCCATAGTCACTGCAAAATTTTAGTGCTGGCACTCTAGTAAAATATTGTAAATCCAATGTGAACAGCCAGCCATGGCATTCGATGTCGCACTTGATTATCCAGCCAGAATGCGGAATATCTGAATGGTGCACCGTAAGGCGTCCAAATTTTTAGTCCTGATTTTACAGTGCTTCAATGGGATGAGTGACCGTGCCGCGGAGATGTCTGAATGAATTGGCATGTTCAAACTTTTTGCGTCTGAAGAAACGGTGGGTGACTGTACATATTGCGAAAATAACAAAGTTGTTAGGGCCAGTGCTTGTCTTATTTAATCTTTGGGGGTCGGCGTGGCTTGCACTCAAGACTTCTCCATAAAACGTATGCGCTTTTGTGACAGATAATTATAAATATATATAGACAGTGTGTGTATATAAATTATAAGAAACAATTTTTTTCTGTCATGATACATCGTAGGCACACTTGCAAGGCGCACGCACTGCGGTGGCTGATGTAACTTCCCTGACACACCAAATGAAAGTTATCTGGGTGTTTTGTCAGGCTAGATCAAGATTTAGTAGACTCGTGTGGATGAACTGTGCTAGTGTATATTCCAGTAACCGATTGATCAGCCACAAGACTGAGCATCAACATTTGAGTTCGCCTCACTATACATTACCACCTGACATATTGAAGTCTCCACGATTCCCCGGTTCCGTTTTCACTTACTTAGCACCAGCAGGCTCTTTCCTGTTGCCCAAAGTGAAATATACCTGATATGCACACCACCATGTCACTTCAGGGAAACTTGTGCGCGTACCCTTTAAGGGCTCCTGACAGCGTAAAATTTGGTTGCAAAATTTGAGAGAAATTGTAGCTTTGCTTGTGGCAATACCAACATTCAAACACAAGTTCTTTAGCACATTTTATATGCAATACTAGGGTATTATTCGCAATTTTGTGTCGTTTGAGAACTCCCACCTAAGTACCCTAAGAGACAAGCACCACACAACATGCGCTGAAACATTGGTAACACTGAATGAGCTGTTGTCAAATCGGCATACTTGCGGGTTGTGAAAAATGAAATCATGTGAGGCCTTCGATCATGTTCCCCTGAGATAGAAAGAGGACCACTACTGCTGTAAGCAGCCAAAACCACTGTGAGAAAAGCCCGGCAACAGAATGAGAGGGGAGAGGGGTAAAGTGTCACTCCTCATCGGGTGCCATTTGGGGTATTGTACACATCCTACATATATATTCTGTTGTCGACAGTACTCCTTTTCTCATTGAACGTCACGCGCGACCTCTGTTTGCATCAAAACTGAGATGTGGATACATGCTATCTCAGATGAGCACTCATCCTTACCTCAGAACCAAATTAAAATTTTTATAGGCAACGCTATTAAATACCCCACAGGGGCGTCTGCACAAGAAGACATTTAGTGTGTAGCAACACCACGGATACGAGCTTACGGGGGGTTTTCGACCCTCTCCCACGCCTAGCCGTGCGCGGCTTTCACGGGTTCGGGGAAAAGGGGATCCTGGGGGCCGAGCTGACGCTGAGTGATTGGACCTTTAAGGCCTCCTCGGCAGAGGCAACACACCTCTTTGGCCCCGGCTTCACGTAGACGGCACACCTTGGCTGACTACGTGAAGTCAGCCCAGGTGTGCAAATGTGTTCTAGGTGTTTCAAATGTCAGCGCTTTGGACACGGATCGCGAAACTGCAGAGGGCGCGCGACTAGCGTAAACTGTAGCTCCAATGAACACCCATCTGACAATTGTACTGTTGCAGCTCGCTGTGCAAATTGCGAAGGAGACCATTCCGCCTACTCACGAACGGGCCCATCCTGGAAAAAGGAAAAACAAATTCTTCAACTAAAATTTAAATTCAATCTGTATTTTCAAGAGGCACGCCAGTGCTTCTCTCTTCATAACAAGCACTCTCCTTCTTTTGCAGATGCGACGCTTCAGGGCGCCGCGCCACATCTTTCCACGTCTGCGAGTGTCACATGAAGTGTGACTGCGGTCGCGGCATCTACGCCCAAGGCTGGAGTAGCCTGTGCTGCTCCGCCTCCTGCCAAACAGGTTCAGCAGACTTTAGAGTCAGCCAGACCCTAGACCACTGCACTTGAGTTGCGTCCGAAACTTCTGTGAATGTGCCTGCTCATCAGGCACCCTCCGCCACCTCGCAGGATGTGATGAATACAACTCCCGCTCCTCCGGCGCCTCAGACACCGAAGAATAAGCGCAACTCTTTGGAGTGCGCCCAGAAAGAAAAAAGTCGAATTACGGGGCCCCAAAAGGCCCTGTAACTTGAAGTGACACTTCTTGTACACACAGCACCACACATCTTTGAAATGACACATATAATACAGTGGAACGTGAGAGGCCTACTGAGGAACCTCAACGATATCTGCCAACTTTTACACAAACATACGCCAAAAGTGCTGTGTGTGCAAGAAACACACTTAAAATCAAGACGCACTAACTTTCTTCGAAAGTACGTTATCTTTCGAAAGGACCGAGATGATGCTGTCGCCTCATCCGGTGGTGTTGCCGTAATCGTTAATCAAGGAACACCCTGTACACTTTTACCCCTTCAGACATCCCTAGAAGCAGTAGCTGTGCGAGCTGCCATCTTCAACAAATTGGTAACAATTTGCAGTGTATACATAACGCCACACCATCAACTGACTAAACACGAGTTTCAGTCGCTGGCAGCTGAACTTTCAGAACCATATCTCGTCCTAGGCAATTTTAATGCTCATAGTAGCCTATGGGGTGACTCTCGCTGCGATGCGCGACGTTGCCTATTTGAACAGTTTCATTTTTCTTCCGGTGCGTGCCTTCTAAATTGAAAAGAGCCAGCATATTACAACATCGCTAACAATACGTACTAAGCCATAGACCTCAGCACAACATCCCCATCACTTCTGCCTCTACTCAACTCGAAAGTCAATAATTATCCATACGGCAGTGACCATATTTCTATCGTTATCAGCACACCAATAACAAATATATGTCCTGCACAGGTTCTCAAATGGCTCACTGACAAAGCCGCTTGGGAACAGTATCAAACAATGACTCTCCTAACTTGGACTCACATGGAGGGGTTAAGCATAGAAGCTGCTGTGAGCTACCTGGCAGCATTTTTGATTGATGCTATAACGAAATACACACCACAAACATTTGGACCGCCAGGCAAACGACGGGTACCCATGGTGGAATAATGAGTGCCGTAATGCGCGCAAAGAACAAAATAAGGCATGAAAGTTGCTTAGAGACTCGCCTACAGCCGAGAATCGTATAAACTTTAAGAAGATCAAGTCGCAAGGAAGGAGGGTGCGCCGACAGGCGAGAAGAGAAAGTTGGCAGAAATTCTTATCTGGCAATAATTCATCCACAGATGTTGCGAGAGTCTGGAACATGGTTAGTTAGGTAGCAGGACGACAAGTACACACACTTCCTCTAGTGAACACACAAAGGGAGAACTTGGAAGACCAGGCAAAGGCTCTTGGAGCGCACTTCCATTAGGTCTCCAGCTCATCATACTATAGTAAAGCGTTCTGACGATACAAAACCAGAATAGAAAAACATAGATTAGAGCGCAAACCCACAACACATGAGACATACAATGAAGATTTCTGTTTGGCTGAACTACAAGCCTCACCTATCTGCTGCAATAAATCTACCCCAGGCCTGGTCCGTGTGGCATATGAAATGTTAAAACACCTGCCAACTGAAACCCAATGAGCTCTCCTCTCTATGTACAATGCGATATGGTCTTCCGGCGAGCTACCCTCAGCCTGGAAGGAAGCTATCGTTATCTCAATTTTAAAACAAGGCAAGGACCCGGCCCCAGTTTTTAGCTACAGGCCAATAGCGTTAACCAGCTGTCTTCGCAAGGTCTTTGAGAAAACGATTAACAGGCACCTGATGCACTTCCTTAAAACTAATGGCCTACTTGACCCATACCAGTGGGGGTTTCGAGAGGCTCGGTCCACCACCGACCACCTTGTCCGTATCGAGGTACAAGTTCGCGACGCTTTTGTTCATAAGCAGTTTTTTTCTTTCTGTGTTCCTCGATCTGGAAAAGGCATATGACACTACATGGCGCTTTAGCATATTGCGAGACCTGTCACATTTAGGTGTGCGGGGTAGAATGCTGACAATTATCGAAAGCTACCTGTCCAACCGCACGTTCCGTGTGCGAGTTGGCACTGTTCTATCTCGAGTATTTATCCAAGAAACAGGAGTGCCACAAGAAGGTGTATTCAGCTGCACACTTTTCATGCTTAAAATGAACTCCTTGCACCTGTCTTGCCCACGTAATATTTTTTATTGCATATATGTAGATGATGTGCAGATTGGTTACAAATCGTGCAGCATCTCAATGTGCCAACGTCAAATTCAACTAGCGTGAAACAAGGCATCTCAATGGGCAAATGAGAATGGTTTTATACTCAACGCGCAAAAGAGCACGTGTTTCGTTCAGCCGAAAGAGGGGCCTCCACCCTGACCTCGACATTGACCTGCATGGTCAACCTCTGTCAGTGAAGACCGAGCACAAGTTTCTTGGTCTTATATTAGAAACTAAACAAACCATCATCCCACACATCAAGTATTTAAGGGACAGGTGCTTAAAAACAATGAACATTTTGAAAGTGTTATCACGCACTACATGGGGTAGTGACATGAAATGTCTAATAAATTTATATAAAAGCATCCTACGCACACACCTAGATAACGGTGCTATAATCTATCAGTCGGCAACACCATCAGCCTTGAAGATTCTAGACCCCGTCCACCATCTAGGCATTCGCCTTTCTACGGCGGCTTTTCGAACTAGCCCTGTGGAGAGCTTGTACGTGTATTCGAATGAATGGTCGCTCCACCTACAAAGATGTTTCGTGTCCTTTTTGTACTTTTACAAGGTGAAGGCAGACAAAATACACCCTTCCCATTTCACAATTAACAATTTGTCTTCTTCTGGCTTGTTCGAGAACCGTCCTTCGTTTAGGCAGCCCTACGCGCTTTGTGTAAGGGGCCTGGCCGAAGAAACAGGTGTCTTTTTTCGAACACAGTTTGATGGCTCATGCAACATATCTGCCGCCGTGGCAGTGGCAGCTTATAGACTGTGATGCCTTTTTTGTTGAAGTGATAAAACACGCACCACTTGCACACATACATACATACCTCCTAGAACTACAACATAAATATACATGTCTTGAGTTCTTTACCGACGCGTCAAAGTCAAGCACTTCTGTGTCATATGCAGCGGCAGGCCAATACTTTTCCGAGGCCGGCTTTCGTCATCCTGATGCAAGCATTTTCACAGAAGCTTACGCAGTACTTGCAGTCTTAAAACACATCAAAGAGATAAAATTACAAAGGCGGTATTATACACAGATTCCCTAAGCGTTGTCAAAGCCCTGAAAACTTCTAAAAACACAAGAACCCCGTGCTGGTGTCACTTTACTCACTTCTGTGCACACTGTACACATCAAATTAGCACGTCGTTGTGTGCTGGGTTCCAGGGCACCATGAGAGACAAGGGAACGTATTGTCCGACGTGCTGGCTGCTTCCGCCTACAACACCCCTCCCAATGCATCAATACCAATCCCTGCACTTGACCTAAAACCTTTTCTAAAATGAAACTTCAGGGGGTTTTGGCAAAGCACGTGGCATAAACACATAGACAATAAACTCCGAGCTATTAAGCCGCAACTAGGTTATTGGCCACCACTATCAAAATACGACACACAGAAGTAACACTTACAAGGCTTAGAACAGGACATACATACTCTACACATTCATATCTTTTCTCTACCGGCAAACCACCATATTGTGAAAGATGTGGAGAAGCACTTACGGTTCTTCACATTTTCGTCCAGTGTAAGCTTGATGCTCTAAGGAGAAAGCATTTTTTACTGCCCTACCAACAGCAGCTCCCACTACACCCTGGGATGCTCATCGGTAGAGATCCGCTTTTTGAACTGCAAACACTTCTCACGTTTTTAAAATGTGCATAGCTTTCACCCGATATTTCGAGGTCATCCATAGCACGACTTCTGTACTGTGGTTGTGGCTGTGGGGACTACATCTCCTCCATGATAATAATATCATGACATTATGCCATCCACTTTCACAGCACATATTTCACACCACTGCCATGCTTTTATCACTTCCATGTTTTAACCCCTGTTAGCGCGAGAAATTTTAAGGCCCCTCTACAGCCATGCATCATATTATTGTTCATATCTCTAGACTATTGAAATGGCGCTCTTTGGCCATCAATTGGTCCTTGCGCCATTAAAAAGCACTCATCACCATCAACGCTATTCAATATAATTGGTCATAAGTGCCTCCGCATGCTGGACTGTCAAACAACACAAGAATCTCGAGTTTCCAAACTTGGTGTCAAGGGTCCTTTAAAAACCTTCCGGAATTCACCCACAAGCACGCATTTTAGCAGTGAAAAAGCCATTAGCAAAACTGTGTCGGTGCTCAATACTTCGAAGACTTTAAAATGACGATAGCAGCATCTTGAGTAGACCAGTTTTCCAAAACCTTTTCACAATCAAAAGCCTTACCATGGTAAGCTCGAATTATCATAAAAAGAGTGCACGCACACAAAGAAGTAACGGTTATAAGATATTTGTGGCTGCACGATGAATGTGGGTGCTGGGAGTGTTAACGCTACTAGTAACCATGATGGGAAGTATGGAACACTTTTTCTACCTGCTGCACTGGTAAAGCACGTAATCATTCATGAGTTGTAAGCTGACTAATAATCTTCGCATACTATCTGAGTGCATCCAGTTTGACAGAACAACACCCTTACTGTGAATGACAAGAATAAGGGTAACTCTAAGGGCTTCTGCGCATGTGTTAGGTAAATTAGAACTGATGAGCATGTTGGTGAAGCATCGGACGCATTGTAAGTTGTCAGGTTTGGTCTCTGCCAAAGGAAAACATCCTTTTCGTCCACATTTCTCACAGTTACTACAAAATTACTTAAAATAACATCTACTATATGACTATTGTTTTCTTATTTTTATTAACATTTTTAAGGTTTTAGAACGAGCCCTTAACATTCCTTCTTTTCTCGTTCATTCCATATTATGAAGGGATTTGTGGATGATGTGCACTTTGCACGAAAGAAATGACTAGCATGCATCTTTTTACAGCAACTCAGGTTTCACCTCTCAGATTTAGACATAATTATTAGAAGGGAATGTGGAGACAGTGTGGCTATTAACCTCTGTCTACCCTATTTTCAAATTCAGCCAGGTTGTGGTAAGGCAATAGTTCAAAGTTTCCTGATGAATGCTTTGGCAACAAACTTCGATTTTTTTGAGAAATTTGTTTTCGTTGTCGAAACTAGCCTTTTTCCTTACGTTACATCATCACCGCTGGAGTTTGCCTAAATTACCGCCTATAGTCAGTCAAAAACCAATAGAAAAATTCTTTTGGCGCAGTCCACCTTTCGGATGCCGGTTCCTTAATAACCCCGCTCTGCCCCATTCTATGCGATTTCGGCTCGCCATGCCTTGAGAAGTTCTTCATGCAGAACCGATTAAATTGTTTATGATTCCGTCAAAATAAACGAAGGTTAGGAGACATGTCTTGCCAACCTTAATTGGACAGACCGTGCGTGATTAAAGAATAATTTTTATTGCTTCAACAGCATCGACCCTGATTTTTACAATTGTGCTCAGTTTTGATTAGTGTGGCATTAGTGTTTTGTCTGTGCTAGTCCGTTCCTATCTCAGTATATCGTTTAGTTTTGCAACTCCCAATGGCTTTTTTGTCCAAACATGAATTAGCCCAATCATCAACTTTTTAAGTGTCGCTTTCTTTCTTCTATCGCAGGAGTGAGTGATGTTTCCTCCTTACCTGGTGCAGAAGAACATATTGTTCCTGCGCTTCACTATGACGTACAGCTGGTTTTGGAGTGCAATCATCATTTTGTGAAATAGCCTACGTTCTGGCGCCTCGTGTGAAATACACAGAAAAAACACTCAGATAATCGTTACAAAGCATGCAATATTCAACTTTTATACAAACAGCTGCATTTTAAAACTCTTGTCATAAATTTAAATAAATGAGTGGTAACTATTTTGCGCTGCTGCTCTTTTTTTTCACAAAAAAGCTTCTCTCCCAGTATAACCTTGACAAGTTTGAATGTAGGCCCGTGTGCTCAGATTTGGGTGCACGTTAAAGAACCCTAGGTGGTCTAAATTTCCGGAGCCCTCCACTACGGCGACTCATAAACATATAGTGGTTTTGGGACGTTAAACCCCACTTATCAATCAATTTGACAAGTTTGATTGCAGGTAATGGTAGCGTTTTCATTGACATGACTTTGCCTTAGGAGTGGAGGTAGGCTATTTAAACCACCACATATGTGTTGTATAAATGCTGACTCAATACTATCTTTTATGGAGTGATGGGTCCTGAATACTCTAATGCTTTCCTTACTGGGCACAGATAGGTCATTGACCCGTGCATACGTGCCTAGTATATTGTGCCTTGCAAGCCAGTGCAAGACTGCTCAACGCGAAATTTCGGTTCATGTAAAACATTGGTTGGGGTTACATTCAGTGCAGCAGGGATTTTTTACCTGCCATGACCTCTTTAACTGGCACCATAGTTATTACAATATGGTTGATACAATTATTGTCCACAATGTTTTTCCTGGCCTATTCAGCAAATAAATCACTGTTGTGTCTAACAAAAAATAAGCCCCTCAAAATCGCACCTTTTTTGTTAATTTTCATTCAATTAAATCTTTATATTTTGATCAATACGTGGCAAGCCAACCAGCATTTACAGGTCATCATAATTATGGCCAACTAAATTTCACGTTTGTCAAGAAACTCGCCCCTGTTTTATTTTGGTTGCGAAAAGTTTTCGTGCCTATTGTAAGACTGAAGTTTTGTGCGGACTGTGTTAGAGGGCGTGAAAACACAATTTTTATAAAAAAGTTTTGTGATTCACTCACTAAAATGGTATTTGTGGCCACGTAATGAAGCATTGTAACTGTAAAACTATTTACTCAATTATGTATATCAACTAATCGAGGGCTTCTTACACGAGCGAAGCAGAATAGTTGCCAAATTTGCTATTTTTTTCAGGACAAATGGCAAGCTGAAAGAGAGCAGATAGGTTATGTGCAGGTGGCTTGTGACACGCTAAAAAATCAAAGTAATTTAGGTGCTGAAAGTATAGGAGATCATCTGAGAAAAAAATAGCGAGTTTCTCGGGGGGGAAGGAAGCTTTGCATTAAGCATGAAACGGTCCCTTTAGTGCTTGAACAAAAATACGCATAATATCTCACTTGGAAGCGTTATGTATTGCTAAGCGTAGGGGCACCTATAGAGAGTATTACTTTGTAAACTAAAAACAATATTTATGTTTATTTCAAAGCTTCTTACCTACGTAAGTGCATCATGATGCACTTGCAAAGGCCATCTTCTGCCCAAGCCAACTGATAGAAATATAGATGGCAATCTTTGTGCCATCTATAAAGCAACCCAAAAAGAAATAGAGTTATCATTTGCGTTCTACTACCAACGCAGGTGGACTACATGGAATGTGGCTAGAGTGTGGTGACGAGTGGCATAGCAGAAAGAATATTGCTTGGGTTGGGTCATGTGAAGAAAAAGGTGATTTCAGCCACACTTTATGTACATTCGTGTGTACATTTGTGAGTGTGCACGTATTAATACTTGCGATGAAGTGAAAATATCTGAACAGCAGGCAGGAGGGGGTTAGTCGAGCAGCTCTCTCTCCTTTCTTCGTGATGACACCGAGATGAGCTATCAAGCCGTTAAACATACAATACGTATTAACACTACAATACACATAACATAAGCGAGATAAAACAGTAGGCTAGCCTATCATTTCACGATATAAAGCTTCACTTTTATGTAGTCATATGACAGGGTTTGGATCTCAAAGAGCAGGGAGTCTCCTGAGAGCCGGAAAAATGAAGCATTTGTATTAAGGCTGCGTTCATGAGTGTATCCCGTGAGTGGTACTTACATGCTGTTAGACTTATGTACTCGACGTGAATCAACTTTTTATTTGGTGCTTAAAACACATCTTCATTCGTAGAAGTTCCTAGGAAAGTACCCTCTGTGATGTAAATTTCTAAAGCTCGATGATTCATCTGAAGTTACCACACTGACCACATTCATTGTTATGAGTTTCCTTTGGCAGTAAAATTCAGATGATACCTCAATTTCCTTGTATATAGCAGAAAGTTTTCCATCTGCGATCTAGGTCAGGCGGCTTGAGTTGAGGATTGCTTTTGCGAATGCATCGTGCTGCTTGAGTTGCATAGGGCGAAATCTTCAAGGAACGCGTCTTTTCAAAAAAAATAGTTCTGAAGTTAAAAAGAATATTGTCTAGTAACTGCGCCCATGTTTAGCTCATACAAAACACTTTTAAATGAGCTATCGTGCATATTTTTAGCCCAGAACCACGGTAAGTTTTCATGCTTAACACAGAGCTTTCAGGAAAAAAGTAAAATTTGCGTTTTTCAGATAATCTTCACCTTGAGCACCTTAAATACTTTTATTTCGTACCTTGTCAAAAAGGCTGACGTCACATATCATATTTGTGGTCTGTGAGCTAGCCTATATCCAGAAAAACTCAAATTCGACAAGCTTATGCATTTTGCTCGTGTGAAAAGTCCTCAAAAATTCATATTCATAAATAAGTCATTACTTTTGCAGTTGCAACATTTTATTACTTTGCCGTAGATATCATTTTGTTGAGTGCGTTTCAAAACGTCTTTTGAAAAAAAATTTTTTTTGACGCCTTGAAGCTCAGTTGGTGAAAAACTACAGACATTTATAAATATGCAGGAAACTGTTCGGCAATGTAAATAAACGAGTAGGACAAGTTTCTAACTTCAAAATTTACGGGAAGTTCATTTCAGCTATATTCGTTGTGGTAAAAAAACGCTGGGTGATTTAAAATGGCTTGACCCAACTGTGTGCATGTATGCTAGCTGACGTCAGTGATTATTTATTGTTGTGCAGTCTGTGTTCTGGTGTTGTAATGCTGCATTAATTTTAAAGACGACAGTCTTTCTTGGACACCTTGAACGGAAAAGTTTTGGCCTGTCTGTCTGTCTGTCTGTACAATTGTCTGTTTGTCCACCCTAACAATACATCAAACGGCACTAAACGGCCATTCCCATACGCAGCGCCCACCAGTACTGCTCAAGGCTTAGCGTTCTTAGTTGTGCGATTGTCAACTAAAAAGCAAATATAATAAAGTACTCCCACTCTGCCTCTTGAAATCGCCTAGAAAGGGGGCAAAATTTTGTACTAAGTACGCCGAAAATACTCCCAACTAATAACCGTAAAACCCCAGGTTCTTCTTCACTAGCCACAGAGAGAGTAAAGTTTTAGCCCAATATGCGTCTTTTTATGTCCTCTATCATGGGTGTTTTTTACTCTCATTTCGAGGGTGTAAAACATGTAAAACGGGAGTGATCTGCAAAACAAGCCAAAAACTCCTCTCTGGGGTTTTTTCTGTTTATTGTGTAAGCAGCATATGTAACGTTTTAGAGAACAGTGGTATGGTGGCATTTGAGTAAAAGTGCTGAAAGGAACACACTTTAGTGTTTTCTATACTACAGTTCTTTGACACGTATTAATTTAATGAGTCTCAATTGGCTAGCAATACATGGACGCACCGATTGAGCCACGGTGATGTTAGGCATAGTGTTCTGGCATGGTATAGCTCCTCCTGCTCTATATTCTGCACGGAAGTACCAGCGGGCACGTGCAGACAATGACCGCTACCCAAGCACAGAGAAAACTAGTGGGCAGTACTTTGTCGCGCGAAACGTTCTGTGAACAGGGGAGGGGCGAAGTTAGTAGAGTGATAAGAGGCGGCGGAGCAGCAACTGCAAGGCTTGATTCCACTCTGTGCTCGACATGGCGCTAATGCGCTCCCATTACCTTTCAGAGTTCAGAAGATGGCTTACGCCATTGCATAGGCTTCTCTTATCGCCCTGTGTGTGATGAAGTGATAGACAGCAGGAAGGTCACTACTGTCATTATAGTGGCCATTTTGTTAAAACGACGTTTTGTTAACTCAAACTTTATAAGACGATAAAATTTACCTGTCAACCACCCTTTCTTTAAAACTGCAATATTTGATAATTGCAGTGATTATTCCCTTTAGTATGAACCTTCTTACTTTTTGTGCGCAAGATTAATTATATGCCTGCCATTTGCCTAAGATTATAGAGCTGATAGTGAGACAACTACCCTTGTTTGAAATATATTTGTGTATTCACATGGTGTGCCTTTAGATATTGTGAAGTGAGGCTGACAGAGGCGTCAGCTCAGCGCATGACGCTTGTGCAGAGGGTCCTGGAGAAAGTGCAGGCCAGTATCGACCGATCAGAGATGCCTTCGCTAAGTGCCTGGAGGGACTTCGTGGGCAGCGTGTTCGTGGGTTGCCCCGTGCAGTACTTCATCGAATCACTTGCCCAGTCTACCACCACGTCAGTATATGTATTTGAATTCGCCCATCGGAAGCTGGGCCACCACGTCCAGGTGTGTATTTTTCAGTATGGTTAAAGGTCAGAGATTGTTCAATATGGTTGAACTTTTCAGACAAAAAAGAGGAAAACGAAGTGTGGTCACGAGACGAAAGCTTGTGCCAGGTCTGCCAAAGAAACTTTGGTCGGTCGAGGACGCGTTTGTAATCTCTCTGAGTAATTAGGAATTTGCTTCTGCTCCACTCTACCGGGGATGACAGCTTTCTTCTACAGAGATGATGTGTCAACGATAGCATGGTGAAATTATTGGATTCCCAGCTGGATTGTTTCGCACAACTTTTTTTTCCTCTCGGTACTTCGCGGGCTATTTTGTGTTTCCATTTGCCGAAAAATTTTAAGACTCCGCACTTTAGCGTGTTTGCACAGTAACAGACGCCATCAGTTTTCAGCGAACAAGAAATCCCTGCAGCTTTTATACAAACACATCGTACACCCAGTACCAGAAAGGGCACACAATTGTCCAACAATGCGGAAGTTGCTGTATTACGGCATGTTTCACTTCATTTTGTCTTCAAGATAGAAATACAATAGAGCGGTTTCTAGAAAAAACGCATAAAAAGAAGACAATAATGGTATATGGTCTGTCCTAACAGCTGGTATACTTCGGTAGGTAGCTACTTAGAAGGGCTGCAATAGACGCCGCTGAAGAAAGGTTGTGGCTAAGACAATGAGCTGGTAATCTAGATGGCCTATATTTTGCAGGATGGTCTGTATTCATACTAGACACAATTTAACAATGCTGGTAATTTAAATACCGAGTGAGACACCCCATTGACATTTTTAGGCTCACCTTCTTCCAGAAATTTCTTATATGAATGTACAGGGAGGTGGTCAAATGTTCCCAGGTCACTATCACATGTATTCTTGTGAGAGCATGACCGGCGAACTTTTGACTTCCCCTGCATAAAATGCCATATATGGCTACTCAATAATTAGACACACGCAGTCCTATGTATGGGTAATTGCCATATATTCCTTATGTGCCCTATTCCCAATATGTCTATGTACGTATGAGCCCTGCATATAACTGCAAATCATATATGGCTTTGTATTCATAATCTTACATATTGCCATGAATAGATGATTGTTATATATGAATTCGGCCAATGTGAACATCATAAATATAACTGCACACGTAATATTTCCGCATTAAGAAATGATGCCACAAAGATTGAGAGCTCGTTTTTGTGTTTTGCATGTTTTACACTTCAGTGAAATCATGCGTAATGTATTATTTATCATGTTGTGCAAATCAATGTGTTAAGCTTTGAACAAAAGATTGTAAACTGTTTGACTACCCTGTCATTGCTTATTAGAGCTATCCTCGAAGGTTTGTTTCCAGATTATCTGCTGGGCAGTCTGCGCAAGCAGGTGTTTGATGATTGGCGTCACAAAGGGCCCAAAGGTTTCTACCTCCCTCGATGCTTAGCAGTGCTTAGCTGAGGCGAATACAGGTGGGTGAAAGGACATTTAGGGCCCCCAGCCGAGGAAAATCACCCCTTTAGCCCCAGCTCCTCGTAGATGGCACCTCTAGACTGACCCCTCCCCCAAAAAATAGCGGCCTCTATCACGTTTTTGTCTCACTCTTCATATCTCTGCCTTTCTATCTGTTTTACTTTTTATCTATCATATTGTTTGTTCCGTTTGCTTACAATTTTACTCGCAGCTCTGGTTGACCTACTGTAAGTATTCGAGCCGCGGTAGTTATATATGGTTAGGTGGCGGTGCATGGCTGGCGTCTTGAAATGTTCTATTTTGCAGCTTCTCCTAGTGGAGCTCAGTGGTGGGTGGCCACCTTCGCCGCGGAACATTTTCTAAGGAGGCGCCAATGCTGTAGGCCCGTGGGATCAATTTGGGTGCTTTTAAAAATCCCAGTTGGTCAAAGTTTTGGGGCCCTCCACTAAAGCATCTCTCATACTCATATAGTTGACATGAAACGTTAAACCTAACATATTACCACGCTCGAAATGAGCACAGAAAGGAGACGATGTGCTCGCTAACAGTCTCGTGAGAAGGAATACTGACCGAAGAAGACGACGTGTTTGTGCGTGTCTGTATTCTTGGCTGCTGTATAAAAACACGCCGGTGGTTCTTGGACTAAACGTCTCGGTGTTATGCTTACGGTGAACCGCGACCCGAGTGGAGGTGCTGGGCTTCAATCTTGTTGATGATATACACCCCGTATACAAGCCGTTCATCGAGTCCTGACACGCACTCACGTGTTACGACTCCAGTGTGCCAGTTTAGTCGGCAGTTGCTAGGCCTCTTTTCTGAGCTGATTCTCTTGGACGAGCATTATGCCAGGCATTTCGTACTGCTGCCGACAGGCTCTGCCAGCTAGCTGCAGGTAGTACAAGGGGTACAAGGCACCCCATTTTCAATCCAGCCCGTTAATGCCTCTTCAGCCACTTGTATCTGATCGCTTCAGTGGTGCCCCACATAAAAACGTTGAGATTGGCTTGAGCAATACGAGCGCGTTGTTGACAGCAACCAGTGGTATGCTCAACAGAAGCTCGCCCGCACGCACTTCCCTCTCGATGACAGCGCTCACACGTGTGTCACAGGGCCCGTTAATTAGGGACGCGATCGCCGGGCTAATTCCAAGTTCTGAAGTATCGGCCCCCCGAATCGCACCAGGAAAGCGTGGGCAATTTAGAAGTGGTCTTATTTGGCACGCCAGCGGACACCGGCTGTGGCCCAAAGAACAAGTCAGAGTCAAGAGTTCACAAACAGAACAAACTTATATTCTCAATTATGGCAGATCAAAACTATACACAAGTATGCACACTCGACAATGGTTGATTACAATATGTCACCAATCAAACAATGTACTACACAGTACAATCAGCCACACTCGAAACAATGAACACAGGCAACAACACGCACTACAATGCACTCGCATGCATCGAACAACCAAGACACTTAAAGACTAAAGAGTTAGAAAACTTATTCAGTTCAAAGTTCTTGGAAGAAAAGTCTGGATGATACTCTTCTGAGAATCACTCACTCAAAGTCCAGTGTTGTCGTTCTGCTGCCCTCGAAGTTTCTCTTCCAGGAAACCTCGCGTCTTCAATTGGCCGCCCTCCAGGCTCCAAAATTCTTTGCCGGAAACACGTCGGCTTCACACACGCAGCTGTTGCCACGTGTCTTCGCTCGATAGCGATAGACACAAACTTTTGCCTATAGCTCGAGTCTTCACCCCTCAGGTGGAAATCCTTTGCTTCTCCTCCTGTGTCACGGAAGACAAAAGGCTTCGCGCACAACGCGGAACACGCTACGCACTCTGGCGCATACTTTCTTCTTCTCTTGCTTTGTCACTAAGGACAAAACCTTCACCGACCGACTTGGCGAAATAACCCCACGCACACTGGCACTAACTTCTTTCTTCTCCTTATCTCCCATGTCTGCTGCTTGGTTAAATACCTTGCGCGTGAGATTCCAGCAAATTCTCATCAATTCGTCGGCGCAATGCGCAGCGAAGGCTGGGGGAAAGCGCGAGACGGTTCGACGGCCGTCCGCGACGGATGACGCAACCCGGCATCACCACGCCCCTTTCCATCGAGAAATTTCCAGGGCTTGCTCGGCCGCGATGTGAGGAGGTTCGTGGGCGAACCTACGCATCCGAGAGGAGAGGGACGCCGCACCCAGGGAGTCTTTCGATGCTTGTTTTCTTCGTTATCGTTGGCTTCGAGGCGTCTCTTCAGCGCTTCGTTGCGGCGTGCCCTTTTTTGAGCGCTCGTTCTGTTACAACGTGGCTTAAGAATCAAGAAGGCCGTATATTGACATCGGATGATTTTAGGCAGCAGCTCATTGACACCTTTGCTAGCGTCAACCAATAAGAGCGTGTTCAGCAGTTGCTCAAGTGCAGACTTTAGAAACCTAATGAAACTGTGACAATGTTTCATGAGGACGTGACACGCCTTTGTCATCGGGCTGAACCCAATATGTCCGAGGAAAAGAAGTTACGCTAGCTTATTCGCCGCATGCCAGAACAACTGTTCGCCGGGCTTGTTCACCGGGCTTGTGCCACAACTACCGTGGCTGATTTTGTACGAGAAGCCACTGCCATTGAGCGCGCTCTGCACCAAAGATCGAGGCAGTACCATGGCTCGTCCACTACCACCCGAATCAATACCGCTTCAGTGACTCGACAATCAGGGCTTCCTACGCTACCTGATCAAGGATATTGTTCGAGGATAACTTTGAAATTTGGATGCCACCTGTGGATACACTGGTGGCCGGCTTTGCCGCAGTCATTCCTGACGAAATAAGGCATGCTTTCTCAACGGCTGATTTCGGTCGCGAGCATCTTCAAATGGGTTACACCGATGCTGTCCGCCGTCTACCACCCATGTCACCTATCACGTCCCACTACTAGTGACTTACAGCCACAATTCACCAGAACTTTTGCAGGAGGCTTTGAGACGTCGGCTCATGACACCATTGTCCTCATTCCGCCAGCCATCACTTTCCGTGCCCTAATCACCACCACAAGAGCACACTATGGGATGCCCACTATTTCGCCGAACGGACGCTTGGCGCACTGTTGATAGGCGCCTCCTCTACTTCAACTGTGGTGGTGCCGGCCTATAGCTCGCGATTGTTAGTACTTCGAAACATCGTTTCACCCGTCTCGGCCAGGGTACGATGGGTGACGTGCCAACGCCGACTTCATTGTTAGCCATGACGACTCTGGTTTTCGAGGACCTCTATTAACGTGGTCTCTCTATCACGAGTCGCTTCTCAATAATCTGCCCAACTCCAGTCACCATGGCAGCTTGGGCTAGTTGGTGTGGCATGACGATAGTTATAGCGCGAGAACAAAACGACGACACAGAGACAAGAAGGACACTCGTGTCCTCGCTCGTGTCTTTCGTGTCCTTCTTGTCTCTGTGTCGTCGTTTTGTTCGCGCCCTATAACTATCGTCCAGCTTCCGGTCACGCTCTCCATTCCTTGCACAGACGTCGTCATCGACTCGACTTACTTTTCCTGACCTTCGTAAAAAAAGGTCACTGAGCCCTTACCAGAGAAACTAAAGGTGGCGAACTCTCGGGGTAAGGTCGCAGCCCGACCACAAGACAATGAAATGTCCCCAGTACTGCCGCTACATAATGACGCGATGCCAACAAATATTGACAGTGACAAATTGGTGAGCAGCGACCTCAATGTATTTATTTATGGAGAACAAGTGACGGCCTTAGTCGATACAGGCGCTGATTTTTTCCAACAGCAGTTAAGATCTGGCCACTCGTCTTAGAAAATAAAAATGCTGTGAACAGCACCACGTATAAGAACCGCGGGTTATCAATTGCTGCTGCCTGCTGAAAGATGCACAGCAAAAATCAGCATAGTAGATTCCTCTTTCATCGTGACATTCAATGTTCTTCCGGAGTGCTGAGAGATTTAATTAAAGGAATGGACATTTTTAGGGAGCTTGGTGCAGTAATTAAATCCCGCACCACGTGGTTTCATTTTACGAGAGCGCCCGTCTGAATTATTTTTCGCCACCAGAGCACAAATCGTTTCATCTCAATGTAGGCGTTATAGTTTTTCCACCTTGATCATGTAGCCTTGCTTCTGTAGCATGTGACGCACCGTTCGACGGCGAAGGAGGCGCCGACCAATTTACCTGGCTGCTTTTCACTCACGGGATTTGAGTATCACAAGGAATAAGTTCATGTCACCGACGGCCGCACGAACTTCCTGTTGACAAATTTCGCCACCGAGCGCTGTTACCTTTGTAAGGCCATCAAGCGCTGGCACCTTCGGCATATTTTGACGAGATAGCTGATGCTTGTGGCTGCTTTTTAGCACTCGAAGCAACTCCTACACATCACCCACATTAAATACCACATAACCTTTACGTCAACTCTACTTTAACTCAGCGAAATAGGTAACGCCTCCATGCACTGGTAGCCGAGTTCTACGACTGTTTTGCGTTAACCTCGAAAGTTGGCCGGACATAATTCACCAAGCAATGGATCATCACAGAGGACACGGCGAGACCAATCCATCAAAATCTGTGCCGTTGGATTTCAAAAGAACGAGAAGCAGTAGAACAGCAGGTAACAAAAATGCTTGAAGACGACCTGATTCAACCGTCAAAGAGCTCTGAACGTCACCTATTGTTCCAGTCAAGAAGAAGAACAGCAACCTGTGGTTCTGTGTGGACTATCGAAAGCTAAATAAGGTTACAAAAATACATGTACCCGCTTCCCCGCATAGATGACTCGATCGACCGGTTTCGAAACGCAACCAACTTCTCTTCCATGGACTTAAAGAGAGCATATTGACAAATTGAAGTGAACCTCAGCGATCGTGAAAAACCGCTTTTGCGACGCCAGACGGACTGTACTAATTTAAGGTCTTACCATTCAGCGTGTGCTCTGTGCCTGCTACTTTTCAGCGACTCATGGATACCGTGCTTTCTGGGCTTAAATAAATAACCTGCCTAATATACCTTGATGACATCATTGTGTTTTCTGCAACAATTTACAAACATCTTGAACAGTAGCCAGTAGTCTTGCAGGTCATATGGGCCCTAGGCATGAAGCTCAAGGCGGAGAAGTGTCACTTCTGCTTTGAGAAACTACAGGTTCTTGGCCATGTTCTTAGCTACGCAGGAGTTTTTTTCGATACCGAGATAGTTGCCGCCATCGCAGATTTTCCAAAACCATCAGATGAAAAGACAGTCAGGCGTTTTCTGGGTCTCTGCGATATTATCGGCAGTTTATTCAAGATTTTGCCCGTATCGCGTCACCAATAACTCAATTTCGCAAGGGATGACGTTGCATTTTTTGGGGCGACGAACAGGAAGCTGCTTTCAATGGCATGCCGCAACGTCTACACACGACCCTCGCGCTTGCCCAATTCGATGAAACAGCTGCTACAATGCTCCGTACTGACGCCAGCAATGGTGGCCTTGGAGCTGTGCTTCTGCAGGGCCAGGACGACGAGGAAAGAGTGATCACTTACACAAGCAGAACTCTGTCATGCACAGAGGCAAATTACTCATTAAACTTAAAAGAATGCCAACCGTGGTGTGGGCAGTTAGGAAATTTTGCCGATACCTGTACAGCCGCCCATTCAAGGTTATGGTTACCACCAATCGCTGTGTTCGTTAACAAGTCAATTAACATGCTAACAAGTTAACAAGGCAATTATCATGCTGGCAATTATCAAGGCAATTATCATGCGTTTGCAATTATCATGCAAACGACACACGGACATCAATTGCCGGTCCCGAACACCTAGAAAGTCGGCTGCTTTCCTTGATGAAGAGACAGCATTCCTCGGAATCCTCGACACGTCAATCATCACAGACCACCATTATGAGAATTCTGAGCTACTTGACTTGAATAAATATTCAGAAGGACGAAACCAGTAAGCGCCTATAGTCTTTGCAAGAGGATTGTCGTCGTTCTGTTAGCAAAACGATTCTCTTTACAAAATTAACTTATTGTCAGATGGGTTCACCTAACTGCTTGTCGACCCTACCGCTCTTCGTTTTGAGGCATTGCAAGCGTGTCACAACGAGGTCACATCTTGACATTTGGGCTAAACGTGCACACTGGCCAGAGTTCAGGAGACGTAGTACTGGCCGAGACTCACTGCTGCCGTGAAACGTTATGCTCGTACCTGCCTCGATTGTCAGCGCCGCAGGTCACCTCTCACAAAACCAGCGGGTTTGTTACACCCAGTCAAGATTTCGCCAAAATCATTTGACCCGGTCGGAATGGAACGTTTCGGTCCTCTTCCTACCACTATTGCTGGTAACCGCTGGGTTATTGTGGCGACCAACTAGCTTAATCACTCCGCCGAGACAAAAGCTATTCAGAGATGCACAGCAGAGAAGGTGGCCCGATTTTCATAGAGAACATCGTGCTGAGACATGGTATGCCATAGACCGTTATAACAGATCACAGAACCACACTCACAGCAACGCTTTTAGATCATGTATTGGTGCTCAGTGGTACTATTCATCGTTAGTCGACACCCTACCACCCACAAACCAATGAGTGAACTCGGCAGCTCAACAAAACTCTGGAAGACATGCTTTCGATGTATGTGGCTATCGAGAACAAAATTTGAGATAATATAGTCCCTCACATAACGTTTTCATATAAAACTGCTAAACAAGAAATCACATGGAAGACCCCATTCAGCCTTGTTCACGGAGGAGAAGTAAGGACCGTGTCTGACACGATGCTGCCACATGAATAGGATGAAAATGAAACGAGTGCCGACGCGATCACTCAATGCGCAGAGAAAGCAAGTCAGCTCGAACGTCTGCGAATATACCAACAGCAAGAGTACGACGCAGGTTGCGGTAACCTACGTCATACACCTGTAACGTACAAAACCTGGGACAGAGTATTTGTGTGGAAGCCTTTACGAAGACGGGAACTATTTGAAAAATCTCGGGGGATACTTTAGACCTTATCGAGTGCTGCGACGACTAAGTGACGTTACCTACGAGATCATTCCGGATAGCCCAAACTATACAAGGCGTCGCCAGCAAAAACCGACAGAAAACCGACAGGCAGTCGGTTTTCGTCCAGCACAGTCACAGCGAAAACTGAAAGAGCGGCCTTTCAGAGCCCCCTTTAAACCCTCTTAGGGTAACTACTACGAGCACATTTGCAGGCTGCTAACTATGTCATTAATCGTCATAATTTTTATGTAGAAGATAGGCACTCACTTTGCTATCTTTCATTATTGTTCAGGGAAGCGCGGCACGTAATACACATTTGCAAAATGTTTTGGCAATATTTTTATTGCTATAACTGATGAAGATGAGAAATTATGCCTGAAGCTTTTGTAATGGGTCAGAGCATTGGACGACACACTCGTTACAAAATTCACATTTACACAGTAAAAGATCGACTGAAGGCGTCTAATGATAGCTTACCAATGTATATCTCACGACTTATTCGCCATTACTGCCACGCTCTAGTCATATGCAGCAAATGCTCATCACTGACGTTAATGTTTTAGCAGATCAGAATAAAGCTCATCTACACTTTGGCACTTTATAACTGCACACCAAAATTAGCTAACTAACAAGGAAGTCTTTGCGCACCAGTAGCATCAAATGGGTGTTTGTGGTATAGAATCTACCCATGAAACACATGCATCAACAGTCGTGGAGAAGCAAGGTGGTTGAAGAGCACCATGGAGATAATCTGTAATTTTACAAGCCGCTCGAGATGCAGAAGCCACTGCACCAGCTTCATAGGCACGCAGCGGCTTCCCTTCAGAAGGTGAGAGGGAGGAGGGCAAAGGGTCCTTGCAAGTCCCTTCTCCCTATTATGTTTAATATATAGGGCTGACTTTGCAACCACCTTCTTACGCCTATGGACACTCATACCAACAAAGGGGAACGCACAATTTGAAGGAAATTCTAAAACTGCTTCGATGAGACTTTCAAGCTATATACCAGAAAAGCATTGCGCATGGTTGCACACATATGTCAAGCATACCTTTTTAAATGAATGGGACAATTTATTTCTGTCACTTCTTTGGAAACAATAGACTTGTGGCTTCACTTCAAAAATGCTTTTTGTGACTGTTGGTCCTCTAAGCCTTTCAAAGGGCACCAGCAGCAGGACCGTTCGGGGTGCATTTATGAATGCTTGCTGGAAGTTTTGGCTTGATGTTATCCTGCATGTTATATAAAAGTAAAATTTGTGTAAGACGCAATTACCTTAAATCAATGAAAGCTGAGTAATTTAATCTGAAATGCAAGCTTTCGAGATTGTCATGTAGTTGCGTTGTTTACATTTTTCATTGCATTTCAGAGAATATTTGCAAGATGTTTATGCGCAATAAATGCTTTTTTAGAAGATTGCTCAAAAAAGCTCAGTTCGACTGAGATTCATGAATGGTCTGCAGATAATTGAAGCAATGCTTTTCATCTGCCTTTGCAACAAATATTTCCTTGTCTCCTGAGCTTCTGCAGACCCTAGTGGGTCTGCAGAAGCTCAGGAGACAAGGCAATATTACAGCATTTTACCAAACAGCAATGCACCATATAGTACGTTATGAGAGTGTTACCCACTTCGTGGAAAAAACAACATTCAGAACTGTTGCCACAAAAGCATACCAAGAAAACGTAAACAGTTGGGCCCTTTCTGAAGGGCTGTACTCTGTTGAGCTATATGAATTTTTACTGAACACAACTGAACATTCTAAATGCAAACGCAGTACTTCAAGCACAGTTCAACCCCTTGATATGTACGAAGGAAGTGTGACAGAACTGCTTTGAAAAGCTTTCCTATTCAGTAGAAATATTTGTGACACTTGATAGGTGTTTTTCAAAGAACAGAAAATCATGAATAAAAGATTAGGTAGAACAAGTTCAAACGTTTCTCTCTTTCAAATCTGGCAAACTGGAGCACTTATTCTCAGTATTATAAAACTAAGCAACTATTTTTATTACATTGCACTTAACCAAACATCAACATTGCGAGACCATTTCAAACAGCTGTACCACATGTACTGTATCCATCAAAACTCGAAGTCATGTTATTATCCTAGTATACAATAAAATGAAATACAGGAAATTAAACACTGTAGTATACAGATTGTACGTAGGTGTACAGAATATACACAATCGAATCTACGCTAATATTATTTTCAAATATTTTCTACTAAATTCTGGGCTTTTAGAAAACTATATATAGGAAACGTGCTCGTTTTAAGTGAAATTCAGAAAAACGGGTCACAGCTAGCTTGTTACCCAAATTAGAACACACTGTCCTAAGTACTACTAGCCGATCTTGTATCCAAATGATGAGAAACAGCATAAATTGTGATGTCATTATCACATGCGACGAGCATTCTGTGTGGCGTATTCATGTCTCTTATAACATTACCAAGAAGCAGTGTATTTAAATTACCTCTTTTAAAGGGCCACTATGTCACATCCAATATTTTATAAAGCATTACAAGCAAACATGCATACAGTGTTCAAAGTGCCATCATGATAATTGATGCGAGATGTGCGTGGTAGAACTACAAAGCATAGGCGCCCCCCTTAATATAAGAAACAATCACTTCTCCTTTTTGGACCTTCCCGAATTCCTCAGTAACGTGCGTGACCCAGAAATGTTGTGTCCGTAATGCTGCCAACAATATAAATAGGATCCGCACATGCAAATCTTGGATTACGAGTCCGATGTTCTCACTAATTTACCTATGGAGGTGGTCATCTCTTTATTCAATTATATGGCTCTTATGTGCAGACAAACCTGTGAGTGTTAGCCAGCACCGCTCATAGACAGTGAGTGTGGAGCAGACCCTTTTTAGCAAGAATGTCTAGTTCATTGTAAAGTGTTCGCTTGGGTGAGCGCTGTTTGAAACCACTTCTAATTATAACTAGAAAACAAAATGGCCCCCTTATTGTGGGAGGAAGTATACTTCACAAAAACATCAGTTACAGTACCAGGGAATTGCGAAAACAATAAAAATATGACCTAGGTGGAACTTGTTGTGGCAGCAGGATAAAACATTCATGCACTACCTGGTAATCCAAGGCAGCCAACATGGTAGAAGTTCTGCAAGGAACGGCAGACCAAGGTCTGCAGCTACACGGCAAGTTTTATATAAATGCATGGGCCTAATTCTGTCCTTTTCGGCACAGGCAACATATTGTTGATGTAGAAGAGCATCCTGCAATGCACTTAGAGGTCACAGCTGGCCTGCATTTGTAATTGTGCTATTATGATCTAGCTACGGAATAAAAAAAGCAGTACAGGTTTATAACGAACTGACAGATGCTTCCCTCTGAGCATACCACTACTTTTTTGTGGTGAGCCTGTTATCACTATGAAAAGAAATTTAACTGACAAAAGTAATTCTACAGAGCGAAATAAGCAAGGCTAGTAATATGGAATTACCAATGGTGTATACTGTAATATTTTAGGAACTAAACAATGACAGCGATCACAAGGCTTTCTGAATGATGCAAAGTTTAAGCAAACAACTGCAAAATTAAAAGCCAGTACAGCCCCTATGAAAGATAAAAAAGTGCCGCCATATCCTCGAAGTGAATGATGATGAGTGGGTGAAGGTCCTGGAGGTAAACTTAGTAAACCATGAATCCTCCGTAAATTTTGCCCACTTGATTTTATTATAACGCTCCCTTAGCGTACGGCACCGCACAAATTGAATGATTGCCTTCCACCAATGACACGCACCATTAGGACATCATTCCTATTTATACCATCTCGCATCGTTCATCATCAACAACAAGTACCGCCGTCTAGTGCATAACATCTTGCATATTTTCATTATCACCTACAAAGCTACAAGTACCGCCATCTAGTGAAAACTGCAAGAACTAAACGAGAGGTGGCTGCATACAAGGATGCACAGCTCACACTTTAAGAAGCTTCGTTCCTAAAAGAGATCATGAAGATAGGTGACAAAAAAGAAAAACAAGACTCAGGTGCACAGATGTCAAATCGACTGCACCAATGTGACTGAAAAGGTGAGTTGTTGGCAAAGCTGTTTGAGATAAATTGCAATAATAGGGCCACTCGTAACATCAACAACATATGTAAGAGTTTGTACGCCATGACACCACAAAATTTTAAAAATATTCACTCCCACTTCAGAGAAATACAGTGAGCTGGTCAAGAAAAAGTAAAATGATTCCTTTTTTGTGGTACTATGATGGCCTATGAAAACGCAAAGTGTTACGTGGGATATTACATATTGTCACGTGCTACAAAATGTCTTCAACTAGGAAGAACTGAGCCGGCGTTGAGACGCACCGAAAACTGGTAAGATGGCTGCTTCCATAATCAACAGCAACTAGCCAGAGCACGCGCTGCCCCAGAACATCGTCTTTCATTCTCGCGTGCAACCATGGCTTGCGCTCGCCGTAACTAGCGGCCAAGTGGAATTATTGCCCCTCTAAAAAAAGGCATCGCTCAGATGCTCAGAAAGTACAAAAGCAAACTCGTGGGGAACCAACACAAAATATGCGCATGCACAAAGACAGCGATAACGTTCATGCGCAGTCGCACTACCGCGTGAATTATGGCTTCAGTTGCACTACGTGCACAATCTCCGAGGAGTGCCTTCGCCGCCGTGGCGAGGAGGCGCCGTTAGGAATAACCTCGTAGTTCACAACGCTCACGCGTCGCAACACTTTGTATGGTACGAAGTAGTAACTGAGAAGTTTTTCTGACAATCCCTGGCGTCGGACTGGAGTCCACACCCAAACTTGATCACCTGGATGTTATTTAACTTGTCGATGGCGAGCGTTGTAGCGGCATGCGTCTGTACTCTGCTGGTGCATGATGTGCAGGCGTGCGAACTGGTGTGCTTCTTTGGGCGTAATGGGTAAGCTGCACAGCATCAGGAGTGATCAAAGCGTCGCAATTGTGTGGAAACTTCGCATACAGCATGGTCTGGACCTCACGTCCGTAGACAAGAAGGAAAGGCGTGAATTGCGTAGTTTCCTCGACGGCAGTATTGTAGGCGAATGTGACGTACGGTAGCACCTCGTCCAAGGTCTTACGCTGGACATCTACGTACATAGATAACATGACATGGATGGTCTTGTGAAGTCTCTCTGTCAAGCCGCTGCTCTGTCGACGATATGCCATGGTCTTGCGGTGGCTCGTGTAGCTGAGCTGGAATACGTCATGGATGAGCTTGGTCGTGATTGCTGTTACTGCGTCTGCACGACGGGGTGCCACATCGAAGAATGATCTGATCCATAATTAATTGGGCGACGTCGGAAGCCGTAGCGCGTTTTGGTGCCTTTGTTCGAAGTGAGTGTACAATCCACTTGTTGCCACTTGATGATAGTGGAAAGTGATGATCCACTTGATGATAGTGAAAAGGGCCCCAGTAAATCCATTCCTATTTGATCAAATGGTGCTCTGGGTTGTTCTATTGGTTGAAGAAGCCCCGCGGGCTTTAGTGGCGGGGATTTGCGGCTTTGAAATTCCCGGCAGCTTTTCACGTATCGCTTAACGGATCCAGAAAGCTTAGACCAGTAGTATTCTTGTCGAACTCGAGCGAGAGTTCGAGAGGAACCTAAGTGACCAGATGTGGGCTCATCGTGGCAGGCAAGAAGAATGTCGTCACGCATGTCAGTTGGCACAACTAAAAGATAGGTTCTCCCATTACCGTTGGAGTTTTTCTTATGCAGGACCCCATCTCACAGATAGAACAACGACAGATTTCGAAAAATACATCGAGGTATGGAAGCGTTGCGTCCTTCAAGGTTTTCGATAACTGCGCGAATTTCATCGTTCGCGGACTGTCGTGTAATCATATCTGCTGTAGTAAGGGCCCCAAGGAAACCGCCGTCATCCTCGGTGTCGTGGCCACAAACTTCGACAGGTGCACGGCATAATGAATTAGCATCTTCGTGCTTGCTGCCCGATTTGTAAGCGATCGTGATATCGTATTCCTGCAGATGAAGACTCTATCGTGCCAGTCGCCCACACGGTTCTCGTAGGCTGGCTAACCAGCACAACGAATGATGGTCGGTCACTACCTTGAAGTGGCGTCCGTAAAAGTAAGGCCTAAATTTCATCGTGTCCCATACAACAGCGAAGCACTCTTTCTCTGACGTGAATAGTTGACCTCGGCAGGGGAAAGAGTGCGGC
The DNA here is from genome assembly GCA_013436015.1 of Rhipicephalus annulatus. Taxonomy (NCBI): domain Eukaryota; kingdom Metazoa; phylum Arthropoda; class Arachnida; order Ixodida; family Ixodidae; genus Rhipicephalus; species Rhipicephalus annulatus. Next base: position 69,692 of record WOVY01009850.1, read on the forward strand.
TAGCGTACTCTATCACTCGCTCTGTGCCTTGTTGTTGTACGAGGACAGCACAAGACCCACGTTGCTGGCGTCAGTATGAATTTCAGTATCAGCGTCTTGGTTAAAGTGAGCGAGGACTAGTGGTGTCTGCAAACGCTCCTGTAGTTCAGAGAAGGCTGCATCCTGTTCTTCCTCCCAGACGAATAGAACATCTTCACGAGTGAGTCGAGTGACCGGTTCAGCAATCTTAAAAAATTTGGTTATAAAGCGGTGATAGTATGCGCAGAGCCCTAAAAAGCAACGCACTGCCTTCTTATCACGTGAAACAGGAAACGAGGCCACGGTGGTACTTTTGTCAGGGTCTGGTCGAATATCATCCGCACTGACAACATGGCCGAGAAACTTAAGTTCCTTGTAACCCAAGTGCCATTTTCTGGCTTCAGTGTCAGGTTATGAGAGCGGAGTGCTTCCAGCACATTCTTCAGACGCTTCAGGTGCTCCTCAAAGGTGGCAGAAAACACGACAACACTATCCAGATAAACTAGGCACGTGTGCCACTTTAAACTGGTAAGAACAGTGCACATCATTCTCTGGATTGTCGCAGGTGCAGAACAGAGGCCGAAGGGAAGCACTTTGAATTCATATAGGCCATCTGGTGTAACGAAGGCGGTTTTTTCACGATCTCGTTCATCAAGTTCGATCTGCCAGTAGCCACTTTTCAAGTCTATTGATGAAAAATACTTGGCCCGCCGCAGTCTGTCGAGAGAATCGCCGATACGGGGTAGCGTATAGAAGTCTTTTTAGTCACGTTGTTAAGTTTTCTGTCGTCCACGCAGAAGCGCAGTGATGCATCTTTTTTCTCCACGAAAATGACCGGAGAAGACCAGGCACTCTTCGACAGTTGGATAATGTCATCTTTAAACATCTCTTCGACTTGAGCACTTATCACGTCACATTCCTTAGCCAAAACGCGGTAAGGGTGTTGTTTTGTAGGCGAGGCGTTGTTATACTTAATTATTCGGTGTTTGGTGATCGGTGTCTGACGAAGCTTCCAGGTGGACGCGAAGCACTCTTTAAATTGATATAGCAGCTCACGTAGATCGGTCTGTTGTTGTTCCCAGAGGGTCAGGTTGACTTCAGCTTTTGCAAGTAGTGATGTCACGCCGCTTGGTGTGAGTCGAAGCCCGTCGTCGGCTGATGTAGATGCGACGCATTCAGAAACGTCTGCCATAGGGTAGGCAAAAGCGATGGTGGTGTCGCGAAACAGGTGCTGGTATTCATTATTGAAATTAGTCACAAGTAGGGCAGAGTATCCGTCATAAAGCCTGACGAGGCTGCTGCAGCGCAGACGCCTTGCGCGAACGAAAACGTCAAGTTGCCTTCCGCGACAACCTCACCATCCCGTAGCTTGTCAGACACCACATCAACTACGATGCTTGAACGTGGAGGAAACGTGATGCTGTCGGCATAAACGTGAAGGGTGCTGTCATGGATGTCGTCAGATTTGTCAGAGGATCCGGCTATCGAAAACATGACGGTACGTGCTCAAAGGTTGATAATATCGCCGTGCTTCCGCAAAAAGTCGACTCCCTGGATTAGGTTTTGGGAACAGTGACAAAGTACAAGGCAGCTGGCGGAAACGTACGTCCCCGAATGCTCACTCTGATAGTGCACATGCCGATTGAGGTGACTGCGTGCCCGCCGGCAGTACGAATTTGTGCTTCATACCAAGGCGTAACAACTTTCTTTATGTGCGCTGCTAGTTTCTCGCTTATGATCGAGTAGTCCGCACCTGTGTTCAATAATGCACTAACGTCGGGATGACCATCGACTACCACATGTATATCCGAAGAAAATCTGCTTCTGGCTTTCGTCGCTGTCCTCGGAGAATCGATCCGTGTCCATGCTTGCGTTGGTGGGAGGCCTTGCTTGCGTCGAGTGTCAGCAGCTTCTCTCCCGAAGGCCGCTGTCGTTAATTTTCCCAACTAGGGCTTGGCGAGCGCGCTGGCGCCGCCCCTGCGAAGCTCTAAAATTTTAAAGATCGCCTTGGGGATGGGTACCGCGTCTGCCGCCGCAGTGACATGCGCTGCTGTGAGAGGTAATCTTCAATAGCTCCCACTCTTTCGCCGAATCTCGGCCGTGGTGCGTCGACGGCGAAACCCTGTAGCCCGAGGCGACGATAAGGACATTCCCGGTACACATGTCCAGCTTCACTACAGTGATAACACAGTGGTCGTCTGTCCGGTGTTCGGCATACGTCGAATTTTCTGGGAAGCGGCTGTAGATATTGTAAGTGCTGACTTGGCTGCAGCGAAGGAAGTGCATCCTGAGGCATAGGGTTCGCGAAGCGCGGTGAAGCAGGAATATATTGGCTTACAGCTTCTGCGTATGATGCACGATGTGGCTTCATCGGGACAGACGGGACAAAGCTGGAAGGCGGCACTTAGAAAGCCTGTCGTACTTCGTTTTCTGACAAGGCTGCAATTAGACCCTGCAGTAGGTTGGGGCTGGCACTGAACCTTTTGTAGTTCGTCGCGCACCACCGATCAAATGAAGTCGCAGAGAGACTCGGTGTTGATGTTGCTTGTCACAACTCCAATCTGACCTTTTGACGAAGCGGCACTCACTTACCGATCGTTCACAGTAGAGTGCTGCTGCAGCACTTGCTCCATGGTTGTGGCTTTGGTAAAAAATTCTTTGGAGCACAGCGAACGAGGCGAACGAAAAGCTGCTTCTTCACTCCTAACATTAAATTATGGACCTTCTTTTCTTCTGCCATGTCGCGGTCAGCTTGATGAGAGAGGCTCGTCATGTCCTTGACGTACATCATGACACCTTCATTCGGCATTTGGAGGCGCGTCTGCGTCGCTCGCTCAGCTCTTTCAAGGCAATCGGGTTTGGCCCAACTTGCCTGCAAGAGTGGAAGCTTGGGCTAGTTGGTGCGTAGTCATATTTGCACGGTGTTTCAGTGCGCGAACAAAGGAAAAAAGGAAAGGGTAGACAGAAAAAGCACTGACTTCCAACTAACTCTATTTCGCAGAGTGGCAAGAATTTATACGTCTAAAAAGGAAAATTACAGAGCATGAAGGTGAAAAAAAAACGAGCCAGCAAGTTTCGACGACAAACGCTCCACGAGGGAAACGGCTCATGGTTTTCGAACCAAGTACAAGCGCCATTCTCCAAGATGAAATACACGTTCCTCATTTTGTCGAAGTCGGTCAAACCATTGTAATCTGGAACCCGTTCGAACTGAGTCAGCCAGTCTTCGACATCCTCCAAGACGAAACCGTGGAACACCTTCGGCAAACGTGGCTTCAAGAGCGTATGAGGCGTGACTGCAGCGCTTTCCTGTGCGTTCGGGGGTGTGACAGACGTATCTTGGGAAGAGGTACACGCTCAGGAGGTAGTCCTCAGAGTCTTCGGCTTGAGCGGTGAACCGGTGTTGTCACTGCAGGTACAGGGCTACCGGGAGGCGTTTGGAACATCGGCTGGGGGTTACCCAGCAGCTCCACGAGTTGTCACGTGCTACAAAAGTCTTCAATTAGGAAGAAATGTGCCGGCGGGGAGACGCACGCAGAACAGGCAAGATGGCTGCTTCAACAATCAACAACAACAATCCAGAGCACGCGCTACCCCAGAACATTGTTTTTCATTCTCGCGGGTAGCCATGGCTTTCGCTCGCCGTAACTAGCAGCCACTCGGCAATATGCTGTTAGTGTTCCACAAGGAGGCATGTGTACCGTTGAGCTGCTCATGCAAGCACAATGGAATTTTTTTTGCAACCTAAATTAAAAATAGGCATCCTTCACCATTGTGCAACTATTGACAGAGTAAAATACCCAAGTAAAGACTCGAAAGAATATTATATGAGTTGAAGCAGCTTAAGAACCACTTTTACATACTTTTTACAGTGTACTGGAGGCCTCTTGCAAGTGTTAACCAAGTTAGCCTCAGAGTTTAAGCATTCAGCATTACTGAAAGTATAAAAGAGCCAATCACAATTCTTAACACGATATTTATAAATTTACTACAAGGAGCATCTTATGTACAATTCATTATCACGGGTTTGACAGAGTGTTTGTTAATGTTATATCAAACAGCACATTACTAGAGTGTTACCAAATTTTACAAAGACTGAATGTTAGCCTAGTTGGTACTTTCTTATTGACATACATTGGCTATAAAATATCACGGACACAGAAAACAGAAACACACCATCAGAAGCACAAGCTGCTTGTCAATGTCATTGTGTGTGCCTTTACTCTTTCTTGGTGATATTTTGCGGCTAAAGTATGTCTTAATCTACCAAAATGATTAGTGTGAATGTCATCTTACAATAAATATTATTGTTGCAAACTTACCGGCTTACTTTATTGACATGCTCAGCACTACGGCCATCCAAAAAGTCCATTGATTCTAATCCGATTTCCCTAGTCTGCCCTTGGCAAGGCATCAACGAAGACGCAGGATGAATATAAACCTTGTACACCTAGACATTTTACACCTGCACAATCTCTTCAGTCATTCTAATGGCTTCCATGAATTTTTCCATTAACTGAGCCATATATGAGGATGTTCTAGCTAAGCTACCAGCCTTTGAGAAAGGTGCTGGCATTTAGATAAGGCTTTAAAATTTTATTGATTGGCAGATGAAGAGAACAAATAGATGTATACTGGGCTTTCATCTGCACTTATATATTAACACGAATCTTACACTGGATAAATCGATCTTCTGGACTCAAGTGAGGCTTTTTGTGAACTAGGTCACTTTTTAGTTTTGTGGGGCAGCTTGACGGCAGCTTCTTGGCTATCACACGACAAGTGTTTTTTTTTTGCATTTACAACAATGCTCTTCACTTGGCTCACATGAGCTGACAGTGGCAATATAGCTCAGGACAGCCTCATTTATTTATTTATTTATTTATTATACCCACAAGGCCATGGGCATTAAAGAGGGGAGTGGGAGTAACAAGATGTACAAAACATAGAAAGAACAGAGCATGTGTTTAAATAGAAAAAAACATAGATTATCCTGATTATACAATATTAGCTAATGCTTGATGAAACAGGTGATTAACTCGTATGGAAACAACATCGGTGGGAAGGTGGTTTTTTGACTCATTCGCAAACCTAACATGCAAACTATTCACAGTAGATTTGTTTTTCAGCTACTACTGTCAAGTTAGAATGCGCAAGGCTTTCAAACAACTGACAAAGCCAGCTCATGTGCTGCCATAACAAAAATGATCAGTAAGATTGCCTCAGTAAGTTTTGGGTCGCAGACACAGAGAAAAAGCTGCTCTTTGTGGCAGGCTGTGTCTATCAAGATCGCATACCAATACGCATTTGCTGTAATTACGTTCATTGTGTTGGTTGAGTTGCGTCGGCGGTTTGCCCGTGACACTTGGGCACCAGTTACATACATTGCCGCTTAGTGGTGCTCTTTCGGCGTCGAGTAACTTGATCGTGTCTGTATGCAAGAATGATGGAAGTGCATAGTGGTTGCAAATGATTTCCCAAACGTGACCGATATTTAAAAAAGGGTTATGACCATGGTGCAGTCGTTTCAAAATAATACTGAAAAATATCGCCTAAAAAGACGTTAACATAGTCGCGCGATTCGAATAATTGAACTTGCGTTGGCGAGATTTGTGTGTAACCGCGCTAAGCTACTACCCGTAATTGCAACTCTTAGTTCTGGCAGTAAGTACTCATGTATGAACGGGGGGGGTAGTAACAAATTATTTGTTTATATCTGCACGTATCGCTACTTACTTTCATAAGTGAAATAAAAACCAACAGATATATCTAAATATGCTGCACAGGCTCACTAGCACGGTCTCTTCCTTGATCGGCACGGCCACTTATCCTTACAGATTCAGATAATTAGATTTGTGGGGTTTAACGTCCTAAAACCACCATATGATTATGAGAGACGCCGTAGTGGAGGGCTCCGGAAATTTCGGCTACCTGGGGTTCTTTAACGCGCGCCCAAATCTGAGTACACGGGCATACAACATTTCCGCCTCCATCGGAAATTCAGCCGCCACAACCGGAATTTGATCCCGCGACCTGTGGGTCAGTAGCCGAGTACCTTAGCCACTAGACCACCGTGGCGGGGCACTGATTCAGCCACACACTTTCGCCTGGCTCACCACACAGACAAATACCGACTGCCCATTAAAGCATTAGTGGCCTCGTGTTACCCGTTGCAGAAATGCAAGCGCTAGGTCCACGGACAAAAGTGGCTGGGCACTGTCGCCAGTATACACGTGAGACTCTAGAGTTTTGCGGACCCCCTGCGCCACCTGTCGACACAGTTGTGAGTAGTGCAGAACCCAACTCGCTTGCACAGTGTGATGCGCAACTAGGTGAAACTTCAGCGTACAAAAAAATTGAGCTAAATATTAGGAGTATTTGCACATGGAACACTTAGAAAAAGAGCTACGAATTTCTCTCCGCTAATCAGTCATGTCACCGAACCGCCATTAAGTGCTTGCTGTATCACTCGCCGAAACGACAGCGAAAGTAAGAGCAGACGCGACAGCCCTGCGCTCTACAAAAAAGAACCCAGTCGACGCTACTGCTGGGTTGTGAACTGCCACGAATGTAAAGGACTTCAGTTTTGCTGATTTCCACAGCTTTTGCCAATCAAGACGGCGAGAGCACTGGATACGGCCGTCACGATAGTGTTGGGTACGCAAATTACTCGCGTTCTCCACAGCCGGTCACATGAGAAATTGTCATCAAGTGGGTGATATATGACATGCACCCGATATGTTACTACGAGAACCACGGTGATTTTGATTATGACGCTCAACAGAGCCTTTGGTCGTGATGCGCACCATGCAGGTGTACACAGGTGATGCGCGCGATGAACATCGCACTCGCCGTGACCGTCGATAATCTGAAGTGGTCGCCACCACACAGCATTACACACGTAGGGCTTTCAAACTCCATGTTCTGGCTTTACCTATAGGAAATGCCATCACGTAGGTGACACTCACCCAATCAACCATATTCACACAGGTGAATATGGTTGATTGAATATGGTTGAACTCAATGAATGCGATGCTCGCTTGCACTTGAAGTTCAGCACACCTAAATACCTGAACAATCTTTTGCGTTGTACCCACAGTTTGCTTTTTTGAGCTTCCTACTTTGCTGAACCAAGGTTGGATGGATGGAGGAAACCTGCAAGGTCCTTGATTTTAAAATAAAACACGCCTCCAAACTGACGAAACAGGAGGGCCTATGCACCTTCACTTGCGGACGGTTATTTTTGCACTACTCATATGGCCAGCACGTCAACAGGCGTGCTTGTGGCGGCAGTTTTCGCAGCGCCGCATGGGCAGAGTCTTACGTATATCAAGGCTACCAACAGCTGCGCTGACCCGTCGCTGAGCAGCGTCGTTGAAGCCTGTGTCACCGAGGCATTCGGCGGCATTCGAGCGGCATCCAGTGCGGGAACAACGAATGACGCGTCGGCATCTGTCGATGCAGTTTACAGCGCGTCCGCTCTTGCTGAGTCATCATAAAGAATTAGTAATTGAATCAGAACATCCCGTCTCAACCCCTAACCAAAATTTACTACAACGAGAGGCAGAAAAGAAAATCTCGACGAGATTGACGACATACGTACGGCCTCTCAGCACCACCATGCATCGCACATGATGAACCCTGATTATTTTTTGTAAAGTGGTGCTAGCCAATGTTTGTTTTAGCAAATATACGCTTGCATTTATAGAATAAAGACTTTATCTCACTCTGTAATTGTGTCCATGTGATTTATAATAGCGTAACCATTTTACTTGTAAAATGAAAGTGTAAGTTTGGAGCAGTATTCGTTGTTTTGCGTCGTCTGCTAGTTTGATGTTCTGGCACTAAATACGTGATTGCCTTTACGTCCAAATAACATCGCGTGCATCAGTTTCTTCTGTATGCATGCAATGAAAGAGGCGATTTTTTTCACTGCCTCAAAATACATTTGAAAGCTGAGGCATTCTTTGAGCAAAAGTACAAATAAGTGAGCAAAGTTCTTGGCGCAAGGCATACAAATGTATTTACTGAGTGCCCGTCAAGAGCATCATCCGTCTTTTCTTTCATTCTTTGTGTTCCCCTTAAATTTGAGCCGGCAAAGAGTTTTTCAGTAATGAAGCAATACCACCCAACTCAAACCAGCTTTCTGCCAGCACAAATAGGGCCATGCGCGCATCTTTGGGTACCTTGGGTCTTAGTGCCCTTCTTAAAAATGTATATGACGTATTCACAGTAGCGATAAGCGCAAACTTTTGGTTACATTGTTACGAAACCTCGTAGGGAGACAGCACAATAGCAGCTATAGTTTATTCGCCTTAATCATGCAACGTGCAACCTTGTGAATGCTAGTTAGGCAACGACGCGTTTCAGGGTTTCCAGTAAATAAGTAAATAAAAGTGGGGCCTCATAAACCTCCATTGATTTGCTCCCACTGCAGCACGATGCTGCCAACGCTATTTTAGCGGGAGTTCACAGAAGTTAACTTCTGGAAACTAAAGCTTGAGCGATGAAGTGTGTGTGTGGTCAACTCTAAGCTGCACCGTCATGCACTTAGAGTTCACTACATGTGTACGTGTCATGCATGCATGCAAATATATGCGTCCTTCAGTTCTCGTAACAGCCGGCAATAAAAAAAAGAATGATTCACAATATATTCGCGCGTTAAGGTGCACTGACACGCTATTTCCAATGTGCTCACACTTCTTCCCGTTAAGCGACCTCTATCATTGTGTCCCGAAATTTCTCTTAATTAAATATTTGTAGTTTTTCAACAGCCAGGGCTCGTTTGATTTCCCAGGTAGTCCACCATAAAAAAGGTTACAGAAGCGCTGAAGTGTCAGGAACAGTTGCACTTTTCTAATAATTGTTGCTTTAAATACACGTGCTCGAGAGAGCACAGAGCGACTGACTGATAATATTTTTATTGTACTTGGAGGTGTCTTTTATTTGACATGCTTGATTTTGCCATATCTAAGGTGATGTTGAGTGGCGCATACGCTTCATTGAATGTTTTGCGCGCAACATATATTTCCTTCACGGCTGCTGGATTTTTTGTTCTACGCGAGATGCGTGTTTTTTTGTAACCAACGTCGCAGGTACCTCACGTATAGTGGTGAATATTACACTTAGACAGTCATTTATAGAACCAGTCGCATCATAGAACCAGTCGCAAACCTCGGCTTGACATAGAGCACAAACTTCCCCAATGTAAACAAAATCCTTAAACGACATCACAACCTTCTGGAACAACGTGAACGTGTGAAACCCGCATTCCCATTCGCTCCAAGCGTCGTTTACCGACGACCCCGTAACCTCAAAGACACACTTGTCCACTCTCGAACTAACACATCACCCCCCAATAATTCATGCCGACCTTGTTTGAAGCCACGATGTCTTGTATGTAAAGCGATGCGAGAAACGCACAAAGCAACCAGCACAAAATCCAAGTTTTCGATTAACATACCAGGAAACCTAACATGCGATTCCTCTAATGTGGTATACCTACTCTAATGCGACGTGTGCGGTATGCAGTACATCGAACAAACAGAAACACCATTACGGATTCGCTTCAATAATTACAGAGCCCATGCGAAATCAGCCTCAAGTCTACCTCTATCAAAACATCTCAATCTTCCCGACCATGCAATCGACAAACTATCAGCAACGTACTTAGAGACGGGATTTAAATCAAATCGAGAACGTGAACAACGAGAGTCATACCTTATCCACCGATTTAACACTCTCAATAGAGGAATAAATGAGAATCCTGGTACACTTGCAGCAATTGAAGCATTAGAAAACAATAACGGTAATAATGAAAATAGTAACTGAGTTCACGGCACTACAGCTGCGAAGGACACTGGACAACTCAAAACAATTCCAAGTCTAACTACTCTTCCTAAGTACAGCTGTCGTCTGTTTTCTGTTTTATTTTACTAACCAATCAATTGTGCCATGCATGACATGCCCAACAGCAACCCTGTGCACAGCCGGGAGGCCCCTACTGCACGCGTAATCCAGAAGCGGGCAAGGAATTCGCATTGCGCCCGCTTACCAGCCTCTGCCGCAATACGCGGCACTCCTCTTTTACGACGAAATCTTGTCGGGGCCCCGCAGGGGCGCCTGCGCAAGTAGGCGTTTGGTGTGTAGCGACACCACGGACCCGAGCTAACGGGGGAGTTTCGGCTCCCTCCCACGCCTAGCCGTGCGTGGCTTTGCCGTGTCCGGGGAAAAGGGGATCCTGGGGGTTGAGCCGACGCTGGGTGATTGGACCTTTAAGGCCCCCCGGCAGAGGCAACACACCCCTTTGGCCCCGGCTTCACGTAGACGGCACCCCTGGGCTGACCCACCCAGGGGAAATCGGTAGTCGCCTTTTCCTATTTCTCTCTCTCTCTACATCTTAGTCTTTTCTCGTCTTTAAATCTATCCTGTCTTCTTCTCTCTTCCATTTACTTCCGACTTTTCCTGGCGGCAAGGGTTAACCTTGTGTATGTGTTCTGTCTTGGGCACAATACATTTGGTTATAGCGGCTTTGTACAGCTGACGTTGACATGCCTCATATCTATTTAGGACTTGTCACGTCCCCGTGTTGGGCTCCATGGTGGGCGGCTGGCATGGCTGCCGAACTCACATTTAGTTTATGGCTTTTTCTTCTCTCCCTCCATTGCATGATCGTCCTCTCCCGAAGAGAGGGCGCACCGAAGAATTTTGCAAGTATTTCAGCAAACCGAAAGAAACTTTTCCCCGCTACCATGTAATCCATTGTGAAACCGCTGAAAAGAACGCCAGAACTATTTCGCCTTTCGTTGTTTCCAAATGCCTCACCACTACACTTGGACCAGGTTACCAGGCTACAAGAATGGCCAGTGGGGATCTCCTCCTTGAGGTAAAAAGTCAGAGCCAGTACGAAAACATCTCAAAACTAGAATCGTTTGGAAACATACCTATCTCAATTACACCACACCGCTCACTCAACACTTCCCGAGGCGTTGTATCTGATCAAGACTTGCTTGACCTGACTGAAGGTGAGCTCCTCGAGGGCTGGAAGGACCAGCAGGTGACACAAGTACAAAGAATTAAAATTAGGCGTGATAAGAAGGAAATCCCAACGAAACACATAATTGTGACATTTTGCACCAGCACCCTGCCTGAACATCTCGAAACAGGATACTTGAAGTTGAATGTGAGACCTTACATTCCCAACCCACGACGTTGCTTCAAATGCCAGCGTTTTGGTCACGGCTCTCAGAGTTGCCGCGGCCAACTCACCTGCGGAAAGTGTGCCACCACAGGACATGCTACGGACGAGTGTAAGGTGGAGGATGGGGCCCACTGCGCAAACTGCGATGGTGCCCATCCCGCATACTCCCGAACCTGTCCAACATGGAAAAAGGAAAAAGAAATTGTTACAATCAAAATCACACAAAACATTACTTTCCGAGAAGCCCGTCAACAAGTATCTGGTCTTTTCACAAACAAACCATCGTTTGCCGATGTAGTGCAAGAGGGGGCAGCACTACAACGGCCTGCGGCAACTGCCCATGCCAGGCACAGTGTGCCCAGGCGGTCGCCAATGCCCCCACCCACGGCGGGAACAGCCAAGGCTGCCCTGCCACTCCTCCCCACGGCGACAACCAAGGCCGCTGCAAGCTGTTGCAGCGGCCAGGGTATCCCAGCACCAAAGGAGGTTCCTTCGACCTCTAGCCCAAGAGGACCGAAGGTTTCGCCCCCTGAGGTGAAGGAGACCCCAGGGTCAGCCGACATGAAGGCCTCGTCTCACCAGGCGAGGTCCCAAGCCCAAAACATCAGCTCGCAAATGCGGGCACGCAGTGCCTCTGAGGAGGCAATGGACACCACGGCACCCCTGGTGCAGAAAGATCGGCGTAGCTCCCTGGAGCGCGCCAAAAGAAATAAAAAGCCAATAACGGGGCCCGGCGACGGCCCTGTTCTTTGAGTCTTAACGCTTAGCTTAAGAAGCAGACACACCCATTGTTCCTTACACACAGCACTACGTTACCTCCAATATGGCAACACAAATAATACATTGGAACGTCAGAGGACTCCTTAGAAACCTCGATGATGTTCAAGAGCTCTTTTGCAAACATTCGCCGAAAGTGCTGTGTGTACAGGAAACTCATTTAAAATCTAAAAACACGAATTTTTTGCGTCGGTATGTTCTTTTCCGAAAGGACAGAGATGATGCTGCGGCATCATCCGGCGGTGTAGCCATTATTGTTAATCAAAAAGTAGCATGCACACATTTACCACTAAAAACAACACTAGAGGCAGTGGCTGTTCGAGCAGTTCTTTTCAACAAGCTCGTCACCATCTGCTCTCTGTACATACCCCCACACCATCGTCTTGGAAAACGAGAATTCGAGTCCTTAATAGACCAACTACCCGAACCTTATCTGGTCCTTGGTGACCTGAATGCTCATAGCAGTCTATGGGGTGATTCTCGCTGCGACGCACGAGGTCGTCTCATTGAACAGTTCCTTTTTTCCTCCGGCGCCTGTCTGTTGAATAGGAAAGAGGCAACATATTATAACCTTGCCAACAAAACCTACTCTTCCATAGATCTCAGCATCGCGTCTCCTTCACTTGTACCATTACTCCAATGGAAAGTTCTAAATAATCCCTATGGAAGCGACCATTTTCCTGTCGTTTTGAGTACACAAACATCATACGAATATCCTCCACGAGTTCCCAAATGGCTTATACACAAAGCCGACTGGGAACAGTTTCATAACAAAGCTCACTTATCTTGGACTGACATATGTGGGCTAAGCATAGATGAAGCTGTGCAGTACTTCACAGCTCTCCTTATTAACACAGCAGCCAAATGCATCCCACAAACATCTGGACAGCCCGGCAAGCGACACGTCCCATGGTGGAACACAGAGTGTCGTAATGCGCGAAAGGAACAGAACAGGGCATGGAGGTTGCTGCGCAACTCGCCGACAGCGGAAAACCTTGAGAGCTATAAGAAAATAAAGTCTCAAGGCAGGAGAACGCGTCGGCAGGCCAGAAGAGAAAGCTGGCACAAGTTTTTATCAGGGATTAATTCTTATACCCAAGAGGCTAAAGTCTGGAACATGGTTGGTAGAGTAGCAGGAAGACAAGTGCATTCACTCCCACTCGTGAACACACAGGGTGACAGCCTGGAAGATCAGGCGAACTTCCTCGGTGCACACTTCGAGCAGGTCTCTAGCTCTTCACACTATACTGAAGCTTTTCTAAGATACAAAGCAAAAATCGAAAAGCAGAAACTGGAATACAAGTGTACAAAATACGAGGCATACAACCAACCTTTCAACTTAGCTGAGCTACAAACATCACTAAATTCCTGCAGTAATTCTGCCCCAGGCCACGACCATGTCATGTATGAAATGTTGAAAAACCTGCCGCTTGAAACGCGAAAAACTTTACTCTCCCTATACAATGCTATCTGGCTTTCTGGCACCATACCTACTTCCTGGAAAGAAGCCATTGTTATCCCTATTTTGAAACAGGGCAAGGACCCTTCCTCTGTTTCAAGTTATAGGCCAATTGCACTAACCAGCTGCCTTTGTAAACTCTTTGAAAAAATGATAAACCGCCGACTTTTATATTTCCTTGAAACACACAATCTGCTTGACCAATACCAATGTGGGTTTCGAGAGGGTAGATCTACCACCGACCATCTGGTGCGTATCGAGGCACAGATCCGAGACGCTTTCGTCCACAAACAATACTTTCTTTCTGTGTTTCTCGATATCGAAAAGGCTTACGACACAACATGGCGTTTTGGCATATTAAGAGACTTGTCTCACCTGGGTGTGCGCGGTAGAATGCTTTCCATAATTGAGAGTTACTTGTCCAATCGGACATACCGTGTCCGAGTGGGCAGTGTTCTCTCACAAACATTTGTCCAGGAAACAGGCGTGCCACAAGGTGGTGTACTTAGCTGCACCCTTTTTATTATCAAAATGAATTCCTTGCACCTATCCATCCCTCGCAATATGTTTTATTGTACATATGTCGACGACGTTCAGCTTGGCTTCAAGTCCTGCAACTTGGCAATGTGTGAGCGGCAGGTTCAGCTGGGTTTAAATAAGGTCTCCAAATGGGCAGATGAAAACGGATTTCGACTTAACCCACAAAAAAGCACGTGTGTTTTGTTCTCTCGAAAGAGAGGCATGCACTCGGAACCTGACATTCGCCTGAACGGGCAACGTCTGTCCGTCAAAGCCGAGCATAAATTCTTAGGCCTAATCCTTGACAACAAGTTGACATTCGTGCCGTACATCAAGTATTTAAAAACAAAATGTTTAAAAGCCATGAATGTAATAAAAGTGTTGTCACGTACTACGTGGGGTAGTGATAGGCAATGCCTCATGAACCTCTATAGAAGCCTCATTCGCACCCGCTTAGATTATGGGGCCGTTGTCTATCAGTCTGCTACTCAAAGTGCCTTGAAGATGCTGGACCCCGTGCACCACTTGGGCATCCGCCTTTCAACGGGTGCTTTTCGCACCAGCCCCGTAGAAAGCCTTTACGTTGAGTCAAATGAGTGGTCGCTTCATCTGCAAAGAACTTACATGTCCTTTGTTTATTTCCTTAAGGTGAAAGCAGACAAGGAGCACCCCTCATACTCTACAATTAATGATTTGTCGAGCTCAACTCTGTTTGAAAACAGGCCTTCGATGAGGCAGCCCCTCTCAGTTCGCCTGAAAAGTCTAGCTGAGGAAACTGGAGTCTCACTTGAACACAGTTTAATGGCTCCTGTAGCATACCCGCCACCGTGGCAGTGGCAGACTATAGACTGCGATGTGTCTTTCCTAGAAGTTACAAAACATGCACCTCTTGCCCACATCCGAACATACTTTTTGGAACTTCAACACAAATACACACGTCCTGAGTTCTTCACAGATGCCTCCAAGACTAACTCCTCTGTGTCCTACGCTGCTATCGGCCCATCCTTTTCGGATGCTGGCCCTCTACATCCATGCACAAGTCTTCACAGCGGAAGCTTACGCGATACTTGTGGCAGCTAAACACATCAAACAATTACAAATACAAAAAGCAGTAATTTATACAGACTCCCTCAGTGTGGTAACGGCTCTGCACAGTCTTAAAGAACAAAAAAACCCGGTCCTTGTCTCACTTTACTCCATTTTGTGCACACTCTACACACTCAAACAACATGTTGTAGTGTGCTGGGTGCCAGGGCACCGTGAGATCCAAGGCAACGTGAGGGCGGATCAGCTCGCTGCATCCGTCCATGAGAACACTGCCATTACATCCATATCAATCCCGGCCCTTGATCTTAAGCCGTCTCTTAAACGAACCCTCAGGGACTACTGGCAGAGCAAGTGGGATACACAAACACAAAACAAACTACACGTTATTAAGCCACACCTTGGTCATTGGCTGCCCGTATCGAAATCGCGTCATACAGAGGTAACACTAACGAGACTCAGGATAGGACATACATACACGACACACACACATCTTTTGTCCGGTGGTGATCCACCATTGTGTGATAAATGTGGTGAGGCATTAACAGTTCTTCACGTTTTAATCCAATGTAAACAATTAGACACTCTTAGAAGACAACACTTTCCATTACCCTACCGACAACATATACCTTTACACCCTGCAATGTTTGTCGGTAGGGAACCACTTTTTAGTCACAAATCATTGTTGGCGTTTTTTAAAGAAATTCATAGTTTTCATGTCATATACCCGGGCATCCCGTAGCATGACCTCTCCGGAGAGGTTTTTGCTGCGGTGATTACACAAGAAAGCACGTGCCTCACGGCCCTTGGACGCAAGGGTATGAACGTGTGAGGCACTTGTGCTAAAGCCACACATATCCACCATCGTCTTTTATTATCACCAACTTTTGTCATCTATTCACACCACACACACATTTCACGGCATGGTCATCATTTTATTACTTGTATGTTTTTACCCGCCTTACCGCGAGGATTTTTATGGCCCTTATACAGCCGCTAATCACAATCATGGTCCACATTCCATGTCCCATGAATTGGCGCTCTTTGGCCATCAAATGGCCCTTGCGCCAAAAAACACCATATATCATCAAATCTTGTCGGGGCGCCAAGTAGTTAAAGGCTTAAAACTTCCTAAAATGCCCGCTTACCAGCCTCTGCCGCAATACGCGGCACCCCTCTTTTTACGACGAAATGTTTACGAGGCTCTGAGTAGTTGAAGGCTTAGAACTTCCTAAAAAAGCTCTTTTGTGCCCCACACCGAATCGCCAGTGCCAGGAGGCGCCGTCTGGTCGGGAAGAATGCATTAGTGAAAGGAAGCATACACAGATCGCTGACATCAGAAAGGTGAAGGGGAGAAAGGGGAGAGAGATGAAGGGGGAATTTGAAGGAAGAGTGGAAGGAGGGCGCCCGAGGGGAGGCCACTTTATATTCTTTTTTTCTGTTTTCTTTCTCTTCTTTTTCTCTTTTTTTCTTTTTTTGTCTCTTTTCCTCTTTTCTTTCCCTCTGATTTCAGATTGTATAAAGCCGAGCACCAACAAACTGTACCTTTAATCCTGATGAAGGCCAGACTGTAGGCTGACACGTCTAAATAAACCACGTTGTGACCCCTCACGGAGGATCTACTGGAATATATGCAACGCTACGGCCAGTCAACCACCATGCCTGCCTATATATATATATATATATATATATATATATATATATATATATATATATATATATATATATATATATATATATATATATATATATATATATATATATATATATATATGTAAGCTCCCCTGGCCGGTTCGATATTGGTATCGATACCAATTTTGGTATGGAATAACATGACTGTATGAAGAAGATATTTGACTAGTAATAAAATGAAAATCATGACATGGATCGATGTCATGAATTTTATGATTTACATTTCATGGTCCTGCAGCTCTTGTGGTGGTTTAGTTTACATGGCGTGTTGCGAATCTGGTATGGTATGACATGATTGCAATGCAAACACAAGTGACTGGCCCTAACATGAAAATGGTGACATGCGTGTCATGTAACATGACTACATGCCAAGCTCATGATGCATTCGTGGCTGTTTCGCTAGCGTCACATATACCAAGTTTGGTATTACAGTACGTGAATGGATGACGAAGGTATGTCACTGGTGCAAACATGATAATCATGAGATTCATGTTATGGAACAACACGACTATATGCCTCGCTAATGATGCGCGGGCATACGTTTCACTAGCTTCACATGTACTAAACTCGGTATTACGCGACGCGAACAGACAACAGGGGTAAATGACACATACAAACATGATAATAACAACATGCATGTCATGTAACAACGTGACTACATGCCACAATCATTATGCGCTTGTGGCCGTTTCGCCAGCTTCACACATGCCAAATGTGGTATTACGTGACGTCAATGGACGACGAAGCTATGTGACTGGAACAAACATGATAATCATGACATGTGTGTCATGTGAGAACATGACTATATGCCACAGTCAAGGCACCAATACATTTCGACGTGACGCGGTGAGCGTGCTCGCCGGCGTTCATTTCGATGCGTCGCGCCGGCGTTGCGATGCCCTGCACCGTAGGGAGCCTAAATTAACGGCCGTTTTTAGGTTGATGTCAGCCTTTGACCCACTACATGCCGCCAATGCAGCGCCGCCCGCCAAAACACATTGTTGCCAGACAGCAACGCCGCGCTGTCGCCCCATCTTGGTGCCCGCACTGCGTCTACGCCCGGTTGCGTTTAGTTCTCAATAATACGGCGTCGACCGTTGCGGTAGCGTGTTAAACGCTGCCGGTGAAGCCTTAGAATGCCTGGATGCTGCGTACCGCTCTGCACTAACCACAAAAGAAAGGGGGTGCGAATGTTCCGCTTCCCAGCGAGCCTTGGCCGACGACAACTATGGCTGGCTCAAGTGAAGCGAGACGGCTGGGAGCCCACCAGTGCGTCTCGTATTTGCTCTGTGAGTACTGCGTATTTCGTTCACTGTTTTTTCCTGCGGCACACGCATATGTGTTTCGCGGTGTTCGCGAATGAGTAGATAACCGAAGTTGTCGTTGCTGCGTCCACGCATGGCGAGTAGGAAGCCCACAAACGGGACGCGTCCGCGCGTTCGTACGGAGACGCGCTCGCTAGTCTGAGCTGTTGCTACGCTTGCATTCGTGTCAGCGTAACCTCAGTATTATGTCGCAAGTGTTTGTGTGTGGGCTGCGAATGAAGCTCTCTGACTTCATGATGACGTCACACGGTCGGCTCCTTTTTGTTGCGCCGTACTTCGCGTAGCTGGAGGGAGCGGCGGCTGGCTTCAAAATGGCGGCGCACAGAAAACTATGCTGAACTTGGTGGAAGCTGACAACAGCGTGCCCCGTTGCCCGCTGGTTTTGGCTGAGTTTCTTGAAAGCACTTATTAAGTTGTCTCCACCCTAAAAACGGCCGTTCATGTAGGCTCCCTACTGCACCGGTCCTGCCATAGACTCGCAGGCGCGCGCAACACTGCGCTGTTTTGACGCATGCGCGTTTCAGCGGGTCCGGTGTCCCTCCGTCAAAAAAGAGAGAGACGCAGTGTTGTCTGGGCAACGCATCGGCGCGAAAGGCAGCATGTCGCATTTCGCACCGGTTGGCATCTGGCCGCGCCGATGGACGCTGGTCGTGCCGGTCGCGCCTGGCGTCAGAGATGGCTCGCGTTTTGATAATGTAGCGTCGCTGTGCCCAACGTGCTCGCGCGTCAATTCTACATTGGAGTATATTGGGCCCTTTATGATGCGCTAGCCGCCATTTTGTTTGCTATAAATATACCAAATTTGGTGTCGTGTGACGTCAATGGATGATGAAAGTAAATGACTGGTCCAAACACGATGACCCTGACACGCATGTCATGTAAGAACATGACAACATACTACGCTCATAGCGTGCTCGCGTTCGTTTCGCTAGCTTCACATATACTAAATTTGGTATCACGTGACGTCAATAAAAGACGAAGGTAAGCGACGTATTGAAACATGACCATCATGAAAAGGAAGTCTTGTACGGCATCATTTACCTCCACCTCGTACCGTTATGCAGATTTTAAAATGACATCAGTATTTGTCATTTGTGCTTCGGATATCAACGATTATCACGTACGTGGGATTTGCGAAATTTTGTGGCTCCTGGATTTCGTACGCATCAGTGAGAATTACATACATGCTTTCCTTAAGCTTTGCTCGAATGAGAAATGAACGCGAAGGAGCAGAAAACACGGCTCAAAGTAAAGAAGTTTGCTAACTGTGCCTTTACTTTTTTCACACAGAACGAAAGTGTCAAAATAAAAACAAAGCTTCAGAGAAACTTGAGTTTGGCCGAGTTGGTGCTTATTGTTTGATATCTTGACCGCGCCGAAAAAGATGAAGACAGAGGGAGGTACGATGATATGGGCTTTCAACTCATTTATTCATGAGAAAGACGTTGAGAAATATATGTAGCGAGCCATGACATGCTCAGACACCGTTACATAAACACATCAGCCCCATGAGGCAGCTATTTTTCAAAGAAACACATGGAAAATTGAATTCATTTATCATATGTGTCGCTTACAGATTCCTGACTTTTTTCTGAATTATTATCTGTCAAGCTGTCTGATTTTGGCATCTGGCTGGAATCTTATCTACATAACGTTAGTGACAACCTAAGGAAGGTAGTAGGTAAGTATGGTGTCCCTCTTGCGCTGTCCCGGTGCTGTCTTCCTTTCAGAGAACCATATAGAAGGCGCGCGGCTGTGGTAAGAACCACGCAAAGCTACACACTAAATTCTCTGCTGGAGTTGTGTACGAAATTCCCTTGAAGTGTGGCAATGGGCGGTGCCTGAATGATCCAAAAAAGGAACATGAGCAAAAGTTGAAAAAGACAATTTAATGCACTTGCCTGGGCATCATAAAGGCGGCACCTGTTGATTGATACGTGGGCTTTACCCTCCCAACACCATCGCGTGATTATGAGAGATGCCGCCGTTGAGTGCTTCCGAAATTTTGACCACCATGGGTTCTTTGACGTGCACCTAAATCTAAGCCCACGAGCCTACAGCAATTTCGCCTCTATTAGTAATGCAGCCGCCACAGCCGGGACTGGTCCCACGACCAGCTGAGCACCTTAGCCACTCGACTACTTCGGCGGGGCCAAGGCTGCACGTGTGAATCGCAGTTTCGAAAAATCAGGATTCTGGGCAGAACCAACATCAAAACAGCTGCCGGCTATTATACGAAAGCAAAGTGGTTACTGTATGACCGATACATCTACTAGATTATTACACTATAAAATGGTTTTTTATAGGAGGCTGCCCCACTAGGTGAATGAGCAGATATAAACGTGTCTGCTTATATCCTAAATCGCTATCTATTGCCACATCTTTCTCATAAATGAATGAGTTGAAAGTATCAGCACATTTTCCCAGCACAAGACAATTAGTGCTTACGATATAACTACGGAAGAAAAAGTAATGGACTGGAAACAGCGCTGATTCACAATCTATCGTGCACAGCCAGATACTCTGTTTTTTTAGTGAGCACAATTGAAGGAAATATAATACATTGATCACCAGGAGTTACATTTGATTAGCCCCAATAATCTCGTTTGTTAGCTTCTGATAATGTTCTGCGACAACAGCTTACTTTTATTTTCCAGTTTGTACCAACAATCTCAAAATGAATACCCAGATGGCCTTGAACAGCTGAGATTATATGATAGTGATGCTACTTTGAACGCTCAGTCAAGCAGCTGCCTGTTTGTCCAACATACGCCTTGATGCAGGAAAACGGGTTCACATAAGCTACAGCACATGCTACAAATGACCTCCCATGTTTGATTGTGAGGCAGCTCGTCCGTGTGGACTGCCCATTCACACGTTTACAGAGTACTGAAAGCTTTTCTGAGGCAAACAAAACAACCTTGTCATCAACCTTATCACCTATCTTCTCCAATCGCTAGAAACCTTATGCAGGTAGAAGAGCACAGCGGCGCGCTTTGAGTTACTGGCCGCATAATTTGCATGTGCTCCACGTCCCTGTTTAATGGTCCTAAGGACCTTTTCCGCCACCGAAGCGAGCACATGTTTAGGGAATCCGGTGGTTATTAGATGGTAAGCCTGCTCAACAAAGGTACTGTCTATGGAGTGGCCGTGATAAATGCGAATAGCGTTGCTGAAACAGTGGCTGGCAATTCTTCTGTTTATGAGCTTTGAATAAGCCGACAAGTCCAGCAGATGCGGTTTTCTTCCTCTAGCGTGGTACTTCAAGCATAGGTGATTGCATGAGATCTTTATTCTACAGTCTGAAAGTTTTATTGAGGCAACCTGCCACAGATTATGCGTCAGAATTAGAGGTGTCATAAACTCATCAAAATGACTTAATGTGGTTAAAACGGCAACTTCCAAGCCCCTATCATTGCAATAGAAAAGCACAAAAAGTGTCAGCAAATTAAAAACATTTACGGCACCGTTGTCAGCAGCTAACATGCCAGATTAATAAGGCTTATCAAATTCGACTGCTGGGGGATTTATGTATTATTATATCCCTTCGATAGCGCTTATTAAACAAGAAAAAAAAGAAATAGATGATCTGGCTGTGATGAAATAGACTGTGAGTCCACACTTTTTTTTGTCCAAATCTTTTCCTACCAATGTTACGCCCATATACATGATGTCATGCACTGCACAATATGTTGACTGCAAATCACAAACTTGCCCAAGTGTTTTTGATCAAATTGAAAGTTTACTCTCTGTGTCGTCGTGCGTCCGTCTCTCCTCATTTTTTTGTACAAAAGTTGTTCCAAAATCCAGGCAAGTTCATGATTCTGAAAGATTTACTTCAATTTTACTCAGCGAATCTTAGCGAACACACATAGACATTTCGCCACCTATGCGACTGGCATCCTCAGTGTACACAGAGATCAAATGAGTAGAGGTGGCCAAGTCCACTGCAGCTCATGTATGTCTCTAAATGACCGGTAGAGGTCCATGGTGTTGTTGCATGTCATTATGTCGCAATGTATTAACCAAGAATCTAGGACTTTTGCAAGCCAGCGTGGACATATTTTTGGTGTGGCCAAGATTACCAACAATAGTACAAAATTTGATGCTGGTCACCCAGGTCCGGCTTTAAGTAAAGGGGATTGCCTTCTTTGTTTGACAGGCAAGGCTGTGACCTCAATGCAGGCTGTATAGGCTGTTCAGAGGTAGAGACTAGTTACCGAGTGCCGACCAGGAAGTGACTGAAAGTGATTTAATATTTCCATTCTTGCATGTACTGAACTGGCCTTTGTTTCATGACCTTTCTGAATGCTTGCAGTTTACTGTGTATTGAGACCATCCGCACTTTGACCAAATGGCAATAGCACACAACTGCAGGTTCTCTGAAAACGCCTTTTGCCAACAGGCTTCCGAAATATTTTTCTCCTGCTTTCGCTCATATTGCTTTTTCTCATCACTGTTCTGCAGTAGCAAAGGCAGACTTTGTACAAGGGCTTACTAAGAGAAATATATCTGTTCTAGAATTCACTACTGACGGGGATCAATCATGTGGTTTGGTAACAAATATACGTATTGCCACAGACACACACTTTAAAAAATTATCACAGTAGAGAAGACGAAAGGAATTTTTAATTACACGAACTCAAGCGCCAACACGCAACTGCAGTTTTATTCGAAAACGTAAAAGACGCCTGTGGCTGCACACAACAAAAGAAAAAATTCTTAATCAAAATGCAAGGTTTCTTTTTCCTGCAGTGCAACTGAAGGGCTGCAGATACATAGATCCTTCATTTTGAATATGTCATGCTTTGATTGCTTTCAAGGCTTCTAGTCATGAAGTTTGGCCATATTTTTAGGTGGAACGTGAGCGTTTAGACGCACCTCTCACAGTTCTGAGGAATCCATGAGGTCATGATAATTCAATGCAGGCTTATGCTTACGTAATTGTCAAATTAAACTATTTTTGAGGCCTATATATGCACAGCTGAAGAGAACGATAGATTTAAACCGCACCCATGGCACACCTCACAGCTTGAGTTTTTTGTGCATTACACGACAACCTACCATCTCTGATTCCTTTGCCTCTGCTCGCTCGTCTGCATACATGTTTGCGAATTTCTCCAAAGGACCTCCACCCTGTAGCTACTGGTCCCATGTTTCAATTGTTACGACACAACATGAACTGGTACAACCGCAGCTTTTCTGTTTTTCTATTTTCCAAAACAACTCCTTTTTCTTTAGTGTTTTGATGCAAAGTTATTGCCCGAATGAGCTTTTTCACATATTAGCGTTAATAAGTAATCTCGGAGCCCTCCATTTATTATTCTACCGACTCATCTTAACATGTATCTTTTCTTTGATTATTTGGGTGCTAATTGCCGATAGTTTCTAATAAAAAGACAGAAGTACCATTGTATACAACTCTCGATTGCCTAGACAAATAATGGAGAATTCGTTGTTTTTTTTTCATGGTGGTCATAACTGTCAACAAACGTAGCCAGGAGTCGAAAACAACATCCAGTTAATTGATTGCACATTATTCTGCTGCAAGGATTGCTTCTTCTTTTAAATATTAATTTTTTAAATGTCTTCATGAAGCTATTGATTGAAATAACCTGGTGGGTGTGGTGTTCGAATTTTTCAGTTTGGCCATCTGGTGATTTCAGAAGAGATGCGAACTCCAGAACCTTGAAACATACTTTAGATGTTTCCACAAAATTGCTAAGGAACTGAGATTCACACTTCAGGTTTCTCATCAGAATGAGCTGCGATTTATTAACTTGATCTTGTGTGCCAATATCCATCACATTTGTTGCGAGTTTTGATCACGTTCAAAAACTTCTCTTTTTATTTAATTGGGCGCTTGAAAGTTGTAAGAGGCCTCGCTGCGGTCGTCTAGTGGCTAAGGTACTAGGCTGCGAACCCGCAGGTCGTGGGATTCAATCCCGGCTGGGGAGGCTTTATTTTCGATGAGGGTGAAAATGTTGTAGGCTCGTGTGCTCAGATTTGAGTTCACGTTAAAAAACCCCAGCTGGTCAAAATTTCCGCAGCTCTCCACTACGGCGTCTTTCATAATCATAGGGTGGTTTTCGGACGTTAAACCCCACGTATCAGTTAATCATAGTTGTAAGGCATAGTATGCTGCTGTTTGTTGTCTACAATTCACTATTACTAGACACGCCTGCACCAATTAAAAGGCAGTGATACGTAGGCAGGACAAAAGGAGCAGGATTCCCAAATCATGTTATGACTTAAGTTTGTGAAAAATTAGTTCAAGCAATAAAACAAGGCCAGAGCAGGGAACCAAGAAAATGCGTTTTGGAAATAAAGCGCCAAAGTGTTGTGGTTTCATATATTCATGCTGTGTTACATGGATTGAAAATCGTTGCCGATTGAGGCAGGGTGTCAAGGTTTTTTTTCTTTAATAAACAAATCAAGAGAAATTAGCAAACATTAGTGCCACTTAGCCGAGGCAAAGACGACAGTGTGTGGTGTAACGCACAGAACTGAAGCTATTAGTGGTGCCTTATGTTTGGTTTACAATGTCCTGTCCTGTTTGGTTTACAAGAGATGTTAACTGTATATAATGAGCAGGCTGGTAAACATATATATTTTAGATTCAAAAAGCACCAGGCTGAACTGCAGTATTGCTACAAAACATGATGACATAATGACTTTTGGTGTAAGTGAGGCATGAAATATTAAAAAAAATCCATGAAACGCTTGTTATTTTGCTGCGTTGCAGAACGAAACAATCTTGTATCCTGATGGATAACTTCTTTATTTTCGGTTTTCAACAGATTTTTTTCCTGTGTTGTGTGTATAGCAACACGTGCGTGCAAGCTCATTTAACGTTCTAAAGAAAGCTTCATTTGTGAATTAGCGCTTGTGTAAGTGAGGTTAAAAGTCTATTCCTCTTGTTCGTTGTGGTGTTTCTTTTAACTATGCATAGTAGATACGTAGTGGAATCGATAAAACGCATCTGACAATGTGCTGTCTCATTGTGCACATGGGTGGGAGAAGTCTTTGCAGGCAGTGGAGGAGAGTTTCAAAAAAGGCATGCCTATTCTCTGGCCACACTGACCATGGGCCGTCGGGCCATTGTTGTCTGCTACTGGTAGAAGGAAAAAAATAGTAAGACCATTATATTGCAAGTAATCTGCAGCATTTGCAAAGTTGATAGAGGCCGAGATGGCTGTTCGTTTTGCGCCACAGTTGCCAATACATCCTGCAATTTGTGCCTCAAATGTCTCATTCTCTGAGATAAGTAGCAAGATAATTTATGCATTTACTTCCGTTTTATGCTGGTCATTCCACCCTCTAGCTTTTCCAGTCATAAAGTTAGATGAAAACGTGTACTGCAGCACATAGGTTGATAACAATAACAACAAATTGATAGCTATTCAGCACGTTATTATTGGTCATGCTTCGTGTCTTCGGGAAAACTAATTGTGTGCATTAGGGGAGAACACCTGTAATATTCTACTTTATGTACCATTGTATGCTGATGTAGAACACGATTTTGGCTACTTCGTACTGCATTGCAAACGAGTATAGTAGGTTACGCATTTACTACTTTAGATTACCATTTATATTATGCAAGGACGTATGCAGTAAATATGGTTCACTTGTTATTTCATATCGATTCCTAAGAACATAATGCACATGTGTCAAGTGCATTTCGGGAGAAACTCGATTAGTTTTTCATTTCATTGAGTACATAGAACGCAATTGATTTAAGCATGGCACAAAATAGTTTGTTTCATGCTGTACAACTGTCAGTATTTTTTTTGTCTCAGGCAATACACTGCTTGCTTTATACCTTGCCCCACGCTTTATTAGCAGCTTTGCACCAACTTGCACAACATAGTGTATTGGTAAACTAATCAGGTACATTCAAGTAGGATTGTGAATATAGTCCAGGATTCGAGGAAAACACGTCAGGTGAGGGGGTTCATTGAAATAATTGTGTTGAACGTGACATATAAGTGCACAGCTCTACATGGATCCATTATGTTTATTCAACTTATCTATTTGTTATGTCCTTTGTTCTGTAAAGCTTGGCACCTAAATTTGGTTTCGCTGATTTTTCACAGCTGCGTCGGGAGAACAGTACACTCATGCATAACGAGAAAACGAGAAGTGGGATTTTCTCCTGGTCCGGGATCGGGACTGCTTGTTTGGAATGTGCTGGCTAAACTGGCGTGGTGGACTCCTGGCCAACTGAGGTCTAAGCACCACTGGGGTCTTCGTCTGTGCTACTTAAGGGATGGCAGCACTGCCATCCCTTAGCTAGCTGAGAAGCCCGCGCAGAGCTCCTACAAACTCCAGTCTGTGGGTAGTACATTTCCAGGGATTGAAGTTTGTTTTTATTTTTTACACTCTATGTGCTAATATAAAAACCAGTCAATAATATTTTACGGTTTTACACTGCACAAAAAGGTACTGCCACCAAACACTTTCAATCAAGGTGTTGGGAATCTATTGGTATATTATGGATGAGTATTGACATGAATACATTTAGAACCTTTGCTTGTGATATCTCTTAAGTTCTTTAGTTTTAGGTTATTCAGTGTATGTTTTTGTAAATAAATTGTTGTTTATTTGAAACAGCCCATTTTGTTCAGTACAAGCACACAATCCTTAATGTAATACATACTACACTATCTTTAGAAATCAAGCAGGCACATGTTGGCTCTTATCTGGAAGGGAATATAGAAATTAACTTTCGTATGGATGTATAAACTTAAAAATATCTGTTTGAAAAGGAGCTGTATATAATCAAATTTAAAACCATGGTGGCCACGTTTGAAGAGTGCGAAATGCCGAAACAAATTCTTGCTTAGATTCAGCTGGTCGGTAGGTGGTCAAAATAAACCTGAAGCCTCTTGCTAAAGCACGCCTTTAGAATGAACAGAGGTTTGAGCTCATAGAACTGTAGAAGTTACTTCGTTGTAGTCACAATTGAGGCCGGGCGTCATGCCACACTGTCTGCTCATCAGCTTCTGGGGGATATCAAGCTGTAGTTCTGTAAGACGGGGCATTAAGTACCTGTGCTGTGTTATGTAACCCCTCTTATGTACATACGAAGGGTTACGAGGCTTGTGCCGACATACGAGGAATACGCAGCTGCTAATAGGAATACGTGGCATACGCAGCTGCGTATCGAATACGAGGCATACGGAGCTGCGTGTTCAATACTCTCGTATGTGTGCTGCATATGACTCGTATGTATGAGATTTTTTGATAAGGTTGTCACGCACTACGTGAGGTGGGGACAAGAAGTGTTTGATGAACGTGTATAAAAGCCTCACACGCACTCGTTTAAACTCTGGGGCAATAATTTACCAGTCTGCGATGCCAAGTGCCTTAAAGATGCTTGATACTGTTCATCGTCTAGGCATTTGCTTTTCTACAGGATATTGTCAAAGTAGCCCATTAGAAAGCCTCTATGTTAGATCAAATGAATAGTCGCTCTACCTACAGATGTTAAGGTACTTGGCTGCTGACCCGCATGTGGCAGGTTCGAATCCCGGCTATGGCGGCTGCATTTTCGATGGAGGCGGAAATGTTGAGGGCCCATTCACTCAGATTTGGGTGCACGTTAAAGAACCCCAGGTGGTCGGAATTTCCGGAGCCCTCCGCTATGGCTTCTATCATAATCATATGGTGGTTTTAGGACATAAACCCCACATATAAATTAATCAATCACCTACAGATGCTACATGCCCTTTCTATATTATCTCACATCTTAAGTTGAACTCAGACAAGGACCACACCTCACATACTACAATAAATGACACGCCCTGTTCTGCGCTGCTTGAAAACCAGGCTTCATTGAAGCAACCCCACTCACTTCGTGTGGAAAGTCCTGCTGAAGAAACCGATGTGCCAGTTGAACACCGTTGCATGGCTCCCGCAGCATGTCAGGCAGACGATAGATTGTGATGTGTCATTCTTAGAGGCTACAAAGCAGCACCCGAGGCATCAGCACATGCGTCCTAGAACAGCCCAAAAATAAGTATACCCTGAGTTCTTTACAGATGCCTAAAGCACAACACTTCTGTGTTGTACGGAGCGATCAGCCCATCCTTTAGAATGCCGGCGTCCTGCATCCTCATAGAAGAATTTTCACAAGAGACGCTTAGTCGATATTTGCAGCCATTATACATAACAAACATTTGAAATTGCAAAGCGGTAATCACGCGTATTCCGAATGTATGCTAAAGCCCTGAAAACTCTCAAATAACACATAAACGTCGTCCATGTCTCACAGCCCTCGCTTTCATGCACAGTCTAATCATTCAAACTGCATGTCGTAGTCTGCTGGGTGCCAGGGCACTGCGATGTGAAATGAAGCGTTTTGGCAGACCACTTAGCTGCATCTGTCAACGAAGCTTTCTCAATACATGATATAAATATGTGTGCTTAACATGAAACCTGATCTTGAATGGAAGCTCAGCACTTATTGGCACAGCGTGGGGTATAAGTACTAGTACCTAAGCTAGACATTATTTAGCCGCAACTTGGTCTTTCGCCACCAGTGCAAATCAAAGCCTTGTCATCTAGAAGTTACACTTACAAGGTTCGGACTAGACACACGCACAGTACACACTTATATTTGTTGTCTGGTGTTGTTTGTTCTTTGCGTGACAGATGGTAAAGAACTGACCATGCTTCACATTTTAGTCCAGACTAAAAAGTAGACGCACTAAGAAGAGAACAGTTTCAATTGCCCGAACGACAACATGATATGTGGAGATTAACATCACAAAACCACTACACGAATATGAGAGACGCCGTAGTGGTGGGCTCTAAAAACTTTGACTACCTCGGGTCCTTCAACGTGCACCCAAATCTGAGTACACGAATCTGGAGCATTTTTGCTTCCACATAAAACGCAGCCGCCGCAGTCGGTATTCGATTTCTTGCCATGCGGGTCAGCATTCGAGTATCTTAGCCACTAGAACGCCGCTGCGGAGCCTCACCGACAACATATACGCCTTCATGCATCAATGATAATCAGAAGAAAACCATTTTTCACCCGTAAATTAGGCTGGTATTTTCAGCAGGCGTGCCAACGTTTCATGCCATATACCCATGCGCTCCGTAATACGACCGCTGAAAAGAGGTCCCTCCTGCGGCGGTTACTACCCCATCATAAGTTTAACATGACGACCTTTCACTGTTCACTCTCACTTCGCATATTTCACGTTTCTGTCATGAGTTCTATTTCTTCTTTTTTACCCGCCTTAGCGTGAAAAAGTTGAAGGCCCTTACGCAACCACCAACTATCACCGTTCCCATCTCTCGTCCAATGAAATTCCACTCTTTTGCCCTCAAAGCGCTATTACGCCAATAAACACCAGCCATCAATGTTATCATGGCTGATGTCTTCATGTAATATACCTTGCAGCGTTCCCTTGTTGGGCTCGGTGGTGGGTAGCCACCATGGTCGTAAAACTGTAATCTATAGTATTGGAAACGCCTTCCACCGCTCCCTAAGCATGGCCTGAAAAACTTGTGCCTTTACAAAAGAGTCGTTTCTTAAAGGTCGTGCAATACCCAGTAAACGTCAAAGAAAAACTTTCTGAACAATCTCAGTATTCATTGGGTCATTCAGGAAATCTGTCCAGGTTTCAAAGCAACAGTGATGGGCAGCGGCGTTCTTCTTCTGGAAGTTCGTGACAAGCACTACTACGAGAGTGTCATAAGTTGTAGTTTTGGGTGAAAACCCGGTGTCAGTTGGCCCACATAAATTTCTGAATACTGAGTGGCGCTGTCCCTTACGGTGACCTTCTTGAACTCAGTAAAAGTGAAGTCGTTGAAGGATGACCAGAACGAAAACATTGTTAAAGTAGAAAGAATCATGAGTAGACAAGATCAATAACAAATCTCAACTAATCACATAATCATAATATTTGGATTCAGCAACCCTCCTGAATTCATCTAAACCAGCTACTGCTAACTTGGTTTGAGACCATAAACACCCAATCCCCGTCATTGTTTCAAATATCAGTGCTTTGTATATGAGTTACAAAAGTGCAGAGGGTGTGGTGCATGCACTACGTTGCCATTTTTGTTTATTAATTGTTATTTAGTTATTTTTGACAGGGTGACGTCTCGAAAATATTTGAAGCCCAACGTAGTTGAACGGATGATGCAGAGATATGCGATGACGCACGGATATTGCAGGATGTTGCACGGATATTGTTAAGGAGCAGCGCGGTTACGGGTGACTGAACTGCAGGTACTAGTGCATATACACGTCTCCACCCTGCCCCATTATCAGTATTCATGGAGTGCCCCTTAGTACAGCCGCTATTTGTACAGGGTGTCCCTATCATCCGACTACGTTAGATTTGAAATATGTCTGAGGCCTCATACAGTCGAAAAGATTTATTTACATAGTAAATTAGCAAAGAGACGCGCTATTATGAGCGTCTCTAGCGTTAAGCATTCGGCACAGGACTACTCAGTTATTTTAGTGCAGGGCTATCCAGCAATCGCAATTTTGGCGACTTTTTATGCGTATACAAGTTAAATTTTGCAAAACACAAAGCACTGCTGCCTGCTCTAAATTTATAAAAGCTAGATTTGTAATTCAAGATATTGTCATGAACAAACATTTGTTAGCTCAACATGGCAATACATTTAGAGAAGTTTTGAAAAGGCAAACAGGCTGTTGATCAAAAAATAAGAACTGCAAGTTTAGGCAGAATAACAGACCGGCTCTATTGATTGATGTGTGGAGTTTAACGTCCCAAAACCACAATACGAATATGAGAGACTATGATAAATGATTATAAGAAATTCGAACCATCTGGGGTTTTTCAACGTGCACCCAAATCTGAGCCCTCTAGCTCGCAGCATTTCCGCCTCCATCGGAAATCGAGCCTTTGACGATGAGAATAGATGCCACGACCTGCGGGTCAGCAGCTGAACACCTTAGCCACCAGACCACTGTGGCGCTGCAGACTGGCTGTACTTACCGCAGCAATTTTACACCGAAAACTGTTATGAGATATCAGCTCGCATCACCCACGGCGCCTTAATTGTCCGCCGCCGCCACAGCCGGTGTCCATAACTACTATAACATGAAATTTAAAGTCATGAAAATCGCCTAAAACATGTAACGACATAGTGGGATTTGAACCCCGATTCACTGCATGCCAGTCTAGTTTCTGCCACTGAGTCAGGCCGGTACTAAAGACGTGTTTGCAAACTAAGCCTTATGCTAGCCTAATGTCGGGCAAGAAATCGCGTAATATGAGTAATAACGCGTTTTTGAGCAGCAATAAAAAAACCAGGCATCACACAATGCAAGTTCAGTAATGAGTGGGTCATTGAATGCTCCAACACATTACAAAAGGTTGTTCTTCATCACCCATTGACTGTGGAACATTCCCACTTCTGGCGTAGTCATTCATGGTCGTCAGCCACTGAACGGAATACAAAATTCACAAAAAAATTACCGCAAATGTTTAGCGAAAGCACGCTTCTCCGAAGAATGACTAAGGATAACGTAGTGAAATCCGGCCTATTGCAGAGAAAATATGATTATTTATGGCGTTTTGGGTACACGGCAAGTGTGCTTCTAGCGTTTAACCCAGGAGTGTTTATAAAAGGCTCTCGAAGGCCACCCTCTATGCTTTCGCTGTCACTAAGCGGCGCGTTCCGCTCAGGCCTGGCGTTTTTATATTTGCTTCAGATATCCCCTTTCGCATTGAGTTCGTGACTCGGAGGTAAACGCATTCTTTCGACCCCGCTTACTGGCCCGGCGTCTTGGTATTAGGCCATGCTTCTGAAGCACGAAAGTACACGATTAAGATAGGCCTTTAAGAAAGAATTGTGATACCTTGCAAAAATGGTACGACAAAACAGAGACGTCACCGATATAAATGTTGTGACCAAGGTACTTGCACTCGGGCTTCTCAAGACACAAAATCGTGCACATATCGTCTCAGATGAGCATGAGTGCTTTGGATGTCATTGAGACAGCTGACCAAACGAACATAGGCTTTCATCGTGGTTTTGATACTTCTCCATCTTTGCAGTTGGCCAGTATGCACTTACGACATAGCACCGATCAAGGCGCTGCTTTCAAACCACACAACATTGAGGAAGCAGCTCGGCGGATCTGTGCTAATTCCGATTGCACATCATTTTCTTTTTTTTGGGGTCGACATTCTCCTACGCAGTTTTGACACCTCTGCATATGATGAAACATGGTGTGTAGCGGGTAGGCATACACCGAAAAAGGCTCAGCAATGCATTATCTACGCTAGAAACGAGAAATTACACGGTTTCGTAGGCTACAACGCGCGTGCTCCAAACGCAGGTGCTTTTGACATTTTCAGTACGAAATGACTACAGCGCCACCGCTACTGTAACCCTCCGGAGAAAAAGCCGAGATGTGGCGCATCCGCCTGCCCTTTTCAAGCACATGTTAACAGTGCCGTCTGCTCTTGGTAAGAACATGGTACATCGTGGCTGCGTAATGGCATCGGTCGGCGCTACACAACCACATATGGTGCGTAACGATGGCAAAGCCACGTATAGCTGAGCCATCTGTAGCAGACAGAGTGCGCCATGGGAACTTCTATCTCTTTTTGTTATTTAAGTGCCAAGATGATCAAGTTAAGTGCGGGGACTTCGGAGGCTTGGGCTTTCGTATGCTGTGATAGCATCGCGTAGCTCAGGCAAAGTCACGTATAAAATTGAAAAATTGAGAAAAAAGAGAAAGCAAGCAAGAAATAAAAAGTGCAAAAAATATCAATCAATAAAAAAGAATAATGCACAAAACAAGTTTAAAGAAGTAGGAAACAAATAAAATTATAAAGAGAAAGAAGTGAAAGAAACAAAGAATAAAAGCGCCCCCCGTATCAAAGAAGTCATTGATGTTAAGGGAGCTGCTTTGGAGATGCTTGGGATGTTTTGATGAGACTATTGCTGTAAGAAGACTTGTATAACGAGCCAGCGTGGGATGTGTACGTCCAAGGCAGCATTGTCAGACACGTTCCGCGGCCGCCACTGCACACTGTTGGCACGTCAATTGGCATTTTAACAACCTACCCCCTTATGTCATACTGGCAACTGTCGTTAGTCAAGTGCCTAACGCTCATAATTGGCAGACGTGTAGCTATCAGTTGTTTTTCAACACGGTTGATGAGGCACGTGACGGTGCTTAGGATGATGTCGGTGCCCATGTGTAACACTAATCGTAGGAAATTGCCACATGCTGCCGTGTCTACGAATCGAGACCGAAGTAGACGTAGTTGAGCGGAGGCGCACGCGGGTCATTGATAATCGAAGCCTTCGCTGGTGGCGCGGTACTTAGTAAGCATTGTTGGAATCACCGGAGAAAATGCCTTGAACAGTGACCAGAGAAGTGTACACTTGCAATACTGCTGCAAACGCTGGCTGCCGCCGGACAAAGCGCAAGCGTAAAAAGCTTGCCGAGAATGGTCCTCAAAAAATGAAGAAACAAAATATCACACTGAATGAAAAGCCGCCAAGCTCCTCACTTCCTTTGAGGTTGGCACCGCTTCTATGAAGCAGCCGTATTGATTTTATATTTATAGCTTTTGAATTGTTCTTTTTACAAACCTACAGTGAAAAATCAAGATAAGTAAAGCCAACAAAATTTTGAGAAAACTTTCACGTGGGACTGAATTCAAATGTATCCGGAGAATTGTGTGGTTCATCTCATCCACCTTTCAACACTTCACAATGCAAAGCCAACGGCTTCTTCGCTAAGCTGAACGTACGAATTGTAATTGCGACACTATTCTAGAATTTTTAAAACCCATTTAAAGTATCGAGTCCACAAAGCGGTATTTGCATTATGCCTTCTCAAGGTGACTCTACAGGTATCCTAGTTCATGTTATAAGCTTGCGAATACCGTTACTCCTCACGACGCTGTTGTCAAGCTGCAATCGCTTTCCAAGCTGTACTCCTTGTAGAGCGAAGACAAAAACTGACGAATTGTTCTATATAATTGAATCACAAGATGTTCTTCTGCTCATCGTACTTGTTTTCTCTGTGTAGTGGGGTAATCAAGGTCAACAGTGGATGTGCCCCATACATGCTGGCTGACGTTTCGATAGGAGGACACATCTTTTTCAAAGGCACCGTGTCATCATTAACGTGTTAGTTTGAAAAGGGTTATAGATGACGTCATGACCTGGTGGTGGCGCGTGTCCCTGTAAATGATCGCCATCTGAAAAGCAAAAAAAAAAACTGTAAAGCCGAGGAGTGCTGCGCTCGCTTCACTTCAAGTCGGGTGGTAGTGTTTCAATAATGTTCTCGAAGAGTGAAGAAAGAAAGAAAAAAAAGAAAAGAAAAAGAATCGAAAGAAGAAAGCGAAGTGGTGGCTGTGTGCTGCCAAAGTGGTAGCCGCTTCAGACACGAACAAATGGAAGAGCTTCAAGCTTTGGAGCCAGCAGATGGTTGCCACGTCCGGCTACCACAAAGGGTTGCGGACGATAGCGGTGAACGTCTGCTCCCGAACACCTAATACCGGGACTCACAACAAGAAAGTGCTCACAAACAGGGGGAGAAGCAGGCAGCGTACATTTAAACGGCAAGATGTCGAAGGTAAGCGATACCGGCTCGGGTCTGAAGAGCGCGTGTTTAATGGGGAAAGTCAATGATGAATATGTGCTTTTAGTACCCCTGTAGGTGGCCTGCTCAAAGGAATTGATTCAAGAATTTGGCGGAATGTTGGCTGGCGAAAAATCACAGCATATCCATGGAGTGAATGATGATTGGGGCGAAGCGTCCGTCAGCCCGTCCGTGTTTCAGTCCGTCCATGCGACCATACTTTCGTCAATCCATGCGTCCGTCTGTCTGTCCTTACATCCATGGGTTTATTCATCGGTCCATCCGTCTGCTAGATTGTCTGTCCGTCTATCCGTGCATCCATCTAGTGAACACTCCATCTACCGCCATTTTCCTTCCTCTGTATGTATGTATCCCATTCCTTGTATGTAACTAGTAGTACGTACCCGGTGGTTACGTACTGCTACACACATACATACAAGGAATAAACAGACCCACGCCTTTTAAAGCGCTGTGCCCCTCAAAGGGAAATTAGGAATGCAAAGAAATTGAGCAACGAGGAGAGAAACACAGACAAAAAAGGGGGAGAAAAGACAAAGTAGGGTAGGTGGGACGTTAGGGCAACCAGACGGAAAAAAGAAGAAAAAATGAAGATAGGGGAAAGTAGCAGAGCACTTTATGGGTGGGCACTGCCCCTAACAATGCCTGGTAGAAGTAGCTTTTAGAAGCGAGCAAAGAGGAAACCAAGCAATGGTTTAATGGTTCTCTAAAAGGAAAACTTCGTAGCCGTTTATATCATATGCATATTTTAAATTGAAAAATTGAAAGAGAATAATAATAGTACAATATGCAGGCTAGGAGCGATTTGAGGTAGTAGCGGTTATGTATATTTGAAGGTTTACCGTATCCTGTCCCTGTAAATAAGGCCGCAAATATGCTATGGCTTTCAGTGATTCCAAATTACCACGTGCTACATTGAATCATTATACGTTTGTAGACTTTAATTTGTGTATTAAATATGATTCTATGTGTTTTTTTCTCGTGCTGACCGGAAATTACTTTGTAGAACGTAAACCTTTGCTTGGTCGAAATTGTGGTCGTGTTTGTTGAAGTGAATGGCTACTGCTTTTGGTAAATTGTGTTTTGTGTCTGCACGTTGGTCGTTCAGTCTTACGTGAATCGGCTGCCCAGTTTCGCCTATATAATATTTTATACGATTGGCACACTCATAACAGTATATTAAGTTGTTTGAAGCTCACGTGAAAGTCGATGTCACCTTGTGAGTGTAATCAGATGCCGAGCTTGTATGCTCGTCTGTATGTGTTTTACGAGCTGTATGTGTTTGCATGTGGAGAATCTGGGCCGGCCACAGGGCCCAGACATTGTTCTGCTGTTTGTTTTAGTTTCGTGGGAGCAAACATGTCTTTAAGGTTAGCGTTCCGTCTTTCTCACTTTGAAAAATATATATGGATGTGTCCATATGGGATTACGAAGATCTCATTTTCTGGAACCGTTAAACCTTTGATTTGCTTCTTCATTCCTCGCTTCTAAAAACCACTCCTACGGCATACTCTTAAGGACATTGCCAACCCAAAAATTCCTGTGCGTCTTTCTTCTCTCCCTGTTTTTTCTTCTTTTTTCCGTATGTTTAACCTAACCTCCCACCTACTCCGCCTCCACCTTTTCTTCCCCCCTTATGTGTGTATGTGTGGGTTTCATACCTCGCTGCTTATTTCCTTTGCATTATCCATTTTCCTTGTCGTCAGCCAAGATGCCACCAAGTTCTTGAATCAATTTCGCTGAGCGGGCCACATACAGGGATACTGAAAGCATATTCTGGCCATTGACCTCCCCAATTAACACGCGCTTTTCAGACCCCATCCGGTATCGCTTACCTTTGATATTTTGGCTTTATAAAGGACGGTGCCTTATTCTTCTCTATATAACTGCTTTTTTGTTGTGCGTCTCATTCATAGGTGTTCGGAAACAGACGTTCGTCGCTATCATCGGCAACTCTTTGTGGTAGCCGGACGCGGCAACCGTCTGCCGGTTCCGCAGCTTCAAGCTCTTTTGTTTGTTTGTATCGGCAACCACTTTTGCTGCACACCGCTCCAGCTTAGCGGGTTTTTTTTCTTTTTTCTTTTTTATACTCTCTGAAAACATTTTTGAATCACTACCACCCGACTTGTAGTGAAGCGAGCACCGCACTCCACTGCTTTTTAGTTTTTTTTTGCTTTTCAGACCGCGATTATCAACAGGGACACGCGCCACCACCAGGCTAGGACGTCACCACTAACACCTTTAAAAGAAACACGTCAAGGATGAAACCGCGCCTTTGAAAAACATAGGTGCTGCTATCGAATCGTCGACCAGCCAGTCTGAGGCACTTACACTGCTAACCTTAATGGTTACACTACGTTTTTTCATCTGTCGCCTTCCATCTAGATTTTGTTTTCGCTGCGGTAACCCGACAATTGGGACATTGAATTTGTGCTTAACGCCCTGTCCGCTTGGTTACCAGGGCGAGTTATTTAGTAACGGTTAAGTCACGGTTTTGCCACGTATGGAGATATTCATGGAATTATGTATGGCGTATCAGATGAATGCGTGAAGTATTCCGTTTAGCATCTTGGGACAGCCCAAACTATAGCGTAGCAGTAACACTTCGAGAGTCATTTGTATCAGTGTACACAAAGGCTGAAGTTCCTACATAAACAAAAAAAGACTTTTAAAGATGGCACTTGGGTAAGTGCACAGCCTAATTCTTTGATGGGAGGTGGAGTCATTATATATATATCATCTGGACGGATGCCGGTATCTCGTCTTCATTTTAGGTTCCTGATTAGTTAGGTTTTTTCGAGACGCTAAGCACCTAGATTTCTTTATTACACTAGAGGGAACTCTGACGCTAGTGTATATGGGAGCTGCAATGCACAGCGCTTCAGCGAGCAAGGCAATTATGGATAGTGCACATATTTGTCTAGTCTTCTTACTTCTGGTCTGCTTCTGGCTTCGTGTGGGCTCGTCTGACTTGGAGCTGTTTTCTCTCAAAACAAAAATCAGCAAATTTTCAGCGATTGTACTTCACCTTATTTTTTTGTTTTCAGGCTTACCTTTTTAAATCGCGTCACGAAGTCCAAAGGGGCCTGTTCTATTCAACGAAACAAAACCTAAACACAGCAATAAACGATTGATTTATAAGCAGGGTTTCACGTCCCGAAACCACCGTATGATTATGAGAGATGCCGTAGTGGAGGGCTCCGGAAATTTAGTCCACCTGGGGTTCTTTAAGATGCAACCATATCTGAGCACACGGGCCTACAACGTTTCCGACTCCATCGGAGATACAGCCACCGCAGCCGGGATTCGTTCCCGCAACCTTCGGGTCAGCAGCCGAGTACCTTAGCCACTAGACGACCGTGGCGGGGCACACAGACATAAACGAAGCCACAAGTGCAAGGACAACGCAAATATGTGTACCACCCAGCATTCTCACGGTCGCTGAACAATTGAAACTCGAGAGGCCCCTCTAGTAGATTTTAGGAAACTCTATGGTTATGCTTGAGCTTCAAGTACGTGCACACTGCTATTCTGTTGGACAAAGTGAATGGTAATTTTTATCTTCATGCTGTCACCAACAACCCAATAAATAACTTACATTGCTTAAACCATTATTGAAAGTATAGATCACATCTTATAAGTTCTGCAATATGAATGGTTTATTTGGTGCGGTTTAAAGCGAAGCTTTTGTAACTGACTAATTTCATAGGTGAAGTCGTACACAAAAAAGCCGGCGTTAGTGAGCGTAAAGAAAGGCAGCTTGCAAGGTGAATTTTTCACATGCGTATTAGCGAGTGTCGTTTTCCGATAACTTATGTGCTCTAGATCGTGCGCTTTTGTGTGATAAGCCGTTGCTGATATGTAAACGTTTTTGAATGCTGGTCCTGATCATGTGTGACTCCGACTCGAAGCAAATGAATCATTCCATTGCAAATCACGTGAACCAACGTCCACTTGGTTTGCATAGAAGAAGAAAACAGCAAAGATTGTTGTGCTACGAGAAATAAATAAATGAATAGCACATCAATCTCATGTCCTGTATGGCATGGGATCCATAAATTATTAACGCCCTGTTCTACACGTATTTTTTAGAGTTTAGAAATAACGAACTGTCGTGAATGTCGCGCTAAAGATCCATCAGCCAAAATACCGTTTCGAAACCTCGCTGTACATCGGAACAAAAAATGAAAATTCTTGAACTCTCAAAACAATCACTATATTAGCCGTCTCATGGATTGATTCCCTTGTGTCTGTCGGTGCTATTGTGTTATCTGAGGCCCCTGCCTTTGTTCAAAACGCTAAAAAATATTTCTCATCTGTTCGCAGGAAAGCTAAAAAGGATTGATGGTTTGATAAACTGTCGTGGTCAGAAAGCACTGATTCTATTGTCAAATACGTCAGAATTATTTTAGTGGTCGTCACATTAGGAGCTTTAGAATAAGTGAAAAGAAAGGTCTGATTATATTGTCCATGCTAGCACGCCGATAGAGTTGGCGTACAAATATACGTCATCGTTGGTTCCTGCGATAGAGCCGTGCTTCACTCCGACGCAAGGCTTTCGCCCCTCAGGAATACAAACTACGAAATCGCCATTTATGTGGCAAAAGTCGTAGAAAATATAGCGAAGCTGACAGTTACTGTATTTGCAACCTTGGCCTTCTTGAGTAACTCTGACTGGGTGCTGTTGCGGGATCTCATAGAGGAGGTCACTCTTCAGCATTGCTGCTGTCACAGCGAACACGACACATCAATGGTGACGTCATCGCATTCGGTCCTCATCTGAAGCAGTCCTTCTGCTACAGCCTGTTTTGGGGATAAAAGTGCAGTATTTTTTATGTAATTAGAGCTCTCAGATAGCTTGTCAAATTTAGCCGGAACCAAACTCTCCCTAATGCTGTCAATGTGATATAAAAAAACAGGTCTTTCAGCTTGCATAATCATTTCTAGCATTAAAACACTAGTTTCTGCTCGATATTACGGCCTGCACCACAGAATCGGTAACCTTTGTGCCATAGAGCCCTGCGGAACAGCCTTCGCTCCTTAAGCTCCGCTACTAATAAACCTCATCCTTCACAAATCATTGCATATTTTTAAAGTAGAAGAGAAAATACGATGGAGTGTTCAACCAATAACGCCCTTAATATAACAGTTCTGTGCACATGTATATTTGACAACATATAACAAGTTCGTGTTCACACAGGTGGCATCTCGCGGAGATGACATTGACCTTCTGTTCGGTGTGCCGTTTGAAGACGCCCTCTCTGGTCCGGAAGTGAGGCTGAGCGAGGTCGTGATGACCTATTGGAGCTCTTTTGCACGGAATGGGTACGTTAATGTGAAGAAAGTTGATTTGCTAAATGCTTTGTGTTTCAAACAAAAAATGTACTCAATCTACTTATGATCGTCTGTGTGTGAGCACACATTCGCAGTAGCCATAGCACTCGAATCCAATGAAGTACGTTTAGAATACATGTGTCTCTAGTGCAGAATCTTGTTTGCAACCTTTTAAACTCTTTGTGTGTTTTAGGTGGTTACTGATTAGCAAATATTCTTTATTAAACAAAAGTAATTATTCATGACACATAGCGAAAGTCATCACTCCACTTTTTATTTATTCATTTTATTTAAAATAACTCACAGGCTCCAAGTAGCAGCATTATGTGAGGGAGACTATACAATAGTTATTTGAAAAGAACACAAAACAAACAAAAAGAATTCAAAAGCAACGTAATATACAATCTATAAATTTTCAATAACGTACACTGTAATGATATGACACAATAAGCGTTATACATTTTTGAACGGTTTGAGATGTCAATGTACAATGAATGAACACGAATAGAAAATACATGCTTAGAAAACACAGTCATATATAGTGGGTATTTTATTCCTAAGCGCCACCTGATCACGAATGCAGACCACATCATCAGGAAGGTTGTTTCATTAAATTATGGCACTTGCTAGCGCGGACGCGTTAGATGCTTGGGTGCGGCCGAAATGATGAGCAAAACTATGCTGATGATGAAGCCTGCGAGATGTGCGGTGGGGCTCTGTTAGTGGCAAAGTTTTTACGTGCGTGCTGTAGATGACTTTATGGAATAAACATAGAGTAGCTAACTTCCTGCGCAATTCCAGGGAAAGTAGCGATAACGAAGCCTTCATGTGGATTGATTGAATGATATGTGGTGTTTAGCGTCCCAAAACCACCATATGATTATGAGAGACGCCGTGGTGGAGGGCTCCGGAAATTTCGACCACCTGGGGTTTCTTTAACGTGAACCCAAATCTTAGCACACGGGCCAACAGCTTTTCCGCCTCCATCGGAAATGCAGCCGCCGCAGCCTGGAGCCTTCATGTTAGTCACACTGGATTAGCGATTGTAGTCACACGCAATGAAACGTGCAACGTGTTTTGCACAGACTCTAGTGAGTCGATGAGATAGGCTTGGTGAGGTACCAGATGGATGATGCGTATTTGAGTGGTGGATCGACAAATGTTTGGTATGCTAGTTTACATGTTATCGATGGCGCCATATAAAGATTATGTTTCAGGTATCTCAGTTTGAACAATGCTGTGGCAGTAATTGTTTCAATATGTGCGTTGGCCAGAATAGATTCCATGTGAAGTTAATGCCAAGGTACTTATAGTGGTCTTTTGCCAATGTAGGTGTATTGTTGAGGGAATATGTGTAAGTCGAGATGTGACTGCTTTCGTATGAATGTCATCAGTTTTCATCTAGCAGTTTTTTCCGTCATCTGCCACTTTGAGCAACAAAATGTGATTAGGTCGGGATCCTGTTTTAATGCCAGATGGTCTGCTGGACTAATAATTTTGTGGTATATAATGCAATTGTCGGTGAACAGACGGATGTTTGATGAGATATAAGATGGAATGCCATTAATGTAGAGGAGAAATAGTAAAGGACCCAGGACGCTGCCCTGAGGAACACCAGACGTAACATCAGGTAATGAAGATAAGGTGTTACTCACCTATGTCAACTGCTTGCTTGACGATTGAAAGTTCCGGAGCTAAGATATGATTAGAGAATGAAGAATAATGGAAGGCAGTTTAGTAATTAAACGACAATGTGTGACACGATCGAACGTTTTAGAAAAATTAACGTATAGCAGTCTGTCTGTGAGTTGTAATTCATATTAGAATGAAGATCATGGGTGCATTCAAGAAGCTGGGTTTCACAAAACAAACGCTTTCTAAAGCCATGCTCATGGGAAGAAAAGTAAAGGTTATTTTCTTAATGTGGGCAATATTAGGTGCAATGATGTGTTCAAGTATCTTTTAAGGAATGCTAGTGAGATATAAGGGTCGATAGTAGTGTACATCACTTTTATTTCCAGATTTCAAGATAGGTATCACCTTGCCAATTTTTCAATCATGTGGAAATGTACCAGTGGATACTGATTGATTAAAGATGTGATGAATAAATAAACTGCAAGGAATGCTTGTTAGTTTGAGAATCTTAGTGTTGATGCCATCAATACCAGAGCTTGTGCACACCTTAAGTTCATTTATTACAGATGCCATACCTTCGAATGTTAATTCAATGCGGTTCATATACCTATAAATGTCGTCGGTGACACTAGAAATGTTTGAGCAGTCTTCTTTTTGTAAATACCGATGTAAAATATTGGTTTAAGACTTCGGCACATTTTCTTCTACTATCAAATTACCCTTTCCATTTTGTTGTGCTATGTTAATTGAAGAGGGAGTCAGAGAATTAGCATGCCAAAATGTTTGAGATTGGTAGTCATCAAGGACTGTAAGTCATGAAAAAAATTTATTCTTAGCTTAACAAACAGCGCGACAGTATGTGGTTTCACAGGTTTTTAGTTTCGACCAACGTGCAGGAGTGTTTAGTCGCTTAGCTGTATTAAAAAATGTTTCTTTTTATTTTGTGGAGTTCGTAAAGATCTGCGATACCATGGATTTCACATGTTAGATATAAATGAGATTAGTGGTATAAGAGCATCCAATAATGCCAATAGCTTGTGTTTGAAGGTTATTCAGTTTTCGTCGAGGATACGGGAGGCAAACGTGGGCAGAAATTTATTAATGAACGTCTGGAGACCCAAGGTAGTTGCAGTACAATTGGCTTTCTTATAGTTGAAGATGCACTTAGGAGTAGTGGCTCGTGAATGTGAGGAAATGGTATTATTTAGGTTCAAGATTTTGTGGTCACATAAGCCATCAATGACAGAAACGGCACCAGTAAACTGGGGATTTGACGCCAGAATGATATCGAGGGTGTTGATTCCTCGGGTAGGAGTGTCTACTAACTGTACCAATGAAAGACTGAGGGTGAGTTTAATGATTTCATTCGAGAATCGAGAGCTAGAAGTTATTGAGGGCCACTTAATACCAGGGTAACTAAAATTGCCTACTAACAATACAGTTGATTTGGGATATTTTTCTGAAGTAGCGTCGAGATTGCCCCGCCGCGGTGGTCTAGAGGCTAAGTATACTCGGCTGCTGACCCGCAGGTTGCGGGATTGAATCCCGGCTGCGGCGTCTGCATTTCTGATGGAGGGGGAAAAGTAGGCCCGTGTGCTCAGATTTGGGTGCACGTTAAAAAACCCCGGGTAGTCGAAATTTCCGGAGCACTCCACTACGGCGTCTCTGATAATCATATAATAGTTTTGGGATGTTAAACCCCACATATGAATGTTCAATCAACGTCGAGATTGGCACGCAAATCAGAAATGAAGGAAGCAGAACTGTCTGGTGGTATGTAACAGACTCCAATTATTGAGTTAGTGAAGGGTGACGTGAATCAGACCCATAGAATTGCTAGTGGGCTGGGAATGTCTACAATTAAGAATGTTAAGCTGTTTTTAACGGCAATAAAATGCCACCTCTGTTTTTACCTTCACAATCTTCGCGATAGACCACGTAGTTAGTTTCTGGTGAAATCTCTTGATCTAAGATACCCGAATTAGGTCAAGTTTCTTTTAGAGGTAGTAACACTCACAGTTTTCAAGATGAGATTTCAGTTCAATTTGTCTCGACAGAATGCTCTGTATGTTAGTATAGGCGAAAGACAAACGTTGCGGTGCATTCTTTCGGCGCTGTTATAGTGAAAAACGCATGGTATTTGCCGTGTGATACCCTACTAGCTGTCGCGTAGATTGAACAACTGCGCAGGACATGGCATCGTAAAAAATATGTGGTATTATCAATTCGCAGCTTATAAACGTTCAGTTTATATGGCATGCCCTTTGATTTCGCATAATCGCGCAAGCTCTTCCGAGCGACTCGCGACTGCAAGGAAAAATCTTCTCGTACAGCTAGTTTGCTGTCTTTCAGCTTGAATCCATTTTTTAAGACGCTCTG
The DNA here is from genome assembly GCA_013436015.1 of Rhipicephalus annulatus. Classification (NCBI taxonomy): domain Eukaryota; kingdom Metazoa; phylum Arthropoda; class Arachnida; order Ixodida; family Ixodidae; genus Rhipicephalus; species Rhipicephalus annulatus. The sequence continues at coordinate 113,698 of WOVY01009850.1, forward strand.
TTTGTCCTTGAAAAACGTGAATTTACTGATAATTGACCTGCACTTGTCAGCGTTATACTTTCCAGTACAACAAAGAACATAGTATCAGAACATAGTATCCAGGAAAAGTTATGTTGAAAAAGTGGCCAGGACCGGGCGTGACGCACTTCTGGAGACCAAAGAAATGTTTCAAGTAGATTGATATGTAGGGTTTAACGCCCGAAAACCACCATATGAATATGACAGACGCCGTAGTGGAGGGCTCCGGAAGTTCGACCACCTGGGGTTCTTTAACGTGTGCTCAAATCTGAGCACACGGGCCTACAGCATTTCCGCCTCCGTCGGAAATTCAGCCGCCACAGCTGGTATTCGAACCCGCGACCTGCGGGTCAGCAACCCTGTAGCTTAGCCACTAGACCACCGCGGTGGGGCAACGTTTCAATTAGAGAATGTTCTTGAACCTACATTGTTATTTTAGAGTGAGTTCACCTCCTGAACATTATATCACTGTGTGCATCTTTATTGGGTTCATTTAGCAATTCTCTCCGCAGGGGCTTCTGCGTAAGCAGGCGCTTGGTGTGTAATGACACCAAGAACCCAAGATAACAGGGGGGGGGGAAGGGTTCAGTCCACTCGAATGCCTAGCCATGCATTGCTTAGCCATGTCTGGGGAAATGAGGATCTGGGTGTTGGGCCGACGCCGGGCCTTTCAACCTTCAAGGCCCACCGATAGAGGCAACACACCCTTTTGGTTCCGGCTTCACGTAGACGGCAGCCCTGGGCTGACCCACTCAAGAAAAACTAGCAGTCACCTTTTCCTCTCCTTTTGTCTCATCTTCTTCGTCTTTTTCTCAAACTTTCAATTTATCCTGTCTCCTACACTGCGCTTATTTCTAGCCTTCCTGGCAGTGAAAGCGTTAGCCTTGTGTGGTTATTCACACTTGGGTATATATATTTGGTTACAGTGGCAATGTACGGCTAGCGTCTGCAGCCTCACACAAGTGCTTCAGCGTCCCATAGCTGGAGTCCATGGTGGGTGGCCGCCATCACTACCGAAACAACCAAAAATGTGATAGGAACACCCTAAGTTTACCGTCTACTTTATCGTCTCTCTCAAAAAAGAGTGTGCACCGACGACCTCTCACAGTTCGACTGCCCTGGCTTACCATTTCGAAAGTTCTATGTCATTCACTGCGCCGCCACACGTAAACACGCCTGATTGATTTCACCATTTGCTGTGTCAAAGTAATTCAGCTTACTCTTCAGACCATACTACAACTTTCTCTTGAACTACGTCTGAAAGAAGAGTTTGACAAACTTGGAAATCTTTCATACCATTTCGATATCACTTTCATCTCCCTGTTCCATGAATACATCCCGCGGAGTCGTCTCTGCAGGGGCGTCTGTGAGAGCAGGCGTTTGGTGCGTAGCGTCACCACGGATCCGAGCTAAGTGGAGGGGGGGTGTTCGACTCTCTTCCACGCCAAGCCGTGCGTGGCTGAGCAGTGTCCGGCGAAAAAAGGGTCCTGGGGGTTGAGCCAACATCGGGTGATTGGACCTTTTGCAGAGGCAAAATTGCCCCCTGACAGAGGCAACACACCCCTTTGGCCCTGGTTTCACGCAGACGGCACCGCTCGGCTGACCCACCCAAGGGAAATCGGTTGTCGCCTTTCCCTATCCACCCTCTCCTACCTTTTTCATTTCTATCTTCTTTCCTAACTGTCCTGTCTTCTAATCCTATCAGTTGCTTTCCAGTTTTCGTAGGTGGCATGAGTTAACGCTATGTTCTATATCCAGCCTTGTATATGATATTGGGTTATAGCAGCTATGTACAGCTGGCGTCTACATGTGTTACCCAAGCATTTTAGCGTCCCCTTGATGGGCTCGATGGTGGGTGGCTACCAAAGCTGGTGAATCATAAAACGTTTCATGGTTACTTCCTTCCCTCTACTTTCTGATCGCTCTCTTAAAAGAGTGCACACCAAAGGGACATCGAGTTTTTCGCATCTTACAAAGACAATTCTTTCCGGTATCATGTCATCCACAGTGAGCAAATCGACAAGCCAGCGAGAGGTGTCTCATCCTTCCTTGTTGCCAAATGCCTCCTAGAGAAACTAGGACCAGAATATAAGGTCTGTAAAATGCCAAGCGGAGTTCTTCTTCTTGAGATCTTTTGCGAGTCCTAACATGAGAAACTTGCCAGCCTTGAGAAATTCGGAGATATCCCGATAACCGCGACAGCACACAAATCACTGAATATGGTTCGTGGTATGGGGACAGACAATGACCTCATTACACTGACTTAGGCAGAATTATTGGACGGATGGAAAGAGGAAAATGTGATTGATGTTGAGAGAATAAAGATATGCATGAATAACAAAAGAAATACCAAGCAAGCTCGTTATCCTCACATTCGACTCGAGCAGGCTTCCTCCCAGAACATATTGAAACAGGGTATATGAAAGTTTGTGTCAGAGCATACATACTTAATCCGAGACAATGTTTCCGGTGCCAGAGGTACGGCCACGAATCTTTTAGCTGTCGAAGATGGTCAACGTGTGCAAAATGCGGTGAGCATGAACACTCCTTTGATGATTGTAAAAACGAAACCCCCAGTGCGAACTGCAATGGTGAACACCCTTCTTACTCCCGATCATGCCCTGCATAGAAAAAAGAAAAAGACATTATAATTATCAAACTCAAAGAAAATGTATCATTGAAGGAAGCACGAAAGCGGTTCTCAATGGTACAGCACACTACCAATGCCGATGAGACACGCGAAGGGGCAGTGTCGCAAGGGCCAGTGGCTTCCGCTCAGACCTCGCACAGGGATGCAGCGGCTAAGCCACCCGCCCCCAAGGGGGATAGAGCACCTGCAGCTGCCCTGCCCCCAACTAAATACCAGCAGCCTTGAGGCTCAGCGGCCTCCACGACCTCTTGTCACGAGTAGAGGCTGAAACAACAGTCTGCGCATACTGTGCGTTCATCCAGCGTCTCCAGCAAGGCGATTAATACATCACCAGTCACCTCGACACCGGTGGTGTCGAAGAAGCGGCAGCACTCCCTTGAGCGTGCTGCTAGAAACAAACAACGTATAACAGCTCCTCCAAAAAAGGGTCTGCCATGAAAGAAATCCTGATGTACAGGGTACTTTGCCCTCCTATGTATTAATGGCTGCCGATATCCTGCAGTGGAATGTTAGAGACCTTTTATATAACCTAGATGACGTACGAGAACTAATTGAAAATCTTGATTGATTTGTGGGGTTTAACGTCCCAAAACCACCATATGAATATGAGAGACGCCGTAGTGGAGGGCTCCGGAAATTTTGACCACCTGGGGTTTTTTACGTGCACCCAAATCTGAGTACACGGGCCTACAACATTTCCGCCTCCATCGGAAATGCAGCCGCCACAGCCGGGATTTGATCCCGCGACCTGCGGGTTAGTAGCCGAGTACCTTAGCCACTAGACCACCGTGGCGGGGCGAATTGAAAATCTTGAAAACTTTAAACAAGGAAAATCCGAGAGCAGCTGCACTCGTCGTAGTGAAGAAAGTCATAGCTGGGTGAGCTATCTCTCGAATATCAACTAATACACACAAGAAGTAAATAGGTGGAATAGGTTAAAAAGCTATCTGATAGGCAGTTGAACACTCTATGTTTTGTTGAAAAACAGGGCAACAGCCTTGAAGGCCAGGTAAATGCACTTGGCGAACATTTCTAGCGCGTATCTAGCTCTTCAAACTACTCATCAAGTTTTCGTAAATACACGAGAATAGCCGAAAAGAAACCACTGAAGCGTAAGTGTAATAGAAACGAACAGTAAATCGTCCCTTTGGCATGGCTTAGTTATGGCTTCCTTGAACGCTTGTCACAACTCTTCTCCGGAAGCCGATAAAATTATGTACACAATGTTAAAACATCTACACCTCGATGTGCAAATGGTGTTCTTAAGTCCCTGCAACAATATCAGGACCTCAGGATGTAATCCTTTTGCATGGAAAGAGGCTATTGTAACCCCCGTCCTGAAACAGTGCAATGAACCATCTTGTGCAAAAGTTACCGGCCCATAGCCCTGACAAGCTGCATTTTCAAACTATTCGCAAAGATGATACACCGCTGGCTTTTGTACTTTCTCGAAAGTCATTAACTTCTTGATATTGTTACTGGAGGGTACACAGAGAAACGATGTTACAGCTAAAATATATCTACACGACACCAAGCCTAAGCCGAGATGGCAAGCCAGAGCGTGCCCCACATCCCAGAATCACGTCGTCGTTCTCGCTGTCTATCTTTATTCTTCAGCGTGATGTAGTCTCGTAACATGACCCCCGGGTGCAGAAGCACCGTCTCGGTGCTTTCTATGATGTTGCGGAGTGGTAGAGCTTAAGTCGGGAGACATGAACAATGTATGTGGACATTGGAGATGACGACTTCTGCACGGCTATCTCGTAGGTAACGTCGGGCACCTGGCGCCAGACGCGGTAGGGTCCTGAGTACCGGGAAAGCAGTTTCTCAGAGCGACCAACATGCCGAGTCGGTGTCCACGACAACACAAGGGAACCCGGGGCAAAGGAGACGTCACGATGATGTGTGTCGTAACGTTGCTGCTGTTGCTCTTGCGATGCTAAGAGGCGCTTCCGAGCGACTTCTCGTGCTTTGTGAGTTCTTGTGTTAGTGTCACGGGCGTATCCCGTTGGCGAATCGACAGCTCCCGGAAAGATGGTGCCGAAAGGTAGAGTTGGGTTGGGGCCAAATAAGAGGTATGATGGTGAAAACCCAGCGGTATCGAGGCGTGAGGAATTGTATGCAAATGTGACAAATGGCAATGCAACGTCTCAGTCTAGGTGATTAGAGGAGACGTACATGGAGAGCATGTCATTTAAAGTCTGGTTGAATCGTTCGGTAAGTCCATTTGTTTGTGGATGGTAGGCCATCGTAAATTTATGTTTTGTTTCGCAAGAGCGAAGCAGGTCGTCAATAACTCGGGAGAGGAAATAGCGTCCACGATCTCGATCTGTGAGGAGTTGGCATGGAGCACAATCAAGGAGGATGACATCGTACAGAAGAAAATCGGCAACATCTGTGGCAGAGCTGGTTGACAAAGCCCGCGGGATGGCGTACCGGGTTGTATAATCCGTAGCGACAGCTATCCGTTTGTTTCCGGAGGTAGACTGATAGAACGGGCCTAGGAGATCTAGACCAACTCAAAAGAAGGGGTCAATAGGAATGTAAAGTGGCTGGAGGAGTCCGGCGGGACTCATAGGGGTTTTTTTTCGACGTTGGCACTGGTCGCATTCGACGACGTAGCGGTGCACGGAGCGATAAAGCCTGGGCCAGTAAAATCGACGCTGCACGCGGTCGTAAGTCCGAGAGAGACCAAGGTCAACGGCGGTGGGGGCGTCATGGAGCTGGGCGATAACACTCGAACGTAGGTGGGAAGGCACCACAAGAAGCAGTTCGCGCCCATTTGTGTTGACATTGTAGCGGTACAAGGTGGCCTCTTTAAGTACAAATTGTCGAGTAGACGGATGGGGCGTTGGAAAGTTCAGCTTCTCAGTAATGTCACGCAAGACAGGATCTCGGCGCTGTTCATCACGGATGTTGCTCAAAGCAGAGAGACAGCATAAATGGCGGCGCTTCGTCTAAAGTCTCAGGAGGGTCCACTGGATGGCGGGACAAGCAGTCATCGTCATGGTGTAAACTGCCAGATTTGTGAGACACTGAGTAGTCATATTCTCGAAGCCATAGTGCCCAGCGACCAAGACGCCCAGTGGGATCTTCTAACGACGAGAGCCAGCAGAGGGCGTGGTGATCAGTTGTGACAGTGAAACGAAGACCATGTAAGTAGGGCCGAAATTTGCCAAACGCCCAAACTAGAGCAAGGCATTCCCGTTCATTGATAGAGTAGTTCCGCTCGGCCGCAGAGAGAAGACAGCTGGCATATGCGATAACGCGTGCGCAGACGCTTTGACGCTGGACCAAAACAGCACCGATTCCATGGCCACTGGCATCAGTGCAGACTTCTGTTGGGGTAGACATGTCAAAATGGGTCAGAATAAGTGGTGTTGTGAGCAACGCGATGAGATTGGAGGACCCCGAAGCCTGCGCAGCACCCCAAGAGAATGAAACATCCTTCTTCAGCAAGTCCGTAAAAGGTCGGGCCACGTCCGCAAAATTGTTTACAAAACGTCGGAAGTAAGAACATAGATCTAAAAAGCTTCGGACTTCCTTAGTGCTGGTCGGGACGGGCAAGTTTTGCACAGCTCGAACTTTATCAGGATCAGGGCGTACGCCAGAGGAGTCCACAAGATGGCCTAACATGGTTACTTGTTGGCGTCCGAAGTGGCACTTCAATGAGCTCAGTTACAGTCCTGCATTACGAAAAACAGAAAGGATGGAGGAAAGGTGGCCGAGGTGTGTTTCAAAGGTCGCGGAAAACACAATGACGTCATCGAGGTAATATAGGCAAATGGACCACTTGCACCCACGCAAGAGAGTGTCCATCATTCGCTCGAAGTTGGCTGGGGCATTGCATAGTACGACGGCACGACCTTAAACTGGTAAAGACCATCAGGGGTCACAAAAGCAGTCGTATCGTGGTCCATGTTGTCGACAGCCATTTTCCAGTACCCTGAGCGAAGGTCGATGGAGGAAAAATACTTAGCGCCATGAAGACAATCCAAGGCGTCATCAATGCGCGGTAGCGGGTCTTTCTTAGTTATCTGGTTCAGATGTTGGTAGTCGACGCAGAATCGCCAACTGTTGTCCTTTTTCTTTACAAGAACAACAGGGGAAGCCTATGGACTGGAAGATGGGTCCACCATGCCTTTGGCGATCGTCTTCTCGACTTCCTTTTGAATGATCTGATGCTCTGCAGGAGAAACACGGTACGGCCGTCGATGTACTGGAGATGCATCGCCAGTGTTAATGCGGTGCTTCGCAATGCTGGTTTGACCTAGCGGACGGTCGCAGAAGTCAAATACGTCAAAGTACGATTTCAGGACGTGATGGAGCGCGTCATTTTGATGCGGCAAAAGGTCCACTGCAATCATTTTTCCCCATTAGAAGATGGACTCTCTGTCGAAGAACAGGCTTGCGTGCGATCGGGGCGACGCACATCATTGGGGTACAAAGCTGAGATGCCGCAACCCTCAGAGGGTGTCAGCGTGGCGAGGGCTATTCCACACGGAAGCACTTGCGGACACAGAGCAAAAGTCAGCAAAGGGATGCAAGCACGGTTTTCCCTTTACATAATAATAGTGTGCGTAAAAGTAACACTGCGAGTCAGAGGACGGATGCAATGGGCGTGAGCCCGTAGTCTCCATCAGGTACAGGTGGCGACGCTGTTACGGCAATGCAGGTAAATGTTTGCGGTGGCAAACGAACATGTTCCGAAGAGCAGAGACGAACTTGGGGCGCAATGGGCGTATCAGGCGTACAGGGCAGGTCAAGTTGCACCGTGCAATCTGAACAGTCTATGAGGGCTGAATGGGCGGACTAAAAGTCTAGACCGAAGATAACGTCATTGGTGCAGTTAGTGAGAACAGTGAAGAGGACGGAGGTTTCATGTCCGGCTATAGTAACGCGTGCTGTGCAGACACCAACAACGGCAGTTGCACTGCCATCAGCAACACGAACACATCGTGAAGGGGCTGGCGTCAAGACTTTCTCTCAGCGGTCACGATTGTGGGAGCTCATATAAGAAATTCGGGCTCCAGTGTTGACTAAAGCTTTAACAGGTAAATCATCCACTTTTACATGAATCAAGTTCTGGTTGGTCGGGAGGGTTAACAAAGGAAATGTAGGGCAAGTCGTAGCAGCATCGTTACCTCCAGGAGCTGCACAAGTTAGTTTCCCGAAGGAAACCGTAGGCGATGGACGGGGATGGGGAACGGGGTGGCGGAGGAGACCACGAGAATCTACGTCATGGTGAAGGCGAGCGGCTGTACTGGACATTGGTCGTGGCGGTCATGTCGTAAATAGCTGAGTCATCCGGCGGGTTGGTTCTTGGCCAGAAGGGTGGGCTGATATGTCGAAGTTCGTGAAGTTAGGGTTTGTGCGCGAGGGCGAGATCCACGTGTTTCGGCAATGACACGTAATGTGTCCCACTCGTTCGCAACGGAAGCGAATTGGCCTGTCATCAGGCGTTCTGCATGCGTTTGGATCTCGGTTACGTGAAGCAGGACGCTGGTAGTGCTGACGTGTGTTCAAGGTAGGCGGATCGACATCGGGTCGGTGCACAGAACAAATCGTCTGAAGGCCCGCGTTTGCCAATTCTTGGCGCACAACGCTCTGTATGGGCAACATGGTGGGCTGAGGATCATTCGGCGTAGGGACCCCCAAGGGTGCTGGTGAAATAGCTTTGATTTCGCGTCGAAGGACCCTCGTAATGTCCGCAGAGGGTGGATTGGGCTGGGTCTCAAAATGGAGGTCCTCACAAGTTTATGTTGCTGTGGTGTTAGGAAGACGGGAGAAGTCGCGGGCAATGCGACGGCTTTTAGCCTCTTTGAAGTGTCGGCACTCCTAAATGACGTCTTGAACTGTCGAACAGCCTTTAAATACAAGAAGGCTAAAGGCATCATCAGCGATGCCCTTGAGCACGTCTGCGACCTTGTCGGCTTCGGTCATGGTGTTATCAGCTTTACGGCAGAGGGTCAAGACATCTTGAATATGGGCCAGGTAAGACTCCGTGGATGTCTGGACACGGTACCAAGCTCTTTCTTAGCGGCCTCCTGCACCCAGCAGACTGGCCGAACAACTCGCGCAACTTCGTCTTACAGACGTCCCAGCTGGTGAGCTCTTCCGCGTTGTTGTTGAACCACGCCTTGGCCGAACCTTTCAAGTAAAAGATAAGGTTTGCCAGCATAATGGTTGGGTCCCATCTGTAGTTTTCACTTCCAAACTCGTAGAGCTGAAGCCACTCATCAACGTCTTCGCCGTCAGTGCCCGAAAAGTTGCCAGGATCGCGGTGTAGAGCTGTCACAATGACCACATGTGAGGTGGGCGCCGTTAAAGCGCTAGGCGTGGCTGTTGGCGCAGCATCCCTGTCGGTAGACATGTTAGAAGCGGCAACTTGGCGTCCGCTGCAAAGCTCCGTCGTGCTTTGCTACCCCGCACCTTCCGCCAAATTGTTACGGGAGGGTACACAGAGAAACGAGGTTACAGCTAAGATATATCTACACGACACCAGGCCTAAGCCGAAATGGCAAGCCATAGCGTGACCCACATTCCAGAAATATATCGTCTTTCTGGCTGCCTGTCTTGATTCTTCAGCGTGATGTAGTCTAGTAACAATATATATCAGTACGGTTTCAAACAGGGTCGCTCTACAGCCGAACATCTCGTGCGTATGGAGGCCTACAATTGGGATGCTTTCGCCCACAAGCGATTTTTCTCTATGTGTTTCTTGATATTGAGAAGGCATAAGACACTGCATGGCAATTTAGAGTCTTGCGAGACCTCTCAGAACTTTGTGTTCGAGGCAACATGTTAAGCGTAATAGAAAGCTACTTATGTGATCGCACCTTCCGCGTCCGAATAGGCAATGCTCTGTCTAAACCGATTATCCAAGAGACTGGTGTACAGCAGGGCGGAGTACTCCGTTGTACGCTTTTTATCATAAAAATGACCAGTCTACGGTCATTCATTTAAAGAAACATGTTTTGTTCAGTTTATGTTGATGCTGTTTTGATAGGCTTTAGATCCTCTAATATTGCAGTATGTGAGCGGCCGATACAATTAGGTCTCAATAAGCTGTTAACATAGGTGAATGAGAATACGTTCAAAATAAACACTCAAAAAAGCTCCTGCTTCTTTTCTCAAGAAAGAGATGCCTAATTCGTCCCCCTGATGCTCATATACAAGGGCAATACATTCTCTTGAACAAAGAACAAACATTTTTAAGTGTGATCTTAGACTCAAAGCTTACTTTTATATCCCACATAAAATACCTGAAAAATAAATGTCTGAAAACCAAGAATATTGTCAAAATACTGTCCCACATGACATGGTGCAGTGATAGAGAATGCATCGTAAAACTACGAAAGCCTCATACGCACACGCTTAGACTATGGCTCTGTGACTTACCGTTCTGCAGCGCCAAGTGCTTTGAAAGTACTTAATCCAGCTCATAATCTCGGTATCCAGCTGGCTACTCGAGCATTCAGGGCAAGTCTAGTAGATAGTAGTAGTAGTAATTAGTAGTAGTAGTAGCAGTAGCCTTCATGTGGAAAGTGAAGATTGGTCACTTCACTTGCAAAGGTCATATTTAGGCTTTATGTACTTTTTAAAAATACTATACGATCCGAAGCATGCCACTTACACCACTCTAAATTATGTGAGCTCCGCCATGCTGTATGCACACCGAACTGCAGTGCGACAGCCATTCTCAATATGGGTGAGAAACCTAAATAAATAACTGAATGTCCCCCTTCAGCATGTTTTACTGCCCCCTGCGAGGCTTTTGCCACCATGACAGTGGCAGGTATTAGATTGCGACACGTCTTTCGATGGGGTAACTAAGCATGCCCCATAAATACACATACAAACGCACTACCGAGAATTCATGCTCTGATTGTTTCCAACGCGCATAAAAATCCAACACGGGCGTGTCCTATGCCGCTGTGGGTCCGTCGTTCTCAGGATACGAGAAGTTGCACCCACAGACGAGTATTTTTACAGCTTATACATATGCACTCCTTTCTGCTGTTAGGTATATCTATAAAATGAAGCTCCAAAAGGTGGTTATCAATAAGGACTCAGTGACGTAGAAGCTTTGAAATCACTAAATCAGGCGAGAATCCAATTCTTGTCGAACTCTTTTCAGCTGTGTGCAAAGCCAATCTAGCAGAGCAACATGTGATAATATGCTGGGTTCAGGGCCAAAGAGGCTAGAAGGCAATATGCTTGCTGTCGAAATGGCTACTACCATAGGAACGGAATCTAAAAACATTTATATAGGTATTCCTGCCATAAATCTTGAGGGACTACTGGCAGCAATTATTGGATACTAGGGATTCCAACTAACTTAACCTAGTCAAACCGCAGACAAGAAAATGGCTTCCTTATAGTAAAGTGCGGCGCACTGAGGTCACGCTCTGCCGACTAAGAATAGGCCATACATACAATACGCACACCCACATGTTCCTTGGCAATAATCCTCCCATATGTGGTGAGTGTGGCGAGACAATAACAGTCGTTCGCACATTATTGGAATGTCGCAGACTTGACACACTAAGAAGAAAGTACGCTCCCCTGGCGTATAAACAGAATATACTACTACACCCAGTGCTATCTCTTGGCTCACACCTCTTATTCAGCATATGCTCGATTTTAGGCTTTTTAGATGAAGGTCAAACATTTCGCGTTATTGCCCAAACAGTTCCGTAGCTCAGCCTCTCAGGAGAGGGGCTGCTGCGGTAAATATACCAGGCGCATATATCCAATCCCTTGAGGTCAAGCAAGGGCCCTGTTGAGGCAATAGTGCCATTATCACGAAACACCATTGCACTTTTTATTCTTGTCAACTACTTATAATCTATTTTAACCTCCTACCACTTCGAAACGTAGCTCATAACCCACCGCAGTAAACGAACCGAACTTCCATTTGTTGTATATATCTTTTTAGGCCTTTTTACAGCCACGATATCACTAACACAATATTACATGATTCATCGACATCTCGACACAAATTGACATAGCGCTCTTTGGCCAGCCTTGGCCCTTGCGCCACAAAACACGATTACTACAATCACGCGGAGTCGTCTCATAAACGACCTCATTCAAGTGGCTTAACAACAGCTTTATAAGTGGGGAAAGATCAAAATGTCCTTCTTGTGAAAGGAATTATCACCAGATGCGACAATTCTCTTACTAAGCACGTCGTATTTTAATTTGCATGCTATGAGCCCATATTGTGATTGCATGCTTCAGAGATAGAAGCAGGTTATATTAAACTCGTTGACCACTCTTACATTCCAAGCCCTAGTCGATGTTATGAATGTCAGAGACTCGGCCATGGCTCCCAGAGCTGCCGAGTTTATGAAACCTGCCCAAGATGTGGAGACCGAGGACATGCCTCTCACATTAGAAACACACCTCACAGTGCCAACTGTGATGGCGATCATGCAGCCTACTTTCGTTTGTGTCGAAACTGGAAAAAAAGAAAAAGATATACTCCTCAAAGTAAAAAAAAACATCTCATTTTAAAGCTCGTAAAAGTTGGGCTCGTAGGCGCAAGCAGGCGTTTGGTGCGTAGCGACACCACAGACCCGAGATATCAGGGAGTTTCACTCCCTCCCACGCTTAGCTGTGCGTAACTTCGCCGTGTTCTTAGAAAAGAGGATCCAGGGGGTTGAGCCGACGCCGGTTGATTGGACCTTTAAGGACCCCGGCAGAGGCAACGAAACCCTTTGACTCCAGTTTCACATAGACGGCTACTCTAGGCTCACCTACCCAGGAGAAATCGGCAGTGGCCTTTTCCTATCTCTCTCTCCCTATGTCTTCGTCTTTATCTCTCACTTTTGTTCTCTCCTGTCTACTTCTTTCTTCTGTTTACTTTCTGTTCTTACTGGCGCCAAGGGTTAACACTATGCAAATAGCCTTCCTTGGTAAAGGCGCATTGTGTTACGGTGTCATTGTACGACTGGCATCTGCAAGCTTTTAGTATAGACAAACTTGTAGCATCCTCTCGTTGAGCCCCATGGTGGGTGGTCGCCAATGCTGCTGAACAAAATTATACAACCGGCATGCATAGAGTAGTTCCCTTACTTAGTGATCGTACCGGCTGCAAGCGGGTACGCCCCGATGATATAAATCTTTTCGACAGGCCAACTGAAACATTTCCTCACTTTCATTTATTTTACTGTGAGAAACTGACAAGCAAGCCAGGACCGTATCACCCTTCATAGCTGCCAGGCGTCTTACCGAAACTCCCGTGCCTGGACACAAGGTAACCAAAATGGCTAGCGGAGGCCTTCTCCTCGAAGTTCGGTATAAAGAATAGTTTGAGAAGCAGACGGTCTTTAAACTTTGGGTGGCGTACCGATCACTGTGACACCACACAGATCAATGAACAGAACTGGTGGGCTGGTATGACTTCTACTGACCGAAACTGAACTTTTGGAGGGGTGTGGGGGCCAAATGTGACCATTATACAGAGGATAATGATTAGAAGGGACAACAAGAAAATACCAATCAAACAATTATTTCGCACGTTTTCCTCCAGTCACCTAACCTTAAACTATTCAAACAGGGTACACGAATACCTCTCTCAGTCCACACATACCAAATGCCAGTCGTTGCTTTCAGTGTCAGAGGTATGGCCATGGCTCTCAGAGCAGTGGTGGTCACCAGACAAGTGCACATTGTGGAGTCTTGAGCCACGCGTCAGCGATGTGCGTAGAACAGCCGCACTGCGTAAACTGTGACGGAAATCACGCCACATTTTCACGTTCCTGCCTATACTGGAAGAAGAAAAAAGAGATAATACGGTTGAAGGTAAAGAAAAACATTTGTTTAAAGGAAGCAATAAAGAGTCTCCCCATTCTATAGCCCAACATATGCTGATGCGGCGTGTCAGGGCGCACCACCACACCAGCCCTCGCCACTCCTTTGGGTTGCACATACCGAGCCGGTGGTTGTGGTGCCTGATCCCAAGATCCTTGAAGTCCAGACTACTCCACCTACTCGTGAACAGAGACTGGAGACTCCTGGGTCCTCAAGTCTCATGCTCTCACCTCACCAGGCAAGGCCGAAAACTCGAACCACCAGCTCACACGTGTGGGCACCCACAGCCTCCGAGGAAGCAATGGATAAGACGGTACATTTACTGCCAAAAGAGTGGCATGGCTCCTTGGGGCACACCAAGAAAACAAAAAAGCAGATTATGGGGGCCAGAGACAGCCCTGTTACTTGAATTTGAACTTCCTGCCTGAACAGGCGCTCTCCTTTTGTACAAAAAGCACTACTTTACTTTCAATATGAACACTCAAACTATACAATGAACTGGCAGGGGTCTTCTCAGGAACCTTGACAACATCCTAGAACTTTTACACGAACACTAGACCGATGCGCTGTGTGTAAAAGAAACACACTTGAATCAAAACTCACCAACTAACCACGTAAATGCGCTATTTTCTGAAAGGACCGCGTTGATGTCTTGACATCATGATTGATTGATTGATTTGATTGATATGTGGGGTTTAACGTCCCAAAACCACTATATGATTATGAGAGACGCCATAGTGGAGGGCTCCGGAAATTTAGACCACCTGGGGTTCTTTAACGTGCACGCAAATCTGAGCACACGGGCCTACATTTCCGCCTCCATCGGAAATGCAGCCACCGCAGCCGAGATTTGAACCCGCGCCCTGCGGGTGAGCAGCCGAGTACCTTAGCCACTAGACCACCACGGCGGGGCGATGTCTTGACATCATCCGGAAGTTTTGCCATCATAGTGAATCAAGACATGAAATGCCCACACTTTTAGCTCCAAACATTCCTTGAGACAGTGGCTGTTCGAGCTGTGTTTTTCGACAAACCGCTCACAAATTGTACTCTTTACGTACTTCCGAGCTATCGTCCACATAAACACGGCTTCCAGTCTCTAATAGATTAACTTCCGGAACCTTATGTTCCCCTTGGAGACTTGAATGCGCATCGCAGGCTATGGGGTGACTCGCTGTGGCGGCTGAGGTCGGCTGAATGAACAGTTTTTCTCTCCTCTGGTGCGTGTTTCCTGAATTGAAAAGAACCAACCTATTATAACCTGGCTCACAGCACCTATTTCTCTAAATACCTAAGCGTAGTATCATTTTTGGTTGTACTTCTCTTCTTCTTGAAAGTATTCACTAATCCCTATAGAAGAGACCCTTTTCTCGTAGTTGTAAGCACACCTACGTCAACTGAATGCCCGCCACAGTTTCCCAAATGGCTTATAAGCAAAGCCAACTGAGAACAGTTAATGCCACCACTTAGTTAGGTTGGCGTGACATATTTACTTTAAATATTGATGCTGCTGTCACCCACCTCATGGTGTTTTTTGACTGATGCATGAACAAAATCCATCCCACAAATGACTGAACATCCTGCAAAACGACGTGTGGCATGGCGAAACTCCGAGAGCCAAAATGCGCGCAAGCTGCAAAACGAAGAAAGGAGGTTGCTTCAAAACTCACCGACAGTATTTTGACAACTTAAGAAAATTAAGTCTAAGGGCAAAAGAACGCATCACAGGCCAAAAGAGAAAGGTGGTAGAAGCTTTTATTCGGAGTAAATTCATATACACAGGATAAATTGATATATGCAAGTACATTCCTTCCCACTCGTAAACGCACAAGGTGACACCTTGGAAGAATTTTATGACAGAGACGAGATCGACACCCGCGTTGTCCTGGTTAAACACTTTGTTCTTCCTTTTTTTATTGCATGCTCACGCGCCCCCCGCCCTGCACTTGCTCCTTCGCGCGTCTGGTGAGCAGTATAGCGTTACCCGCCAAAGTTTTCGCACGGTAAACTTAACATCCTCCCGGGGTCGTGGCCTGGTCGCTTGCCTCCAAACAGTACAATCGTTGAGCGGCACGACGAACTCGCGGGCAGTTGGTTAAGGCAATCTTGAAGTACCTCTAGAGGTCATCCTTGCCAAGAAACGCCTCAACTACTCTGCCGCGCTTCCGTTGCAGCGCCAACACGTTGTCGTCACTAACAACCCCCAAGTCACCGACCTGCAGCTGGGACGAAGACTATGGCTGGCAGCGATAGACGGAGCACAGGAGAAATAAGTATTCGTTCTTCCACCGTGTCGACAATCAGTGCAGAAGCTTGTCTCTGTATATCAGCATCCGTCGCAATGTTTGTGCGATGAAACTAAGTATTTTGCCACTTGCGCTTCTTGGTAATCCCACAACACGCTTGCTGGTTAAGGAATGCGATGTTGTCAGTGCCCCTGCATCTTCGGCGTCCTCGCAGATTTGGGTCAGAGGGCGACAGTTGACGATTGCATTCATCTACTCTAGCACAGAGAGCAGCTCTTCGTAATTGAGGCTGCTTCGTCAAAGGCAGCACTTGAGGGCATCTTTCATTGTGCGTATGACTCACTCCCAGAAACCTTCCCACCAGAGGGCTCGTTCGGCGATGAACTTCCAGTAGATTCGGTGGCTACTTGCGTGGTTTTGCACGGTCTCGCTGAACAGTAGTCGCAGTTGCTGGGAACAGCTGCGGAAGTTCTTGGAGTTATCCGAATAAACGGGAGCTGGGATGCCTTGAAAAAAAAAAACGTTCTGCTGGTAGCTTTCGCGCTTCTTGCGCCACTTCTTGTAGTACGATGAGTCTGACTTCAGCCCGCTCCTTTACATTCGGAAAGCCTCCTAATATTTTTTGTTATTCTTGGACTATTGCCGTTTCATGCCAAGCCTCTGCAGGTAGTGTGCATGTATGCTCCGCTTGATCACTTCGGGCGCCAGCTGGTCCTGATCGTGTGTTGGCTCGCAGATGCTTCAGAGCTGAATTAAAACTCCAGAACGCGCTACGATTCTTTTTCGCTCGACGAGGATGATGACGCTGATAGATCCTGGTTCCTTCGCGACGCGACTTCGCCAAGGAAGAGAATGTTGGCCACTTTCGAAAGCAGCAGAGGTTCGCCCGCGTGTGGTGTGGCTGATAGTACGTTGTAGGTGTCCAGCATAGCATCTGGGACGACGGCGTGCAACGAGCTTGCGTTTACGGGTGCGAGATTTTTAGCAATGGCGGAGTATTTTGTAGTAACGTTGCAGAAGTCTCCAGATGGTTTCGTGATCACAGCGTCCTGCTTCACGAAAGTCCTTGTTTGCGCCGAATCCCTGCATAATGCGAATGGCGTAGTGCTGGAACTGTGTGAGGTGGCGCTTGTACATGCAGCGCAAGTCTCTGGGGTTCGGCGACATCTGATGATGAATGGTAGCATCGTAGACGGACGTGAGTTGCACCTACTCAGTTGCACGTACTCGTAGCAGCACTGCTGCTTTCACTACCGGTATTTAGCTTGCTTGGATTTGAGCGGAGACAAACTAGAGACCCTACCGCCAAATTGGGGCTTGGGGAGCGTTTAGGGAGGGTTCTAAGACTCCACGTACTGTTGCTTTTGAGGCAAGTTCTAAAGGCGCACGATGCCACGCGACAGATAGTACATGCGTTTGTCCTTTTCCACTGCGACGAGACACTGTCTTAGTGAGCTGCAGCTGAAACCGCAAGAAACCGGGTCCTTGTGGTCGATGCGCATGGTGTTCCCGGGGTTTTCCTTGGACATAGAAATCTCTATGGCGCACATTGTGGACGAGTCTTTCAATCGAAGCACAGTTGATCGCGTGTAAAATGGCAGATCTTTCGGCGTGCGCTCAAAACTCGTTTGAGTTGTGCTTGACGTTGATGTCGACCGGCCACTGGAAGGCGAAGTCGTCATTTGCTTCAACGTCGATGCGGGAGGAGTTCTGAGGCTGGTCGAAAGCGAAGTCGCTGCCTGCGGCGACGTCCAGGCGAGAGGAGTCGTGAGGCTAGTCACAAGTAAAGTCGAGGGTTCCTGTAACGGTGAAGCGAGAGGGGCCGAGAAGCCGGTCGAAGGCCAATTTGCAGCCTGCTCCCACGTTGAGGCGAGAGGTTTCAGAAGACCGGTCTATGTAAAAATCACGGCTTGCGTTCTGGATGCGAGAGCGGTTAAGAGGCCGGTTGTATTGGAGCAGGTAGTTCCCATGAAGTGGCTGGATACGTCGCTCATTCCCGCATGCCCCGACTGGTTGGCTTTGTGGGCGGTAGAGCCAACCATTTCGTGCGCGTTCATCGCAGACCGAAACCTGTTGATGACTTTCAAGACTTCTCGTAGTAGTCTAAAGTGCCCTCAATTTTTTGCAAGTCGGGGGTAGGCGATAATGTGTCTCGCAGGAGGACCTCGGTGACCTCGGACAGAAGTTGTATGTTTGCACCGCGACTGAGGCTGCGATGTCTGCGTAGTTTTCCTTCCTGGGAACGTCTCGATGCTGATCATGTCATCCTTCTCTCGGGTTTTGGCACCCATATGTTACGACAGAGACGAGACCGACATCCGCGTTACATTGGTTGAGCACTTAGTTCTTACTTTTTTATTCCTTGCCGGGGCGTCTGCGTAAGCAGGCGTTTGGGGTGTAGCGACACCGTGTACCCGAGCTAACAGGATGGTTTTGACTCCCTTTACGCCAAGCCATGCGTGGCTTTACCCTATTCGAGAAAAAGAGGATACTGGAATCGGCCTGGCGCTGGGTGCTTGGACCTTCAAGGCCCCCCGACAGAGGCAGCACATCTATTTGGCCCCGGCTTCACGTAGACGGCACTCCTGGGCTGACCCACTGAGGGGAAATCGGCAGTCGCCTTTTCCTGTCTCTCTCTCCCTACATCTTCGTCTTTATATCTGAATTTTGTCTGCTCTGTCATCTTCTCTTTTGGGTTTACTTCCGAATATCCTGGCAGCGAGGGTTAACCCGGCGTAGTTACCCAACCTTGGTAGTTATATTCAGTTATAGCGGCAATGTACGGCTGGCGTCTCCAAGTGTTCAATATTCAACCTTGTAGCGTACCCTTGTTGGGCTCGGTGGTGGGTGGCCACCATCGCCATCGAAGTGTACAGAATCTGCATGACAAACTTTTTCCCCACTCTTCCTGATCACCGCCTGTAAACGTGGCACACCAAAGAACCCTTTTTTTCAAGCCAATTTATTCTTTCCCAAATTTTATGTCGTGAATAGCCAGACTAAAACAAACCAGTCCGAGAAATCTCGCCTATTCTTGTCTCGAAAACACTCACCAAAGCAATCGGCCCAGGATATTGTGTAACCAAGTCAGGAAGCAGCAATCTAAGCATTAAAACTCCATCGCGTCTTCTCCTACTTCACTGGAAAGTCGTTATTATCTTCTTAGAAGTGATCACTATCATGCAGTTCTGAACTCAGCAGTACCCAATAAAATTTTTCCACAGGTTTCCAAATGGCTGAGAGAAAAATCCGATTGGTGCCAGTTTTACAAGGCTACTAGCTTACGTTGGACTGACATATGCTGTTTTAGCTTAGATGCAGCTGTACAATACATTGCTGATTTTGCTATTGAAGCTGCAGCTAAGTGCATTGCGCAAACATCTGGACTGTGTGGAAAAGGCCGAGTCCGCTGGTGGAACATTGGGTGCCGCACTGCTCGCAAACAACAAAACAAAACATAGAGCCTGCTTTGAGACTCGTCGACCACCGGAAAACTTGTCAATTTTAAAAACATAAAATCCCAAGTCAGGAGAACGCGTCGACAGGCCAGGAGGGAGAGCTGGCAGAGGTTTTCTCTGGAATCAACTGATATTCACATAAAGCAAGAGTCTGGAGTAAGGTCGGTAGGGTGGTAGGACGAGAACCAAATCCTCTTCCTCTAGTAAACATACAAGCCAATGGTTACGAAGACCAAGCAACTCCTTCGGTGCACACTTTGAGCAGGTCTCCAGCTCATTCCTTTACATTCCGGCGTTCGAAGGATACAAAGGAAAAAGAGGAAAACATAAAATAGAATGCAAATCCACAAACAGTGAGGCATACCATGAACCTGTCATGTTGACTGAGTTGCAAGTATTATAAAACTGCTGTACCAAACCCTCCAGGCTCCGACCGTATATCATATGAAATGTTCAGACGTCTGCCTCCCGAAACCCAAAAAGCTCTCCCTTGTATGTAATTTGGTTTTCTGGTGAGATACCTTCCACCTGCAAAGAAGCAATCTTTATTCCGTTTCTTAAACAAAGCAAGGACCCATCTTGGTCATCAAGCTACAGGCCCATAGCATTGACGAGCTGCCGATGCAATGTTTTTGAAAATAAACAGATGACTGATGCACTCTTCTGGAACAAATAGCCTGCTAGACCCATGCCAGTGCGGGTTTCGAGAGGGTAAGTCCACTACTAAACACCTTGTTCGTACCGAGGGACAAATTCGTGTGCTTTCATTCCTAAACATTTTTTTCTGTCAGTGTTCCTCAATATTGAGAAGCCCTATGGCAGAACGTGGTGCTTTGGTATACTTCAAGACCTGTCACACCTAGGTGTGTGGGGCAGATTGTTGGCAATAATCGAAAGCTACTTGTCTAATCAGCCATTCCGTGTTCGAGTGGGCACTGTGTTGTACCGTAAATTTGTTCAAGAAACAGGAATGCCGCAAGGAGGGGTATCGAGTTGTACACTTTTTATAGTCAAAATGAATTCCTTGCGCTTCATTATCCTACAAAATATGTTTTACTATACATATGTTCACGACGTGCAGGTCGGGTTTATGTTCTGTAACCTCTCAGTGTCTGAACGTCAGCTTCAATAAGGTTTGAAAAAGGTCTCTCCATGAACAGGGGAGAGTGGTTTTAAACTTAACGCGCAAAAGAGTACCTGCATCTTGTTCTGCCGAAAAAGGGGCGTTCATTCCGATCCCGAGATTGACCTTCAAGGTCAATGTTTGTCAGTGAAGCCTAAGCATATGTTTTGGTGCCCAATATTAGACACAAAACTAACCTTCATAGCACATATCAAGTAATTAAAGAGCAGGTGCTTAAAAACCTTGAGTACTGTGAAAGTGTTGTCACGCACTACCTGGTAGTGACAGGAAGTGTCTTATAAAGATATATAAACGCCTCGTACGCACGTGCTTAGATTATGGCGCTAAAATGTTTCTGTCTGCGACACCATCAGCCTTAAAGATTCTCGACCCTGTCTACCATCTAGGCATCCGCCTCTCTTCGGATGCGTTTCGAAGTAGCCCCGTAGAGAGTCTGTACGTAGAATCAAATGAATGGTCGCTCCACTTGCATAGATGTACATGTCTTTCACATATTATTTCAAGGATAACGCTGAGGAGGAACATCTCGCTCACTCCACCAATAATGATCTGTTCAATGGTACCTTGTTCAATCTCCGTCCTTTGCTGAGACAGCCCTACTCATTTCGTGTCAGGAGGCTCGCAGAGAGAACAGCTTTGCCACTTCTAGAACAACGTTTGAGGACTCCAGCAGTAAATCTGCCTCAATGGAAGGGGCAAGTTGTAGACTCCAATCCATCTTTCGTTGAAATAACTAAAGACGCAAATTCTGTACATATCCACACACGCTTATTCCAACTCCAACACAAATACATTTGCCCAGAATTCTTCACAGATGCTTCAACTTTCACACAGGTTTATCCTATGCAGCGGTTGGTCCATATTTCTTGAACTCCGGTATTCTGTACTCTCAAACAAGCAACTTCACCGCAGAGGCTCACGTGGTATCTGTGGCTGTCAAGCATATTAAGAAACTGCATTTACAACGCCCGGTAATATACAGAAATTCGCTGAGCGTAGTAAAAACTCTCAAACTTCGCGTAAACGTAAAAATCATATCCTTGTGTCTTTGTACTCTCAGTCATGCACGATCTGTGCTCTTAAACGACATGTTTTAGTCTGCTGCGTGCCAGGGCACCGCGAAATTGCTTGAAACATGTTGGTGGATCAGCTAGCTGCATCTGCTCAAGACAATGCTGGTGTCAATACACCTATAGCTGTCCCTGCACTTGATCCGAAACCATTTCTACGACGGGAGCTAGGAGTGTGCTGGCAGCGCCTATGGTATAGGCAGAGAGAAAATAAACTTGAAGTTATCCAACCGAGAATTTGAAATTGGCCAACAGTATTCAGGTCACGCTACACGCAAGTCAAACTTACATGATTAGAGATAGGACACACACTCGACACATTAATACCATTTGTCTGGTGGTGATGCCCCATTGTGTGAGAGATGTGGAGAACCACCCACGGTTCTTCACATTTTGTTCCAGAGCAGTGATTTAGATTTTCTCAAAAAAGCCATTTTTATCGCCCTACAGACTACAGATGCTCTTGCACCCATCAATGTTCATCGGTAGAAAACCCCCTTTTCCACATAAATCATGCTGGCGTTTTTATCAGATGTACGTTTTCTAACGTCAAATACTGAGGGAATCCGCAGCACGATCTTTGAAGAGAGGTCGCTGCCGCGGTGGCCGCATCTTCGTCATTTTCCCACTATACAACTTTTCGCCATTAACTTTTATTGCACATATTTCACGTCAATGTCCTGGTTTTATTGCTTTTATGTTTTTACCCGCGTTAGCGCAAGGAACTTTGAGGCCCTTTCACAGCCACCTATTATGATCATTGTTCGTATCACTGCTCGACTTTCCTGGCGCTCTCTGGCCATCAAATGTTCCTTGCGCCGTAAAACACTTTACAGCATCATCATAATCATCACAATCATCATCATCTTTTTTATTACGCGCTCACGTGCCCCCCCCACCCCACCCTGTGCTTGCTTATTCGCGCGTCTTTTGCACAGCATAGCATTTCCCACCAATATTTTCGCGCGGTTAACCTAAAGATCATGCGAACTATTTCGGCGCACACTTAGAACAAGCTTCCAGCTCGTCGCACTATACTGATTATTTCCAAAAATACAGAAGAAGAATACAAAAGCTAAAATTTGAAAATAAACGCACAAGATTTATGACATAAAACCAACCTTGTAACTTACCTGAGCTTTTTTATTTTTTTAATTGTGGGTTTTAACGTACCAAAACCACCATATGATTATGAAAGACGCCGTTGTGGAGGACTTCAAAAATTTCGACCACCTGGGGCTCTTTAACGTGCACCCAAATTTGAGCACACGGGCCTACAACATTTCTGTTGCGATCGGAAATGCAGTTACTGCAGCCGGAATTAAATTCCACGACCTGCGGCTCAGCAGCCGAGTACCTTAGCCTTTAAATCACCGTGGCGGAGCTTACCTGAGCTTGAAACATTACTAAACTCCTGCAGTCATTCCACCCCAGGTTCTGGCCGTGTGGTGTATAAAATGTTAAACCTACCAATCAAAAATTAATAAAAATCTTGCTTTTCTTGTACAATGTTAACTGGCTCTCTGGTGCTATCTCAAATTCCTGGACGAGGCTACTGCTATACCCATTTCGAAACCGGGCAAGGACCCTTCTTCAGTTTCAAGTCATATGCCTACTGCACTTAGAAGTTGCCTGTGCAAACGTTTTGAAAAAGAAAATGAAAAGCTGCGAACTTGTACATTACCTTGAAACAAACAATTTGCTCGACCCATCCCAGTGTGGGTTTCGAGAGGGTAGATCCACCGCCAATCCACCTTGTTCGTATCGAGGCACAAATTGTATTGAGGCAGGCTTTCAGCCACAAGCAATGATTTCGTTTTGTGTTCCTCGATATAGAAAAAGCATAGGATACAATACGGCACTTCCGAATGTTAACAGATTTGTGCCACCTTGGCGTGCGTAATAGAATCTTTACCATAATCAAAAGTTACTTGTCATACTGGACATTCGGTGTTCAAGTGGGCAGCTGTTTTTTCAAATCTTTGCCTGAGAAACAGGAGTGCTGCAAGGTTGTGTACTTAGTGCACACTTTTTAGTATCAAAATGAATTCTTTGATATTTTTTATTCCTCCTAATATGTTTTACTGTCCATGTGTCGATGTGGTCCAGCTTGGTTTGAAGTCTTGTTTCCTGGCTATGTGTAGGTAGCAGGTTCAGCTTGGTTCGAACAAAGCCTCCAATTAGGAAGAAGAAAACTGCTTCCTAATGATTGCATAAGAAAGCACGTGTGTCTTTTTCTCCAGGACAATCGCCATTCATTCCAAACGTGATATGCAATTGCACAGAAAACGTCTTCCTTTTATTTCTGAACATAAGTTCTTAGGCCTAATATTGGACACTAAGCTAACCTTCATACCACACATCAAGTATTTAAATAACAATAGCATAAAAGCCGTGAATGTTCTTATAGTGGCGTCAAGCACTACATGCGGAAGTTTCAGGTAGTGTCTGATGAAGTGTATAAAAGCCTCACACTTGCTCGCCTATACTATGGGGCAATAACGTATCAGTCTGTGACACCTACTGCCCTTAAAATCTTTGATATTATGCATCATTCAGGACTTCGCCTCTCTATGGGTGCTTTTCGCCCTAGCCCTGTGAAAAGCCTGTACGTAGAATCGAAACAATGATCGCTCCACCTAAAGAGGTGTTAAATGTCTTTGAAATATTACCTTAAAGCGAACGCATACAAAGAACACCCTTAACATTTTACAATTATTGACAAGTCAAGTTCTGCTGTGTTTGAAAACCGGCCTTCTATCAGACACCCCTACTCACTCTATGTGAGAAGCCTAGTTCATGAAGGAAACCGGCGTGCCACTTGAACATCGTTTGACGGTTCTCGCAGGATGCCTGCCACCATGACAGCGGCAAGTGAAAGATTGTGACTTTTTTTCTTGGAGGTTACAAAGCACGCACCCATTGCACTTATTAAGACATCCATCTTGGAACTACAACATAAATAAACCTGTCTCAAGTTCTTTACACATACTTCCAAGTCCAACACTTTCGTGTCGTACGCAGCTGTCAGCCCAACTTTTCAGAAGCTGGCGTACTGCACTCTGATACAAGCTTTTTTACTGGTAAAGCTTATGCGATATTTGCGGCCTTCAGACAAAATAAAAAAATCACACTACAGAAGGTCATAATATACACAGATTCCTTAAGTGTAGTAAAAGCTCTGAAAATTCTTGAAAACACAAAAAATCCGTCCATGTCTCACTTGACTCACTTTTATACACAGTCAACTCATTGAAACAGCATGTTATAGTCTTCTGGGTGCCAGCGCAACGCGAAACACAAGGGAACGTTTTGGTGGACCAGCTAGCTAGATCTGGAAACGAAGCCGCTACCAATATATTGATACTGATTCCTGCACTTGACTTGAAACGTTTTCTAAAACGAAAGCTTAGGGCTTATTGGCGGAACACATGGGACACACACACGGTTAATATATGCATGTTCTCAAGCCGCAGCTTGGTCATTGGCCACCACTTTCAAAATTATGCCACACAGAATACTTACAAGGTTAACCCTTTCGGCCCTGGCAGTGTCAATTGACACCACCGCACAAATTTTTCCATAGTACCTCGGAAACGTAACCAATGCTGCTCATTCTTGAGGGCATAGTTCTTCAATGATCCGCACTGCAAGTGACACCAATATTATGGCACGTTTGTGGAGATAGCAGCCACAAAGAAGAAGCGTGACCGAGTTCTTCCGTGAAGCCGAGGCGCGTAAGTTGAGGCGGGTAAGCGCCGTTTTTGGGACGACGTGCCGAAGCTCTTTCAGTGAGTATTAGGCTGAAAAGCAAGACGTTGATTTCCATTTTGTGTGCACCATCGATTGGCAGAAAAAAATAAGCCACTTTTTTTCTTTTTCCAATCACAAGGCCCTAATTACCTAATTTGATGCCACGTTAATTAATCCGAAAATACTTGTACCAGTGGCTCAATTTTCTGTTTGTGGTATTTTGAGGTCCTAGCGACGAGAAAAACGGGCACAAAAAGTGTATCTGACTAAAATAAAAAATCCAGGGCTGAAAGGGTTAAGAACAGGACATGCAGACAGAACAGATTCAGTTTTTTGTATGATGGCGATCTACCTTTGTGTGATAGATGTATAGAAGCACTCACCGTAATGAACATTTTATCCTATGTAAAGAATTACACGCTGAGAAGATAACACTTTCAATTAGCCTACCTACAACAGATACCCCTTCACCATGTAATGTTCTTCGATAGGGAACCACTTTTCACACATAAATTGCTGTAGGGTTTTTTGAGAGACGTTAGTACATTTCACATCATATACCCGGGCATTTCGTAGCACGACCTCTCCGGAGAGGTTTTCGCTGTAGTGACTAAACTCGACAAAGCACTTGCCTCGCGGCCCTTGCACGCAATGGTGTGAACGATCCAGTCACTTGTGCTAATTCCAGTCATGTCCACCATGGTTTTCATTATCACATACTTTTGTCTGCCATTGACAATACACCCATTTCATGACATGGTCATGATCATAATATTTCTATATTTTTATCCGCCACAGCGCGAGGAGCTTTAGGCCTTTATGCAGCCGGTGATCACAATCGTTTTCCTCATCTTTAGCCCCATGAACTGGTGCTCTTTGGCCATCAAATGACTATTGCGCCACAAAACAATAAATATCATCAAAAGGCGCGCTCCTTGCTACTCAACACCCTATGCTGATGCAGCGCGCTGGTGGACAACGTCACACCAGCCCCTGTCACTCCTTCGGTCTGCGCAGTGTGAGCCGTCATCTATGGCAAACGCCCCCTTGGCGTTAGTAGCCCAGTCTGCTCTACCAGTTAGCGAAGAAGTACCAGTGACTCTAGGGTCGTCAAGTACGAAGACTTCGCCTCAACAGGCTAGGTCTTCAATTCGAACCAACACCTTGCGTGCGCGGCCATCCAGTGCCTTCCAGGAGGCAATGCAAATCACGGTACCCCTGGTGCTGAACGCTCAGTGTAGCTCCTTGATTCTCGCAAGGAAAACAGAAAAACTGATAACAGCACTAGATAACGGCTGTGCTACTGGACCTCGGATTTTCAGTGTAAACAACAGATTCCTATTTCTCGTTCATACAGCACTACTTTCCTTTTATGATGAACACACAAACTATACAACCGAACATCAAAGGCCTTCTCAGGAACCTTGACAATGTCCAACAGCTCTTATACAATCATTAACCAAAAGTGCTGTGTGTACGAGAAATGCAGTTAAATTCCACACACACCAACTTCATTTGTGGCTAATCTACGTGAGGGCAATGATGATGCAACGTAATGATCTGGAGGTGTAGCCAATAGGCGATATCAAGAAATTCAATGCACACACCGCTTCGAGCGTCCATTGAGTTAGTGGCTGTTCGGGCAGTATTCTTTGATAAACTGGTCACCATTTGTTTTTTATATATACCTCCGAACACCAATCGAATAAAAATTATTTCCAGTCCTTGATAAATTAACTTCCAGAACAATATCTCGTTCTAGGGACATTATTCGCATAGTACACCATGGGGTGACTTTTGCTGCGACACACAATCTCATCTAATTGAAAAGTTTTTTTGTCTTCTGGCCCTTGCCTAGTAAATTGAAAATAGCTAACCTATTTTAGCCTCACCAAGAATACATACTTGCCCATTGACCTCAGCATTTTATCGCCATCACGTTCACTTCTCCTAAAGTAGAAAGTTATCAATAATCGTTTCGGAAGCGACCATTTTTCTGTCGTTTTGAGCACACCAGTATGAAACGAATTTGTTCCACAGGTTTCCAAAAGACTCACAAAAAAGCCGATTGGGAACAACTAATAAGATTACTCAACGTAAATGAACTGACCTACCTGGCTTGACCATATAAAGAGCTGTACAGTACTTTACATCTTTTCTGATTAATGCTGCAATTCAATTCATTCAACAAACATCTGAACTGTCTTGCGAACGGCCTATAAAATTCTTTAAAAACAAAAAAACAGTCGTTTATTTCTCTACTCACAATTGTATACAGTCTACGCACTCAAACAGCATGTCGTGTGTGCTGGCTGCCAAGACACCGCTAGATACAAGAAAACGTATTGGCAGACCAGCTATCCGCGTCCGTCAACACAACCCTATCGAAAAAATTGCCATGGTGGATACTGGAAAACAAGGTGGGCGCAGTGGAAAAAATAGTGGGCATTGTGGAAATTATGATGGATGTGGTGGAACGTAGTGGAAATTATGGTGGATATGCTGGGACATACGGGTGGTATAGTGTACAGAGAAATGGATGAAGTGGAAATTGGTGGAAAGTAGAGGCTAGATAGTGGGAAATCATGGGACACTCTGCCCATCATTACGATAATGCTGGGAAGCCCTAAGCATATGGTGGGTGGTGCTTATCATGGTGGGCCACATGGTGTACCAAGCTGAGAAATTCTTCCCACCATTGCCATAATGCTGGGAAACACTGAGCAGGTGATGGGTGCTGCTTTTTATGGTGGGCCACATAGTGTACTAAGCTGAGAAGCTCTGCCCACCATTGTGATAATGCTGGAAAACAGTAAGCAGATGATGGGTGGGCTCATAATGGCGGGCAATTTATATAGTGTACCAAGCTGGGGTCTGTACACTACATGTTCTACCACCATTATTTCCACCAAAGTTAGGCCTACCAATCGAGCCCGTACAATTGTGTTATCCGTGCTTCTGGGTTTCAGAATACACAATTTCGACGATTAAGAAAGACAATACAGAGCAGCCATGGCATCAATTAACCTAAATGAAGCATTTTTCATTTTGTATGGCGTCCGCGCAAGAAGCAACAAACATCGATGCGACGCGGTTCAAGCACTCCAAAAGAACGTACGTCTCCCCTCACCGACAGCCGCCGGTCACACTCACCGGCACTTCTCGAGCTTTTATACGAGAACTCAGACGTGGCGACTCGTATGCTTGGAGAACCAGTATGGTAGCGTAATGTTTCCGGCACACTGCATTTGTTTTGGCCAAGCCGTTATGTGATGGTTGTTATAGCGAAAGAGGTACAGCATTGCGCTGGCACGACCGCCCTCTAGGTTGCGCAAAAAGCAGTCCTATACTCAATAAATAATTGAGGTAGGCGTATCTATAGAATGAGCCTAGAAGCGTCATAAAGCATGAGCAGATGATGCCCTTTGGAACGAGCGCGAAACGGACATTAAAGTTGGCAGACACCACCAATAAATTGGAGCTGCTCCCCTGTCCACTTGATTTTTTTATTGCATTTGTGAATTGCAAAAGAAATAGCACTGGTGCCATTTACACAGTGGCAGTCGTTACAGGCAGCAGTTGCTTGTGTTTAATAAATGTGGAAATTTTAGTAGCAGGTGCAGATCTCGTCTATGTCGAGTACACGACAAACATAACTGTTGAACCGTAAGTTTGTATGTCAACTAACTATTTAACACACAACCAACCTCACGTTGGTATGGCGCAGTGGTGTCTCCGAATGGGAATCTGCAGGTTGCACGTTCGATCCTCCATGGCACCTTGTTTTTTTGCGGGACGGGTGTTCCTTACATCGTTATTTATACAATTCTTTTTTTCAATTTTTGTGCCAGCTCGTTACGGTGATTTGGACGCCATTTCGCGCTCAAGCGTAGCCGGCACTGCAGCACCCACAATATCCCACCATAAGCCTTGGTGGACGTTTCCCACCAATCACCCACTACATCATTCCACTATAATACTGGTTGGTGGTTTACACCATGCCCACCGTTCATTTTTTTCCGATAGGGAAGCATTTCTGATACATGCATAGCAACACTGGTACTTGACCTGAAACTTCTTTTAAAGAAAAGCGCAAGGCTTCTTGGCAGAACACGTGGGATAAGCACATAGAGAATAAACAGCACGCTATTAATCCGCAACTTTGTTTTTGGCCACCAGTATCCAAATTTCGTCGCAAAAAGTTACTATTAGAAGGCTAAGAACAACTAGGACACCCACACACACAGTCCACACTCAAACATCTTGTCTGGTGGCGATCCACTATTGTGTGACATATGCAACTGACTGTGTGCTTCCCTCTTCAATCCAGTGTGACCAAATAGACATTTACCATTAAACCAGTGACAACAGATACCACTTCACACTGCAATGTTCGCCGATGTAGAACCACTTTTCGCTCATAAATCAATGTTTTGCTTTTAAGAGATATGAATACGTTTCATAATACTTACCCAGGCATTCTGTAGCACGGCCTGTTAAGAGAGTTCACAGCTGCGGTGGTTGCGATAAAGAAAGCACCTGCCTCACAGCTCTTGGACGCAAGGGGGTTCACTGGCCAGCAGTGTAATTGCCAAATATCTTTACGAAGCTTTTTCCTATTACGACCTTCCGCCATTCATTCTCACAACATCACATTTCACATCACTCACACGATTTAAATACTTCTATGTTTTTACCCACGTTAGTGCGAAGAATTCAGGGCCGTTTTAGTCAAAACCTATCCTAATCGCTATTCACATTTATTGTCACGTGGCCTGGCGCTTTCTGACCTTGAAATGGCCTCAACGCCACAAAAAACTAAACACAGTAATCATCATCATTTCATCATCATTTAGCCAATCTACTATCATCAATCAATATTATCGCAGGAATAACGCATACTCGTAATCAGTCTACATATTTATTTGATCGAAATCAAACAAAAATACCATTAGACCTCTACCACAACTCTATGTGTGACGTGACTGACACTCTTTCAATAGTTAGCACTAAAGCATCTTCAGCATTAGTATAGCTTTCCCACAGGGGCGTCTGCCTTAGCAGGCGTTTGGTGTGTGGCGACACCATGGAACTGAGAAAATGGGGGATCTAGATCTCCTCTCACACCTAGCTCTTGCGTGGCTTAGCCGTGTGTGGGGAAAGGGGATCGTGAGAGTTGAGACGACACTATGTGTTTGGACCTTTAAGGCTCCCTAGTAGAGGCAACACACCCCGTTTGCCCCAGCATCACTTAGAGGGCACCCCTAGGCTGACTCAGCCCAAGGAAATCAGCAGTCGCATTTTCCTCTCCACTTTCTCGTCTTTCTTTCCTATCTTCTTTTATTGCGGTCCTGTATTCCAATCTTTTCTGTTGCTTCCCACTTTTTGCAGGTGGCCTGGGTTAACCAAGTGTCCTATATCCAGTCTTGTAAATGTCATGTTGCGTTATAGCAGCTACGTATAGCTCACGTCTACATGTGTTACCCAAGCGTTCTAGGGTGACATTGTTCAGCTCGATGGTGGGTGGCTATCATAGTCGCTGATTGATGAAACATATGTTGGGCAATCCTTCCCCCTCCCCTTTTTGACCACTTTCTGAAAACAGTGAGCACTGAAGTAAGATCAAAAGTTTCGCAGCATACAAAGACAAATTTTTGGGTATCACGCAATCCAGAGTTTTCCAGTATCACGCAATCCAACCAAGAAGCCAGCAAAAGGTCTCTCACCTTTTCTTGTCGAGACACTTTTCTTGTCACCGAATTCGTTCAAGTAAAACAAGGGCCAGTATATAGGATCACTCAAATGCCAAGAGGATATCTCATCGAGATCTTTTGTAAATTCTAACATGAGAAACTTGCCAGCCTTGAGAAGTTCGGAGATATTCCTATAAGTGTGACAGCAGACAAACCAATGAGTACAGTACGTGGTGAAACCCGAGCTAACGGGGGGGGGGGGTTCGACTCTCTTCCACGCTTAGCTGTACTGGCAATGCCGTGTCCGAGGAAAAGGGGATCCTGGTTGTTGAGCCAACGCTGCAAGATTGGACCTTTATGGCCCATGGCGGAGGCAACACACCCCTTTGGCTCCAGCTTATCGTGGACGGCTTCGTTGGGCCTCCTACCGAGGCGAAATTAGCAGTCACCTCATTCTTTCTCGACTTAATCTCACACTTTGCCTGTCTCGTCTCACTTGACTCTTTCCTGTGCTCTCCTCTCTTCAGTTTACTTCTGTTTTTTTTTTGGCGGCAAGTGATAACCTTTCGTAGTTACCCAACCTAGGGTAGGCATATTCGGTTATATGGGCGATGTGCGGCTAGCGTGTGAATTGTTCTACCTTCTAGCTTACCCTTGTTGGGATCGGTTGTGTGCTCACAATGCCACCGAATTCTAGTTAATATTGTGGCAAACCCTTTTCCTCTTTTACCTGATCGCTGCCTGAAAAGGTGGTGCACCAAAATTCACTTTTGCCTTAACCAAGGAATCGTTTCCCGAACGCCATGTTATACACAGTCGACATGCAAAAAAAACTGTTCAAACATTCACCATTGCTTGTGCCGGAAGCCCTCGCGGGTACAATCGGCCCAGGTTACATAGTAACAAAGGTGGAAAGCGGCAATCTTCTTAAAGTTCGTGATAAGCACCAGTACGAGGGACTGCCTAAACTTGTAGCTTTTGGAGAAATCCCTGTGTCAGTGAGCCTTCACAGACCTTTGAATACTGCCCGTGGCGTAGTCTCTATTGATGACTTTTTGCAGCTCAGTGACAGTGAACTCTTTGAAGGATGGCAGGTGGAGAACGTTGGGAAAGTAGAAGTAGTCATGATAACACGAGAGGAAAAACAGATTCCGACTAGGCATATAATCGTACGGTTTCGAACCAGCAGCATTCCGAATGTTTTGATACTGGCTATTGCAGCCTTTCAGTGAGACTATCTATTCCAAATCCGTGTCACTTTTTAAAATTTTTCCGCTTTTGACATTGGTCATAGAGCTTCATAGGACGTACCACATGAGTGAAATGTGCATCCAATGAACATCTGTCTCACAAATTCAACTCTCCTGCCCATTGTGTGAATTGCAAATTGGACCACTCTGCCTATTCACGAACATGCCTCTCGTTGAAAGGAGCGAAACAAATAATCGAACTGGAGGTTAACTTTAATTTGACCTTTAAAGAAGCATGCAATTAGTTTCCTGAACATAACCAGTCTTATTCTTTTGCTGATGTGGCGTGCCAGAGCGCGGTGCCACGCCTTGACGCACCTGCGAACGTCACACCGAGTGTGACTGCGGCCGCGTCCGTAGAGTTCCCGGAAGAAGCAGCCTGTACTGCACCGCTCATAGTAAAATAGGGCCAGCAGACTCAAGAGTCGGAGGCGCCCGCGGCCCACTGCAAGTGCAGTTGACTCTAAAACCACTGTAAATGTGCCTGCTGAGCCGGCATCGCCCGCCATCTCGCATGAGGTGATGGATATAGGCGAAAATCCTCCGGTGCGTGACATGCCGAAGGACAGGCAGAGCTCTTTGGAACACGTCAAAAGAGAAAAACCCCGCAATATAACGTCTCCAAAGGCCCTGTAACCTAGGGCAACAGTTCTGTACACCGAGCACTGAACTACATCAAAATGCATACACAGATACTTTAGTCGAACGTCACAGGACTTCCGAAAAAGCTGAACGATATTCAGGAAGTTGTACACAAACATACACCAAAAGTGCTGTGTGTACAAGAAACACACCACAAACCAAAACACACTCATTTGTACGTCAGTATGTTATTCCTGGAAAGAACCCTGATGATGCAATTGCTTATTCTTGCGGTGTTGTAGTTAGAGTCAATCATGAAATTGCCAGTACACGTGTCACTACACACACTTCTTTAGGCGGTGGCTATTCGAGCAGTTCTGTTGAATATGCTCGTCACCATCTGCTCTTTATACATACCTCCACAGCTCCGCCTTGAAAAACGTCAACTCTAATCCTTAATAGACGAACCACAAGAACCCTACCTTGTCCTAGGGGACTTCAATGCACTTAGTAGCCTCTGGAGGACTCTCGCTGCGATGCGCGAAGTACCCTGATTGAACAGCTTACTTTTTCTTCCGGAGCGTGCCTCCTCATTCGAAAAGAGCCAACATATTACAACATCGCTAACAATACTTACTTGCCGCCGCGGTGGTCTAGTGGTCAATTTACTCGGCGGCTTTCCCGCAGGTAGCGGTATCGAATCCCTGCTGCGGCGGCTGCATTTCCAATGGAGGCGGAAATGCAGTAGGCCTGTGTGCTCAGATTTAGGCGCATGGTAAAGAACCCCAGGTGGTCGAACATTCCGGAGTACTCTACTACGGCGTCTCTCATAATCATATGGTGGTTTTGGGACGTTACAGCCCACATATCAATCAATCAATAATACGTACTTGACAGTAGACCTCGGCATAACGTCTCCATCCTTTCTTCCCCTGCGCAATTGAGAAGTCATAAATAATCTTTATAGAAGTGACCATTTTCCTATACTTATCAGCCCATCATTAACAAATGCATGTTCTTCACAGGTTCCTATGTGGCTCAATGACAATGCCGATTGGGAACAGATAAAAAAATGACTCTTTCAGCTAGGATTGACATGGGGTTTTAAAAATGAGTGATGCCGTGTGCTACTTTACAGCTTTGTAGGTTTATCCTGCAACAAAATGTATTACGCAAACACGTGGACCGTCAGGCAAACTACGAGTCCCATGGTGAATTTATGAGTGCCGTATTGTGCGTAAATTCAAAGGCAAGTTCCCTCAAGACTCACCCACAGCCGACAATCATATAAACATTAAGAACACCAAGTCACAAGGGAGGAGGATGTGCTGTGCTGACAGCGGGGAGAGAAAGTTGGCATGAATATTTATCGGGAATTACGTCATACACACAGTACCGTAATGTCTGCAACAGTGAGAACGGTAGAAGGAAACAAAGAATAATCACTTCTGCTGGACACGCCAGCTGGCTATACTTGGAGGATCAGGTGACCCGTGGCGCACTTCGAACAGGTCTCCAGTTGATGACATCATAGTGAAGCGTTCCAACGATACGAAACTACAGTACAAAAACTGAGATTGGAGCGCAAAGCCACAACACACAACGCATTCACTGAACCTTTCTGTTTGGCTGAGCTACAAGCCTCACTTTCATACTGTAATAAATGTACCCCAGTCCCAGACCATGTGGTATATGAAATAGTAAAACACCTTCCTACTGATACCAAAAAGCCATCTTCTCCATGTATAACGCGATATTGTTTTCCGGCGAGCTACCCTCAGCCTGGAAAGAAGCCATTGTTATCCCTATTCTAAAACACGGCAAGGACCTGTCCTCTGTTTGCAGCTACAGACCAATAGTGTTAGCTAGTTGTCTTTGTAAGGCCTTTGAAAAAATGATAAACAGGTGACAGATGCACTTCCTTAGGACTACTGGCCTACTTGACCCATACCATTGTGAATTTCTACAGGGTATGTTCACATCAGACCACCTTATTTATATCGAGACAAATTCGTGATTCCTTTGGTCATAATCAGTTTTCTCTCTGTGTTCTTCAATATGAAAAAGGCCTATGATAGTACGTGACGCTTTGGCATACTGAGATACCTTTGACACGTCGGTGTACGGAGAAAAATTTTGAACATATTCGAAAGCTTTTTGACCAATCAGACATCCCGTGTTTGGATTAGGCACTGTTTTGTCAAAAATATTTGTCCAGGAAGCACGAGTGCTGCAGGGAGGTGTATTGGGTTTCACACTCTTCCTAGTTACATTAATGGTGAATCCAAAAAACTTATCCGTCCCATTCTACCTTGTTACACCACCGTTCTTCGCTGAGAGAGCCCTACTCACTCCGTGTGAAGAGCCTCGCCGAGTAAACATGTGTACCACTTCTAGAACATCGTTTGATGGCTCCCGCAAAATATTCGCCACCGTGACAATGACAGGTTATAGACTGCGACGTATCTCTTGCGGAACTAACTAAACACACACCCACTACACATATACACAAGCCTTTCTTCAGCACAAGTAAACATGTCCAGAATTCTTAAGAGATGCGTCAGTCTCACACTGGTGTGTCCCATGCAGCCATTGGCCGTTAGTTTTTAATTCCGGTATGCTGCCCCTCCAAGAAAGCACCTTCCCTGCAGGCTCTCATGTCATATCTGTGGCTGTTAGGCATAATAAGAAATTACAACTTCAACTCGCTTTTGTATACAGAGGTTTGCTGAGAGTTGTAAGAGCTTTGAAAATGCTCAATAACGAAAATACTGTCTTTGTGTTTCTTCTCTCTTTTATTCATGGTCTACGCCCTAAATCTACATGTCATTTTGCACTGGGTGCCAGAACACCGCCAGATCACTGAAAATATGGTTGCAGACCAGCTAGCTGCGTCTGCGCACAACTATGCACCCGCCAGTACATTCAAGGCCGTCCCTGACCTTGACATGAAACCCTTCCTACGACGAGAGCTCAGGGCGTGTTGGTGGCGCATATAGGATAGGCTAACTGAAAACATACTGCGTCTTGTTTAACCGATACTTGAAAATTGGCCACTAGTTTCCAGATAACGCAACTCGCAAATAACACTCACAAGGCGACAAATTGGGCATACACTTAACGCATTCACACCTTTTGTCTGGCGGTGACTAACCAATCTGTGCACGATGCGCAAATTCATTTACGTTTCCACATCCTAGTTCAGTGTAGTTGTTTAGATGCTTTCAGAAAAATCACTTTTTAGTGCCTTATTGACAGCAGCTTCCACTATCCTCTGATACTCATCGGTATAGATGCACTTTTTATTTCCCGATTACTGATAATGTTTTTTAATGTACGTAGTTTTTACCCCATATTCCGTGGTAATTCGTAACTCAACCTCTGTAGGTCACGGCTACAGCGGCTGTCACTTCCAACATTGTTGTTTATTCTAGCTTCACACGTTTCACGTCAAGACCATAATTTTATTACGTTTCGAGTTTTAACCGGCCTTGGGGCGCGGAACATTAGGCCCCTTTACAGCCTTGTAACATCAGCATTGTTCACATCTTGTTTATATTGCTTCAATAACAGATTACTGCTCATTGTTTATCAATGTTCATTGCGCTCTTTGGCCAAGATTGGCCCTTGCGCCATAAAACTTCACACATCAAGATCATCACGTTAAGTGGGGAAGTGACAGATAGTGATCTGATTATACTGACTGAGTCACAATCAATAGATGGAGGGAAAGAACACAATGTGATAAATGTTAATAGAACAGAGATAGGCAGGAATAAAAAAGTACCAAGCAAGCACCTGAACCATGCCTTCACTCCAGCAATATCCCACAACATATTGATGCAGAGTATATAAATAATCGTGTCAGAGCATGCCTACACAATCCCAGGCAATGTTACTAGTGTCAGAGATATGGCCACGGATCTTTGAGTTGCCGAGGATGGCCTACGGGCGCAAAACATGACCAGTATATAGACTCATTTGATGACTGCAACAACACACCTCAGTGTGTGAACTGTGATAGTGACTATTTTCCTACTCCCAATCATGCCGTGCATGGAAAAAATAAAAAGACATGATAAAGTTCAATGTTAAAGAAAACGCATCACTCAAAAAAGCACAAAATCGGTTCTCAATAGCACAGTACACTGCTTATGCCGATGGGACTTGCGAGGGGGCAGTGGTACAACTTTCAGTGGCTTCCACTCAGACCTCGCGCTGGGGTGCAGTGGCTAAGCCACCAGCTTCTAACCTCCTCCGCCCCCCAAGCAGATGCAGCACCTGCTGCTGATTTGCCCCCAAGAAAAGGCCAACAGTCTTGAGGCTCAGTGGCCTCCACAGCCTCTTCTTTCGAGTCGAAGCTTAAACAATGGTCTCCGCGAATTTTCGTTCATTCAGCACCTCAAGAGGGTGACGCGTACATTACCAGTCACTTCGACACCCACGGTATCGAAGGAGCAGCACCGCTCCCTTATGTGTGCTGCTAGAAATATACAACGTATCACAGCTCCTCCAATAGAGTGTCTGCGATGAAACAAATCCTGATATACAGATTAATTTCCCCTTCTAGCTAATAATGGCTGCAGAAATCCTGCAGTAAGAGGTTACAGGCCTTTTATAAAGTCTGAATGACACTCGAGCATTTGTTAGCACATTTAAACCTAACGTAGTCTCTATTCAGGAAAAACATCTACAGCAGAAAAACACAAGGCTTTAAATCAATATATCATTTTTGTATCGCCATACTGATCATCTTGCCTTGTCATGTGGGGTTATTATTACTGTAGTAGGGTCCACTGCAAGCAAGTAGTTACAGCTTCAAAACTCTCTAAAGGCAGTGGCCATTTGTGAAATATATCCCTCTGGATCAATTTCTTAGCAAATCTGATTTCGAAGGCCTAGTTAACCAGCTCCTAGAGCTATTTATTTGGTGATTTAATTTCACACAACTTGCTCTGCGAAGACGCTCGATGTGATGAGCGGGGCCGCTTGATAAAAGAGTATTTCTTGAACACGCCTTTTCATCAAAAAACAACCGAAATTTTCAAGCACCACAGAGAACACTTATTCTGTGATAGGCCTAACAATCTACTCAGCCACACTTGTACCCTGCCTAGATTAGGAGGTGGTTCGAAACCCCTATGGCCGTTACTACTTCTCTCTCTGCCTGAAGACCAAATAGCTTCATTATATATCACATAATGCTCAGTGGAAATTAGCATGCGCAGTTTAGGAAAGCTTCTGTCTAAAACTCCTATGCCTAAGAATGTTTTATTATTTTATATAAAGGGTGCTACTGCACAATTTAGCGCTCTTGTTGTTTATCGTGCACAAGAGTGTACTCCCATGATAAACAGGGCCCTAAGGAAACTCGTACTCCTTAGTGAAATGACCAGTGCTGAAATTTATGTAAAAACTAAAGTAAGGCATGGCAATTTCTACGTGAGCATTCGACGGCAGAAAATCTCGAAAACTTCAAACAAGTAACATACAGAAAAGAGGATCTGTCATTTTGCTAAATGAGATAGCTGAGTGAACTATATATTGAGTATCAACTCATACACACAAAAAGTAAACGTGTGAAACAGGCTAAGAAAACCATCACACAAGCAGTTAAATGCTCTGTCTTTTGTTGACAACCCTAGGCAACAGGCTTCAAGAGAAGTCAAGTGCACATAATCAATCTTTCTAGCGCGTGTCTAGCTTTTGACACTACTCAATATGATTCCGTAAATACAAGAAAAAAGCAGAAAAGAAAATTTTGAACCGTTAGCCTAATAGAAATGAAGAGTACAAATGTCTCTTTGGCATGGATGCAGGTTTATGGCTTCTTTGAATGCTTGTCACTACTTTTCTCTGAAAACCAATAAGCTCGTATACACAATGATCAAGAATCTACATCTTAGTGCGCAGATGGTGATTTTGGGTCTATACAAAAAGATTTGAACCACGGGGTGTGTTTCTTTAGCATTAAAAGATACTATTGTAATCCCCCTCCTCTAAGAAGACAAATATTCATCTTGCGCAGCAAGTTACCATCCCATAGCTCTGAGAAGCTGCCTTTGAAAGCTAGTCGACAAGCAGATAAACCAATGACTTTTGTACTTTCTCGACACTAATAAGCTATTTGATATGTACCTGTGCAGTTTCAGGCAGGGCCACTCCACGACTGACGATCTCGCGCATATTGAGGCCTACATTCAGGATGTTTTCATCTTCAAGTAATTTGTATATCTGTGTATGTTGATGTGCAGAAGGCGTATGACACTACTTGGTGATTCTAAAACTTGCATGACCTCTCACAAATTGCTTTTCGAGGCAACATGCTAGGCGTATGAGAAATCTGTGCGATTGCCAATTTCGCGTCAGAGCAAGCAATGTTCTATCTAAGCTGTTTATCCAAGAGACTGATGTACCGCAGTGTAGGGTACTAGGCTGTACCCTTTTCATAGTTCAAGTGACCTTCTACGTTTAATCATTCGAAGAAACACGTTTTATTTAGTCTACCTCGGTAATATTCTGATAGGTTTTCGATCCTGTAATAATGCAGTATGTGAGTGGCAGATACAGTTGCGTCGCAATAAGCTGTCAACCTGTGCCAATGAGAATGGGCTCAAACTGAACCCCAAGATGAGCTCCTGCGCTCTTTTCTAAAAAAAGAGGCCCAATTCTTACTCCTGATGTTCATCTTCACGGGCCCTACATCCTTGTTAAAAAAGAATAACATTTTTTGTGTGATCCTACACTCAAAGCTAGCATTTATATTTCACACAAAATACCTGAAAAATAAATGTCTAAAATGATAAACACTTAAAATACTGTCCCGCATGGCGGTAGGCAGTTTTAGAGAATGCCTCACGAAATTCACAAAAGTCTTATACGCGCACGCTTAGACTATGGCTCTGTGACTTACCATTCTGCCGCTTCAAGTGCTTTGAAAATGCTCGATTCCTTTCATATTCTTGGTGTCCGGATGGCTACAGGTGAGTTCAGGACAAGTCCCGTGGAGAGCTTTTATGTGCATTCTGAAGAATTTTTGCTTCATCTGTCAAGAGTATATTTGGGCTTGATGTATTTTCCTAAAATACTATCCAATACACAGCATCCTGCTTAAACCACATTAAATTATGTGAGTTCAGCCATGCTGTAAGCAGACCGACCTGCAGTGCGACCGCCCTTCTCACTACGGTTGGGAAACCCAAGTGAAGAATTGGATGTGCCTCTTCAGCATATATGATAGCCCCTTGCGAAGCCGTTGCACCATAGCAGTGGGAGGTATTCGAGTGATACGTCTTTTGTGAAGGCAATTAAGCACGTTCCAAAACTACACATACAACTGCACTACCGAGAACTAATTGATTTGATTGATATGTGGGGTTTAACGTCCCAAAACCACCATATGAATATGAGAGACGCTGTAGTGGAGAGCTCCGGAAATTTCGACCACCTGAAGTTCTTTAACGTGCACCCAACTCTGAGCACACGGGCCTACAACATTTTCACCTCCATCAGATACCAACTGCTGCAGTCGGGATAGGAACCCCTGACCTGAAGGTGAGCAGCCGAGTACCTTAGCCACTAGACCACAGCGGCGGGGCCTACCAAGAACTCAAATCTAAGTACTCATCCCGTGAACGTTTTTACAGACGCATAACATTACTATGCGGGCGTGTGCTGCTTTGGGTCCGCAATTCTCGAAATGCGAGAAACTGCACCCACGGACGAGTATTTTACAGTTGAGGCATATGCACTCCATTTTACTGTCATATATGTTTAATATATGAGGCTCTAAAAGACGATTATATATGCAGACTCGCTTAGCGTTGTCAAAGCTTTCAAATCACTAAAACAGACAAAATTCTGATTCTTGTTGAACGCTTTTTAGCTCTATGCAAAGCGTACCTAGCACAACAACATGTAAAACTATGCTGGGTTTCTAGCTACAGAGGCATTGAAGGCAATGTGCTCACTGACAGAACGACAACTTCTATAGCAACGGAACCAAGAAACGCTTCTATAGGCCTTCCTGTCTCAGATCTTAAACCATTTGTGCGTGAAAAAGTGAGGGATTGTGGGACACTAGATCTTCGGACTAAGATTAGGCCTCCCATGCAATGCTCATACTGACCTGCGTTTTGGCAATGATTACCCTTATTTATATCTACACGCAAAGCATGCAACAAAAACGCATGTACAATAAAACACTTTCTCCGTGACTGCAGTTAACGGAGGCCCGGTTTTAAGCGTAATCGATTCGGAAGACTCGTGAGATCATAAGTTTACTACAATGAAATGCTGTGTGTCCAGTACGAAGACGACAGGGCCAGGAGGCTCGACCTGTCGGTTTTGTCGTGGGAATCGCCAGTCTGTACAGGATAAGCAATGACGTTTTGAAGAAAAATTAACACTTAGAAGCTGTAGATGGCATCAGTGTTCAGAAGTATGTGGAAATGATGGTGTTCACCAATCACGACGACGAGTTATTTGTGTCAACAAAATTCAACAATGTCTTCAAAAAATACTCACTAACGCGACGGCTATGAAGGCGATACAAAACTACGAACAAACATTTCACATGCTCCAGTGTAAGAACCTCGTGCTGAAGTGTTATTTTTGTGAATTGTGGTGACAGAATGCAAGAACGTTTGTCCTATTGTATTTACAATACACCTCCACCTCGTTGAGAGCACCTGTTATGATACAAGTTTTCGAATACGGTATCCTTAAATTATATGGGTTGTAGTCATAGAACCACACCAAATAATATCATGGCACTCAATCAATGATAGATCTAGCGACGTGATACGGGACACACTAGTGGCTAGCATCGGTGAATAAAAAACTTACGATTGAGGCGTCCTGCGAAGTTGGCCCTTGATCGAAAAAAACTACATTCATAGGAGCATGATCGCATGAAATTCAAAAATGAATTTTCAGACACGCAGGGGAATCCTCGCACTTTTTCGGACAATCAAAACAAGAGAATTACAAATATATACAGGAGAATATTGGTCAGCTGGCAGCTCGTAATAAGTTAGCCTGCTGCGTGACGCCAAAAAGGTCAAAAGAGCCTGCCACACTTGCCTCTAAGGCTACAGGTGGCGCTGACTGACACTCTCACGTTTAAAATTACATATAGACCCAATAAAGTGGCTGGGGAGATAGCCGCCGTGGTAGCTAAGTGGTATAGCATCGAACGCGTCATTCGAAGGTCGCAGGTTCGGTACCTGCTCACGGCAAGGTATCTTTCCACCCACTTTTCTTTCTTCACAATTGCAATACACACGTTAAAAAACCCCAGGTGGTCAAAATTTTTGGAGCCCTCCACTACGGCGTCTCTCATAATCATATGGTGGTTTTGTAACGTTAAACCCCACAAATCAATCAATCGTTTGCAATACAATTGGTCTAATAACTTCCCTATGCAGTCCTTGGCATTATTGTTTGTTAGAGCTCATTAAAATTGTATCAAAACACAGAAAAACGAGCGCTTATATATACGCTTCCTTCCCATCTCCATTAACGAGGGTGTCGTACTTGAAGACTTGGTGCCGTGAGGTTGTATACGAGGGACTATTGGTCAGCTTCCACCTCGTTATAGGTTCATGGTCTACGTGATGCCAAACAGCCATATAAAGAGTGTGCCACTTTCGCCTCTATGGCTACAGTTGGTGCTCACTGACACATCCACGTTTAAATTCACATATAAGCACAATAAAATGACTGAGGGGGATAGCCGCAGTGGTAGCTCAGTGGTAAAGCATTAAAACGCATTATTCGAAGGTCATAGATTCGGTTTCGGCTCACGGCAAGTTATCTTTTTACCCACTTTTCTTCACATATACAATACGATTGGTCTGATAACATTCTCTACACATTCTTTGGCAATATTATCGGTTAGACCTCATTACCGTTGTGTCAAAACACGGAAAAACGGGCTTTTAGGTACACAAATCTTAAGTACACAATTCCCCGTACTTAGGCTGACTGATATTTAGACATTTTCTTGTCTTCTTGTAGCTTTTCGAGACATGAGGGAAGAAGGCAGAAGGAAAATATGAACAACAACAAAAAAGAATAAAAGCAGGAAGAAACGTTTGAAAGAAGCGAGAGGGACATGGCGAGATTAGAAAGGAACAGGAGCTTAACAAAGTAAGGCGAACGAAAACGCGCTATGCCATCTTTGTCAACAATACCTCTCAAGCACCCACCCTTCCCCCAAGTGGACATTTTGACCACCGTTTCTGTGGTTAAAATGTATATAAATATATATATATATATATATATATATATATATATATATATATATATATATATATTTAAGGCATTTATTAGCCGGCAACGAGCGAGAATATACAATGGCGACAGTCACGGCCAAGCACGGGCTCTCAGCGCGAGCGGCGTCCTTGTTGGGTAGCCCCACTAGAAAATACTCAAGATTTCGACCCATTTCAGAGTTTGGAGACTTCGCTACAATTACCCCGGAATCGAAGAGGGAGCCGCCTGGCGA
This sequence comes from Rhipicephalus annulatus, assembly GCA_013436015.1. Classification (NCBI taxonomy): domain Eukaryota; kingdom Metazoa; phylum Arthropoda; class Arachnida; order Ixodida; family Ixodidae; genus Rhipicephalus; species Rhipicephalus annulatus. Next base: position 156,893 of record WOVY01009850.1, read on the forward strand.
CCTAACAGCTTGTTACTATGAGCGGGTCATAATAAGCCTTCAGGCGCTCCACGTTGACGATGTCTCGCCCACGGCGGCGCATGTCCGAAGATTGTTCAACGGGTTCGATCAGATAGTTGAAGGGTGAGGTGCGCTCGATGACACGGTCGGGGCCTGCGTATTTAGGAAGTACTTTGGAAAAGAGGCAAGCTACAGAGGTCATGATCGAGAGCCATACAAGCGCACCAGGAAGGAACGTGGGCTCAGAAATGGTGGAGCCATCACGAATACTCTTCTGCCGCTCTTGCTCATGCGTCGTAAATGTCTTGGCAAGCTCGCGACACTCTTCAGCATGCATGGCTGTCTCGGAAATAGGTGTGCACTCAGATGGATCCGGCGTGTACGGGAGTATTGTGTCCATGGTGTGCGACGGGTGCCTTCTGTACAGCAAGTAGAAAGGTGAAAAACCGGTCGTGCTCTGAGGGGCGATGTTGCAGGCGTAGGTGATGAAGGGCAGTATATTATCCAAATTAGTGTGGTTGGCAGTGACGTACATCGAAAGCATGTCGCCGAGGGTGCGGTTAATGCCTTCGGTGAGGCCATTCGTCTGTGGGTGGTAAGCAGTAGTTTTGCTGTGGACAGAATGACACTCTGTCAGAATGGCTTCGACGACTTCCAACAAGAAGACACGGCCTCGATCGCTGAGAAGCTCTTGGAGTGGTCCGTGGTGCAGTATGAATCGATGCAGCAGGAAGGACGCAACATCGCGCAGTAGCCGCAGGGAGAGCGGGGGTTTCGGCGTATCGCGTTAAATGGTCAACGGCAACGATGGCCCAGTGGTTACCAGCCGAGGTCAGAGGAAGTGGTCCATCCAAATGGATACCTACGCGCCCAAAGGGACGGTCAGGGCAAGGTAACGGTTGCATACCGGCGTGCGACATGTGTGCTGACGGTTTACGGCGTTGGCAAGTGAGGCAAGAGCGAACGAACTGCTGCACGTAGCGGTACATGCCGCGCCAGAAGTAGCGTTGTCGAATGTGGTGGTAAGTTTCGAATACCCTAGAGTGCGCACATGACAGATCAGAATGGAAAGATTCACATATCTCCAACCGCAGACTGCGGGGTATGACGAGTAACCACTGCCGGCCATCGGAGTCATAATTGTGTCGGTTGAGGAGGCCGTCACGGATGGCAAAATGGTGAGCTTGACGACGCAAGGTACGCGTGAATGGTGTTCCGGATGGATCAGAGAGCAAGTTGATCAGCGGGGCGATCCAATTATCTTTTCGCTGTTCGGTAGCGAGGATGTCAACATCGTTGGCAGATACAGCTATTGAGGTTACTGAGCAGGGCACGCCGTCTTGAGGTAGTGGGGAGCGGGAGAGGGCATCAGCATCAGCATGCTGGCGTCCGTTGCGGTACAGCACATGGATGTCGTAGTCTTGTAAGCGGAGAGCTCAACGGGTGAGACGGCCCGAGGGATCCTTCAATGATGAAAGTCAGCATTGTGCATGATGATCGGTGACGACATTGAATGGGCGACCATACAAATAAGGTCGAAACTTTGTAAGGGCCCAGACGATCGCCAGGCACTCTTTCTCCGTGACGGTGTAGTTTGTCCCGGCTCTCGTGAGCGTATGGCTTGCATAAGCTACGACATATTCAGGGAATCCGGGTTTTCGCTGCACGAGGACCGCGCCAAGGCCTACACCGCTGGCGTCCGTGTGCACCTCCGTTAGGGCTGTAGGGGCGTAGTGGCGTAGAATGAGAGGTGACGTCAACAAATGGCGGAGCTTCGCGAACGCGTCGTCGCACTCTTATCACCACGAATCGAGGGTCCCTTCACTTCGAAGGAGCTTCGTCAGCGGTGATATGATCGTGGCAAAGTTTCGTATGAAGCGTTGGAAGTATGAGCACAGGCCTACGAAACTACGCAGTTCTTCGACAGATGCACGTTTGGGGAATTCGGCCAGGACCTGAAGCTTGGCAGGATCAGGAAGAATGCCGTCTTATGACACGACGTACCCCAGTATGGTGAGTTGCCGTGCTGCAAATCGGCACTTTTTCAGAATTAGTTGCAAGCCGGCATTGCTAAATCATGCGAAAACTTCTTTCAGACGTTGAAGATGCGTGGATAAATCCGGAGCAAAAACAATGACATCATCGAGGTAACACAAGCACGAGTACCATTTCATGTTGCGCAGAACGGTGTCCGTCATGCGCTAAGGTCGCAGGTGCATTACATAGACCAAATGGCATGACGTTGAACTCGTACAAGCCGTCTGGCGTGACAAAGGCGGTCTTTCGTCGAGCGTCGTCAGCCATGGGTACTTGCCAGTACCCCGAGCGCAGATCGAGAGCGGAAAAAAAATCGGCTCCATGAAGGCTGGGGATTGGCCGCTAGGGGGCCACGGCGTGCGGACGCGCGTCACATCGGCTCCGCAGATTTTCTATGGTTTTCGGCGATTTCTTTCCAGCCATTCAGTTCAGAGTATTCCCAAGTGACTGCGAAAGTCCTGCGGTCTCTCCCGATACCATTCGTGCAGGTGAGCCCGTGTTTCGGTCACTGTTCGAAGATTGCCCGTACCGCCACGCTGGCACGACAGTTAAGCCAGTAGACAAGGCGCGGTAGGCCTGACAAGTCGTCGGAGCAAGCGGGTGCCCCATCCGCTGCGCCGGCGCCCGAAATGGAATTCGTGCAAGTCGAAGGGAAGGAGATATCGCCGACGGAGTTCGGAAAAGTGCAGGGATGGTGCGAGGTCAAACGAAACACCAAGAAGGCGGGTGGAGACGCCGACCCGGCGAAGAACCAGCAAGCAACGCCAGCGTCTACCGAGAAGGCGGCGTTTATACAGAAAGCGACGCAGTACGTGCGGAAGATCGCCATGACGAGCTGAATGCCCAACCTGCCGACGGATGACTACAAAACATACAAAAATCATCGTGCGACCCCGAGATGGCTTCAACGTATCCCACTACCAGAAGGACCGCGTCCACTGCTGCATACGCAACGCTGCAGGGGTGGGACGCGAGGTAGCCGAGGAGGACAGCGTCTGTCTCAATGAGCGACAAAACGTTATTGTGGTAAGCACGCCGTCAGAAGATCGCGCTAGACGATATGGAGGCATTTGCAAGCTGCGAATTGGCGACCGTGAGTTCGAAGCGAGTGCCTACAGAGCGGCTCCGGAGAACACGTCCAAAGGCCTCATCAGGGGCATATCGCTAGACGAAAAGCCGGCGGACGTCGTGAGAAGTCTGGTTAACCACCGCAACCCGAGCGTCCTGCATGCCAAGCGCATGGGAAACACGACCAACGTGATAATCCTTTTCGACGGCTACTACGTGCCTCGTTACGTGAACTACGGCGAGATGGTGATAAGGTGCACTCTTTACAAGAAACATATCGATATGTGCTACGAGTGTGGTCGTCTGGGACACAGGGCCGACGTGTGCCCCAACCCGAACGACAAGAAGTGCCGTGGGTGCGGATGCGGCAACCCGCCCGACGATCATCGGTGCGAGCCGGTGTGCCAACTGTGCGGAAAGGGTCACCTCACCGGAGACCGCAAGTGCAAAGCTAAGTACAAGACACCCTACCTAGTCAAGCGCCGACAGTAGGAACGCAGAATGCGCGAGGAGGCTGAGGCCGCCTACAGCAGTAGCAGCACCGTCAACGACGGGGAGGAGGGCTACGGACGACGCCACGCACCGAGACGACGTCGCGGCAACAGTCGATCGGCCTCGAGGGAGACCCGCGCGCGGAGCCGCACTCGCTCCCGTACTCGTTCTCGAGCCCGCTCTCGCAGCGTCTCCCGACCCGTTCAGCGAAGCCTCGCAGCACGTCGACGGCCCGAGCCAACCACACAGCTGCAGCCAAAGGCGGAGGAGAGGTTGACCCCCATAAATTGAGGTGGCTGGACGTCGCCTCCGGACGCGCGCCCAGCGCACCGCTAACGCGAACCGAGACTGCCATTGATAGAAACCCAGATGTAGACAGACGCGGTAGCTCTGCTTACAAACGCAACAGCGAGTCAGAAAGTCTAGTGCAGAAACGATTGGATCAATTCGAATCAATATTCCAAGAACTAAAGCAGGAAAATGCAAGGTTAAGAAACGAAATTGCCACGTTGAAGGGGGAGGCCCCGACAGTTCTCTTTCCTCCTCCTCCTCCAATTAAACCCGTCGCAGCCGACGCGGCTGCTAGTACAGCCGAGAGTGGGGAGGAAGTCATGGAGGCTCGAGACGCGCACCCCGCACCCACCAAACGTAAGGCACTTGACCCGGAACAATTCGACGTCAAATCGCAGAAACGCGAGAAGGAACTCCGCGAACGAGTCGATAGACTCGACGACAAGGTAGACGCGATGATGACCCAACACGCGCAGCAAACCACGCAAATTAACAGCGCAATTGCTCAGCAAACCGCACAAACCGAACAGTTGAGCATTGAAATATCTCGGCTCACAAAAATGGTCGCGACGCTTCAAACGCGCATAGACAATATCAAAATGCGACTTCCGGGCGCAGTGGGTCGCCCAGTACGAACGACTGGGAAACCGTACTTTAGGCCGTTACCTGACGAAGAGGCGCAGGATCAGCCGGACGGCAAACCATAACACATACAGTCACCATGGCTCGACACGAAACCACACAAACACAACGCCCACAACAGCATAACACACGGAACACGTTCACTATCTGGCAGTGGAACTGCAGGGGGTACAGGAGGAAACGGGCGCTTCTCCAACAATTCCTACGTAGCCGGCAACGACCGGACGTAATACTATTGCAGGAAATCAATGACCTGGTCAAGCTGGCGGGGTACAAATCTATAGACGAAGCTGTGACCGCGGGAGCCCCACCGGCCGCTGCAACGCTGGTGCGACGCAACCTCACCGTGGCGCAACGCGAACTTAAGAACGTTAGTATACCGCATGTACTCATAGAGCTCATGCCGACGAAAGGGCGCAGCCCCGGCCTGTTTGTGCTGAACGTGTATAGCAGACCCAAAGCCAGACACCGCTTTAGCACGTTACTGCGAGAGGCGCGCGAGGCAGCTGCCGACGGGCCCTTGCTCATCGCAGGCGACTTCAACGCGCCCCACGCGGCGTGGGGGTACGGCTACGAAACGCCAAAAGGTAAGCGCCTTTGGGATGATGCGCAGAATGAGGGCCTCGAGCTCATCACAGACCCTTCCGCGCCTACGCGCAGGGGCAACAGCGTATGTGCAGACACCTCACCCGACCTCACATTTACCAAGAACGTTGCTAGCGCGCGATGGCACAATACACAGGAGGACCTGGGTAGCGATCACTCAGTGATCGAGATCCAGGTCGACGCTGAACCTCACCACCGCGTTCATCGGGAAGGTACCAAGGGCAAGAACCACCGGCTGGTGGATTGGGACGCATTTCGCAAAGTCCGGAAAGAGCAGAATCGTGGCAGTGCGGCTATTAAGGATATAGATAGCTGGACTGCGATGCTCACGGGCGATTTAGAAACGGCGACGCGGGAGGTTCCGCCAGAAGCACAGCTCGAAGTGGTAGACAGCAAACTCCTACACATGTGGGAAGCCAAGCGCAGCCTGCAAGACAGGTGGAAGCGTCAACGCCACAATCGAACGCTGCGCAGACGCATAGCACGGCTAAGCAGGGACATGGAAGAGCACGCGTTACAGGTATTCAAAACGCAATGGGAAGAGATTTGCAATAGGATGGAGAACCAGCTTGGACGGGCCAAGACGTGGCATCTCCTCCGGCACCTCTTGGATCCGGAGGAGACGAAAACATCGCACGCACATAAGTTTAACAAGTTGCTGCACGACTACAAGGGCACCCACGCGGACATTCTAGATGACGTGCGAAGCCGTTACTTTCAGTCACGTAGCCCCCTCGTGCATTCGGCATACGCCTGGGAGGGTGAGGGTAACGCGGAGCTAGACGAGGACTTCAGCGTTGCAGAGGTGAGGGCGGTGCTGCACAGGCTCAACACAAAGTCGGCGCCAGGCACGGACGGGATAACCAACAAAGCGCTACGTAACTTGGACGATCAGTCGATAGAACAACTGACGGCTTACATGAACGAGTGCTGGAATGCGGGCGCTATACCAAACTCGTGGAAAATGGCGCGCATAATTATGATCCCCTGACCGGGCAAACGAGTACAGATTGACAACCTTCGACCGATATCCCTGACGTCCTGCGTTGGTAAGGTCATGGAACACGTGCTTCTCGCTCGCCTTACCAACTACCTCGAGGACCGAAACATGCTCCCACACACGATGCTGGGGTTCCGTCGTAACCTTTCCACGCAGGACGTTATGCTTCAACTCAAGCACGATATCGTAGACAATCCCACACGATCCACCAAAGCGATACTCGGGCTCGACCTCAAAAAGGCGTTCGACAACGTTAGCCATGCTGCGATACTTGAAAGTATACGAGCGTTGGGACTGGGCGAGAGAACGTACCACTACGTACGGGATTTTCTTACGGGCCACCGGGCCTGATTAGCGATCGGCGGACTAGAATCGCAGGACATATACATGGGTTGTACGGGCACGCCGCAGGGATCCGTAATCTCGCCCATGCTCTTTAACCTCGTGCTTGTCGGATTACCACAAAAACTCGCTGAGATAGAAGGCCTCCACCAAAGCTTGTACGCCGACGATATCACCCTCTGGGTTGCCAAGGGAAATGACGGCCACGTAGAGCAAACGCTGCAGGAAGCCGTCGACGTGGTGCAGGACTACCTTCGCGACACTGGCCTCGAATGTTCCGCCGCTAAATCGGAACTCCTGCTCTATAGACCCTCGCGCAGGGGCCGTAAACCCAAGAACGCCGATTCCGCATTCGAGTGCGCATATAGAGAAATCAATGTACGCACATCAGACGGCGCTGTCATCCCACAAGTTAACAACATTGGGGTACTGGGCTTGCGCCTGTCGGCCAACGGCCACAACGGCGAAACCTTTCGCAGACTAGAGGGTGCGGTCAATGAAACAATCCGGTTGCTGAAACGAATAACAAATCGGCATAGCGGAATGAAGGAAAGCAATACCATTTGCCTGGTACATGCTTTCGTTATGAACCATATAACGTACGTCGCCTCCTACCTCAAGTGGCAGGCGACTGAACGCACCAAACTAGATTGTCTCATCCGCAAGGCGTACAAACGCGCAATCGGATTACCGGCCAATAACAGCACGGAAAAATTTCTCGAGCTGGGGTTGCACAATACTCTAGATGAGATAATCGAAGCACCCAACATCGCCCAGTACGAGCGTCTGGCGAAGACCAGAACTGGTCGACACATTCTCGAGACACTAGGTATCAACTACCATATGCAGCGCGGCGAAAAGGTCGGGATACCCAGACGTATTCGCGAGCGCACCGTCGTTCTGCCGTTGCCTAAGAACATGCACCCGACACATCACATCGGTCGGCGCAACAGGCGCGCCCAAGACCTTGAAAAGAAAATCGGCAATAGCAAAGACACAGTTTACATGGACGCGGCCCGTTACGACTGCCACCGCGGCTTCGCGGTCGCGATCACCGATCATGTAGGAAGTTGCATCACGAGTGCGACGATAGGCACGGAAGAGACGGAGGCAGCCGAAGAAGCTGCCATAGCCCTCGCGATAGCCACCACGGACGCCGAGGTGATAATAGGCTACTCGCAGGCGGCGATACGCAACTACGCCAGCGGCCGGATCACCCGCGAAGCGGCCCGCATTCTCCAAATTCACGAACGCAACATCTGCCGCAAAAACGACAGTTTCCTCGTATGGACCCCCGCCCACACGGACCCTCCGCTTGCGGGCAACGCGACTGCCCACGCCGCGGCTCGAGGACTTACACGCCGAGCTGCGACGCCTGCCGACAGTCCCGATGTCTCGCACACTTCGACAGCGATGCGGGAATGGACGTGGGGGGATCGCATGACCCCTTTCAGAGACATCAAGCAACACTACAGACTGAACAGATGCAAATATCCACCACCCCACGCCAAACTAAACAAGAAACAGCAGGTTGCCTGGAGACAACTACAGACACACACGTACCCGAATCCGGTGATCCTCCGCCTCTGCTACCCAGGAATTTATACGTCCGACGCGTGTAAGGCGTGCGGAGCCAGAGCGACGCTGCAGCACATGCTGTGGAAGTGTACCGGTAACGCGCAGCAGTCCCCTACGAACCCGGTAGACATGGCAGTCTCGAACCGCGAGGCGCGATGGGAGGCGGCTCTGCTCAGCCATGACCTTGCCGATCAACTGTGGGCCGTCCGGCAAGCCCAGGATGCCGCCCGGGTCCAAGGACTCGAGGCCGTCACCTAGACAGGGGTGCTTGTAGCCCCACCCCACTCAATGACGCCGGACATGTTCAATAAAGTTTTTACTCACTCACTCCATGAAGGCTGTCAATCGCGTCATCAATGCGTGGCAGTGGATAAACATCCTTGCGAGTTATCCTATTGAGCCGTCTGTAGTCGACCTAGAACCACACAGAACAGTCTTTCTTCGCAACAAGATCAACAGGAGACGCCAATGGACTGTCCTAGGGCCAAATAACGTCGCGTCGGAGCATATCGTCAACCTGATCTATATTTACTCGACGTTCAGCAGGCTACGCGTGATATGGACGTTGCCGTAAAGGTGGATGGGCACCAGTGTCGGTGCGATGCGTAACAACGGACGTGCGACCGAGAAAACTTCGCCCGACAACAAAAGAAGAACGATATTCTTGCAACAAGTCCAGAAGTTGGGAACGCTGTACGGCCGTAAGGTTGTCAGCTATCGAGGGGCCAAATACATCAGCAGATGACGAATCAGAAGTGGAAACAGCATTGATGGTACGCGACCTGGGACAGCGCGTGTCATCGGGTACGTTCCCGACTTGTGCGTCGTCGACTGGTTCGACTCTGACGAAACATTCCCCTCGAAGCAAGGTAACAGTGTACGGGGACGGGTTGGTTACAAAATTAGCAGCGTTGCCCTGGTTGACCTGCACGGTCGCGAAAGGTACTAGCAACCTATTCCTGCTGCAAGCGCGGTCAGATGGCGAAACAAGTGCAATGCTGTCGGAGACTGGCGCAGTGGACAGACACAGCCGTCGTCGAGTTTGAAGGCACAGTTGTATCGTCTTTCGTTAAAATCTTGCTCAGTGTCGAGGGACTGTCTTCTGGCGTCAAATGCGAGAAGGGTGAGAGCTCATTTTCGGCGGCGGCACAATGGATGACGGCGTCATGGCGGGAGAGAAAGTCCCATCCCAGGATGACGTCATGAGAGCATGCCGGAATGATGATGAACTGGTCGACATACAGAACATCCTGGATGACAACGCGAGCTGTGCACCCTGCTGTAGGATGAATACGATGCAAACTTGTAGGGCGGAGGGACAACCCAGAAAGTGACGTCGTCACTTTTCGAAGTAAGCGGCAGAGTTTTTCGTCCATATCTGATACGGCAGCTCCAGTGTCAATAAGAGCCGATGCACAAACACCGTCCACAAGCACGTCAGTGACATTAGGTGGGCGGCTCTGAGGGCTTTCACAATGCAATAGCGTCGAAGTCCTTGCCTCGGGGACTGCGACCACTAGTTTTTCCGCTCATGAGCAGCTGCACTTGGCCGCATGGGGACAGGGAACGACGTCGCGCGGACGGCGATCTTCGAGATGGACCTGGGCGAAACCGAGTGGCATAGATGGCGGTTCTTCGCGATAAGGACGGCTGAGTTGGCCAGCAACAGGTGAAGAAATTGGAGCCGGCTGTACGCGATGGCAATAACGGGCCACGTGACCGGCGTAACCGCAGGCAAAGCAGACGGGCTGGTTGTCGGTTGTGCGCCATCAGTTCACCGGAGTAGGTTTTACCCACGTCGCAAGGACCAATGGACGGAACGGTGGCTGCATGGTGGACTGAAGCTGACGCTGAGGGGCTACGTCAACATACGTAGCAGGCATACCCGCTGCAAAGGACGGAGGTCGAGCGGCAGCTTCGGCGTAAGTCAGAGGGGCGGGTGTTGGAACGACTTGGGGCGGCCTGGCGACCACTTGCGCGTAACTTAGGGGCGCAGGAGCCGGAGGCTGTGGGGGGTGGTACGCAGGCATTACCTCCGCTATTTCCTGTTCAATCGCTCGACGGATGGGAGGGAGAAGGGTAGTATGCGATTGTTGAACAGCCGGTTGGTGGGCAAAGGGCAGGAGCGAGAACTGACGCACGATTTCTTCACGAATGAAGGATTTTAGGTCTGCCATCAACGCCACTTGGTCACAACTGGCCTCCAAGCCAGCAAGCGTTGCAGCTCGTGGTGGGGAGCGTCGGGTCATCGAACGCTGCCGGCGGAGCTCCTCGTAGCTCTGGCACAGTGTGATGACCTCAGCCACTGTGCCGGGGTTTTTGGCGAGCAGCATTGTGAAGGCATCATCGTCAATGCCTTTCATGATGTTTCGGATCTTGTCAGACTCAGACATGGTGTGATTATATTTGTTGCATAGGTCCAGGACGTCTTCAATATAGCTGGTGAATGACTCACCAGACTCCTGAGCACGTTCACGTAAGCGCTGCTCAGCTTGCAGCTTGCGAACAGCAGGGCGGCCGAAGACGTTGATGATTGCGGTCTTAAAATCGGTCCAGGTGGCAAAATCTGACGCGTGGTTGTTGTACCACAAACTGGCAACACCCGTAAGGTAGAATACCAAGTTGGTCAGCTTGCCGTCTTCGTCCCATTTGTTGGGGATGCTCACGTGCTCGTAAATGGCGAGCCAGTCCTCCACGTCAGTGCCATCAGCGCCAGTGAAGATGGGAGGATCGCGGATTCTGGGGACACCGGGACAAGGGGGTGGCATTGGAGGGGGTGTTTGCTGAGAAGCGCCGTGGTACATAGTAGATGGCAGGGTACGTGACCGTAGCTCCAAAGGCATAGACCGGGATCGCAGCACTCTCCACCAAATTCTTAAGGCGTTCAATAGCCGGCAACGAGCAAGAATATACAACGGCGACAGTCACGGCCAAGCACGGGCTCTCAGCGCGAGCGGCGTCCTTATTGGGTAGCCCCACTAGAACGTACTCAAGAGTTCGACCCATTTCAGAATTCGGAGACTTCGCTACAATATATATATATATATATAATATATATATATATATATATATATATATATATATATGTATATATTGAGAGAGAGAGAGAGAGAGAGAGTCAGGACTGCAAGAAGCAGAATATTCCCGTTTGCTAGGCCGGTTGTTCTCTTTTTGACTTTCGTCATTCTCGTCTTCTCGCACTGGCCGAGAGCGATAGTCACAGCTCCATTGCCACTCGTTATCATCACATTCGGCCGTACCTGCAAGGGCCAGAGGTGCCTAAATTGTCTCTGGAGGTTGACACTTGGAGTTCCATGATAGTGGGCCATGAGCATGTTGTGACCTATCTTGATGCAATGCCAGGTACTCTGGAGAACCAACCAGGCTGGTCGTAGCAGGTCTCGTCTGCACCGTGAACAAATGCGACCACTTGCCGGATATGGGGCTAGCAGGTTGTAGTGGCTGATGTGGATTGGATGCATCAATTCTACGTAATCGTGACGATTACCAGGCACCCTCACTGAGCGGGGTTGTCTGCCTGTTCTGGGCACGTCAATGTGTGACTAGGTGTCACGCTGGACATCTGTGACATGTATGAGCAGACTTTATGTGCTACCTTGTCAGGCAAATCATCCTCAGATTATGCTGTGTCACTTGCTCTGAACCCGAACAGGTACGAAGTTTTCTCAACTGAAACCCTGTTCTGCAGCGACCGGTTTTTGATGACATCATTCTCGGGCAGGATAGGCACTGGCAATTTTTTTGCGGAGACTACACTTGGCCAGAGGCGAGCGTCCCCATCCGCACACTTGACCAATGATTGCGCTGGTGGCTAGGGTACATGTGGTTTCTGACAGTAGGCCGAACTCGAAGTGGTGGATTTGGCTTCGGCCGGCGTCTGGAGGGACAGCGTGCCAGGTATGAGGGAAGCTAGCACCTCCAAGTCAGGAAGAGATGATTATCTTGAGGCATGCGACTTGAGACGAAATGAAGCCTCGGATTTTTGTCTTCTTGGGTATGTGTCGCACACCAGCACAGAATCAAAGCATTGCTCGAATACATTGTTTGTAGAATTGCATGGCGAAGATGCTTTGGTTGAGAAGCTGCACTGTGTAGTAACACCTTTATGGTGGTGCTTCTCTGAAGCCTCGTTGTCGGTAGCCGCGAGGTTGGAAGGAGTTGTCGCAGTGAGGTCGTAGTCGATCCGTTCAAACACAGGGATGAGCTTGGTGCTACAGTTTGGCCAGGACTGCTGCCTGACGCCTTAATACCAGTGCCACGCCGCAAAAGCATCGAGGCAGTGATGTTTGGCCATACCCCACTTTTGCTCTTCAACCGATGCATTGCGAGGCCCGAGAGCATTGATGGTAGCGATCCAGCTGTCTGCGTTGTTCTAGAAGCCGCGACAGTGTGGAAGTTTTAAGGCAGCCAGCGATGATAGTACGGCTGAAGAAAATCCAGAGTATGTCGACGCGAGCCAGCCGAGTTGGTGGAAAGTTGTTTGAGGGTACGCCGCAGCTTTCTGCGGCTCTCTGGCGAGTTCATTTCATGGACTTGGGAGGCAGCTGTGGCTAACGCGGCATCGATCACTTGCAGCCCTGACAAAGCTGCAGGCAACAGTGTAGATGTTGACGCTGTGAAGTCGTTGACCGAGAAGCGGAATAGCGGAATGGTACTCCACAGGTTCGCGGCTCTATCCCATGACCCACAAGCGAAGCAGGGTCGGTGCTGGCGAAGAAAAGGAGTGAAATGTGCCTCATGTAAAGTGGTTGGAATGTGGTCTTGGTCGCAGTGATATTCATCAAGGAAGCCTGAACGGCATTCATAAAAGGCTAACTTTTTGGATTGGTTGAGCGACTAAGATTTGCGCTACGGGAAGTACACAATACGTTCCCGTACGCCTGGAGCCCGTACGTCTTCTCAGTATCAGGTGGTAGCGATGTGCCTGTCAGGTGACGTCTTGGAACGACCGAAAAGCATTGATGCAGACCCAGAATGGTTTGATGGGCAGATCCTGCAGCGGTCGCGTCGAGAAGTCCAAACTGTGAAAGCGTAGACAGCGTCTTGCTTGGAAATACCCGCGCTGCTGACGACCCTTGAGGACCCGTACAATGGCTTGAATCGTAAGGTGTGTGTGTTTCTCAGACGAAACTAACGCCATACTCTGCCTCACGTCAAGACGCTTGCATATAAATCATTTATTAGGTTTAAACTTGAGTATGCATCTTCCATATTGAGCCTTCATCAATCACACATAATATCATAACTCGACTCACTTCAAAATCAGGCTACCAGGTTCACTCATTCTGCATATTTGTACGATATCAGCATCTCATCTCTAAAGGCGGAATAAGGTCTAGCAGCCCTTGCTTCCAGCCGACAGTTTGCCACCCTCTCACTTTTTCTTATGTTTTAGTAAAGTTCACTGAATCATCAACCATACATCGCGCCCCATCCGCACATATTCCATCGCACTGGTTATCAGTTACAAGTCGCAATAGCACACATCCGAACCACTGCATTCCAAGCCTCTTTTTTGTAAGAGCAGTAAAATACTGGTAACGGCTTTTCTCAGCCCATCTGTGCCATGACCGAAACATCTATGTTTGCAGAAGCCATTAAAATACCGTTGTATAGGTCAAATTTCTGTTATTCACACTCCTTATATAATACTCCTACAAGGGGTCCTTGAAGAAATAAAAGTCAAAGGAAGTGAAGTGTCAGACTGCACCATGGTGAAGAGTGTGACAAAAAGACAACACCCATTGGCTGGACCAGTTGTTTTTATCTAACTTTCATTGTTCTCGTTTTCTCATGTGAGAGCGAGAAAACGAGAACAATAAACGTTCTCTCTCTCTCTCTCTCTGTTTATATATATATATATATTACCCGCAGCGTTGCCAAACAAGCATCGTTCTTCGTTTGTTAGATTGAAGTAATATTATTATTAATATGTGCGCTTTCACGCAACCGGAACCACCATAGGATTATGAGAGACACCATAATGAAGAGCTCCGAAAGTATCGACCATATAGTGTTCTTTAACGTCCACCTAAATTCAAGTATAAGGGCCTAAAACATTATTGCCTATAATAAAAATGGGGCCACAGCGGCCCCGATTTAATCACGCGACATTCGCACTAGCATTCGAACACCGCCGCTTGAATTCCGCACCTATAGGTATTATATAGTTTTACCGGCGGAAATGATTTGAAGCCTTCTTAGCGCTGAACATGTCTCATTATTATACTTGCCGTCTGTCGAACAGGGAACTGCAGCCTGTGTACAAGTCCAAGCCGTGGCCTAGGTTCCGTAAAGGCTCGGAGGTGAAAGTGCTGGTAACCTCAGGAGCGTTCCGTCCCGTCGCTTCCACGGGATCTGACATTTGTGAAAAGCTCCGGCCTGCTCTGTTCCGGCCAATCAATAGAAGGGCTGCTCGGCGACACGGAATTTGACATCGTCTTCAGCCTCTCTATTTAGCCCTCCTTTCTTACCTTTTTAAAAATGCTCTTTCATGATTGCAGCAAAATAAACCTATTCAAAGGTCACACGCACGCGTTTCTCTCTAAAAAGAGAGTGAAAACTAAACTCTGACGCACTAATTTTGTTTGGTTACTCAGTTAACTCGTTTTGGAAAGTAGCAGCAGAAAAAAGAGAGTTGAGTTTTTCAATGGAGTCATAGAAATCACAAAAGGCGCGTTTCCATCACCTTTCGTGTTAAAGGCACCGTTGTATATGCCGTAAATATCGCGGGTCGCTATGCAGCATCCTTGTGGAGGGTCCCTCTCTCACCCAGGCAACGTGTTCTTACGTGTAGCCCCCAGTGCGGCACCGCTGCAGTGCCTCTGCTGCCTCTTTTTCGTTGCCTATTTCCTCTATTAAATGTGCTCTGTTGGTTGCGCTGATGTCATGTCTTGGTTGCATCAAGTTCAAGTGAACGTAGATATATTTTATTTTAAAGAACGCACGCCAGGTGTGCGCTCACGAGGCAGTGCTGTCACAAAGAAAGCAAGAGCAGCCTTTTTAGGGCCTGTGGTAAAGTGTCTCGGGTTGCATGTCCACTCTAATAATAATAATAATAATAATAATAATAATAATAATAATAATAATAATAATAATAATAATAATAATAATAATAATAATAATAATAATAATAATAATATTAATAATAATTTCTTTATTATTATTATTGTTAATGTATTTATTATTATTATTGTTACGATCATTATTATTATTATTATTATTATTATTATTATGATTATTATTATTAATGGGGGAAAAGCGACGTACCAGCTACGCTACACGTCTGGGAGGCATTAGGTGCATTATGTTGACATTGAAATTACAAGGATAAATAATTATGCCTGAACCCTTTGTAACACTTACCCCCGTATTCACAAACGCTCCTCGACTCGACTTTCACCCTTCACCTGACAGAGTCGAGCACTGCGCCACAGCTTGGCTAAAAATTACACTGTGCTACTCAAGAATCACAGCAGATTATCGCTAATATGCAGTGACTTGCCTTGCCTAGAGATGGCGCTCCCATCGGCTTTCTCAATTGAGGGTGAAGCGTTGGGTGAAGAGACAATCTAGAATACGGGGGTTAGAGAACTTCGTACTTGTTACACAACTGGGTCATATCAAGGATGATTTCAACCCCAACAACAGCCATTCTGTTGAAAAAAAATGGGATGGGAGGTAAAGGTACGAGCGTGATCTTATTAAAGTATTCTTGTTAATAAGGGATGAGGTGGTCACTTGACCACTATTGAATTTTGCGTGAATACGAAAGATTACGTGGGAATAAATATTGCACTTACAACCTTGAATATCGGTGCAACAGCCCGTCTTCTTTCAAGCAAAATATTGTGATTATTCATTCACGTGACAGTGCAAGTAAAACCAAACAATACTTATTGCTGAATAGGTTTAGTAACAAGCAGAAAATTATGTGAATTCGGGTAGTTTTTGTGAAATTTTCTACAATATTTTGGCCACAAACTTCTTTATCTCTTGTAACATTCGACGCAATAACTAATAAAATATTTTAATTGTCTGTAAACAAGTATTTACTGCGAAAATGTTTGGAAATTTAGAAGAGGTTCTTACATAGGTTCAGTCATGAGTGAAGCAGATAATTGTAAATGATCAGAAAAAAGTCACGGGGCTGCTATTTGACCCCCCCCCCAATCCTTGTAGAAATTTTCATCAATTTAAAAGTGTAAAAATAACAAAGAAGCTAGAAGGCATAGACTGGAAAGCCCGAAGAAGTCCGAAGCGGACATTCGTTCCTATAACAATGACGCTTATTTGCGGACGAAGGTGAGGACAGCAGATGACCAACAAACGCATTTGATCCACCAAGTACCCACAAAGAAAAGTTTGAAAATCAAGCTAACATTTAGGGCGGGCTCTACAAACGCGTGTCGAGTTCTTCACATTACGTCACATGACGGTGGTCTAGTCCACCACCTCCGCTAATGTCTGTGACTGCTGTGTCTGTGAAAAAAATAATCACCCGTTATAGCAGTATGCTTCGTTTTTCTTAAAATTGGGAGACCCTAAAGCTTCGTCTTAAGAAGTTGAACGTTATAGTGATTTCCTCTTCCTCTTGCGTATTTCGTCACTTAGGGCATGAAACCTTTTTGACTTTGCAATCACCCACTATGCGTGGCCTTAGAGGATGAGGCGCCGCACCGTGTTTGTATTTTGTTGTGGGGAACCAGCTTTTAATTGTGAATACAATATGATAATCGCACATTATGACGCCTGTGGGCAATGGATGCTTGAACCACGCATTATTAGTGCAATGTAATTGTTGCGTTGTGAAAGACTCTCAAGCGCACTACCATGTTTGTATGTTGTTGTGGGGTACCAGCTTTAAACTGTGGACTCAGTATGATAATCGTACAGTGTGACGCCTGTGGGCAATGGATGCTTGAACCACGCAATATTAGTGCAATATTATTGTTGAGTTGTGAAACACACTCTAGCAAGTAAAGTAAAAAAATTGCCCGCAGCTTCCCTCGGGGGAACACTGAGGAGGATGCGGAGCATATAATTGGTTAACGGGGTGTTAAAGTGCGACTTACTTGGGTCGATGGCTGAATTGGTTAACGTGGTTGTGAAATGGGGTGTTAAATTGCGACTTACTTGGGTCGATGGCTAAATTGGTTAACGTGGTTGTAGGAGGGGGTGTTAAATGTGTGAACACGTACACACGTATGCGAAAGGGCGGCGCTGGTCGAAGGGACGTCGATCATTGTGTTTGTGGATTCGTTGGCATTCATTTCACGGCGACTTCGGACGTCGACGCGCTGTACAAACCAACGGACGAGCGGCAACTGAGCGAGCGAGCGCCGACCTTGAGTATATATACAGCGCAACGGCGCATGCGCTGTCAGCTGTCGAATGTTCTCGAAGGAGAAGCGCGCGCGGCACAGATGGCGACGGCGCATGCGCTGTCAGCTGTCGAATGTTCTCGAAGGAGAAGCGCGCGCGGCACAGATGGTGGGCGACGGCGCGACGGCGCATGCGCGCGCGTCAGCTGTCGAATGTTCGAGAAGCGGCGCGGACGGCGCACTACAAGGCGCGAGTATAAGATGCTTCTGCATCTAAAAAGTTGTATTGAGAGAGCTCCTTTAGATGAGTAACTAACTTGTCACACCCATTGCACCAATTTAGAAGTAACTACAAAGAAGTAACTGCGCTTAGGCTCTTAGTTCTCAAAAGAAAATCAGATATTTCGCGCAAAAGCAAAATCTGGTTTTTCTTGACTTGACAAGCCTTTTGAAGTGTGTGAAGGCGTTTATTTAGATGTACATTTGATGTAAAACCTTGACATCCAGAAATAAATCTAAAAATATTTCCAGCAAACAGACGGGATTAGAACTCTCGCCAATTGAGTCAGCGCATGCGCGTACACTAACTACTACAATGCACCATTCTATATACAGCACCATCTGAGAGAGTACAGGCTTGTGTAGGCACCGACGGCTCGTTTTCACATGGCGCGAAAATCCTGCAGCTACTCCAAAACACGGGTGCTTTGCTCCACAAGAAAAGTGCCTCCTTGCTCTGCCGTGTACAATCGTTTGCACACATTTCGTCTTTCGGAGAAGCAAACAGCACTCTTTTGGGGCAACTGCGCAGTTCCTCCTGAAAACAATTTAGAGTGCATGTATACAAGGCGTGTGTGTTTGTGAAGAACAAAAACTACTTTCACTGCTTTTCCAAGCAAAGGAAGTTTTTTTTTCCCTGTCTTCACAAGCAGAGGTGTCGCCTTCTGGTAGAACATTACTTGCCACGCAAACGGCCCGGGTTTACTCACCACGCAAAACCCAAATAACCCTGGTTTGGTCCCCACTCTGCTCCAGGGTTATCATTTTCTTTTTTATTTGCATCGTTGTCGATTTCTTGGTCTCACTCACAGCCAAAGATATCGCTACACCGATTTTTCTGTCTCACTACACCGACAGCAAAATTACGGTGAAACAATCTCTTTAATGCTATCGCTTTAAAAATATTTAGGACGGAATAGAATTTGAAACCCTCGTCCTCTCTGTGACAGTCGAGTATTCTACCAGAGAACAATGGCACGATGCTGACACTTTTCGCCAGAAGAATTTATACAGGCGCCCTACAAAGAAAGGGATCACTTTATATTGTATTTTGTGTCATATGTGAGTAATGTCACGAGGTGAACTGCTATGCAAATCGGGTTATTCCAAGCGACACTTCCAGCTCAAAGTTTGAATGGAAACGCTGCTGCTAAAAACATTTGGATTAAAGGTATGTGTGTGGGGGTAATCCTGGAAAAGTACTTTTGTTCGAGAAAATGGTGTGTTCACGCGACTGCGGTTCGAATTTACGGCGCAAAGCAAGACTTAGGTTGGAATGAATTTTCGATGATGATGATCAGGGAGCTTGTGGCGCAAAAGCCATAGGTGTGCAAAAGAGCGCCAAGTTTCTTATGTGGTGTCGACGTCGACCAATGGTTGCGATTGCTGTGCATTATGGCTATATAGAAGACTAAATTCCTGTGCAGTATAGACGCGTAAAGGTACAGTATAGACTAAAAAATCATGTGAAGGTTTTGAGACGTGAAAGCCTAAACAATTATTATATTAGACTATAAAAGTATCACGGCGATACGTGTTGCGCTTCATTGATATGATATATTCCAGTGAGAAACGTGAAAATAGCATGCGTTTCTCCTCAAAGCCTTTCCGAGCAAACGAAGGGAGGCCGGTGCTTTATAAATTAAAGATTCCGCATCAACAGCCTGCTCCATTAGGAGTTCATGCTACCGGTTGCCGGCTATTAATTTGAAAGCTGTGAACTTCCTTCAAAAACGCAATGTCTGCTGTTTAAAAAGAAGTTCTATACCTATGAACATCAATCGAAGAAATGATATGTGCTCTTGGTATTGTGATAGGAAGTGTTTTTTTTTTGTCCGATAGCATCCAATACACTGCACTGAATGAAAATGCGAATGACGGTAAGTGGTTTACCACATTTCTCACACAAAAGTGGATCACCGCGGGACAAGTAGTTTGAGTGTTTACTGTGTCTATATCGTATTCTGAATCTGGTACGTGCAACTTCTGGGCGGCGTGACCTTGATACTGGAGGCCCATTCGGTTGAGGTGGTTTGATGAGATGACGCTTATTTTGTGTTTACCTGTCCGATAACCACTGCTAACAATCCCCGAATTCTCGTGTAAGAGGGCTTCGAGGTAAAATGTAGGAGCAGGTATGGCTGCATTGGTAGTGATTTGCTAAGCGGATGCAACTAGCTGATCTGCCAACAGGTTTCCTTACACCGCTGGTACCCTGGGACCAAGCACACTACGACATGGCGTCTGAGCCTGCAAATTATGCATATTATGGTGTATAGTGAGATAGGATGTAAATTTGTATGTTATTTTATTGTTTTATAGCTTTTGCCACACTCAGCAAATTAGTGTATTGTACTTCCTGCTGCAGTTTTAGTTGTTTACTTCATTTCACGGCCGCAAGTATCGCATAGGCTTCTGATCTGAAGATAGTTGTCTTAGTGTACAGAACGCCGACATCTGATAGAGATTAACCAACGGCTGCGCATGACACAGAAGAGGGGGACTTGGAGCATCCGTAAATATTTATGGACAGGTGTACAGTAGGTAGTAATATGTGCACAGATGGCTACCAACTCTTCAATGACAGAAGTCGGGACGGATGGGGGAAGCACACTAGCATACGAAACCACGAAAATATTGTATATTGCAGTATTTCTTCCGACAAGTCCAGACAAACTAGGAGCTGCCCGCAACACTTTCCTTTGCTGGAGGATGTACACATAAACATTGTCGCACTTCACAAGAAAGTTCAGCGAAAAGCGCCTAGGAGCCACTGCTATCCACTGCGAAAGTGCTTGGTGCGTGCGCTTAATAATACTAACTTCGAGTTAGGTAGCGTGACGCACGTCGTGCAGCATTCATTGGATACTCCGTTTTTTTTGGAGTAGCGAAAGAAGCGTCTGTCTCTTTGTTGCGGTGAAGTTTTTCTTCCTGCCTTGCTTTCGATCTTCTTTGTCAGCTTCGATCAGTTTCTATTTTTTATGCTTTTAAGTCCACATCGTTCACGAGATCGCTAGCTCATGATTAGAGCTCAGAAATTTTTTCGCGTGTACTTTGAGCTGTAGATTATATCGGTCGGTAGGTGAGCTGGTGCGTCGTTGAATAAACATTATTTCCAGTCCTTGATAAATTAACTTCCAGAACCATATCTCGTCCTAGGGACGTTATTCGCATAGTACACCATGGGGTGACTTTTGCTGCGACACACAATCTCAACAAATTTAAAAGTTTGTTTTGTCTTCTGGCCTTTGCCTAGTAAATTGAAAATAGCTAACTTATTTTAGCCTCGCCAAGAATACATACTTGCCCATTGACCTCAGCATTTTATCGCCATCACGTTCACTTCTCCTGAAGTAGAAAGTTATCAATAATCGTTTCGGAAGCGACCATTTTTCTGTAGTTCTGAGCACACCAGTATGAAACAAATGTCTTCCACAGGTTTCCAAAAGACTCACAAAAAAGCCGATGGGGAAGAACTAATAAGATTACTCAACGTAAATGAACTGACCTACCTGGCTTGACCATATGAGGAGCTGTACAGTACTTTACATCTTTTCTGAATAATGCTGCGATTCAATACATTCAACAAACATCTGAACTGTCGGGCGAACGGTTTATAAAAAGCCTTAAAAACAAAAGCAAATGTCGTTTATTTCTCTACTCACACTTGTATACAGTCTACGCACTCAAACAGCATGTCGAGTGTGCTG
Organism: Rhipicephalus annulatus; assembly: GCA_013436015.1. Lineage (NCBI taxonomy): Eukaryota > Metazoa > Arthropoda > Arachnida > Ixodida > Ixodidae > Rhipicephalus > Rhipicephalus annulatus. Next base: position 178,282 of record WOVY01009850.1, read on the forward strand.
GCTGCTAAGACACCGCTAGATACAAGAAAACGAATTGGCAGACCAGCTATCCGCGTCCGTCAACACAACCCTATCGAAAAAATTGCCTTGGTGGATACTGGAAAACATGGTGGGCGCAGTGGAAAAAATAGTGGGCATTGTGCAAGTTATGATGGATGTGGTGGAACGTAGTGTAAATTATGGTGGATATGCCGGGACATACTGGGTGGTATAGTGTACAGAGAAATGGATAAAGTGGAAATTGGTGAAAAGTGGAGGCTAGATAGTGGGAAATCATGGGACACTCTGCCCATCATTACGATAATGCTGGGAAGCCCTAAGCATATGGTGGGTGGTGCTTATTATGGTGGGCCACATGGTGTACCAAGGTGAGAAATTCTTCACACCATTGCCATAATGCTGGGAAACACTGAGCAGGTGATGGGTGCTGCTTTTTATGGTGGGCCACATAGTGTACTAAGCTGAGAAGCTCTGCCCACCATTGCGATAATGCTGGGAAACAGTAAGCAGATGATGGGTGGGCTCATAATGGCGGGCAATTTATATAGTGTACCAAGCTGGGGTCTGTACACTACATGTTCTACCACCATTATTTCCACCAAAGTTAGGCCTACCAATCGAGCCCGTACAATTGTGTTATCCGTGCTTCTGGGTTTTAGAATACACAATTTCAACAATTAAGAATGACAATACAGCGCAGCCATGGCATCAATTAACCTAAATGAAACATTTTTCATTTTGTTGGCGTCCGCGCAAGAAGCAACAAACATCGATGCGACGCGGTTCAAGCACTCCAAGAGAACGTACGTCTCCCCTCACCGACAGCCGCCGGTCACACTCACCGGCACTTCTCTAGCTTTTATGCGAGAAATCAGACGTGTCGATTCGTATGCTTGGGGAACCAGTATGGTAGCGTAATGTTTCCGGCACACTGCATTTGTTTTGGCCAAGCCGTTATGTAATGGTTGTTATAGCGAAAGAGGTACAGCTTTGCGCTGGCACGACCGCCCTCTGCGTTGCGCAAAAAGCAGTCCTATACTCAATAAATAAATGAGTTAGGCGTATCTATAAAATGAGCCTAGAAGCATCGTAAAGCGTGAGCAGATGTTGCCCTTTGGAACGAGCGCGAAACGGACACAAATGTTGGCACACACCACCGATAAACTGGAGCTGCTCCCCTGTCCACTTGTTTTTTTTTTTCTTGCAGTTGTGGATTGCAAAAGAAATAGCACTGGTGCCATTTACACAGTGGCAGTCGTTACAGGCAGCAGTTGCTTAGGTTTAATAAATGTGCAAATTTTAGTAGCAGGTGCAGATCTCGTCTATGTCGAGTACGCGACAAACATAACTGTTTAACCGTAAGTTTGTATGTCAACTAACTATTTACCACACAACCAACCTCACGTATGGCGCAGTGGTGTCTCCGAATGGGAATCTGCAGGTTGCACGTTCGATCCTCCGTGGCACCTTGTTTTTTTACGTGACGGGTGTTTCTTACATCGTTTCTTATACAATTCTTTTTTTCAATTTTTGTGGCAGCTCGTTACGGTGATTTGGACGCCATTTCGCGCTCAAGCGTAGCCGGCACTGCAGCACCCACAATATCCCACCATACGCCTTGGTGGACGCTTCCCACCATTCACCCACTACATTAATCCACTATAATAGTGGTTGGTGGTTTACACCATGCCCACCGTTCATTTTTTTCCGATAGGGAAGCATTTCTGATACATGCATAGCAACACTGGTACTTGACCTGAAACTTCTTTTAAAGAAAAGCGCTGGGCTTCTTGGCAGAACACGTGGGATAAGCACATAGAGAATAAACAGCACGCTATTAAGCCGCAACTTTGTTTTTGGCCACAAGTATCCAAATTTCGTCGCAAAAAGTTACTATTAGAAGGCTAAGAACAACTAGGACACCCAAACACACAGTCCACACTCAAACATCTTGTCTGGTGGCGATCCACTATTGTGTGACATATGCAACTGACTGTGCTTCCCTCTTTAATCCAGTGCGACCAAATAGACAACATTTACCATTAAACCAATGACAACAGATACCACTTCACACTGCAATGTTCGCCTATGTAAAACCGCTTTTCGCTCATAAATTATTGTTTGCTTTTAAGAGATATGAATACGTTTCATAATACTTACCCACGCATTCTGTAGCACGGCCTCTTAAGAGAGTTCCCAGCTGCGGTGGTTACGATAAAGAAAGCACCTGCCTCACAGCTCTTGGACGCAAGGGGGTTCACTGGGCACCAGTGCAATTGCCAAATATCTTTACGAAGCTTTTTCCTATTACGACCTTCCGCCATTCATTCTCACAACATCACATTTCACATCACTCACACGATTTAAATACTTCTATGTTTTTACCCACGTTAGTGCGAAGAATTAAGGCCGTTTTAGTCAAAACCTATCCTAATCACTATTCACATTTCTTGTTACGTGGCCTGGAGCTTTCTGACCTTGAAATGGCCTCAACGCCACAAAAAAAACACAGCAATCATCATCACTTCATCATCATTTAGCCAATCTACTACCATCAATCAATATTATCGCAGGAATAACGCATACTCGTAATCAGTCTACATATTTATTTGACCGAAATCAAACAAATATACCATTAGACCTCTACCACAACTCTATGTGTGACGTGACGGATACTCTTTCAATAGTTAGCACTAAAGCATCTTCAGCATTAGTATAGCTTTCCCACAGGGGCGTCTGCCTTAGCAGGCGTTTGGTGTGTGGCGACACCATGAAACTGAGAAAATGGGTGATCTAGATCTCCTCTCACACCTAGCTCTTGCGTGGCTTAGCCGTGTGTGGGGAAAAGGGATCGTGAGAGTTGAGACGACACTATGTGTTGGACCATTAAGGCTCCCTGGTAGAGGCAACACACCCCGTTTCCCTGGCATCACTTAGACGGCACCCCTAGGCTGACCCAGCCAAAGAAAATTAGCAGTCGCATTTTCCTCTCCACTTTCTCGTCTTTCTTTCCTATCTTCTTTTATTGCGGTCCTGTATTCTAATCTTTTCTGTTGCTTCCCACTTTTTGCAGGTGGCCTGGGTTAACCAAGTGTCCTATATCCAGTCTTGGAAATGTCATGTTGCGTTATAGCAGCTATGTATAGCTCACGTCTACATGTGTTACCCAAGCATTGTAGGGTGACATTGTTGAGCTCAATGGTGGGTGGCTACCATAGTCGCTGAATGATGAAACATATGGTGGGCAATCCTTCCCCCTCCCCTTTCTGACCACTCTCTGAAAACAGTGAGCACTGAAGTAAGATCAAAAGTTTCACAGCATGCAAAGACAATTTTTCCGGTATCACGCAATCCAACCAAGAAGCCAGCAAAAGGTGTCTCACCTTTTCTTGTCGAGACACTTTTCTTGTCACCGAATTCGTTCAAGTAAAACAAGGGACAGTATATAGGATCACTCAAATGCCAAAAGGATATCTCATCGAGATCTTTTGTAAATTCTAACATGAGAAACTTGCCAGCCTTGAGAAGTTCGGAGATATTCTTATAAATGTGACAGCAGACAAACCAATGAATACAATACGTCATGAAACCCGAGCTAACGAGGGGGCGGAGGGTTCAACTCTCTTCCACGCTTAGCTGTACTGGCAATGCCGTGTCCGAGGAAAAGGGGATCTTGGTTGTTGAGCCAACGCTGCAAGATTGAACCTTTATGGCCCCTGGCGGATGCAACACACCCCTTTGGCTCCAGCTTAACGTGGACGGCTTCGTTGGGCCTCCTACCGAGGCAAAATTAGCAGTCACCTCATTCTTTCTCGACTCACTCTCACACTTTGCCTGTCTCTCTCACTTGACTCTTTCCTGTGCTCTCCTCTCTTCAGTTTACTTCTGTTTTTCTGGCGGCAAGTGATAACCTTTCGTAGTTAGCCAACCTAGGGTAGGCATATTTGGTTATAGGGGCGATGTGCGGCTAGCGTGTGAAGTGTTCTACCTTCTAGCTTACCCTTGTTGAGATCGGTTGTAAGTGCTTACAATGCCACCGAATTCCAATTAATATTGTGGAAAACCCTTTTCCTCTTTTTCCTGATCGCCGCCTGAAAAGGTGGTGCACCAAAGATCACTTTTGCCTTAACCAAGGAATCGTTTCCCGAATGCCATGTTATACACAGTCGACATGCAAAAAAACTGTTCAAACATTCACCATTGCTTGTGCCGGAAGCCCTCACGGATACAATCGGCCCAAGTTACATAGTAACAAAGATGGAAAGCGGCAATCTTCTCAAAGTTCGTGATAAGCACCAGTACGAGGGGCTGCCTAAACTTGTAGCTTTTGGAGAAATCCCTGTGTCAGTGAGCCTTCACAGACCTTTGAATACTGCCCGTGGCATAGTCTCTATTGATGACTTTCTGCAGCTCAGTGACAGTGAACTCTTTGAAGGATGGCAGGTGGAGAACGTTGGGAAAGTAAAAGTAGTCATGATAACACGAGAGGAAAAACAGATTCCGACTAGGCATATAATCGTACGGTTTCGAACCAGCAGCATTCCGAATGTTTTGATACTGGCTATTGCAGCCTTTCAGTGAGACTATCTATTCCAAATCCGTGTCACTTTTTAAAATTTCTCTGCTTTTGACATTGGTCATAGAGCTTCATAGGACGTACCACATGAGTCAAATGTGCATCCAATGCACATCTGTCTCACAAATTCAACTCTCCTGCCCATTGTGTGAATTGCGAATTGACCACTTTGCCTATTCACGAACATGCCTCTCGTTGAAAGAAGGGAAACAAATATTCGAACTGGAGGTTAACTTTAATTTGACCTTTCAAGAAGCATGCAATTGGTTTCATGAACATAACCAGTCTTATTCTTTTGCTGATGTTGCGTGCCAGAGCGCGGTGCCACGCCTTTACGCACCTGCGAACGTCACACCGAGTGTGACTGCGGCCGGTTCCCTATAGTTCCCAGATGAAGCAGCCTGTACTGCACCGCTCATTGTGAAATAGGGCCAGCAGACTCAAGAGTCGGAGGCGCCCGCAGCCCACTGCAAGTGCAGTTGGCTCTAAAACCACTGTAAATGTGCCTGCTGAGCCGGCACCACCCGCCATCTCGCATGAGGTGATGGATATAAGCGAAAATCCTCCGGTGCGTGACGTGCCGAAGGACAGGCACAGCTCTTTGGAACACGTCAAAAGAGAAAAACCCCGCATTTTAGCGTCTCCAAAGGCCCTGTAACCTAGCGCAACAGTTCTGTACACAGAGCACTGCACTACAACAAAATGCATTCGCAAATACTTTAGTCGAACGTCAGAGGACTTCCGGAAAAGCTGAACGATATCCAGGAAGTTGTACACATACACCAAAAGTGCTATGTGTACAAGAAACACACCAGAAACCAAAACACACTGCTTTGTACATCAGTATGTTATTCCCAGAAGGAACCCAGATGATGCAATTGCTTATTCTTGTGGTGTTGTCGTTAGAGTCAATCATGAGATCGCCAGTACACGTGTGTCACTACACACACTTCTTTAGGCGGTGGCTGTTCGAGCAGTTCTGTTGAATAAGCTCGTCACCATCTGCTCTTTATACATACCTCCACAGCTCCGCTTTGAAAAACATCAACTCTATCCCTTAATAGACGAACCACAAGAACGCTACCTTGTCCTAGGGGACTTCAATGCACTTAGTAGCATCTGGGATGACTCTCGCTGCGATGCGCGAAGTAGACTGATTGAACAGCTTACTTTTTCTTCCGGAGCGTGCCTCCTCAATCGAAAAGAGCCAACAAATTACAACATCGCTAACAATACTTACTTGCCCACCGCGGTGGTCTAGTGGTCAATTTACTCGGCGGCTTTCCCGCAGGTAGCGGTATCGAATCCCGGCTGCGGCGGCTGCATTTCCGATGGAGGCGGAAATGCAGTAGGCCCGTGTGCTCAGGTTTAGGCGCACGGTAAAGAACCCCAGGTGGTCGAAATTTCCGGAGTACTCTACTACGGCGTCTCTCATAATCATATGGTGGTTTTGGGACGTTACACCCCACATATCAATCAATCAATAATACGTACTTGACAGTGGACCTCGGCATAACGTCTCCATCCTTTCTTCCCCTGCGCAATTGAGAAGTCATATATAATCTTTATGGAAGTCACCATTTTCCTATAGTTATCAGCCCATCATTAACAAATGCATGTTCTTCACAGGTTCCTAAGTGGGTCAATGACAATGCCGATTGGGAACAAATAAAAATTGACTCTTTCAGCTACGATTGACATGGGGTGTTAACCATAAATGATGCTGTGTGCTACTTTACAGCTTTGTAGGTTTATGCTGCAACAAAATGTATTCCGCAAACACGTGGACCGTCAGGCAAACTACGAGTCCCATGGTGAATATATGAGTGCCGTATTGTGCGCAAATTCAAAATACAAGTTCCTTCAAGACTTATCCACATGCGACAATCTTATAAACATTAAGAACACCAAGTCACAAGGGAGGAGGATGTGCTGTGCTGACAGCAGGGAGAGAAAGTTGGCATGAATATTTATCGGGAATTTCGTCATACACACAGTACCGTAAAGTCTGCAACAGTGAGAATGGCAGAAGGAAACAAAGAATAATCACTTCTGCTGGACACGCAAGCTGGTTATACTTGGAGGATCAGGTGACCCGTGGCGCACTTCGAACAGGTCTCCAGCTCTAGACATCAGAGTGAAGTGTTCCAACGATACGAAACTACAATACAAAAACTGAGATTAGAGCGCAAAGCCACAACACACAACGCATACACTGAACCTTTCTGTTTGGCTGAGCTACAAGCCTCACTTTCATGCTGTAATAAATGTACCCCAGTCCCAGACCATGTGGTATATGAAATAGTAAAACACCTTCCTAGTGATACCAAAAAGCCATCTTCTCCATGTATAACGCGATATTGTTTTCCGGCGAGCTACCCTCAGCCTGGAAAGAAGCCATTGTTATCCCTATTCTAAAACACGGCAAGGACCTGTCCTCTGTTTGCAGCTACAGACCAATAGTGTTAGCTAGTTGTCTTTGTAAGGTCTTTGGAAAAATGATAAACAGGTGACAGATGCACTTCCTTAGGACTACTGGCCTACTTTACCCATACCATTGTGAATTTCTACAGGGTATGTTCACATCAGACCACCTTATTTTTATCGATACAAATTCGCGATGCCTTTGCTCATAATCAGTTTTCTCTCTGTGTTCTTCGATATGAAAAAGGCCTATGATAGTACGTGACGCTTTGGCATACTGAGATAGCTTTCACACGTTGGTGTACGGAGAAGAATTTTGAACATATTCGAAAGCTTTTTGACCAATCAGACATCCCGTGTTTGATTAGGCACTGTTCTGTCGAGAATATTTGTCCAGGAAACACGAGTGCTGCAGGGAGGTGTATTGAGTTTCACACTCTTCCTAGTTACAATAATTGTGAATCACAAAAACTTATCCGTCCCATTCTACCTTGTTACACAACCGCTCTTCGCTGAGAGAGCCCTACTCACTCCGTGTGAAGAGCCTCGCCGAGGAAACATGTGTAACACTTCTAGAACATCGTTTGATGGCTCCCGCAAAATATTCGCCACCGTGACAATGACAGGTTATAGACTGCAACGTATCTCTTGCGGAAATAACTAAACACACACCCACTACACATATACACAAGCCTTTTTTCAGCACAAGTAAACATGCCCAGAATTCCTAAGAGATGCGTCAGCCTCACACTGGTGTGTCCTATGCAGCTATTGGCCGTTCTTTTTGAATTCCGGTATGCTGCCCCTCGAAGAAAGCACCTTCCCTGTAGACTCTCATGCCATATTTGCGGCTGTTAGGCATAATAAGAAATTACAACTTCAACTCGCTTTTGTATACAGAGGTTTGCTGAGAGTTGTAAGAGCTTTGAAAATGCTCAAGAACGAAAATACTGTCTGAGTTTTTTCTCTCTTTTATTCACAATCTACGCCCTAAAACTACATGTCATTCTGCGCTGGGTGCCAGAACACCGCCAGATCACTGGAATAAGGTTGCAGACTAGCTAGCTGCGTCTGCGCACAACTTTGCACCCGCCAGTACATTCAAGGCCGTCCCTGCCCTTGACATGAAATCCTTCCTACGACGAAAGCTCAGGGTGTGTTGGTGGCACATATGGGATAGACTAACTGAAAACATACTGCATCTTGTCCAACCGATACTTGAAAATCGGCCACTAGTTTCCAGATAACGCAACTCGCAAATAACACTCACAAGGTGACAAATTGGGCATACACTTAACGCATTCACACCTTTTGTCTGGCGGTGACCAACCCATCTGTGCAAGGTGTGCGAATTCATTTACGTTTCCACATCCTAGTTCAGTATAGTTGTTTAGATGCTTTCAGAAAAATCACTTTTTAGTGCCCTATTGACAGCAGCTTTCACTATCCTCTGATACTCATCGGTGGAGATGCACATTTTATTTCCCGATTACTGATAATGTTTTTTTTTAAATGTACGTAGTTTTTACCCCATATTCCGTGGTAATTTGTAATTCAACCTCTGTAGGTCACGGCTACGGCGGCTGTCACTACCAACATTGTTGTTTATTCTAGCTTCACACGTTTCACGTCAAGACCATGATTTTATTACGTTTAGAGTTTTAACCGGCCTTGGGGCGCGGAACTTTAGGCCCCTTTACAGCCTTCTGACATCAGCATGTTTCACATCTTGTTTATATCGCTTCAATAACAGATTACTGCTCATTGTTTATCAATGTTCATTGCGCTCTTTGGCCAAGATTGGCCCTTGCGCCTTAAAAATTCACACATCATGATCATCACGTTAGGTGGGGAAGTGACAGATAGTGATCTGATTACACTGACTGAGTCACAATCAATAGATGGAGGGAAAGAACACAATGTGATAAATGTTAATAGAACAAAAATAGGCAGGGATAAAAAAAGTACCAAGCAAGCACCTGAACCATGCCTTCACTCCAGCAATATCCAACAACATATTGATGCAGGGTATATAAATAATCGTGTCAGAGCATGCATACACGATCCCAGACAATGTCACTAGTGCCAGAGATATGGCCACGGATCTTTGAGTTGCTGAGGATGACCTACGTGCGCAAAACATGGCCAGTATATAGACTCATTTGATGACTGCAACAACACACCTCAGTGTGTGAACTGTGATAGTGACTATTTTCCTACTCCCGATCATGCCGTGCATGGAAAAAAGAAAAAGACATAATAAAGTTCAATGTTAAAGAAAAAGCATCACTCAAGAAAGCACAAAAGCGGTTCTCAATAGCACAGTACACTGCTTGTGCCGACATGACTTGCGAGGGGGCAGTGGTACAACTTTCAGTGGCTTCCACTCAGACCTCGCGCTGGGGTGCAGTGGCTAAGCCACCAGCTTCAAACCCCCTCCCTCCCCCAAGCAGATGCAGCACCTGCTGCTGCTCGGCCCCCAAGAAAAGGCCAACAGTCTAGAGGCTCAGTGGCCTCCACAGCCTCTTCTTTCGAGTCGAGGCTTAAACAATGGTCTCCGCAAAATTTGCGTTCATTCAGCACCTACAGAGGGTGACGCGTACATCACCAGTTACCTCGACACCCACGGTATCGAAGGAGCAGCACCGCTCCCTTATGTGTGCTGCTAGAAATATACAACGTATCACAGCTCCTCCAATAGAGTGTCTGCGATTAAAGAAATCCTGATATACAGATTAATTCGCCTTCTAGCTAATAATGACTGCAGAGATTCTGCAGTAAAAGGTTACAGGCCTTTTATAAAGTCTGAATGACACTCGAGCATTTGTTAGCACATTTAATCCTCACGTAGTCTCTATTCAGGAAACACATCTACAGCAGAAAAACACAAGGCTTTAAATCAATATATCATTTTTGTATCACCATACTGACCATCTTACCTTGTCAGGTGGGGTTATTATTACTGTAGTAGGGTCCATTGCAAGCAAGTTGTTACAGCTTAAAAACTCTCTAAAGGCAGTGGCCATTTGTAAAATATATCCCTCTGGATCAATTTCTTAGCAAATCTGATTTCGAAAGCCTAGTTAACAAGCTACTAGAGCTATTTATTTGGTGATTTAATTTCACACAACTTCCTCTGCGAAGACGCTCAATGTGATGAGTGGAGTCGCTTGATAAAAGAGTATTTCTTGAACAGGCCTCTTCATCAAAAAACAACCGAAATTTTCCAGCACCACAAAGAACACTTATTCTGCGATAGGCCTAACAATCTACTCAGCCACACTTTTACCCTGCCTAAATTAGGAGGTGGTTCAAAACCCCTATGGCCATTACCGCTTCTCTGTCTGCCTGAAGACCAAATAGCTTCATTAAATATCACACAATCCTCAGTGGAAATTAGCATGCGCAGTTTAGGAAAGCTTCTGTCTAAAACTCGTATGCCCAAGAATGTTTTATTATTTTATATAAAGGATGCTACTGCACAATTTAGCGCTCTTGTAGTTTATCACGCACAAGAGTGTACTCCCATGATAAACAGGGCCCCAAGGAAAACTCGTACTCCATAGTGAAATGACCAGTGCTGAAATGTATGGAAAAACTAAAGTAAGGTATGGCAATTGCTACGTGAGTATCCGACGGCAGAAAATCTCGAAAACTTCAAACAAGTAAAAAACAGGAAAGAGGATCTGTCATTTTGCTAATTGAGATAGCTGAGTGAATTATATATTCAGTATCAACTCATACACACAAAAAGTAAAAGTATGAAATTGGCTAAGAAAACCGTCACACAAGCAGTTAAGAGCTCTGTCTTTTGTTGACAATCTAGGCAACAGCCTTCAAGAAAAGTGAAGTGCACTTAAGCAATCTTTCTAGCGCGTGTCAAGCTTTTGACACTACTCAATATGATTCCGTAAATACAAGAAAACAGCAGAGAAGAAAATCTTGAACCGTTAGCCTAATAGAAATGAAGAGTACAAATGTCTCTTTGGCATGGATGCAGGTTTATGGCTTCTTTGAATGCTTGTCACAACTTTTCTCTGAAAACCAATAAGCTCGTATACACAATGATCAAGAATCTATATCTTGGTGCGCAAATGGTGATTTTAGGTCTCTACAAAAAAATTTGAACCGCGGGGTGTATTCCTTTAGCATTAAAAGATACAATTGTAATCCCCCTCCTCTAACAAGGCAAATATTCATCTTGCGCAGCAAGTTACCATTCCCTAGCTCTGAGAAGATGTCTTTGAAAGCTAGTCGACAAGCAGATAAACCAATGGCTTTTGTACATTCTCGACAATAATAAGCTATCTGATATGTACCTGTGCAGTTTCAGGCAGGGCCACTCCACGACTGACGATCTCGCGCATATTGAGGCCAACATTCAGGATGTTTTCATCTTCAAGTAAATTGTATATCTGTGTATGTTGATGTGCAGACGGCGTATGACACTACTTGGTGATTTGAAAACTTGCATGACCTCTCAGAAATCGCTTTTCGAGGCAACGTGCTAGGCGTATGAGAAATCGGTTCGATTGCAAATTTCGCGTCAGAGCAGGCAATGTTCTATCTAAGCTGTTTATCCAAGAGACTGATGTACCGCAGTGTAGGGTACTAGGCTGTACCCTTTTCATAGTTCAAGTGACCTTCTACGTTCAATCATTTGAAGAAACACGTTTTATTTAGTCTACCTCGGTGTTATTCTGATAGGTTTTCGATTCTGTAATAATGCAGTATGTGAGTGGCAGATACAGTTGCGTCGCAATAAGCTGTCAACCTGTGCCAATGAGAATGGGTTCAAACTGAACCCCAAGGTGAGCTCCTGCGCTCTTTTCTAAAAAAAGAGGCTTAATTCTTACTCCTGATGTTCATCTTCACGGGCCCTACATCCTTGTTAAACAAAGAATAAGATTGTTTTGTGTGATCCTACACTCAAAGCTAGCATTTATATTTCACACAAAATACCTGAAAAATATATGTCTAAAATGATAAACACTTAAAGTACTGTCCCGCATGGCGGTAGGCAGTTTTAGAGAATGCCTCACGAAATTTACAAAAGTCTTATACGCGCACGCTTAGACTATGGCTCTGTGATTTACCATTCTGCCGCTTCAAGTGCTTTGAAAATGCTAGATTCCTTTTATATTCTTGGTGTCCGGATGGCTACCAGTGCGTTCAGGACAAGTCCCGTGGGGAGCTTTTATGTGCATTGTGAAGAATGTTCGCTTCATCTGTAAAGAGTATATTTGGGCTTGATGTATTTTCCTAAAATTCTATCCAATACACAGCATCCCGCTTACACCACTTTAAATTATGTGAGTTCAGCCATGCTGTAAGCAGACCGACCTGCAGTGCGACCGCCCTTCTCACTACAGTTGAGAAACACAAGTGAAGAATTGGATGTGCCTCTTCAGCATATATGATAGCCCCTGGTGAAGCCGTTGCACCATTGCAGTGGGAGGTATTCGAGTGATACGTCTTTTGTGAAGGCAATAAGGCACGTTCCAAAACTACACATACAACTGCACTACCGAGAACTAATTAATTTGATTGATATGTGGGGTTTAACGTCCCAAAACCACCATATGAATATGAGAGACGCTGTAGTGGAGAGCTCCGGAAATTTCGACCACCTGAGGTTCTTTAACGTGCACCCAAATCTGAGCACACGGGCCTACAACATTTTCACCTCCATCAGATACGAACTGCTGCAGTCGGGATGGGAACCCCTGACCTGCAGGTGAGCAGCCGAGTACCTTAGCCACTAGACCACAGCGGCGGGGCCTACCAAGAACTCAAATCTAAGTACTCATCCCGTGAACGTTTTTACAGACGCATAACATTACTATGCGGGCGTGTGCTGCTTTGGGTCCGCGATTCTCGAAATGCGAGAAACTGCACCCACGGACGAGTATTTTGCAGTTGAGGCATGTGCACTCCATTTTGCTCTCAAATATGTTTAATATATGAGGCTCTAAAAGACGATTATATATGCAGACTCGCTTAGCTTTGTCAAAGCTTTCAAATCACTAAAACAGACAAAATTTTGATTCTTGTTGAACGCATTTTAGCTCTATGCAAAGCGTACCTAGCACAACAACATGTAAAACTATGCTGGGTTTCTAGCTACAGAGGCAATGAAGGCAATGTGCTCGCTGACAGAATGGCAACTTCTATAGCAACGGAACCAAGAAACGCTTCTATAGGCCTTCCTGTCTATGATCTTAAACCATTTGTGCGTGAAAAAGTGAGGGATTGTGGGACACTAGATGTTCGGACTAAGATTAGGCCCCACATGCAATGCTCATACTGACCTGCGTTTTGGCAATGATTACCCTATTTTATATCTACACGCAAAGCATGCAACAAAAACGCATGTACAATAAAACACTTTCTCCGTGGCTGCAGTTAGCTGAGGCCCGGTTTTAAGCGTAATCGATTCGGAAGACTCGTGAGATCATCAGTTTACTACAATGAGTTCTTGGGTGTCCAGTACGAAGACGACAGGGCCAGGAGGCTCGACCTCTCGGTTTTGTCGTGGGAATTGCCAGGCTGTACAGGATAAGCAATGACGTTTTGAAGAGGAAGTAACACTTAGAAGTTGTAGATGGCATCAGTGTTCAGAAGCATGTGGAAATGATGGTGTTCACAAATCACGACGACGAGTTCTTTGTGTCAACGAAAGTCAACAATGTCTTCAAAAAATACTCACTAACGCAACGGCTATGAAGGCGATACAAAACTACAAACAAACATTTCAGATGCGCCAGTGTGAGAGCCTCGTGCTGAAGTGTTATTTTTGTGAATTGTGGTGACAGAATGCAAGAACGTTTGTCCTATTGTATTTACAATACACGTCCACCTCGTTGAGAGCACCTGTTAGGATACAAGTTTTCAAATATGGTATCCTTAATTTATATGGGTTGTAGTCATAGAACCAGATCAAATAATATCATGTCACTCAATCAATGATAGATCTAGCGACGTGATACTGGACACACTAGTGAATAGCATCGGTGAATAAAAAACTTACGATTGAGGCGTCCTGCGAAGTTGGCCCTTGATCGAAAAAAACTACATTCATAGGAGCATGATCGCATGAAATTCAAAAATGAATTTTCAGACACGCAGGCAAATCCTTGCACTTGTTCGGACAATCAAAACAAGAGAATCACAAATATATACAGGAGGCTATTGGTCATCTGGCAGCTCGTAATAAGTTAGCCTGCTGCGTGACGCCAAAAAGGTCAAAAGAGCGTGCCACACTTGCCTCTAAAGCTACAGGTGGCGCTGACTGACACTCTCACGTTTAAAATTACATATAGACCCAAAAAAAGTGGCTGGGGAAATAGCCGCCGTGGTAGCTAAGTGGTATAGCATCGAACGCGTCATTCGGAGGTCGCAGGTTTGCTACCTGCTCACGGCAAGTTATCTTTCCACCCACTTTTCTTTCTTCACATTTGCAATAAACACGTTAAAGAACCCCAGCTGGTCAAAATTTCCAGAGCCCTCCACTACGGCGCCTCTCATAATCATATGGTGGTTTTGGGACGTTAAACCCCACAAATCAATCAATCGTTTGCAATACAATTGGTCTAATAACTTACCTATACAGTCCTTGGCTATATTGTTTGTTAGAGCTCATGTGGGGGCGGCAGCACGCTCGCGACCATGTCGCTCACGCACGCATGGCTCTCTTTGCAGTTGATGCCGCTTTTCGTCGACCAAACGTTATCAAGCTTGGAACTACTAACTTTTCCGGATCTGCCGTGTCTGCAAGCATATGACGTCACTTGGAACACCCAGTGGGACCAGCCTAGTGGGACAACGCCGGAAGCCAGCCGCAGCGTGGATATAAAGCCGTCGCCGAGCCCGCCGGACTTCAGTGGGGGCGGCAGTACGCTCGCGACCATGTCGCTCACGCACGCATGGCTCTCTTTGCAGTTGATGCCGCTTTTCGTCGACCAAACGTTATCAAGCTTGGAACTACTAACTTTTCCGGATCTGCCGTGTCTGCAAGCATATGACGTCACTTGGAACACCCAGTGGGACCAGCCTAGTGGGACAACGCCGGAAGCCAGCCGCAGCGTGGATATAAAGCCGTCGCCGAGCCCGCCGGACTTCAGTGGGGGCGGCAGTACGCTCGCGACCATGTCGCTCACGCACGCATGGCTCTCTTTGCAGGTTAGTTATTACTCAAAAACAAGTTATCGTTCTAACTGCATTTTTCTTGTTGTGCTGCCGCTCCCACTGAGGTGTTGTGAAATTCTGTGCTCTTTGTGGTCGTATCTAAAAGTGTTACTTTCTGGTGATGTTGAAACAAATCCGGGCCCAACCACTCAGGAACTCCTTCAAAAAATTTTAGACAACCAAAATCAAATGGAGGCCAGGCTTGCTAATATTGAGGGCAAAATTCAATCTCTGGCGGAACAGTGCGGGAGGCTCCTTGGCCTCGAAGAAACCGTTCGCAACCTAGAGCGAACTATCCAGTACCAACAGCAAAGAATCACTACAATGGAAGATAAAGCCCGACAGAACAATTTAATTGTATTCGGTATTCCGGAAGCTGAGAACGAAACGCGAGAAGATATACAGGATAAGGTGCTAAAAAGCGTATTCACTAAACGTCTTGGTGTCACTGTGTCGTCCGTAGAGCGAATCCATAGACTTGGGCGAAAAAAGGCCGATAAAGACAGACCTATTATCATGAGGCTATATGACTACAACGAAAAAATTGCTATATTCAACCAGTGTAAAAAATTGAAAGGATCAGGGATCAGTATATCCCATGATTACTCACAGGAAACTCTTGAAAAACGGAGGTTACTTTGGCAATCAGCCCAAAAAGATAAGAAAGAGGGAGCGAAAGTCAAGCTTGTTCACGACAAGCTCGATATTAATGGTACAATGTACACGTGGGACAAGCAGTCGAATGCTCGGGCCAGAATTCGCAGTAATAATGGAACTGCTTCGCGGGATCGGGACTGACAGCAGGCGAGCAATGGAATTAAGCTACTAAACATAAACGCCCGAAGTGTCGTAAACAAGCTTGAAGAATTAGAGTGCGTATCGTTACAGCATGATCCACATTTAATTGCCATAACTGAGACATGGTTAAACGAAGACGTTACGAATGACGAAGTATTTCCCAGTTCATACAGCGTAATCCGTAAAGATAGGGCAACGAGAGGGGGTGGTGTGGCATTGCTGATTAAAGGTTCCATCAAGTATGAGCAGTTACCCCTTTTAGATGACCACGAAAGTGTTTGGTGCAAGATATTTCTTGACGAAATAGCTGTAATAATTGGCGTTATTTATAGACCCCCGGGAAGCCCGGTCGAATTCATTCAAAAAATAGATGATCACTTAACAGCCCTAACTAGTACCAAAAGCCGGATAATTATGGTTGGGGATTTCAACTTGGCTGGAATAGATTGGGAGGCGCGCATTCCTGGGCCCTTAGAGAAGCCTCACGCGGAATGCATATTGGAAACTATGGCAACACACAGTCTTATTCAGGTAGTTGACTGCCCCACGCGAATACAAGGACAGTGCCAGAGTTTGCTGGACCTCGTATTTTTGTCAGAGGAAACGTTTCATTACACAGTCGAAATTGAGGAAGGGATCTCGGACCATAAGATTGTCGTGGCCACGGTTCAAATTGCGAATAAGGGCGTAGTAAAGAATCCGATCGTGAAGGTTTACAATTTCAAACGCGCTGATGACACATCCATTCTTGATCTACTAGAAACTGCTCTTGATAAGATGCCCAGAGGAAATAACGTTCATGAACTTTGGGAATACTTTACACTTACTGTGAGTGAATGCTTATCTCGTTTTGTGCCGAAAAGAAAGAAATGCTTACAAAAAACAAACCCGTGGGTTAATCGACATATAATTCATTTGAAACGACGACTGCGCCGGGCACGACAAAAAAGACCGAGAAACCCCGTTGCCATCGCTGCGCTTAGTACCGACGTGCGGAAGGAGTTAAAAGCTGCTAAAAAGCATTTTGTTTCAACAACGTTGGCTGATTATTTGAAAAATTCACCTCAGAAGTTCTGGAGATACTTGGTTGGGTCAAAGCCGGCTACAACCAGTGTACTTTTAAATGGAAACATTTGCAGTGATCCAGTTTCAGTTGCTGAAGCTTTTAACAATTTCTTTAACAGTACATATACTAGCCCGACGGACATGGCCTCGATAAGTCAAGAACATGGTAGCCATTGTGAAGATGACATTGTTATCTCTAAGGAAGGTATAATTGAATTGCTTTTAAAATTAGATGTCAAGAAGTCTTCAGGGCCTGATAAAATACCGAACGAGTTTTTAAAGCGCTATTGCGAATGGGTTGCATTATTTTTAGTCAAAATTTTTGCCTCCTCATTGGAAACTGGGGTTGTACCGAGTGATTGGCTGCTAGCAAGGGTTGTGCCTGTGCCTAAAGTTGGAGATAAGCTGATGGTTGAAAACTATCGCCCCATTTCTATTACATGTACAGTGTGTAAACTTTTAGAGCATATAATTGGTAAACATCTTGTTGCGTACTTTGAAAATAACAACCTCTTTTACAACAAACAACATGGTTTTCGCCGACGCCTTTCAACTGTGACACAGTTATTTGAAACCATTCATCACTTTGCTGCAGCTATGAATTCGAAAGAACAAATAGATGTTATTTCATTAGATTTATCAAAGGCTTTCGACAGGGTATGTCATGCGAAACTTCTAAATAAATTACATGGTTACGGTGTTAATTTACAAATAATTAGGTGGATTCAAGCTTACCTGACGAATCGTCGACATTTTGTGGAAATAGCCGGCGAATATTCATCTTTTTTGCCCATTCCTTCTGGTGTGCCGCAAGGGTCGGTTTTAGGCCCAATTTTGTTTCTGCTGTACATTAATGACATTGCAAGTGGTGTACATCCCAACATTGAAGTGCGATTGTTTGCCGACGATTGTCTTTTGTTTACACGCGTCAAGACTGTCTCTGACCAAACTTGTTTAAATGATGCCTTAAACATTATTCACAATTGGTGTGCAAAATGGGATATGGAAATCAACCCTAAGAAGTCTGCCTGCATGACAGTCTCAAACAAGAAAACGCCTTTAGTGTTTGACTATACAGTGAATACTAACCAAATCAAAAGATCCACCCAAATTAAATATCTTGGTATGACAATTACAGATACACTAAATTGGAATGCACATATTGACAATATCTGCGGATCAGCGCAGCGGAAACTTGGACTACTGAGACGTAAATTAAGAGGTGCTCCTCCTGAGGTTAAACTTCAGGCGTACAAAACTATTGTTCGGCCTACCTTAGAATACGCTAGTATGATCTGGGACCCGCATCACCAATATCAAATAGATAAACTGGAGCGTGTTCAGAGGCTAGCAGCGCGATTTATTTTTTCCGTTTATGAGAGGAGGCAGTCAATAACAACCCTGCTCACTGAGGTTAAACTTCCTCAACTTGCCATTCGCCGAAAAATCAATCGATTAAAGTTTTTATATCAGCTTTACAACAATAAACTCAATTTAAACCCTTCTCTCTATTTGCGTCACCCAGGAAGAGTCTCATCAAGAACCAATCACCCACACGTAATTATGCCCTACACACCGAGAATTGACACATTTAAAAACACTTTTCTTGTCAGAACGATTGTCGACTGGAACTGTCTTGCCGCCGATTTCTTTGAGAATGTAGACACAGTTGAATCTTTTGTTGATAAATTAGAATTGTCATTGTATGATGTAGTTCCCACTCTGTAACAGCCCGACAGGGCTTACAGTATTGTGAATAAATAAATAAATAAATTAAAATTGCAGCAAAACACAGAAGAACGAGTGCTTATATATACACTTCCTTCCCATCTCCATTAACGAGGGTGTCGTACTTGAAGACTTGGTGCCGTGAGGTTGTATACGAGGGACTATTGGTCAGCTTCAACCTCGTTATAGGTTCATGGACTACGTGATGCCAAACAGCCTTATAAAGAGTGTGCCGCTTTCGCCTCCATGGCTACAGTTGGTGCTCACTGACACTTCCATGTTGAAATTCACATATAAGCACAATAAAGTGGCTGGGGGGGATAGCCGCAATAGTAGCTCAGTGTAAAGCATCAAACGCATTATTCGAAAGTCATAGATTCGGTTTCGGCTCACGGCAAGTTATCTTTTTACCCACTTTTCTTTCTTCACATATACAATGAGATTGGTCTGATAACATTCCCTTCACACTCTTTGGCAATATTATCGGTTAGATCTCATTACCGTTGTGTCAAAACACGGAAAAACGGGCCCTTAGTTATACAATTCTTTCCCTTTGTTATATATATGCATATATATATATATATATATATATATATATATATATATGAAGAAGAAGAACTTGGGTTGCCGCAAGCTTATAAGTGTAAAAGCAGATGCGCTTTCATATAACTTGTTCATTCAGCCGACGTTTCAACGGGAGCCCTATACTTAGGCTGAATAATATTTAGACATTTTCGTGTCTTCTTGTAGCTGTTCGAGACACGAGGGAAGGAGGCAGAAGGAAAATATGAACAACAACAAAAAAGAATAAAAGCAGGAAGAAACGTTTGAAAGAAGCGAGAAGGACATGGCGAGATTAGGAAGGAACAGGAGCTCAACAAAGTAAGGCCAACGTAAACGCGCTATGCCATCTTTGTCAACAATACCTCTCAAGCACCCACCCTTCCCCCAAGTGAACATTGTGACCACCGTTTCTGTGATTAAAATGTATATATATATATATATATATATATATATATTAAGGCATTTATTAGCCGGCAACGAGCGAGAATATACAATGGCGACAGTCACGGCCAAGCACGGGCTCTCAGCGCGAGCGGCGTCCTTGTTGGGTAGCCCCACTAGAAAGTACTCAAGAGTTCGACCCATTTCAGAGATTGGAAACTTCGCTACAATTACCCCGGGGTCGAAGAGGGAGCCGCCTGGCGACCTAACAGCTTGTTACTATGAGCGGGGCATAATAAGCCTTCAGGCGCTCCACGTTGATGATGTCTCGCCCACGGCGGCGCATGTCCGAAGATTGTTCACCGGGTTTGATCAGATAGTTGAAGGGTGAGGTGCGCTCGATGACACGGTAGGGGCCTTCGTATTTAGGAAGTAGTTTGCAAGAGAGGCCAGCTACCGAGGTCGGGATCGAGAGCCATACAAGCGCACCAGGAAGGAACGTGGGCTCAGAAATGGGGGAGCCATCACGAATACTCTTCTGCCGCTCTTGCTCTTGCGTCGTAAATGTCTTGGCAAGCTCGCGACACTCTTCAGCAAGCCTGGCTGTCTCGGAAATAGGTGTACACTCAGATGGATCCGGCATGTACGGAAGTATCGTGTCCATGGTGGGCGACGGGTGCCTTCCGTAGAGCAAGTAGAAAGGTGAAAAACCGGTCGTGCTCTGAGGCGCGATGTTGCAGGCGTAGGTGATGAAGGGCAGTATATTAGCCAAATTAGTGTGGTTGGCAGCGACGTACATAGAAAGCATGTCATCGAGGGTGCGGTTAAAGCCTTCGGTGAGGCCACTCGTCTGTGGGTGGTAAGCAGTAGTTTTGCGGGGGACAGAATGGCACTTCGTCAGAATGGCTTCGACGACGTCCGACAAGAAGACACGGCCTCGATCGCTGAGAAGCTCTTGGAGTGGTCCGTGGTGCAGTATGAATCGATGCAGCAGGAAGGACGCAACATCGCGCGCAGTAGCCGCAGGGAGAGCGGCGGTTTCGGCGTATCGCGTTAAGTGGTCAACGGCAACGATGGCCCAGCGGTTACCAGCCGACGTCAGAGGAAGTGGTCCATCCAAATTGATACATACGCGCCCAAAGGGACGGTCAGGGCAAGGTAACGGTTGCATACCGGCGTGCGACATGTGTGCTGACGGTGTACGGCGTTGGCAAATGAGGCAAGAGCGAACGAACTGCTGCACGTAGCGGTACATGCCGCGCCAGAAGTAGCGTTGTCGAATGCGGTGGTAAGTTTCGAATACCCTAGAGTGCGCACATGGCGGATCAGAATGGAAAGATTCACATATCTCCAACCGCGGACTGCGGGGTATGACGAGTAACCACTGCCGGCCATCGGAGTCATAATTGTGTTGGTTGAGGAGGCCGTCACGGATGGCAAAATGGTGAGCTTGACGACGCAAGGTACGCGTGGATGGTGTTCCGAATGGATCAGAGAGCAAATTGATCAGCGGGGCGATCCAATTATCTTTTCGCTGTTCGGTAGCGAGGATGTCAACATCAATGGCAGATACAGCAATTGAGGTTACTGAGCAGTGCACGCCGTCTTGAGGTAGAGGGGAGCGTGAGAGGGCATCAGCATCAGCATGCTGGCGTCCGTTGCGGTACAGCACACGGATGTTGTAGTCTTCTAAGCAGAGAGCTCAACGGGCGAGACGGCCTGAGGGATCCTTCAATGATGAAAGCCAGCATTGTGCATGATGGTTGGTGACGACATTGAATGGGCGACCATACAAATAAAGTCGAAACTTTGTAAGGGCCCAGACAATCGCCAGGCACTTTTTCTCCGTGACGGTGTAGTTTGTCCCGGCTCTCCTGAGCGTACGGCTTGCATATGCTACGACATATTCAGAGAATACGGGTTTTCGCTACGCGAGGACCGCGCCAAGGCCTACACCGCTGGCGTCCGTGTGCACCTCCGTTAGGGCTGTAGGGTCGTAGTGGCGTAGAATGGGAGGTGACGTCAACAAATGGCGGAGCTTCGCGAACGGGTCGTCGCATCGGATGACCACGAATCGAGGCGCCCTTTACTTCGAAGGAGCTTCGTCAGCGGTGATATGATCGTGGCAAAGTTTCGTATAAGGCGTTGGAAGTATGAGCACAGGCCCACGAAACTACGCAGTTCTTCAACAGATGCACGTTTGGGGAATTCGGCCAGGGCCTGAAGCTTGGCAGAATCAGGAAGAATGCCGTCTTTGGACACGACGTACCCCAGTATGGTGAGTTGCCGTGCTGCAAATCGGCACTTTTTCAGATTTATTTGCAAGCCAGCATTGCTCACACGTGCGAAAACTTCTTTCAGACGTTGAAGATGCGTGGAGGAATCCGGAGCAAAAACAATGACATCGTCGAGGTAACACAAGCACGTGTACCATTTCAAGTTGCGCAGAACGGTGTCCGTCATGCGCTCAAAGGTCGAAGGTGCATTACATAGACCAAATGGCATGACGTTGAACTTGTACAAGCCGTCTGGCGTGACGAAGGTGGTCTTTCGTCGAGCGTCGTCAGCCATGGGTACTTGCCAGTACCCCGAGCGCAGATCGAGAGAAGAAAAAAAATCGGCTCCATGAAGGCTGTCAATCGCGTCATCAATGCGTGGCAGTGGATAAACATCCTTGCGAGTTATCTTATTGAGCCGTCTGTAGTCGACACAGAAGCGCACAGAAAAGTCTTTCTTCGCAACAAGATCAACAAGAGACGCCCATGGACTGTCCGAGGGCCAAATAACGTCGCGTCGGAGCATATCGTATAACTGATCATTATTTACTCGACGTTCCGTAGGCGACACATGTTATGGACGTTGCCGTAAAGGTGGATGGGCAGCAGTGTCGATGCGATGCGTAACAACGGACGTGCGACCGAGAGAACTTCGCTCGACAACGAAAGAAGAACGATATTCTTGCAACAGGTCCAGAAGTTGGGAACGCTGTACGGCCGTAAGGTTGTCAGCGATCGAGGGGCCAAATACATCAGCAGATGACGAATCAGAAGTGGAAACAGCATTGATGGTACGCGACCTGGGACAGCGCGTGTCATCGGGTACGTTCACGACTTGTGCGTCGTCGACTGGTTCCACTCTGCCGAAACATTCCCCTCGAAGCAAGGTAACAGTGTACGGGGACGGGTTGGTTACAAAAATAGCAGCGTTGCCCTGGTTGGCCTGCACGGTCGCGAAAGGTACTAGCAACTCTTTCCTGCTGCAAGCGCGGTCAGATGGCGAAACGAGTGCAATGGTGTCGGAGAGACTGGCGCAGTAGACAGACACAGCCGTCGTCGAGTTTGGAGGCACTGTTGTATCGTCTTTCGTTAAAATCTTGCTCAGTGTCGAGGGACTGTCTTCTGGCGTCAAATGCGAGAAGGGTGAGAGCTCATTTTCAGCGGCGGCACAATGGAGGACGGCGTCATGGCGGGAGAGAAAGTCCCATCCCAGGATGACGTCATGAGAGCATGCCGGAATGATGATGAACTGGGCGACATACAGAACGTCCTGGATGACAACGCGAGCTTTGCACCCTGCTGTAGGATGAATACGATGCAAACTTGTAGTACGGAGGGACAACCCAGAAAGTGACGTCGTCACTTTTCGAAGTAAGCCGCAGAGTTTTTCGTCCATAACTGATACGGCAGCTCCAGTGTCAATAAGAGCCGATGCGCAAACACCGTCCACAGGCACGTCAATGACATTAGGTGGGCGGCTCTGGGGGCTTTCACAATGCGATAGCATCGCAGTCCTTGCATCGGGGACTGCGACCACTAGTTTTTCCGCTCATGAGCAGCTGCACTTGGTCGAATGGGGACAGGGAACGACGTCGTGGGGACGGCGATCTTCGAGGTGGACCTGGGCGAGACCGAGTGGACTAGATGGCGGTTTTTCGCAATAAGGACGGCTGAGTTGGCCAGCAAGAGGTGAAGAAATTGGAGCCGGCTGTACGCGATGGCAATAACGGGCCGCGTGACCGGCGTAACCACAGGCAAAGCAGATGGGCTGGTTGTCGGTTGTGCGCCATCTGTTCACCGGAGTAGGTCTCACCCACGTCGCAAGGGCCGATGGACGGAACGGTGGCTGCATGGTGGACTGAAGCTGACGCTGAGGGGCTACGTCATTATACGTAGCAGGCATACCCGCTGCAAAGGACGGAGGTCGAGCGGCAGCTTCGGTGTAAGTCAGAGGAGCGGGTGTTGGAACGACTTGGGGTGGCCTGGCGACCACTTGCGCGTAACTTAAGGCCGAAGGAGCCGGAGGCTGTGGGGGTGGTACGCAGGCATTACCTCCGCTATTTCCTGTTCAATCGCTCGACCGATGGGAGGGAGAAGGGTAGTATGCGATTGTTGAACAGCCGGTTGGTGGGCAAAGGGCAGGAGCGAGAACTGACGCACGATTTCTTCACGAATGAAGGATTTTAGGTCTGCCATCAACGCAACTTGGTCACAACTGGCCTCCAAGCCAGCAAGCGTTGCAGCTCGTGGTGGGAAGCGTCGGGTCATCGAACGCTGCCGGCGGAGCTCCTCGTAGCTCTGGCACAGTGTGATGATCTCAGCCACTGTGCCGGGGTTTTTGGCGAGCAGCATTGTGAAGGCATCATCGTCAATGCCTTTCATAATGTTTCGGATCTTGTCAGACTCAGACATGGTGTGAATACATTTGTTGCATAGGTCCAGGACGTCTTCAATATAGCTGGTGAATGACTCAGCAGACTCCTGAGCACGTTCACGTAAGCGCTGCTCGGCTTGCAGCTTGCGAACAGCAGGGCAGCCGAAGACGTTGATGATTGTGGTCTTAAAATCGGACCAGGTGGCAAAAACTGACGCGTGGTTGTTGTACCACAAACTGGCAACACCCGTAAGGTAGAATACCAAGTTGGTCAGCTTGAAGTCCTCGTCCCAATTGTTAGGGACGCTCACGCGCTCGTAAATGGCGTGCCAGTCCTCCACGTCAGTGCCATCAGCGCCAGTGAAGATGGGTGGGTCGGGAATTCTGGGGACACCGGGACAAGGGGGTGGCATTGGAGGGGGTGTTTGCTGAGAAGCGTCATGGTACATAGTAGATGGCAGGGTACGTGACCGTAGCTCCAAAGGCATAGACCGGGATCGCAGCACTCTCCACCAAATTGTTAAGGCATTCAATAGCCGGCAACGAGCGAGAATATACAATGGCGACAGTCACGGCCAAGCACGGGCTCTCAGCGCGAGCGGCGTCCTTATTGGGTAGCCCCACTAGAACGTACTCAAGAGTTCGACCCATTTCAGAATTCGGAGACTTCGCTACAATATATATAAATAAAAAAATAAATAAATATATATATATTTATATATATATATATATATATATAGAGAGAGAGAGAGAGAGAGAGAGAAAGATAGAGAGAGAGAGAGTCAGGACTACAAGAGGCAGAATATGCCCGTTTGCTAGGCCGGTTGTTCTTTTTTTGACTTTCGTCGTTCTCGTCTTCTCGCACTGGCCGAGAGCGATAGTCACAGCTCCATTGCCGCTCGTTATCATCACATTCGGCCATGACTGCAAGGGCCAGAGTTGCCTAAATTGTCCCTGGAGGTTGACACTTGGAGTTCCGTGATAGTGGGCCATGAGCATGTTGTGACCTATCTTGATGCAATGCCAGGTACTCTGGAGAACGAACCAGGCTGGTCGTAGCAGGTCTCGTCTGCGCCGCGAAGAAATGCGACCACTTGCCGGATATGGGGCTAGCAGGTTGTAGTGGCTGATGCGGAATGGATGCTTCAGTTCCATGTAATCGTTGATTGATATGTGAGGTTTAACGTCCCAAAACCACTATATGATTATGAGAGACGCCGTAGTGGAGGGCTCCGGAAATTTAGACCACCTGGGGTTCTTTAACGTGCACCCAAATCTGAGCACACGGGCCTACAACATTTCCGCCTCCATCGGAAATGCAGCCGCCGCAGCCGGGATTCGAACCCGCGCCCTGCGGGTCAGCAGCCGAGTACCTTAGCCACTAGACCACTGCGGCGGGGCATTCCATGTAATCGTGACGATTACCAGACACCCTCACTGAGCGGGGTTGTCTGCCTGTTCTGGGCACGTCAATGTGTGACTGGGTGTCACGCTGGACATGTGTGACATGTATGAGCAGACTTTATGTGCTACCTTGTCAGGCAAATCCTCCTCAGATTATGCTGTGTCACTTGCTCTGAACCCGAACAGGTACGACGTTTTCTCAACTGAAACCATGTTCTGCAGCGACCGGTTTTTGATGACATCATTCTCGGGCAGGATAGGCACTGGCGATTTTTTTCGCGGAGACTACACTTGGCCAGAGGGGAGCGTCCCCATCCGCACACTTGACCGATGATTTCGCTGGTTGCTAGGGTACATGTGACTTCTGACAGTAGGCCGAACTCGAAGTGTGGATTTGGCTTCGGCCGGCGTCTGGAGGGACAGCGTGCCAGGTACGAGGGAAGCTGGCACCTCCAAGTCAGGGAGAGAAGATTATCTTGAGGCATGCGACTTCAGAGGAAATGAAGCCTCAGATTTTTGTCTTCTTGGGTATGTGTCGGATACCAGCACAGAATAAAAGCATTGCTCGAGTACATTGTTTGTAGAATTGCATGGCGAAGATGCTTTGGTTCAGAAGCTGCCCTGTGTAGTAACACCTTTATGGTGGTGCTTCTCTGGAGCCTCGTTGTCGGTAGCAGCGAGGTTGGAAGGAGTTGTCGCAGTGAGGTCGTAGTCGATCCGTTCAAACGCAGGGATGAGCTTGGTGCTACAGTCTGGCCAGGACTGCTGCCTGACGCCTTAATACCAGTGCCACGCCGCAAAAGCATATAGGCAGTGATGTTTGGCCATACCCCACCTCTGCTCTTCAACCGATGCATTGCGAGGCCCGAGAGCATTGATGGTAGCGATCCAGCTGTTGGCTGTTCCTAGAAGCCGCGACCGTGTGGAAGTTTCAAGGCAGCCAGCGATGATAGTACGGCTGAAGAAAATCCAGAGTATGTCGACGCGAGCCAGCCGAGTTGGTGGAAAGTTCTTTTATGGTACGCCGCAGCTTTCTGCGGCTCTCTGGCAAGTTCAATTCATGGACTTGGGAGGCAGCTGTGGCTAACGCGGCATCGATCACTTGCAGCCCTGACAAAGCTGCAGGCAACAGTGTAGATGTTCAAGCTGTTAAGTCGTTGACCGCGAAGCGGAATCGCGGAATGGTACTCCACAGGTTTGCGGCACTATCCCATGACCCACAAGCGAAGCCAGTGTCGGTGCTGGCGAAGAAAAGGGGTGAAATGTGCCTCATGTAAAGTGGTTGGACTGTGGTCTTGGTGGCAGTGATATTCATCAAGGAAGCCTGAACGGCATTCATAAAAGGCTCACTTTTTGGATTGGTTGAGCGACTAAGATTTGCGCTACGGGGAGTACACATTAGGTTCCCGTACGCCTGGAGCCCGTACGTCTTCTCAGTCGCAGGTGGTAGCGATGTGCCTGTCAGGTGACGTCTTGGAACGACCAAAAAGCATTGATGCAGACCCAGAATGGTTTAATGGGCAGATCGCGCCGCGGTCGGGTCGAGAAGTCCAAACTGTGAAAGCGTAGACAGCGTCTCGCTTGGAAATACCCGCGCTGCTGACGACCCTTGAGGACCCGTACAATGGCTTGAATCGTAAGGTGTGTGTGTTTCTCAGACGAAACTAACGCCATACTCTGCCTCACGTCAAGACGCTTGCATATAAATTATTTATCAGGTTTAAACTTGAGTATGCATCTTCCATATTGAGCCTTCATCAATCACACATAATATCATAACTCGACTCACTTCAAAATCAGGCTACCAGGTTCACTCATTCTGCATATTTGTACGATATCAGCATTTCATCTCTAAAGGCGGAATAAGGTCTAGCAGCCCTTGCTTCCAGCCGACAGTTTGCCACCCTCTCACTTTTTCTTATGTTTTAGTACAGTTCACTGAATCATCAACCATACATCACGCACCATCCGCACATATTCCATCGCACTGGTTATCAGTTTCAAGTCGCAATGCCACGCATCCGAACCACTGCATTCCAAGCCTTTTTTTTGTAAGAGCAGTAAAATACTGGAACGGCTTTTCTCAGCTCATCTGTGCCATGACCGATCCATCTATGTTTGCAGAAGCCATTAAAATACCGTTGTATAGGTCAAATTTCTGTTATACACACCCCTTATATAATACTCCTACAGGGGGTCCTTAAAGAAATAAAAGTCAAAGGAAGTGAAGTGTCAGACTGCACCATGGTGAAGAGTGTGACAAAAAGACAACACCCATTGGCTGGACCAGTTGTTTTTATCTAACTTTCATTGTTCTCGTTTTCTCATGTGAGAGCGAGAAAACGAGAACAATAAACGTTCTCTCTCTCTCTCTCTCTGTTTATATATATATATATATTACCCGCAGCGTTGCCAAACAAGCATCGTTCATCGTTTGTTAGATTGAAGTAATAATAATATTAATATATGCGCTTTCACACAACCGGAACCACCATAGGATTATGAGAGACACCATAGTGAAGAGCTCCCAAAGTATCGACCATATAGTGTTCTTTAACGTCCACCTAAATTCAAGTATAAGGGCCTTAAACATTATTGCCTATATTAAAAATGGTGCCACAGTGGCCCCGATTTGATCTCGCGACATTCGCACTAGCATTCGAACACCGCCGCTTGAATTCCGCACCTATACGAATTATATAGTTTTACTGGCGGAAATGATTTGAAGCCTTATTAGCGCTAAACATTTCTCATTATTATACTTGCCGTCTGTCGAACAGGGAACTGCAGCCTGTGTACAAGTCCAAGCCGTGGCCTAGGTTCCGTAAAGGCTCGGAGGTGAAAGTGCTGGTAACCGCAGGAACGTTTCGTCCCGTCGCTTCAACGGGATCCGACATTTGTGAAAAGCTCCGGCCTGCTCTGTTCCGGCCAGTCAATAGAAGGGCTGCTCGGCGACTCGGAATTTGACATCCTCTTCAGCCTCTCTATTCAGCCCTCCTTTCTTACCTTTTTAAAAATGCTCTTTCATGATTGCAGCAAAATAAACCTAGTCAAAGGTCACACGCACGCGTTTCTCTCTAAAGAGAGAGTGAAAACTAAACTCTGACGCACTAATTTTGTTTGGTTACTCAGTTAACCCGTTTTGGAAATTAGCAGCAGAAAAAAGAGAGTTGAGTTTTTCAATGGAGTCATAGAAATCACAAAAAGCGTGTTTGCATCAACTTTCGTGTTAAAGGCACCGTTGTATATGCCGTAAATATCGCGGGTCGCTATGCAGCATCGTTGTGGAGGGTCCCTCTCTCACCCAGGCAACGTGTTCTTACGTGTAGTCGCCAGCGCGGCACCACTGCAGTGCCTCTGCTGCCTCTGTTTTTTCTCGTTGCCTCTTTCTTCTATTAAATGTGTTCTGTTGGTTGCGCTGATAACATGTCTTGGTTGCATCAAGTTCAAGTGATCGTAGATATGATTTCTTTTGAAGAACGCACGCCAGGTGTGCGCTCACAAGGCAGTGCTGTCACAAAGAAAGCAAGAGCAGCCTTTTTAGGGCCTGTGGTAAAGTGTCTCGGGTCGCATCACCACTCTATAATTAATAATAATAATATTAATAATAATAATATAGTAATAATAATATTAATATTAATATTAATAATACTTTTATAATAATAATAAAATTTTTATTAACTAGAAATATTAATATTATTATATTATTATTATTATTATTATTATTATTAATACTGGCGGAAAAGCGACGTACCAGCTACGCTACACGTCTGAAAGGCATTAGGTGCATTATGTTGACATTCAAATTACGAGGATAAATAATTATGCCTGAACCCTTTGTAACGCTTACCCCCGTATTCACAAACGCTCCTCGACTCGACTTTCACCCTTCACCTGACAGAGTCGAGCACTGCGCCTCAGCTTGGCAAAAATATACACTGTGCTACTCAAGAATCACAGCAGATTATCGCTAATATGCAGTGACTTGCCCTGCCTAGAGATGGCGCTCCCACCGGCTTTCTCAAGTGAGGGTGAAGCGTTGAGTGAAGAGATGTTCTAGAATACGGGCGTTAGAGAACTTCGTACTTGTTACACAAATGGGTCATATCAATGATGATTTCATCCCCAACAACAGCCATTCTGTTGAAAAGAATTGGGTTCGGAGGTAAAGGTACGAGCGTGATCTTATTAAAGTATTCTTGTTATTAAGGAATTAGGTGGTCACGCGACTACTATTGAATTGTGGGTGAATACGAAAGATTACGTGGGAATAAATATTGCACTTGCAACCTTGAATATCGGTGCAACAAGCCGTCTTCTTTCAAGCAAAATATTGTGATTATTCATTCACGTGACAGTGCAAGTAAAAACGAAACAATACTTATTGCTGAATAGGTTTAGTAACAAACAGAAAATTATGTGAATTCGGGTAGTCTTTGTGAAAACTTCTACAATATTTCGGCAACAAATTTCTTTATCTCTTGTAACATTCGACGCAATAACTAATAAAATATTTAATCGTCTGTAAACAAGTATTTACTGCGAAAATGTTTGGAAATTTAGAAGAGGTTCTTACATAGGTTCAGTCATGAGTGAAGCAGATAATCATAAAAGATCAGAAAAAAGTCAAGGGGCTGCTATATGACCCCCCCCAATCCTTGTAGAAATTTTAATCAATTTAAAAGTGTAAAAATAACAAAGCAGCTAGACGGCATAGACTGGAAAGCCAGAAGAAGCCCAAAGCGGACATTCGTTCCTATAACAATGACGCTTATTTGTGGACGAAGGTGAGGACAGCAGATGACCAACAAACGCACTTGATCCACCAAGTACCCACAAAGAAAAGTTTGAAAATCAAGCATACATTTAGGGCGGGCTCTACAAATGCGTGTCGAGTTCTTTACATTACGTCACAATACGGTGGTTTAGTCCACCACCTCCGCTAATGTCTGTGACTGCTGTGTCTGTGAAAAAAATAATCACCCGTTATAGCAGTATGCTTCGTTTTTGTTAAAATTGGGAGACCCTAAAGCTTCGTCTTAAGAAGTTGAACGTTATAGTGATTTCCTCTTCCTCTTGCGTATTTCGTCACTTAGGGCATGAAACCTTTTCGACTTTGCAATCACCCACTATGCGTGGCCTTAAAGGATGAGGCGCCGTACCGTGTTTGTATGTTGTTGTGGGGTACCAGCTTTTAATTGTGGACACAATATGATAATCGCAGATTATGACGCCTGTGGGCAATGGATGCTTGAACCACGCATTATTAGTGCAATATAATTGTTGCGTTGTGAAACACTCTCTAGCGCACTACCATGTTTGTATGTGGTTGTGGGGTACCAGCTTTCAACTGTGGACCCAATATGATAATCGTACAATGTGACGCCTGTGGGCAATGGATGCTTGAACCACGCAATATTAGTGCAATATTATTGTTGAGCTGTGAAACACACTCTAGCAAGTAAAGTAAAAAAAGTTGTATTGAGGGAGCTCCTTTAGATGAGTAACTAACTTGTCACACCTATTGCACCAATTTAGAAGTAACTACAAAGAAGTAACCACGCTTAGGCTGTTAGTTCTCAAAGAAGAATCAGATATTTTTCGCAAAAGCAAAATATGGTTTTTCTTGACTTGACAATCCTTTTGAAGTGCGTGAAGGCGTTTAATTAGATGTACATTTGATGTAAAAACTTGACATCCAGGAGTAAATCTAAAAATATCTCCAGCAAACGAACGGGATTATAACTCTCGCCAACTGAGTCAGCGCATGCGCGTACACTAACTACTACAACGCACCATTCTATATACAGCACCATCTGAGAGAGTACAGGCTTGTGTAGGCACCGACGGCTCGTTTTCACATGGCGCGAATATTCCTGCAGCTACTCCGAAACACGGGTGCTTTGCTCCACAAGAAAAGTGCCTCCTTGCCGTACCGTGCGCAATCGTTTGCACACTTTTGTCTTTTGGAGAAACAAACAGCCCTTTTTTGAGGTAACTGCGCAGTTCCTCCTGAAAACATTTTAGAGTGCATGTATACATGGCGTGTGTGTTTTGAAGAACAAAAACTACTTTCACTGCTTTTCCAAGCAAAGGAAGTTTTTTTTCCTGCCTTTACAAGCAGAGGTGTCGCCTTCTGGTAGAACATTACTTGACACGCAAACAGCCCGGGTTTACTCACCACGCAAAACCCAAATAACCCTGGTTCGGTCCCCACTCTGCTCCAGGGTTATCATTTTCTTTTTTATTTGCATCGTTGTCGATTTCTTGGTCTCGCTCACAGCCAAAGGTATCGCTACACCGATTTTTCTGTGTCGCTACACCGACAGCAAAATTACGGTGAAACAATCTCTTTTGTGCTATCGCTTTAAAAATACTTAGGACGGAATAGAATTTGAAACCCTCGTCCTCTCTGTGACAGTCGAGTATTCTACCAGAAAACAATAGCTCGATGCTGACACTTTTCGCTAGAAGAATTTATAAAGGCGCCCTACAAAGAAAGGGTTCACTTTATATTGTATTTTGTGTTGTATGTGAGTAATGTCACGAGGTGAACTGCTATGCAAATCGGGTTATTCCAAGCGACACTTCCAGCTCAAAGTTCCAATGAAAACGCTGCTGCTAAAAACATTTGTACTTAAAGGTAAGTGTGTGGGGGTAATCCTGGTAAAGTACTTTTGTTCGAGAAAATGGTGTGTTCACGCGACTGCCGTTCGAATTTACGGCGCAAAGCATGACTTAGGTTGGAATGAATTTTCGATTATGATGATCAGGGAGCTTGTGGCGCAAAACCCATAGGTGTGCCAAAGAGCACCAAGTTTCTTATGTGGTGTCAACGTCGACCAGTGGTTGCAATTACTGTGCATTATGGCTGTATAGAAGACTAAAGTCTTGTGCAGTATAGACGCGTAAAGGATGAGTATAGACTAAAAAATCATATGACGGTTTTGAGACGTGAAAGCCGAAACATTTATTATATTAGACTATAAAGGTATCTCGGCGATGCGTGTTGTGCTTCATTGGTATGATATATTCCAGTGAGAAACGTGAAAATAGCATGCGTTCCTCCTCAAAGCCTTTCAGAGCAAAGGAAGGGAGGCCGGTGCTTTATAAAATAAAGCTTCCGCATCAACAGCCTGCTCCATTAGGAGTTCATGCTACCGGTTGCCGGCTATTAATTTGAAAGCTGTGAACTTCCTTCAAGTACGCAATGTCTGATGTTTAAAAAGAAGTTCTATACCTATGAACATCAATCGAAGAAATGGTATGTGCTCTTGGTATTGTGATAGGAAGTGTTTTATTTGTCCGTTAGCATCCAATACACTGCACTGAATGAAAATGCGAATGACGGTAAGTGGTTCACCACATTTCTCACACAAAGGTGGACCACCTCGGGACAAGTAGTTTGAGTGTTTACTGTGTCTATATCGTATTCTGAATCTGGTACGTGCAACTTCTGGGCGGCGTGACCTTGATACTGGCGGCCCATTCGCGTGAGGTGGTTTGATGAGATGAGGCTTATTTTGTGTTTGCCTGCCCGATAACCACTGCTAACAATCCCCGAATTATTGTGTAAGAGGGGTTTGAGGTCAAATGCAGGAGCAGGTATGGCTGCTCCTGATTTGATGAGATGAGGCTTATTTTGTGTTTGCCTGTTCGATAACCACTGCTAACAATCCCCGAATTCTCGTGTAAGAGGGGTTTGAGGTCAAATGCAGGAGCAGGTATGGCTGCATTGCCAGTGATTTCCTGGGCGGATGCAACTAGCTAATCTGCCAACTGGTTTCCTTAGATCGCTGGTACCCTGGGACCAAGCACACTACGACATGGTGTCTGAGCCTGCAAATTGTGCATGATATGGTGTATAGTGAGATAGGATGTGAATTTGTATGTTATTTTATTGTTTTATAGCTTTTACCACACTCAGCAAATTAGTGTATTGTACTTTCTGCTGCAGTTTTAGTTGTTTACTTTATTTCACGGCCGCAAGTATCGCATAGGCTTCTGATGTGAAGATAGTTGTCTGAATTAAAATGCGAATGACGGTAAGTGGTTCACCACATTTCTCACACAAAGGTGGACCACCTCGGGACAAGTAGTTTGAGTGTTTACTGTGTCTATATCGTATTCTGAATCTGGTACGTGCAACTTCTGGGCGGCGTGACCTTGATACTGGCGGCCCATTCGCGTGTACAGAACGCCGACATCTGATAGAGATTAACCAACGGCTGCGCATGACAGAGAAGAGGGGGACTTTGGAGCATCCGTAAATATTTAAGGACAGGTGTACAGTAGGTAGTAATATGTGCACAGATGGCTACCAACTCTTCAATGACAGAAGTCGGGACGGATGGGGGAAGCACACTAGCATACGAAACCATGAAAATTATTGTATATTGCAGTATTTCTTCCGACAAGTCCAGACAAATTAGGAGCTGCCCGCAACACTTTCCTTTGTTGGAGGATGTACACATAAACATTGTCGCACTTCACAAGAAAGTTCAGCGAAAAGCGCCTAGGAGCCACTGCTATCCACTGCGAAAGTGCTTGGTGCGTGCGCCTAATAATACTAACTTCGAGTTAGGTAGCGTGACACACGTCGTTCGGCATTCATTGGATACTCCGTTTTTTTTTTGGAGTAGCGAAAGAAGCGTCTGTCTCTTTGTTGCGGTGAAGTTTTTCTTCCTGCCTTGCTTTCGATCTTCTTTGTCAACGTCGATCAGTTTATATTTTTTATGCTTTTAAGTCCAC
This sequence comes from Rhipicephalus annulatus, assembly GCA_013436015.1. NCBI lineage: Eukaryota > Metazoa > Arthropoda > Arachnida > Ixodida > Ixodidae > Rhipicephalus > Rhipicephalus annulatus. The sequence continues at coordinate 212,810 of WOVY01009850.1, forward strand.
ATCGTTCACGAGATCGCTGGCTCATGATTAGAGCTCAGAAATGTTTTCGCCTGTACTTTGAGCTGTAGATTATATTGGTCGGTAGGTGAGCTGGTGCGTCGTGGTGTGTAAACTTTACTTTTTCCAGTTGTATGACAGCACTAATGAAAGGTCTCCAATAATTTTTTGGCTTATCTTTGTTCTAGATTGCAGTCAACAGCTGTGTAATTCATTTGGAAAAAATAATCAACTAAATGTAATTTGTAGACTTATATGTAGTTCACTACTCTTCCGAAAACATTTTGTAGATTCTTTGTACGCTGAATACGAAAATAGTGGTGTTTGAAACTAATTGGCCTGAAATAGTATTCTTTGGTCCGAGGAGCTTTTGCCCTCTTTCAGCTGGAGGAATTTTATGTACACAGCCAATTAGCGCCACTGTGTTTATACCCGTTACTACGTCCTCACGCTCTTTGACCATCAAATTTCCCTTGCGCCAAAATAACTGTAGAACCGCACCAAGTTCACGCGGCTGCGTAGGTTGCGTGTTGCGCGGCAATTTTAGTATGCTTCTATTGACTTAGTGTCGTAAGCTTGGGAAGGCGCGTCAGCCAATCGCAGACAGCATTACTTTAGTTGCACTCGGTTGAAGCCTGTCTGACCGGGTTTGCCGTGAACGCAGACAGTACAGAGCCAGCACGGTACCCCGCGTAGTTCTGTAGCGCCAGAGACGGCCGAGTGTTTCTAGCTCCAGTTAACTCAGAAAAAGAAAAACAACTGCCACGTGGACAGCAAAAGGTCTGAGATTATAAACGTCATTGTGATGGCCCCCTGATTGCCGCCGGGCACTTGCAGTCGGCGCATTAATGGGCCTCTTCCGAGAACCAGAGTGGTGCGGTGACTCCTCACTTTGGTTCAGCTGACACCCAGCCGCGTGCGGGGTTTACGCACGCCATTTCGAGGCAGTGCGCGTTACAAAAAGTCGTAGGTCACCCACAGCCTTTTGTACTGGTCCGCGTTAGTTCCGGTAGCGCTCGGTAGTGGGCAGGCTGGCGACAAGGGAGAGCGTGCCTGATGTCGCGATGATCGGACGTCCAGTCTGCGATTTGGTGCCTACTGTCGCAGTGGCATGTCTTCGACTGTTCCCGTGTTAATTCTTACAAATGAAGTTTTAAGTGTACACACGGGTTTTGAGCGAGCGGTTCCTCTTGCAGCGCACAGGGGACAGGTGAATTGTTGCCCCGTCGTCAAGAAGTTTACGTGTTACGGGGAACCCGCCCTATGGCGTCTAAACCCAGTACGTATAGCTCCAAGTCTAAATAATTGTTCGCCGCGCAGCTTGCCTAAGCGTCTCTGACATTTTCTAGTTTGGTTTTATTTACTTTTTTCTTGTTGCGTTATTTGGTGTGAGGGGCATGTGCGCTTCACGTGCGCGAAGGTGATCTCCTTGTGGCAAGTTTTTGATCGACCATGTGTACTGCCTTATCAGAAGACAAAGAGGTGACGATTTGCTGATAGTTGTGTAAGGGCGGAGCAGCGAGGGAATAAGAAGAGGCCCTGAAGTTCTGCCACTTGTTCTGAATCGTGCTTGAGGTGTTAGGTACCATCGGCTGTGCCCAATTCCGTAGGGTTGCCTTACAGAAGACAGCTCAATTGCAAAGTGTTTTTCTTTTCTTTTTTGTAATGTCGATGTCCATACTTTTATAACTTTTGTCCAGTCTGTACGTACATGTTTTTTTTACCATACTAGAATATCTCCAGCGCTTTTGCTTCATCTTCGAGTGACCAGTAAATCAATCACCACTATTCGAATAGCGGTATACATTTATTTTCTCACTTAACTATACCACCTCTGGTCGTGCGTCTCGGGCGCCGAGTGGTGAGAATCATTTTCTATATTATTGTAAAAAACCTACATTTTATATACACCATATATCTTAATCATCATCCTTGAAGCTGCGAACGAGTTCTCTTAGTACAGTTTACGTAATGTGAGCTGAGCTTTAATAAGTCATATGCTGCATAAGATCTGCCAAGCTGCACTTTCTGGCACTTCCAATATTTTGTTAAGCTCTCGCTAAACACGCACTGCGCATCAGAATTTCAACGTTGCGTGCTGCACCAGCATAGACAGCTGCTGGCATATACAACATACTGGCGACCCGTTCACCAACACAAGTGACTGTGCCACTACCGTTGGCGTATCAAAGTGTGAAATCTTCAGATCGTGGGGTAGACGCATGTGGGCATCAAATAATAGCATAAATAGACGGCAGCACTGGTAATATTAACCCATCTTTTGATTACTTTTGCTTTGAATCCACCGTTGCAAACATTTGTAGAGAAACGAAAGGTCTGTGTGGTTTAATGAAAAAAGTGAATACTGTGAATGATATATGCGTAACATAAATTGAAATCCTCCAAATCAATTTTTGGCACGCTTTTTTTTATTCAACATATTGATTACCACACAAAAACAAGATTTTTGTTTATACTTTCCATATCACTCATTCAAGAAACCTGCACTCTAATCTTTTTATTTACACAAGTGACTCTTTCTGAACACGTATTTTTTCACAAAGAAAATTTTCGTGCAGCACGGTCTCCACGCTAATGCTTGGGATTCCGAAAAAGATTGAAATAGAACCTAAGTTCAGAATGTTATTGAACAAAACACAAGTAATTGTAAAGAATGAAGTGGTGGAGGAACACACTATAATAAATAAAAAATGAAGTGCGTAGTAATGTATCATGCAGACAAACCACGGGTATAAAAACAGGGGTAACTAGTGTGATTCTACACCTGTTCACTGGTTATGTCCAGTCATGAACTTTTTTATATCCGTCCGTATTAAACAATATTGACTTATCGTTTGGTCAGGTCAGGCTATATGTTCAATCACTTCCTCTTCGCTAATGCGAAGGCCGACCGGCTGGCCTTCGCGATCTTTGTTGGCTGACGAAGGCCAGCATTCGGCTGGTTTGATGGGTCGGCCACTTCTTTTTTGTTAACAATGATATCAGGTTTTCGTGCAGGTACTTCAGGCTTAGAGGAACGTAGTGCAGCCTTGGGGCGGAGCGTTTCCGGTTTTGAAGGGGCTAGGGGTGCCTTGGACTTGCTGGACTTAAGTGCGGTGAACGCAGTGGGCTTTTTCGCGCGCGTGTCGCTTATCTTCGGGCCCGCCATGAGCCCATTGTTATCTTCACGATCAGCTTCTAAATTCTTGAAAACCTGCGCATGAACAAAACAGAACATACTTTCGCTATATGACCATACATATAAGAGGCGCAGAAAAATTACTGCGAAACTCTCTATTTTCTTGATAACCTAGCTGCGTGACTGGGAAAGACTGCGTAACTTCAATTAGACATTCACGTTGCGAAATCTTTGAGAAATTTAAAAGAAGATTGCAGGCAAATAACACCAATGCAAATTATAGATAAGGCATGCGCGGAATAGATTAGTTATCGAATGCTAGGACGTGGTAGTGAGTATGAATCACGGGGGCGTTGAGTGACTGTATAGCGAGATATTGGGATATGCAGGGTTAACAGGGGAAGTGCCTCAGACTGGCAGGCCAACGTTTAGATAAGAGGACCTACCTTTTTCAAAAGTGCCATGTCAACCTTGGCGTGTTAGTTTTAAAGGGGTTAGTGGTGAAGTCAACTCCTGGTGGTGGCGCGTGTCTGTGTTGAGAATAGCCGTCCGAAACGCAAAAAAAACTATAAAATAGAAGAGTGCTGTTCTCACTTCCCTTAAAGTCAGTAGTAGTGATTCGAAATTGTTCTCGGAGAGTAGAAAAAAGTAAAAAGAAGAAAGAAAAAGTTAAAGTTAGAGAGGTGTGCTGTTCAAACGTGGTGGACGCGTCATACGCGAAGAAACCATAGAGCTTACAGCTTCGGAGCCGGCAGATGGTCACTGCGTTCAGCCACCACAAAGGGTTGCCCAAGTTAAAGGTGAAGTCTGTTGCCGAACACCTTGTTCCTTGTTGTGCTTCTTTGTTGTGCGTCACATTCATAGGTGTTCGGGAACAGACGTCACCGCTATCGCCGGCAACCCTTTGTGGTGGCTGAACGCAGCGACCATCTGCCGGCTCCGAAGCTGTAAGCTCTTTGGTTTCTTCGCGTCTGACGTGGCCACCAGTTTTGAACAGCACATCACTCCAACTTTGAGTTTTTCTTTATTCTTTTTACTTGTCTATTTTCCGAGAACAATTTTGAATTACTGCCATCTGACTTTATAGGAGAAGAGAGGACAGCACACTTCTGCTTTATAGTTTTTTTTTCTTTTCGAAAAGCGATTATGAATAGGGACACGCGCCACCACCAGGAGTTGATGTCAACATTAACCCCTTTAAAAGTAACATGCCAAGGATAACATGGCGCTTTTGAAAAAGATAGATCTTTCAATCAAAACGAAATGTCGGCGAGCCAGTAAAAGGTACTTCCACTGTTAACCCTGATTATACCACTACCTTGCTTCAATCTGTCGGCTCCTATTTAGATTTTGTAGAGAGACGTAAAATTTCTCTACTGAAAGAGTGTAAAAGCTCCTCGGGCCCAAGAAAGCTATTCCAGGTCAATTTGTTTCAAACTTGCCCATTTTTGTCTTCAGAATACGAAAATTCTAAAAAAAAAGTTTTTCGAAGAGTAGTAAAATTCATGTACATTAGATATTGAATATTTCATTATATTTTATCCAAATGAATAACACTGCTGTTAACTGAAATGGAGAACAATGATAAACCAAAAAATTTCATTACAAATTCATTGTAGACCATTCATTAGTGCTGCCCCACAACTGTAAAATAAAGTTTACACGTCACGTAGGTTTAGTTCTGAAAACCTGCCATACTTACACGTAAAGCTATTCTTACAGGTAAAGCTAGAAATATTGCTTTTGAAAAGTTTCGTATTAAAGCTTATCAAAAAAATTATGGACTCTTTACAGTTTTCTTATGCATTCTACGAAAAAATTATGGATTTTTATTGAAGCCTATGGAATTTGCATGGCATCTACGGAGATCTTTTTAAGGAAATTACGGAAGGACACGGAAATCATGTAGAACATACGGAGAGTTCCTTAAAAACAATATGGAAGGATACGGATGTCTTGTCACATATATAGATCGTTCATACAGAAAAATTGAAAGATATGGAAATATAGAAAGGTTTAGAGAGTATGCAGAAACTTATTTCAGGAAGGTATACGGAGCTCACGGAAACTTCCTAGTGGAAATGTGGTAAAGTAAAGAGCGCAGGCGGACTATTCAGCGATTGGCATAGTGCGAGAAACAAACGACCACACAGAGACAACAAAGACAGAAGGTCTCTGTGTCGTCGTTTTGTTCTCGCGCTATAATTATCGTCATGACATACCAACTAGCCCAAGCTGCCACACGTACTAATAAAACTGGAAGTGTTAATGTCATTAGATTGAAGTGGCAGTTGAAGCGACGAATGGCCTTCAATATATGATGGTGCTACACCGCGGCCAGAAAAAGTAATGCTACTATGATCCTACGTGATATCAATGTCAACCATTCAGAAAGAAATGGCTCAAAAAGTAGAAGGAAAATTTAAATGAATAAAAAAGTGAAGTTATGCTGAATGGAATAGTCAATTTTGCGTCAAAATAACAACCACAAAAATGAAGAAAACACGTAGACAGGACGGGCCTACACTTGACCTGTTTATTACTTGAGTAATTTTTTAAATACATTTGGAAAGTTACTTTCCTGAATAAATTCACATAGAAATTTTATCTTGCAGAATAGATGGCCACCATGAACCAAGACGACCCGCTTAACCAGTAGACACAGCCCTTCTAGTACACTGTAACACAGCCGATAAAATAACCACAAGTAACACGCTGTGCGCAAGCGTGACAAAAAAAACGGCAAAATAAACGTCTCGAGTCCATTCAGGTTTTCTAGAACGCGCAGTTTCAGATGGACACGTAGTATAGCTTGCGATGCAATTGTACGCATAAAAAAACCCAGAGCATTTCGCATTTGTTCGCTTTAAAACATGGTCTCGCATGCGCCCATGCGGGCGAACAGCTTGCAACGGAAATGTCATAGCTTTATGAGAGCAAGCGTGTCAGCCTAGGTTAATTGCGCTCTTGCAGCTGATGTCATTACTTCAGATACACGCATACACGTGCCTAGAGGTGTCTGCTTGTCATATCAGCGGTGGCAGCGAAGTGCCACCTCATGGAGAGTAAAGACATTTGTGACAGCAGTCTAGTTAAAATAATAGATGTCCTAAAAAGCTACTAGTTCAGCGTGTTTGCATGCATGCAGGTCTTATTGCTATTGCTGCGAATGCCACCTTTTCTCTCTCTGGAGTAGAAGGTATGCGTTTGGTTAGACTGTGACAGTGAATGTGTTTCTCGAACTAATTCATTTGATTCTAATGAGATGATAAATTTATGTGTAGCAGCCGCATAATCCTATTATATGCAAATATTATTTCATTCACAAAACTTGAAAATATCCAGTGTTACAGGGGTATTACACACACTGTTTGGAAACGAAAACATTTTGTAAGGTGCACACGATAAATGGCCTCAAAAGCATGGGAAGCGCATGAAAATAGGGCCCCAGGTTTCACCTAACAGGTTAAACAAGTTTCAGGTTTCACTTAAAACATAAGTTTGTTGCGACATGTGTCGCTGGTAGTCAATAATGAATATATATTGTCATACAGAAGTTCACTGTTGTCGCACACTTCGGGTCAGGCTCCACCGATACAACAATCGACGTGCAGCAGACTCGCAGGCTTCCACTTTACGCTTCAACCTGCGACGCCTGAAAGGCCTCGAAGTGGCACATCTCAAGTTTATCTGCAGGTCGGTCGACCCGTGTGAGGTTGCACGTGTGGTCATGTATGACCCTGACCGACACACTCATAGAGCAGACACGGACGTTTGGTTAAACACAAACAAGCATTTATTTGAACCTGGACAATGGCAAGGAGTTTAAAAAATCAACTTATGAGAAAACAACAAAAGTTTGCGCGATGGAAAGAACAGCTAACTATAATCAAAATATCAGTACAACAGCTACAGACAAAACACAAATACGTGTAATGTAAAAAAAAAACAACATAATTAAATTGAAGGAGACACAGAGAAAATTTACAAGATAACGATCATGCTCGCGCTTCTGAATTTCTAAGTGCAACGAAGCGCACATAACTACAATTAGTTAAAAGCTGGTTATAAAAAAATAACAGTTTGCAAAAAGTCACAATAACAAGTTCCATACGGACCAGGCCAGCTCTTGGTACATGTAGGGAAGTTCACGGGGTGTCGCTGAAGATCTCGCCAGCTTAGTACACGACGAGGGTGGCCCGGTATTGCAGCCGTCGTGATATATACGTTGCGTGGGTCAATCCTTGCTCGCCACCTACGCGAGACTCGCGACCCCAATGACTACATTTCTTGCTGGCTGCACGTCAACTGCCGATTTCGATGCAGTCCAAACTGTTTCGAGATGTCCCATCTCACGGAGTAAGAGAGGTAAGAGAGGGCATGCCCAGCCGGCGCGTGACGTGAAAACTGAGGCGGAAATGACATCACGGCGGCCAAATTCACTGGGCACAACGGTGGCGTTGCTATGGTTACGTGTTGCGTAGTGGAGCTGGTCTAGCAGCGAGCGGGCGCGACTGGCGGCGGCATGTATGCCTCCCCAGGTCTCGTGCTGAGCAGTGGCAGACAATATCCGTGCTCTGCACCGCGTTATTGGTTACGCAGTGTTCTCCTGGCAGTTACTGTACTCCTTGCAACGTTTACAAATCCCTTTGTCCATCACAGGGTTTCAGCAGTGCGTAGAACGAGTGCATATCCATGTGTCTCGCGGCGGATGACGCGGATGAAGCAGTTCAGCGAAATTGCGTTGGGCACAATGACGAAGCTGAACGACGACGAACGCGTTGCACGTCAGTGAAGGTTGAGCAGGGCTCCTGCTTGTGACAACGGACGATGCTGTTGATCCCAGCAAGACGCCATGCGAACCATGTGAACATACGTAGGTTCGTGTTGTGTGTGTACAGTAACAACATGTTCGTATTAAAATACGTTTTCTGTTTCGCTTCGTACACTCTCCACCAGCATTGCATGTAATCTCAACGTAACAGCAAACGCGTTCAAGTGTCACTTGCACCGTGCTCAAAGTTACCACGGTCGCAGAATTCTGACGCCGGTGAGTTTCACGTGGAACACGGACACAGTGGCCGGACGCTGTGTCAGCCACGTAGCGGAATGCAACTGTAGAAGGCGCACTGCCGATTGTGTTGTCTGGACAGTTGCTGAATAATGACGTGAAAACACTTGCCGTTGTCATGCATCTAGCTCGCGTTCTCTTGTAATTGCTTCGTTGTCAGTGAGCCGATACTCCCTGTTATTAGTCGGACGAAATGATTTCGCCGAAGATGAGCCCCGTTCCATTAGTTTTGGATCGTCAAGACACACGCGCTGCGCAGCCCACGTGCTTTTCGAGCCGGAGAGAGAGTCGCGCCTTCTGCTTTACATACGGATGTAAACAAGAGAGGAGAATTTGCCCAGTCAATATGGCCGACTTCCGACTTCATCGCGGCTTCAGAACGAGTGACGTCTGGGCCTCTCCTACCTTTCCTTCCTACATGTCTCATCCCCTCTCGAGGTCATTTCGTTTTTCTCGACACATCTCAGTACAGCGGCCACGCAGCGGCGGCGCCACCGCTGCGTCGCCAGTCGCCGGATGTCATCTTCCCAGCAAAAAAGCGCCCTTCCTTGGACGACGGGGCGTGCGGGTGAAAAGAGGATTGCAAACGTTTGTGACAACTGTTAAAGATCTCATATCACATGTTGAGTTGCTTAGTTATGTGTGCTCATAGATGTTATCAAGCAACCAAATTTAAGATATGTCCATATGAAGCAAATTTGCCCCTCGTCCTTTACTTTTCTAAATGTAGTAGCCAACGTATGACGCGCCGTACTGACGTCACAGGCTACGTCATGTGCCTGTACTTAAATTGGCATGCGAGCCGCTTGCTTATCACATTAAACCTTCGCCACCAACTGAGTCCAGCGTCGCCTTGCTCGCCGGCTACAACAGATGGCGACGAGGGTGGGACAGGTTGCACCGAACGACGGGGGCGGATCCTGTGAGCAACGACAGCTGGAAGGCGAAAGGCAAGGTATGGCAGAGATGTGAGAATTTGACGCCTTCATAGAAGAAGGAGACGAAGATTTTGCATCGTATGTAGAACGGTTTGGGCACTATTGCAAAGTAGCCGGCGTACAAGACGAAGAACTTAAAAAGTCAGCCTTCATCTCTGCCATAGGAAAGAAAGCGTACAAGACGCTCAAGGACCTTCTTCTACCTGCAAAACCTGAAGAGAAGACGTTCAAGGACTTGGTGAAAGTGCTGAGTGGCCACTACAAGCCTTCAAGTCAGGTCATTGCGGAGCGTTTCAAATTCTACAGGAGGTACCAAGGAGAAGGGGAGTCCGTCGCGGCATTTGCAGTCACGCTGGAGCACATGGCAGCCAAGTGCAACAACGGTACGTTTCTCGACGACGCTTTACGGGACCGGTTCGTCGCTGGGTTACGAAATTCCACCATTCAGACAGGTTTACTGAAGAGGAAGGAACTGACGTTCGAATAGGCCTGCGTTTTTGCTAAGAGCGTTGAGCTAGTGGAGCGGGAGTCGAGGCGATTCCGACCAACTGCGAATACGGATGCCGACATTCACGCTCTAAAGAAGACGGGGAAGGAACCGGAGTTTGCCAGCAAGCCGAAGAACAGTTCATTGCAAAGCTATTATCGATGCGGTCAAGAGCATGACGCCCGTTGCTGCCGTTATCGTAAATTCAAATGCCATCTTTGCAAGCGCGTGGGACATTTGGCGCGCATGTGCAGATGCAAGCAACCCGCGCCTGGCACCGTTCACAACGTGAGTGACGAAGCGAGCGGAGGCACAGAGCTGCTGCTGCACGGTGTGTGTCTGGTGGGCATGGAACAACCATATGAAGTTGAAGTACAGATAGCCGGCCAGCTTGTGAAGATGCAAGTAGATGCGGGCGCAGTCGTATCACGCGTTCCGGAATGCGTTTACCGGCAGCTAAAGCAGCCGTCGCAGCTTGCGAAGCGCGAGATGAAGCTCAAGACTTACGGCGGAGTGACGCTACAAGTGAAAGGCCAAGCGGAGGTCTTGGTCGATTATAAGGGACAGCGGAAAGTCCTGCCAATCATCGTGGTACCAGGAGAGAAGCCAGCACTCCTAGGCCGCGACTGGATTGCGAACTTCGGAATGGACCTAAACAGCATTCATGAGTTGCACGCACAACCGTCTGTCGACAGCATCCTGTCAAGGTATGCCAGCGTTTTTTCACCTGGTTTATGGTTGATAAAGGGTTACCAAGCAAAACTGGTGCTTAAGGAAGGAAGCATGCCAGTCTTTTGCAAGGCGCGGTCTGTACCGTATGCCATTTGTGAACCTGTCGAGCATGAGCTAGGCAACTTGCAAAAAGAGGGCGTACTGGTGCTTGTAACCCGCAGCGACTGGGCCACGCCGCTGGTAGCTGTTCACAAGCCAGACAGCACAGTACGATTGTGTGGAGACTATACATTGATGGTGAATCCATGTGTGAAGACCGACCACTACCCACTGCCCGCTGTGGAGGATTTGTTCACGACACTGGCTGGGGGCAAGGTTTTCACCGTTCTGGACCTTTCGACGGCATATCAGCAAATCGAGGTGCATGCTGACTCCATGACCCTTGCTGACTATGAACTCTCACATGGGGTTGTTCAAGTATGTTCGAATGCCGTACGGAATCTCAAGTGCACCTGAAGTTTTCCAGGCAATCATGAACGAGCTGTTTAAAGGACTACCGGGAGTGGTATGCTACCTCGACGACGTCCTCATCACGGGAGCATCGCATACCGAATGCCTGGCCCGGGTGGAAGCAGTCCTGCAGGTTTTCAGGAACCACGGCGTAAAAGTGAGAAAGGAAAAAGTGCAAGTTTTTTTTTAATTCTGTCAAATATCTTGGGCATATCATTGACGAAAATTGTGTGCACCCGTGCGTCGAGAAGGTTAAAGCCATAAGGAAAGCACCCACACCTAAGAACATCAGTGAGCTTAAAGCGTAACTCGGCATGATAACTTTTTACTCCAAGTTCATGCCAAACATGTCTTCGAGGCTAAAGCCTTTGTATGCACTGCTTCAGAAGGATAAGAAGTGGGTCTGGTCCGCAAAAGAAGAAAAAGCCTTCGCGGAGAGTAAGAGCCTCCTCACGCAAACGAGCGTGCTAACATTCTATGACCCAAAGAAGCCTCTTGGATTAGTCTACGACGCCTCTCCTTACGGGGTTGGCGCAGTGTTGTTTCATGTCGTGAACGGGGAAGAAAGGCCGATAACTTATGCGTCACGCACCTTGAGCAAGGCCGAAAGTGGCAACGCACACATAGAAAAGGAAGCGTTGGCTGTGATTTTCGGAATGAAACGGTTTCACAAGTATCTTTACGGCCGTGAATTCACCATTTATTCCGATCACCTTCCCCTGGAGGGACTGCTAGGGCAAACAAAGCCAATTCAGCAAATTGCAGCAGCACGCATGCAGCGCTGGATGCTAGTGCTAGCTGCATATCGCTACAAATGGATGTACAGAAAGGGAGCCCAAGTAGCGAACGCGGACGCGTTATCGCGATTACCGCTTCTGAACGACACCGACGAAAGCAACTACGTTCACTTTTTTTCAGCAGTAGAAGCCGTACCACTATCTGCGAAAAGAATCAGTGACGAAACCCAAAAAGACCCAGTTTTGTCTAAGGTGCTAATGTATGTTTTGAATGGATGGCCATCGTACGTGTCAGAAGACAACGTAGCCCCATTCTTCTCGCGGAAAGACGAACTGTCGGTAGACTGTGGTTGCATAACATGGGGAACTCGTGTTGTTATACCTGAAGCGGTACAATCTGAAGTCTTAGCGCTTTTGCATGAAGGGCATCCAGGCATCACTCGCATGAAAATGCTATCAAAAAGCCATGTGTGGTGGCCAAAGTTGTGCGACCGCATTGAAGAAACTGTAAGAGGTTGTTCAACTTGCCAACTAATGCAGAACTCTGCGCCCCACGTGCCGATGTTATCGTGGGGATGGCCAACCCGCAGGTGGCAGAGAGTTCACCTAGATTTTGCCTACTACAAGAACGACTTGTTTTAAGTGCTTGTCGATGCGCACTCCAATTGAGTGGATGTTCTGCACATGAAGTCCACTACAGCACAGGCAACAGTTGAAAAACTCCGCACTGTTTTTGCTGCATTTGGGCTTCCCGAGAGAATTGTGACTGACAATGGGCCGCAATTTGTGTCTGCTGAATTCACAAATTTTCTCAACTACAATGCAGTGCAGCACACCAAAACACCACCTTACCACCCCGCTTCAAATGGCACGGCGGAGAGGCTTGTCCAGACCGTCAAGCGAAGCTTCATCAAACAGCTACGGGACGAGCAGAACACGGGAGTGACTCGGACGATGCAACATCGGGTAGACCAGTTCCTGTTCACCTACTGAAACACACCGTGTTCGACGACCGGTAAGACGCCAGCCGAACTGTTTCTCTCATGGAGGCCACGCACGAGGCTGAGGCTGAGTATCTTGCATCCGGAGCTAGCGAAACGTGCCGAAGCAAATATAGCTCGAAGACAAGGTCAGGAAACTCATACTTCTTGGAGGGAGTTCGAGGTTGGCGACAACATTCGTGTGCGAGGAAACCGACCGAGTGATCCACGTTGGTTGGAAGCCACAGTTGTGCGACGAGTTAGCAAAGGAACATACATATTCCGAATCGAAGACCACGAGCGCTTTCTGCATGCGGACGATATTGTTCCTAACACATGCCTTGCTCCTCTTCCCAGAAGCGTGTGGATTCCTGAGCAAACCCGCATGGCAAAGCCAGGTTCCACTCCGTCAATAAGCGACAGCGACACCGCATCGCCGCCGGACGTGCCTGCACCAGAGCAACGACTTCCCCCACCTGACCGAGCCAGCGTGACGGACCTGCCATCACAGCAGGCGCCTGACGCCAGCTCCCAAGAAAACGTCGCGCCACCTGAATTGCGACAAAGCACAAGAATTCGAAAGCCTCCCGAACCTTTTGGCTATGCTGCTAAATAAAGGGAGAAGAGATGTAGTAGCCAACGTATGACGCGCCGTACTGACGTCACAGGCTACGTCATGTGCCTGTACTTATATTGGCATGCGAGCCGCTTGCTTATTACTGTAAACCTTCGCCACCAACTGAGTCCAGCGTCGCCTTGCTCGCCAGCTACAACACTAAAGACTCAGAAGCTTGAGGTACACAATTTATAGCATTTTAACCTTCAAAGGTATATAATGAGGACAGAAAAAACAAGGGTGAATGCAATTGATTGGTTGATATGTGGGGTTTAACGTCCCAAAACCACCATTTGATTATGAGAGACGCCGTAGTGGAAGGCTCCGGAAATTTTGACCACTTGGGGTTCTTGAACGTGCACCCAAATCTGAGTACACGGGCCTACAACATTTCCGCCTCCATCGAAAATGCAGCCACCACAGCCGGGTAGGGGTGAATGTAAGACAGGCAGGTTAACAACATTGAGCTTATTTGTGGAGGTGGTCAGAAAAGTAAATACACATCAATTCACAGCTTATCTTTATGCACAAATAACAGTAATAAATATTGGTAGCACTCACAAGTACCCATACCTTCTCCCACTTATCGATGCTCAATCGCATACATACTCGTACCGACCTGTGTACTCACTTACTTTTACATTTTGGTTTACTCATACTCCTCATTATGCTTGCGTCTTTGAAATGAGTGTGCTTTGTCCTGACCTATGAGTGAGTATGTGTCAAGCTGTAATTGTCGCATCTTCAGTAAGTGAGATAGCTATATACACAAGACTGGTTGCAAATGACCTAGTTGAACGAAATGAGCTTTTTATTGAAAAAAAACTATTTCTATTTGTTCACGAATGCGTCCCACAGAAACTAAATTATTTAAATATGTGTAAGCACAGGGCAAATGCTGATATAATAATGGTGTGCTGGTGTAGTTAGTTGTAGCAGCCTGTTGGCCCTGGTAACTGACTCATTCTCGTTGCCATAAAACGAACAATAGAAAAACTATTTTCTTTCTGTCTTACTTATATGTTATTGAACTTCTGGTATTCTCTGTACTATGAAAACAACAAAGGCTTCAACCAAAAGCCCCATGGCGCCCGGGCTCTGCAAATTGAAAAGATTCTCAATGAAGGAACACTTTTCCTTAAAAAGTATTAGGTGTCTACCTCTTTCATTATATGTGCATTGTGAGAGCATAATCAGTCATTTTAATAGGTCACAGGCTTGCACTATACACTTTTGTCTAAAAGACCACAAGAAATCTTCAGAAAAGAAAATTTGAAGCAGATAGTATATTTGCTTGATAAACTGGTAGCGGTACCTGCGTGTACTGGATATGATGCTCTTCTAAAAAATTTTCAGACCAGTTTTGGTGAAACGCTTGCTTTCATGATGTGCCATGTATATGCAGAGTGCCTTGTGTATAAAAGTTTGGAGACGAACGTAATCGCCTTCGGGTAAAGAGCTTCACTCTGCTTCATTCAGTAGTGAAAAAATTGTCGAAGTGCACATATATGCTAACAGTTCGGCCATAGAGGTAACATTGGTGTATTTACATCTGTTCGTGAAAAAGCTATGCGATGATTGACCATGTTGCCTTTCTTATCCTACTGCTGTTATACTTCTACGACCACATTATATAGCGGAAAGTCTGCCTCACTTATTTACGTGTACTTTTAGGTGCTGTGCTTTGCTCGACTCAGAGGTGACCAATAACGCATGTGCATCACCACGCAGAAGATACGCATTGAAAGTCACAAACCATTGTCGAGCTGCTTTAATATTAGCTTTCATGCAAGTTTCCTGCATCAAGTAACGAAACTGAAGATACAGATGTATGAAGCAAAGTTACCTATCTGCTCTTCTTCACGATATGCAGTGAGTCTTCATGCCCCTGATTAAGGCCTCCGTGAAGTGATAAGGAAAATGAAATGGAACAGAAAAAAGAAAAGAAAAAGACAAAATAAAGCCAGGAAGGTGAACCAGGTCGACAGGTCAAACCGATTTCCTGTCCTAGCGCGTAGGGGTTGGAGACATAATTCAGAAAAAGAATTATTAAGCACGAGAGCGCAACTGATGTGTGCGAACGCATAGTGGTGCTTATCATTACTGCACGGATGGTCGTGTATAGAGCTGTGTTGTTTCGAGATATTCAAAAGCACTGTTACGCCCCAGAGTGCAGATTACGCTTCAATTGTAGCGCTGTATATGGCACAACTAAGGGGCCTGTTTTATGGAATGAGAAGAATAGAGGTGAGACAGATGCTTTTAAATTTACATCATGGCTGTATGGACACACACACGTAACCTGTGTGTCCATTATTGTGTCAAGCAACTAATGTGTTTGAAGTATTTGTATGAAAAAAATATTTCTCTGCGTTCACAGACACGTCCTACAGAAACTAAAAAATTGCACACGGTTAAGCACAGGGCAAATTACGGGTGTATATACTCGGTGTACTGGTGTAATTATTTGTAGCAGCCAGTTTGCACTGGAAAGAACAGGGTGGGGGGGGGGCTCACTCGCAATTTTACGGTACTTGCACTGATAAGTATTCAGGTTACTCACACCCATACTTTAATCACATGCACATAGACTTACAACGAAGAATATTCCCTCTACTCCTCCCTTCAGTACTCACCCATTCGGCCCGCATGCTACTACTCAAAACAAAGAGTGTTCACTCATGTTCATGCTCGAGTCTACTCACACCACTCGTCACTCACTCATACTCACATTCTCTCACTCAAGTCATGAGTATATTCTAATAAAAGAGCGAGTAAAAAGGGTGTCTTTTTGTCCCACAACAATAATCGTCATCTATATTGCGTTCAATCCTTGCGCTATCGCCCCGCGCCCGGTACATTCCGGTTACGATCAACATGCCCATTATCAGGGTTTCATTGGGTTCTCAATCGGAAAGTGGCCAGCGCCGAGTTTTCAAGAAACGAAGCGCACGCAAGCCTGATGACGATTATTGTAGTGGGACAAAAAGACACCCTTTTCACTCGATATTTTTTAGAGTGTATAGTCACTCATTCAAGTTCACACTGATTCACACTCATAGACACATCCTCACGTTCATGCTACATGCGAAATCGCGCACTCATGTAAGTAATCACTACTGAGGTTTCCTCGTGCCCTTTGTCAATCACTCATGTTCATACTTATGCTTCTCAAAGAATTGAATGCGTGCACTTACAAGTGAGTTTGCCAAGCTAGTTTCCACAATTTTTTCAGGTACATAGCAATGACTGCAAAAGATTCAAAACAATATAATTGAGTTTCGTATACAAACAAATATCTATGTGATTAGATATTTGTTTAAGAGTAACCAACCTGTGTGTAGAGATTGGTTATTCTCAAGCTTGAAACGTGGTCTGTAGGGAACATTACATAATGCGAATTTTATGTGCCTAAGCTCTGGTTGAGCGGCAACATAAAATTACTACTTTAACTCTTCTAGCAGCACAATAACACAGGCAACAAAGACTCCTTTACCATTAAGTGACTTCATAAAAGCTGTTTTATATGTCTTATAGTTATGTTATTGAACTTCTGATATTATCAGTATGCCAACATTGACGTTAATTAAAGCAGACTAGTGGCCTGTAGGATTTCATAACTGCGAAAGCTCACATTTAACTATTGGTATTCCTTAAGCAGTATTGGGCAGTATTTTTTATATTAGTACAAGATTGTGTAGCGAGAGAGGAAGACGGGACAGCGGTCAACGTGATCGTGTCGTTCTTTCGCCACTTTACTATCCAGGGCGATTGCAGAAGCGGAGCGGCGGCGGCTGCCACGTCCGAACCGCCAGGCACGTGAGCTCGATCTCCTGAGCTCGCGCCTCGAGCTGTCGCATCAGCTGCACGAGAAGCGCAGCATGGTGGCTAGAAAAATGACGATGATGATGAATGGCGATGATGATGACGCTACAGATTACTCCCCTCCCGCAGAAATGAAGCCGGAATGAAAATAATGAGAGCGTATATACAAGCGAGTTAGGTTTGCCAAACGAAACGGGGTCCGTGAGCAGTCCAGGTCGTCAACTGGAAGGGACAATCGGCAACCAGTGGGTCTCTGGCGGGCGACACTGAAAATGGCGCAGCGGACGAGGGTGTTTCCGCAGGCACGCTGTTGGAAGGAGCGGGCGAGGGTCGTGATGAAGGGACACTTTTGTCGA
Source organism: Rhipicephalus annulatus (assembly GCA_013436015.1). Lineage (NCBI taxonomy): Eukaryota > Metazoa > Arthropoda > Arachnida > Ixodida > Ixodidae > Rhipicephalus > Rhipicephalus annulatus. Next base: position 230,138 of record WOVY01009850.1, read on the forward strand.
TAGTGAGTACCAACAACAAGGTGAAAAATCGTCAAGGGCCGAGAACACACACGGGCCGTTTCGGTGCGGTCGATTGTCGCGCGCACTCGGACACTGATGCTTAAAAGATGGACTGTAGCATGAGCGTAGTACGGCCAGTCCAGAGGGTCTAGTGTTATTTCCTTGTTGGAGCTGGTGGGAACGTCGAGAGGGAGTGCGGTCAACCGTGGTAGTGTGTTTACCGTGCTGGTACCGTCGCTTCTGGTGGCCCATTACCGGCTGCGGCGGCCGCCTGGTCGGCCGAGTAGGGTGCAGATAAGTTGGAAACGGTGCGCTTTGGACCGATGAAGTGCGACATGGTTTACAGTGATAACGAGCCGGCTCAGAGGGCAATGATAGATTGCTTTTTCTGACCTTTGACGACGTGTAACGCGTAGGCGTACGCCGATGAGTCGTCGCGTTGTTCGAGCTAGAACCGACGTTTGGTGATGCGAGATCTAGCGGCGGGTATGTGGCGTCACAGTTCTCATGGGCCGTCGACGGCGTTGAAATGCTCAAGCACGCGTACGTAGTGGTAGGCGGATGGTTTAACTGCGCATCTGTTGGGACATGCACGGTGTGCTCCACCTGTGGTGAGCCAGGCCTGCGGCCCTCAAGATTTCCTGACATCGTCACAGCATCATGCACGTTCAGCCGTGCATGCTCATGGGCTTGAACTTCTGTAGGATACATCAAGGATGATGTTAGTAGGTGCTGGCAGTCTACGAGGTTTTGAGCAGCAGGCACTGGTGTGCAGGGGAAACTGATGGCGTGATGTGTCACAGTGGGCTCTGGGTCCATAGTGTGAGTGGTGTCGCGGGCCTCCACAGGTGCCGGAACAGGCGGGTGTCTGCAGGAAAGTCCGCTGGCCCAGCTGAGGTCGTCGAATCACCCGGGACAGACAGTTCAGCCGACCAAGTCTCTGCAGCGAATGCGACGGTGAACAGGGCAGAGGCCGGTGTCGAATCCATGTGGCCAGTTGCCAGCAGGGGAATGGTTTGGACTGGCTGTGGGGCGAGAGGCGTCCTGGAAGGTGATGAGCCAGGTGCAGTTGTGTCATTTTTGGGAGGAGGAGCATGTTTAAGGCCGTAAAACTTGAGCACGGCATCTCGCAAATGATCGTACGGGCGAGGGCTCCAGGAGAAGTATGTGAGGTGGTGTTTGAAGTCATGTGGAAGATGGTATTCCAACTCCTCGTACATGAGCTCTTGGATCCAGATGCCGTTGTGATACAAGGCCGCCGCAAACTCCTCGAAACACGACTCTAGGCGAGAGGTCTGGAACGGGGGCAGTGGTTGGTCGAATTGAGGCTGCCAGGCTTGTGCTGACTGGAGTATGGCCGCGTAGCTCGGTGGCAGTACTGCAGCGCCGTTCGCTTGTTCGTGTTTCCGTGGTCACCAATGTAGCGAGAGAGGAAGACGGGACAGCGGCCAACATGATCGTGTCGTTCTCTCGCCACTTTATTATCCAGGGCGATTGAAAGTGGAGCGGCGGCGGCTGCCACGTCCGAACCGCCAGGCACGTGAGCTCGATCTCCTCAGCTGGCGCCTCGAGCTGTCGCATCAGTTGCACAGAAAGCGCAGCTTGGTGGCTAGAAAAATTACGATGATGATGAATGGCGATAATGATGACGCTACAATTGTTATGAGACCATACTCAGCCACCCTAAGTCACATGGACGCACTAAATTTCTGCCTAAAAGACCTCACGAAACTTATCTCAGAGCTCATTTGAGTTTACCAAGTGTAAGTGTTCTCAATATAGTGGCACTGTACTATCAGCGTCAAATGAAACCCGAAAAACGCAGAGCGTGTTTCAAGCATTAGAAACAGTATAGCGCTGGCCGTCCAGTCATCACCACTGACAGGCGTGCACATCCGGTTTGGCAGCTCTGCATGATCCCCATAGAGTCCATTATCTCCGTTTGTGTCCTAGTTTTCGTGTGGGGATAATGGTGGCCATCTTGGGCGTGCCAACCGCTTTTGAACGTATCACTCGCAATTCCTTGCTTTTACTTCAGCGTCGCAGTGCAATCAATGTGTTGGCAAGATAAAACAAAACTAAATACAATCGGTTCACTTGCACTCTTGCAAGTGAACCGATTGCAAGAGTGCAAGTGAAATGCTTCACTTGCACTCTTGCAAGGTTTGTGCAAGGTCGTTCACATTGGACCCTTGCAAGGTCGGTGCATCCTTGCAAGGTCGTGCAAGGTTGTACAAGGTCAGTTGGTGCAGGCGCAGTGCGCAACGAGAGATAAGTTTCTCTTTATTTCTTTGTGTTTGTGAACACCAATATTATTTTTTTTCCTAATCAATAATTGGCGTTGCGAGTACTGTAGGTGTGGGAGACGGACAACGTTGTAGTGACGTTAACCACGTGAATGGGGTAGGCGGCTGTTTTGAAGAAGTTCGGAGCGCCCGGTTAGTTGTTAAACAGCTAGAGCAGAACACGAAGGGGACCTGGCGTTAGGCTACTAGCGAAATTGAACACGTATTTCTGCGGTGTGGGCGACAACTTCTGAGGTAGGAGAGGTAACGATGCCGGCTGGATAGCGAGATTAGGGTTGAATGTGGGGCTGTCGGGCGCTCGGTCCGATGGTCAGGCGGGCGATGGTAAGCATGTTAGGTAACCACGAGCGAGAGTGAGCTGGTGCAGTGCGAAGAATGCAAGCGCTAGTGCTATTTAGATGATACAGCATTCACGAGTTTGGCCGATGCGCAGAAGGCGAGATTCGTGTGCAGGCTGTGCGAGGCACTGAAGGCAACCGTGCAGCGCACGGAGGCTAGCATTGAGGGGCCTCAGGGGGAGCTTAGGGCGGAACGGGAGCAGAGGATATAACTCCAAAAACAGCTCGGAGTGTCGCGTGAGCGGGAGGAGCTACCACCAGCCTACTAGAGCAAATCAACGGTGAACTTTGAAAAGAGCGGGAAGGGTGGACCAAGCTTGAGCAGCAGGTGATGGCGCTTTCCCCGGCTCCGAGCGGTGTGAGACGGAAAGCATGGGTAGCAGAGAAGGTGAGAGGCTGGAACGAACAGGTTAGAAGGGAGATCAGGGGGCCACAGTGTCTGGACACAGCATGGAGGCCCCGAGAACATGCAGCTCGGTGGCGCGGCAGTCTTCGAGCAGGGCAGAAACATAGGAAAGACGGCTGAGAGAGAAACAGGTGAAGCAAATAGGGGCGTCATCACAAACAGGAAGCCAGTAATCGGAGCGTAGAAGGGTCCTGGTGGTAGGGGACTCTAACGTGGCCAGGGTTAGGGATCGCGTCTTCAAGACAGTGAAGGAAGATGGAAGAGTGGGGGTGGAGGCCCAGTCAGGGAAGGGCATGGTGGCTGTACTGGCCAAGCTCAGGAGATTGTAGAGGACAGCATGAAGGGCGAAAATCTCGTCATTATTCTTGCTGGGCTCAATGATGTGTTGCAGTGCAAGGATCAGGACCTTCAAAGACAGTTAAAGGATGGGATGCGTAAGCTCCGAGAAGCCTCTGGGAGTGTGCATGTGACCATTAGCAAATTCGCAGAGGTCTGGGGGCAGTCTCGTGGAATCGATAGGAGGGTAGCGGAGGCGAACCGCGTGATCAAGGGTATGAGTCGGCAACCTGGATACAGCGTAATGGAGGTGAACCAAGACGTGTACGAGCCCGGCGCTCACCCCATTGCACAGGATAGCATTCACTACAGTGGTGCGACGGGCAGGAGGGTTGGTTATAGAATGGGTCGTCCAGCCACAGCTTTTTTAGGGGGGCCCAGAGCTGTGAGGCCAACAGTGTAGCCGAAAACGGTTTAAAAGGCACAAATATTTGAGCCACATGGAGTCCGTGGGAGAAGAAATCGACGTAAGCACAAGGGCCGTGCTATGTCAGACATAGGCTATATTAATATGCAGGGTGGCAGGAATAGGTTAAAGTGGGAAAAGATAGAAGAGCAGTTGAGGCAGGAGAAACTGATGGTATATGGGGTTGTGAAGACACATCTTCGGGACATGGAGCAACCACCTTGCAATGCGGACTACGTACGGGAATATTGTAATGAAACAAAAAGAAGCAGAAAGGGGTGGTATTTGGGTATTCATTCATAAAAGTACAGACTGGCAAAGGGTCAAGCAGGAGTGCAAGGAGCATTTATGGCTGAAAGGGAACGTGGCAAGGCAAATGACACTCCTTGGTTTGGTGTACTTGTGGATGGGAGCAAAGGCCATAAGGGAAAATCAGGCTTTGGTTGAGTGTATATAAAAGGACGCTGAGAAATTAGGAGGAGAGTGCGAGATAATTATAATAGGAGATATGAATGCGCACATAGAAGGTATAGATGGGTATACTGACTCAATAGGCAAATGATTATAGATATGTGCGAAAGGCACGATTTTATCATTTGCGACAGTACTAAAAAGTGCGAAGGGCTAATAACATGGGAGGTAGGAAGGCTGCAGTCGACGATAGATTATGCAATGATATCACACAGGATGTATGATAGGCTCAGGGAAATGCACATAGATGAAGGTGCCTCCATAAGTGTGAATAGTGATCACAAACGTATCAAGCTAAGTTTTGGAAGAGCAGTGAAAGTGGGAAGGAGACAATGTGAACAATTACAGGAAAATTTTCATTAGGAAAGGCAAATAGCAAGTGCTACTAAACGAATTGAGAAATAAATCACTGAGGATAATAAAACAGTGTGGACATACACAAATCTAATTAGAATGATTGATATGTGGGGTTTAACGTCCCAAAACCACTATATGATTATGAGAGACGCCGTAGTGGAGGGCTCCGGAAATTTAGACCACCTGGGGTTCTTTAACGTGCACCCAAATCTGAGCACACGGGCCTACAACATTTCCGCCTCCATCGGAAATGCAGCCGCCGCAGCCGGGATAATCTAATTAGAATGTTCGAGCTAGAGTTTGCTAAGGCACGTCACAAGTCACCCCAGAAAAGAAGACACAAGCCCAAGAGTTGGTGGGATGAGGAAGTTAAGAGAGCCATAGCAAAACGTCAGGAAGCCTCTAGAGAACACAGACATGCTAAGCAGCGGGGTGAACCGACAGATGATGTTGAAAGAAAATGGGTAATCTTTTTAAGCTGTAGAAAATATGCCTCCCTTCTGATCGATGAAAAGATTAGGTGAATGGTAGCTCAGTGGCTGGCAGAAGTACATAAAAAGAATACAAAGGCAACTGAGAAAATTTGGAACCATCTGAACTCTTTAAGAAATGAAACAAGCCTAGAGCAGAGGTTTATAACTACTGCTCAAGGTGCTAGGCTAGAAGGGGACAAAGTTATTTAATATATAAAAACAAGAGTGACAGAAAAATTTCAAAGAAGAAGTGCCTTATGCACCACAATAGACAGGGATGGATCAAGTGGCGCAATTGATCCATTTTCACGATGAGAGTGGGAAAGCTGAGAAGAGGGTTTCAAGTAGTACATCAACAGGCCCACATGGCATTTCAATTACGCTGATAAAGACATTGGGTCCGAAGTCTGAACAGACTTTGAGAGAGGCACTAAGCAGAACAATAATCGATGGTGAAATTCCCGATGGATGGAAGCTTAGTAGGATGAGCATGACCTATAAAGGAAAGGGGGACAAAACTGACATAAGCAACTACCGTCCTATAACAGTGACATCAGTGGTCTACAGTTTGGCGATGCCGACTATAAAGGAAAGACTGCAGACATGAATAGAAAATGAGGGGTACTGGGATAACTTCAAAATGGGTTTCGGAAACACAGGAAGTTGGAAGGCAATCTGTTCTCACTGAGGCAGTGCATCAAAATAGCAGAAAAGGAACTAAGGCCCCTGTGGCTAGCATTTTTGTATATCAAGGAAGCGTACGATAGCGTGGTTCAATAACCTTGTGGGGAATACTGGACACACTAGGTGTAGAAGATGGAGTCACTAAAATTTTAAAAGAAATCTATAAAATTAACAAGGTAGTTATAAAGTGGGAAAAACAGGTATCCAAGCCCACAGAGGTGAAACGGGAGCTTCGGCAGGGGTGTCCTTTGACACCCTTGTTATTCATGACGTACCTACTAGGATTAGAGGTCCAATTAGAGGGAAGTGGACTTGGCTTCAACCTCTCTTTCGTCAAACAAGGAAAACGCGTTGATCAGGCACTACCAGCATTAATGTACGCAGATAATATAGTGCTAATGGCCGACAACAAGGAAGATTTGCAGAGATTGATGGACATTTGCGGTAATGAGGGAGATATGTTAGGTTTCAGATTCAGTAATGAAAAACCAGCAGCCATGATTTTTAAGGATAATGAAGGTTGTAAGCTTAGGATACAGGAAGTTCAGCAAGATTAGAAATTAAGCAACGTGGAATAGGTAGGCTTGCTTTAGGAGCTCACGAGAATACACAAAATCAAGGTGTTCAAGGTGATATGGCTATGGACATCATTTCAGGGCAGGGAAGCTAGCAGCAAGATAAAATTTGAGAAGCGATTGAGAGAAATGGGGGAGGAGCGTTGGGCTTGGAAGGTGTTCAGCTACTTGTAAATGAATAATGTCAATACAAAATGGGGGAAGTGAACTATGAAATTGACTGGTAAATACTTAAAGAACAGCAGGTGGCCAAACCAAAAAGAACTATCGGGTAAAAAAAGTGAACGAAACCGAGACTGGCATGTGGAGAATTGGCATGATTAAGAAGATTGCAATAGAAATCTATCGAACTTTTAAGCAGGAAATTGCCAAGGAAAGAATCTATAATAATACTCGGGGTAGTTCTCTACTGTTTAAAGCCAAGACGGGAGTATTGTGAACCAAGACATATCGGACCAAATACGGAGGGGTAGATACGGTATGCAGAGCATGTGGAGAGGAAGAGAAAACTGCCGAACACTTGATAATGTTCTGTAAAAGGCTTTCATTCTTTCTACACCTCTTTTTTCATCCTGAACAATCGGTCTTCACCTGAACCTGAACGTTCGTGCTGAACTATAGGTCTTCCCCCTATAGTTCAAGATGATGGCGCACAGAGTTTTTCAAAGCACTGGGGTTTAGCGACAGGGAAGGCATAGTAGCCTTTAGGCGGGTAGAGTTAACTAGAAGAAGGTTATCTGATTGGTGGCTAATGTCAAGGCATGAGTAAAAATTAAACCCTTCACTGCAAAAGAACAGTCCTCAACTTCACTATTTAGAGGGGAAAATATTCCGCCATATCCACGAAGTGAATGATGATGAGTGGGCGAAGCTCCGGAGGTAAACCTGGTAAACCATGAATCCTCTGTACATTTTTCCCACTCGATTTTATTACATCGCTCCCCCTAGCGTACGTTGCCGCACTAAATCGAACGATTGCCTTCAACCAATGACATGCGCCATATGTGACATCATTCCTATTTTATAAGATCTCGCGTCTTTCATCAACTACAAGTACCGCTCTCTAGTTTATAACATCTTGCATCTTTTCATCATCAGCTACATGTACCACCATCTAGTAGCCCCGCCGCGGCGGTCTAGCGGGTAAGGTACTCGGCTGCTGACCCGCAGGTCGCGGGTTCGAATCCCGGCTGCGGCGGCTGCATTTCCGATGGAGGTGGAAATGTTGTAGGCCCATGTGCTCAGATTTGGGTGCACGTTAAAGAACCCCAGGTGGTCGAAATTTCCGGAGCCCTCCACTACGGCGTCTCTCATAATCATATGGTGGTTTTGGGACGTTAAACCCCCCATATCAATCAATCAATCAATCAATCACCATCTAGTAAACACTACAAGAACTAAACGAGAGGTGGCTACATACAGGAGACGGTACCGCCATCTAGTGAACACTGCAAGAACTAAACTAGAGGTGGCTACATGGATGGATGGATGGATGCTATGAGCGTCCCCTTTATAACGGGGTGGTGACAAGTATGCCACCAGGCTCGACAAAAAAAAACCTTTTTTCTTTTTTTGATGTTGGCCTAATGCCTCTACTTCGATAAATTCTATCTTAATAGAAAAAAAGGTAAATTTTCAGCTTAAGTTCTCTGCCATTTACGGCACACTGTCCATATTTTATTTTTCCAATATTTATTTTTGTCCTTTCTCTCTAATTTTCTGCCACCAATACTCTAACCGTCTCTTACTTATTTCAATCGCGGGTGTGTTCAGCTTTCCATTGTTGTCCCTAAAACCCAAGGCTTCCTGTAGGCTCGTGCCCAAACGTACACCTGGGTGGATATCTCCACATTCAATCAGAACATGCTCCGCCGTTTCCTTATCTTTCCCGCAGCATGTGCATTGTTCTTCTTCTTTACTGAATCTTGCTTTATAACTACGCGTTCTAAGGCAACCCGATCTCGCTTCAAACAGTAAAGCGCTTCCCCTTGAATTATCGTAAAATGCCTCCCTCCTTATTTCATTTTTGCCCTTTCGGTAGTTACTCAAAGCCGGTTTTTTCTCCATAGCTGCCATCCAGTAAATCCTCTCCGCCTCCCTGACTTTTCCCTTAACGCTCTTTGTTGACATATGGCTTACAATACCCGCCGTATATTTACTAGTGAGTCGTCTAGTTCTTTTTCTCCACTGTGTGTCCACGCTCTTCCTATACAAATAACGGAACACCTTCTCTGCCCATCTACTCTCCTTCATATTTCTTAGCCTTTCTTCGAACCTTATTTTGCTCTGCGCTTCCCTCGCCTCAAAACCTGCCCATCCCATATCGCCCTTTACAGCCTCGTTTGTCGTCTTCCCGTGAGCACCCAACGCGAGGCGTCCCACAGTCCTTTGATTTACATCCATTCCCGATTGCACCTCTGCCCTCATGCACACCACTGAGTTCCCAAAAGTAAGCCCTGGAACCATTACACCCTTCCACAGACCTCGAAGCACCTCATACCTATTGTATCCCCACAACGCTCTGTGCTTCATTATTGCCGCATTCCTCTTTCCTTTTGCTGCCGAGGCTTTTTCCTGTACCTCCATGTATCTATCACTCTCATTTACCCATACTCCAAGGTACTTGTATTCACTTACCCTCGGTATTTCTTGGCCTTGTATGGACACCGTCTGATCACAGGGATCATTGAATACCATCAATCCACACTTCGTTACACTGAATCCTAGTCCAAGAGCTTCACCTTCCCTTCCGCATATATTCGCCAGCTGCTGTATATCATCTCGACTGTCCGCAAATAAGACGATATCGTCCGCATAAAATAAACCTGGAAGCTTCTGCTCAATCATCATGCCGCCCTGTTTGTGTGACAGATTAAAACCAATGTTGCTACCTTCTAGCGCTTTTTCCATACTCACCATGTACAGCATGAATAACAGCGGGGACAAAGGACATCCCTGTCTCAGACCTTTGCTAACCTCAACGTTCTCTTTGCTACGCATTCCTTCCCACTCTATGCAAACTGTATTTTCTCGGTATATCTCCCTCAAAAGCTGTATACAGTCGTCGCCCATGCCCATTCCTTTCAATATATCCCACAAAATTTCCTGATTAACGTTGTCGTATGCCCCAGTGATGTCTAGAAAAGCCACGTACAAGGGCCTATTCTCTATTTTAGATATTTCTATACACTGAGTGAGAACAAACAGGTTATCGTCTAACCGCCTGTCGACTCGAAATCCGTTCTGAAGTTCTCCCAAAATATCGTTATGTTCAGCCCATGTTTCTATTTTCATTTTTACTGCTTGCATCGCCAACCTGTATAGTACCGATGTAATGGTTAGTGGTCTATACGAGCGAATCTTGTCCTTTTCTCCCTTGCCTTTATAGATTAAGTTCATTCTACTTTGTCGCCAACTGTCCGGTATTTGTCCGTCCTTTAAGCTTTTTTCTACTGCTTTTAACAATGCTTCTTTAGTGTTATGTCCTAGTTCGTTAATGAGGCTAACGGGAATCCCATCTAAACCCGCGGCAGTGCGCTTTGGAATTTTTCCTTCGGCCTTTTTCCAGTTGAAATTATCAAGTACTAGCTCTTCCTCTGTTGCTTTCTCCGCCACACTTTTACTCACCGGGGAGATCCCCTGGACGCTCTTTTGAAACGAATCGGCTGTTACCTTTTGGATGTAACCTAGCGCTTCGTACCCTTCCAATTGATTTCCTCCTTCATCTAGAATATGTTGTTGCGTTGTGACAGACTTCCTACCTAGCGCCTTTATGTGGCTCCAAAAAATCCTAGGCGCGGCCTCCTTTTTTTGGTGTATCTCTGTCATCCAGCGTTCACTTTCACCTTTAATTTTTGCCTCTACCAATTTCTGTACAAGGGATTTTTTCTCTAAATATATTTCCCATATTTTTTTGACTTCGTCCTGCGGCCGCTTCTCCTTTTTTGCCTTTCTATGCTCCCGTGATGCTTCGCGTCGCTTCTCGATCGCCTCCCGGATTTCCTTGTTCCACCAACTTTTTGGCTTCCTTTTTCCTTTCCAGCAGACAGTTTTCTTCTCTTTCCCTATCTCCTTCGTCATTAGATGTAACAGCTCACATACTCCCAGTCCTTGCCTGGTATTTCGCCTACTTCTTCCTCGACTCTTGCGGCTATATTTATTATTTGTTTGTCATTTAAATACGAGCTGCCAGACTTTGATTCCATGCTCATATTTCCAGTTTCGTATCCCATTTGTAATGTTATTCGTTTATGATCACTACCCAAGCTGTTAATGCCTTCCTCGTCTATCCTCATTTCTGTCAGTTTGTGGTAAATTCCTTCAGTCATGAGACAATAATCAATACTTGATTGCTTGTTTCCGACTTCCCATGCGATCTGGCCGTCACATTTAGGCCCCGTGTTAACTATCTCCAGACTATGTTGCTCGCAAAGATCTAGTAATAACTTCCCATTGGTGTCTGAATATCCGTCAAGGTCATGTATGTGGGCATTCATGTCCCCTAGAAGGATGATTTCGGCCCCATTACCAAATTTCTTAATATCCGCACTCATGCAATCCACTATCTCCTGATTCTTTTCTCTGCAGTTATTCCCCGTCCACAAGTAGGCTACCCCTAGCCACGTTTCCTTTCCACCTACTGTGCCCAGAACCCAGAGGTGCTCTGAACACGTCTGTTTCACTCTAACCCATTTGGCTCCGCGATGAATTAGCATTCCTACACCCCCACCTTTCCTTTCCGATATGGTCCTGTTACACCCTTCCCAAACATAATTTTCAATATGTGGTGGCTCTTCCAAGTCTCTAAGGTGTGTTTCTGTAACCGCATACACGCCTATCTGTTCTTTGTTTAACTGCTCCTCAATCTCTAACCATTTTGCCTTCTTTCTGCCACCCTGCATGTTTATGTAACTAATTGCAACACGCGCCTTTTTCCTTTTTCTTTTACCTTTTTTCTGGTTTTTCGCAATTCTACCTGTCAAAGCGTCCTCCAGGTTGTTTTCCCTGTTACGAGCTACCCCGGACTCCGAAGGGCCCGTGAGCCCCCCAAAAAAGCCACTGCGCGTCCTGCCAGTCGCCAGCCCACCTCGTGTCCAAGCCTCTTATCGAAATGAATCTTGTCTCTTTACAGGGGACGGTACCGCATACAGGGGACGGTACCGCCATCTAGGGAACACTGCAAGAACTAAACTAGAGGTGACTACTTACAGCCTACAGGGGACGCACAGCCCACGGCCTAAGGAGCTTCGCCCCTAAAAAGAATTAACCTAGTGGTTAGTTCTCTAAGTATACGTCTAGGTGGCGTTAGCCACCGCCCCGTATAAAAGGTACAGCCGCATCCATTCATCCATCCATCCATCCATCCATCATTCTTACAGAGACCGAGCGGAAAAGGCTTCACTTTAGCTGTAAATGCCGAGCGCTTCTTCGGAAGAGAGAGCGCCGATTGTTTCGCTTTACCTGCACAAAGTGAAACAGTGTGAAATTGCCAGCATTATGAACCGAGTTTTGTCTACAATAAATAGAATTTGCTAGGCCTTCCGTGATTATTTACTCCGTGATGACAAACCGTGCTACAATACTCGCCTTCGGCTGCAGTAGTCCCTCTGTATTTTTTATTTTGTTCCATTCAAATAAAATTACCATACCTGGAACACAAATAGAAATATTGCACTATAGACATCTATAGGGGGGTCGCTCAGTGCTGCCATATTGGATATGCGGGCTTGTCTGTGTCGACGACTAATGGACGGTGCCCACTAAGCCATTGATAAGGCTTGTGCCACGCGCACCGCTGTTCGCGTTTAATTTGATGCCCATAGTACGTGCGTGGCATCCGTATGATACAGTTTTATTTTTGCTGAGACACTGGCTATGATAACATACGTTGTTCAACTTAGCGCATGTGCAATGCACCATGTCTTACATATAAAAAATTCGAGAAACAAACACATGCAGAAGGACTTGTTCTCGGGCTTGTTGGTGCTTGCTTAAAGCCATAATGTACAGTGAAAAGACCAAATGAACACACAGAACCACACTTCACAAGTGTTTGCGGCGTGTGGTATTGTGCCCATTGACTCTTTTAACACGTTTTATTAACAAACACAAGTAGTTTTTGTTCAAAAACAAAAGTAAAAAAGCAAACGAAAAAATTTGATCTACTGCATTGGAACCCATGACAACGAGGTGCGCGCGCGTGGATGAACGTGCAGCGTTAGCCGGCTAAGCTGGAGAAGAGAACGTGTAGTTTGACATATAAAACTGCTCATGCACTATGAACAAAACAAGTGTTCGCATAATCATGCTACCATACTTATTACTGTGTCCATATGTTTTGTGATTTTATGTATGCCGCGAGGTCTTCGCATACTTTATCATTATGCATAGTGTGCACGTGCGTCACGCAGCGCCAATTCTTTACTTCCGTAATGCGCCACCAACATGCCTGGGTACCTGAATACGTGGCCGACCACTGCCGTGTTGTTTCCTTGTGCATGCGCCCGTTCAGTTTTGCCTAACGATGCAAGTTGGAGCAATCAGCTGCTGGTGAGGCAAGTTGATATAACAGTCCACGAAGAGTGAGCAAAGCATCAGGTTGTTCTCTTTGCCGAAAGTTATTACCAAAAATTGAGAACACACACTGCGATTTTCCGAAAAGCACCGGCATGCTTGGCTGGCACAGATTAACAAAAACGACTTGAAGAACCGATGTTAATTGCGTCTTCGGGTGTAACATCATTACGGGAAAGTAATGAAGTCATACCCGAAGCGCTTACCTGCAAACAGAGATAGGTACTGTAAATACAAACTTGTCTGTGACCACTACGTGCAAAATAAGGGTGTCAGGGAAGTGGTTCAAATTGTGAAGGCAATCACGGAAATTCGGGTATTGCATTCAAACAAAGTGTGAAAACAGATGTGAAACAATATTCGTTCACTCGCGATTGGAAGTATAGGCAATCGGTTCAAGTGGGGGGGGTCAAGTTTTTTTAAATGTTGGTGGATTGATTCCCTAAAACGGTCTGCATCATTTTCAGGGGGGACAATACTGTACATTAGCGCACAACAACAAAAGTAATATACAAGGTAAAAATGAGTCAAAACATACGCGAAAAAAAGTGAACGGCATCATCGCAGCACGCACCACGCGAAATATACCTTGCACAATATATTCCTTGGCTGTTTGCACGAAATCCAATCAAAGACGTTCAACATCATCACTGTTTAAACCGTTCGGGGAGACGCAATGCTACATTGGTGGTGTGGTCTGCAGCAACATATTAAAATTGGTATTAATATTATATCTCCTGTAAACTTGCCTAGCTCTGCACGATGACTCGTTTTTGATGGGAGCTGTGCGATTCGCTCATCCACTGTCAAAAATGGCGGCTCGAAAGACTTTGAGCTTTCACTTGTTCATAGACCACGCATTTTTTAGTGAAAGCGATATAATGGGCCCTCGTATATTGTGGTGGGCAGCCGGTGTACGCGGTGGCTTGTATACGTGTCACACGTTTTGATTTTCCGGTCTTGTATCGGGTTAACAAGCGATGCCTTCCTGACCCGATGAGCTCGTTAAAGCATGACAACAAAAAACCGCACGGCTTCTCTTCGAACATCGTGCACAGCAACAAATGACGAGCCCTCAACGAACCGCGCTGCAGCACGCAAACTGCTGCAGGTACCCAGCGAGGTACCCGGGCATGGCGGGAGATGGCGAAAACGGTAGAAGTGACATCCCATGAACACTATGTATAGATTGCCGGTCGCTCGCGGATGAAAACGCGTATTTTTACGCTTACACAAAAGCTGGAGTAGTTGAAGCTTGTTTACTGGAGCTCTCGTGCGATTTATTCGGTCACCGCATGAAATAAAGTGATGCGTCATTAATGTTTTCATCTAGCTGTGTTCCACCTAGTAGCTCTCTCGCTCGATCACAAATTGTGCGCGGGACGCGACGGTAATGCGCATGGCTGCGCCGCGCGTAGCGATGACATCAGCTGATCGCGCCGGCCGGCTTGCTTCGCTTTGCTTCAAAGCAAATAAACATCATGCCTTAAAAGATCGCGTACTGCACTATGTATAAAACGTAAGTGCTTGTCGTTATCCCCTGATTCATTGAGAAACACAGATACAACTACTGTAGAGCATCGAACGTAGAACCGCACTACGTCTGTCGTAGAAGCAGTAGAAGGCTGTCGTCTGCTACAACAAAAATAAGATAATACAATTTGCAAGAAACAGTGTAAGTTTTGTAAATTGTTCTTTTGAATAAGCTTATGATGTTTTTTAAGGTAATTTCCCAGTTTAAATCCACTTTTTTTTAGTTTCATACGGCAACAGTTTTTTGCAATCAGATATATAGGCCGAAGAAATCCACAGCCCCAAATCCATACGCAGCCAAAGCCACTTGTTGCTTGCCTTCACTTTTTTCGTTCGTACACCTTTTCCATGTGTATTTTTTGTGTGCGCTATGTGCAAAAGAACATTGAAGGTGAAAGCATTAAATTTACGCAAGGAAGCAGCAATCCTCGTTCGGGCGATATGCAAAGATTGCGCGCTGTTCCCGCGGTTTTTTAAGTGCGGATCCAGTGCGAGTCGTCCAATGAATCGGCGGACTGTGCGGGCGCTCGAAGAACTCCGAGGTGACGGCTGATGCCTGTGGGGCCTAGTTAGTATGAGGCACCAATTACCAGCGTGTTGGGTGCTGCGCAATTAATGCGGCTGATGTAGAGCACGTAGCCAGTTTCCAACCCGTCAACTAAGGAAGCTGATCGGTTTCGCCAAGGCGAACGCGGAAGACTCGAGCGCGGAAAGAAAGGAGGCTTCTTCGTTCTGAAGGTTCACAAATGGAGCAGTCAAGGCCGCCCCCATTCGGGATTAGAAGGGGAAAACTTCCTCGGAAAAGCGTCTAGCAAGAGGCAGGTCAGGCGCCACCGTCTGAGTTTAAGCCATTGTTGGCACGCACGCCTGTCATTGAGAATGACGCGAGGACGCGACCACTTGGCTGACCGAGACATAGTGGCGGGAGGGAGACGAGCATAATCTGCCCCACTGTTGTTAAGATGTCGGAGCGCCTCGCTGTCGCATGTATACCTGGTAAGCGCACAGAGCGCAACGGTGTACTCACCGCTCTTAGGGACGCTTCTACGAAGAAACATTTAATGAGAGAGCCGACGGGGCTCGAGCGTGAGAACGGCCACCGACGGAAGTCGGCCGACAGGGGCAGCACGGCCTGCGATAGGAGAGAGTGTCATACGCGGAGAACCTATCCCTTTGCGTGTTGTATTTGGTAACGCGGTTTTTACCAATGCAGCGTCTATTATGAAAGTGTTTCTGCAATTGGTTCTGGCAATGCGAGCCCACACGTGTGATTGGTTTTCGTGAAGACTCTTTGTTCGACCAAGGGTTGAAAAGAGGATGTTTGAATGTGAAAAGAGAGCGGATGTTCGGGCTTGGACTCGGGCGGTAGCCTGAGGCTGCAATAAAGCGTCTCTTCACCGGACTACGGCTCTTCCTTCGCGCTGCCACCGTGCACTCGAGTCATCGAGGGGACCCATTCCGAACCTCAAACATCTTCTCTCCTTAGCTAGTGTTTAAGCTAGTCGAGGAGGAGGAATTTAACTGGCGCAGTCGACGTGGAGTGGAGAGCCCGCAGCGAGGAAGGCGCTGAAGTCCGGCAAGCTGAGAAGACGCTCACCGCTTCGGGACCTGCTGGCGCGCGGCGAGAAGCAGCATTGACAGTCGGTACGAGCCTGCTGGTCAACATTGGAGCGTGGAGTTCGGCTGTGCGTCACTGAACAAGAGCAGAGCCAATGGTCGTCGTTGAGAGACGGACCTACCGGGGAGGCGCTGCAGGGTGCTGCTTCAGGAGCAGAGCAGCAGGGCAGTCGATGTGACAGACTGAGTCAGCGACAGAGGTGACCGAGCGGAGACCTGCTGCATAGGAAGTGGTCGTCGCACATAGCGTTGGTGACGAGGCTGACGCCGTTCCAACTGTCAAGTGCATCGGGCGACGCATCACTGCAAGGTGAGGCCTTGTGCTCTCTCGGGTTCCAATTTTTTTTCCTTACTGAATGCACTTGCGTTCAGGCACACTCTGGGAGATGGCGGATTCAGAGAGATGTGATGGAAGGTGACAGTGTGAATGAATTGGATCGCACCCGCGAATTGCAACTCGAGATAGAAGTGTTAAAGCTGAAGCTTGAGCTAGAGAAAGTGAAGTCATCGCGTGCATGTCAGAAGAGCCGGAAAACTGGAACCAGCATTCTAGTATCGCACGGTACGCGAAAGAGCTGAAAGCAGTCCTAGTGCCCATGCCCAGTAGTGAGCCGATGATTCCGGCTTGGTTCAAGAACGTGGACGCTCTTTTTGTGGCACTGAGCATTCCTGAGGAAATTCAGGGCACAATTATGTTGCCATTTTTAACTGAGAAGATACCTACGTTCGTGGCCAATCAATCGGAAGTTGGGGTAATGCCTTATTCAGATATAAAGTTGAGGGTGCTAAGGGAGCTGAGGATGACTCCAACCGAGTACCATAGAATGTTTTTGGAAATCAAACGAGGAGCCGGTGAATCGTGGAGCCAAGTGAAGGCACGCCTGGAAACCATGTTTACGTACCACCTTCAAAGTAGAGAGGTAATGTCTTTCGAAAGCCTTCAGAAATTACTCATAGCTGACAGGCTGAAGCAGCTAATGCCGACTGGTGTCCGCTCAATGGTCATTCAGCAAGAAATAAAGGGCTGGTTGAAGCCCAAGGATATTGCAGAGTTAGCTGCCAATTTTAAAGAGAGCCTTGACCGCAGCAGGCAGAGAGTTGCGCAATGGAGTTACCGTGGTACTGCGACAAGAAATCAAAGTTGCCGAGCGCAAGCCAAGCACTTTGCTAGTGCTAATTTCCGGCCTAGTTCAGGAGTGTGTTTTGGATGCGGACGGCGGGGTCACTTCCAAAGAAACTGCGAGCTCTCACGTGACACAGCTCCTAATAAAGCAGAAGTTTCTTGCTTAGCTGCCCAGAATGAGCGGTCATTTGAGAGCCCAGCTACATCACTGCGACACCCTGCCGTCATGAAAAACTCACTCATGAGAGACCGGCATCTTTACATTCTCGTGGGAAGCAAGTCCTGTTTCGCACGCGTTGACACGGGTGCGGATGTTGCAGTGGTTCGAGAGAGTGAAGTGTCCGCTGAAGTTTTGGACCAGAGTAGGGGCACAATAAGGCTAACAGACGCTTTCGGTCATAATGTTACTGCACGTCTGCTGTACGTACCTCTGGCTCTCCCAACCTCGTCGGGAAGCGCTGCTCAGCCTGTAAAATTGCGATGCGCAGTGACCGACCAGTTGAATACGAGTGTGTCGGTATTGCTCAGTCCCGCTGAATATGAGTGACTTCGCCATCACCGGCAAAATCCACTGCGCGACCTAAATGAGGGTAATAAAGGAGAAATCAGCTGTTCAAAACAGGGCATTACACCGAAGCAGCATTCACCGATGAGGGAGCCAGAGCATGTGTCTCGAGGTTTTAGCCTTAGTGCTTACGCCGTGCAGCGCACAGTGGAGAAACAGGACTGCCGAGCAAGGAAGCCGCAAACGATTAAGTCCGCTTCACTTGTAGAGCAGGCGCAGTTGAAAAGTTGTAATTCTGCTGCGGAATGTGATGTGGACAGCGAGCGGCTTGGTTCATTTCGTGGAAATTATCGCGACAGGGAAGAGAAACGCGATGAGCTTCTGGCTGATGTGTGGCATCAGGTGAAAAGGGGGTCGCACGTCAAGAGAACTGGTAGAAAGCAGTTAGACCGGAAGCGGCCACGCCAGTCTGTGGTGTCAGAGTCGAGCCGAGAGGAAGTGTCAGCGATCGACAACCCTTGCGGTGGTAACTGCCCAGAAAAGAAAACGAGAAAGCGCGTCAAAAAGCGGCTAGCATGGGGTTTCGGCGGTAGAACGAGGGGGTTCTAAGTCTGGCGTATTCCCCGTTGAAAAGGAAAGGTTCTCAGGACGGGACCGTCACTTGTGCGATTCAAGAGTGAAGTGGAACCATAAGTTATTGGAAGAATAAAAGTACCAAATTTTTTTTGAAGGTATTTTTGTTCTGCGTTGTGTTTTTTTTTTCAGTTTTGAAACAGTTTTTTTGTTATCGCCCTAGACAAAAGTTATTGTAGTAACTAGTTATGCGTTTACATTTTTTAGTGTTTGTGTATGGCATGTTACCGATGAGCGGTGACATTGTGAATGGCTTTGTGCGGAAAGTCAGGTAATTATCGGTAACGGCAGTTCGAGAGTGTTGAACACGCTGCCGTACAACGTAGAGCACATGCAGCGTTTGATTGAGGTAGAGGGCTTAGCATTGTTTTCTAAGTTGACGGCGAACAACCCCAGCAAAGCTATTGTTTCGCCACGAACGCATCGAAAAAGGCAATTAGAGGTTGCCTCTCCCAAGCGATAGGGTAATAGCAACGATCAGTCGCATTCTTCAGTAATAGACTGAACCAATGGCAACAAGAGGCATCCACAGTTGAATGAAAGGCGAATAGGAAACGAAAATTGTTGGTAATTAGACGCTTTGAGTGAGGCTGCTGATACTCTTTCGCGTCTCGGATGACCACTGGGTTGCCTGATTGTACCTCTTTGTGGAAAAGTGACGTTTTGTCTGTTTCATATGGTTGAGTATTGTTGTTGATGATGATATTAAGCCACTGAAACAGTTTCTGTGAATTGAATGACTGTACAGTAGTATGCTTCGCACGTTTAAGTGTTAAGCTTCATGTTTAATTGAGTCGAACAGACTAATTGATCTGGTGTTATGTAAAAATGTTTGTTTGTTGTACCAGACATTTTTTATTGTGTTGTTTTTGAGATGTGAGCTCGCATCTAAGTGGTAGAACGGCTTTTAGGCGTAGTTATGTGTTCTGTAGGAATAATTTTGCAGATTAAATAGGGTAGCGTTTGAGAAGTAAGTTCATTATCAACTTTTTTTCTTGTCGCGATAGGTTAAGACTTAGGTATACCTGTACCGCTGGGTCCATCGCTCTCTTTAGGTGTGTCATGCGGGGCCTGGAGGGCGCATGGAGTGGGTCTCCCGTGTTGGGACAATGACCGTGTGGTGTTGTGAGTTTAAAAGACAATGTGCCGCCGGACTATGCACGGTGCGTGTGCCCTGTGACAAGCTAATGCGAATGGACTGGCGCTGTGGACTTAACATTCTGATTGCGATATTCAGTGTTGTTTATTACGAAAGTGTTTGCTTTCGGAGGACGATTTGAGAGCATATGTGTTGCTGCGTCTATTTCGCAGAAGTACGCGGAAGTTCTCCTGTTGAGATGGAAGTGGTAATCGGTTCACGCATGTGCGTGCACCGAGAGTAAGTTTATTTTGAGCGAGTTTTTGTTTGTTTTTGTATCGCGTTACAGGACATCGAGTATCCAGTAACACTCTTGAGGGGAGAGGACTTAGTATGAGGCACCAATTACCAGCGTGTTGGGTGCTGCGCAATTAATGCGGCTGATGTAGAGCACGTAGCCAGTTCCCAACCCGTCAACTAAGGAAGCTGATCGGTTCGGCGAAGGCGAACGCGGAAGACTCGAGCACAGAAAAGAAAGGAGACTTCTTCATTCTCACGGTTCACAAGTGGAGCAGTCGAGGCCGCGCCCCCGTTAGGGATTAGAAGGGGAAAGCTTACTCGGAAAAGCGTCTAGCAAGAGGCAGGTCAGGTGCCACCCTCTGAGTTTACGCCATTGTTGGCAGGCACGCGTGTCATTGAGAATGACGCGGGGACGCGACCACTTGGCTGACCGAGACATAGTGGCGGGAGGGAGACGAGCATAATCTCCCCCGCTGTTGTTAAGATGTCGGAGCGCCTCGCTGTCGCATGTATACCTGGTAAGCGCACAGAGTGCAACGATGTACTCACTGCTCTTGGGGACGCTTCTACGAAGCAACATTTAATGAGAGAGCCGATGGGGCTCGAGCGTGAGAACGGCCACCGACGGAAGTCGGCCGACAGGGGCAGCACGGCCTGCTATGGGAGAGAGTGTCACACGCGGAGAACCTATCCCTTTGCGTGTTGTATTTGTAACGCGGTTTTTACCAATGCAGCGTCTATAATGAAAGTGTTTCTGCAATTGGTTGTGGCAATGCGAGCCCACACGTGTGATTGGTTTTTGTGAAGACTCTTTGTTCGACCAAGGGTTGAAAAGAGGATGTTTGAATGTGAAAAGAGAGCGGATGTTTGGGCTTGGACTCGGGCAGTAGCCTGAGGCTGCAATAAAGCGCCTCTTCACCGGACTACGGCTCCTCTTGCGCGCTGCAACCGTGCACTCGAGTCATCGAGGGGACCCATTCCGAACCTCAAACATCTTCCCTTCTTAGCTAGTGTTGAAGCTAGTCGAGGAGGAGAAAACTAACTGGCCTTTTCTCCCAAAAGTGCGAAATAAACTAAAGGTAAGTGGGACACGTTATCATGTAGACTGAGTATGCCACTCAGTGGAAGTGTGTGTGGCCGCACTCGAACGAGGCGTCGTGAAACGGCAGCCTTACGCGCCTTTGTGAGTGCGGTTACCGATTCGCTTTGACAACGCAGACACTAGCGGAGCTATGGCGCATCCGCACGGCCTTATGGGAGCTAATTCGCGAGAACTGCGGCAACATGCATATCTGTGCTGATTGATTTTTAGATGCGGAAGCATCTTATACTCGCGCCTTGTAGTGCGCCGTCCGCACCGCTTCTCGAACATTCGACAGCGGACGCGCGCGCATGCGCCATCGCCCACCATCTGTGCCGCGCGCGCTTCTCCTTCGAGAACATTCGACAGCTGACAGCGCATGCGCCGTCGCCATCTGTGCCGCGCGCGCGCTTCTCCTTCGAGAACATTCGACAGCTGACAGCGCATGCACCGTCGCGCTGTATATATACTCAAGGTCGGCGCTCGCTCGCTCAGTTGCCGCTCGTCCGTTGGTTTGTACGGCGCGTCGACGTCCGAAGTCGCCGTGAAATGAATGCCAACGAATCCACAAACACAATGATCGACGTCCCTTCGACCAGCGCCGCCCTTTCGCATACGTGTGTACGTGTTCACTCATTTAACACCCCCTCCTACAACCACGTTAACCAATTTAGCCATCGACCCAAGTAAGTCGCAATTTAACACCCCATTTCACAACCACGTTAACCAATTTAGCCATTGACCCAAGTAAGTCGCAATTTAACACCCCGTTAACCAATTATATGCTCCGCATCCTCCTCAGTGTTCCCCCGAGGGAAGCTGCGGGCAATTTTTTTTCTTATGTGCGATATACCGAGCAGAACGCACGCGGCGCTTGCTATGTTGTTTAAACAAAGTCTGAAGCACCATTTGATGCAAGGCCGAACTTTGTTTACGTTCGCTGGCGATAACATTTTGGTTCGCTTCCCCCAGCCAACCGCCAAGTGGGTATGATAAGCATACGTTCACGGTGAAGCATTGTTATGCCCCTGAACACTGGCTTTTGCTTGTTAAACGTTATAATGTGCGTGCCTAATTTAGAGAGAGAGAGAGGTGTTCATGCAATCTATATATGCCTGCACGGCGCCTTTGCTTGTAACTAATATAGTACGGGCCAGCACCTACATTGTAAAGAGCCATCCACTTCTACCCTGAACACCGCGCCGTTTGCCTAGCGCTCCGCGGAGTGCCTCAGCCGGGCGCTTCGGAAACAACGCGCAAGCGCAATGACAGCTGTAGGCGGAGCCTTCGCGTCGTCGCCTGCTCGAGCTTGGCCGCTCAACCTAAGTGTGGCAGCTTGGGCTAGTTGGTATGAGATGACGATAGTTATAGCGTGAGAACAGAACGACGCCACAGAGACAAGAAGGACGTCCTTCTTGCCTCTGTGTCGTCGTACTCTTCTCGCGCTATAACTATCGTCGCTCAACTGAATTGTGCCTACTTTGCGGTGAAGCAAGCATCAGTCTTGTTATTTGCGCACGCAAATTGAGAATCCGGTGCGGTTCTCGAAAAGATGAATGACTGTGCCTTTTCTGCAAGCGATTCGATAAGTAATAAACCTCGCCTCTTTCAAACCATGCTAGCACTGCCACAACTGAGTGATTAGGTGGAAGAGAAAAAATATTCCCAGAGCTGACACGACTTTTTTGATCAACCCAAAGTTCGGCATCGCCTAAAGCACCATAAAATTCAACTGGGTGTATTACGCCCGGTATTAGGTGTGTACACTATAGCAATGCACCGGCTGCAATTCCCTGTTATTAAAATAAGTAACAGAAGAGTGCATAGCCATGACTTAGTCTTATCTGGTCAAGAAATGAAAAAAAAAGTTCTGTTTAAGCTTATCTGAAAGTAAAAATAAAATGTTGGGACATTTACAAATGCCTTTCAGTTAGCTCAAATGTTTTACTTAGATAACTATAGTAGATTATTGAGAAGCGGGTGGCATTACCATGAGCCTCGATCAGCGCCTTCATCTTATCCGCAAGAGACGCATACAAGGCGTAGCAGGTCTGAACGTTCGGCCTGGCTTCCTCCCAGCAGTCTTCTAATGCTGACCAAAGGTTGTTCGAAGACAAGCTATGCAGGCAGCGGGAGCACAACGTTGCCATCATGTTTCCCCATATGTTCTCAATGATGTTCATGTCTTGCGAATTGTGGTGGCCATTCCAGCTCAGCAACTCTACGTTCTTGCAGGAAATAGGAAGTCAGCTTGGATGTGTGTACTGGGAAGCAGTATTGTTGAATAATAAAATCTATCTGTAAACACCTTCCCCAAAAGGCATGACAATGAACCATCGTCTAGATTGGAGCAGTAGCTCTCAGCTATGAAACAGCCATGCACCCTTACGAGATAATCGAGGCCATTCTTCGTTATTGCCCCGCAGACAGTCATTGAACTTCGCCCATTGGCGGGTACTTGACCTATGTATCGCAGCATATATCTGCAGGAAATTACCAAGTGTAGTTTAGTAACAGACAACTATGGCTTTATGATGCTGCAACATTTAAACGCGGAAAATAGTAGCGCGACAAAGTAATGACTGAGCCAATGATGGACGATTTTTTTGTTGTTACCATGGGGACATCAGGCGTTGGGGCCACACACTTGTGGTAGCTACTCATATTTGTAGTGTTTGATGGGCATGAAGAAGAGACTCCGAGGGCAAAATGAGGTTACCATAAAAATATAGACGACGAGCTTTAGCAGACTCGGCCTGAGATGCCATAGCCGCCGACCAGTTGGCCTGCGGGTCGTCTACAGAGGTTTTCGGGCGTGTTTTCCGAAATATGACTCACACGTGCATCAACTTTCAAACTTAAAGCCACCTTCGGGAGTGCCTTCATGAGTTGAAACGGTGTTACAAAAAATTTATATAAACTTGCTAAATGTACATACAACATTCATCACAAAAAAGGCATTTAGTTAAGTGTTTTAGAAAACATTGTTTAGTTTCCTACATAAAAACGAAAGATAGAGGGGCTGTTCTTAGTGTCTAATAAACTTCAGTCAATTATCTTCCTGTTAGATATCTCTCGCAACTTGCATTAACTAAGTGAAAGAAGGTTTTGGCAATATTTAGCCGTTAATTTGGAATCAATAAAGTGTTACCATGAAGTGCACAGTCACAACACAGGTAACTAGCGCTGCTAAAAGCAGCGGCTCGAATTCACACAAACACGACTTCTTGAAAGCATAAAAACACTGCTTCAAATACCGCGTGTTCGTGGGGCGCTGAATTCATGTTTTTCGACAATGCATGCACGTTTGGGACCCCACTGAGTCCCGAACGTGCACTGGCTTGTGAATACTATGCGTCTTCAGTGAGATGCAGACCAGTAGGCGTGATCTTCTGCAAATTCGAGCCGCTTCGCCTTGTTTTCCGCTCGATTGAGTGGAGCTTCCTGGCAGCTGTCCGGCTTCTATGTCCTATTTTGTAGAAGAGGCGCTTCGCGGTTGTAGCCGAAATGTGGTTGAGCCTGTGCACAGCCTGTACTTCTTGGACTGCACTTCTTAGATGTTCCTGCTACGGCTGCCACAATTTGCAGGTCTTCG
This sequence comes from Rhipicephalus annulatus, assembly GCA_013436015.1. NCBI lineage: Eukaryota > Metazoa > Arthropoda > Arachnida > Ixodida > Ixodidae > Rhipicephalus > Rhipicephalus annulatus. The sequence continues at coordinate 254,528 of WOVY01009850.1, forward strand.
TCCTTTGTAGTCACCCGGCGACGACGCTGCTGAGAGCATCTTCATTGTGTCCCCAATTTTTGCACGCTTGACTGATCCGTTTGACAGTTGCAAGAGCATGGTTTCTAATCTCAGATATAGCACGTTGAAAATAATCTCGAAGGCATAAATCTACGATGCGTGGTCCTTCGTCTTCCGGCACTTTCAGCATGGTCCTTGAATCGGAAAGCAATACTGTAATGAAGTAATACCGGACACATCTAGTCTGTTATCCCGCGGCAATAAAACAAGAAAGTTTGATGGCACTACAAATTGAAGGGTCACAACAAATTACCGCAGTAGGCTAACGTTTTGAGCCAAGAAAGATATAAAGCGATGAGCGGGCCTTGTGTCGCCAAGATACAAAAAGTATGGAAGCAATATTCCGCAACTGCTTACAGCAGTAAAAATTTGTCATCGGCGCTTGATTGGTGCACTGATTGCCTCGTACGAGATCCGCAAAAAACTTCGCTAGAACGTTTCCTAATTTGTCTGCATGAATCACACGAAGAAACACGGCTGCTGGTAAGCAGTGAATAAGGGTGGAATATCCACGAGTTAAATTTGATAGCACATGACAGCAGTGCTATCGGCAAAACAAATATGTTATATCAATTTTATTAGATTAGCAGACTAGTCACATTATTTTGTTCACAGGTTAGTAACTAATCAACATTTTCAAACATTGCAAGCAGTTATGTTAGGCCTTGCTTAATATCTTTTTCGCGGCGCCTAGATGGTCGAAATTTCCAGAGCCTTCCACTACGGCATCTCTCATAATTATATGGTGGTTTTGGGACGTTAAACCCCACATATAAATCATTTTTCGCGGCGCCCAACTTTGCGCTGACCAAAGCAGTCATGTGAGCTGCGGGATAATATTTCTTTACACTGAATAGCTTAGTTGTGGCAGTGCAAGTGCGGCGTGAAAGTTTTGCTCATGTATGGGCCGCGGTTTCTTACTTGTGCGATTGCTTTAAAAAAATTCACAGCCTCTGCGCTTTTTGAGAACCACACCAACTTCTCTATTTGCGTACTTACATAACACGAGTGATGCTTGCTTCATCGCAAAGCAGGCGCGATTTGGTGAAGTGGCTACGCTTTAGCAGACGATGCTGCGAAGGCCCCGCTACAGCTGCCATTGCGATTGCGTGCTAGTTTCCGAAGCACCCGGCAGAGGCACTCCGCGGAGCGCTGGCCACACGGCGCGGTGTTCAGGGTAGAATGCGACGGCTCTGTACGCCCGACTGTGAAGAAAACTGACACGCACAATGTGAGATCTTCTAATCTGCCAGAGCTGCTTTTTATAAAATAATGTACTGCCAGCATGTTTAAAGTATGTTTCAATGCTGTGTAGTTGTGTAGTGGCTGATGCAAGCATTTATAGTTTCGATAGAATAATACTTCTCATCTGACTAACTCATCAGGTGTTTGGCTGTTTCAGCACAACCAAGGCGAAGAGGAAAGGAAGACGGGTAATGATAAAAGCAGTGCCGACTCTTGTTTGCACTAGAATACGTATGTTGGTATACTTATGGGGACTGCCTTTCTGTTCTACTTTTTGCCCAGTTTATGCTACGACACAGTTGTCAGAAATACAAGAGGAAACACTTAAATTATCTTCCAAAGATCATAGTGACTAAATGCCTAGTAATGCGCAGCACGACAAAAGAACAATGTAGATCAGTAAGAACAATGTGGGACAAGTACATTCTGCCATCTGAAAAATGTATTGCGCAAATTGTGGCCTAATAGACCTCTGCCCCTGTTAGCAAACGCTGGATGTCGCTACGAGCACATCACACACTTTCCCTCCTTTGGTGCAGGGGCTGTTTGGTAAGGAAGTTCTGCCGGCGGGATCTTTCTGCATAGCAGGGCTGAGCGTGTCTGCATTCCTCATACAAAATATTGGCAAATTCTTTTTTAATGTCACTAAAAAGAAAAAAGTATCTGCCTATAATGAACGATTATGTTAGGTTGACATGCAGAGAATTTCTCGTCGCAGATAACAGCCGTGAAACAAATTCTTCCTCGAAAGCGAACGTTCTGCACATTGACTGTGACAGATGCTTTGAAGATTGTTTGCATGGTATGGACGTTAACGCACCTAATTTTTTTTCGACATGTGCACTGCAGCTTTAAACGAGGCACAGCATTAGCTGCTGCAATCTTTTGAGCTGCCATGAGATATAATACGAACAAGATTCTCACTCACGTTGCAAAGTTCTGATAGAAGATGAATGGAAAAAGAAAACAACAAACACTTTTTGTCGTGCATCAGGCAGGGGTTAACAAATGCTCGCTAAAATAAAGCAAAATTGTGGTGACGTTCCTCATAGCTCACTGAAGATTTATTCGATCTTAAACTCTATATTTTCAGTATATACGTAATATTTTGTACAGTTTCATCGCTCCATCTAACTCCTCCGACGCATTTGCATATTTACATTGCTCCCTTAACACTTAACACACAAACTTGTAGTGTTCATCGTCACTTCACAAATATCGATTGGTAAAAGTACCGTATATGTGAAACGATATTCTCTGCTCTTTACATAAAGACATGACGCCTCCGATAAAACGAGTTATATCTTTATTGGCTTTGTGTAGTCGTCACGGTGAGGTGTATATGCTGCATCAGCAATAGTCCGGTGATCATGCAATTCTTTTTCTGTGCGAAGCGCACACACTGAGATATACCCAGGCACAAATCGTCGCATCAAGTGTAATTTACTTTTACTAAAATGTGGAATCAAGTTTTGTAGACAGCCGATCACTGCCACAACGAGTGCTAGTGTGTTCGCAAACAAGACGCATTGTTATTCATGCTGCATACACCAGGCACACGTATCACAGTTGGGTAACCAATACTGTCGAGGCCTTTTAACGCGCACTACACGAAACAATCAACAGTGCACATTTTCGAAGATGATGCCACTGTTCTTCGCACAGGCCGCCACGTATGTTCACTTCAAGATAAATGGCTAGCGTGGCAAATATTTCATGAAGCAGTTTACCATACAGCTAGACGTTTGCTGACATATACGCTACAGCTTTGAAAAAGAAAAGTAAAACTGTCCCGCACTGAGCCACAAGCGGGAGTGTTTTGCCAGCCACACCTTGCGCGTGCACTAGTCAGGTAACACTGTAACATGCCCCGGTAAAGGCTCGTTGCTGAACACCTCAAGTGAATGAGGGTCCAGTTGGAAAAAAACAGGCGTTATTGGTTTCGTAACTTGTTCATTTCCAACCAGACCTTCAGTTGCACGAGTTCTATGGCCGATAATATTCAGGGAAAATTCGTGCAATGAGTTATACAGTTGGCAGTCTGTGCTTGTCCCACAGTGTTCTTAATGATGTCTCTAGCTCTTACGCTGCACTGTTCCTTACTGCTCATTCATAGATACTAGCCGAGCTTGCCACTGTTTTGTGCAAAATGCATGTTGGCAAGTGCTATGGTGTTCATAGCACTAAATATTTAAGAGGAAAATTATCTTTTGATATTGAGTAAGTTGCAATCATGTTCATTTATTACAAGTAATCATTGATTATGCATAAATCCATGTTCATTCTCATAATGCTCGTGACTGTGAATATTGAAATAGATGGCGCATATAAAAACACAGGCTTTAGCAAAACAACGTTCATGCTATTTTCTTGAACAGCTGACAAAACACTTTTGCATTCTTATTTGCAGTTCATGGGAATGTGTTTTAAATACATTCCTACTGCTAACCACACTGCCAGTTCACAATGGGGGCAATATTAACCTTGGATGAAATAAATTTTAGGAATGGAGAGAAAAAAAGGGGCAGGCCGGGAGGCTTACTTGTTATTGAAATCCGTTTTGCTACCCAGCACAATATTATGCAAGATTTTTATAGAGTGGTTCTGCGTCTTTCATGGATATCTGCAAACCAAAAACTTTGGGTAAAACTGTTTGTCTTCCAAATTGGTTGCAATACTGTGGAGGCTGCAAGGCTGCTTAGCCATTATGAATGGTGGAAATTCCTGGACATTTGTTTATCCATGCAGCATCAGCTGCTTGGTGTCTTCATGGCATCTTTGCAGATTGATTGATTGATATGTGTGGTTTAACGTCCCAAAACAACCATATGAATATGAGAGATGCCTTAGTGGAGGGCTCCGGAAATTTCGACCACCTGGGGTTCTTTAACGTGCACTCAAATCCGAGCACACGGGCCTACAACATTTCCGTCTCTATCGGAAATGCAGCCGCCGCAGCCGGGATTCGAACCCGCGACCTGCGGGTCAGCAGCCGAGTACCTTAGCAACTAGACCACCGCGGCGGGGCATCTTTTCAGATGCGTTTGGTGAATGAACAAGCAGGTTGCAATACCGGCAAAGCTATTTGGCAGCTCCTGTTGTGCATGCCTTACATCTCAAGTAGATCAAATATTTATGTTTCACTGTGTGGCCTCTAATTTTTAAAGTGACGCTTCTTTTTGTTTCATATTTGAGTTTTGATGCTTTGACAGCAAGTGTTTCGGAACAAATAACTGATCCTAATAATGACAAAACACCCTTCATACTTTGTCCTTAGGAGAAGCTGGCACACAGCTATAGCTGATTTGACTGTTTATTTGTGGCTGTAATAGTTATGGGAAAGTACGAAGTGCAAGTTCGGATTGGAGCGGTCGGTGACACATGTTTAGGCTCTGCCATGTTGCTTTGCAACCAGAGTTTCTTGTGCCCACAAATACAATAAAGCCATATGATGTGGATTATAAACGAAATTACCGTATCACATAATGCTCCGTCTTATTATGGGCCCAACAAATGCAAATATCTCCAGCTTACCACTATATTGGGATCCTAAACCAACACTACGTTGAAATTTATTCATGGTGCGGCAGCTGTATATGAGTCTACAATAATGCAAAGCCGTGATAATTTTTCTATATGCTGTCAAAACAGTAATGTTCAACACACTGGATAATACAAAAGAGGCCTTCGCCTATTTCGCTTTTTTTCCCTCTATGCTTCATTCATCGGGTTGCCTCTTCTGCTTGCCGTGTGCTCCTCCTCACTGTGCAAGGAGGAAGAGCAGTGGGCACACAAACACGTATTTTAAAAAATGTTGACGTAAAGTGAGTACTGAGAGGTTGAACACTTCCAAAAGTCTCAAGGAAGAGCAGGGGTTGTTTCTAGCAACTTTTTGGGCACCTGTGGCTATTTGTGCTGCTGCAGTTGTAATTCTTGATCAGGCCACTATTCTGAACTCTTCGCAAACATTTGCTTGAAATGTTAAAAAACAATTGGAGGTCACTTGGTTCCCTTTGTTGCAGTTACATACAGAACTAGGTTTCATTGTGTAAGCAAACTCTGTTCACTATAAATCAGTCATAATGATATGTGAAATTCAGAAAAGATGTACAGAAAAGTTTAGGAAAGGCTAAGCGGTTGCGCCTTGAACGTGAAGGAGATATCCTGCTTCTGAGAGGCCAATAGACATAGTCTAGTAGTCTCGACATTACATGCACTGTAAAATATTCTGATATGGTGCTTTTCATGCATGTTAAAATGAGAAGGGTTTTAATCGAACACTTGTCATTTTGACCTTCATTGCTGAAATCGCATAACATAGGTGTAATCCATGAATCGCTTTATGCCTTCTGGTTTTATGTAAATGGTGCGCTTACTGAGTCGGTATAACTTGATTTGGATAAACTCATAAATGTTCTATTTTTTTACTTACAGCTGGTGTATTTTGAAATATGCCGTGTGGTCGATGCAAATGCAATCGGCAACGTACTTGATTATCACTATCACCATCCTAACGACACCTGGTACAGAGCATAGAGTGACAAAAAAATAATAGTACTTAACATTACTGCCTACATACACTTACATGTCTCAAAATCTGTTGGAAACTTTGGTAAAAATGTGTGTACATTTTTGTTTCACTCCAACTAAATATTCTGGCTGTAATCAAACCAGCTTCTGCTCTTTTATTATCCTCACATGATTTTGTGCGCAAAAAAAGTATCAATGCCACATCTTTTCTTTTTCAGCCTACTCACTACTACACTATTGAAATTTAACAGACGACACTACCATTAAATTATAGGGATGTTTCAAGAAGTAATTTTATTCCAATTGTCAAAAACGTTAACGTATTAGTCGCTTGTCACAAAGTTTTTTTTTTACCCGTTTTCAAAATTTCGTCACAATAATATCTAAAACATTCTAAGTAGTTTGCTTGGCATCATTTTCTGCTAGTTCTCATTATAATGTGTTCAGCAGGGACACGGAGCCCTTAAATTTGGAGTTCTTTCCTTTACTCAATAATCTGAAACAGTGAATCCTGTTCATCTTAACGGTGTGCGACTTGTTTTTAATCAGTTGTGCGTGTGTTCGTGTAGGTAATTTAGGTGGGAGGGCACACCATTGCCACCTCATGTGACTTGCAGATTTTCTGAGAACTAACAAATACATAATACTGCCAAAGAAGTATAGGGAATATTATTGAGAGGAATTCAATGTACTTGTCAAAAAATAAAAGTGGAAGAAAAAATAACTTGCCGTAGAAAGGGTCTGAACCTTTGACCAACGAATAAAGCGTGCTGTGCTGTACAAACTGAGCTACTGCAGCAGCTATCACCCCTTCCATTTTGTACGTTATATATGTGCACCTAATCATAGGAGGGTCACTCGGCACTGCATGTGGCCATTATGGCTAGTTTGGGGCGCTTTTTTTTCCTATGGACATCACGTAGCACGTGATCTTATTACAAGCAGGCAGCCTGACTCACCCTGCTGCGTTTAATGCACATATATACCCCAAACGTGGACGGGGGGGGGGGGGGTAGAGCATTAGAGTGTTATTACAAGGTCACAGGTTCAGTCTTTGCCCACGGCAAGTTACCCTTTTTTACGCAATTCTTTCTTCCCCATTATATTACATTTACTTCCAATAATATCCTTCGTACTTTTTCCGGCAGCATTCTCTCATAGTTATCATTATTACCGTTTCTAACAAAGAAAAACGAGCCCTTAAGCGTGCACTTCTTTCCTTCATTTGTAAAGAAGAACTTATTCTGGCAGGTTTGGTGCCGCGAGGTTGTATATGAGGGTAATGGCTCAGCCGTTATCTAATAATAAGTTCGCGTGCTGCATAACGCCAGCACGCAAAAAAAGAAAAACGTGTCCCACACACAGCATATTGGCAACAGGCCGTGCTGACTGACTCTCCTACGATTAAATGCACATATATAATACACACAGTGGAAGGAGGGAAAACCGCCAAGGTAGCTCAGTTGGTAGGGCATCGGACACGTTATTCGAAGGTCGCACGCTGGGTTCCTGCGCAGGGCAAGTTATTTTTTCTTTTACTTTTCTTTTTTGACAATTACGTTTAAAAACTTTGAAAATATATCCTATACTCTCCTTAACAGCATTATCTGCTAGCTCTGAACAATATTTTGTCGGACAAAAAAACAGGTCTTTAAACGTAAACTTGTATTCTTTTTGCAGATTTTCTCGTGTGTGCTGCAAAAGGTACTTTATAATTTGAAAAAGATAACATAATGTGCAAGTGTCAAAGCTGGGTCTTGCAGGGAATACAATTAAGCTTTGTTTTGAAGAAGAATCAACCATTCAACCTCTTACCTAAAGAATGGCTACAGGACATGGTACTGAATGCACTTTGTTATCTTTAAAACCAGCTATTTTGAATTCTATTTTCATACATTACATGGGCTAGACACGACGATATCACAGATTTCAATGCCACAAAATCATGCAACGAGCATTGTTCTAAATACGAAAATTGCAAAAGGATAAGGTGAAAACAGTGTGCCCTCAACGAGGATGGACAGGTAGCACAGGCTGCAGGCGTTGTTACTTCTGCCCGTCCTTGTAAAGTGCGAGCTGGTTTCGCCGCGTTATCATGTGCTGACTAGATAGAGATGTGTTGTTCCAGTGCATAAAAATCCTCAAGGGGAAACTAGATTTTGCTCATGCTCTGCGTGCGTCTTTCAGCTTATATGGTGCCTGGTTCAAGAGCTCATGCAGACAAGACTGTGTTTAACACCCGTTTACCCTATTAACATGGCTTAAAGCATAAAGCACTTAAAGGGACTGAATATAGATTTTTATAGTAGCTGTTTTTTGTGCAATGGAAAGCTCACTGGCTAGAGTGTCTAATTATGTAGTGAATGAACAAAAGTTTAGGGCTTATTTTTTGTTTGACATGAATTTCACGAGAACTATGAATGGTATTGCAGAAAGCGCTAGAAACAAACAGCGGCAGGTCAGCATGACAGCTTTATATATTTATGCACTGCAGTGTGCGGTTAAAGCATGCATTTCGCGTGCATCAGAAATGCATGTATTTCCCACAGTTTGTCACGACGGCAGCGCTGCTTTTTGAGGGTTGACGTCTCCACGTAAGCAGCACAGAATAATTTTGGCAGAGGTAATATGGATATACTGAATTTTTGACCACTAATATTTCTGAACAATAACGCATTGACTATTTGCAGTAAACAGACAGGCTGCATGACTTACTGGTTTCTAGGCCTTTTAAATGCAATTTAAAAAAGTAATGCTACTGTAGTAGCAAAATGATTGCAGGCCAATTCACAAATTTTTTCTACCTCCAATCACACATTCTAGCCACTTGTCAGTCACATAATCAAGAAATTCAATCAAACTTTTTACCTGAGTGGGTTGACTGATATGTGGGGTTTAACGTCCCAAAACCACCATATGATTATGAGAGACGCTGTAGTGGAGAGCTCCAGAATTTTCGACTCCCTGGGTTTGCTTAACCTACACCCAAATCTGAGCCCACGCGGCTACAACATTTCCACCTCCATCAGAAATGTAGCCGCCGCAGCCGGGATTCGATCCCGCAACCTGCGGATCAGCAGTCAAGTACCATAGCCACTAGACTACCGGGGCGGGGGCGCTGATCTGGTTGGTACGGATGTTGAATTTTGTGCACTGCTCATGAGTAAAACGACATATTTGCGTGCTTCAGACTACACATTGTGGGCTTTTTCTGTTTGTTCTCTACTCATGAGCACCGCTTTAAATTAATCAGGCAATTTTTGCATATTTTTAGTATAGTTGCACCATCAGTGTCAGCTTAAGGTCTGCCTCTTGAAAACTGCCTACAGCATCCAGCTAATGTTGTTTCCGTGTGCAACTGGAGTTGTGGTTGTGCTGAATATCTTTTTTGTATACGATACTTGATAAACTTTCTCATTAGGGCCAAGTGCATCTTCGGGTCGATTGTAAATGCTTGCATATATGCGACGCCTTCACTTTTAGAAAGAATTCCTCAGTGTTTCACGAGGAAATGTGTGTTCTGCGAAAATTGAATAATAATTGTTTACAATTCTAAAGGCCTCATCTACAGGTTTGCATGGGCTGATCTCAAGCAGAAAACGAGAAGTGTCAGCTACCTCCAGAAAAGACTAAGGACCCCCAAGCTCTCTTTGCCATGAACAGGAAAGTCAGTGTGTGGCATTAAAGATCACTGTCAGAAGTGCCTTAACGCTGTTCTGCTCTTTCATCTCGGAGGATGAAGATGACCACTCCAGGGAACCTCATGCTGTGCATTGTGAGTGCTTCAGTGGTTTTATTTTTCTCCCACCATAAGTGATAAAATATTGTGTCAGATTAAGCCAGGGTGGCCATAAGGAGTTGGGCTGATATGTGTGGACATTCATCTAGCCAAGTTGTGTCAATTTTTTCACTGATCCTATTGGGGATACCGCCTTAGATGGCAGTAGCTTCTTCACCTCTGTAAATGCAGGTGTGTCAGGGAACATTAGCTGCATTAGTTATTTTCAAAGCTGACAGCTGCCAACGTTCTCCGTTGTACTAGAATGTCGTTCCTCACTTGAGGGTGTTAAGCACTCCACATTAAGTACTACAAGTCCACTTGAAGACGGACCCAAAGCCCTCCCTGCATGTAGGTTATTTCGGCTTGTTATCACAAGCACCTTAATTGGGTGAACATGACCATTTAAACTTGTATAGTGAAAAATTATGGTAGCTGGTCATTTGTGGTAATCATGTTTCTGGTAATATTCTGTAGGCGTGTTCTCCATTACCTTGTTAATCTGGTTCGTGGGCATAGAAGATAGTTATGCAGTTTCAGAAGATTTCAAGTGTCGTATTGTATAAAGAGCGAGGAAGGGACATACCAATAACTTTCATGAACATATTTGCTTAATCTGATATACACGATACATCACTGAAACGTTTGCCCGTTTTCAACAATGTTAACTGATCTTAATAATATGGCAGATACTCGCCAACAAAATACTGTTTAGTTCTAGTAAACAGTTTTTGTATCAGAGCCATTTTAAATTTACCGTAATACCTTTTTAACTCGAAGTCATAAAAACCAAGGAAACTTTCGAGATAAACAGACTTTCAAGGTAAGCAAAGTTTATGCTAAAAGCCAATATGAGCGCTTTTTAGAAAAAGTCTTACCAACTCTTCAGCAGCAGTTTCTCATTCATAAAGGTACAAACCAGAAAAATAACATACAAGAGACATTAACCGGCTTGCATTTGCAATACTGGCATTTTGTTTAGCAGAGGAAAACTGGCTATTGCTGGTCTGTTTTGCGGTCGCACTGAAGCCTAGGAAAGTGTCCTCTGGCTGCTTGACAAATCTCATCAGTCGATTTTTGCCCCCGCTGCACTCGACCTTATATCGAAGCAAGCGCAGCAACTGTGTCATCTAAGAAGACGTCAGCACCTCTCGAGGTGGTTCGGCATCGTCGTCATCTTCGCCGTCCCCTACAGTAGTGGCCGTTTCACCAACTTGGGCATCTGTAATTTTTTCGGTCACTGTCGCATTCGGCTGACACAGTGTATACTCTACCGAAATGAGGTCATTTTTGGTAGCACCGTTACCTGTTTGCTTGATAACCTCTTGACAAAGTTTCTCACAGTCTGTGAAGTCATCCGTCTCTGCAATCTCTGCTTCTGGCAACTTGGCAACTTCTCTTCACATGCGGGATTTGCCCTGAAAAGAAGAGTGACCCGGTCTTTCCATTGTTACACTTCCGAGCATGCTCCACTCTTTGGTGTGAAGGGGCGGCCCAGCAACATTTGAAAAAAAAGTGCTGCCTCGTCAAGAAGGAAGATGACTCTGTCATCATAACTCTCTCGGAACTCGGTGACCGGCTGCTGCGCCAATTGTCTGCAGTGGCTGCGTCGATAGTGCTGCTCTTGCCGTGCACTTACTTTGACACAACGCTGTTGCTTTATTTGAAGCACCCAAACCAGCCGCTGCTGCACTTGAAGTCTGTGTGCCTCATTAGCAAGGCCATTCGCTAGGGCGTCCGCCTTCTCCATCATTATTGCTGTGGTAACGACAAGGTTGGCTGCTCAGGCATTTCGCAGCCACACTATCAATGCCCCTTCAACGTCTGGGAACTTTGACCCTCTAACCCACTTCCACGTGCTGAAGAAGCTCTGCTGAAATCCATCTAGCACCTTCTTCTTGTATTTGAGCACAGTCAACAGCGTAGACAAAGGGATGCTAGATTTCTGCGCAATGCTCGATTTTGTTCCACCTTTTTTCTCTACTTTCTTAATTGGGGCAACCTTGTTTTCCAGTGTTAGCTACTTGCACTGTTTTGAGGTCATGCTTGTTGCGCCTCACAGTCAGCGAAAAATCCATACTGTGTGGTTTGCGTATATTAATGGAATTCACACCTTTGGGAAAAACATGTGCACTACACAAAGTGACTGAGTCAAGCTACGTCAAGGGTGGGTGGCCTCTCTGCTGAGGGAATGTGTCATATGACGTGCCACAGGGTTGCTTGATAAAGTTGAAATGTAGCTCGGCTGAGACGGTGCACTTCGCGTTCGCGGAAAGCATCGACGTAGTGACAGGTGCGGCTAAATTAGAAAAAAGTGGAAGGATTTCAACGTGGCGGCACCGCGCGAATCTTGTGAAATGGTCCAACGACAAAAGTTTTATTCCACTCCCAGTCGATATTTCAATTTACCCACAATTCGTTTCATATATACTTCGAGATAAAGGCAAAAATGTACATAACACGTATAGTGAAATATTCGGCACCAAAAAAATTTCACTTTGTTGATTTTTCGAGATATGCAAGTTTGAGTTAACGAGGTATTACTATACCTTCTTGTTTTAAAAAAAATTCTCTCTGCTTTATATGATCTTAGATCCGAGGCTACTATATTCAGCATTGTTTTCTTTTTACGCTGGTTCAGAGTAAAACAGCTTTTGCACATCATGCGCTTACACAAATTATGACTGCACTGCTAATTTTGTTAGCCGAATTTTATTTCTATTCTTCCAATGTAATGCACCTCTAAACTTTCCATCTTGCAATGACAGCTAGGCTGTGAGATTACAATTGCTTGGCTTTAGTTGGAGAGTTCTTTGCCCTTTATCCAGTTTGCAAAATAGTCTCTCATTGTGCTTGAGCAGAGCATTGATTGATTGATTGATTGATTGATTGATTGATTGATTGATTGATATGTTGGGTGTAACGTTCCAAAAACCGCCATATGATTGTTAGAGACGCTGTAGTGAAAGCCTCCAGAAATTTTGACCTCCTAGGGTTCTTTAACGTGCACCCGAATCGGAGCCAATGGTGCTACAACACTTCCGTCTCCATGAGAAATGCAGCCGCCGCAGCTGGGATTCGATCCCGCGATCTGCGGGACAGCAGCTGAGTGCCTTAGCCACTAGATCATCACGTCGGGCTCTCGAGCAGGGCATTGTTTCATGTGTTTTCTCCTATTGCAACATTGAGTGAGCTGTACAGTGGCACCCAGCAGATACATTTTTGAAGTGGCTGTGAGAAATAAACATAAGAGTTAGGAAATGCAAGAATAAAAAGCTAGAAAATAAAAAATAGGCTGAATTTTATTCAATGCTTTCTCAAAAGAGATGTGTGAAATTGTCTTGTGCTTATCATCTTGCTTTAGCAACACAAAAGCTTCTAGAAAACACTGAGTCCTGAAATATCATATCCTTGGTACGAATTCAGTGGCTCACACTGAATTAAAAGTACCCCTGAAAACAATCGTTGAAAAATTTACCCTGCTTCATCGCTGATACAAGCAATCATGTGCACAAAGCCTTGCTCTCGTGATGGATAAATCCACGGAACAAAAGCATAATTCATAGAAGTCTAGTCAACGTAGCTGATTTTTTTGGCACCAACAGTTGTAGGCATCAAAGACTAAGTGCAACACTACCAGCACAAGTAATTTGACTGCAACTGTGATTATTATGCACAAAACAGAAAATAATGACGTTGAATCTGCACAAATGCAAAAGTGGAAGCAAATGTCTGTCTCAAAGGTCTTATTTACCTAGGCATGAAATCGGCGCAATAAAGCCGTAGTTGCTTTTGCGCCACAAAACCCGACAGAACAACAATGTAGACACAAAAAATGTGTATCAGAGTAATTACATCACACATGTCTTCTTTCATTACAAAAGTGAAGGCTACTTTTGTAATAACGGCAACCACACGTATGTTATGCATGCCATTTGCACTCTTCTGTGTCTAAATAGTCAAGCCAGGCCCACTGTTATGAAAAGTCGACATGACCGCTTTCTTATGCGGTTTTTTGGTTAACTTAGAGTACAACTCGTGGCATATCATGCATGATTGGTTCAGCAATACACTGAATCCTGTGGGAGCTTTGCTCGGACCAGCAGGAAACGACGTCATAGGGGGAAGTAAAGAAGATAACTGCTAGATTATGTTGTGCCTCAGAACGAAAAAAAACAATACAGCGCCGCATAGACAGGCACGCAAACAAGCACTGAAAGAGTCTTTGCTCTCACCTGCTCAACTTTTGTATTGCCCCATGTAGTGCATGAATCAATAATGCATGACTTTCCTAAAGCAAAGATGCCTAGGTGTTGGACTGAACAGCGAATTGATCTTCATTCGGTATGATTACAGGCTCATCAGTCTTGCGATAAGCGCTTCCTGTCTATCACCGCACATGATCAACTGAAAAGTTTTCGCTTTGCTTCAAATAAATTGCTACATAGCTTTTGCTTTAGACCACCCAAAATTAACGTAGGTTTGCTGCACTTTATTGTAATGAACCTATGCAGAATCTTACATTCTCCACCTTGTAAGACCTGCCTTTCTGTTTTTCTTTCCTATGCAGCTGTTGTACGTAAAAATGGCAGTAACAGGAAGATGATAGTTTGAGATTTATAATAAATAATAGTAGTGAGGTCATTACACACCAAACATCCCATCTAGTTTGGCGACTACGCTAAATGTACTTTTAAAAGGCTGCTAGTTTACTGTATTGAAAACAGAAAATTGGTAAAATTTATTAGAGAGAACAAAACTTTACGTCACCTGCGTGCCTTCTGGACTTCTCAGAATGTCGTCTGGGTGTTGTTTGTAAAATAAATTTGAAAAAGTGCTGCCTCTTAACCAAATTTGGTCTAGGTAATAAATAAGGGTGCTTGTGTATAGTCCATGAAGCTCATTAGTATTAGCGCAAATTTTTTCACCACATCGAAAGCAAAAATGCAGTTCTCTTTATGTGAAAAGTTATGTCAGTACAGTTTTTGATTTAAGGAAGAAAATGTTTTTTGAAGTTTCTCTGCGATGGCTGTTTTCGCATTTGGTAAATGACAGCTTCTGCCCCAAAGTTGCTCATGGCCGTCAATGGGAAACTCCAAAAATAATTTTCTTCATTAAAGCGAAAACTGTAATATAAAACTTGCCATATAAGAAGAACTGTTTATTTGCTTTCAACTAACGCATAAAAGTAACTTTTAATTGGACGAACCCATGGTGCAAATCGCATCTCAATGTGGACCAAAATAATGATATACTGAGATTTGTGATTCGAACCTAACAATATGTTTTTCGCAAAGTATGCCTTCTGTGGAGTAAGTATTTATTGCTCAGATATTCATACCAACTGCAGTATTGCGATAGGAATATGCAAACATTAAACAGTTTGGCTGAAATCTTCAAAACATGTGTGGCCAAATGTTGCACATTTATTACTTGGCTTCAAATACTTTACAGAAGCACAATTACTTAAAATGTAAACCAAGATTGATGTTGCAAGAAAAAGTGGTACTTTTGAAATTTTCTCACAAACAACACTCACATGACAATCTCTGACGTTCTGAAGGCAGCCACGTGACCAAAGTTTTTTTCTCTCCAAAATATTCTAGCGATTGACTGTTTTCGATAGAGTAAATTAGCCCCATTTTTAAACTCCACATTTGTGAAGGTCGCCAGGCAGCATGGTTTGGATATTTGGTGTAAAATGGCTTAGTGGGAAAAACAACAAATGCCTGAACGCACTTTGATGTTTGGCCAATTTTGAATGCATTTAATTGTTAGCAGCAATTGAATGAAGTCATTGTGTTCACGCTTAGGCCTAGAAAGAAACCAGAAGCAATGAAAGTAGTCCTAAGGGTCGTCCAGTTTCACTGTTTCAGGGCTTGTGCCGCCTAGTTTAGTTCAAGCTTCACAATTTTTATACCCAGATTCGATGAAAAGCCCACGTAGGCACAGTGCATTTTCAGCTGAATGGTTTCACACTAGTTACCTAGATAAAAGGTGGCAATTAGAGGTAAAGATACCAGTACAAAGGCATCGTAGATAATAACAAAGAGGTTTGCGTTTTTGTGGTGCTTTGCCTGAATGCTGTGCTTTTTGTGATATAGTTCTTTAGTGAATATAGGCTTTTAAAACGAACATTAGCCATGTTACGCCTAGTTTTTCTGTTATCATCGTGTTGGCTATAATAAAACTTATAACTTCGAACTTAATAGTTCTCTTGCAGAGTATCTCTTTTATAAATATATTTTCGAGACCTAATCAATATAGTTATAAGAAAAGGTGATTTTGATGATAAGTCACTCTTTATAGAGTTGCTAAGTTTTACGACACTTTTACATTCCTAAGAGAGCAGTTATTTTCAATATGGGTATTTAAAATGCGAGGAGCATGTTGTATGTACCATGGTGTTAGCACTTACACATGCACTTATCTCTTCTGATGGCAGTTATTTCTGTGACTCTTGCTCACCCATTTCTGTGTGGATGACCTATAGTAGTGGGGCTTGTACAGATTTGTTATGGGAGCTTCACGATCCTGCTTGCTTGCATGGTGAATTATAACCTTTATAGGTTGCATGGTTTTACGTCACAAAATTGCTAAACATGCCATTATTGTACCCCAACTGTATAGTTCAAAGGCAGCAAATGTACGTGTACGCACAGTTTAATGTACAATGACGGCTTTTACTGGCAATTCCTAAAGCTTAAGTGTACCCGAAGCATTTAGTTTATGCTATTGTAATAATATCTCATTGAATTATTGATACCGTGGAAAGTTGTAAGAACAACCTAGATATTTTTACTGTGACAAGCATGCTGTTTTCTTGCAAGTGGCAGAACTAATTTGTACTCTTCTCTCTTCTAAGATTCACATACGCATAACAGGAAGGATTGTGAGCCTTTGTTTTTCAGTTTCATTCTGTGCGTTATATTTCTTGTGCATGGGAACTAAGGTGCTTACATGTGTGTCTGACATCGATTGCGCCCTCATTCACATTTTCAGGTGCATATGAAAAAAACGTCGAAGTGCATGGCAGTGACCGCCGGTATACACTGTGGTGCCAGAGCATCAAGCAGCTATTCTCCAATCTCCACAAAGCATTCAAGAGATAAACACAGCACCACGCTTTCACAGCGCTATGATTATTTAAGTTTAAAAATTTCGTTCAAAAATTGCTGTTGTTTCATTCTGTTTAGTGCCACCACCCTGTGGCTTAGGCGTAGCTCGTGGGTCGACGGTGCAAATTAACCTCATTTGCGTACCATCAAAACTGCGATGTGGCTATTCACAGCTGAAGCATGCAGACAAAAAAATTATGCATTGTAGCAGGGCTGCTTCCGATATGCTTATTATTGCATTTCTAATGCAATTTTTAACTATATAGATTTTTTTTGTCTTGCATAAAACACTGCATTATTTTGTTGCAATATAACCACCACTCATGATCGCTAGCTTGTCAATTCAGTAGCTTCTTAACATATTCTATTTAAAAGCTAATTTTCCTCCCGCATCACGACTCTAAGAAAGATAACAATGATTCATTGTCTCATCATGCATATTCAACAGGTATTGTGATTTGTACACAGTATTGCATATACACAAAATGTGGACGTCCATTCAACCTACACATTATATTTCTTTGCACCAGATTGGGACGGTCCTTTCATTACCGCATAATTAATGCGGCTTTTCTTATCAGCGGAGCTTTCCGCATCATGCGGCTTTCGTAATCTACGGACATTTTTGCATCATGTGGATTTTCTTATGTGCGGATCTTTCTGCATCACGAGGCTTTTCTTATATGTGGACCTTTCCGAATCATACGGCTTTCCGTAGACCAATAATTGCGTATGTGCGGAAACCATACATACGGAACATTTCAGTACAAATGTGGATGTTTCCACAATAAAAACTCGCCAAGAATGTGGTCACTGCGCCTGTCATAGAGCGTGTACACTTATATGGCAACACGTCATCACTTCGAATATATTCCTAAACGCGTGCGGCTTTAGATAACTAGGAGCAAAATTACTCGCGCTTGACGCGTGCATGTGTCTCCGTTGCTCACCAACTTCAGACCATTCTTCAAGCGCTTTGCGGGTGCCCCTTTGAAGTGGCTTGTGAGGACATGCATAGCTAATGTCGACGCGCAGAACAAAATAATGCATTTATTTATGAGAAATTGGGTTTTAGTCGAGGAGGTAATTATCGCTATCTTAATTTAACCAAGCAGATTTAGTTGGCCCCACGACAGCGGATTCATTCTATGAGGCTCTCTGCCCCCGCAATAATGCCTAAGATAGCGCTGCGGGTATTATTCGAAATAAAAAAATAAAAGTATGTTTGCATTGACAGCCAGTCATTGACGATCACAGAAACGCGATTGGTGAAGTTATAAACGCTGTCCCATTAGCCAGATGTACTTCTGTAGATGAACTTATGAACGCACTATGTCGAAAGCATTCACAATGAGGCGCTGCAAGAATGAAAAGCGGCTTATGCAGCATGCGTGGATATTTGTCAAACAATTCCTGGCAGCCACTTATTACAAAGTTTTTCTCTAGAACTTCCTTCAAAAGCCAGTGGGCTGTTTCTTTTTTTGCCCTTGAAACACGAGACACTGATTACTTTTAAGAAATGCATTCCACTTAGCATTAACAGCGTAACTATCATCACGGAGTGTCGTTGATTTCGCAACCCATTTCTTTAGACAAACTTCTATAACGAATACTGCTCTCGCCTGGTCGGAAAAGTCGCAACGCCGCCTCGCGAACCTGTTTGCCTGAGAGGCCTGGTGCTGCAGTGGCAATGAAGGAGGCAGTCCGGCTTGGTGCTCGGCTTGACGCTCGACTGGACGAGAAGCTGCCAGCCAGCCGCAATTCTTCAAAGCGGCTTGCATCCGTGCCAAAGGGGTCAGCCGTTTGTGGCACCTCAGTCATTGGGTCGTTGTCTTGTGTGTCGGTTTTTTTCAAACTTGCTGGGTAAGGAAATGGGTAATTTGTAGGTGTAGCTTTGCTTGCGTTGATTGTCTTTGTATCGGCTCTGCTTGAAAGCGGTCGAGCATTATTCATTGACTTTGTTTCTTCTTTCACTGTGTCGCCTCGTTCAAGTACGGTCATCTTCTCGAAGCACCTGCAACGTTGACGCAGAGCCACAAAGCTTAATGGTCAACTGCTTGATCCCTGCCATCGTTAAAATACTATTAGGCGTATTGAATTCATCGTGACCCATGCGTGGATAATAATGGTTGCGATGTGTCATTGAGACCCGATGTCTCAACGGCACATCGAGTAAACAAACAGGTTCATGACTGTGGTTGCACGATGTGTCACAAAAATTCGACACTATTGTTGTAGGAATCTTGTATTTTTCACCCTTTTGCGCATACGAGGCTAATGTACACGACTAAAAAGTATCTCGCGATTTTTCCGCAGCAGTGTTTCAATAATATGCAGTTGAAATGCCGTTAGCATCAACATTTAGGGTTTGGGAAAACGTAATGGTATACACGTTTACGTACGTACGTTAACGTTTACGTATGAGCAGCTAGAACTTTGAACGTTATGCGTTCTGGTAAGAGGGCAAAAGCAAACCGGTAACACTTTAACTTAAAGAAGTAAACGTAGAACCTAAATGTCCCTAATATATACATGATGAGCGTGAACTAACAAGTATCCCAGCTTGACATTTGAACCGCATTTCGTAAACACAAAGGGTAACGCACGAAACGAACGTATAGTTTGTTTTACACTTAATAGAAATTTCGTAGTGCGTGGCTTCTTTGTGCGGACATGATGCGGCCAGCGCGGTAGTCGCGCACTGGCAGCAGCTCGCGCGTGTGTAGACGCTTGAGGGGCGTTGTGTTGAATGGTTGAGCCTCGTTGGCTGCTACGGCAGCGTTCGCTGGCTGCTTTGTGATGCCGCGGGCCGATTTCGGTTGGCATGTTCGGTTAAATGTACCAAAACTATCATATGATTATGAGAAACGCCGTAGTGGAGGGCTCCGGAAATTTCGGCCACAAGGGGTTCTTTAACGTGCACCCACCCAAATCTGAGCGCACGGGCCTACAACATTTCCGCCTCCATCAAGAATGCAGGCACCGCAGCCGAGACAGCGGGCCGATTTCATCGCTGATGCGGGAAGTGGGCCAATATTTCTCACCGTATCACAGTAGGCCTCGCTGCCGTCAAAAATGAGCGTCGTCATCTCCGTGGCTGGGGACATGACAAGACATTAAGAGAAATCGGAATCTTCACGCGTGTGTTTCAGTGTATTTGAGTGAGTGTTGCCACAAGGAATGCGATCGAGAAAAAGCACGTTCAGATAGTTATCATAACCTGCAGCATTCCTGAACTCGTCCACGTTTATTTTATTGTGTTGAACCTGCATGGCTGCATGATACTCGGTGTAGAGTGCTTCGCAATTATTTAGCCTAAAATGAAATCCCACGCACGGTGCGTGCTCATTATGGTATTTCCTGTAGCAGCGTACAGCGGTGCATACGCAAAGAAAAAAAATTACGTCATTGATTGACGTATAGGAGATGTGTAACATCCCGAAACCACCTTATGCATATGACAGACGCCATAGTGGGGGGCTTCGGAAATTTCGACCACCTGAGGTTCCGTAACGTGCACCCAAACCTGTGCACATGGGCCTACAGCATTTCACGTCCATCGAAATTGCAGCCGCTGGGATTAGGCCCGGCGACCTGCGGGTCAGAAGCCGAGTACCTTAGCCCCTAGACTACCGCGGAGGGGCTAACACAGAATATCGGCATAGTTTCGCAGCAACAACGAAATCAGCAGGCTTCCCGACAATGTGGCCAGCGCACACCGCCGTCGCCGACGATGCAGTTAATAGCACTCTCTTCAAGCGTTCGCGCATGCGCGAGCTACTGCCTGCGTGCGAGTGCAGCGGTGGCCGCATCGCGATGCCATGCACTTCGAGACTTCCCCTTAGAGTACAACAAACGGTACCTGTTATGTCTAAAAGGTAGTACTACTTATCAACTTTTGAGGCAGTAAAGTGTTCTACAACGTTCAAACTTAGTACGTCACTGCAGATAGTTGATCACAGACGTTAACTACCTAGGACTAGTAAATGTCTCTAGTCTACCACGTGCACTTACTACTTAGGGTACTGATTTTTGCGAAAGCACTTTACCACCTTAAAGGTCCACTCCTGCGATTTTTCTACCATGTCAAGGTAATGGTGTTTCTATGTTTTTTCGAGACACTAATGTCACGAGCCCAATAGTTTAAATGCTCAGGAAATTGGAAAATCAATTTTAGTAAGCAAAAAAGAGCAATACCGCAACCGAAGCCCAACCAGGCGCCCTATCTGCATATGACTTACTGATTGGTCAAAACCGGAGGCAAAATTATGGTCCCGCCAGTACGGAGAATGAAAACGATGAAAGCCAGACCAGCGAAGCGCCAGCCATGCACCTCACGGGAAGGAATAAAGCTTTCTCGTGCTATACCCGTGCTAAACACCACCGACGTCACCTTGTGGCAAGGACAATAAACATTTCAATGGCCAAAGTAGCGATGCCATCGGCTGCCTCATTTTTGTTGGCTTGTCAAGCATGACATCACAGGGACAGTGTTGCCAATATTCTGATAAGCGAGGTGCGCTTTTTGAGGCAACCTTTAAAAATTTATTTGCAAACAATCGGCGAATGTATCAAGACTGTAATTTGGCATAAATGATCGCAATGTGCAAATTAACGTACGCGGCGAATTTCATTGAGATCCCTTGACCTCAAAAAATCGCCGGAGTTGGCTTTTGAAAGTTAGTAAGAAGCAATACCTTTTTTAAGCGTGTATACAGGATGAGAGTGAACTGGAATGGTTGTTAAATCTTTTCTAGCTGTAACCTCGTTGTCCGATCGGCCCGCTCCTTTCGAAAGGCGGGTGCTGTATTCAACCAAGCAGCATTGTTGCTTTCCGTAAGTTACGGTGAGAGCACAGCACGTATCAACCACTACTTTCGCGAGATAAGCTCGCGCGCGCGTGGATATGGCGGGGTAACGATATGGAAAGCTCTTTCTTTGAGCCTCTTATGCTATCTCGCTAATAAACGCGACAACACGCTGTAGCCATTGAGTTCGAAGTACTCACAATGACAAATGATGTATATGAATACCTCGCCGTAAGTTTGCCGAAGCACGTGTTCTTCGAGGCCTATCATTTCGCACCGCGCGTTCAGGAGGCAGGGTTTGCTGGCTCGGCTCCCAGTGCTGGAAATTTTTCTTCTAGTTTTTTCTTGATCAAATGATAGCATTTCTTTTACAACGTCGTATCCGTGACAATGATATATCAGTGTAGGCGTGGTAGATTTCTATATAAAACACTTGAAAAAAAGAATATATTTAGGCAACTTCTTCTTGTAGACCAGTTTAAAAACCCTGGCACCCCGACATTTGCCTGAACCTAAGGCTCGACAATTTTACCTAATTTCGAATTCTAGTTGATCTAGTTGGTATCAACTCACTGCGGCATAAGGGTACGACTAAGCGAGTCAGATAAACGTGCCGGAAACATGCCGCTGCGGCATGCCACGCATGGAAAATATGGCAACAATGGAGAGTTTCGTGGCTTAGAACGTAAAAAGGCTCGAGACCCAAGTCAGTGTAAAATGTTCCACGCCGTGTGGTGAATGACTACCAAGGAGTGATGTGATTTGCGTCACAGAAATATGACTACCAAGCCACCAATAATATGCGCCAAGTTCTCAATCGAGACAGCCTGCAACATAACTAAAGCGCGACTACCAAAGAGAAAAAAAATGCCCTCTTATGAAACTGCTCGCTCATTGGACGGTTTGCGTGTCGTAACTCCTCAACGGCAACAAACCCTTTTAACAGAATGATTACGCAAGGCCCACACAGGAACATTATTATTCAAACAACTTATGCGCAGAAATGTGTGTTCGTCAACGACCGACACTGATCGCTAAAGGCGTGTCATAAATGGTCAAGCCTGCCAGGGTTTGGAACCAAGCTTAAAAAAACGCCACCCGTAGTCGTGGCCAAAATCGCGTTAAAGAAGCTCTAATTTGCATTACGGTAGCTTTATGAAGCACAAGATATGCTCCAGAAAATTGTTTTCTAATTGGAGTACATACTTCAGGTATTCCGGAACAAGGCATGTAACCGGCTCTCCGTACCACCTCTTTGCGAACGGTATAAACGGAAACTTGTGCATTCACAATTTGGGCAGGTCATGCGAAAACAAGAAGAGTGCACGGAAATCATGTAATAGAGCTTTCTGTTGCGTCACTGAAACCATCTTCACTCGAAAATAATGCAATCATACATAGAACTGTGCTGGTAATAAAGCTTGGAACACGAGTGGATGGTTTTAAGCGCACGCTCGATGGAAAAGTCCGACAAGACTACTTTAAGCAGGAAACCTTGTGACTAAGTCAGCTCGTTACAGATGGTGGTAGTTACCTTTTTCTAGCTAGTTCACATGTATTGGAGAGTTTTAGTATAGCGGAAAACAGCAAACGCATAAATTTAGCATTATCGTTCTGGGCTCCACACTGACCATGTTCATAACGTTCACGAAGGCCGCACCATTCCATAAGAACGCTATTTATGGCATATCGTTGCGGGGTCGGTGACTTCTGTACAAGATGCATTTACAGATGGAAACCACAGGCAATGGTCACAATGGCTTATTGGCATACTCAGGCCTGTCAGCTCCTTCAGCCCTTCCTCTTCTTTATTCCATCTCCATTACAGGTCCCCGGGCTTTGAAGCGCCGTCTCGGTGCAAGTTTGGAGAAGTGTGAGAGAAGTAGGGTTTCATGCCCGAAACATGGAGAATCTCAACCAAGGACGAACTTGGGGACGTATTGGAGTGCAATAGCGCTATCACGTAGTTCACGTCGCTAACTTGACGTAAGACTAGGTAAGGTTCTGCGTATCGGGACAAGAGGTTTTCGAAGAGACCTACACAGTGACACGGTGACCAGAGGAGCACGCGGTTGCCTGGGGTAAATTTTATATTACGACGCTGATGGTCATAGCGGGCGTTCTGCATATCCTGTGACCTCACAAGACGAGACTGGGGAACTTAACGAGCCATGTGAGCCCTATCAATGGCAATTCGAGCGTACACGGGAGCAGATGGCACGAGAGGCAAGGTGGTTTCAAACGGCAATACGGCGTCGCGACCATACAAAAGATGAAAAGGTGAAAAATCCCGTGGTGTCATGTCGAGAGCAGTTTTATGCGAAAGTCACATAGGCCAACGTGGTGTCCCAGTCTCAATAATCTTGGGAGACGTACATTGAAAACATCTCTGAGCATGTGGTTGAGACGTTCAGTTAGGCCATTAGTTTGTGGGTTGTAGGTGGTACAAAGATTATGTGCTGTGGCACACGATCATAGGAGGTCACCAACAGCTCTGGACAAGAAAAGCGGTCGCGGTTCATAAGCAGCTGCCTTGGTGCACCGTGGTGTAAAATTACGCCATGAAAAAGAATATCCGCGACCTCCGTGGCGCAACTGGTTGGCATGGCCTTGTTCTCGCGTAATGGGTCGCATACTTTGTGGCGACGGTGATCCACTTGTTTCCCATTGTCGTCGTCGAAAAAGAGCCAAAAAGGCCGAGTCCCACGCGATGAAAAAGTTCAGAGGGGAATTCAATTGGGTGAAGATATCTAGCTGACAGGAAAGAAGGTCTTTTCCGGCGCTGGCAGGGGTCACAGTGGCGACATATCGACGCACGCTGCGCTACAGTCCAGGCTAGAAGTACCGACGTCGCACTGAGTCGTATGTGCAGGAAACGCCAAGGTGTCCCGCCGTTGATGCGTCGTGAAGTTTTTCAAGTATGGCAGCCCGTAGATGACAAGGAATGACAAGTAGAAGCTCAGGGCATTCAGTGCTGACGTTGCGGCGTTAGAGGACGCAGTCATGCAGCGAGGACATATGGGATTCAGATCATGGCTGTCAGAATAAATTGTGTTGAAATTGGTGCGCACTGTCACATCCTGTCCTTATTCGATGCGCATATCGGCGATGTAAATAAACGCCATTACGCTTCTCGCTAGGTCAGGCACAACAAGATCAGGAGGATCCACCGGGTGACGAGAAAGACAGTCTGCGTCCTGGTGCAAACGGCCAGACTTGTACCTGACACCAAACGAAAACTCCTGGAGCCTCAGAGCCCAGTTACGCAGACATCCAGTCGCGTCTTTCAAAGAATTCAGGCAGCAGAGGGCGTGGTGATCTGTAACACAGTGAATATATGACCATATAAATATGGCCATTACTTGGTGACGGGCCAAACTAAAGCTAAACACTCTCAGTGATGGAATAACTCCTCTCAGTGGGAGAAAGTATGTGTCTGGCATAAGCTGTCGCGCACTGTCCACCGTGGTGCCACTGAGCGAAAATCGCGCTGATACTGTTGTTACTGGCGTCGGTGTGAACTTCTCTGACGGCAGAAGGATTAAAGTGGGCAAGTATGGGGGGCGTAATTAAGTAGCCGAGGGGAGCGGTGAACACTTTAGCCTGCTAGGGCCCCATGAGAATGTGGTATCCTTTTTCAGCAAATCTGTGAGTGGCCTGGCAACGTCGACGAAGTTTTTCACAAAAAGACGAAAGTACGAACATAAGCCGATGAAGCTCCGGACGTGAGATGCAGGACGTGGCAACGGAAACCTGCGGACGGCGCGGATCTTTTCAAGATCTAGTTGGACGCCATCAGTGTTTACAAGATGGCCCAAAACGGCATTATGACAGTGACCAAATCAGCATTTCTAGGAATTCAGTTGTAGTCAAGCTGTTTTGAAGACTGCGGGAATTGCAGCGAGACGGTCAGGTGGCTATCGAAAGTATATGAAAAGAATATCACATCGTCTAGGTGACAGAGGCAAGTAGACCACTTATAACAGCGCAGGAGAGTCCATCGTCAATTTGAATGTCGCAGGGGTGTCACATAGTCCAAAAGCCATTATTCCTAACTGGTATAAACCATTCAGTGTGATTAAGGCCGTCTTCTCACAGTCCATTTCATCGACAGAAATCTGCCAGTAGCCGGACCGAAGATCAGTAGACGGAAAGTATGTAGCACCGTGCGGGCAGCTGACCACCATCGATGCGTGGTAGCGGATATACGTCTTTTTTCGTGATCTCGTTGAGGTGGCGATAGTCAACGCAGACGTGCCCGGTACCATAAAAAGCTCCAGGTACAGGGGAGGCTCAAGGACAATTTGATGGTTCTATGACACCTCTGTTGAGTCGTTTGTCAATTTTCTTTTGGATAACTCTGCTCTCAGTGTGGGAGACACAATAGGGGTGTCGGCGAGTAGTACTGGCGTCACCAGTGTTTATACGGTGCTGAATGGCGGATGTTTGTCGTAGAGGTTTGTTCTCAAAATACAAAAAGTCGGTAGATGACCAAAGGAAGCGACGGATGTCGCTCGCTTGAGCAGGGTTGAGGTCGGGTGCAATCATCTTCGAGAAACGATCACGCGGAGAACAGCTGCTGTAAGCAACAGGAGATTGAAATAAATCGATCTCGGTTGTGAGAGCCACTATTTCGAATTCGTCAGCATTAGATATATTGGTCAAGAACATGCCACGAGGAAGCACTTGGGGGCACAAACTGAAATTGAGAAGTAGGAGCGAGGTACACTTGTCAGTGACAGTCACAAGCGTATGGGTAATGGCGATGTTGCGGCTCAAAAAGACCTCGGCGAGAGGAAGGCGAGAGGAAAACTACGTAGGTGGCTGCCTGAGGTGACAGCCGCACATCCTGAAAAGAGCTTAGGCGTAGCGGGGCAGTGTGGGATTCAGCGACTATCTGAGGTAGCTCTAGCTTAAGAACGCTGGTAGCACAATCTAAAAGAACAGAATGATTGGACAAGAAGTCTAGGCCTAGGATAACGTCATAAGGGCATCGGTCAATCGCGACTAAAATAACAGCAGTAGTGTGGTAGTTTATACTTAGCGCGCAGTGCACAGACGGAGGACCATCGGCATGCCGCCATCGGTCACACGGAGCATTTGTGCCGCCGCTGGTGTCAAAACTTTCTTTAAATGTGTGCGTAGGATTGAACTCATGAACGAAAA
Organism: Rhipicephalus annulatus; assembly: GCA_013436015.1. Lineage (NCBI taxonomy): Eukaryota > Metazoa > Arthropoda > Arachnida > Ixodida > Ixodidae > Rhipicephalus > Rhipicephalus annulatus. The sequence goes on from WOVY01009850.1 coordinate 281,233, forward strand.
GCTTGCGCCGGTGTCGAGAAGTGCTTGTACAGGTACGCCGTGTACTACAACGTCTATTACACTTAGTCTGGTGAAAACGGAGAGAGGATTTGCTCCAGAAGTCGTCAATGCAACACCACCTCCGGGGGCTGCATTTCTCAGTTTTCTGAAACAGTGTGGCCGGAAGCCACGGGGGACGAGAAGCGTATGCGGCTGGAAGCCACGGGGGGGGGGACGAGAAGTGCCGTGACTGCTGTGAACGGGATGATGGAGGACGTGTTTGTGGCGAAAGAGACGTGCCTCCGTAGTGAAGGCGAACGGCTGTACGAAGTGTTCCAAGAATGTTCAACGGCATTTAAATCATGGGCAGGTGCAAAGGCGTGGGTGGTACCGTCTAAACGGGTCATATTGGTCGTCGCACGATGTGCCGAGAACCATGTGTTGTGGCAGTAATGGCCAATATGTCCAACGCGCTGACAGTTGCAACATTTAGGGCGGTCATCTGCAGTTCGCCACTCAGCCGGGTTGCAATTTGATTGATATGTGGGGTTTAACGTCCCAAAACCGCCATATGAATATGAGAGACGTCGAAGTTGAGGACTCCGGAAATTTCGACCACCTGGGGTTCTTTAACGTGCACCCAAATCTGACATGGTCCTACAACATTTGCGCCTTCATCGGATAATCAGCGGCCACAGCCGGGATGCGAACCCGCTACCTGCGGGTCAGCAGCCGAGTACTTTAGCCACTAGAGCACCAAGGCAGGCCCTCAGCCAGGTTACGAGTACGTGGAGAAAACCGTCGGTCGGAGGAGGACATCCCGAAAGGGTGTTCGCTGGTACCATTATGCACCAGGAGCCTCAGAGCTCCTGGTGCATAATGGTTTGAACAAGAAGAGTAACAGAAGTGGCATCAGTGCTGCGTAAATAGAACGCTGAGGGCGTCATTGCTTCCAGTTTGCGGCAAACAATGCCTGCCAGGTCTACCTGCGGCGACGGATGTTGTGGTGCCGACTGATCCTGGCAAGTGAATGTTCCAGTGGTGTTCGAATTCAGGTGAATGTTTGCAGAATGCAGCGACTTTTCATTTGCTAGAACTGACGGCACTTTTTGATGATCACGTCCACTGTGGAACAGCCCTTGCACATCAGAAGATTGAACGCGTCGTTGGCAATCTCTTCAAGGACATGCCCAAGCTTGTCACCTTCTGTCATGTCGCTTTCGGCCTTTCGGCGAAGGATCAGCATGTCTTGAATGTATGCGAGGTATGATTCCTTGGGGGATCGGGCACGGCCGGCCAATTCCTTCGTGGCGGCGATCTTACGACTGGCGGTTTTGCCAAACCTCTCTCGCATATTTTGTTTGCATTGGTCCCAGCTTTTGAGTTCTTCATTATTTTTATACCATACCTTGGCCGCGCCTCTCAAGTAAAACAGCACAGTTCTGTTGGCTAATGCCAATTGAACTGTGGGATCAAATCTGTTCGGCACACTCACTCGTTCGATCATGGCCAAACAATCGTCAACGTCGACGTCAATGCTCCCACAGAATGTACCGGGATCCTTGAGTGGCGTGAAAACGTTTGGTTGCGACGCCGTGTTCGTCGGATACGCTGACGTTGACGACAGGAGCTCAGGATTCACCATAGCTGGAAAAGCTTGATGGTTAGCTAGCACCTCTCACCAATATGTTACGGGGTTGGTGATTTCTCTACAAGATGCATTTACAGAGGAAAACCAAAGGCAGGAGTCACAATGGCTGATTGGCACACTCGCGCCTGTCAGTTCCTTCTGCCATTACTCTTTCCTCACTTCATCTCGGGCCCCGCCGTAGTGGTCTAGTGGCTAAGGTACTCGGCTGTGGACCCGTAGGTCGCACTTTCGAATCCCGGCTGTGGCGGCTGCATTTCCGATGGAGGTGGTAATGCTGCAGGCCCGTGTGCTCAGATTTGGGCGCACGTTAAAGAACCCAAGGTGGTAAAAATTCTTGAAGCCCTCCACTATTGCGTCTCTCATAATCAATGGCGGTTTCGGGACGTCAAACCCTACATATCAATCAATTACTTCATCTCGGTTCAGAGCAGACTGGCAGCCATCTGAGCACGACTGCTAATTCCGGCGTTTATGCATTGCAGGCACTGACAGGATATCTCACCCAGACCTGATATCCCCACCGGATAGCAAGATACTACGCTCAGCTGGGCGCAGTCACATTCCTGCCGTTTCATCTGCACGTGCCGCATCCACTTACCGCCCCAGCCGGACGTGGCGTCTGCTTTCCCGACAACTCAGCTGGTGGCGCCCCCTTCATCCATAAATACGGCCTCAACTGGACAGTCGGCGCTCAGAGCAGACTGGCAGCCGTCCGGGCACGACTGCTAATTCCTGCGTTTACGCATTGCAGGTGGGTTATGAGAGCTTGTTGTATCTTCTCCTTGGTTTCAAAATGGCTGTCTGTCTACTGTGAGTGTCTACTTATTTGTGCAATGGCGCCCTACATGGGCATCCTTCTCTTGTTCTCGTGTATATAGTGCTGATTCTCTGTTTCACTGCCTGCCTTCTTGGATGCCCTTGCTTTGCTCTCTAAAGCACTGGGAGCCAAAATGCCCAGTTCTATAAAGAACTCACAAAGGTGCTAATAGAAATGTTCAGCATCATCATGGTGGCCATGACAGAGGTCAAAGCTAGCGTCAGTAGTTTCGAGGAGTCTTTGAAGTTTCATAGTCAGGGCTTTGACTAGTTCAGACCTGAGCTAAAGGCTGTCTGACAGGAGCTGAGCGAAGTTAAAAAGCGTAGTCTCGAAGACAAAAGGGAACGTAATCAACAGGTGAAGGAACTCAGAGACGCAAAGAAAGAAATTGTAGAACTGAAGCAGTACTTCAAGCGAACTACTCTAGAACTTAAAGGAGTACCGTTAACTGAAAAGGAAGACCTCGGTCAAACACTACATAAGGTGGCCACATGCCTGAGTGTTCCGCTTTCGGATCATGACGTGGATGGAGCGCATCGTGTCCCCACAAAAGGGGGCAAGCTGTCCACTATAACCATCAAGTTCAACTCTCGAGCTACCAATGAAAGGCTTCTGTTTACCGCAAAAAAGAAGCGGCTGAATGCGTCCCTGCTGGGTTACCAAGTAGATAGCCCAGTATACGTGAATGCCCATTTGTGTCCCGAAAACAAAATTCTGCTCGGAAAAGCTATCCAGTGCATACAGGAAAAGAACTGGAAAATTGCATGGGTTGCTAATGGCAAAATTCTAATGCGGAAGTCCGAGAACTCGAGAGCTGTGCACGTCACATGCGATGTAAATATCTACCATGATGATGTAAATACTGAGGTTGCCAATCTAATCGAAACTACAAGAACTGCTATCAGTAACACTAGTAGTACCGTATCTTCTCGCTCTTATAACGTCCCGATCTGCCCTTGGATCACCCAAGACATCCTTGCTATCTTGAAGAAAAAACAGTTCTGGTAAAATAAATGAAAAGAACATAAACGTAATCATTATTACTTAGGGTAGCATAAAGAATTACGGAATGAATCTGTGGCAATAATTCGCATACACAAGAACTACTACTCCAGCTTGATTCAACGCGCGAATGGGGATACAAAAACAATATAGAAAATTATACAAGGTGTTGTAGGAAATTGTAGTGCGCATCGTATTCTCCTTTTAACAATAGACGATCAAACTGCTGAAAGATTCACTTCATACTTCACTAGTATTAGCCGATCCTTGGTATTTATTCATCCTAACTCTAATTACGTGTGTTTAGCCTGCTTCATACCCAACACCGTCTTTACTCATGGCATAGAATCAGGAGAGCTGTTGTCTACCATGAAAAAATTGTGTAATAACGAAACCACCGGGAAGGATGGAATCACAGTCCATCTGATCAACGATAATATAGACATATTAGGCCCCGTCTTCTGCAACATTTTCAATCATTCTCTAGACACCTCGTCCTACCCTGATCCTCTAAAAGTCGCCAAAGTATCGTCCGTATTTAAAGACGGTGATCGCTCTGACTCTTCGTGTTACCGCCCGATATCAGTTTTCAGTATAATAAAAAAATCTTTGAAAAGCTACTTTCTTCTCGAATCAATAAATTCCTGGAAAAACATCAAATTTTATGTCCGCAACAGCATGGTTTCGGTCCAGGATATTCTACTTCCACTGCAGTTCAAACATTGACACAAAATGTCAACACAGCTTTAACTAGCCATAAACTAGTTTTTATTGTATTTCTTGACCTACAGAAGGCATTTGACACTATCTATCACAGCATTCTTAAAAATAATAAATACCTACGGCTTCAGAAATGAAAGTTTTGAATTATTTTCCCGCCACTTAACTCATCGTAGTCAAATTGTTTCTCTAGGTGGCATCACTTCTTCGCAAAAGCCTATAAGCACAGGGGTCGCACAAGGATCTGTCCTGGGCCCATTATTCTTTATAATATATGTAAATGACCTATCACTTGTTACTAATTCTTCAGAGCTATTATTGTACGTGGATGATGCATCTTAAATTGTTACGGAAGAAAATATGCAGGAAATTGAAACAAAAACAAATGCTGAACTAGCAAATTTATCACATTGGTTCAAGGCGAAAAAACTTACCATCAACGCGAAAAAAACAAAGTACATGATAATCCATTTCCGAAATATTCCAATAAATCTAGACAGCATTCAAATAAAGATAAATAATTACGCACTTGAACGCATCAATTCATTTAAATACCTAGGTGTACTTATCGACAACCATTTCCACTGGCATCCCGATACAAAATCAGTGTGCTCGAGGTTATCTTCGGGCTGTCATGCATTGTTGCAAGCGAGAAACTATCTCGACCTTGCAATATTACAGATCTTGTACCTTTCTCTCATCCACTGTCATCTGTCCTACTGCATTGATTCATGGGGTTGGACCTACACTACATACCTGGAGCCTTTACAAAAACTACAGAAGCGCTCACTAAGAATAATAAAGCATTCAAGCCACGTTCCGATCATCCCAGCGCACCCCTGTTTAGTAAACTACAAATTCTACCAATGGATAGTTTGCGTCAACAGTGTACAGCCATTACCATTAATAATATCATAAGGTATAACCGTTCTGTTCATTCGTCCATTCTTTGCTCCTCATCCCGCCCTACGAGGAATACTGCTGCCGGTAATTTTAACCTTCCTCCCGGATCAACGTCTATGGAAAACGGCGTCTGCAGTTCGTCGGTACCAAAATCTGGAATAGATTGCCCCAGGATATAAAATCGGCTGTTAACTTTCCTCTCAAGATGTAAAAACACTTCCTTGCAATCCTTATTGTGTCTTTGTAACCCTCTTCATAGTAACAAAATCGTCCAATCCTTGTATATAAGTACCACTACGTCCAGTGAAAGTTTACTGCGTAGTTGTTATTGCTCATTGCCTTTCATTTGTTTGTGTATAAAAATTACATGTTTCTGTTATCTTACCCAAGTTCGAGTATCTGAATATATATGTCTGTACAATGCCCAACCTTCCTTACTATACCCGCAATGTTTAGCACCTTGTATCGTGGTTCAATGCCTTGTTCTATTGTTTTGCTACATGTGCTATTGTTGCCTTGTGCTATCGTTTTGATACAGTGCCATTTTGTATCGCATCATCGGACCCTATTCAAGCATTTGGCTATGGGTCCAAACAGTTTTTATCTATTATTTTGGAATTGAAAATAAAGTGAAATGAAATCAAGTATTGTGTTAAATGCTAACGCACGCAGGAAATCCTATACGTAAGGCAAGAAGGCGGTGCCTGTTGAAGCGAGAGCCATCTACTTTGAATCTTTGTAGTCGTCAGCCTGCATTGTCAAACTTGTTCGTTCCCAAGTGCTGTTCGTATTTTATTTAGTTTTGAGTGCTGAGGATTCGCCAGTTGAATACTGACAGTAAAAGAGCTGCGTTTTTTATATACGTAGTCGATTCAGGGTTGCTAAGGCTTAGAAAAACTTTTTCACAAGGTTCGCTGATGTTGTCGTTAGACGCGCGGAGATGAAAACACCATTCATTAAGGTGGAATCGGCCAAAAGCCAAGCTTAGGCAAGTAATAGGGGTTTGCAGGAACGCCTCTTTGTGGCATATGTCGAAAGAAAATGGTGTGTTTCGAAAATGGTGTGTTTCAGACGTGAGATTGAACCAAATGCGGCACGGAGATGCAGCAATGGTGACTTCTAGTCTGTTCAACTTTGTGGCGCACTTGTGGTTTCCACAGTGCATATAGTGTTTCTATAACTATATAATGTCATAGGCACTTGCATTAGCGTGAGTGCGAACGCCTTTCCCTGTACTAAATGATCATCAGATGCCAGGCAGCGCGTTCTGTTATAGTGTTATTGCTGAGACGCGCACTAACGCTAACGTAAGCATCTTCCGATATACTAAAGCTCGCTATTGAGGCTCGTCACCATCAGTAAAAACTGCCGTAGCAAGACAGTATCGAGATGTTCCCTACAGTGCGAGGAAAGCCTACAGTCTGGTCCATAAGATATTCCCATATCCTCTAAAGAAAGTCGGTGAACAGTTCGCAGCGAACTTTTACTAGTGAGCAGCTAGTAAACGTTGTAACTTCTGCCGATATCAACTACAGAAGCTTTATCAGCGTTTTAACTATGTACCTACTCAGCCACCTACAATGCCAGATATTTCGTAGATACCACAGTATAATTCTCTAGAATGGTGACATTTATGCAAAATTTAGGCTCTTTAATTTTATTGAATACCACCGGATTGTAGTTTCGTTGCTACGTGATGCCACACATTAAAGCCTATAGAAGAGCACACAAAAATATGTAGACAACAACAATTATTTTTAGTTGGTTGATACGCGTGGTTTCACATCCTAAAACAAGCCTATGATTATGAGAGGCGCTATAGTAAAGGGCCGCGGAAATTTCGGCCTCCTGGGGTTTATTAAGGTGCTCCCAAATCTGAGCACACGGGCCATAGTATTCGCGCTTTCATAAAAAAAGCAGCCGCCACAGCCAGTATTCAATCTCGCGACCCACGGGTCAGCAGCCGAGTATCTTAGCCACTAAACCACCATGGTGGGCCTCAATTATTTTGCTAAATTGTACGGCTGGTACTTAGCACACGGTGTGCAATCTCGAAATAGGGACATAAATAGCCTTCATGCTGCTACATGAGTAGAAATCGGCTATGTCGAAGAATTGCACTACTGAAAGTGCGTTTGCGTGTGGGTTCTCGCTTGTGATCCGTTCGTATGAATTCACACACTGATATTATCAATGCTCACATATATAAGTATGAAAATACGGAAAATTTCATGAGTAGAATCTAGTGTGAGTATGATGTTGCGATATGAGTAGGTGATCCATTCTCTATCAGTATGTTGCTGTGATGCGCACTTACCACGGTTGTTACATGAAGTATAATTAATGTACGAGGACAACGTCACTTGTTTTTAAGTTTACACTTTTGTAATGAAATCATCTTGATATGGCAAAGCACAAGCACGTATAACTAAGTAGACGTAAACTTGCATTTCACTATGTAGTCTACTTGGGTATGGTTACTAAGCTGCTTGTGTTGTTACTAACAATTTAGTATTGCACTAACCATTTGAGTCAGCGCTATTCACTGGCTAACTTGCAATTTACTACCTTCACTTAATAAAAAGCCACTGAATTTTATGACAAGTGAAAGGTTAGCATCCAGTTAGTGCATATGCCGAGTGTATCAGTGCGAATCCCCATGACACTGGAATTTTTGATACCCAGGACACCAAAATCAACTCTTGCTCGCAAAACGGACAACAGGTTAGGGTTGGCTTGCAAATGGATTGAATCAGTGGCCCCGAAACCATCTGACTGTCCAGAACGGCCTCAATGGGAAGCAATGATGCAGACAGAGGACTCCGCGGCTCTATTAGCTATATCAGCAAAGCTAGTGACACACTGTAGTACTTATGATGGCTGAACGTACGTGCTGTGAAGGCAACAGCCACCGCTGAGATACCAGTGCTACTCAGTGTAAAGAGCACTGTTTTTTTTCACACAAGTTAAAATAGTTATCTTATGCTGTTATTATAGTAATCAGAGTGTGTCATCGAGGAAACAGGCCACGACACCTCTTGAGCAGCATAAGGGAAACAGGACATCTTAAACGTCACTTAATGAGGAAGTCCACGACATCAAGTTATGCTTCTTGCTACATTGAACACTGATTTGTTTCCTCGCAGCCTCAAGTACTACAATGCCTCCTCCTTTATCCCATTAAATCTGTTAACTGGTTGACTCCTTCAGTTCTATCGCTCTTCAGTGAGCCTTTTCTGCCCAGATTAGCACATTGATAGTGTGCTTCATTCGTAATTATTGTTGAAGGAGTTCTATTTCCAAATTATATATTTACTTTCTCATAGGCTTTGTTATTTTTACCTACCATTCATTTGGTCCCTCATGACACCTATTGCTGATAATGAAAATACTAATCCCCCCCCATCCTTGATGAAGCAATCATAGTCTGTAGCTAATTTCATTTAAAAAAAGAATAAAAAAGTTACGCTTGCGCGGAAAGCGCAGCGCAGTCACAGCGAATGATGCAAGAGCGGCAATTATAGACCTTGTATACTCTCGTGGGATTGATAAAACAAGTACACACTACGCCATAAATTATAATTTTTCTCATGTTGGGAAGTACCCACTGCGTCATTATTCGCAATTCTTTGGAGAAGCGAGGTACCCATTCTGTATTTTCAAGGAATCATTGGACCTTGTTGATGCGGAGACCAATCACGAAGAAGAATTATGGTTGAGAGGTTGTACCGGGTTGGGAATACTTAATGACTTGCTCGTTACGCAATTCACATTCGGCGATACGCGGTTGTAATTGTACTCCTTCACCAAGCTACAATGTCAACGGGATTCCTTCCCGACATAAATCCTCTGCGGTGTCCTTGTGCGAAAGAGATTTGAGCAGAGGCATCGCTCCCTGGAAGGAGACTATGCTGCTGCAGAAAGGGCCCAGGTTCCAACCCTCTTATATCCGAGATATTTGTTTTATTTTTTTGTCCTTTTCCTATTTTTCGCGATACCGGTTACGAACACCGAGAGTGGCGGATAACTGCGGCGCGAAGAACGGTCCTCATTGAGATCTCATGACACCTTCTGCTGTAAAATGATTATGATAAAAAGACGCCACGACCTCGCCCTTCCTTCTCCTACCGGTACTACTTGTAAGCGCCCAATCACCGCGCGCTCTTTGGCAACCATTTCTAGAAAGACAGCGCTATGAACAGCCGCCACTCGACAAGCGCGCCAAAACAGCGCGCACATCTCGATGAGAAGGCCCAGCGAGTAGCTGCAGAACATAGGCGGCAAAAACAGGACTACGGCATCGTTGTAGCTCAGACCACTGCCGCTCGTCAGGCAAGTTAATCCTGAACTCGACGGGACAGATGCGCAAGTGACGGTGGAACGGCCGCATTTCCATACTAATTCAGTCATGATGCGTAAAAATGCAGCTGCAGCGCAACAACTCAATAGCGCCACAACTATTAGGCTCTCCTGCAGTGTGCCCAACTATACTACCGTAGCTCAACATAATAGAGTTTTAGTACTGCGTATGTATTTTACGTGGCAGTGTTGCATACGTAAGGACGCCACTTTTTGCGCAGACCGCAACGCGCATCTATCGCGTTAAGTACGCGACCACTACGTACGCAGGTATGCGATGCCTGCGTGCGTGCGTATGAGGTGTCCCCACCGCTTTCGCACACGTTTGCGACAGCGCAAGACTTCGTTTCGCGAAATGGCGGCATCAAAGGCGAGCACCGGCCGGCTGTACTTTTCCATCTGTCCATCGCGTATTATTTGCCACTACAGCGGCTGAAAATGTGCCCACAATTCGGCTAGCGCACATCGATTGACTCAGATTGGTTTTCAACAACACGTAACAACACGCCCTCTCCACGGTGGTCTAGTAGATACGGTACTCGGCTTCTGACCCGCAGGTCACGGGATCGAATCTCGGCTGTGACGGCTGCCTTTCCAATGGAGGCGGAGATGTTGTAGGTTGGTTTGCTCAAATTTGGGTGCACATTAAAGAACCCCAGGTTGTCGAAATTTCTGGAGCTCTTCACTACGGCGTCTCTCATAATCATATAGTGGTTTTGGGACGTTAAACCTCAAATATCAATCAATCAATTTGACAAGTTTGATTGCAGTTAATGGTAGCGTTATCATTGACATAACTTTGCCTTAGGAGTGTAGGTAGGCTATTTAAACCACCACATATGTGTTGTATAAATGCTGACTCAATACTATCTTCCCCTTCGGCATCTCTCATTATCGTATCGTGGTTTTGGGACGTTAAACCGCACATATCAAACAAATCAACACGTAATTATCTATTGATCTACCAGATAGCGCAACACTCTTCACGTTCGTTACCTATGCGGATACTACGGTGCACTTAAATGTCATTTGACAAACAATGCCACGTAACGGAATGCGCTAGCAGGATGTGTTGGTAGCACCATCCCGCTGTACTAAAACTCTCTAATATATTCGTCATTGTACAACACTTCGCAGCACGTTGCGTTAAAACCACTTTATATTATAACACTGTTTTCGCAGTAGCAGTACCACCAATCGTAGCACCAATAACTATAGCAATAAAATAACAACAGCAGAAAGCAACCTATATAACACATTTGCGCCTAGTTGGTTCTGTGTCTGCACTGTTAACTCAATTCAGAAACAACAACAGAGCAGACGAGAATCACTGGGCCTTCGTGCTACGCACCTCTACATGTTTTTTTTTTCATTATTGTAGCTGCTTCATTAAAAAAAATCTCCTCACCTTTCTAAGTTCACCTCAACCAAAACATTAGCTTAAAATTCTTGGCCATCGCAAATAACCCTTCAACCTGTACTCGTTCTGGTTAGTTCATTCAACTTGCCCACACCCGGGCTCACACAACGATTTGTCCTTTTTTTTGCATTTGAGCCTAGAGTTGACTTGTGGAAACATCGCTATTTTTCCTTCACTATAGAACGTTCGAAAATGTTCCGTAGAAACTTTTTTTTGTCTACAGTCAAATCTTTCTGTAGTTTCATAACTTTTGGCATACATGGCACATATTCAGATGCATTGTGTAGAGAAGCATGAGCAAACGTGGAAACATTGTCCAAATTTAATTTACTTTGTTTGACAGAAGCTGTATTCTTCATCCAGCATTGTGAACTGGCTCCTTTACTCTTCAAGGACTGGTTGAATTTTCTACATAAAAAAGCATTTGGTTGTTGCACTTATATTCTATGGAAACATGCGACTTTTTTTCTTTCTAGCAGAACCAACCTGCAGTAGTCTAGATGTTTTCGAAGATATCCCAGATGAAACAGCCGTTCGCATAAAGCCGAGCCCAGCACCGTGGTTGCCATGTTCAGAGACATGCAGAGAGTTCGATGTGGAAACCTCTGTCCCACGTCTTCGTCATAGAATGGAAGCTTCAGCACAACTGGCAGATTCAATGAAGGCTCTCCACACAGGACCCGAGTTACCAGTCCCACGATCACTCCTGAGAACGCACAATGCAAATAAGGTGGAGTTGCTGAATCTTGTCCTTACGACATACTTCGACGTACATTTACCGTACTTTCTGCTCGACGTTTTCGCGTGTGCGTTTCAGTCAAACAAAGTCAACACTATGAAAAAAGAGGCATATTACTCCTGCATTTTAGCCAATATAGCATATCATCTATATCGATTTTATGACTGATTGATTGAATGATTGATTATTATGTGGAGTTTAACGTCCCAGAATCAAATCATAATTATGAAAGGCGCCATAGCGGATTGCTTCAGAAATTTCCACCACCTGGGGTTCCTTAACATGTACGCAAATCTGAGCACACGGGCTTTAAGCATTTCCGCCGCCATTGGAAATGCAGCCGCCGCAGCCGCAATTTGAGCCGAGTACCTTAGCCACTAGACCACCGAGGTGGGGCTATTTCGCTTATGTGTTACAAAACAACATTTCATGCGGCCAGTTTCTGCATAACGTCAAAAATTCTTTCCGCAAATTGCATTCCAATACGTCCATTCAGTGATCGAAACTCATGGTAAACTATAACACTATAAAAGCTTGTTCGGAGGGGTACGAGATGCCACACAACCCCTCCAGATAATATGCCATATAATTTCACATACTGACATTGTTAAGACAGATATTTTTGAATCGATGTGGTTACTTTCTAATTCATATGAAAGCGAAACATATAAGAGCTTAGGCTTTATGTATCGAAATCACCACATGAAGCACGCTGTGGTGGAGAGCTACTGAAATCTTGAGCTGATGGTGTTCTACAACGTGCACTACAATCGCACAGTGTATGGCCCTCTGCCATCTCGCCTCCACGGAAATGCAATCGCGGCTACGATCGAACACGCGACCTTCGGGTCAGCAGCAATTGATTCACCTCGGTTTGCATACCAACAATATGTGAACAGATGTTCATTTTGCTTTGTTCATATTTCCAATACAGTGACGCTTATCTCAATATTCGCTTGTGCATCCTTGATTCAAAATATGCACAGTAAGAACAGCTGATATAGCACTTTTTACTACACGTAAATATCACAAATTAGAACCAACAGAAAATATTGTCAGAGAACGTATAGGGGATGTTATTAGAAGTAAATGTTATGCAAACACGAAGAAAGAAAGTGGACGAAAAGATAGCTTGCCACCGGTAGCGACCAAGTATGTGACCTTCGAATAGCGTGTCGGATGCTACAACACTGAGCTGCAGTGACTGTCTTCCGCCTGTGCACTTTATAGTGTAGGTGTATGCATTTAAAGGTAGGATGTTAGTCAGCGCCGCCTACTGCAATTACGGCGAGTGTGGAACACTCTTCTTTTTCTGCTGACGTCACGTAGTGCGTGGTTTTATTACAATCTGGCAGCTGACCAATAACCAATTGCACACTTCCTAAATTGGAAAAAAATCACATTTAACAAAATATCCAAAGTCGCAAAAGATCAGTGTAGCTTCACTCTAAGGCGAAATTACCCGGAAAAGGAGCAACGGAGCCCTAAAGCACGCGCGATGAACAGATAGACCATTCAGCAGTAACCACAGAGGGATGCGTGTCTCGTGCAAACCACATAGTCTCGAAAGAGATTAACCACGCGGGAGATGCGGGCCGTGCGCAAAGTGCTGCCGAAGAAATTAGCTGTCTCCTCTATGGGCTCAGCCTTCCCCCTTATTTTGCTGATGACGGTTGACGTTACGTCACCAGCAAAATGCTCCGAGAGCTTGACCATTGTGCATACGTTTGCATGACTGTGCGCTGCTGCGTTTACGTTTCGTCGCACCCAGGTCTCGACACACACATCACCATGCCGCGCTGAATAACTCTGGCTAAGTCAAGATGGTTACGACCAACTCACGACACCACCAATCGGGAATAAAGGCCAACATGGCGGCCGAGAAGACAGCAGCCCTAACGAATACATTATTTCAGGCTGACTCAGGGGATCGAAATGCTTCTTTGACGATGTGTGACATCACGGTGAAATTATTTGCATGTCCTATTATAAACGTACGTTTCTATCTCACCTTCCACGTATTTGTCATACCCATACATATTCATACTCTGTCACGTGTGTGAGAGAGAAGTAAACGTTTATTTACGAAACAGTGCCCCGAGCAATGCCGGGTGCCACCCTGAGGTGGGAGGGCTTGTTGTCCAGGATCCCTATGGCTTCTACTGCCCTCTTGGCTCTGGCGACGAGTTTTTGTTGGTCTTCCAGTTCCTCGAGTGTGAGCTTCGCCTCCAACGTTTCGGTCAAGTCTTCGTTCGTCGTTCCTGCTTCATTATCAGCCGTGTGTTGTTGGAGATTACGTCTAGCAATACACTGGCATGAAAGAAGCAAGTATGCTAGGGGGTCCCGTATTCTGTAGAGCGGGCACATAGAGCTATATCTCGTTGGATAGAGACGGTTCATTAGGGCCCCATGTGTGTATGTGTTGCTTCGCAAGCGTCTCAGCATCACGCTTTCCTCTTTTGTTTGTTTTGGGTGTGGTAGAGGGTATACTCGTCGATCCAGCCTGTAATGCAGGAGTAACGACGAATAGGTGTTTTGAACAACCTCTGTCTCTTCAACGTCGGGTCGGATGTCCGGTGGGCAGGGGGCGGCGCAGCTGACGTGCTCGCGGGCAGGGGCGTGGTTTGTCACGTGTGAATAACTAGTTTTTACAATCTTATTGTGCAGCCGTGGGCACACAGGGTGCAGAAGGCTGCGACTGTGTGCGCTGGCATCTGCATTGCCAGTCATCTATCGCTTTCGCCGAAGCAGCTTCAGAAGGACTGCAAGATATCCCTATTGCAAGAACAGCGTGATGCCAGTACGTTTTTTGGCACTGGTAGACGCTGGAGACACTGGTACACGCTTGCAATCCCTTGCACTTCGCTGGGCGCACTGGGAAAAAGCTGTGTCGCACTGGTAGAGGGACTGCCTCAAGCGCTGTGATGCTGGTGCGCACTGCGAAGCGCTGGAAGGGCTGGAATTTTCACTGGCCCGCGCTGATGAATTCTGGAGCACGCACTGTTTCTACCAGCGCAGCGTGCACTTAATTGTGGCGTGTGCCGTGGTATGTTTCGGTGTCGTTGAATATAAAACACTTGTTTCGACGGCACGGAGAGATGCTACCCTAACAGATACCGAGTATACGTAATTTTTGTGGGGCACGTACGTATCGCAGCAATTATAACGCACCTTTTTCGCATATGCCCCCGCGTCAAATTCGCATCATCTGTGTATAGCTGTAACGATTCCAAGTTGCAGTTTTTGTAAGCCTGGAGCTTCACGCCACTCCTAACAGAAACAGGGAATTGTTTTTGCCGCAAAGTTGACGAAACGTAAATGAGCTCTCTCGATCGCTTCGCAAGGTTTCCCAGTAGAGGCGAGAAAAAAGCTGTCCGTAAATTCCGCCACACCGCATGAATGCATGTCTGGCCATGATTATCCTTCTACTTACTTCAGGTAAGAGTTGGAAATGTTCCGAAGCTCACATGCAGAATCTTCAACCGTCCCAACTTACCGCGTCGAGAGTGGTTTTTTTTACCCAGTGCCCGGCCCAGCGAATATCAAGCCTGTCATGCCGGCCGCGTTGGTATATATGTTACCGGCGCTTCTTGCTTCGTGTACACACAACTTCGAAGTGTGAGAATAGCTGTAGAGTATATTTTAGATATGCATGAACCTAAATCAACTATTTCTGTTTATGTCGATGTTCGCACAAGAAGCGCTGATGATCGAACGTCGCGCTTTCAGCTACGCAAGGTGTCACCGAAAGCTGCCGGCCGCAGCCGGTACTTTTCCAACTGATATGTAACAACACGCCATTTTCAGCTTGTAATTTGGTACGCCTTCACCAACTGGCTCCCTGACATACGTTTTCAGCGGATTACATTTGTATTTCTATGGGCTGTTTTTTTAATTGTTGGTATTGATATACTTGTATATATCTGTACACTGGCACGCCCGCTCTACACTGCCAGCGGATGCCAGGAAAAACGGTTGCCGCTTGACATCGCCACTTAGTAAATGTATTTCTGGCATTTATTGACCTTCAACTTACTTCAGGTAACGTTTAGGTAACAGTTAGAAATGTTGCAAAGCTCAAATGCAGAAACTTCAAACATCGCAACTCGCTGCTTCGAAAGCAGCCTTACCCAGTGCCCCGTCCCAGCGAGGCCTATCGTGCCGGCCGCGTCGGTGTACCTGCTGTCGGCGCTTTTTGCTTTAAGTAGGCACAATTTTAAGGTGTAAGAATGACTGTAAAGTTAAGTTTAGACATCCCTGAGCCTGAATCGGCCATTTATTTGCTTGTGTGGTGCCCGCACAAAGAGCAGTGGTGATCAGTGTGTCGTTTTAGGCAACGTAGGCTGTTAGCAAAAGCTTCCTTCTAAGCGCAGGAGCCGGTACTTCTCTTACTCGTATGTAAGAACACGCAATTTCGAGTTGGTCATTTGGTACGCGTTAGTGAACTAACATACATACTTTTTCAGTGAATTGCATTAGTCATTTTCGCGATGGTTTCTTAGCTGAAGGTATCGATATAATATGTAATTCGGCACGCAGAATGTGTACTGCTACATCGTCGCTTGCGCGAAAGAAAAATACTCAATATTCACTCGTGTTCGCGGATATCTACCGAACAAGACATTTAAATCATCTGTACATGCTGAACAGTAGCAAGTGCGAGAACCGACTACCAAAGCAAAAAACTATCGGCAGCAACAGCTGACATTCTGTGGCTACTCCTCCAGTCAATTTGAGATTTTTCAGAGCTAAGATGCGGATGCTTCAAAAAACTTTGCGCTCTTACTAATATCCGTACATTGTTCAGTGGCCGGAAGCCGTTTGTCACTGTCCATTCAAGACGCAATTGTTATTTGGAAAGGAAATATTGTGTCAGTTTTGACTGTGCGACTGATAAACATGAAGTTGAACGGTGCGTTCTTCGGGTAAATAGCCATTTTACGACCCCACGTTTAATTTCTGGCGTGGCGTATTGGGTAACGTACTCGGTTCAAGATCAAAAGGTGGCGAAATCAAATCCTCTCAATTGGCGTTTTACTTTTTTATGTTCATTTTTTTTCTTTTCAATATGAATGCGCGCGACTTTACTTATATATATTTGTTCATTTATGGCGAGTGGGCACCCCCATTTTACGTCTGCGAAGCCGCTTTGCACAGAGTACAAGGACGCTGCCGCTCGTCCCAGTACCTGCGCTGGGAGGTGCTGGCACCAGTGCCATATGGGCCCATAATCAGTCATGGAGCGGGACGCTGGCACCCAGTGGCGCTGGTTTTTGCAATAGGGATGTGAAAGTAAACTTCTTTGCATGTCATATTTTACACGTATGTTTTTATATAAACTTGCACGTACTTGTGATATGCGTGCATCCTCATCTTCTGTCACGTGTGGCTAACTATTTTCACTATCTTGTTGTACAGCCGTGGGCACAGAGCACGCATATGACTGTGTGTGCTGGCGTATGCAATGCCTGTCATCTATCGTTTCCGTCGGAGGAGCTTCACAAAGACTGTACAAGATGTGACAACGAGGCTTAACTTGTGCGTTTCACCACAAATTCTACCACAGAATGGAGAAATGTCATGTGTACACAGAAAAATACAAAATCTGAATGTCTCAGTTTTGTCTTTCGTTGTTGTAGTGACTGCGAAAGCAGTGACGCACAGGTGGCTAAATAATATTTCGCGTGTTCTTTTCCGCGTCATTTGTTTTCCACTGCGCAGAAAATCGGGCAAAAAAGTATTAAGCCTTGCGGAGAGTAAATAGGAAAACAATATTGGAACTTGGAATAAAAAGTTTGTTAGATTGAAGTATTTTAGTGGACCAACCGTTCGTCCAGGGAGGTGCAACTGTGGGGACTAATGGTTTCCCGATAAGGTGTAAATGTGTGGACTAACAGTTACCCGCCAAGGTGTAAATGTGGGAAGTAAATGTCAGTCCCTCGAGTTTGTCCATTCAGACTAACTGTTAGATCCATTCCCGTTAGTTCATCAAAGAAATAATGTTTGTGACAGCCTAATTATTCCCTAAAAGGACGAACACACTTTTTTAACACCCTTTGCCTTAGAGTGTTCTAGTAGAGATGGGTTTAAAAAATGTAATAATCTTATATTATTCATATTAGATCATCAACCTGACATTGTTCATTCATGATAGAGCAACAAAAAGATGCTATGACTGTTAGGTAAACAACATTGCTGCAACTGATGCATATAATGTTGAGAATGATGCGACTGACTGGACGCACAAGCTTAGCTGTTCCTCACACTCTCTACAAAGACACTGAGTTCAAATATTCACATGAACACTTTATTGCAGACTGGCGCATGAAGAAAACAGGGTGGAAGTATGGATGACGTAAAGTACAAGAAACATCATTACGTAACTTTCATATACCATGATTATGCATTCAACTAGGTATATAAAGTAGTTGCCATTGTAAGAATGCGTCACTTAGCGGTGCATGGATCATATGCGAATATATCAGCACACACATATTACACTGTGACTACCTTGCATATCCACAAAGCAACTAACACATTAGAATTGTGAATGGGGAGAAGAAAACCGATACAATCTCTACTTCATATATGAAGTATTTCTTAGTAAACACAAGCCTTTTAATTGTATGAATAGCCTCCTGGAATTGGGTGCTCTCGTGGTCGTTTGGTTAACTTGATCTGCGCAGATAATCATATGGCATGACCATGAGAGCATGACTATGACAATTTTAGTATGGCATGACCACATTGGTCAAATCAATGACTGGTGGTGAGATGAAAATAATCTTATGCATATCATGTATACCATGACTTTCCTAAGACGCAATTGGTGCTCCCGTGGCAGCCAATAACTTTATATATACCATTATTGGGTTAGCATGCGCACCTGGATAGTGTGAAAGACTAGTCACAACTAGAATATGACAATATGGATGTCATATACGTTCTGATTTACATGACATAGACTTTGCTATCACGGCGGCTTTTCATTCACTTTTATATGCTAAAGCATAAATCGTAAAAAACGGGCTTACAGCAAACGTAAATGACAGGTCGTGACGTGAGCGTCCTGACATACTATGTACAGCCGTTTACACATAAAACTCATCATGCAAATTTGGTCCACACCGTCTAGTGGCAAGTGCGATGCCAGAGAAATCAGTCTACCGTTGAGAGAAATGCTCTCCACAGTTGACAGTGGGCCACTGAACGCCGCTAACAGTGCGTAGACCGTATTACTCATCGGCCAACTGTGTGTGGTAGTTTATATGACACGGATTTGGTTCCCTCCCGGCCATTACACAAACTTGATTTATACCAGAAATAGAATATAATGACATAGGTATGTGACAAACGTAATTGAAGTAGTCACACTATATCGACGTGTGCGGTATGTGCGTTACAGTTTACACAACCACGCCTTCGTTCTCTAGCGGCCATTTCATTAACTTTCTTCCTGATGGGCGCTGTAGTCTAGTCAAGTGCCAGCTTTCAGATTTTGCGCGCCTTCTTTATGAATAAAAGAAACTGAGCATGTAATTGTTTTAAGTAGGGCAGTTAGGTGCCTTTTAAAACATGACGAAATACATCTCACTGACACTTTGATATTTGGTTGAGTACTCATGAAGTCACAAATATAATTGAAGCTGAATAATTATATCTGAATAAAAAATTTCTAGAAGTGGCTGCTTACGTGTACTAAGAACAGTATGCACCAGATTCCCAGGAGGTAGCGCCGTTGCGCTTCTTCAAAAGTATGCTACGTGATGACCTGGACAGCCTATATACCAGAATTCGTATGCCATAAGATAATCATGGGTCAGTAATAATGACGTGTCGTAATATGTAAACAGTTTAAAAAGGTTTAAACTGCCCGAGGAATAAATATAAATTCGGGAACACATAAACACACAAGCTAGAAACCATTAACCATGAACCTACTAGCCCAACAACATGCCTTGCTTTATAGAAATAGTTGAGCGCGCTTACGTCATGATGTAAAACCCGGCCTTAGATCTCCACTCACTGTTCATTATCTTGATTCGTACATAAATATATGTCCCGTGAATTGAGACAATGATCAACATGATTGGCATGCATAACATAAAAATAGGGCGTTTGTACATATACCTCGATATGCCCGTATATTTTCACAGACCTGGTTAACTTGGTGGTTTCGAGAAATTGATGTATACCGAAAGTCGTATCTCTTCAAACTCGAAATCAACGCACGACTAACACAAATGACATGTCGTAACACAGAAATAGTGACATACCGAGATGCGAATCCCAAGTACTGTGATACGAACTTGATTTACCGAAACCCATTCCTTCACCAGATATATACTAAACTTGGTGAAATGATCGTATTACGAACCTAGAGTTGATGTCGCAACATGTAAATGGCGACGTGTGCACGTGACATTGCACATAGTATTAACTTTGTTTTTCCCGCGGGCGTTTCATGGACTTTATATAATGGAGAAATTTCCTTTCGATCAAATGAGCGATTCATAAAAATAAATGACATACTAGATTAGAGTTGTCAAGTGAGCATTTACGTTGTATTTTCCATAGTATGAATTGGGTTCTGCCGTGGCCGTTATCTTAACTTGATTGATTGATATGTGGGGTTTAACGTCCAAAAACTACCAAATGATTATGAGAGACGCAGTTGTGAAGGGCTCCGAAAATTTCGACCACTTGGGTTTCTTTAACGTGGACACAAATCTGAGCATACGTGCCTACAACACTTCCGCCTCCATCAGACATGCAGCCGCCACAGCCGGGATTCGATCCCGCGACGTGCTGGTCAGCGGCCGAGTACCATAGCCACTAAACCACCGCGGCGGGGCCAGTTATCATAAGTTTAAACCGCTAATAATAGTGTATAACGAGCAGAAAACAAATGTGCGATACTCGACGTGCTACATATATGATGATTTACATAAGAATATTTTGGTACTCTGGGCTTCGTTTCATTAGCTTGCCTTGCCCTAATATTTGCATTTCATGAGTAACGACAACACCTTAGAATATACACTATGATTATGCCTGAATAAACGTGCGTGCATCTATGACAAACATGTGGTAGTAAACTAAATATCTTTACATATGTGGCTAGAATTATTCTGAAGTTGAACACGTGATATGCAAGCCTCCTCTCTCACTGCTTCGCACTGCAATATTTGCGTCAGTGTGAGAGATCACTCAAATTGTTTTGCGCCGTACGTGTTCAGATGAGTCATTCAAACCACTAGATTGGGTCGAAATAGGAAAACGAAAATTGAAGGCAGAATATGTCAGCAACTTCCAGTTTGTAGACAGTTGTCGACATCATGCCCTTGAGAAATAATGCCGGTGAATCGGAAGTAAATATAAAGAAGCTCAATTAAGAAAGTGTTGATTTGATTAATATGTGAGTTTTAACGTCCTAAACCATCATATGGTTATGAGAGACGCCATAGTGGAGGGGTCCGTAAATTTCGATCACCTGGGGTTCTTTAGCGTGCAACCAAATCTGAGCACACGGGCCTACAGCACTTTCGCCGCAATCGAAAATGCAGCCGCTGCAGCCGGGATTCGATTCCGCGGCCTGTGAGTCAGCAGCCGAATACCTTAACCACTAGACCACAACGGCGGGGCAATCAAGGAAGTGTTAATGCAGCGTTAAATATAACAACGTGAACTAGAAATACTATTAAGGAGTTTTTAATAAGAGCTCCAAAAGTTTGAGGCCACGAAGCCATTTGCGTATGGACAGTTTGGGTCAAGCATTAACGAGAGCTTTCGAATAGTGTCCGCGGTGCTTCCTACACTCCCCCTATTCTATGTCACTCTTGTCTTGGCCGAGAACCGTCAGTTCAGTGGGTTCCGTCAACTTTGTTTGGCCCTAAATATTTGGAGCAGGGTTTGGGGCTACCGCTAAATTTGGAAAACAGCCTCCACAACACAAAAACCAAACGCACTTGGGGTTTCACGCATGTGCAGTGTCCTTGACGCTATTTTTTGGGGGCCCCTATATTCGAAAACTTCCTATTATCTATAGCTTCACGAGAAAACAAAAGTGCACAGTCGGACACCAGATGCTATAACCGTGCAACTGCGCATATTTAGGTTACACAGTAACAAGGCGGCAAAGTGACTGATCATACCGGAAGCATGAGCCAAGTGCATTTTTGAAGAAACGCACCATATACATAGCTTTGCAAAGATCTTGGAAACTGCAGTGGGTGGTTTGCTACTGTACTCGCTGTAGGCACTAGAGAATAGCTTCAAGTGTCCAATTACGCACACATCATTGACCATGCCGAAAGGAACAAAACTCTAATAACGATGAACGCGTTGCGATCGGAGCACCATTGTGGTACCAAGTTCTATTGTTGAAGTGGAAACTCATGCGTTCTCCAAATGTCACCGCAGGGCGAAGAGCTCCCGCTTGGTGAATACCAAAGCCGCGAACATACACTTATTGATAAACACGCTATGTTCTTTTCAGTCATCACAGTGGTTTCTTTTTTTTACTTAGTCACAGTTGGTACGTGTTTGTGCAAGTTTCTGCATTTACAGAGAACGCATTGTGATTTACATGCTCTCTATACGGTAGCACAAGCTCTCAATAAGTGTGATCATGCCAAATAATCCCAAGGATATGCATCGTAGGATTTTCTGTCCGATCGATAAGTTCCTGATCTGTGTGCTGTGTTACCACGCGTAGCAAGGGTTTGGCTGTTTTCAATAGCCTGTCAATACGGCTTCGTTCAAGGAAGCTGACAGATTTTCGACAAGCAAAGATATGTTTATCAATAAAAATTCCGCATCGCGCTTATCTGTCGGAGTAATTTATGCAGCTGTATACAATTTCAAGCACTGATAAAAACAGTAAATATTAGAAGGACCGCCACAAGGGCACCACGCGACCACATTTTTCTGATCTGTCAATCAGCTTTTAAGTAGTTCCACTAGAATATGACTGTCACGCCAATCCCTTATCTTCACCTTTTTGTGATATGTTGGGGCTGCTCAGTGGTCAGCCATTTTTGTTAAACGTTTAGAAATATCTGGCTTAGGACAAAGGTGCGAAGCCGACTAAAATTACAACTGGGGTTCCGATTGAAGACCGGAGATTCTAATTTATCGTCTGCCTTTTTAAGGAGGGTGAAACATCGAGGAAACTTCTCCAATGAACTGGCAGGTCGAAGACAGCGATCGCCAGGATCTTTTGTGCCTTTCGAGATGAGGGAACACATATGGAATCGAATGGTCTAGCTATAGCCAAGAATTGCGAATCGCGAGGACGGCGTTATGATTGTGGACAGAGGTGTCGGGGACGCTTTTAACGTTATAGCATTAGAGGGCTCGTGTCGCAAAAATTGCACCGTTGGCGTTGTTGGTTGCGAGAGAAAAAATCGAGAAAAAGCAAACAAATTATAGAATAAAATTTTTGCCCAATGAAGGAATGAACCCGGGCCGTTCGCGTGGCAAAAAGGTGTCCAATCACAAAGCCACGATGTTACTTGGAGCTGCTTAGCCAAGAAACACTACATAAAGGGCATGTAGTGGAAGTAGTCTCCTTAACGCATTTGGTTTGACAGGTGCAACGACGAAAACGAGCCCATTCGGAGATTTGTAGGCGCATTTGGGAGGCCATCAAATTAAGTCGATAAAGGCCGGAGAGAGCGCAGCCATTGCGGCTAAAAACACACAAGAACTTCCAAAGGAGTAGGAGGAGGAATAAATGAGGAAGGACAAGGAAATTTCAAAGAGCTCTAAAAATGGACAACTATATCTATCCAGCGGAAAATTTATCTTGCCTTTCCAGAGGCGTTGATCAAGCAAACGGCAAGCGCGAGATAATGTGCTGCCATCTGTGAGACATTGTAACACTTTTTAAGGCCTCCGAGATGACAAGCGTGCGGCGTGTATCTTGGAGGCTATGCAACTCTTGCTTTAAATCTGTACCATTTGCGCGCGCGCGCACGCGCGCGTGTGTGTGTTTGTGTGTGTGTGTTTGTGTGTGTGTGTGTGTGTATGTGTGTGTGTGTGTGTGTGTGTGAGAGAGAGAGAGACATTGTAAAAACGTGTCTCGATTACAGCAGAGCGCCGTTCTACACACTAAACGAAAATGACCTGAAATAACCTCAAAAACTGGGTAAACCATTTGTCCTCTGGCGCACTACCTCTCCTGGGTTTTTTTTACCACCTACTCTCGTGCTAACTGAATTTTTGAACGTAGGGAGAGTAGTAATTATTTACCCCAGTGAGGTTTTGAGCGAGTATAGAGAGAGTAAATTTTTAGTGCCTTCACAAGGTTTTTGAGGGGATTTCAAATAGTTATTTCCGGTGGTAAAAAAATAAAAATTGAAGGGTGCCTTCGCCCAGAGTCGACAAATTTATTTAACAGCAGACTTGATTGAATTTATTAAACGGCAGAATTGGTGACACATAGATTCACATACAGACAGACACCCACACTCTACAAATGCAGAATAAAACACCACTCGAACAGACTGCACGCGTTGCTCAACTACACTTTGACAATCCGGTATATATAGGCACGACTTTTTTGACCGGCCCTGTAGGACCAGTAGGAGAGCTCTTTTTTTGCATCGATAAACAAGAACGGTTGAAGGTGCAAACGTAAGCGTAAGGTGGGCTGCAGGGCACTAAATGTCACACCGACCTTTTATTGTAAATCTACACAATCTCACCTTTTTGAGTATCCAATAATTACTTGGCACACCGGACTCATGGCCCCACGCGTGTTAGCACTGCTGATGCACAAGTCCATAAAATATACCTGAGTACGCACAAACCATGGTAGCTCAATGATTTTCATTGAGCGACGTTGCACAAACATAGTAGCAGCACGTATTCATCACAACGGGCGTAGAGGAGCGGTGCGCGCCTGCACACAAGCTTCTTACCGACGGCGCACTAGGCCTTTTTGAGGAGCATGGCTATCCGATGAAACACAGCTGGCGATCACAGAACACATATCCTGTGCGGATTTCGTCGTCATTTCAGACACAAATGAACACGTGACCGCTATCTTAAGGGGACGGGGTGGTGTACGCATACTTCCAACGAAAGACCACCGTCCGGGTTTTCTTCGTGCTCACCGGCAGCCGCTTGTTGGTTTCGTCTGCTTCGTATAGGCTTTGCGCTACATGTTTGAGAGCAGTTGGTGCATGAGGTGGGCAATTCGGGCAGCACTTTACTCATGCAGACATCGCCTACTGTGGAACAAAATATATGCGATGCTTCTTTCACCTGCCCCGGCGACACACTCCCACTGGTCACTGGCGGCCGCGGCTCGGTGCCGACGACAGAGTGAAGCATTTTGGTTATTGCTTCTCCAGTAGGCAAGCATGGACGATCACACCAGATTGATTTTGTTACCACTGGCAGATATTCGCGATTCGGCTCGGAAGCGAGATATCCGCGACGTGCAGGTTCGGAGGCGCTCGGAAGCGCAGGGTCGTTTAACGATGTAGGAAACACGTGAGATCCATCAGCCCAACCAGACACACAGATACTGAGCTTTTTGCACCGCCTGTCTCCAAGGCCACCGCTGAGAAAAAGCTAACAATTTGCGAAAATATGCAGGACCAATTTCCTGAGCAGGTTTTCTTTCTTTTTTTTTCTTCTTTTGAGATCCTTCCCCCATCTTTTTTTTCTTTTTCTTTCACAGAAAGCTGTTCTCGCTTGTTGTGCTTATGCTGCCCTCAGTTCCAGTGAAAGTGCGTTGACTCGAGGTCAGTCCCGAGGCACGCTGATGTCAAAAAAAAAAAAAAGCTGTGGTTCTTGCGTACCTTGAGGAGAGCGTCACAATGGGGGGTATGGGGCAAAAGCCACCGAAGCAGCTGCACCTTGCAGTCACGTGGTAATTATCTCTGAAACGCAGGTTAAAAATCACGTGATAGAAAACTCCCTAAGTAGTAAAACTGGGTTTAGACATTTTTTTACTATTGCTTGAGAGGTGGTGGTAAAACTATGTCATGTACCATGTTTTACTCCTACACGAGGTAGTAATTTTAAACGCAAGAGAGTTTTTAGAGGTCATGAGCCGCAAAAACACCAAACTCGCATAGGTTTTGCTTACAGTGTAGACTAGGGAAGTGGCCACAGTGCACAGTCACTGCATGCATTACTATAGATACGTCGCGCTTGCGCGCGCACACGTTTGTCTGCATGTAACAAAAGATCTTATTAGGTATGCACTTGGCGGTTGAAAGGCGCACAAGGGGCCGGATTTCGCTAACGCGTTCAACTCTTAAAGGCGAAGATTAAGGGTCCCCAATTTTTTTGTCACCTAAAAAGGTCGAGGCCAGCTATCGCCGCAATTTTCCACAGTGACATAGTGCCAACATTTCAAAGAGCTGCTTTGCCCATTTAGGCGCGGCGCAAAAGCGTTTTATCCCTGAGTGATCACGCGAACAACGTTGAACTTTGCTATAAAACATGAGTGTTGGAGTAACGAAAAGTGGCCGGTTGTAAATCTTTCTGACGAGTCCACCTCTGCAGTAGGTGGGATCACCAGAAAATGGTGTAGCAGCCCTTAAATTCGAGGCAACTGATTTCTTCACTTTTCGTGTTCCTAGCAAGTTCTGTTGCTATGCATAAGCCAAAACTTTTTTGTATACTTTTCGCTAATTACCAAACTTATTTCAACAAATAAAGTTATCTGACGCTGTCACGTAAAACGTAGCTACACTGCAGATAACAGAATTGTGCACAAATAATTTCTGAATAGCAGCACGTCAAACACTCACGTTTACATTTTTGGCACACAGGTGTCTACGCGTTGTTCGAACGATGCTTCAAGGCACGCTACGTTAGGCAAACTGCGTCATACCGATCGCGAAAGCAACTTTCTACAGAGTTGACCTGTATATTCTGGTTGTTTTTAAAACAGCAGGTACCATCATGGTCATACCATGAGCATTATTTTGAAGTGGCCAGTGTTCAGTGTCCGTGTAGAGTGTCATGAACAAAGATGAGCGAAGGCCACTTGTCAGCCTCGATGGGGAGTTCGCAGTGTCGTACTACGGTTCCCTGATGCAAAACACCATGCTTCCACATGTGCTGGACGGACCCTTTTTTACGGTTGCTTTCTATTGCAGCAAGACAAAAGCCCCGTCCACATAACTCTTCGGAGGACAACCACGCTTGAAGACCTTTGAAGGCACACGTTGTCGCGTTCCTGGGTTGCGAATCCATATTCAATTGGAAATGTGTGCAAGCGAACATTTGTGGTCTGGCCAGGCGCATCTTCTTCAGGGCAGTGGCGGATGCGCTGTAGAACGCCATTCAAGAAGAGTAGGATGCTCTTTGTTTTGAAGGAGAATAACTCACCTCGCTGATGATCGAATCTATTCCGAGAAAGATGTTGCATATCATTTCCATGAATGGACGCTTCGAAAACTGCTGAATTTCTGTCATGGAGGTAGTGATGGGATTGGGGCAGAGATAAATTTAGCTGATGCTATTTTTCGCTCGCCCACATTTTAATTTCCTTTTCTTGTGGTTCTTTCAGTAGTAATCCAAGACTTCGCCGATACCTGCAAGCGTTTTTTTTTGTCTGATGCATTCACATAACTTGTTGTATGTGCAAGGTGTTCTGTCTGTCTTTTTGATGTAATGTTTATGAACATAAGCATTATTACGGCTCAACTCCCCTTTGCTTTCGTTGGCCTTGATTGTGTTTCAGTATCACACGGTACGGTTCGACCAAAATGAACGTGCTGAGTAGAGAAGTAATGCTATATGGGGCCCCAGTTTTCTAATGAAACAAGATATGCTATCTTTTTAGTCTCGGTATATGGAGTGTCATACACTTCAAAATTAATGTCTCTTAGATAATTTGACGCCTACCCACTTTCTGCCACGAGCTCTGACGTCACTGCGCCTTGACGGTCATCTTTCGCTGCACAGATGTGTCTACGCTTGTTCTTTCCTCTTGATAGCGATGAATTACCTCCCTTGACAAAAGCTTTCGTGGAGTGCTGGTGTGCTTGCTTGCTACTGGAGAGACCGCGTTTATTTGTGCCTGTGAACAACTGCGGCTTGTATATATGAAGCGCATTGTGCACTGGGTATTCGCATAGTGTACGGCTGTGAATTCGCTCGATGGGGTGATGTGGCGTACCGAATGGTTGCAGTAATTGCAACAATGAACCGGTTTGTATGTTCGCATTACCTAAAAGAGCACTGACATCAAACTTCATGATCTAGATGTGTCCATCATTTAATCGCTTGGTATACATAGGTCTTCTTCACCAAATTTAAATGGGATCCGTCTTGTGTAAGTTATTTTAATTCGATGTGAAACAGAGAAAAGCTAGGAAGAAAAAATACAAATGAAAAATAGACTGCCTTCAACATCGACACTAGTGCTACGCGTTCGGTGTGATACATTCCATAAATATGATCCTGAGCGACAATGCCCTAATAGCGATGACGCGTACGAGCCGAGTGTTTTTATCGTGGCGCTGACTGGCGCCGAAGTGCAGAAACGCACTCGTCCACGGCCGGGCTAGGTGCGGGCCGGCGCGTGCAGGTGCAGTCTAGTCCTGCCGTGGCTCGTCGCATGTAATTATCATCGCACCGGTTTGAATGATTTCGTGAAATTATCAAAATAAAAACCACCTTTAAAAGATTGGCGAAAGAAAAGAGTAGGGTTAAACGTTTGCTTGTCCGTCAGCATGTCGAGGAATCGTTGTGAGTTGCAGGTGAGTTACAGTCGTCTAGTTAGAAGCACGGAAAAAGCCCAATGAGGGTGTCTTTTTCATATCACGTATGTGTTACATATCAACACGACCACAAGCTATCAAAAGTGGAAGAGCGTGTAGTCAGATATAATCGCTAACAAGTAACATCCAGGTATTGTTGAATTTTAGTTCATCTGGAGACTTTGCGTCCACGTAAAAGTGGTAATACCTTTTTAACCGTGAAAGGATGAATAGGTGGGGTCATCTGGAGGTGCAAAAAAGAACCTGACAAGCAGGAAACGTATTCCAATTTTTCGCTGATGCTCATTCGCGATAGCTATACTGCATCAACGCCTCTACGTATACCTTAATGCTTTGCACGCCAAAAGACACCAATATAGCTGAGACACACGAGCGAACATGGCCGAAGCGTGCATCCTTGGGCACCTCTGCAGTGCTGCTTGGAACGCCATTCATTTCGGAGTGGCTGTTCTGCAAAAGGTCGATCGAAGCAAAAATGATTCACGACGTCGCGAATCGTGGGGATTCAGAGCTCCAGACTATCGTATTGAACCTGAGTCGACACTTTGTACGGCGACGGCAGCAATACAGGTGACAAGGCATGGCTGAATGTGTCCGCCTAGCAGACGAATTGTTTGCGGAGCCGCTGAGCCTGACGTCCCTCTTTTCTGTAGAGAAGTAGTCAACTGTGGCTTGACCTGGAGGAGACCACGAGGTCGCGCTACTGCTGGTGCTCCCAGCGCTAAAAATGGCGGGAATGCCAGCCGTTTTTGAATAGTGCCAGATCGCAGCATTATAAATAAATAAAAGTGATAGTTATTCATACCTCAAATGCGTTTTATGTCGCGAATCGCTGCTACGGGGTCTATAGCTACTCGCTGACGCAAAAATTTTGGCATGAGTAAATTTGATGTCAATGCTCCTTCTAGGACGACCGCAGGACAAAATGAGAGCGTGCCGTACGTCGAGAAGACGATGACATCCGTACTCTTCGTGAACTGAAGGTATGTATGACGTTTACGTTCATAATGCTTCTAAGTCGTTCAATCATACCATATACATGTTCCGTTCTTGCTCTAAAGTAAAGATGTCGTATGACCTTCTGACTTGTTGGCGTAAGCCCGGACATTGAAGTCATGAACGCTGGTGGCAGTACGTACACTACTCACAGATTGAAACAGGGCACTCGGGGTGTGTGGCCGAGGGTACATGTTCCGCCGCTCGTGACAGCGCGTAGAACCAATGTGTTGCATTGCGGTAGAAAGCGAGAGAAGAACACCTACGGAGTAGGATTACTCCTTCCGGTCACTAAATTGTCCGCCTGTAGTTCCAAGTGTGTACACTGCCAGCGTGGCGCTGCAAGGCTCACGCACATTCTCATGTCGACCACACTAGCTCGCCACTGCACACCACTTTTATTGTGGCGCCTGCATACGACCCTCTCGTTCTGCGCGCTTAGGCAATGCGGTACGCATTCTGCGCAAGAAAGACAAAAAAT
This sequence comes from Rhipicephalus annulatus, assembly GCA_013436015.1. Classification (NCBI taxonomy): domain Eukaryota; kingdom Metazoa; phylum Arthropoda; class Arachnida; order Ixodida; family Ixodidae; genus Rhipicephalus; species Rhipicephalus annulatus. The sequence continues at coordinate 311,054 of WOVY01009850.1, forward strand.
AGAGTAAGGAGATTGTGTCTTGTGTACCTTCGTATACCTGAGAAGTATCTGCATGAAAACATTGAATGTTTTCTTGTGTTCCGCCTCGACAAGACATAAAATGAGTGGCAGGCTTGCTTCTTTGCAACATGGAAATAAAGTCATGTATTAACGTTGCTAGGGCAAGCTGTGGCCTATCGTTGAATAAATGTGATAGAAGCTCGCTCGTTATTCCTTGGTCGGCAGCTCTACAAAAGTTTGTCATATATAATAGCCGCAATATCGGCTGCTAGAGGTGATGCAACAAAATGCTAAGTTATTCTTTAAATGTTGCATGGAAACAGGCCCGTGACTCTTTTTCCTTTTCGTCATGGCAAAAAGCTTGACACACTTTATATGTTTTTGCGTTTTTTTTTTGCCTACTTGCTCATGCTATGTGCGATATATTAGCTGTATCCCATGTCTTATTTGCGAAGCCTACGTGCCTCATCATTGAAGTACGCCAATCTAGCGCGTCGTGTGCTTAAATGGCACGCACCATCCACTCACTTGAGGATGCATGCGCGCGAAAGCGCGCGAAAGCGCGCGGGCCTTGCACCACCACGGTGACAGTGTCCGCTTTGTAAACTAAATGCAGACTCTTTAGCGACAAGGAGGAGTAATCCTGCTCTGTAAGTGTTCTCTCTCTCACTTTATACCACAATGCAACACCCTGGTTCCGAGAACACTCACGAGCGGCGGCACATGCACCAGCGGCCACACGCTACGAGGAGTCAATCTGCGAGTACTGTACATTTTCAGAACAGCCGTTTTTCCTTCAGGGTCGGTAAACAATTTGCTTCTAGTGAATAGCACCAGTGGCACCTCCGTTTAATTGGTTGAGAAAAAGAAATTACTGCTGGTGCGTTGCTTAGTGATTTAGCTTTATGTATAGCGTCATCATGCTGGTGTTCAAACGACTCCTTGCATTATTTGAATTTTGGCCCAATCTTGCCAGCACATTGCCAAATATATTTCCTTGAAATGTGCACTATTGTAATTTCAGCGAAACTTAGGTGCCTGTCATCTCCTATGGCAAATCGCTTTCTTAAATGATTTTTATATGTGCAAGCTGCAATTCAAGCCACAATATTTAGAAACCACTAGAAAATATACCATTCGAAGACCCGGCAGTACGTTAGCTCTCATAGAGGCTACACGGCTTACTTCAGACGCAGCGCCGATTTTTTTTCCTAAAGACCCAAGTAATGTGACTGATTACGCACCAGTGCGAAAGGGCCAGATCAAAAAAGGAAATGACGCTCTTTCTGTCTTTCAAAAGGTTTTTTGTGTGTGAAGCGGAAGATTGAGTTGTCTATAGCATTGGTGATCACCCTGACATTGTACTGAGTAACATACTTACAGCAGTAGCGAAGACTCTTCAGTAACTATGCGTCTTTACGTAGACAGGTGTCAATAAAGAATCAATCAAATTCACCTTATTCCGTCCTTTTGAGGGGCATAAAATAATCGACTTATAAATAGACCATACGTTTGATAGCGCTTATATTTTCTGACTTTATCGTGAAATAACAAATTGCTTACAAATAATTCACCAAAGATTTTGAAGGAACAGGGTAAGCCCTTTTATCCACCTTGTATTTTGGGTGAAGTTTATGTAACGTTTTCTCCGGCAACTTAGGATGTACAGTAAATATTTTACTATAGCTGTGGTAATAATAAACCCTTCTTTTCACTGCAGCAGATCTACCCTGTAAATCGTAACAATTTTTATTTTTCCTTCAGGTACCTAACTAATTCTCGGTAATAGCTATGAGATTTCATGTTGAAGAAGAAAGCCGCTGCACACAACAGTAATTCTGCTTCAGAGTATTGTCTATTAGGTTACCTGAGTTCTTGCCAAAATTCATGATTATAAATACTGTGGTCACTGCAACTCAGTACAAAAAAGAATCTTTTAAGATAATTTAATTTAAAGTTTAAAATATGCATTCTGTCGAAAGTAAAACGAGATAACAGCAAATCGACGGGATCTTTTTCTAGGCACCAGCCAGAGAAACATAAGCAATAATTTTTTTGTGTGTAGAAACGAATTGCCTGGCGAGCCTCTTTTGTCGTCTGATGTGCGGCCCTGTCAGAAAAGTATACTGTCGACAAAGCTAAAGGGTGCGTAGGCTCTCCACTGTGCAGTGCCAGAGCGAAATTTCAAATATTCACACGGGTTAGAATGCCATCATTAAAAGTGAACTCAACATCAAGAGTGCATATTTTTAGTGTTTGGTGTCTGAGGAAAACGTTCTTCGGAGCGTGCTTCCACACAACAATACAACAACTTGTTTGGCTTTTGAAGTTTCCCACGATGACATTTAGCAAAAAATTTTCGATGAGCTAGTTCTGGATATCTTAGCTTAAGAGCATCAATAACAGATGCTCGAAGGTGGTTTCTATAACGATTGGTGTACCATTAAACTGGGTTTTGATCAATTTGCACTGAGCTTCAGTGTCCTTCGGGCAAAAGCCATCAAGTGGATTGGTATCATTTGATGCCGTGTGAAAATATGTTGCTGGAAGAGCTTTGGGCGTGTCTTTCAAGCTGGCACAATTTTTTGAATGACGAAACCATAATCGTTTTGGTGATTACCAATATTAACAGCCCGCCCCGCCCAGGTGCTGTAGTGGCTAAGGTTCTCAGCTGCTGACCGGTAATTCACTGGATCTAATGCCTGCTGCGGTTGCTGCATTTTTGATGAAGGCAAAAACGCTGTAGAGCCGTGTGCTCTCTTTGGGGGCATGTTAAAGAACCCCAGCTAGTCGAAATTTCCGGAGGCCTTCACAACGGCGTCTCTCACAATCAAATGGTTGTTTTGATAGGTTACACCCCACATATATTTCACCAATAATATTACTCCCAAGACGATCACGGCCAGATATAGAATTTCAACAGAAATCTTCATGCCTCTCCCTTGTTTCATTGTCGCAGTGCTGGGTCCATTTTTTTTCTGAAAGTGCGAAATGCACTTCAGGATGCAAGCTTTGGACGTTTTGAAGCTTTTGGGACGTTGAACCACGCATATCAATCAATTAACCTCTACACACGGCTGCAACGGTTGAACTGCAAGGATTCACTTGTTACGTAAGAATACCTGCATTACATGTCACTGCACAAGTTTTGAAATATGTCGTTGTAGAGAGAAAAAAATGCACTGAGACAAAACAATGACTGATTCTGATTCACAGAAGCCTGAAGATTTCGAACATCACAGAAAGAAACAGTATATCTTTTTTTTCAATACTATGTTACGCTTCCTCCTTGAAGCGTATTATAATACTTAAAGGGAGTCCTGCAACACTTTGTTGAGCATGGACTGAAAACGCTGCCGATCAGCACTAGAGGCTCCCGGCAACATGCAAGCCAAATAATATAGCGCAGCATGCGACCTAGAATTCAGAAAAAGTTATCGAATTCAGCTAAAATTGCTTTCTTCTATTTTGACATATCACGCGGACACTGGAAAACTAGTAAAAAAGCACATCTATCAGCCATTGGCTGATTTGAGCATGACGCTCTCGGTTGTTACAGAGATTGCCCTGGGAGGCTGCAACTTGTCAACGCGTGTGCACGCGATCACACTGACAATTGAAATCGAAAAAAAAAGTACTCAAGGTCACGAGGCGCTCGGGACGTTTTTATTTCCCATGCTATCCCTCCCTGCATAGCTTCCAGCGCTTTCGTCGGAACATGCCCCGCCGTGGTGGTCTAGTGGCTAAATCGGGATTCACACGAGGGAGAAATACACAGGAGATATATATACGGAGCCTAGTGACGTCAACAGCTGAGAATAAGTCCCTCTGAATGGCCCTCACTCACACGGACAAAGTTAACGGTGGGGAAGATTAGTGTGGCCAGAACCTCTACCATAGAATGAAGCAGGAGCACTGAAAAATTCTTTGACCCCCAGTCACAGATATTGGCAAGCATACGTCTTGGAGGGAGGGGGGGTCGAAGCCGCGTTGTGCCTTGACTCAAAAAGGAGGAAAGCACTGGTCGAAGATTACTACGCGGTAGAAACACCAACGGGAAAAAGACGAGGACAAGAGCAGACCATCCGTGACCGTCCGTGTTTTCTACCGCATAGTACTCTTAGAACATGTATCACCGACTGGCCCAATCATCCACTTTGAAAAGCAATGGTGTTTCTTGGGTGAGGAAATTGCTGGTGTGGGTTGAGTTAAGTGCCCGTTTTGCACTTCCCCTTCTGCCGCTTTGCTGCTTTTAAACACTTTATTGTTTATATGTCTTTTGTGCGGAATGCAGATGCGGCGTTGCTCTTGGTTTCAGTCGCCACCACAAGCTTTTTTTTACAAAAACGAATTCGCCCAAAGCGACATTCCGGGCAGCGTCATTGGCAATGGTTTTTCTCTTCTTTTCGGCAACAAAATTGCTCGCAGCCTCTATGACTCGTCAAATGCTACTATTAGGTAGGTAGATAGAAATTTCAGTATCTTTCGATATTGGTTGGCTTTCTGTGAACGAAGAAATCATGCTATCATAGCATTTCTCTCATGAGAACAACTAAGAACAGAAGGGATCTATCTCATTATTATTTGACAATTATCTGTACAAGCGTTTCATTATAATTTCGAAACACAAGGTAATAGAAGACAACTTCTGTCTTCATTACGTGAACTTAGCCCAAGATTCTGCTGCATCAGTGCAGCGGAAAATGTAAAATGGGAAGTATATATGTCATGTTTCTCAAAAAAAATTGATCTCAGATTCTACAGCTGCCTATATTCATCATCATCATCAGCCTGTCCATGTCCACTGCAGGACAAAGGCCTCTCCCATGTTCCGCCAGTTAACCCGGTCCTGTGCTTGCTGTTGCCAATTTATACCCGCAAACTTCTTAATCTCATCTGCCCACCTAACCTTCTGTCTCCCCCTACCCCGCTTCCCTTCTCTGGGAATCCACTTGGTGACCCTTAATGACCAGCGGTTATCCTGTCTACGTGCTACATGCCCGGCCCATGTCCATTTCCTCTTCTTTATTGCAGCTATGATATCCTTAACTCCCGTTTGTCCCCTAATCCACTCTGCTCTCTTCTTGTCTCTTAAGGTTACACCTACCACTTTTCTTTCCATTGCTCGCTGCGTCGTCCTCAATTTAAGTTGAACCCTCTCTGTGAGTCTCCAGGTTTCTGCACCGTAGCTAAGTACCGGCAAGATACAGCTGTTATATACCTTCCTCTTGAGGGACAGTGGCAATCTACTTGTCATAAATTGAGAGTGCCTGCCGAATGTGCTCCACCTCATTCTTATTCTTCTGGTTACTTCAATCTCGTGGTTAGGCTCTGCGGTTATTACCTGTCCTAAGTAGACACAGTTTTTTACAACTTCAAGTGCACTATTACCTATCGCAAAGCATTGCTCCTTTCCGAGGTTGTTGTACATTACTTTCGTTTTCTGCAGATTAATTTTAAGACCCACCTTTCTGCTCTCCTTGTCTAACCCCGTAATCATGAGTTGCAATTCGTCCCCTGAGTTACTCAGCAATGCAATGTCATCGGCGAAGCGCAGGTTACTGAGGTACTCTCCATTAACTCTTATCCCTAACTGTTCCCATTCTAGGCTTCTGAAAACGTCCTGTAAGCACGCAGTGAATAGCATTGGGGAGATTGTGTCCCCCTGCCTTACACCCTTCTTTATTGGTATTCTGTTGCTTTCTTTATGAAGCACTATGGTAGCAGTTGATCCCCTGTAGATTTCTTCCAGAATGTTTATATATATTTCATCTACGCCCTGATTCCGCAGTGTCTGCATGACGGCTGATATTTCTACTGAATCAAACGCCTTCTCGTAATCTTTGAAGGCTATGTATAGTGGTTGGTTATACTCTGAGCATTTCTCTATTACCTGATTGATAGTATGAATGTGGTCAATTGTTGAGTAGCCTGTTCTAAATCCTGCTTGTTCCTTTGGTTGATTGAATTCTAATGTTTTCTTTACTCTGCTAGCAATTACCTTTGTAAATAGCTTGTATACTACAGAGAGCAAGCTGATCGGCCTGTAATTCTTCAAGTCCTTGTCATCTCCTTTCTTATGTATTAAGATGATGTTAGCGTTCTTCCAAGACTCTGGTACTTCTCCCGTCAGGAGACAACTCGTAAATAGAGTGGCTAGTTTTTCTAACACAATCTGTCCCCCGTCTTTCAGCAGATCTGATGTTACCCGATGCTCACCAGCAGCTTTGCCTCTGTGCATGCTCTCCAAAGCTTTTCTGACTTCTTCTATCATTACCGGTGGGGTGTCGTCTGGGTTACTGCTAGTTCTTATAGTAATAAGGTCATGGTTGTCTCGGCTACTGTACAGATCTCTGTAAAACTCCTCCACTATTTTAACTATCCTATCCATACTGGTAGTTATTTTGCCTTCTTTGTCCCTTAGTGCATACATCCGCCTTTTGCCTATCCCAAGTTTCCTCTTCACTGCTTTGACGCTTCCTCCGTTTTTCAGAGCGTGCTCAATTCTCTCCATGTTATACCTTTTTACATCGCATAATTCACGTCTGTTAATCAACTTCGAAAGCTCTGCCAGTTCTATTTTGTCTGTTGTACTTGACAATTTTATGATTTGACGCTTCTTAATTAGGTTCTTCGTTTCCTGGGAAAGCTTGCCGGTGTCCTGTCTAGCTACCCTGCCTCCAACTTCCACTGCACACTCCGTGATGATACTTGTCAGATTATCATTCATTGTATCTACGCTAAGGTTGGTTTCCTCGCTAAGAGCAGAGTACCTGTTCTGCAGTGATACTCTGAATTCCTGTACTTTCCCTCTCAGTGCTAGCTCATTGATTAGCTTCTTGCGTATCAGTTTCTGTCGTTCCTTCTTCAAGTCTAGGCGGATTCGAGCCCGTACCATTCTATGGTCACTGCATCTTACCTTGCCAACCACTTCCACATCCTGCACGACTCCTGGGTGTGCAGTCATTATAAAGTCTATTTCGTTCTTATTTACGCCATTAGGGCTCCTCCATGTCCACTTGCGGTTTTTTTGTTTTCGGTAGAAGGTATTCAAAATACGCAGATTATTGCGTTCTGCGAATTCTACTAGTAGCTCTCCTCTGGCGTTTCTAGTGCCGATGCCATAATCTCCTACTGCCTGGTCTCCAGCCTGCTTCTTCCCTACCTTTGCATTAAAGTCGCCCATTACTATAGTATACTGTGTTTTCACCTTACTCATTGCCGATTCCACGTCTTCATAGAAGCTTTCAACTGAAGCGTCATCATGGCTGGATGTAGGCGCGTAAGCGTGTACTACCTTCATTTTGTATCTTTTATTCAGTTTAATTACAATGCCTACCACCCTTTCATTAATGCTATAGTAATCCTTTATGTTGCCAGCTATGTTTCTGTGAATTAGGAACCCTACTCCCAGTTCCCAGAGATTTTGTTGCATTTAGAAGTAAAATAAATATAGGCAAGGTTACGAGACAGGATAATATTAGGTGAAGCACGCAATAATTGTAGTATGAAAAGTCATGAAGGCCACGGAGTGTGTAAATAAAGCCAATAAATATTAGCAGACGGTGAACACTCTTCAAATCAGTGTCACATGTTTCAGCTTGACGATAAAAATAATTTTGATTGCTATAGTTTGGATATTGTCCTTCATCACAAAAAGAAAAACAAGGAAAAGGCTAGAGATACTCCTATGTATAGCTTTGCGTCCCGAAAATTTGATGGGACACGCAGTAGTTGAGTGCTCTGAAAATTTAGACCATTTGATGTCCTTTTACGTGCAATCACATTGCACAGTATATACATGACTCTATCATTTCACCTCCATAAAAATGCAACCGCCGCGGCCATAGAGTTTCCCAATATACACTAGAGGGAACTCTGGCGCTAGTGTCTATGGGAGCTGCAATTCGCGGCGCTTCAGCGAGCATGGGAATGATGGGTAGTACACACATTTGTATAAGCTTCGTACTTCTGGCCTGCTTTTGGCTCCGTGTGTGTTCGTGGGGCTTGAAGCTGTTTTCTCACGAAACAAAAATTGGCAAATGTTCAGCGATTGCGCTTCACCACCCTATTTTTTTGAATTACCTTTCCAAATTGGGTCACGAAGTTTAAAAGGGTTGAATTTTTCTTTCAAAACAAAATCGAAACACAGCAATAAACGAAGCCGCAAGTACGATTCGCCGCCCGCCAGTACGAAGACTAGGCAAATGTGTGTACTACTCATCATTCGCATGGTCGCTGAACGATCGCAGCGCCAGAGTGCCCTCTAGTCAATTTTGAGAAACTCTATGGCCTTGGACAAGATCGAAACCACGGCCTTCAGGTCAGTAGCTTAGCACCCTTGCCATTGATCTACCAAAGCGAATGAAAGGGACAGACAAAAACTGTAGTTTGGGAGATTTGTAGTTTGTGAAATCAGCAATAGAACATCGTATGTCTGATCTGAATTCGCACGCCACTTCGGTGGATCCGTGACTACGGTGCTCGGGTACTGACCCAAAGATTGCGGGTTTGAACTCGGCCGTGACAGCAGCATTGCGATAAAGCCCGCGTACATTGTGATGTCATTGCAAAACTAGGAGGTCAAATTCGCTAAATATGAGTAACGCCATAAGGAAGGAAAGGGACAGAGTAGCGCCCCGTAGCGTTACTGATTAAACATAGCGGTTTGTGGATGTAAAATATCAGATAATACTCTTTATAATTTACTTATGTAATCAGAGTAGCTAAACACCTCAGCATTTCTCCTTCATAACAAGTTTTTAGGAACCCCAACGAGAAATAGGGTTAATTTCGAGGTATTAAATGATGCAGAAATTCAGCGGACTCGAGCTACTCAGTTTGCAAAATCATTTTAGTTTTCTGAATGCAGACACACGATGAGTGCACTCACCGCACATTAATCCGTAGGTGTTCGTCATTTTGTCGAGATAGAACAGGCACAACAACTGCGGGAACAGCATGACGTACACCACGTCTGCACTGAGACTCCACAATGTGTATACAGACTGCACGCTCAGCGCCATTGTCGTCGTCGCCGTGCCCACCATGCAGACAATGGCCCGCGCCACCGTTGCTATTTCTGCTACACTTGCCTGCAAAGATGCCACATGCGAAATGAGACATCATTACAAAAGTTTCAACTCTGTACATGTAACAGGTGCCTAGAAGGGACAAAAAGCTACAAAAGGCACACGTACACAGCGCTGCCAAAACACTGCATTTATTGTCACAAGACAGGCAATAAATAAAATCATATAAGCGACGTCACAGCACCAGCAAATCAAAACGCCTCTCCTAACAGTTTCTTCACCGGTAAATGAAGAGCTGGGTGCTGGTGTACCGGCAATAAAGCTGATAGTGGGGTTATTTTGCTTTCCTGGTGTTGTAACATCACCCACGTTTTTTTTCATTTATTGCCTGTCTCGTGATAATAAACTCATGTTAGACAACGCTGTGCATGCCTGGTGAAATTCTCTTTGTTGCGAAACTTGCAATGAAAAGGGTCAAAAACGTATTTTCACAGCAATGTTCGCGGACAATTGATGCGTGACTAGGGGAGAAGGGGACAATAAATAAAACTACAAACCCGCTATTATATTATCTCTTCCTTCAAATAGTCGTATTTTCTCTATATTATTATCATCGTCAGAGCATGGGACCCCTCATCCAGCGGCAAACTATCATGAAAAAACAGCCAAGTTGGTGCCTCATTGCAGTGCAGTAACCACGCCTCCATAGGTGACGTTTACCCAGGTGGGCGTGGGCACCACCCTCGAAAGTTGTATGTCAGGTGTGATTAGACAGTGCGATTGCACTCATTCCACGATCTTGGAATCTCATGAGAACGTACCCTTATGTTGAGCCACCCAGCACAATCGAGGGAGCTTGCCTTGTACAGAGTGTAAATAAACCCTCCGTTAAGTTCGCCTTTCTCCGGCCTCAGCTTCTTCGTTTCGGGTCTCTGGTGGCTGAAAGGCCGGTCGCAACAGTGGTGTTGAACAGGACTTCCAGGTCACTGAGTCTGCCGCTTTATGTTGCTAGATGGCGAGGCGGTGACTAGCGCTCTGTGGGCGTCACAACATTTTGCTAAAACTGTTCCATGCTTCTCTTTGGCATTCATAATACACCGCTGTGATCTATCTCTAAACCAAAAGTGAAGGCACATTATCCACAGTATGGATGCATCATATTTACACTTGCACGTGCACTCAATTTAGTTACATCTGCGTGTGGACGGTACGTTACATTTTTGTAAAAAGCACGCCTGCCAAAGGGAGGTTTGCTTGTTTATCATTCAAATCTATGGCCCCTGCCCCCTCTGGGGAAATGGCCAAGAATGATGATATGTGGAGTTTAACGTCCCAAATACACTGTATGATTGTGAGAGACGCCGTAGTGAAGGGCTTTGGAAATTTATACCACCTGGGGTTTTAAGCGTGAACCCAAATGTGAGCACACGGGCCTATAGCGTTTTCGCTTCCATTGAAAATGTAGCCGCCACAGCCGGGATTCGATGCTGAGGCCTGTGAGGATGGCCAAGAAAGCATACTTGAAAATTTGAAAGGTTATTTGAAGAACTTCAGGTTAGCTCGATCATAAGCTGTTTTGTGTGTTTTTCTCATCTTCGTTCGCTTGCATTGCCACGTGAATAAATATTCGCACTGAAGAAAGCGCATACAAGAAGAACTGTTCCAGAAATAAGCGAAATAACCCATTTATCACATGTGTAGTTCACTACCTCATTAATGTCTTGTTGCCTGTTGGGTTTAGAACTTTTGTCATCTATAAAATGAGAAGGAAGGAAAAAAGTGAGAAGAGTTTACTTGCGTCGGCGGACAGAATCGGAAAGCCACGGTGTTCGTTTTTTTCCACTGTTTTGTGTGTAGAAACCGTTAAGTGTAAAGGCGAAATTCATAGGTGTCTTATCAAACGCGAAGTTGTCTAACGTTGGCATTGCGTCGTATTGGCGCATACGCAAGAGCTACAAAAACAATCACGTGATTACGTGATTGCCGGTGATCGCTGCTGCTTCATGACGTCGCTCAGACGCAACTGAAGGCAGCTTGAAGGCAGCGCCAAACCACGTTAGGTGCAGCAAGCTTGCGGTGAGTAAAGAGGCTGGATGGATACATTGATATGAAACAAGAAGTGGCGTTTCGTCGTTATATATGTACGCAAGAACTCCAAACATTTGTGCGCCACAGAAAGGAGACACACTGTGGTCACCAGTGGTCCACGCAGTGTATATGAGAAAGGGAACACGTGGACGTCAAACGACAATTAAAACGTCTTGTCAGAGCTAAAAATAAAGAAAAAAGGATTTAACGAGTCAGCGGGTTAACACCGGGCCTGCACGTTGAAGGTCTGCTGGTTAACCATCTGAGCTGAGTGCTTGAGTGTGGGGCTTTGCCACATGTATGCGTATTCGTATTACGTCTGAATATACCTAAGTATACGCTAAGTGTAGTAAGTGAGCATGCGTGGTCTCGATGCCCACCTCACTGGTCGGCAAGTCAAGCCTTTGAATAAGGTGTACACATATTCGGTAGATGAATGCATCAGAGGATCTAGATACGACGTTTTCTCTACAGAAAATCTTGTGGGGAGGTTAGTGGGAATACACTGTAGGTATAGGCAGCGCTGCAAGGTTAAGGACCAAACATTTGGACTATACACATACAAAGCATACCCAGCAAATGAATTTATTGAAACGAAAAAAATCCCAGCATATTGACGGAGTGCATGATGATGAGTGGGGCGAAGCGTTCGTCCGTCCAGCCGTACTTCCGTTTGTGCAACCGCCCGTGCGTTCATCTGTCCGTCCATCTGTCTGTGCGTTCATCCGTCCGTTCGTGCAACCGTCCGTCTGTGCGTCACACCGCGCGTCCGTCCATACATGCGACCGGTCTTACGTTCATCCAACGGTGCATCCATCTATCCGTCCATATCTCTAGTAAACACTCGAAGTACCGCCATCTCTCATCTTTTCATCATATATTCAGCATATAGAAGGACCGCCAGCCAGCGGACATTCAAAGAACTAAACGAGAGGTGGCACTCGCGCACTTTCTAACGGCCTGCGCTTCGCGTCTACTTCCCACCTTTCGCCACCTCTAGTTCACTATATCCACGCACCGCGCTCCTGCCCACGCTAAACCTTGCTAAAACCAAGGAGGTTACGCCCACTGAGTTTAACGAGGCAACCCTTTCTCGTCACAGTGTTCAAAGTGCGTTCTTCTGATTCTAGTTTTTTTTTCAGTAAGCATCAAATTCAGAACAAATTTTATTGGAAAGCAAGCCACCAATACACCTCTCTGTAAGTTATTTCACCAGAAACAACTATCCTTTTATTTATGATTAACGCGCATGGGTTTGCTCCTCGATTGAAAAGGGTGCGCGCGTGCCGCTTCTCTATAGTACGGCTGTAGAAGTGGCTACCTAATACTACGACGACTACTACTACATACATCGCAGACGCACGACCCACGGCATAGGGAGCTTCGCCCCTCAGAACAAAGAAGAGGTGGATTGACATACAAAGGACAGGGCACTGAATGAAAACCTTGGACGACCCTACCGGGGTAATATCCATGCAGTACATTGGGCAGGTGCCTAAGTAAAAGGCTCCAGGAATACAATTTTTTCTGTAAGCTTTCATTAAAGAGGAATTTTGCTCAACAATGCTTTAATTGTAAAGTCACGCAAACTTTACAAAAAACTACTACTTTGGTGAACAGCAAGGGCAGAATTAGAAGAACAATCAATGAAACTAGCATGATGTTCTTAAGTTTGGCACATGCGTTAACTCATTTTAAGTACCCCTCAAGATAGACAAGTGACATATTTAGAAAGCTAATAATAATTTTTAAACACTAGGGCTATCTTTTGCACCCGTACGAAGCAAGAAAAACGATAATACTGAGTTTTATGAAAGCACGTGTTTTACTTATACATTGCACCCCGTTAGAATTTGCCTTCAGTGCCCTCTGTTTCGTTTTCCACCCCATACCTTTCTTGGTTTTTTCGTTTCAATAAATTCAGTTGGTAAATGCGCTTTGTCTGCCTATAGAATATTTTACGGATGGGTTTCAGTGCCACCATAATAGGCTGCTATTCTCTGTGTTTTTTATCTTTCACGACTAAACGAAGAGTGTTACGGTGCATGCGCACGCATTAATATGTTTGGGTTTATGCATTTGACGTTTCATGACCTTTTTAATTTGTGTAAAAATGTGCAAATCAAGAAAACATTGGCTTAACAGCCCAAGTTTGCAGTAAACATGTGTTTTAAGTAAAATGGTCTCTAGTACAGTTTCTTTGGTTCTTCACTTTGCAGCGATGTCTTTAACTGCAAGTACCTTCAAAGTCTAGAAACAATTGGTAAATAACGTCATTGTGAACAGGAACGAATTGTTGCTCTGGGTTAAATATGTCCAAAAATCGAAGGAAAAGCAGCTAATGTGTCAGGTAACGCAAGTGATTCAGCCCAGTTACCATAGACCCACGACAATTACGGTTAACGGATCTCGAACACTGCAGTGTGCTAGGTGGAGCCTATGGGCACATTAAATAACTTAGTGATCGATTAGGTGATGACGCACCTGTTTATAAAAGTGCGTGGAAAGCACTAGGTGAACAAAATTCTCACTTATTTACAAAATGAAAATATGGCATATCACTGAACATGTGCACTTACTTCAGTAGGCTGTGCACGCACGTGTGTCACAACCTGTACACATGTGGACGGTAAGCTATCCGTGTAGTTTAAAAGCGTCATAATAATTTTCAACATATTCATAATAATTGTTAGGGTTTAACATCCTGAAACCTTCATAGGATCATGAGAGCCGCTTTAGTGATGGGCTGCGGAAATTTCGACCTCCTGGGGTTCTTTAACATGCACCTAAGTATAAGCACGTGGACCTCAAACATTTTTGTCTCTATCGAAAGTGTGGCCATGGCGTCCGGGCTTCAATGCCGCTACCTGTGGGTCACCAGCCGAGTACCATAGCCACTGCACCACACGTGGCAGATCGCCACATATTCAGTGCCTTAAAAATATCTTCACTATATCACTCTAATTTTGTCAACTTCGGTTGACGCAGTGAGCAAGTATAGAAAAACATTTACGCTAAAACATTCTTGTGGAAATCCTTAGGCGAATAATGGTGGGTGTTGGATGTATCGGCGCAGACCACGCTACAACGTTCGATCAAATTTGGCCTTAGATCGGGTTAAAAAGTAACAAAAAATGACTACTTCCAGCTGGCATCGTTTCCCATGTTCACACTGAGTCAGATTAGTCTTTATTTTCCATATTTGTAGAGGTGAAACAAAAAAAACCATTACATTAGTATGCCTACCTACTCTCGCGAACGAAGTTCATCAGACCAGTGTTCCGGACTGCCCAATGAGCACCTGCAACACTTTCTTCGTTTTTCGGTTCGTATCTTATAGATGGAGACGCTTGCGAGTTCGCACATAGCTACATAGTTAGGAATGTTCAACATCAAAAGTTGCACAGAGTTTTCGTTTTCTTTTTTGTTGCTTAGAATCACATTTTCCAATCGCAACACTGTGACATACTAAATAACAGTAAATTTAATTTCTAGTCGAGTTTTCATGTTACTTTTTCTCTTTTCCTGAACATTCGCCCCATATTCATTTCAATTTGCCGTGCGGCCTCCGCCATGTAGGCCTCGTGCATCCTGGGCGGCTGGCAAAAATTATTGCTTACCGGTGCTCCAGCTCACTGTAGAGCTTACCCCGCCACCAGCGATGACATTGAAATCTTCTAGAGAACTGCCGACGCGCTTTACCGCTGGTAAAATCGCTCGTGATGCTGTTATCGTCCCTATTAGTGTTGGCTGAAACTTCTTGTACTTTGTCTTATTCTGGACACATATTTGCCCATATGACGAATTTGATATTGAACATGCCGGCAGCTGCCTTCGTCAACTTGTATGACACTGCGAAAGTATGGGTAAGATTTCGCATGTGTAAGATTTCGCTAGTTGGAACTTCCACAAGCTGTAATTGCGCAACGTATTTCCCAAACATTTTACGAGGAGAATTAGCAGAGAGAGCAATCGCAATTGATGCGCAGACGTAAGCATAGATTCGCATCACATATATGCACAGTGTCAGCTTTGTGCTGAAAAGTCGACGAGGTACTTGAAATGGGCAATATGGGCGCCTTCTGAAAGGCACTATCAATGGCGCCTGCCATTTTCTCTTACTACCAATATATAAGGATAGTGAAGTTAATGATGAATAGAATTCTCACACTTCCAAATGGTAAGAAGTGGGCGTCCGTCTTAGAGATTTAACTGGCTTGTCAATGTAGTTGTTACGTCCTCATGCGAGCACTCAGTAGACCACGTCCACCACCGACTTCAGAAAATATCACCAGGATTGTCCGTCTAGAACTTGACGTCGTGTAAATCGTAGTGCCCCAGAGGTCACTGTCTAATCTCTGTTTCGCAGAAAGCTCGAGCGTACGAATGCGATAGCACCAGATCAAAATTTTATACAAATCAAGACTAGCAGTTGTATGCGTTATTATGCAATGCACTGCGGCGAGTGGAGAGCCCTTTGTGCTTTTCATCACTACATCGCTAAGCAATTGGTCAGACAGCACAGGAAGGCGTGAGGCGGGTTCTGATCCCTGTGAATACAAAAGTGTGCAACCACGCCCGCCCGAGCCATGTATAAAGCCTCCCGGAGACGCACATCTTTCACTACCTTGCACAAGTTTTTCGCGCGACGAAAGAGGGCCAGCGCTTCTTCTCACCTCTTGAGCCGCTTTCGTCGGCGGCTCTTGAACGCTTTCATTTTCAAATAATACAGTAAACGCGCACGGGCCGATGCTATCAATATCTACTTCATACGGAACCTTGTGGGCACGCTGATGGCCAACATGCTTTGAGAATTACATTAAAATGGATGTGCAATAACAAATATAGTAATAGTAATTCTTGGGGTTTTATGTCTAAAAGTGCGATAGCACTATGAAACATGCCGTAGTATAGAACTTTAGCAATTTTTACCACCCGGACTTCTTGAACGCGCTCCTAAGTGCAACTGCAGGAAACTCGAGTATTTTCACATCCATTGAGAGTGCGGCAACCGCTACGGGGATTCAATCCCACGACCTTAAATCAGCAGTCGACACCATAATCACTAGGCGTCCGAAGTGCGTACAATAAAAAAAAAGTGGAGAAGTTCACGTTAGCTGTGTAAAGCTCAAGAAATGGCGAAGTTGGTTGATGCTTAACGTGTCCTCTAGGTGCTTTCTTAGCTAGACAATGTAGAGTAAAAGTACCGCCTGTCACAGATTATGCACCGATGCCCAGACTGCAGCGTGGAACTAGTAAGAAAGTGCTGGCTCAGGCTCCCGCTGTAGGAGCGCTCGACTTTTGTCGCTAGTACTCGGCTCACGCCACGCCGGAAACTCGGCCATTTAGCAACCTTGCTTATTGTCTCTATTGGCGCGTGATAAAAAACAACACAAAGGGTTTTTTTCTGGACACTGAACGTTTTAGCTCAATCTTTCAGTGATTCGCTCTTTAAAAAAGAGTAAAGAATATACAAGAATTCGTACCATTGAACACAAGTAAATCGCGAACATGTGTCTATTCGCCCCGTTTCCAGCGGTAACACTCCTGTCAACTTGGCCCTTTTAAGTGATGTGGCCGCTACAAAAAACTACATTTTATCTAAATACTTGCTGGTAATTTACTTACTGTTGGCCTGAGAATCTTATAGTAAAAGTTTTTGGTGATGAGAGACGAGGCGCTGAGCACGGACGAGTCGGCAGATGACATGACAGCCGAAGTGATGGCACCAAGACCGAGAATTGATACAAACGATGGCGCCAGAAAACGCATTGCGAAAGGAAGTACGGCGCTTATGTCGTCCCCACGGAGCCTGTGAGACCCCGCGTAGCCCAAGGCAGTCAAATCTGCGAGAAACGAAAACAAACAAAATTTGCGACCGGAAGCGATTCCGCATATGTAATTAGACTTGACATGTTCACAGTGTGTCTCAGAATACTTAGTTCATTTTAATGCAGTACTACGGCACGTAGACAAGGTGATCAATGCCGTGTTATTTTCTAGAGTATAAACATTGTTCACGAAGCGTCGGCTGTAAATTTTTGTGTTTAAGGTCCAATAAATTCTGATGTAACGTCGACGCGCACGCACGCACGGTGCAGCGACGCTACACTGCAGTGGCTAGAATAGGAAAGTGTGATGAACGTGCCAGCTAGCGCGTAACGCCTTGGGAGGAAACCGCCAGGTGGCGGTGGCCCACGTTTGCACGTGGAGAATGGGCATAATTAAGAAGTCCGCACTAGAGTTCTATCGAACTTTTAAGCAGGAAATTGCCAAGGAAAGGATCTATGATAATACTTAGGGTAGTTCTCTACTGTTTGAGGCCTGAACGGGAGTACTGCGAACCAAGACGTATCGGGCCATATACGAAGGGGTAGACACTGTATGCAGTGCGTGTGGGGAGTAAGAAGAAACTGCCGAACACTTGATAATGTTCTGTAAAGGGCTTCACCATATAGTTAAGGGTGATGGCACAGAGTTTTCCAAAGCACTGGGGTTTAGGAACAGGGAGGGCAAAATAGACTTTAAGTGGGTAGACTTAACTAAAAAGAGGTTATCTGATTGGTGGATAAAGTCAAGGCACGAGTGAAAATTAAACCCTCCACTGCAAAGTACGAATTCTCTACCTCACTATTTAAAGGAAAAAAGATAAATCTAATAGTTAGTTCACTAAGCATTACGGCTTGGTGGCGTTAGCTGCCACCCGATTTAAAGAGTACAACCACATCCATCCATCAATGCATCCACGTCACCCAATTTGGCGATGCGCTGCGCAGAGACAGGAATCAATCACGCGCGCGGGTAGTGTGAAACATATAATATACATGTTGTTGGTCGTGCACTGCCTCACATGGCGACCGAGCAAATGTGTTAATTAGCTTCTGGAATAACAGGATGCATACGCGGGTGCGCGACTGAACTGAAATATCAACAAGGTGCCGATAGTGAGCGTGTGACGGCACTGAAACATTTTATCGATGTGAAGTGGTATAAGAGTGGAACGATCAACTCAGTTGTGAGCCATTGCTTGCAACACTTTCCAAGGCGAACCATCATTTCCTGAAGCACTGATCTGTAAATAAAGCCCCATCATTCGTAACATCCATGGCTCACTATAGCTACTTCTGCTAGCACATTATCAAACTCAGGGACGAGAATCACGAGCCGTATCAGAATAAAAAACATTTTATTTTCTGCACACTCGTCATACAACACGCTTCTGAGTAGTCACTCACTAACTGTTTACAACAATGCATTCTTAATAGTTGGTCGCACATCTTTTTTTATCCCCAAGAAAAAAGTTTTAATGTCCACAAGCGCGCCACAGAACATGGTTGACCTTGGGCTGCAAGCCTGGATGACGCACCTGAGCTTCAGGTGTAAGTCCTCTTTTCACGGGAAGATGCTCGCTCTTTGTGTAGTGCCTTTGTATAAAAACGCAGATGGGTTGGACGAATAGATGAATTTTATTTGGTCCTTCGGAACGCGCTTTAGCACGTTGCGGGCCACTCCCACGTAGAGACAGAAAGACGTAGTCTCTGTGCTGTATCGTGGGCCCGGTGGACTGGTTTGAGTCTGAAGCTTGTAATAGCACTCGCCAATTTGGAAGGCCTGATCACTTCCTCACAGCGCGAGGGGCACCGCCAGAGAATATTTTCCAAGTTAGCTATATTGTCAAAGAAGATACATGTATTAGTTGACTGTATTTCTTGATAAATTTTGTTCGAGCCGAGAAAACTTGGTCAAATTGGTGAGGCTCGGGCCATGTTGTGTGCAGGCCAGTGTTAAATTTTTTTCCAAGCAGGAATCAAGCTCTTCCAAGCTGTCACTGCGAAGCTTGTACGTTGTAGCTAAACCACTTTGAAAACGTGATTTCAAGGGCGTCTACAAATGCGAAGAGTTTCGCCGAAAAGCCTACCCATAGTTGTAGTCACCTGGCAGGGGGGTGCTAAATCTACTCTATACATTGAGTAGGCGGCGGGGCACTCTTTTAGTCATCCAAAGGGGGGGCGCAATATGTGCCTCATACACTAATTTAATATGAATTGGGGGCGCTGCAATAAACCTTCGCCTCCCCCCCTCCCCACCTGAACGGGAATCCTTTCAATGCCGACAATTTTGCCATTCACAGTGTGATCGAAGTGCCTGGAGATGAACCTCTCGTCGAAGTGCAGCTCACACACTGCCGAGTTTTCTTGAAGCAGTTTGTTTGCGCAGTGGTGGAGAGCGATTCCGCGCGCGGACAGAGCTTCGCCCTTTGGGAATGCCGAACAACGCATGGTTGTTTTTAGCTGACTTGTAACCTGACGTGCACCCCGGGACGAAGCAATGGCTTTGTTTTTGCGCCATGAGAAAGCTACCGCACAAAAGGAAACGAGAACGAAAGTGCCCGACGAAACTGTCGGAACCGTGTAAACAACGTATAAACGACTGAACGACTGAACCCTCCCCCCCCCCCCCAACGTGGCTGCTCCTCAGAGGATTCAGTGCGCATCACAGGCGTCGCTTGCCGCTCATCACACTTCCCTATTCTACCCACTGTCGGTACACTATCGAATCTTGAGCACTCTATTGGCTGCGAGATCGGCCGATAGGTGGCAGAATGTCCCGAGAAAGTGTGGATAGGCGGTCGGCGGCGTGTTTACAAATACACGCAGCGGCCCTACTTTGCATGTGGTCTGAGCCAATTGACAGCAGATAGATAAAATGCGTTGACTAAAGTTTACTGTTGATATCTACGCTCTTCTAGACTGAATCGGTGCACGACGCCTATGCAACGTTGACATTACCCGCCAGTGAAACGCATTTTGCCTTTCATAGGAATACCCGCCCTGGATGACTATCTTCACGCTTTCACATTAAATCACGTCTTTTCTGTATTGTTTGTGCGTGGTTAGCTTGTGTTCCACTTGCTACGCACTGCTGTAGCGTGACATAACTACTTATTTACATCGCTTTCGTCTGCATACTACAAAAAAGCGAAAATAAAGATCATAGAAAAGCCGCATATCTGTGCGATTCGTTTAGTGCCACCATTCGCGATTTATACGCATGTAAATTTTTTCCTTTCTCATTCTGTTAACCACGAAATGTGGGACAGTCAACAATTCTAGTCAGGAAAGCTTAGTGGCTGACGACGCTTCGCACTACACTCCGTTTACCATGTGTACGCACATGTTCTTGCACCCGTAAACGTCTTATAGAAGTGATCAGCAGAAAGCTTTTATCGATGAATTACGTGCATAACGGTGCTACAAAAAACTTTAGCCTGGTTAAACAAGATGCACTTGATGTGGCTATATTAATGACAACACATGCATAGAGTGCTAGTTTTTTTTCGTCGATGTTTTTAACTTCTGGTAAAGTGCGATTATGGTTCGACGTAGGGTCGACGCACACAGGCACTGTGTTGATGATACACTGTATATTGGTGAAAACAGATTATAAGTCGACGCACTGCCACAACCAACGTATACCTAGACTCGGCCAATGTGCTCCGACGCATGTCACGTTTGCCAACGCTCCAATAATATCACACTATAAACGCGCTTTACGTGAGTGGGGCTTGTACTACAGTGAGAAAGAGCGAGACTAGCATCTATAGTGGTAGCTGGCCCCCCTAAAAGATTTCCCTCGCTTGGTTTGAGAGTAGTGCAGCACGGGCGCTTGAGCGTTGCTAGAGTGTACTGTAGCAAAGCGAGGAGAGGCTAACGCTAGTGTATCCACTGTTCCTTCAAAATCCCAGTCGATAATCATATCGTGGTTTTAACACAAACTTAGCAAATATTGTTCTCATTACACTTCACAAAAAATAAAGCAAGCAGGTATTACAAGGTAGTTAGAAAAATTCACCATTCCCCCCACCTCAACCCATGGACTCAAGTTACAATATTCCAGAATGACCTATATCAGTTATCATTAACAATGCTCACTTAACATAACAAGGCATCAATTAAAACATGACAAGCAAATCTGGAGCACAGCTCACTCAGTAGATCTTGAAAAAACTAAATATGCTATAAAGAGCTTAGTAAGTAGCACTGACACTTTCAGAAATGTGCTTTGTAGTTGAACTGAAATTCAGCTCCAAGAGCAGAAAAAAACACTTTCCAGATAAGTTGTGTCGAGGCGGACACAAAAAAAAATAATGCTGTCAGTTGCCTCATCAAATAAGAATACCGAAATTTTAGTAACTAAAATGAGCGGGTATGTCTGCATTTGAAAGTTGAAAGCAGGCATGTTTTTACATAGTCCCACTTGAAAAAATTCTTTCAGCGTGTTTGTTTCTAGATATCCCGTTCCAAAGTTTAACTTTGCTTTTTACGATTACACATGCAAGGCAGTGAGGATCAGCAAAATATTACTCCCCAGTGGGACGAGCAGCCAGTTCTTGCTTTCGCCAGCCAAAAGTAAAAGGGCAGCCATTATTATAATATTCACCCATGCCTTTGACTTATGATAAGATTAAATGCATCAATCACATCAGGGAGTCTGTCCTAGTTCTCACTGTCCTGCATACATAATGACGCAAGCCACAACTAAACTTTCCAGCAGGATATCTGAGCACAAGCATGCTAGAATTCTTACAAGTGAAGTTTTATTGAAATGTGATTCGCTGAAATATTTAACACATACGTGACCACCTGCGGCGGTCACGAATAGATTCATTCATCAATCTTACTCAACGGCACCTCAGACATTGATAATTATTATCTCACGTTGCGTCTCCCTGGACACATTGCTGTCTGCAAAGAAGGCTTTTACACACATAACTTACAGCGCTGACTTCTTTTTTAAGGAAAAACAAAAGGGTTAATTTTGAACATCCTGAACATGCGTTCTTCTTGAATACAGCAACCAGGTAGTTCTGTGAATTTCCCTTTTCACAGAAAACAGAAACCATGTACAGCTGCTGTGCACCAGCACCCAAGTTTTCCATGAGCCAGCATTGATGACAGGCTAGTCCGGACGTCTTACACACTCTTCGTACGACGAGCATGCAAAAACTGCGATGAAAAAAAAACGATTTAGTAAAATGTGTCGGTTAGTAAAGCTTTATTTGGCAGTTTTTTTAGAATGATCAGGAATAATGTGTATTTAAAAAGCAGGACGTACAAAAACCGGACATAATACAAGAAAAGCTTCCTCAGTGTTTTGGTGAACACAGCCGCAACTTTAAAAAAGAACATGCAATTTCCACATTACAGGTATGTCATAAATATGCTTGAATAGCGCTCCTGCATAGAGGGTATACATGCCAATTTAGTGATATGACAGCACATACATGACCGTATGCAATTTTATCAACTATCCATTGCAGGTGACATATCAAATGAAATTGTGAATTTTATTTTGAACACAGCAAATGTCGCTTTTTTCGGGCGGCTTACATTGTGAATATTGCCACGTTCCATTTCCCAAGTTTTTGTTATCGGCCCAAAACACCACACAATTCTCAGCGCAAACCGCACCTGCAGTTTTCGAGAAGGTTCCGGACTGTAGTAGATCATTTCGATAAGATTACGCCCACTGTGCGAATGGTACAGATTGTTCTCGAACCTACGCCACCACCAGCGATAACGCTAGAACATCCGACAGCAAGAGTGTAAATGCCGACGCGCTTCGCCGCTTGTCAGTTGTTGATCGAAGGCTGACGCTCCGTTCGCCGCTATCAGTCCGAGACTGCTATCTGCGCAAGACTGCTGCTGTAATTGAACTTTCCGTTTACCGGGCACAGGTTCACCCAAATAAACAGTTAAATCCCAACACGAAGTCTCCTGTCTTCCGCCACGTAACGACCGCGTGACATCTGGTGGAGGTGCTGTTTCTTCCATGTACTGGACGCCCCTGTCAAGCCGTGAACCCAGCCCACGCCGTGAAGACACCGACGCCAGCAACGAGCAGCGAGTTAGCCGCAGGCAACAAGGTCTGCCACCGGAGTACGGGCTTTTACTGGACAAGGCTCGGAAAACCAAGACGCTGACGTCGACCATGGCGACCATTCAACGCCGGTTCTACCTGCACCACTCCTGCTCCTGAAATACGAAGATTGCTTTTTGTCGTCATCGAACACTCGGCAGACCCCAATCACGAAACATCGCATCATAACAGAAGAAAATGCCAGACCACTCCGTCAGAGTCCGTACAGGGTTTAGACGCGAGAACGTGAGGCCATGAAGAGGCAAATTGATGAAATGCTGCGGGATGACATTATCCAGCCATCCAAGAGTCCATGGGCATCCCCCGTGGTGTTAGTGAAAAAAAAGGATGGGACCCTACGTTTCTGCGTCTATTATCGCCGCCTGAACAAAATCACAAGAAAGGACGTGTATCCTCTCCCACGAATAGACGACGCACTTGATCGGCTCCATAACGCCAAGTACTTTTCGTCAATTTACCTCAAGACTGGCTATTGGCAAATCGAAGTCGACAAAAGAGACCGAGAGAAGACGGCGTTTATAACACCGGACGGCCTCTTCGAGTTTAAGATGATGCCCTTCGGCCTTTGCTGAGTGCGTGCAACTTTTCAACGCGTTATGGATACAGCACTGGCAGGATTGAAGTGGCAGACTTGACTTGTGTACTTGGACAACGTCGTCGTGTTTTCCTCGAGTTTTGACGAGCATCTTCGGCGCCTTGAAGCTGTACTTCAAGCCATCAAGACATCCGGACTCACATTGAAGCCAGAAAAGTGCAGATTTGCGTATGAGGAGCTCTTGTTTCTGGGACACGTTATCAGCAAGTCTGGAGTTCGTCCCGATCCATGGAAAGCAGCCGCCATCGCCGAATTCCCGCCGCCCACTGACAAGAAGGCCGTGTGCCCATTTCTGGGCCTCTGCGCCTATTATAGGCGGTTCGCGAAAAACTTCGCCCGCATCGTCGATCCTATCACTAACCTTACCAAGGCTGACGTGGAGTTCAAGTGGGAAACGCCACAAGAACACGCTTTCCAGGAACTTAAACATCGCCTCCAGACGCCTCCGTTACTTGCCCATTTCGACGCATTCGCCGAGACAGAAATACATACTGACGCAAGCAGCGTAGGTCTTGGCGCCGTTCTTGTGAAGAGGGCTGACGGACTTGAAAGGGTTATTAGTTACGCCAGCCGATCGCTATCCAAAGCAGAAGCAAATTATTCCACAACAGAAAAGGAGTGCCTCGCCATCATCTGGGCTACGTCGAAATTTCGCCCCTACCTCTACGGCAGGCCCTTCAATGTTGTGAGCGACCACCACGCCTTGTGTTGGCTAGCCACCTTGAAGGACCCTTCAGGTCGCCTCGCACGATGGAGCCTGAGACTTCAAGAATATGACATTACTGTCATTTACAAGTCCGGAAAAAAACACTCCGACGCCGACTGTCTCTCTCGTGCGCCTGTAGACCAACCGCTACCCGACGACCCGGATGACGACTACGTCTTAGGAACAATAACTACCGACGACTTCGCTGAACGACAAAGGGCCGACCCGGAACTTAAGGCCCTAATAGAATACTTCGAAGGCAGGACTGCCGAAGTCCCGAAGGTATTCAAGCGCGCACTTGCGTCGTTCTTTCTACGAAACGGTCTTCCACAAAAGAAAAACTTTTAACCGCTTCGAGCTAAGTACCTCCTTGTGGTGCCTTCAGCTCTGCGACCAGAACTCCTGCAGGCCCTGCACGACGATACGACGGCAGGGCACCTCGGTTTTTCTCGCACGCTCGCGAGGATACAAGAAAGGTACTACCGGCCACGTGTTACCGCCGACGTCACTCGTCATGTGAGGACATGCCGGGACTGTCAGCGACGCAAGACAGCGCCGAGAAGGCCAGCGGGACTTCTGCAGCCAATTGATCCACCTTGCCGACCTTTCCAGCAGATTGGTAAGGACCTACTGGGGCCGTTCCCGAAGTCGGCTTTCGGAAACAAGTGGATTGTGGTAGCTACCGACTACCTCACCCGCTACGCCGAGACAAAAGCCCTACCAAAAGGCAGTGCATCCGAGGTAGCTAAGTTCTTCGTCTAAAATATCGTCCTACGTCACGGCGCCCCGGAGGTCCTTATCACCGACAGAGGAACGGCATTCACTGCCGACTTAGCTCAAGCGATCTTGGCATACAGCCAAACAAACCACCGCCGGACGACAGCGTACCACCCACAGACCAACGGCCTCACCAAGCGGCTTAACAAGACGATCGTCAACATGCTGTCAATGTACGTCGATGTCGAACACAAGACGTGGGACGCCATTCTTCCGTATGGGACCTTCGCATACAACACGGCGGTGCAGGAGACGACGCAGATATCTCCATACAAATAGGTTTACGGAAGGAGCCCGGCCACGACGCTCGATGCCATGTTACCCAACGTCACCGACGAAGAAAACCTCGATGTGAGCGAGTACCTTCAACGCGCCGAAGAAGCCCGACAACTTGCGCGTCTCCGGATCAAGAATCAACAGACGACCGACAACCACCGTTACAACCTTCGACGACGCTTCGTGGAATACCAGCCCGGTGAACGTGTTTGGGTGTGGACGCCGATACGCCGACGTGAACTAAGTGAAAAGCTTCTACGACGGTACTTTGGACCGTACAGGGTGGTTCGACGTCTCGGCCGAGTTGATTACGAGGTTCTCCCCGACGGCATCACGAACTCTCAACGACGCCGATCGCGACCTGAAGTCGTACATGTCGCGCGCGTCAAGCCGTTTCATACACGTTAAAAAACTGAAACAGTGTTTTTTTGTATTATTGTTGTATCATAATTTATTCATTGTACTTTCTTGCATTATTATTGCACCTTCATCTTTAGTTAAAGCATCGGGACGATGCCTTTTTTCAGAGGGGGGCAATGCCAAGTTTCGTTTCCCAAGTTTTTGTTATCGTCCCAAAACACCACACTATTTTCAGCGCAAACCACGCCTGCAGTTTTCGAGAAGGTTCCGGACTGTAGTAGATCATTTGGATAAGATCAAGCCCACTGTGCGAACGGTACAGATTGTTCTGGAACCTACGCCACCACCAGCGATAACGCTAGAACATTCGACAGCAAGAGTATAAATGCCGACGCGCTTCGCCGCTTGTCAGTTGTTGATCGAAGACTGACGCTCCGTTCGCCGCTATCAGTCCGAGACTGCTATCTGTGCAAGACTGCTGCTGTAATTGAACTTTCAGTTTACCGGGCACAGGTTCGCCCTAATAAACAGTTAAATCCCAACACGAAGTATCCTGTCTTCGGCCACGTCACGACCCCATGACACTATTATACCTACAGTATCAAAAATTGGTTTCCCTAAGTTTTTATTAATTGCTGCTAAATATAGGCCATTAGTTTCAATAATTCTGGTTGGCTAAATAGGCAGTACCCCTCACATACCTCTTATCACAGGCTGTGTTATGAATGTATGAAAAAAAGTGGGAATGCTACGACATACCATCCTAACAAAGCATGCAAGCTTCTGCAACAATCTCCAGCAACCAGAATCCTGGAAGCTATTAGCCGGAATTTGGCAATACACAATAAACATTATATGAGACTGATTTCCGACATATATTTGCTTCAATGCAAGCAGCTTAGGTACATTCAGTCTATATTCATGATTCTCGGATAAATACAATGTCCACTTTACAATTAAACAGTAACACGTGCATGCTTTATGCATGCATATTGTGATGTATAACACTATCACAAGTTTTGAGTAACAAATAAAATTTTGTTTCTGCGAACACCACACTTCCCTTCTACAACTGTAGCGCATGCCTAGAGAATTTACTTAAGCTTGTCATCTGATGTGAAACCAAATAAAACAACACACTGGCCATGAATGAAAGCAAATAAAAGCATGGCGTTTTGGCCTCTGTACAGGAGCCTTGCTCACAGCTGACTAACATGCTTTTATTTGAGGTCAGTGTGAGGTTTTTGATTCTTTTCATGTCTGTTCCTTACCACATGAGTTCGAGCTTGTCATCTATTAGAAAGTTTCATTGCAGATGGTGGTCTAAACTGTTCTTGTTGTTTGTACATATAGAAGTGTTTAGCAATCTTTGAACACCATGGTCGGGTGAGGCGCACAAAATATTTAATACACCAAAACAAAAGAACGAAATCCAAGCATAGTGAAAACAAGCTGAATAAAATCAAATGTGCTCAATTGCATGGACTAATGATCGAATTAGGGCTCGCACAGTTAAGATACAGTGATTCGGCCACAATTAGCCATCAAACATTTGCTCGAAAATACAGTTCAATTTTAACAAATGGCTCAGAATTCACGAGTTCTAGCCAAATCGGGCAGCTTACGTTGCGAGTGTAAGCTGTAAGCTCGGATTTGACTAAACGGGCAGCATGACTACCTAAATGTAAGTGCAAGCTTTGCGAGTACTACCTAAGACAAAGCAACATGCTGCACGCGAACACAACTCTAGTAGTGCGGTAGTTCAAAGATGCTTGCCAGCACGGTTGCATACAGCTGCATACGTTCAGCTACCCGCCAGAATTCCTGATAGCAATTAAAAAAGGATGTACAGCTTATGAAACTGTCTTAAACAGGTTCACTTCTATTGCACTAAATATGAACAGGCGTGCAAAAAAAACAAATCCAAGCACAAGCACCCTAGACGTGATTGACGCTTAGAGCTAACAAAGGCCGTCTTCGCCCAAGAATTATTTCACTAAAATAGTAGTCCATCGCGCACAAGCCCCCTGCCATCACCATGGCCAACAGGGGCGGGCGCCGCCATTAACTCTGCTCAAATCTGCCGCCAAATTCCCGCTGTGCACACATAAACACTCAACCATGCTTCAATCAAAAGACAAAGCTCACCCGCTCTTCACTTCGCGCCAATTTGCCTTCATCCTGACGACACGATACACACAAACAGGTTCGTTACGTTAACAAACTGCCCTTATCGTCCACATGTTACGAAAAACGTAGCACTAACAAGCGCTGACAGCAGGAATGTGGTACATACCTGGCGAGTGCTCTACAATACGACGCCACACGTCCTCGCTTGAGTATAGCTCATCTTTGCAATAAGCAGCACCAGCAGAACACAAAAAACAAACATGGAGTGCAAGCACACGTCAAAACACGGCAAAAATCCACGCTAAACCGACCCGACTTGCACAAGTATAGTTGCTAAAAAAGGTTTTCGTGATGTTGTGAACGGGCGCTTTCCCACGTGGCGGCGAAGAAACAAATTCTATGCACCGCGACGTGGCGCTGCCTGTTGCTGGTGCGCTGGCGAGCGGCGGGAAAAGTTGACGACGGGGTGCAGCTGGCGGCAGTGAAACTGCGTACCTGTCGCATAACTCCTTTCCGAAACACTCATTTCAACCGTAGATATTATCACTAATTATCTTCTCATCGCAGACTCGGAAACGTAAATGCCGCACGCCAGCGAGCGGTTGCGTCCTCTGGCGGCTGTATCGTAAAATCTTTCAGCTTTTCCACCTCGTTCACGACTTAGAAGTGTGGCAGCTTGGGCTAGTTGATTTGACATGACGTTAGTTATAGCACGAGAACAGAACAACGACAAAGAGACAAGGGACGTGTCGTTCGTGTCTCTTTATCGCCATTCTGTTCTCGCACGTTGCAAAATTTGCGAGCTTACCTTTTTAGTTTTAGCCCTAAAATAGAAAAAAATACTTTGCGCTGTAAGTATTTGCGTGACATATATTTACGCATGTTATTTATATATAAATGCTATATATATATATATATATATATATATATATATATATATATATAGTGGGAGTAATAATTAAATGGGCCAGTTGGTCTTCGTGAAGGTATGGAATATGGCACAACGGGAGCGTTGTCAACAAGGATAAATATATTTATTTCCCAACAGTTTCGGGAGGGGTCCTCCCTTCATCAGGGGATGAGTTATACTGACATGAGCTTCCAAACTTCGTTGCTGCCGCGTCCCTCTAGCCTTGAAAAATGTTTGCGAGAGTGAGAGGGAACTAAAAAAAGGGAAATACAAAAAAAGGGGGAGAAATAAGACGAAGAGAAAAAAAAAGAAAGTAAAAAAGAGGAAGAACCACTGTCGACACTGAGAACGAAACCAAATGCCTGTGTACGCACTATATATATATAGATATATATATATAGTGCGTGTGGCGTGTGTGTGTCATAACGGGAATGTGGGGAGGAGATTCGCCACAGTCACTCAACCCTCTTGCCACTGCACTGATAAGAACTAGTATTGTACTACCGCTTCTTACCAACATGTGAACTAAGGTGCACTTGCAGGTAACATATAGTTCACTGCGAAGTAACATCCTGCAGTAAGCATAAAGGACACATCCCAGAGGTAACAAGAAGGAATCCTTCCACAGGAAGAGAAAGGGTTTCGTAAACATAAAGTAGTGTCCTGCAGGCAACACACAGGATTAGGAACCATAAAGGTCATGTACGACATTAGTAGAAAACAGACAGTACATTCCCAGGATATCACCATTTTCGTGCGGGTCATTTATATAAAGCATGCCAGCTGAAATATTTTCAACGTCTAGACTCTTCAAAGCTTTCCTAAATCTAAGCACGTGGTTGCGTATGGTAACTCTCTTAATATGCGCAACCGTGTATTTAGTGTGCTTGAGCATTCGTGTGCTTGCGCATGGATGCACAAATGCGTACTTGCGTACCATGCGCAACCGTGTTACCATGCGCATCAGTATCAAAGTCGCACAGTTTATGTGATGGCAACATTTCTACGTAGTGGTACTACGGTCAGATGAACACAACTAAGGCTCCTCGCATAATCGATAAACTACAGCCAGTGCCATAGTTTTACACCTACCAACAGCGCGCAATTGCATGGCCCAGAACCCTCCCCTCTTTTTTAAACAGAGTTGCTATAAAACACTGAATTCACCCACAACTTAATAGTCCTCATATTTGGAAGGATGCCAATAGAATTCTGCCATGTGCTTGAAACAGAAAGCGGCCCCCGTTCGGAAGCTATTCTGGTGAATGAAGGGTACGACGACAATAAACTGCACTCTGGAAAGTTGCACTCACTGATAATATGACAATGCATTAGCAGCCGAGAAAGACAACATTCCTTCGCACATCCTTTCAGGCATGCGTAAAAATAGTTACAATTGCGCTGACACGACTGGGTGAGCCAGACTTTGAGAGCGTGCATGACGTAGGCGCACATAGAAACACGACATGGCAAGCAGACGACGCAAGGAGCAATGCACACTTCCCCGTTTCGGTCAGTTGCCGCCAGGTGGTCACTCTGCTCGATCTCACGGCCAATAGTCTGACGCCAGGCGCGAACAGAGGCGGGTGCGAAATGCAGCATGTTGCATTTTGTGTCAATGACGTTACTGGAGTGATCTAGAACATTGGGGAGTGCCCAAAGTGCCGCACCAATACATGAGAGGAGTGAGGACCCTTTGCAGTGAACTTCCGCGCTGCGACGTCGTCGTGCCCGACCCATGGGCTTTTCCCGCAATGGAAGCCGCAGCGAAGCCAAGGGCGTCAGCTAAGCGCCTGATGTTTTTGCGGTTGCTAGCCAACACTGCAAGGATTTTGGCGATATTGAATACTATGTCCGTGCAACGCAATACTGCATTGACTTACCACGCTTATGACGTGTTTGTGTGGTGTGACAGGGAGATCTGGTTTGTTTACGTCTTGCTGGTATATCCCTGTAGTGGTACACACATACTCGGACAGCTGAGAAACACTTTCTGGGCGCACTTTATCATGAGAGAAGGGGGCTTAATTCACTTTCTTGTGGAATGACGAATGCAGACGTGCTACAGAAGATCATAAGCTAGAAATCATATAAATAACCACTAGAACGTAGCAGGTGTGTGCGCAGTAGGTAGTTAAAGCTCATGCTAAAGCATTTGAGACCTCTTTCTTTTTGTGTGTTAAATTTTTTTTCTAACTTTTCCTCCTGCCCTATTTTGTTTTCTCGGATAGTTGAAAGCCCTAAATAGCACATACGAAGCGGTATGTGCCTGTTGGTTTGGGCGTGGTACTGAAAAAAAACTAGGTGATTGGCGTAAGTCTAGCGTCTCGTTCAATTGGTTTATGATCGGCACCACTGTACGACTAACATGACTATAATCAGTGACGAGATCAATGGCTGGACATGTTTAGCTTTAAGGCACCATTAACAATAACAACTTGCAAGGTCCTTCAATGTGCTGTCGCCTAACTTAGCTCGATAGGAAATACACGCTTCAGTTAGAAAATACTTGAGTTTTGCATTCGCACTGTGGATACTTGTGCTCAAGTATCCACAGTGCGAATTCAAAACTGAAGTATAGTACGTTAAAATAAATTTCACAATGTTTTTGTCGATAAAGTACGGGAGGCGTAATCTTTGTCCCTACTTTGAACCATATGATCTAAAGCATCGCCTCCGAGGTGCGGCACACATTGATTGATTTGTGGGGTTTAACGTCCCAAAACCACCATTTGATTATGAGAGACGCCGTAGTGGAGGGCTCCGGAAATTTTGACCACCTGGGGTTCTTTAACGTGCACCCAAATCTGAGTACACGGGCCTGAGGTGCGGCACACAGCAATTCATCTGTAGAGCAGACGACGGATGACAACTTGCCCTAAATCGTGTTCTTCAGTCTAATGCGGCAGTCTTCGTGCATCAAATGATAAAAATTTGTTATGAATTTTTATGAACTCATTCAACATTCCATTCTCTTACCCAACCAGTTGAAAACACATGGCCGTCACAGCAGCTCTGTGTGTCAGTAATGGAGAGGCACTACATAGTAGAAGTCTGTGTGCTCTACGTATAAGAGTGAATTCAGATACTGTAGAATACCGTGTTCAAAATAGTTACTCCTATCTGCTGAACACAGCCTTTCTTCACCAAATGCGGTCACGTTTACTCGCGTTTGAAGCCTATTGCCACTTTTCCATTCTTATTTCTAGATTTCTCAACTTATCAGCGCATTCTCGAAAAGCTCTGAGTTTTACCACGAATAGTATCGCTAAAAACAAAATAATGCAACATGTTTTTCTATATAACTGTATGATGGCCTTCCGTTGTCTATTTACGAGATTTTAAGAAAAATAGAAGATGGTTTTTTTTTATTTTTCAAATTTCAGTGGAGTACACTTTTGCCAATATGAAAATTTTGAGGCATTGTATAAAAATTTTTATTTGCCCTACGGCAGCAATAACTTACGTACTCATTGAACGCGCTATATCCTTGAAACGTGTCAAGTTTGAAAACACTGCTTGCATTACTTTCGGAGAAAAAAAATTGGGAATACGTAACTTATTTTAAACTGTCGCAAAATTAGACATTTTTAAAAGCTATTTTTTGAGGTCTAGAAACTTGAAACCGTATGAATTTATTCTTCTATCGACATGCAATTCAGGCAAAAAATATTGTTACGGTGCATTATCGACAGGAGCAAGCGTGGCACTTTTCGAAGATGAAGAAGACGCCTGTGTGTTATGCGCTTGCGCGAGAGGCAACTCAGACATCTTGTTCGGCTGCCGATTCTCGGTGGACGCTATCATATAAGCCTAGACCTCGCCCAGTCACATTTGGTGGAGGTGCTGGGTAACCACCTCGCAACGGAACTTCACTGCAGCCGTCGTTTGAAGGGTCATTGCACAACAATGACGGAAAGTACGGCGTCTACATCTGATCCTGGTGTTCCTGCGGCCGGAGATGATGCGGTAACTACATCTTCTTCTGCGACTGCAACCTTCGTGCTTGAACCCCCGCGCGATCCTGGCACATTCAGCGGTTCCGGCGATCCAGGTGAAGTTGACGTTGAAAATTGGCTGGCACAGTACGAACGTGTGAGTACTCGATACCGATGGGGCCCGACTCTTATGCTGGCGAACCTATTATTCTATCTTAGGGAAACCGCCACATCATGGTATGAGAACCATGAAACAAAACTTGGGAGTTGGGCAGTGGGCAGGGAGAAAATTTTGGACCTGTTCGGAAAGCCGATTGGAAGAAAAATGGCCGCGAACGAAATGCTCGCGTCTCGGGTGCAGACCTCGACCGAGTCTTGCATCTCCTATATAGAATATGTGTTATCGTTGTGTGGCAAAGCCAATGCCGAGATGCCGGAGGCTGACAAGTTCGGACATATTCTTAAGGGGATTGCGGATGATGCATTCAACCTCTTCATCTGCAAAAATTTTTCTACAGTGGACGCCATTATAAAACAATGTCGACGCTTTGAGCAAGCGAAGAGCCGGCGGATTAACAGCGTGTTTACCCGCCTTCCAAATGCGGCTGCAACGTCGTCTTTCGAAGACCGTGCAAGAACACAGCCGCCACCTCTAGATTCATCTGCTCGGGTGACCCGAATTGTACGGCGTGAACTTGAAGCCATTGCCTCTGCTCGGGCTCGCACCGCTGCAAGTGACACGACCCCACTCACTGCTAACATGGCTCAAGCCATCGACCGCCAAGAACTCGCCAGCATAGGTGTTCCCTCGGTGTGCACTTTGCCCAGCCCGCAGCTAGCTCCATGGCGTCCACCCTCGTCCTATCACGAGCAGCAGTTTACGGCCCGCGCTCGCGAACCTGCTGCGTGGAGAACCGTCGACAATCGACCAATTTGTTTTCATTGCCCCCGTATCGGTCATGTCGTCCGTTACTGCAATTACCGCTGATCCTCGCCACCTCGGACTTCATCTCAACCTCACTACCGACAGGACAGCACCCGATTCACATCTGCCGCTCAGCCTTGTCCACCAAACAACTACAGAAGGTTCAACAGCCGATCTCCGTCACCGTATGGTCGTCAGTCGCCAGTCGTCTCGCTCTCCGCAGACTCGCCGGCCGTCGTCCCCAATCAACTCCGCTCCTGCCTACCCGGAAAACTAAACGGTGCAGCGCCCGGAGGTGACGCTGCATTTTCGACTCCCTCCACAAATCCTCTCTTGACGCGTCCGACGCGACAAAGTTTGGTAGACGTTGAAGTTGACGGTGTGGCTATTTCTGCTCTTATAGATACTGGAGCGCACATTTCTGTAATGAGCGCGAACCTTCGCCGACGCCTACATAAAGTGCTCACGCCCGCACACTTCGTGTCACTGATGGGAGGACCTTTGAAGTTCAAGGGATGTGCACGGCCCGTGTGCTCATTGCCGGTCATCCTACATTAGTTAAGTTTGCCGTCATTGAACTATGTCCTCATGACCTAATACTTGGTTTGGACTTCCTGCAACGTCATTCTTCTCTCATTGATTGTGCCACTGGTGCTCTTCAGCTTGAACTGCCGCAGTTTGCCGATTTTCCAGCTTACTTTTCTCCCCGTTTATGCTCTCTTCACCACGTTCGCTTGACTCCGCAAGCTGCTACATATGTCACTTTGTTGTGCTCACGTCATGTGCCCGATGGTGACTACCTCGTCACTCCTATAGTCGACGTACTGATGGCCCGAGACGTCACCCTTGCTCACACTGTTGTCGCCGTCACTAATAATACAGTGGTTATACCGCTACTCAACGTGAGTCTCATGATTCAAGTTATTCCGCAAGACATGCCTTTGGCCACCCTATCTCCACTTGACAGCTGCAGCGTTACTGGTTTGGACACCGATACTACATCCCCCTGTCTTGGCCGCAATTACACTCTGCCTGCAGATGACATTACAAAGATTATTGCTCCCGACCTCACTGCAGCGCTAGCTGCCAGCCTCCGTAGTCTGCTAACATCATATAGAGACGTTTTCGACTTTGACCATCGCCCTCTCAGCCAAACAACTGCAGTGACTCACCGGATCAACACTGGTGATTCCAGTCCTATACGGCGGCGTCCACATCGCATATCTCATAAGGAACGCCAAGTAATTCAGAATGAAATGGACAAAATGATTACTAAAGACGTAATAGAACCATCATCCTTCCTGATGTCAGTGGCAGTCAGCGGCAAGACGGGCCAGCGTCACTGAAACTTTTTCTTCATTTCTGGCAGGACACAGTGACAAGCCTGGGAGATAATCGCTGTTTTCGTCAAGCGCTAACATCATAGACGCTCTTCGGCGCACGTGGCCGCCGAATACCTGGACACGCCCGTTCTTGGATCTGCATCACTGCAACCTGGTCCGCTTGGTGTCGGTAGTTGTGGGCCGCTAGCAGCATACAAAAAGCCTGCTTTCCTCTCTCGGCATTGCAGTCAGCGGCAAGACGGGCCAGCGTCTCTGAAACTTTTTCTTCATTCTTGGCAGGACACAGTGACAAGCCTGGGAGATAATCGCTGTTTTCGTCAAGCGCTGACATCATAGACGCTCTTCGGCGTACGCAGCCCCCGAATCCCTGAACACGCCCGTTCTTGAATCTGCATCACTGCAACCTGGTCCGCTTGGTGTCGGTAGTTGTGGGCCGCTAGTAGCGTACAAAAAGCCTGCCTTCCTGGCTCGGCATTCCAGTCAGCGGCAAGACGGGCCAGCCTCACTGAAACTTTTTCTTCATTCTTGGCAGGTGGGTCCCCAAACTTCACCTTGCAAATAGTGATTTGGTTATTGCCGCTGACTGCACTGCAATGTCTTCCTTGTGTTCATCATGTACCAAGCCTGTCAAAGGCAAATTCCTGGTGTGCTCGAGTTGTAAAACAAGCTTTCACATAGGAAAAAACTGTTCCACGATCACTGACAAAGCTTATATCAAAATGTCTACGGTTAAGCGGGAAACGTGGGCGTGTCAGATGTGCAAGTCTGGCATGGGTTCGGGTGATAGCAATGGCTCACTTGTTCCCCAGTTATCTACTGTTAATACCAAATTGGTCCATCTGACTAGCACTGTTGAGATGCCTGTGTCCAAAGTTGAGGAACTGCTCTCCTTCAAAGAAACCTGTGAAAAGATGGCGGGCACTGTGACAGAAATTCAAACGTCTTTTGACTTCTTGTCGGAAAAATACGATACCATGCTTTCTACTATGACTTGTAACTAAGCCGAAATCTCTCATCTAAGATCTCAGGTGGAATCTGTTTCCGTAACAGTTGCCCATCAAGCTGAATTTCTTGACAGAACGACAGTGCAAATAAATGAACTAGTGCAACATGGTAGACGTTGTAACTTTGAAATCCATGGTCTCCCTTCTAAACCAGGTGAAAACCTGAAGTCCTTCATTAGTGACTTAGCTGGACGTTTGAACCTAGTAAACTTTCAAGAAGATGAAATATGCAAGGTACATCGTTTGCCAACCCACGATAAATCTACACGCAGCCCACCCATTCTTGTGCAAGTACAGAACACTTCAATAAAAAATGGCTTCGAGCTCGAAATGGCCTTCGCGATCTTGCCCAGTCCGATAACTTTCCTCGCTTGTACATTAATGAAAACTTGACACGGATGAACCGAGAACTCTTCCGATTGACCCGCTCGAAAGGAAAAGAAAAAGGTTATAACTTCGTGTGGATGAGGGACGGAAAGGTGCTAGCAAGGAAAGCGGAAGGAGCACCTACCATTCGCATTGAAACACTATCGGATTTAGATAAGCTTGCTTAAACATGGCGGATATGGAAAGTATCACTTGCACCGGCTTCGCGAATCAGCTAAATTTCTTTCTGGTGCCTCATCTGACGGCTTCAAAGTAGCACATGTGAATATTCGTAGTCTTCGGAAACATTGGAATCACTTCTGTGCCATCACTTCTTCATCTCGCGTAACTTTCGATGGTTTCGTCATTACTGAAATCAGCATTTCATCCGAGTAATTTTCACAGTTTGTTCTGCCGGGTTACCAAGCCTTTTCATACACACCCCCAACAAGAAAAGGAGGAGGCATTGCCGTTTTTATAAGTAACAGATTGGCAGTTTCGCAGCTATCCTTCTGCTTTTCACAAGCAGAAGTGTTAGCACTGCGTTTGAACACGCCCGCTTTTAGATGCGGAAGCATCTTATACTCGCGCCTTGTAGTGCGCCGTCCGCACCGCTTCTCGAACATTCGACAGCTGACGCGCGCGCATGCGCCGTCGCGCCGTCGCCCACCATCTGTGCCGCGCGCGCTTCTCCTTCGAGAACATTCGACAGCTGACAGCGCATGCGCCGTCGCCATCTGTGCCGCGCGCGCGCTGCAAATTTCGACCTACGACCAATGCAACCCGATCCACTCACTCTTTACTTTACCGACCACAAAGCCATCGTCCTCAAAGTTCGTCGCAATAAATAAAACACCGCCCTTTCGCATACGTGCCGTACGTGTTCACTCATTTAACACCCCATTTCACAACCACGTTAACCAATTTAGCCATCGACCCAAGTAAGTCGCACTTTAACACCCCGTTAACCAATTAT
This sequence comes from Rhipicephalus annulatus, assembly GCA_013436015.1. NCBI lineage: Eukaryota > Metazoa > Arthropoda > Arachnida > Ixodida > Ixodidae > Rhipicephalus > Rhipicephalus annulatus. The sequence continues at coordinate 348,420 of WOVY01009850.1, forward strand.
ATGCACCGCATCGTCCTCAGTGTTCCCCCGAGGGAAGCTGCGGGCAATTTTTTTCGGTGACTCTTTTATTGGTGTACCGGCCTCTCAGTTTCAATACGCGCCTTTTCTTATCTGAACTTGAGTACACACTATCATCCTTATCGATAGAAGAGCATGAGTGCATCATAGGAGACGTTAACATTGACCTTTTGCGTCCCACTGTAGGCCTCGTTGCTGATTATCTAGACAGCCTTTCTAAATAGGGATTAGAGTGCCGAAAAAATCAAGCGACTCGAGAGAAATTTTCGGCTGGCAAGGTCGTCGTGTCGTGCATTGACCACGTTTTCGTACGTGTGCAGAACCTGCTCACAAAAACCACAATAGTACAGACTAAGATAGCTGACCATTACTTTGTTTGCGGCTCAATGAGCTGTCCACATACGACGACGATGCCAACCGATACAAAAAAACTAATTTCGGTGCTAGATTAAAAAAATTTGATAATCTAGTAGCTCATTATGACTGGAATTCTGCGTTGTCAATAACGTCTCCTAGTGATCTCTACGATAAATTTGTAGAAGCGTTCATAAGCTTAAAAGAAAGTGCAACGCGAACGATACACATTAAACAACGTAAATTGGATAATAAATACATTTCAACATATATTCTCGCTGCAAAAAAGAAAAGGACTTGCTTTGGACACAATGTAAGCGTTATCTTAATTGTTCGGACTTGCGAGCCAAATTTATGCAAAGCCGAAACAAGGTTAATGCTATGATTCGCTCGGCCAAACGAACCCATTTCTGAGCCAACTTTAAATATGGCAGTTATAGCAGCAAAAAAAAACCTGGGCGTTAATTAACACCTTTGGAGGCGCAAACACTCACGTCAATATTTTGAATAACTTTTTTTCGAGTCAAGCCAATAACGCACCGAAGATTGTTGATGAATGCAACAACTTTTTCTCTCGAACAATTAAAAACACAGATTTCCAAGTAGGCCCTTGCATTTTACGTTACAGTGTTAGCGAATGGGCTTATCTACCTTCAATATCACATGAGGACTTACGATCTATAATTTTCAGTTTGAAGTGTAAAAAATCTGCTGGTATTATTGGTGTTTCTATAACTGACTTGCACCGTACATCTGAATACACCCATAAAGTTCTGCTAGCACTAATATATCTCATTATTTCTAGTGGAGAAATTCCCATTAACTTGAAAACATCAATAGTTATACACCTACACAATTGCGGTGCGCGTGATAAACTTGAAAAATATCGTCCGATATCATTTCTGCCTTCTATAGCACTAATACTAGAAAAACATTTGTTGTTAACGATGACAAGCTTTCTCGATAGTCACAACATCTTATCGCCTTGCCAGTATGGTTTTCGACAGGAGAAAAGCACTCAGACGCTATTGGAAGACTTCTCTGATCAGTTGAACGAGGCGTTCGATAACAACAAAGTTGCCTGTGCGCTCTTTCTTGACTGCAGCAAGGCTTTCGACAGTGTACATCATACCTTGATATTGGATAAACTTTTTCAGTTAGAGTTTAGGGGTGCTTTCTGGTCTTTGTTGGTAAATTTACTCCAAGGCAGGCGTCAACTTGTATCCATTGAACAATCTCACAGCGCGTTCCAAATCATCAAAACCGGCGTTCCACAGGGATCAATTCTTAGTCCGCTGCTATTCAATGTTTTTGTAAATGACCTTCACAGCGCGATACTGGTTTCTCTATATCAATACGCCGACGACACTGTGATCGTGACGACTGCAAACAACTTTTATGAGGCGATTACTCTTCTTCAGTCAGCTGCCACTAAAGCCATGGATTGATTGTGAGATAACATTATTATTATATATGTGTCAAACTAATCTACTCTCCCTCCACAACCCATTGAAAAAAGTAACCCTTGACTATCCTTTCATTTTGCATTGTTCTGACTGTTCATCCTGCTCTTGTAGTCCATTACAGTATTCATCTGTTGTAAAATACCTTGGCTTATACATCGACAGCGACCTTTCCTAGAATAGTCATATTGCCTATGTTTGCGAAAGACTTCGCGCTGTCTCATGTCTATTATATAATATAAAATACATGCCGTTTTCAGTACGTAAGATGATAGCACACGCTTTAGGTTACAGTGTACTGCGTTACGGAATAACAATTTACGGACACTGTTGGCACAATAGAATAAACAAATATTGCGTTCAAGTTTTAAAAAAGTATATCTTACGACCTGAACAATAATTCTGAGAAAGACATTTTCAAAACGCTGTTTATGCCTAACTTCAATGATTTGTTAATTCAAACGGTTGTTTTAAAACATTTCTGGTTCAAAGAATTCCTGGATCCGTATGTTACTTCTCGTTCTTTAAGGCCCAAAGTACGTTACTGGAGGCCGTGGTGTTCGACAAAGTATGAAACTAGAATACGAGCCCGTTATGTACCAACCTATTTCAGTGCACTTTCCCCCAGCATTAGTTGCACAAAAACAAAATACAAATAAAGAAACTGCTACGGCGTATCTGTCTACAATTGTAATGCATATCGTGTGTTAATTCATATACACTCATTCGCAAGCATGCCGCTGCACAATTATCCAGTGTGTTACTTTGCTTAAGAAGCATTTGCTCTAATTCTTACTTTTTTCTTTTACACCTTTTCACTTTCAGTTGTAAATATTGTATAATGCTTGTAACTATCGCTTATATGCTTTGTTGTTTCTAATCTTATATGCACGTTGTTTTTTGTCCTGTCATCCCTCTTAGGCCATAAGTTACAATTTTGTAACGTGTCCGGTTTTTTGCTGTCTGCCAGGCTCTGCCACTCAAGCCACCAATTGGCTTTGGCAGACCTAGTCACATGTACTGTTTTATTTGAAGAAATAAAAGGTATTATTATTATTATTATTATTATTATTATTATTATCCAGCCCCTGGGCCTCCCCAGTCGTGCTCGTTGAGAAGAAGAATGGCAGATGGCGCTTTTTCGTGGACTATTGCCATTTAAACAAAGTGACCCACAAAGATGTCTACCCTTTGCCTCGGATCGATGACGCCCTCGATTGCCTCCATGGTGCCCAATATTTTTCTTCTATCTACCTTCGGCCTGGCTATTGGTAAATTTTCGTCGGCCCCATGGATCATGAAAAAACCGCTTTCGTTACGCCCGACGGCCTCTACCAGTTCAAAGTCATGCCGATTGGACTGTGTAATGCGCCGGCAACTTTCGAGCGCATGATGGACTCCCTTCTCCGAGGATATAAGTGGTCCTTCTGCTTATGTTACTTGGATGAGGTCATCGTCTTTTCTCCTACCTTTGACAGCCATATAACACGTCTGTCAGCTGTTCTGGATCTTTTCGAAGAGCTGCTCTCCAGCTCAATTCTGCAAAATGCCATTTCGGACGTTGCGAAATCACCATACTCGGCCACCTTGTCAGTGCCGATGGTGTTCAAGCAGATCCCGAAAAGGTGCGAGCAGTATAACAATTTACTGAACCACGCTCAACTAAGGACGTCCGAAGTTTTGTAGGGCTATGTTCCTATTTTCGTCGACTTGTCCGCAACTTCGCCGACATCGCTCGACCGGTTGCAGATCTCTTAAAGAAGGACGTTTCCTTCGCATGGGGCATAGAGCAAGCAGACGCCTTTTCGGCTCTTATCCATGTGCTGACTATGCCAGCAATACTGGCCCATTTTCACCCTGCATCCCCTACAGAGCTTCGGACCGATGCCAGTGGCCATGGAATTGGAGTGGTCCTTGGCCATGACAGCACGGGAAGGACCGCGTGATTGCTTACGCCAGTCGACTTCTTTCACCTGCCGAACGGAAGTTCTCCATCACTGAGCGTGAATGCCTAGCTTTTGTGTGGGCCGTGGCGAAATTCAGGCCTTACCTGTATGGCCGAACGTTTTCCGTTGTTACGGACCATCACGCTCTTTGCTGGCTGTCATCGCTAAAGGAGCCATCTGGACGTCTCGGTCGCTGGGCGCTCCGTCTGCAAGAATACTCGTTCGTGGTACAAGTCGGGACGCCTGCACACAGACGCAGACTGTTTGTCACGTTATCCGGTTGAAACGCCCTACTTGACAGACCTTGATTCAGACCTCTGCGTTCTCTCTATCCATGCTTTGGGTGATATCCTCACCGAACAAAGACGTGACCCGTCGTTACTATTCATCATCGAGCGTCTGACTTCTGCTTCAACAGACCCTTCCATTCGCCTGTTCGAACTGCACGACAACATTTTGTACCGTCGCTGCTTCAACGCTGATGGCCCGGAATCACTACTCGTGCTTTCCCATCACCTGCGTACCAGGGTTCTCGAACAACTACATGATGCACCTAAAGCCGGTCACCTAGGCGTCTCTCGTACCTACGATCGTGTTCGACGTCGCTTTTTCTGGCCCGGACTGTATCGTTCTGTGATTCGCTACGTCACTGCTTACGACCGCTGCCAACGCCGCAAGCGCCCCTCTGTGCTACCGTCTGGCCTCCTACAGTCCATTGACATACCGACGGAACCGTTTTTTTGTGTTGGCCTTGACCTGTTGGGCCCGTTTCCTACGTCCACCTCCGGAAATAAGTGGGTTGCAGTCGCCACAGACTACGCCACACGCTTTGCCACCACTAAAGCACTGCCGACAAGCTGTTCCACTGACGTCGCTGACTTTCTCTTGTATGAAGTCATTCTTCATCACGGCGCACCACGGCAGCTGCTTACTGATCGAGGAAGGTACTTTGTTTCACGTGTTGTGGATGACAATCTCCGCGAATGCTCCACTGAGCACAAGCTTACCACCGCTCATCATCCACAGACAAATGGATTGACCGAGCGTCTGAACCAAACGCTGACGCAGATGCTGTCAATGTACGTTCTCCAGATCACCGTGACTGGGACAAAGCACTCCCTTTTGTCACGTTCGCGTACAATTCTTCACGGCACGACACAGCTAGTTATTCGCCGTTTTATTTGCTATTTGGCCGACATCCAGCATTACCATTTGACACGCTCCTTCCTTAGGCTGCCCCCTTGTCTACTGAGTACGCCAGCGATGTCGCTCTCGCGCCCATGCAGCCCGTCAGCTTGCCCATGATCGGCTGCACTTGTCGCAAGCGCAACAAAAAGACCGCTGATAGTCGCCACCAAGGCATGCACTTCTCGCCCGGGTCTCTGGTACTTCTCTGGACACCAAACCGCCAAGTCGGCTTATCAGAGAAGCTACTGTCACACTACCATGGCCCCTACAAAGTGTTACGACAACTTAATGACGTGAGCTACGAGATCGCACTCCTAAACAATGCCTCTTCGACCCCCTCACTCCAGACAGACGTTGTACACGTTGCCAGACTCAAACCATATCACTCTCCTCGTTTGTCGTCGCCGTACTAAGCGCCGTGACGGCGCTCTCGCCGCAGAGGAGTGATGTTGCGGTGTATTATCGAAAGGATCAAGCGTGGCACTTTGCGAAGATGAAGAAGACGCCTGTGTTAGGCGCTTGCGCTAGAGGTAACTCAGACATCTTGTTCGGCTGCCGATTCTCGGTGGACGCTATCATATAAGCCTAGACCTCACCCCGTCACAATATCTTCCTTGAAAGAAAAATATTTGTCTTTTTATAACATCTGCGATTTTCGAAATTGACAGGTGACGAAATTGGTGCCTCTGTGTTGGTGAAGCTTTGATATCTTTATTCTCGTAAGTTATGCCGTTAATAATAAAACGAAGTTGACTTTCAGGATACCTGGTGAGAGGTGCACGAAATATAAAATACTCAATGAAATCTAAAATATCAACTTTTGGACCCGTGTCAATCTCTCGTGGAATCACCCGGCCTAGTGGGCTGCAGTCACTTGTTCCTTGGGGCAAGTTTTTTCTTTCTTTCTGGAAGCTTAATGTTCTTTTCACAGTGGCAACATTAGCTGTATGTGTCGGAGAATGTCTAGGTGTGTGGTAAACTGCGTGATGAAGTATTTGCCCCGCTGGCTGTTTGTTTATCTCGGAAAAGTTAATACATGTTGCGGCCTGTTCGAGAAATATTGGCATCGTCTTCGAAATTGTTCAGTGCTGCCTGTCACCTGTGGTGTGCATTGAAAGGCAGTGACAATATTGGTTCACCTTTACGGACAGTGAACTTCCTGTTTGTTTGAAAACCCTGGCATTCCTTGTGGGCCGGTGGCAGTAACCAGTTGTCACCCCACCACAGTGGTCCAGTGGCTAAGGTACTCAGCTGCTGACCCGCAGGTCGCGGTATCGAATCCCCACTGCAGCGGCTGCATTTCCGATGTAGGCGGAAATGTTGTAGGCTTGTGTGCTCAGATTTGGGTTCACGTTAAAGAACCACAGGTGGTCAAAATTTCCTTAGCCCTCCACTTCGGCGTCTCTCATAATCATATGGTGGTTTTGGGACGTTAAACCCACATATCAATCAATAAACAATTGTCGATGGAAGTTTACGATCTGACATTTACGATCTGACATACATTTGACGCGATCATCTACTGGTGGGTACATAGCATCGTTTGCGCGGCGTGTATAAGAAAAGTGCACGAACTCGGGTTTGAAAGATATGACTACGCATGAGCTATAAGCATGTTTCAGCTTCACCGAATCTGCATATACGCTTCACCACGGCGAATAGGCAAACCTAATCAAGGTGTAACTCGCATTATCGGAGACCTGATACGCCTACAACAAAAGCATGTTGTAGGTTTCAATTACATCATGGAATTTCACTGGTTTACTGAGAAACGCAGTGGTAGAATTTCACTTCAATTTTCACGGGGATATGCTAGCCTTAGCATAACGCATGAAAAAAAGCGTTTTATTATTTTTTTTCATTCACATCTGTTCTGAATTTTGCGCAACGAGTGAGAATCTTAGCCAAGACTTCACGCACAGCAGCTCAAAAGCATGCGGCCGCCAGTGCTGTACCTTGTTTAAAACTGCATTGTACAAGGCGCTCTGGAAATTTAGTAAGTTTATATCTATGCCCTGCCAACATTTCTCAAAGTATCAGTCACCGTGTACGTGCAAAACGTTCATTTTTGAAGAAAATCATAATTCAATGGCTACCATATTCAATGGCTGCAGCAGCGATGGCGTAGTGGTTAGAGCATCCGCCTCGCATGCAAAAGGTCCGTGGTTCAAATCCCGGTGCCGCGCAGTTCCCAACCGGATAAAACAAAATCCGCGTGGTGATGGAACTGCATTACGTGGCTTGGGGTGCGGCCTCACCAGTAACCACCGCCGGGAACGCACTCCCTCACCAGAGAAGGATTGGCCACCCTGGTGCAGTATCTGGCCACTACCTCCCACATGCATACGTCAAATAACTCACGGCCCTCAGTCCTCAGCAGCTGCCAAGTAACTGACCACGGCGGCGGTCAGATCTGCAACGCAGCAGAGGGTGCTAAGAATCTCTGGATCCGGACAGGCCGCCATTGGAACCTGAACTAGGCAACGTTTAACGCTAGAACCTTATCTAGTAAGGGAAGTCTAGCTGTACTATTCGAGGAGCTAGAGGGTGTCAAATGGGATACAAAAGGGCTCAGTGAGGTTAGGAGGACAGATGAGGCCTATACGGTGCTACAGAATGGGCAAGTTCTTTGCTATCGGGGCTTGGCTGACAAAAGAGAACTGGGAGTGGGGTTTTTAATTCACAGAAACATAGCTGGCAACATAGAGGAATACTATAGCATAAATGAAAGGGTGGTAGGTATCGTAATTAAACTGAATAAGATATACAAGATGAAGGTGGTACAGGCTTACGCGCCTACATCCAGCCACGATGACGCTTCAGTTGAAAGCTTCTATGAAGACGTGGAATCGGCAATGAGTAAGGTAAAACACAGTATACAATACTGATGGGAGACTTTAATGCGAAAGTAGGGAAGAAGGAGGCTGGAGACCAGGCAGTAGGAGATTATGGCATTGGTACTAGAAACGCCAGGGGAGAGCTACTAGTAGAATTCGCAGAACTCAATAATTTACGGATTTTGAATACGTTCTACCGAAAACGAGGAAACCGCAAGTGGACATGGAGGAGCCCTAATGGCGAAAATAAGAACGAAATAGACTATATAATGAGTGCACACCCAGGCATCGTGCAGGATGTAGAAGTGGTTGGCAAGGTACGATGTATTGACCATAGGATGGTACGGTCTCGAATTCGCCTAGACGTGAGAAAGGAACGACAGAAACTGATACGCAAAAAGCCAATCAATGAGCTAGCACTGAGCGGGAAAGTACAGGAATTGAGAGTCTCGCTTCAGTACAGGTACTCGGCTCTTAGTGAGGAAACCAACCTTAGCATAGATACAATGAATGATAATCTGACGAGTATCATTACGGAGTGTGCCGTAAAAGTGGGAGCAAGGGTAGTTAGACAGGACATTGGCAAGCTTTCCCAGGAAACGAAGAATCTAATTAAGAAGCGTCAAATTATGAAAGTCTCAAGTACAACAGACAAAATCGAACTGGCAGAGCTTTCGAAGTTGATTAATAGGCGTGAGGTATCCGACGTAAAAAGGTATAACATGGAGAGAATCGAACACGCTCTGAAAAGAAGAGGAAGCGTCAAAGCAGTAAAGAGGAAGCTTGGGATAGGCAAAAATCGGATGTATGCACTAAGGGACAAAGAAGGCAAAATAACTACCAATATGGATAGGATAGTTAAAATAGCGGAGGAGTTTTGCAGAGATCTGTACAGTAGCCGAGACAACCACGACTTTAATACTATAAGAACTAGCAGTAACCCAGATGACACCCCACCAGTAATAATGGAAGAAGTCAGAAAAGCTTTGGAGAGCATGCAAAGAGGCAAAGCTGCCGGTGAGGATCAGGTAACATCAGATCTGCTGAAAGATGGAGGACATATTGTGTTAGAAAAACTAGCCACCCTGTTTACGAGATGTCTACTGATAGGATGAGTACCAGAGTCATAGAAGAACGCTAACATCATCTTAATACATAAGAAAGGAGATGACAAGGACTTTAGGAATTACAGGCCGATTAGCTTGTTCTCTGTAGTATACAAGCTATTTACAAAAGTGATTGCTAACAGAGTAAAGAAAACATTAGAATTCATTCAACCAAAAGAACAAGCAAGATTTCGAACAGGCTACTCAACAATCGACCACATTCATACTATCAATCAGGTAATAGAGAAATGCTCAGAATATAACCAACCACTATACATATCCTTCATTTATTACGAGAAGGCGTTTGATTCAGTAGAAATATCAGCCGTCATGCAGACACTGCGGAATCAGGGTGTCGATGAAGTATATATAAACATCCTGGAAGAAATCTACAGGGGATCAACTGCTACAATAGTGTTTCATAAAGAAAGCAACAGAATACCAATCAAGAAGGGTGTAAGGCAGGGGGACACAATCTCCCCAATGCTATTTACCGCGTGCTTACAGGAGGTTTTCAGAAGCCTAGAATGAGAACAGTTCGGGATAAGAGTATATGAAGAGTACCTTAGTAAACTGCGCTTCGCCGATGACATTGCATTGCTGAGTAACTCAGGGGACGAACTGCAACTCAAGATTACGGAGTTAGACAAGGAAAACGAAAGCAATGTACAACAACCTCGGAAAAGAGCAGCGCTCCGAGATAGGTAATAGTGCATTTCAAGTTGTAAAAGACTATGTCTAGTTAGGGCAGGTAATAACCGCGGAGCCGAACCACGAGATTGAAATAACTAGAAGAATAAGAATGGGGTGGAGCACATTTGGCAAGCACTCTCAAATTATGACAGGTAGATTGCCACTATCCCTCAAGAGGAAGGTATATAACAGCTGCATCTTGCCGGTATTTAGCTACGGAGCAGAAACCTGGAGACTTACAAAGAGGGTTCAGATTAAATTGAGGACGACGCAGCGAGCAATGGAAAGAAAAATGGTAGGTGTAACCTTAAGAGACAAGAAGAGAGCAGAGTGTATTAGGGAACAAACGGGGGTTAAGGATATCATAGCTGAAATCAAGAAGAAGAAATGGACATTGGCTGGGCATGTAGCGTGTAGACAGGATAACCACTGTCGTTAAGCTTAACTAACTGGATTCCCAGAAAAGGAAAGCGGGTTAGGGGGAGACAGAAGGTTAGGTGGGCAGATGAGATTAAGAAGTTTGCGGGTATGAATTGGCAGCAGCAAGCACAGGACCGGGTTAACTGGCGGAACATGAGAGAGGCTTTTGTCCTGCAGAGGACGTAGACAGGCTGATGATGATGATGATGATATCTACGTAGGAAAAGCCCACTGCGTGCTAGTCGCGTCTGTCAGGACTCTAAATAAAGTTTGTGCATTCATCCATCTACGACTACCAAACTTCCACACTACGTCCAATGACCCTTCCGCGACTCCCTCATTTTGAAAGCTTTGACTTTAGAGCATAGCAATCTAAAAATGTCTGTTGAAGGAATGCAGACACGCTACTTTGCTATGCAGAAAGATGCCGCTGGCAAAACTTTCTTGCCCAGCAGCACCTGCTCCGAGAGAGGGTGAGGTGGGCGAGGTGCCTGCAGTGAACACTGTTTGCGGCGAGAAGTCTATTACGACAGGCATAAAAAACCGTGTGATTGTTGAAGCGCTACTAGACTCTATTTCTGAAGTTCCCTTCAGCACTGTGGAGGCCACAAGCCCCTCAGCCAATAGCAATAAATGTAAACCCCTCCACATGTATTCATTCGTGTGATGACGTCTGCTCACCGTATTCACGGTGTCTGCTCACTGAATTGTATTTATTATGGCTAGTTATATGTGGAGTTTAATTTTGCCAAACCACCATATGATTTATTATAGCCAGTTTATTAGCCTAAAATGCAGTTAAAATATTGAACAAGCAACTACACTAGGAACCTAAATAAGCATGTACTTGCTGTTCTGCTGAAGATTGGTAGAATATTGTCACTTTGTTGATCTCTGTATTAGCGTATTCGTCGAAATGCGGCGTCCTTTCAGTTTCCTCTGCGGCATCCTTTCAGTCCTACAGGCGTCCTTTCAGTTTCTGAAATGATTGAATTTGTGCAGTTCCCCACTTAAAATAGACGTTGGTCTACGTAAGCTGCATTAGTGGCTTGGCGATTTTTCAAAAGTCCTTGACGAAGCATCTGTAATAGACGCACAAGCCGAGAAATCCGCGCATGGCCTTCTTGTCAGTTGGTGGCAGGAAGGCCGCGATGGCAGCTGTTTTCTGCGGATATGGGAGCACTCCCATCTTGTTGATGACGCGACCCAAAAACAAGAGCTCCTTGTTTGTGAAGCAGCATTTCTCTGGCTTTGAGTCAGTTCAGAGATCCTAATTGTTTGAAGTGCAGATTCAAGGCACTGGAGGTGTTGTAAAACACAAGAAGGTGCTGGAAGCACAACGAAATTCAAGGCGCTAGAGTCGCTGGAAGCGCGAAAAAAAACTAAACACAACGACGCTGTAGACGTAAAATAGGCAAATATGTCACTTCAAGCCTACCAGGTCGGTATCGACCACTCGTTGAAAAACCGCAGGGGCCGAGCAAAGGCCAAAGGGCATACCCTTAAACTCGAATAGGCCGTCCGGTGTTATGAAGGCAGTCGTTTCTCGATCTCTCTCGCCTACTTCGATTTGACAATTGTCGGTCTTAAGGTCTATCGAAGAAAAGTGTCTCGCATTGTGAAATCGATAAAGGGCGTCTTCTACCTGTGGGAGCGGGTACACGTCCTTCTTCGTGATTTTGCTCAGGCTGCCATAGTCGATGCAGAAGCGTAAAGTTCCATTCTTTATCTTCACTAACCCCACGGTTGACGCCAATGGACTCTTTTACGGCTGGATGATGTCTTCAAGTCAGCATTTCGTCGAATTGTTTCATTATGGCGTCGCGTTCTCGCATCTGAACTTCGTACGGGCTCTGACGGAATGGCCTGGAACTTTGTTTCATTACGATTGGATGTTTTGCGACCGGGCACTGTCAAATTTTTTACGGTGAGGAAAAACAGTTCTTGTATTTAAGGAGCAGGTTTTTGAGCTGTTCTTGTTTGTGCGTCGGAAGGCTCGTATTATCGTCGAGAGCTGTTTGAAGAGATTGAGTTGTCGCAGGGGTACAGAACACTCGGCGAAGGCGACAGCTTTGCTGGCTTCCAGTATTTCTTCAATGTGTTCAATCGTCATGCCTTTCCTCACGTGTTTGTACTGGTTGGTGAAGTTTGTGTGCCGCATTGTTGCGTTATCTACTCGCAGCTCAGCTATTCCTCTAGCGACGCAAATTTAGTGGCTAATCAACAGGTGCGCGTCGCCTTTAACGATGTATTGCATGTCTTTTTTGTATTAGGTACCGACGGAAATGCCAAAGCTGGAGCGAGGATGATTGGTGACGTGGTCTTCCATCCCATTTAAGGTGTGCCTTCCTGACGGCGTGTGCAGCTGCAGTGCTTTTTCTTTGGATAGGGTTATTGACTCAGACCTCAGGTAAATAATAGCGCCGTGGTGACTGAAGAAGTCATCCCAAGTGCCACATTTCTGGAACAATGATGTAGAATTACAAAGCTTGCAGGATATGTTTGGTTATATACAGTGACTTTGGCTCTGCAAAATTCCGCCAGCGTAATTAGTGACCTCCCACAGAACGAACTCCGGGGCCTTCTCATGTCGTCCTTGCTTTTTCAGATTGGCGGCGAACGGCCCACTGATGACGGAATAGTCCGCTCCGGTGTCGACAAGAGCTATGACGCTATGGCCATGGATAAAGACGTCGAGGTCGCCAAATTATCGTACAGCAACCACACCTCCATTGGTTGCTGCCCTTAGTTTTATTGGTAAGGGCATGGAGATCGGCCCCGAGCCGGGCTGGCATTCCTGCGATATGGTGAGGCATACCGACCAGGTGACGAAGAATGGTAATGTCGTTGGTGTGGCTGCTGTGCTCCTGCGAGGTAGTCGGTGATGTCGTGTGGTCATTTGCCTTGTTGTGGACATGGCGCCTTGACGGCGAAACCCCGCAGACCCATCTGCGGTACAGGCAACGACGGTATGGCCTGCCTCCCCTAAATGATAGCATAGGGGGCAGCTGTCAGGGGCGTGCCAAACGTCGGTTTTTCTTAATGCATACCGCTGGCCTACTGGCAGGTTAATAGGACATAGATGATGGTGGTGGCGGCGGTGTCTGACGGCAAAACTGCGGTGGGGCTGCGTCCTTACGTAGACGGGGGGAAGCGTTGTGGCGCACTGCAGCCATAGAGAAATATACTACATAAAGAGTGGCCACTGGGGCCTTTTCGCGGCCCAGCAAGAAAGGGTCTCACCAACCGCTAGATGGCGTGCCCATGCTCGCTTTTTCTTCTTTGTTAAGGCATGTAATAGCCTCCTCAGGAGGACAATAAATACCCGAAATGGACGTAAATTTTTCGCAAAGAAGAAATTTCATTAACTTGTGGAATTTTTCATATCCGCTCTACATCATGTTCCGCTTAGGACATTTAAGGCCTTACAACAGAAAACAGCCACGTATGACTAGAAAGTGTTGTCTTTCTGCATTTGTTTTGCACAAAGAGGCACAATCACGTAGTTTAAATGTACTGTACGTGTATACCCTTTGTGGATGCATGGGCATATAACCTAGTGGAGAAGACAGTCGCCTTCGAAACATGAGGGTACAGCTTCAAATCCCAGCGCCTTAAAGAAAAAAATTGTTATCTTATTTATGCTGAAGACATTACCGGGTCTCACCAACCACTCATGGCGCTGAAAGCAGCGCATTAGCTGGGCTGCAGGGCCATACGGCAGTGCATTCTTTATGTAAGTAAGTTTACCATGCTGTAGCGGCGTACCTCAGAGCTTCCGGCTCGGGCAGTGGTGCTTGGGAAATTCGAAGTTATTGCCTAACTTTTCACACAATGTCGGCAATCGGATTCACTTGAGGCTGTGCCTAAGGTAACAGTTTGTGCAGCTCTGCCCGCACGATCGCTCGGATCGTTGCCCGCAGGTATTCGGAGTCAAGGGCTTGAGCAGCTGCGCACTCAGAAGTCAGGCAACAATTGCACTGTCTGGTGCACATGTCCAAGTTCTCTTCGATAGTGGTCACACTTCCGATAGAAATTCTTGGACGCTGTTCGGTAGAATTCCGATTAGTCCCGCGAAAAACTCCGGCTTAACTCCTCGCATGAGAAACCGGACTGTCTTGTTTCCTGGCATTTCGGTCCAATCATTGAAAAGGGAGACTCAGTCAAACCTTTGAAGCCAGCTTTCTAGGTCTTCCAGTGGCGAACCGTGGAAAGTGGGTGGCTCTTTAGGCATAAACAAAGTACTGACCTCGCTTCGAGACTATGCCGCCGTTGCGGTGAGAAGCCTGAAACTGCATTCCACATTTGCCAGGAATGCGAGTCGGTGCACCTTTCTCGCACGGAGCGCCACAATTACGTCTCTAGGCAGGTCGCCAGGTTGATCCGGAAACGGAACCCGGCTCTCACGCTTCGTGAGGAGCCGCGATTTACAACGAGGGATGGCGTCAGACTCAAACCTGATTTGGTTATCGAGTCTGACGACCAGGTGATGGTGATCGACCTGGCGATTGTCTGGGACGCTAATGAGGGTGTCCTAAGGCACAAGGCGCGCGAGAAGGGTGCTAAATATAGTGTTCTGAAGGATCTCTTTGATCGGCAGAAAGATTTCTCATCCTGCGGCATGGTATTTGGAGCTAGGAGTATGGTTTGCAGGGAAACGGTGGAGCTTGGGTTGGCGTTGGGATTCAGTCGGCATGATTTGGCTTTTTTAAGTGCATCGCTTACGCGGGAGTCTGATCTGTCTTAGTAGGTTTCGCAACAGAGTTTAGCCTTAGCATTTTTTTAATTTTTTTTTCGCGTTCCTTGTGTTTTTTTTGTTGATTATTGAGTCCAATAAATAACTTGTGCCTAGTTTGTCTGTTCCTTTTCTTTCTCTTTTTTTTCTTTCTTTCGCGTATTGTGTTGCTCTACTTCTTTAGGTGGCCACGGCAATTAAGACAAGTACTCAAATACAAATACACTATAGCTTTACATGGATAGTTCACTCACATGACGTCCTTGGTAAGGCCAGTGGGGACAGCAAGGGCTAACGTAGGCTGGGAGTAATCCCATTCCCTAACTGGTCCTTGCCAACTGTCCCTACACTAAGTCTTGCCGTGGCCACCCCGCACCACAGAAGTGTGTGGAAATTTATGTTTTTTGCCGGAGCATGATCGGTGCTGGTGGTACAGGCGCTGTTTTGTCGCCGTGGTTGGTTTCGAGTTTTGTCGTGCAGAAGCACGTACTCTTGTGGCAGCCCCTGTTTCCTACGGCTAACTTGCTGCTCGTGGATGCGGTCGGTGTCCTCGTGGTGTGGTCTGGGTTCAAGATGTTCCATGATGTACCAGACGCCCTCATCAAGCCGTGTACCCAGCACCTGCACCAGATTTCACTGAACCGTGACGTGACTGACGGCAGGAAACTGGATTGTCTGATTAAACTGTGTTTTCGGGTGAACCTATGCCTTGTAAAGGAAAAGTCGGATTACAGTAGCATACTTGCACTGATAGCGGCGAACGGAGCGTCAGCCGTTGGTCAACTAACAAGCGGCGAAGGGGGTCGGCATTTATACTCTTGCCATGAAATATTACAGACTTATCGCTAGCAGTGACGTAGGTTTCAGAATAATCTGTGTAGCTCACTAAGAAGGCGTAATCTCAAGAAAATGATCTACTGCACTCCGGAAGCTTCTCGAATAGTGCATTTGCAGTTTGCGCTGAAAATCACGTACAGTGTAACAGGGTGATAACTAGAGACCAGAATATAGGCAAATGCCTATTTTGTTCCTTGCGTTCCTGTCATTCCATTTTGATATATGAGAATGAATTAGAGGTTAAGAAGTGCTTTTATAGTGTTTTTACAGTGCCTATAATGCCTACTTTGAGTGGTCGTGCCTAAATGCTCATAATTGCCTCTAAATGCCTATTTTTCAAATGAGCACGTGTATGAGTGCTCTTCAAGGCCAAATTCAGTTTTCAAGTGTTGTGTGAGACCGTTATCAATGCAAAAAAAGCATCGTTGATATTTTCGAACACTATAAGGTCATCAAATGTGCAAATAATTGTTAGTATCCGGTGCAGATCCCGTTGATCTCGAGTAAACGACAAACAAAACTGAAGTGCAAGAGTGAGTTTCTGAGTTGACTACTTGGATGGATGAATAGATGGATATGGCTGTATCCTTTAGATCGAGCGGTGGCTAGCGCCACCAAGCTGTAATACTTAATGAACCAAAAACTATTTTTATTTTTTTTTCGTTAAAAAGTGAGTTTGAGGATTCGTACTTTGCAGTGAAGAGTTTAATTTTCACTCGTGCCTTGACTTTAGCCACCAATCAGATAACCTCCTTCTAGTTAAGTCTATCCACTTAAAGTCTATTTTGCCCTGCCGGTTCCTAAACCCCAGTGCTTTGCAAAACTCTGTGCCATCATCCTGAACTGTAGGGTGAAGCTCTTTACAGAACATTATCAAGTGTTCGGCAGTTTCTTCTTCCTCTCCACACGCACTGCATACTGTGTCTAACCGTTCGCATTTTCGATGGAGGCGGAAATGTTGTAGGCCCGTGTGCTCAGATTTGGGTGCACGTTAAAGAACCCCAGGTGGTCTAAATTTCCGGAGCCCTCCACTACGGCGTCTCTCATAATCATATAGTGGTTTTGGGACGTTAAACTCCACATATCAATCAAATGTCTAACCCTTCGTATTTGGCCCAATATGTTTTGGTTCGCAGTACTCCCGTCCTGGCCTCAAACAGTAGAGAACTACCCCGAGTATTATCATAGATCCTTTCCTTGGCAATTTCCTGCTTAAAAGTTCGATAGATCTCTAGTGCGGACTTATTAATCATGCCCATTCTCCACAAGTCAGTCTCCGTTTCCTTCACTTTCTTCTTAACCGATAGTTCTTTTTGGTTTGGCCACCTGCTGTTTTCTAAGTATTCACCGGTCAACTTCCTGGTTCGCTTCCTCCATTTTGTTTCGACATTATTCATGTACAAGTAGCTGAAAACCTTCCTAGCCCAACGCTCCTTCCCCATTTCTCTTAATCGCTTCTCAAATTTTATCTTGCTGCTAGCTTCCCTGCCCTCAAATGACGTCCATCCCGTATCACCTTGTACTCCCTGATTTGGTGTATTCCCGTGAGCTCCTAAAGCAAGCCTACCTATTCCACGTTGCCTAATTTCTAATTTTGCCTGTACTTCTGATCTCATGCACAAGACCGCATTGCCGAACGTCAGGCCAGGAACCATGACCCCTTTCTATATTCCTCTCACAACGTCATACCTATTGTAATTCCACAGTGCCTTATTTTTCATCACTGCTGCAATTCTGTTACCTTTAGTCGTCACGTATATTTCGTGTTCCCTCAGGTACTCGGTCCCATTGCTTATCCATACACCCGGATATTTGTATTTATCTGTTATCTCTAGCGTGACTTCTGTATTCCGAGCTCACTACCTTCGTTGTCATTGAAAATCATGATTGCTCATTTTTTCTTACTGAATATAAAATCTAACCTATCTCCCTCATTACAGCAGATGTCCATCAATCTCTGCAAATCTTTTTTGTTGTTGGCCATTAGCACTATATCATCTGCGTACATCAATGCTGGTAGTGCCTGTTCAATGAGTTTTCCTTGTTTGACGAAAGAAAGGTTGAAGCTCAGTCCACTTCCCTCTAATTTGGCCTCTAATCCTTGTAGGTACATCATGAATAATAAGGGTGACAGGTGAATAATGAGGGTACATCATGAATAATAAAATTCTATAACACCAACACCGCCATCTGTCGGCGTAGCGCAGTGATTAGTGTGCTCATTTAGAAATCCGAAGGTGGCAGGGGCGATTCTGCGCTCTCGCACCTTTTTTTTGGGGGGGGGGGTGCTTTCAACATAATTTTTCATACAATTCTTTTCATTAATTTTTTAGTGGCAGCTCGTCACGGAGGTTCTGACGCTGCTTCGCGCTCCAGCATTGCCGGCTGGAGCGCGCCATCCACCATCCGCTCAACCTTATGCAACCATACACCACGTGTCACCTTATCCACCGCCATATTAAACAAAATGGTGGTGATGGAATCCACCATTCCTATGATGGACGTTTTTTCAATAGGGGTTGTAGTGAGAAAGTAAGAGCAGGTTTTCTGGGCAGCCGCAGGTAGCTGGAGAAGAAATGAAAACCATGGAGGACCACTGATGGAAAGCTCTTGCGGATTCAGTGGTGGCGAAGGACGCCGAATTTTTATACTTTATACAGCAAAGTCTGAGACAGGCACCTGTATGTTCACAATCAACGGTGTACTTAGCATACATTCATCGTATGCTTGAATATGCTTGTTCCGTACGAGGTCTCTTGTCATATGTCTTTAAGTGACAAGCATTAAAAAACATAGAATATTGCTTAAAGGTTTGTCCTAAGCTATTACTTGAAAATTACAGCTGTAACAATATAAAAAAGTTACTAGGACGGAAAATACTAACATCGCATCGAATTAAACTGCGGTTAAAGCTCGTATGTCAAGCATTTCATGCAAACTCATATTTCAAAATGAATGTACGTAAACAGTCATCTTCGCGAAATGCTACTTATGATTTTAGAATGTCGTATCAGATATATTTGTCTAATAACCCGTTTTTGTTACTTTCATGAGAAAATGAAATGGCTTATAAAGAAAAGAAAATGTGTTGTGTCAATGAAGGCGTGTTTTCTTAGACATTGTAACCCATCTGCTTCAACGCCTTCAGGTAAAAGATGTGATGTGAACGCAGCTTTTGTTTTGTTTGCAATTTACTTTTTAAGCGTCTCTTTCTAGGTGACAAAATAAGTTGTAGTTATACACTAGAATATCCTGCATGGGCAATGAAAAGCGTTCTACCACGGTCATTTTTCAAATTGTTTTGAAAGAGCAAACTTGAATCCCTTGCCTCTCGTCCTATGTAGTCATCGTCAGCCTTATTTCTTCCCTGTTTTTTTCCGTATAGGTACTGGAGAATCAAATGACGCATACGCACCAAAAACAACATGCACAAGCAAGGTCATGAGCGCATGAAGCGCCCTCGCGCGTATGCCATCAATGTTGTATCTATTTGGCACACTCTGTTGTGTATTGCCAGTTTCTGTGGAATGGATCAGTCAGTGCGCGTACTTTAGGAGAGATTGCCAAGGATCATGTATTGGGACTGCTATACACCATGTCGCTCCGCTGAAACTGTGGTCAGAGACGACGCACAAAACACAAGCTAAGCGTTGTCAGGGTTGGCGAAGGCACGATGCAAGAACGAGAAGACGAAAGGAAGCGAAACGGGGTAGCAGTAGTAGTAGCAGTAGTATCAGTAGTATATTGTAGTATAGCAGTGGTAGTATGTGTGGTTTCAAGGAAAAAATGACGATATGAGTATGAGGGATGCCGTAGTTGAGGTCTCCGCTAATTTTGACCAAATGTTGTTCTACGTGCACTGACACTTCATAGTACACAGGCATCTACTTTGTCGTATCCATCTATATGTGACCGCCACGACCACAATCGAACCAGCGGCGTTCTGGTCAGCAGCGGAGCACCCTATAGCGACTGGTCCACCAAGGGGGACGCTAAGCGAGGGCCGATTAGTGAATAGCATGTCGAGGCTATTCAAAACAAAAATAAAAATAATGACAAGCTGAGATTACGTCTGCGTGTTTTATTATTTTGCTCAGCGTTCATTCATTACACTGATTTTGAAATTGCAGAGCAAACACAGAGAAAAGAAAGACATAGAGACAGAGAGATCTGTTTTTCTTTACCCTTTGTCTTTGCACTTCCCTTTCACATTGATATAAAGCAGCTAACCCAAACCAAAATACTCCTCATTTATGCTACACAACAGAACACACAAGTTGCACACGCCAAGTAGAATAGTGTCATGTGCAACACTCTTGAAGAAGTACCATTTAGAATGCAGGATATAATCAGGAGACAAAAACTTTTTTGTCTGTTTTTATAGATACAGCTAGCATTTCGCGAAGTTCTGATGAAGAGCGTACAGTATGCGACGTCGGCCCACCAATGTCAACGTAAAGGAGCGACGTAAAAACAGCACCATTCCTACGTCACTCCCTGGATCTTGGGGCACACGCCCGTGATAAGGGCAAGTGGCTTTCACTAGAAACTGAGCGTTTTTTAGTGTTATGTAATTTTGCAAATATTATCAGGAATGATCCGAAGTGTGCAGTGCACAATTACGCTTCTCAACTCAAAATTCTCAAACCTAATGAGAGAGATAAAGATGCAAGGAAAGGCAGGGAGGAATAAATAAATGTGTTAACTGATAGAGAAGAAATTGGTCATACGTGATTACACCTCGCTTGCCTCTCTTCTGGGGTATCAGTGGTCTGGTTATTTGCTCCCGTGCTGCCCTTCCTAGCCACAACAAAATGAGAGACACCCATGAGAGTGTTAATTGAATGGTGGAAACTTGACGCACAATGCTAGAAAATAAAACGAAAGATGAGATACTGCGAATCACTCGGGAATGCATGCCTAGGTTCAATCGTTGGCACCTTTCTGCTACCTTAAACATCTTTTTTTTTTGCTTCTTGCCTTAGATACAAGTCACCAACGTCGTTGTTTTAGGATATTTCAAGTTTGTAGAAATTGAATGTGCCTATAATTATAATTTTGAGGGCCTAAGACGGTGTTTTATTTAACTGTCTTTGGTTCTAAAACACGCTTTTTTAGTGCCTGAAAATCCGTCCTCTAGTGATAAAAAAACTTGTGGAAGGGACGTGGCAATATAAAGCCGGTTGATAAATTCACTTTGAGGCTGTTTTTTCCGATGTTGTTTGTGGCTCTCGCATGTCTCTTTCTTCGTCGACGCGTTACTTCGCGTCTCTCACTGCAATGCTCCTTTCTCTCTTATTTGTTTCCGTCGAAGGAGGACTGCGTTTCGCTGCGCAAGCGTGTGGCTTTCTTACATCACGTAGCTTTGGTAGTGCCGAACCGAAGTGGTGAAACAGAGTATCAGTGAGGAGGGGACAAACAGCCAAAACTAAAAATTGAATGTATTTATTTCTTTATACTGTCGTAATTTTACATATGTCAAAGTTAACACTATACTTACTTTACGGTGTACCTCACACCTGGCTAAAGGGTTGATTGCCTGAATTTTTCGTTGAGAGCTATAAATGCGGAGGGGTGGGGCGTATCTAGGTTTTTCTTATCAGATACTGCGTTTAGTTGAGCGTGTTGTTTGCTTGGTGCATTGCCAAGTCAACAAAGCATCGCTCTGCATTTCGTGGTGGTTTTGTGCGTACCTTCAATATCTTAACTACTTTTCATGTGCTGTTTACTCGTGTGACATTTCAGAGCTGAATGTGCTCACAGAATGTGTAGATAGGTGCTCCCACGACTACCAACTGCTTTCGCTGACGCCCGGCCGGCGTGCCCTTGCCTTTGGTGACGGTGAGTGCGACACGCTAAGCAACAAGACGCTGTACCCTACGGCTGCCAAAGCTATATTAAAGATGATAGTCTTTCTTGGAGACCTTCGACAAAAGAAATTTTGGTCTGTCTGTCGATGGTGAGTACTACCCACACACGTATATAGGCTTCTGTCGTCACCTAGCCACCCAAGACGCCATGCTACAGATTAAACACCAAATCATAGACTACCCCACAAGATTGCCCCGCCATGGTGGTCTAGTGGCTAAGGTACTCGGCTGCTGACCCGCAGGTTGCGGGTTCGAATCCCGGCTGTAGCGGCTGCATTTCCGATGGAGGCGGAAATGTTGTAGGCCCGTGTACTCAGATTTGGGTGCACGATGAAGAACCCCAGGTGGTCAAAATTTCCGGAGCCCTCCACTACGGCGTCTCTCATAATCATATCGTGGTTTTGGGACGTTAAACCCCACAAATTAATACCCCACAAGATCCACACGAGCCATACTCGGTCTGGATCTCAAGAAAGCATTTGACAATGCAGCTCATGAAACAATTCTCAGCCACATATCCAGCTTAAACATGGGTGAGCGAGCCTATAATTACGTCAGAAACTTCTTGACCAACAGGAAAGCAAGGCTCAGCTTAGGAAGCCTTACACCTGATCTCCTAGAATTGGGCTGCAGAGGCACTCCACAGGGCTCCGTAATATCGCCGATGCTCTTTATTGTAATCAACATTGGACTACCGAAAGATTTAAATAAAATCCCGGGAATATATCACTCTATCTACGCAGATAACATCACAATATGTGTCAGTGATGGCAGCGACGGCTACATAAATCAGAGACTCCAAAAAGCAATACGAACAGTTGAGCAATACTTGGAAGGCACAGGACTCACATTCTCTCCGGAGAAATCAGAACTTTTTCTCTACAGGCCAGCAATCAGAGGTAGACCACGCAAGTCAGAGGAAAACAAGCGGCAATATGAGAAAATTAGGATTCATACACAGGAGGGCACAGCTATTACCGACAGTTCCAAAAATACGGGTACTGGGATTAGTCATCGAGGCTAACGGTGCCAACGGCGAGACTATACGCAGAATAAACACCAAAGTTACAAATGCGATGACACTGATTCGCAGGGTCACGAATAAACACCGACGTGTGAAAGAATCCCACGTAATGCGTCTAACTAAGGCTTTCGTCATAAGTCACATAATGTATGTAGCAGCATACCACAACTGGCAAAAAGCTGAAACTAACAAAATAAATGCACTCATCCGGAAGGTCTAAAAACAAGCGATAGGAATACCTGAGTATGCTAGCACAGACCTTTTTCTTCAGCTAGGACTACACAATACGCTTGAAGAAGTTATAGAAGCTCAGCGGATATCCCAGCTTGTAAGGCTCAGTAAAACTAAAACGGGAAGAAATATAATGAGTAGATTAGGGATCATGCACCATGCACAACAAGTTGTCAAAAATGACATTCCTAATACAATCAGAGCTAAGATCATTTCTAACCCAATACCGAAGAACATGAACCCCATTATCAACACGGACCGCAGAAAACACCGAGCAAAAGCACTGCTCAAAGCACACGGCACGAACAGTAAATCTCTTTTTGTAGACGCTAGCCCATAACCTGAACGAAAGGCTCATACGGCTGTCGTGATTGACACGTCCGGCATTTGCATTATTACGTGCTCTGTCATAACAAACAATATAGAGGAGGCTGAGGAGGTAGCCATAGCAATGGCTATCCCCTCCAACAACACCAGAAATTTCACCCAAGGACGGATTTCACAGCAAGCCCTCAGAATCATCGTTAATAACCAAAAACTACACAAAGTAGATGAACTGAAATGCCTCGTATGGTTCCCGGCGCAAATAGAGACTGATACGCCCAATCCTAACGAGCTGGCTCATAAGTTGTCGCGAAAAGTAACCTGCCGCGAAACCCGACCACACCCCTCGACGATCATTCCTGGCGCCACCGACGTACCACACAAAGACCGATTTACAAGCTACACAGAATACATGCAACACTACAGAAAAGCAAGGCGCATTTTTCCCGCACCACATCCGAGTATAAACAGGCAAGAAGCTTCGGAATACCGACAGCTACATACGAACCGCTACCCGAACCCTGTGCACCTCCAGAAGCTACCCGAACTTATACCCGGACAATAAATGTAAGCTATGTGTAACAGAAAAGGCGTGTTACAAACATATAATATGGGAATGCCCCAGCTTGTCAACAAGTTCTCCTGAGGTCCTCCGGGAGCTCTGGCGATTTATGCTGCTCACCTCGTAGGTTCAAGACCAAAAATGGGCTATCTAGCAGGCCAGGGAGGCTGTACAGAGACAAGGTCTCCCGGTACCTCCTTGTGCGGTACCACAACATGCCGGACACGAAAATAAAGTTTATTCATTTGTCTGTCGGTCTGTACATATGTCTGTTTGTCTTCCCTAACGATACGTCAAAGGGCACCAAACAGCCGACCTCATCCGCAGCACCCAGTAATATTGCTCAAAGTTTAGCGTTCATAGTTGTGCGACTCTCAATTAAAAAGCAATTATTGCGCATATCTGAGACACCACAACAACGCTTCGATGTTTTTATGTCTGCCTTTATACTAGAAGAGGCACACACGAGTAACTCTAAGGAGTGTAGCGTTTAATAGCGCTTCGCTGACAGTGACAGCTATGCTCAGAAAGGTGTTTCCAACGCTTTGCTACGACGTCACGGCGGGGGCACTTGCCCGTCGCTTTGCGTTCTACACCTTATCACCTCTGAGACTGGCGCGCATCTTTCTCCGCGGACTGCACGCCTTCGTTTTCGAAGATAACTGCCAGATGGCACTTGTGTCTAACGTGCCTCGATGTGCTTGTTCGCCTCCGCTACACACTGGAGGCACTTTAACATGGCGCCTGCAGAATACCATTCACCGATTTTCGTTCGCAGAACATCAAATAAACTTTTTGTTCACTCTCTCCAGACGCAAGGCTATCGTCTTTCGATGACTTTGCGGTGTAACATGCAGAATTGGAACCAATTTTTTGTAAGGTGCTGTCTCTCTGCAGCGGTTTTCAAAGATTGGGCAAGGTGAGTTTGCCAACTATTACGTTATTCTGCTCGTGAACAGTTGTCTCAGAGAAAAGCACATCGTAAGTACGTCATTTGGCTAATAAAGCAACTTTGGGTTCCTTTTGTTTTTCTCTCCCGCATGCTATTAGCGAGCCACAAGGCGTATTAAAATCGCATAATAATAACGGCACGTAAAAGATCAGTAGTTTGGAAAATTTTGAGTTTCGCGCCATATAGGGCAATTGCGCGATGTCGCTACCGCTTCCGATTGTGACGCTATATATAATTTTTGTTTGCGGTTAGTTGTTCCTTCCTCACGCAGGTGGCGACGGTGGCAACAAGTTGCCGACTACTGAATCCATAGGCTTCTATGGAAGTAACGCTACCAGTTTACATATATCTTGGTCGAACTGTGACACTTTGTAGTCCGCGTCCGTCCAGATGTACAAATTTTGTGTATGCTCAAGCTGCACGAATGTTTTTTCCTTGAGCTGCACGTGACAAGTTTCGAGCTGCTGGCGGTTCTTTGCGTGCCATTGCAATTCATAGGTCTTAAATTGATTACTTTGTCCTTGTGTTCAAGCAATGCATGATAAACGTTGAACGCCCTCTGTGAAGCACGTCGTGATTTCGTGTTACATCGATTCCCAAGCAGAAGAATTAGTCATGTTTTTTTAATGTTACGGCGTTTGTCATGTTTGACTAGTACATTGTATACACGTTTTCATGGCCTGTTTTCTAAGGGGCTCAAGAACAGCCCCTCAAAATACGAAAAGAAAATGAGCACGCTGTTCTCTCTTCGCGACTCTCGTGTGTCTTTTAGATGCGGAGCATCTAATACTCGAGGCTTGTAGTGCGGCGCCGTCCGCAAGCTTCCTCCTCCTTCTTCCACCATCTGTGCATCCCTTCCACCTCTACACACCGCGCGCGCTTCACTCCTCCACCATCTGTGCACCCTTTTTCCTCTACACACCGCGTGCGCTTCTCCTCTTCACGAACATTCGCTAGCTGTATAATGTAGCGCGCATGCGCCGTCTCGCTTCGAGAACATCAGCAGCTGACACGCGCGCATGCGCCATCGCGCTTCGAGAACATCGGCAGCTGATGCGCGCGCATGCGCCATTGCGCTTCGAGAACATTAAACAGCTGACAGTGCATGCGCCGTCGCGCTGTATATATACTCAAGGTCGGCGCTCGCACGCTCAGTTGCCGCTCGTCGGTTGCTTTGTACGGCGCGTCGACGTCCAAGGTCGCGGTGAAATGAATTCCAACGAATCCACAAACACAATGATCGACGTCCCTTCGACCAGCGCCGCCCTTTCGCATACGTGTGTACGTGTTCACTCATTTAACACCCCCTCCTACAACCACATTAACCAATTTAGCCATCGACCCAAGTAAGTCGCAATTTAACACCCCATTTCACAACCACGTTAACCAATGTAGCCATCGACCCAACTAAGTCGCACTTTAACACCCCGTTAACCAATTATATGCTCCGCATCCTCCTCAGTGTTCCCCCGAGGGAAGCTGCGGGCAATCTTTTTGGCTTACTTCGTGACACCAATACACCTGTTCGACCATATCAAGGTACAGTCAGCCAAATCTTTAGTTATTGTGCGCAGCGGGCGCTTTTTTGTCTATCAGCGCCATAATATAGAACGAATTTACAAAAAAATACTTCGTAAAAATGTGATTTATGGGCACACACTTATCCTTAATTCCACTAAAACCTAAATTAGTCGTATGGAAAAGATACACAGAAAAAAACTGCCACGCGTTCACGATAGCTAAAGATTTGACCGACTGTACAGTGGCGGTCTAAATACTGCGTACCCTGAGAACGCGTGTCAAACAGCACCGATGCGCCTTCTGACGTCTGCCAGGAAAATGATTGATTGATTTTAGGGGTTTGACGTCACAAAACCACGATATATGATTATGAGCGACGCCGTAGTAGAAGGATCCGGAAATTTCGACCACTCGGGGTTCCTTACAATGCACCATAATCTGAGCACGCGGGCCTACAGCATTGCCACCTCCATCGAAAATGCAGCCGCCGAAGTCGGGATTCGATCCCGTGACCTGCGGGTCAGCAGCCGAGTACCTTCGCCACTAGACCACCGCAGTGGGGCTCTGGCTGCAAACTCGAGAGCGCGCATTGTGCACGCGCCCCCTTTCTTAACTGCTAGCCCGCTCGTTCGCTTTATGCAACAGTGCGCCCATCGGAATGCCAGAAGAAGCGCAATGACTGATTGATATTCGGGGTTTAACGTCCCAAAACCACTATATGATTATGAGAGACGCCGTAGAGGAGGGCTCCGGAAATTTAGACCACCTGGGGTTTTTTAACGTGCACCCAAATCTGAGCACACGGGCCTACAACATTTCCGCCTCCATCGGAAATGCAGAAGAAGCGCAAAATATCACTCCTAGTGGCGCCAAAGAAACACTGAGTGATGATATCGTGACGAAAACACGTTATTTGTACTGGCTGTCCTCGGTGTGCACTGTTCTCTGCACCTTAGTTCCAGACGCCCCGCTCATTTGAAAACAAGCTTACGGCGTCAGTTTATCGAAAATCAACCTTTGTGGTAAGGTTTGCGTGCAGACAGCCGGAGTAACACCTAACGCTTTTTATATAGCGTTCCGGAGTGCACGCTGTTGAAGGGAGTGAACGAGCAGGCGCGCATGGGCAGTGCGCGCTTCTGAGCTTTGTGGGAGGCCCCAAACTTATGAGGCCATCAGAAGGTGCACAGGTGCTGTTTGACACGCGATCCCGTGGTTCGTAAAATTTTGACTGTTCCTGTACCTGCTTTTGACTGTTACATAACGGAGTATCAGTTGTACATTGTTTCGCACACAGCTATTCCAAAGTCATCCACCCGTTCTTGCTTGTCTCGCTAGATTATATGCGTAATCTGCTGATGTATTGCGTTTGCGACTGCGCATGCTGAGACAACAGAGTCGAGCCGACGACAAGCGCGAAACAGTGATTAGTTCTATGCTTTGTGATAGCATTGTATGCGCGGTTTATATAAAACTTAGGGGATAAAAAATATATATCCTGTGAAAAGTGTAGTGAAGGCGTTAATAAAACAACAGCTGGTTTATTCGATTCCGAAAAAGGACGAACTCTTTATGGCGAAGAAAAGTAGCCTTTAAAAAGTGTCAAGCCCGCTTAAACAGTATTTGTACGCTATTTGCGCCAATAACAGTTTTAGAGACACTCTGCACATGTCTTCACCATCGTTGTTCTGTTTAGTGTAAAGTACAAATCGATAACAGCACTCCGCGTATCATAATTATACCAAGTAGGAAAAGATCGCGAGTGCTTAAGCAGGACCACAGAGATGAAAAAAGGTGACCATCTCCGTCGGACATATGGCGCATGCGATAACATCAACCATAGTGTGACGCCTTCATGGCGTGGATAGAACAGAAACACTTCCACCTGTTTTTTTAGTGATGCAACATCAAATGACGCCCCAGAAGGGGGACGCGTGACCCGAGCTGCAAGTGAAATTTGACCATAAGGACACGGTCACGAACGATGGCGCGTGCGCTACCTCAGTAAACATCAAGGAACGGCTCGTACACTGTAATGAGCGCAGTGATCTTACCTATTCGTGCTGTGACCACTGATGCGACAACCTGCACGCAAACCGTTTCTCTCCTGGGAGGGGCCGTATTTCTACACACCATCGTTTTGTAGATTCTTGTGAGAATGAATCAAGAAAGCTTAGCTGGTAGTCTTTGTGCATATAACATGTTGCTATCACATACACCGTTTCGCCCTTTCGTTGAATCAGATTATTTCTCAAAATTGCCGAGACCCAGTTTTTTCGCCACCGATTCTCTAGAGTCTACAGTGTACCCCGCCCCCGCCTTCCCCTTGTACCACGCCACCACGAACCCGATGAACCCCACGCTTGTAGCGCGCCACCGCCGCCGATTATTGGACGAGCGCACAGCTCTACATACAGCAACCAACCCACACACACAAAGGATCAAGCAGTAACCCGTTGTGAAAATGCCCATGCTGTGGGGCTTGCTCGCTTGACTTTAATCAGCTAGAGTTGAACACGAAACACGCTCTGGCATGATTTATTTCGCTCGCTCAAAAAAACTCACGCTAATAACTAAACTGGTATAGAACAATTTTACTTTTCAAAGGGGTCTGGGTGCCACCATCCGCTTGTGGAGCTGTTAACATTTGCTTTTTGTATATGTAAACACCAAGGGAACAGTGCAGTGGTAGGCATATACACATGAACACAATTCAATAGATGCATAGGATGTTTCAAGGCCTCCATCAACATTGCAATACACGAAAACTAGAAAACATTCACTTAACAGCCCAAGGGGGCGGCGCCTACAAGTCTTAGGCAAACTAGTCTCTACGCTCGATCTATAACACGAAGAGGCATAGTGGAACTTGTCTTACGCCAGCGAGAGCTTCCCTTGTACAGTCAGCTAAAACTTCAGCTATTGGGTGCAGCAGCCAGATTTTGTCTGTCAGCGCTATATCAAAGACCAAAGTTACAAAAAAAACTGCTTCGTGGACATGTTCCTTATGGACATACGCTTGCCCTAATTCAACTGAATCTTCAATCAGTCATGTCACAAATATACATAAAAAAATGTGCCACTCAAAGTGACAAACTCACTTGCTGTCCTCGCTGCTGCGCCTAGGATTACAGGCGGAATAGCCAAAAAGATGCAGCCAAAAGCAGCTAAGTAGGACATCAGCTTCGCCTCAAACACGCTGCGGCACGCAAGCGTCCGCTGGAAGTAGACCTGCGTTGCCGTGAGTATGAGCATTTCAATCAATTATAGTTCAGAACTACACATAATCGAATGTTACGCAACCTCAAAACTTGAAATTCACTTTGTAATTAGCTGTTGCAGTCGCATCTTACACGAATAACCTACTTTATATTGTAGAAAAAAAATTAGGAATTTCCAGCTTCATTACAATACAGGAGTCTCAAACTCCCGACCCGCGGACTTATTTCATGTGGCTTGGCCCGAAAATGACTGCCTTTGTCTCATATTTTTTTATCTTAAATATGCATCAGCTACACAAACTGGTTATGTATCCTGTGCGTCCCTCTAAGCGTTCCTGTTTTGCGCTGAACAAGAAGCACCCTCGTTTGCCGACATTAGCTTCGTTTATAAGCTTTGCCTGCATTTCATCAATTAGGAAACACACAAAAAGCACACATTTTAATAATAAAGTGTCTTTCTATTGGTCGTACGTTCTTCGACTACCTGCAGCTGTACTGCCACCGAATACGCAGCGAGACATGGCTGATCTGAAGCATCTTTTTTCCTGAGTTACCACATCCAGTCACCATTTGATATAACACACTCGTAGAACAAATGTTCAATATTCTACAAGCGGCGTTCACAATTTATTCATTGTGGAGAACCGGGTTGCCACTTTTTAAATCACGTCCATTTATCTAAAAAAAAGACGTGTATATGATAAATGGAGAAAGGCCTTACAAATGGCAGCGTCCTAACATTCTATACAATACCCTCTCGTCCCCGCTCTAACCTTATTAACCACCCCAGGCCACCGGAAGACTAAATTTTTGGACTCCAGCCCACTAACTTAGAAACACTTCAGACAAGTGGCGTACTAGATAAGCTGTGGTGTGGGCTGTATGTATTTTCTTAAAAAAATTTGCAAACGCAATTTATTACTACTATTTCTGTTTAGCTACCAAATGATAACCCAGTTTTTTTTTCAGAATTGGAACAAGGAGTGATGAACTTTGTGAAGAATCCGCCGTAGTAAAGCCGTTGTTAGAGTTTCGGCTGCTGACTTTCATTTCGCGGGTTCGATCTCTGTCGTGGCGCTGGTAATAAAAATGTTTTATATTTTTATATAAGGGGTTTTATGTTCGAAAACCACAATAATATTTTAAGATACACCGTAGTGAAAGCATCCGGAAAATTTCACCATCTGGTTTGCTAAAATCTGCACTGACATAGCACAGTACATGGACTTGTACCATTTCTCTCCATGCGAAATGCAAGAAGCCGTTGTTTTATGCGATCTATGTACAAGCTAGAGAACACGAGCAGGTCAAAATTTCAGAAGCCATCTACCACGTGCACCTCTCATTTATATCATTATTGTGGGGTGTAAATCTCAGATCCGAGATATTGTTATGGTGTGTCAGAACGTTATTATAAAATGTAAATTTCCCTAGAACCCATGCGATTAAAACGCTGTGGGCGAGCTTGGAGAATGTGAAGTTTGTTTTATGTGTGGACTACCCTAATGATTCTTGTTGGTATTCCGCTCATAAAGTTTGGTCCAGGAGAATGCGAATTTAGGGTTTCAATATCTATTTCCAATACGGTCTATTCCCAATGCCGCTGTAATGTCACGCCAACAAGTGGAATTAGGAATCCTCCTTTGAAGAATGGTCAGCCTCCGTTGTCCGACTGCGCTAGTCTCCGAGTGTAAACACGTTGGTAAGAAACGAACACTATGACTTCACAAGCTTCCTGCATCAGTGAACTAAAGGGGTACCTTAAGGTCAAATTACGAGGTTCGCGAAGCATTGAGCAAAAAGTGTCGGAAACCCAATGCCACTGGCAGCAATGCCCGCCGACGATTGAAGCCTGACTAGGGGAGGAGGGGACAAATACCCAAAACCAAAAGCCCAATAAAAGTTTGTTTCCTTTAGTGTTAATGTTCTAAATGCCAAGGTTGACTTTAAATTTATATTACGGTCTACCTGACACTTGACTATGTGGTTCATTGTCTCATTTTTTGGTCGAGTGCCAGAAGTACGGTGCGTATCTAGGCAATCTGCTAACAGGGCTTGTGTTTAGTTTGGCTCATTGCGGGGTAAACGAGGCATCGCTCACCTTTGCGTGGTAGTTTCCTGCGTACCTTCCGTTGTTTGTTTATTTTCTAATTTGCTGTACACTGACTTGAGAATTCAGAGCTAAACTAGCTCACAGAATGTGTATAGATAGCCACTCTTGCGACTTCTTTTACTGGCGGACGCCCGGTGTGCCCTCGCCTTTCGGTGACGGTGAATTTGACAGGCTAGGCAACAGGATTAGGGTTTCAACGTCTTTTTTAGGTTTCAAGCTCTACGGTTGCCAAAGCGATATTTTGAAACCTTCTGTCTCGCTGCAGTAGTTTTCTACGAGTGGACGACGTGAGGTTTCGAAATAAATTACTATTGTGCTCGTGAATAGTTGTGTCGCAATTTTATGTGCAAAGTTTTTGTCATGTATAGCAAGTACACTGATTCGCCCACAAAACAGCCTTGCTTCTTTAATCTTTCTTGTCTGCCTTACTTTACTCTCGCACACGCGATTGTCTTGTCTGCCTACCTTCACCCTCGCGCACGCAAGGCATAGGGCGCAATAAAATTGTGTATTTATAACGGCACGTAAAAGGTCAGCAATTACGAAAAATTTCAATTTCTTGTCATACAGGACAAATGCGCGACATCACTATACCGCTTTCGGTTGTGACGTCACATGATAGTTTTATTTTTTGTTTGCTTTTAGTTGTCTCCTCCTAACTTACATGGCGACGATAAAAACGAGCAACTAACTGCTTGATCCACGGGCTTCTAAGAAAGTAACGCTACAAGTTTACATATACTTTGGGTATTCTGAGCACAATAAATTGGATTCGCTTTTTCGAGATGCGAACTCTTCCTGAAAATGCGTGGCAACTGGCGCTTCAATATATCACGCACAGGGTACACATATCAGCTTCGCGTTGTTTTTCGTAGCCACGTAGGTTCGTAAAATGGTATCGTCTAACCTTTTCCACAGATACATTGTTTTACATGCAAATTCTCTAATGCTGCAATACTGCATCAAAGTCATAACACTGTGCGCGGGAAGTCACGCGTGTTTGTGGTTTAAATGCAACATCAAAGAGGTGGCCAGCGCTTCGTCACTTGTTTTCGGACGTTTGTTGACATGTGGCAGCACACTGCAAGCAACTTACATTGTGAGTGGGTTGAGAGCGAAATGTTCTTCGGGCGGATCCCAATAACACGGTTACCTTGTGTGGTCGAACTAGTTCGACAGAGGGAATCCTTCAGGTTGCTTTCAGCAACTTGATGTTTAGAGAAAACATCTTTACGACATAGAGTTTATATGCTTTATGATGAGGATTTTTCCCTGGACGTAGAAGACTTTTAACGCACCTAGAGTGACAGTGACAACTAACGATGAGCTCACGAGGAGTGAGAGGCACTTCTAGTTCCGTCGTGCGTTGATGTTTGTTCATGCTCTTAAGTCACTTCGACTTTATTTATTGTAGAGTATCATTCGGCAAGCTCGATATAAAACAAAAGTATTTTTCTCGCGCATGGAGTGTAGTGCATTTATTGGGAATATATGAAGTGCCGCATGCTGTCCACACACTCGAGCTTGATGAGCGAGGCGAAATATAGCGGTGAAACGTGCTTTTAAGGCCACAATGCACGCCTTTGTGCTAACTTATGTATAGTTCACTGGCACCTTCCGGATGAAATTGTCTTTTGACATATTTTGCGATCGTCGAATGGTTCGGCATTTCAAGATACTTATTTGTATTCTTCTATATATTCATGTTTCGATCATGCTGATTTAATTCGTAACATCTAAATGTATTGGGTTTTCGCACGGACAGCAGGGCAGGAACAGAAGTGCTACTGAAGGCATTGATAATTGCATGTGTTCAGTTTAGAAGCAATTTCATGTTCCTCACAGCGGAAGTAACGATGACTGCGTGATATTTTTGGAAATCATCCCCACGTTAAACATTTCGTCCCGTGCAGCAGCAATGACGCTACTCACTAGTGACCTAATACCAGCGAATCCGTCGGGCCGGCTCGTTACAGGATACCTCGGAGTGCCATTCAGTTAACGCGTCAATTCTAGGTTACGCAGTTTTATTTAGCACGCACATAATTTCACAAAACTGCCTTCATGCGCGAAAACAGAGCAGAAATATAACGTTTCACACCACGAAAAATAATTAGGGGCGAGTTCTTATAAGGTCTCATTGTATCTTGGTCTCATATGCATTTAAGTGCAGCGCATTGCTTCAACAGGTGACAGTGGCACTGGCCGCAGGTCCACAGGTCCTGTCTGTTCCTATGCTGGCAAACGGGTTGACAATCCTCCGGGTGTGATCTTCAATTTCACTGCTCACCACATATAGTTCATGGATACTGTGAATCAAGAGTACATAGACGATGAATTATGTCCACAGGAAAGATGCATACAGCGAGGGTGCTGTGAACATTTTAGATGCGAAAGCATCTTATACTCGCGCCTTGTAGTGCGCCGTCCGTGCCGTCCGTACCGCTTCTCGAACATTCGACAGCTGACGCGCGCGCATGCGCCGTCGCGCCGTCGCCCACCATCTGTGCCGCGCGCGCTTCTCCTTCGAGAACATTCGACAGCTGACAGCGCATGCGCCGTCGCGCCGTCGCCATCTGTGCCGCGCGCGCGCCTCTCCTTCGAGAACATTCAACAGCTGACAGTGCATGCGCCGTCGCGCTGTATATATACTCAAGGTCGGCGCTCGCTCGCTCATTTGCCGCTCGTCGGTTGGTTTGTACGGCGCGTCGACGTCCAAGGTCGCGGTGAAATGAATTCCAACGAATCCACAAACACAATGATCGACGTCCCTTCGACCAGCGCCGTCCTTTCGCATACGTGTCTACGTGTTCACTCATTTAACACCCCCTCCTACAACCACGTTAACCAATTTAGCCATCGACCCAAGTAAGTCGCAATTTAACACCCCATTTCACAACCACGTTAACCAATTTAGCCATCGACCCAAGTAAGTCGCACTTTAACACCCCGTTAACCAATTATATGCTCCGCATCCTCCTCAGTGTTCCCCCGAGGGAAGCTGCGGGCAATTTTTTTCTTCGTGCGCATTGAGGCCTAGTGGGCGAAGCGTAATTGATTGATATGCGGGGTTTAACGTCCCAAAACCACCATATGATTATGAGACGCCATAGTGGAGGGCTCCGGAACTTTTGATCACCCTTAACGTGCGCCCAAATCTGAGCACACGGGCCTACAACACTTCCGCCTACATCGGAAATGCAGCCGCCGCAGCCGGGATTCGATCACACGACCTGCGGGTCAGCAGCCGAGTGCCTTAGCCACCAGACCACCGCGGCGGGGCGGTGAAGTGTAATCAGTAACCAAATAGCGTGCCTTCTAGCCGTGATGCAGTCTAATTCGAACACGTGTTCAAACAAAAAGTTTTACATATAAGCTTTAATGATTAATTTGTATGTTAGCCGCTTTTCTCAAACTGGTTTAACAATGAACGTACAGAATCGATTGCCTCGCCAGATAACCGTACTGAGAAGGAGCAGCTTTAAGACGAAATTCTTCCTGTATACCATTGGGCGCGCTGGTTGATGTTAATTAGAATAGCTGCGTGAATGGGGGCACGGTGTTTTAAGCACAAGCGAAATATTCTACGTTATCAAATCAGTTCTCATAAATTGCCATGGTTAAGTGTGTAGTCCTCTGCCGACTGTTTTCCCTCATTTGCGTGGAGGCAACAAAAGCACTTTTTGCAAAACCCTGCACATAAAAAGAAAGACACTTGTAAGTTACCTCTATTGGAACAAAACGACGTTCCGCTATACATTCCGATAATTTGTCCACAGTTAGAACAGCACTTCACTAGAAGGTTCATAAAGTAAAATTAAGCGCATGAGCCATAAGCACGAATGAAATTGGAGACAATGCTGATATCGCTTTCACTGTGAACGACTAAAACTTGTACATCAAGGCTTGTTTTTAGGGGGCACGTTTTCGTTTTCTGCCCAAGTTGCACAGTTAATTTTGATAAGCACTTGTAAACCTCACACATGTGTTATTAAGACGTCTGCAATAGTTAGTATTGTATTTAACAGATTCAGGTTCTTGTTGATGTGACGATAAAAAGGGCAACTATGAAGATGTAAAATGAATCTCCAATTCCTAATAGGACGGGGTTGTGTGCAGTGAGGTACCTAGCAATGATACTGCAGTCAGGAACACTAGATCACGCTCCCTTTAGACAAGTCTGTGTTTACTTTTGTATTAGGTGTCTGTACTTCTACTTTTACCAGCAATCGGAAAAAATTTTAGCTACCGATCTCAGTGAGATGGAAGACCGACGTCGGTCCTCGCTGAACAGCAAGGACTACTTGTAGTTTCGATTTCCTCTTTTCTGTGCACAAGCTCACTCAATACGAGTTGCTTATTTACCCGTGTTGCTGTCGTCCTTTCACTGTCACATCCACGCGACAACATAGACAGCCAGCACTTACCTCAAGCTAGTTTGAAAAGCAAAGCAAATACCACTCAACACTGGAAGTGTTTCGTTGACTAATGTTTAGCTCAATGTTTCTATCTCGCTGAAAGGGACCATGACGTGGCCAGCCAAACATTTGTGGTTTTCAGCGGAGAATTGAAGTTCACGGTCTCTCATATCCGAACAGATATAATAGCTGTCCCGTAGAAAAACATTTCAAGCAAAACAAGCCCTAGAAATCGCACGCCATTATGTAAACCCACTTCACCGGCGACTGCCATTTCACCTTGGCGCGTGTGACGCCGTTTGCGGGAAAGAGCGGAACCGTCGGCGTCTGTCGAAATTTAGGTCGCTGCAAATCGTGCAGTTTCAGTGCCGAATTGAACAAAGTTAAATTACCTCCTATTCACGCATAGCTCATCTAGAAGCAATGTATTTCGGCGTATTGCAGACGCTTCCACAACAAGCTTCTTGTTACTTCATGAATCCCGAATGCGCCAACGTTGACCGACTCTCAGACCACTGACGCATTTATAAAATTATCTAATTATAAATCATGCGATAGACTAAGGGCGCTACAATTTAGCCAGTCGATTTGTGAAAGCACAAGGATAGACACACTTATCACACAGTTACATGAAAAATTTGGTTTCATGGCTTACTGAAGTAAAACGAGGCAATTTAAATGCGCCACCACTAGGTGTTCACCTCGTTATATACTTAGGCACCAGCAAATATACATATTGCTTTCTTAAGCTGTGTTTTCTTTGTTTTACAACAAAACATTAGTAGGCTCACCTGCGAATATCACTGTTAAAAATGAAACCCAGAAAGCGGTACGAAGAGATGGAAGCTTGCGAAAACAATCCGTAAACAGGAGTTGTGTCTAGCCGACGTTTCAACAAGAAGACTTGTCTTCCTTAAAGGAGCTCTGACATCAAATTTCAAGATTGAGATGTGCCCATCATTTGATCAATTGCTATGCATAGGTCTTCTTCGCCGAATTTGAGCGGCATTCGTCGCTCGGAAGTAATTTTAGTTCGATGTCGAACAGCGTAGAAAAGCTAAGGGGGGAAAGCAGAAAATAAACTGCCCTGCGACATCGATACTAGTGCTGCGTGTTCGGTGTGATACATTCCACAGATATCATCCTGAGTGACGATGCCCTAGTAGCGATAACCTGTACGATCCGAGTGTTCTTATCGTGACGCCGACTGGTGCCGAAGCACAGAAACGCACTCGCTTCTCGTGTCTTATCTTTGTCGCACCGGTTTTAATGATGTCTTGGAATTTTCAAGATAAAAGCCACCTTTAGAAGAATGGAGAAAGAAAACAGCAAGATTAAACATGTGCTTGCCGATCAGCATGTCGGGGAATCGTTGTGAGTGGCAGGTGAGTTGCAGTCGTCTAGTTCGAAGCACAAAAAAAGCGCAATGATGGTGTCTTTTCATATCACGTATGTTTTACACATCAACACGACCACAAGCTATCAAAAGTGGAAGAGCGTGTAGTCAGATATCATCGAACAAGTAACTTGCAGGTATCGTTGAATTTTACTTCATCTGTAGAATTTGCGTAAACGTAAAAGTGGCAATTTCGTGTTAACCGGGAGAGGCTGGATAGGTGGGACCATCTGGAGGCGCAAAAAAGAACCTGACAAGCAGGAAACGTATTCTATTTTTTCGCTGATGCTCATTTGCGATAGCTATAATGCATCGACCTCTCTGCGTGTACCTGAATGCTTTGCATGCTAAAACACACCAAAATAGCTAACTGAGACACACGAGCGAACATGACTGAAGCGTGCATCCTCAGTCAACTTTGCAGTGCTGCTTGGAACGGCATTCGTTTCGAAGTCACTGTTCTGCAAAAGGTTGATCGAAGCAAAAATAATTCGCGACGTCGCGAATCGCGGGAATTCCAAGCTCGAGAATATCGTATTGAACCTGAGTCTACACTTTGTACGGCGACGACAGCAATGCAGGTGACAAGGCATGACTGAATGTGTGCGCCTAGCAGACGAAATGTTTGTGGGGCAGCTGAGCCAGACGTCACTCTTTTCTGTGGAGAAGTGGTCAGCTGTGGAGTGATGTGTAGGTGACCACGAGATAGCGCCACTGCTGGTGCTCCCAGGGCAAAAAAATTTTGGGATTGTCGGCCGTTTTTGAATAGTGCTAGATCCCAGTATTAGAAATCAATAAAGAGATAGTTATTCATCCCTCAGTTGCGTTTTAGGTCGCGAATCGTTGCTACGGGGTCTATAGCAACTCGCTGACGCAAAAATGTTGGCATGGGTAAATTTGATGTCAGTGCTCTTTTAAGGCTAGAACAGAACTGATTTCTTTAGCGCTAACCTAATTACACTTCCTAGCCTCACCTCCACCCTAACAAAAAAGAGCAAGAGGCCACACTGGATATTTATATTTGGACAATTGTATGGGCGAAAAAGGAACAAGTATTCCGTTAATAGAGAGGCAACAAGTAAGAGTTGGGGACATGAGAATGTTATTTTGTGGCTGAGTCTTGATTGTGTAAATGGTTGTCAGAAGTTAACAATGGTAGTTTTTGAATTCGTAAATGGTAGGGGTTTTCTTCGTGTATGCACCATACCGAATGAATTAAAGAGCCCCTTTAGAACCTTTTGTACCTACTGGCTGTAGTGTATTGGTCTTGTGAATGAGGTGTGCCTCTGTATAATTCCTGGCTTTTGCGGACCAGAAGTTTTACTTGAGTATGTAGAATTTGAGATCGTCAAAGTTGTGTCCTG
Source organism: Rhipicephalus annulatus (assembly GCA_013436015.1). Taxonomy (NCBI): domain Eukaryota; kingdom Metazoa; phylum Arthropoda; class Arachnida; order Ixodida; family Ixodidae; genus Rhipicephalus; species Rhipicephalus annulatus. Next base: position 387,010 of record WOVY01009850.1, read on the forward strand.
CAAGGTTAAATTGCTGTGTGACTAGTTTGGGTAGTTTCTCCACAGTGTCCGTGTGACGACCGCTTGATCTAACATTATTAGCCTGTCCTATTTGTCCACTGCACTGTTGATGACAATATGAACATTAGATCATGTAGCTAACGTTTTCACTAGTGCATGCAAAACTATAAATATATGACGGACTTAATCACTCCCTGTGCTTTTACCTATCACGTCATCTTGAAGGTGTTTGCAAATCTTGCCTCTTCGACGGGAGCAAGGTGTTATTTAGGCAGTAGAATGAGAGTTCACTTTTGCATGGACAAACATGCCTATAAAACTCCTATTGCGGGAACACACGATCTTTTGTTTTTTGGGTAGCGCTTTCTAAGGCGCTCGTTGCTTGCTAGTACTGGATAACACTTACGAAGTATATCAATTCTGTTTGGGAGTGCATTGGAGTATTTGGATATAGATGCTGGTGGCTGGTGGAGTTGTGCTATGGGTGTTCTTTTAGCTATTGTTGTTTTTCTAGCTAGTTTATATGCTTCGTTGCAGGCCTTCTTTAAGATGTCTTGGGGGTAATTTCTTTAAACTAATATTTTCTTTAGATATTGACCATCATCACGTATTCACCATCATCACTGCAATTTTTTCTCATACGCCTAGCTTGTCCGATCGAAACCTCTTGTTTGCAGTGTCGCGGGTGGTGACTAGTGTGATCTGCGTATTGTCGGCTGTTTCTTGGTTTTTTCTAAAGCGTCGTACCTTTTTCATAAGTTAAATACTCTTTTGGTGGAATGTATAAACGTGTATTAAGGGCTTTGCAAACACAGTGGAAAGCCAAAGAACCTTACGTATGCAGAACACCACGTCTTGAAACAGCTTTTAACAAAAAAGACATCGCGATGATGTTAGCGGTCAAGAGTGTTAGTTGTAATCTGGCCTTTTACAAATTATGAAAAGGAAACTATCAGAAAACTCAGCAACAACCCCCACTATAGAAAAGTAGCCTTGAATTTGTCTCAAGAATAGAGTAATTGCATACAACACATCATAACAGACTTTCTAGAGAGGAATTGACCACATTCTTAGAGCACTGGTTAGTCGTGCCTAAAAGAAGCAAAAAGGTCACGTTTACCTTCTTCCAAAGATTCACAAGATTTCTACACAAACTACTTACCGCGTAAATTCAATGCAGACTTAGATTGTCAAACAAGAATACACCTAATGAGTCACCATCAAACTTGAGAAATAATCCTCTATTTAACATATCATCCCAACTATCATTTTTTTGTTCACAATAGACCTCACCTTCTGAGAATCATTGATAACAATAATTACACGCCAATACATTCGGATCACGTCGTTTAAGTAACATTGGAGGCATGCTTTTTATATACCAATATACATATGATTAAAGGCATTGAAACGATCTCAAAGCCACTCATGAAAAGCAAGCAGACACATAATGCTGAAGTTCAGCTCTCATTACTTGAATAAGTCTTGACGCTTATTTATTCTAAATTTATTTCTTCATACTACCTACAATGCCTTGGCACTAGTATGTGCACTGTGTTATGCCAGCTTACGCTAACATTTTTATCGGATGCATAGACGCACAATTGTTAAAACCACCAAAAGCAAAGCTTTATACCTATCCTCGCTACATGAATGATGCATTCATTATATGGCCAGATGGAATAAGCGCACTTAACGCATTCATTATTCACTGTAACATGTTTCCCTCTAGCAGTACGTATCCCAATTCCATCTACCACTCTTCTAGAGAAATTGGCTTTCTAGATATGACAGTATGTATTAAGCAGGAAAACTAAGACGACGCTTTACAGAAAGCCGCCAGATAGCGAATATTACCTAGGTTACTCAAGTCATCACCCGCGACACTGCAAATAAGGAGTTTTTTTGCAGACAAACGAGGCGTATAAGAAGGATTTTTAGTGATGGTGCTGAATACGTTCACCACTTAAGTAACCTAAGGGAGACACAAACTGAAACAAACTGTCCACAAGACACCTCAAACAAAGTCTACATGAAGCATGTAAGCTAGAGAGGCAAACAACACTAGCTAAAAGAACCGCCATAGCACAATCCAACCAGCCCCAAGCAATTAGACCATGTACTCAAACGCGCTCCCAAACATAAATAATATCCTTGGTAAGTATTACGCAATACTGACAGAAAACGAGCGCCTTAGAAAATTGTTTTCCGAAGTACAGAAGGTTGTGTATCGCGGCCATAGGAACTTCAAGGATATGTTAGTGAATTGAAAAGTAAACTCTCAATCTACTGCCTGAATATTACCTTGCTCTCTTCTAAGATAAAAAATTTTCGAATACCTTCAAGATGACCTAATAGCTAAAGTAGTGGGAGAGATTGTGTGCATTATATACAATCTAGTTTTACCTGCACTACTGATAGCGTGATCTACATGATCGAATGTTCATATGGTCATAAACATTACAAAGCGGAAACAAGATGGCTTGGTAATTTTAGATTAAACCTCATCACGTGGACACAGCAAATAAATTATTGAAAGCAGTGAAACAGCATTTTAACTTAACCGGACACAACTTCGGAAATCTCAAACGGTGCATATTGCAATGAAACGTTCAGTCCGCAAGAGTCTTAAAATATACCAAGTTGTACCTGATTCACAAGTTGGATACACTCTGCCAGTATATATACACGTTTCTAAAGGGGCTTTTGAATTCATTCGCTATGTTACCTACACGAACATGAGCACTGAGAGTTTTGCATTTTAAACCTGCCATGGTTTACTTGTGACAACTGATTCGAAAACCGGGACTCGGCGGCAAGGGTACATTCTCATCTTCCGATTGCTTTAATATTTCCTCTCTATTCAGAAGATACTTCTTTCTTGTCCACTCATACAATTCATCACATCAACATCCTCTCCCGCTCTCTCACACCCACGTATTCAATGCTGCCTCTTCCCCTCCTTTGTTAGAAAGGTGGTCAGGATAGGAAGCGTAGGAATGTTTGCGCTAAAAAAATCAGCTCAGCTCTAGCCATGAGGAGGCGAATTCCGCTTGAAAATACCTCGGCTCGACACAACCTCTTTTTACGGGCTTGTTAAAAAAGGAGCAAGATTCAGTTACAACATATTTGAAATATTGTGAACACTATTCATACTGTTAGCACTATTCATAGTATTCGCCCTCTCACCTGTAAATACTCATAATCAGCACATAGGTCTAGGCAGAAGGGCTTTTGCTCAAATATGAATAAAGAACATTTTCGGAGGTTTGAACGTTGTTTTTAAAGTGCTGGATTGTGCTGTTCGATAACCTAGTGTTTTCACTCTACCATTGCCTTTTTGCCTTTCACTCCAATACACCCCGGGAGCTCCGTTCCGGTCGCCGTTTGCCCCAACAGACCTCGGCAACGTCTCGAGAGGAGTGCCCAAGACGTCTGCCCCGACGGCACCTCCTTCCTGCTTGATTTCCACGTCACAGATAAGGATCCCCCGGTACTCTCCAGCCTTCGGGGTGACGACGTCGACAACTGGTCAGGAGTATGACCGAGCGAGTGCCCTGAACCACTGCGATCACTATGTAAAGCTCACGCGCGTCTCTTTTTACCTCAACAGTGTCGCAAAAATTTGGTTTATTAATCCCGAGCTGGACATCCTGGATTGGGCCTGATTTAAACACCAGCTATGGCAGATTTTTGCGAACGCTTCCAGTCACTAAGACATTGCGACAAAGAAGCTAGCGGAGTGTGTCCAGCAGATCATCGAGTCGTACACGTCCTGTATTGAAGAAGTCCTCGCCCTATGTCGTCGAGTGAACAATTCAATAACGGGGACGGACAAGGTGCGCCATCTTCTCAAAGGCATTGGTGCTGCGGCATTCAACGCACTTGCAGTACAGAACCCCGCTACTGTCTCCCAAGTTGTCGCAACATGTCATCGTCTTGATGAGCTCCATCTGCTACGTTTGCAATCTGACACGTTTATTCTGACCGCATGCTCTAACAGCGAGCTACGTGCATTGAACCGTGCCCTCATACGAGAGGAACTCCAGACACAAGCTGTGCCTTCGCCTCTTGAGCTCTGCACGCCGTCACGTGGCAGCAGCCTCCGAGACTTTATAAGGGAAGAACTTGTTGTCATGAGGTCTACCGTAGTTTCCAGGTTTGACCCAGTACCGCCGCCAACTTATGTGCAGGTTGCGGCGCTTGCACCTTCTTCTCAGGCACCACCCTACGCGTCTCCAATGCAGGTGTCGATGACTGCTCTCTCACAACGACCATCGCTTTCGCCTCCCAACTCTTGGCGGCAACCTCGACCTGAATGCTATTATTGTGGGATCCGTGGTCATAATTGCCGCTTTTGCCGACGCCGCCAACAGGACGAAAGGCGCGATAACGACTACTGTGAAAGAGACGAGCTGCCTGTTCGTTTACCACGCAACAGTCAACTCTACCGATGTACGAACACCGCTCACCTTCCACGAAGAGCTTCGAAAGCGCCGATTCTTCTCGTTTCCTGCGTCGCCGCTCTCCGTCACCGATGCCTCGCTCTTCTTAACCTCTACGACCAGCTATGGACTCCGGGCCACCGCCCAGAAAACTAAGAAGCGCAGCTTTGGGAGAGAAAGCTGCATGTTTTGGGACAAGCGAAACTCCTCCACAGCGGCTTTCAAATGCCCTGTTAGTATGTGCTCGAGGTGTATGAACTGAAGCATTGGTAGACACCACTGGTTCGGCGCTTTCCGTCGTTAGTACTGAAATGTGTTATTGGTTGCGCAAAGTAAAGACACCGTATACTGGACCTTTTCTTCGATGTGTCAATGCGGTACTTGTTCAGCCCGTCAGTGTGTGCACAGCGAGCGTTTTTATTGATGGCATCATATTCAGTTTCTAGTGCTGTCGTAATATCCACACGCACTTATATTACGATGCGGCTTCCTTCCTTCAGCGTCGGCCGTTATGTCTTGCCATGAGCGAGTACTCCAAGTGACGTGTACGGAATTTCGATCTCATGACGATACTCGCCAAATACATTTCATCAAGATGACCGATTGTACAATTCTACCTGACAACGAGAATGTCTTGACGTTAACGTCCGTTGCGTTAAATAATGGGAATGTGTTTCTCGCTCCATGTGATTGTTTAATATAGTATGACGGGATCGTTATTGCACATAGCTCAGTCAGGTTTAGTGACAGCGGAGCGTTGATCACTTCCCGTAACCCTATATCTTTGCCACTTCTTTTGGCTAAAGATACCCGGTTGGCCTGATTTCCCGACACGGAACCTTTTGCCCTAATGTCCATTCATAACGATTTACAAGTGTCGGCTATTGCAAAGACCATGCGACGACCACTTTTTTAATTGCTACCATAACTCCTGATCTCTCATCAGTGCAAAAAGAGGATATTTTGGTGCTACTTGGAGAACACAGTGCTTTAGACTTCCAGGCCAACATTATCGGCGCACGTCCGTCGCAAAGCACCATATTAAAACAGAAGGTAATTCTATTTGCGCTGCCGACCATACTGCGTGTCTGCCGTGGAGCGCTAAATCATTTAGGACAACGTCACTCTCCTGCTGAAACATGACATAATTTAGCCGTCGTCTAGTTCTTGGTCGTCGCCAATTGTGCTGGTCTTGGAGAAGGACAGCTCGGTACGATTTCGCGCTGAGTATCCATCACTAAATATTATCACGCGCAAAAAGTATATCTGATGCCACAAATGAACGTTGCGCTTGGCTCCCTCTAGGCCACTGAATAATTCTCAAACCTTGATCTCTGCTGAGGGCATTGGCAAATACCTATGCATGAAGCGGACAAGGACAAGACAGCATTTGAAACACCCGATGGCCTCTATGAGCTCAACGTAATGACCTTTGGTGTATGCAAAGTTCCGGTAACGTTTGAATGAATCATAAACACCGTTCTTTGTTGCGTTTAGTGGAAAACCTGTTTATGTTTTCTGGATGATATCGTCAATTTTTCATCCACTTTTTGGCAGCATCTTCAGTGGCTAGACGAGGTTCTGACGTGACTTTCTAACCCTAGGCTGCAACTTAATACAAACAAAGGCCATTTCGCCCGCAAAAACACTATAGTGTTAGGTCACCGAACTAGTAAAGATGGCGTTTGACCAGATCCTGACTACGTGAAGCCTGTGAGGCATTTCCCTCTGCCCGACTATTCAGAGCAACTATGAAGTTTTCTGGGTCTTGCCTCTTATTTCCGCCGCTTAATTTGTGACTTCGCCTCCATTGCATTGCCACTACACAACCTTTTGACGTCGGAAACAGCCTTCTGTTAGACAACCGATTGTAACATCGCTTTTAACACACTCAATGCAGCGCTGACACCTGACCCCATCCTCTGTCACTACGACAAGCATGCCCCTACCTGTCTGCACACTGACACTAGCGGCCATTGCATCGGTGCCACCCTTGTACAGCGTCACACAACGAAAGAGTAATCGCATACGCCAGCCGCGCACTCACGGATCCCGAACAAAAGTACTCGATCATGAAAGAGGAATGTGTGGCTGCAGTTCGGGCCGTACGAAAATTTCGTCTATATCTTTACGGATGCCATTTTACCGTAACAATGGACCGCCACGCGCTGTGCTGGTTGTCATCTTCAAAAAACTGTTTCCGACACCTCGGTCGCTGGATCGTTCCGCTACAAGAAAATACATTTGACGTCGTTTACAAATCAGGAAAAAATACCAAGACACCGACATTCTTTCTCGTAGCCCTCTCCCACTACCATCTACTCCGAGTAAGTCTCTTCATGTCTCGTTACACCATAATGAGGCATCACGTCAACTAACGTTATCGGTAATCACCCTTGCTGGGCCACTGTCTTCCACTCTATACACTCTGTTGGCCTCCTGTCGACGGCGAGATTCCTACTGCAAGCGCATTGTTGAAACCTTCTGCGGCAAGTATACACTCCTTATTGCCAGGCTGCACCAACAGTTTATGCTATTCAAGATTGAAAGCTACGTCTTACACAAAACATTTTTAGTGATTATGGGCAACGTTCGCTCCCCGTTCTTTCACGTTCACTTCATGCGCAGGTCCTTGAAGCCTTTCACGACGACCCAACAGATGGCCACTTCGAATTTGGCAAAACGTACAGCCACATTGAAAGCCGCTTCTTCTGGCCTGGCTTCTTCACCTCTGTGGCAAGGTATATCTCTTCTTGCGCACTATGCCAACAGCACAACCAATCAACTTCTTCCTGCTGGCTGGTTGCAACCAATGCCATTCCCAGAGAAACCTATTGATGTTGTTATGATATACCTGGTCAGACATTTTCCAGTAACAGCACCAGAATATTGATGAATTGTGACAGCCGTCGACCACCTCACGAAGTACTCGGGGGTTGCTCTTCTACTCTCCAGCTCAGCGTCTGACGTAGCAGCCTTCTTTCTCGAAGCCATCGTCTTACATCACGGTGCACCGCATGTCCTCTTAAGCGATCACGGCAAGACTCTCCAATCCACAGTTGTTTAGAGATGCTAAATATTGCGGCACAGTTTACAAGACCACGTCAGCATACCATCCTAAGATGAGCGGTATCACAGAGCGCTTCCACAGCCCACTAATTGAAATGATAACCATGTGTATTGGCCCAGCTCATGACCATTGGGACACAATTTTACCGTTTGTGGTGTTCGCTCATAACACCACCAGCCAACGCACTACTAGGTCTCACCCATTTTTCTTGTTTACGGTCGTTCGGTGACATTCGCGATCGACGCTTCTTTCTTCTGCACACCAATCGCCACTTCGACTACAGCCGACCAGCGTGTTTTGAGACTCATAACTGTAGGCAACTTGCTCGGTTTAGGACCGGAGCCAGTCAATACGATCGCAAGCAGTGGTACGATATGTCTCATCGTCACGCCTGTTTCCTTCCTGGCGACGAAGTTCTCCTTAAAACGCCTTCGTGTTCCAGGATAGTGTGAAAAGCGTCAGTCGCGTTTCCTTGGTCCCTACATAATTAGCGAACAAACATCTCCTGTGAACTATCATATCTCTCCCGTTGACGTTTCTCCCGATCGTCGCTACCGTGGTTAGGAGATAATCCATGTTTCCCGTCTAAAGCCTTTTGGGCGTCGTATCTCGCAAGTCCAAGTCGCGGCTAGGTTGGCAGCTTCGTCACGCGGGACAATTAGTGTGAGCACTATTCATATTTTTCGCCTGCTCACCTGTAAATACTCATCATCACCACTTCAGTCTAGGCAGAGGGGCTTTGGTTCAAGTGCAAACAAAGAAGAGCTTTGGAGGCTTGAATGTTGTCTCTAAATATATTTTCACATGACATAGGTACATGATATACGAACCTAAGTCTAAACTAAAGTGTGAAATCACACACGTTCATCAAGATTACTGTGACTAGCTTCCATCTCACGGAAACTGTTACCTGCCAGGGAATACCCCCAAGTGCCGTGGTGGCGAATTCATCTAATAGCCTCCCAGTGTTGCTGAACTCAATCTGGCCTGTCCAGTCACCATCCGGGGCCGGGACTTTTCCCACTGCACTGCTCCGAAGACAAAACGGAACGCATGCCCACTGCAAAAAGAAATAATACACATTTTCGCAAGCTGCACTAGACTGAGCAAAAGCGTGTGACCTGCGACAGGATGGTTATATTCTTCCCTCCCACTTAAAACCGAATGTCCTACAAAGTGATTGCATGATCAAGTTACAACTCATCTTGCAAGAAGAGAAATATGCCTCAGAGCACATGGTGTTTTTAATGTGAGTGAGGCCATTAGCTCTTGGCGTCACAGAACTTGGACTGCGTGAGTGGAAGTACTCGTGCTATTTTGTGTGAACTAGTGAGGTGATCGCCACTCACAGTGCTGGTACTAGGAATTTTTACTATGCAGTGACCATGCAATTTCTCTAATTGGATTGCGTGTGAATTGGCCAACACCATTTGCTATAAAAATATGTTATTGTTGCTCTATTGGCTCAAGTTGGTGAGCAAATTAAGGTGCGTTAACTGTTATGGTATATTGCACGACTTCATGTTGTAGAAGCTTCTATGGGCACGCCTACCAACCAAAGTAGAATCCGGTGAACAAGAGATTGATTTGAAGCGCTTGCATATTAGACGAGATGCAAAAAGACTTTGTTGCAGCGCAATCTATACGTATTTGTAGAAAGCACCCAATGGCCACCATTATGAATCAACAGTTCCACGCGCTTTGTGGACAGGCATACCACCTGCATCACTGAAAGATTTCACATGAAAACTAGACGTCTTCACGTTCCTACTTTTCCCACATCGTATGAACACCGCGGTCCCGTGTGTCCTTATTTCCGTGTTTATGCCCAGTGTCGGCTGATCGCAGTGTTGCTTCAACGTTTAGGTGTTTTTTAAGTAATCCTGGTGTTTAAGCAACTCGTCTACACTATCCACATACGTAAATAAGCGTGACATCAAAGGTTGGTTTTGTGTAAGATACACTAATATTGGGAATTAGGAGACAATGTTAGCAGAAGAAGTACAGGGGATGTATTATAAGTAATTATATTTTATATATTTCGAAAGGAAAGTGAACGAAGAGATAACTTGCCACAGGCAGAAACCGAACCAGCGACTTTTGCTGACTAACCTCAGTTGACTGACGCTTCTACGCTTATCGTCCATATGTGCCCTATAAAGTCATCCTGAAGAAGGATGACTACTGAAAACGGAAACACCACGTGAGTAAACTGCGATGCGCATCTCTTCTGCAATACATTCAGTCAGACCCACTGCGGGATAGCTGTAAGAGCAGAAAGGAAGCACAAAAGAAACAAGTAGAAGTGTAGTGGGGTAAAATGTGACAAAAATTTTGAACTGTGAACACTTATTTTTGGTTAACTCTTTACAACTAAACACGAATTCAGAAACTTTACCTTGGGTACTGTATAAATATTGGGATATTGCCACCAATCAAAACTATACTTTAAAAATAAATATAAAACGCTCCAGATATCTCATTGTGTCCCAACCTGCGGGGCAAAATGAGAAGCTTCATGAGGCAAACCTAGACAGTGTCACAAAAATTTATTATTTCAGTTTTCGCAGTAAACAGGCCTAACATTCCCTCTGTGGGCCCTTGCCCAGTCTCAAGGAGCAGAGTCCTGAAACTCTACGTATTGAATACAGACAGAACGCGGTGTTTTTTGCTCTGAAATTCCTTGCAGATCGAACACCACCAGCCTCTATTTGTGATAATGTTCTCTCAATGAATGCTGTCACCTCATAAGAATATTCAGCAATTGGAGGCTAAATAAGTTGGAACGCATCTTCTTGATTTCTTTTTGCTGTTTTGATGCAGAACTTCTCAGGCATTTCATGGCTTTTCACTTTGTTGATGGGCTTTGTTAGGGAACGAATTTAAAATTGGGCTAGATTCAGATTATCCAGCGCTCTTCTTTATTTAGGGTATTGAAGAAACGTCATTAAAACTCTCTATCTTAGGATAAAACTTTATCTTAGGATAAAGACCTGTTCGTAAACTACTTCACTTGGAGGATCCGCTATTTTTATGCGAATTTAGAGAGCATTTTTGAGAATCCGAAAAACCTACTCGATGCAGAACGAATGGAGGGAGTCATGTCCTGAATGGCAATCGAAGTTTTTTAATGTAGTTTTCTCTTCAAAAAGCTCTACATAATAAATATTCTCTTGTATTAGAACCTTACTAAACAAAGCAACTTATACATAATGAGTTTAGGTTAATGGAACAATTTATAATAAAATGTCTAAGGTGATTTGATGCCTTTTTTGTTGCGTTCGGCCGCTCCCTTATGACAGAATAAAAAATATCTGCTTTGTCCCAGGGAACCATACAAACTAAAGGTTTGGTTTAATGTAGCTGTAGTGTTGTAACAAACTATATATTTACGTTGCTGTACAGACGCAGGAGTAGCTTCATGCACGCAATCGAAAATTTCGCCGAGCAGAATTTCACCCCTTTTCAACGGGTCAGAAACACACCAACACGAGCCGCGTAATTTTTCATGTGCGTACGCTCTGAACACCCTAATAAAAAACATATGCCGGCATGCGTAAGAAATACGGATTCCATTATATTTTCCGCATAAAATAAACGAATTTTGTAAGAACGTATATGAAGACGTGGCATATTGGAAGGAAGTGTGAAAAACAGATAATGAACGGACCCTACGTCGATACGAAAACTATGCTACGAATCATTCGGATTGTGCAGATCATACGGAAGGCAGATACATATGATTCATATAACTGTATGGATTATTCGTATGACATAAGGAAATAACAAACTTTGGAGCTGCTGTATAGAAATACCCATGTGCTATAATAAAGCGTGGTGCTCAACAAAAAGAAGACACAAGGGCGGAATGAATGAAACCCATGAGTATGCATCGTTTGCAGAAAACATTTCGGCAGCAAAATGAAAAAATTTAGTTCACAAGCTTGTCTATGAAATATGAGTAATTTATATTCATTCATTTCTGAGTGCTACAATCTTAAAACAACAATTTGGCTAGTAAACAGACAGGTTACAGAGGTGCAGGAGTAACAATACTATACAAAATTACTACAATATGGCAGATACAATGCACTGTTGGATACGATGTAATTCAAAGCAGCCAGCTACACACATACAACACCTTCTTTGTCTTCGAGGCAAATAGATTTGGTCCTTCATGTTATGACATCTAGTTTGTTTTATCTATAGCATATGTTTGTCACATACGTGTGCACATACAACCAAGCTGGTATACACTCGGCGAATGAAGCTTATATTATGATATGAAAAACGAATGATCCATGATTTACATTCATCAGGCACTCATGTGAAGTCATATAAACAAAACTGCTGAAAATGCGCTAAGACAGGGATGTTATCCCTACTGAACGAGACATGCACATCATGACTACTATGTTAGAGCCCAATTTAGGTTCCTTATAAAGTTATGTTACGTCCTAAGTAATATCAAATTTGGTCTATGTCAAGCTAGTGTAACTGTTATGAGTGCAGCATGAGCATAGCATGTTTATAAATCACGTTAGTTATGACGTGAATGTCATGATTTTCATGCAACCACCTGTCATTTGCGTTTTCCACGTCACGTAATAGCGAATGCGGTGTTTGTCAAGCCAACAAAATGGCTGCGAGCGCACCATACGAAAGGCATGCAATTCGTGTCGTACATGACGTGCATGTCATGAATGTTTCGTTAACACCTGTTCTTATTTTCGTCATACAGGAATGTCATGTGTAACCAGTTTTGGTATATTTTCATTTGATTAAATGACCTGGAGCTCCCTGAGACCACATCATGTAAATCACGCTGTACATGACATGTGTGTCATGATTTGCATATTACGAGCTGCCACATATGTTAGTCGTACACTCATGTCAAGCAATACCGATTCTGCAGTATATCAAGGTAAAAAAATCAGCGCAAGTTCACCAAGACCATGACATGTAAATCATGCCACTCATGATATGCATGTCATAATTTTCATGCTATGAGAAAATATTTATGATTGTCATTCAGTCATGCTCTGCCATACGAATTTCGGTATAAATCTCATTACCGAAATGGACAGGAGAACACGAAGTCATAGGTGTCTAGAGAAACGCTCAGTGTTGTTGAAGGTAAGAAATGCTTTGTGCTTAAGAAAAAAACAGCACAAAAATATAACTCAAGAACGAAGTGAGAATTTGCATTTCAAGTTGCCTGTACAGTATCGTGTTCATAACCACGTCTACAAACACCACTTGACACTCGCCCGCACTCATTCGTGCCTACTCACACCAACTTACATGGTGTTTGACCAAACATGAACTGGATTACTTCCCGTATTGCAACAAGTTTTTGACCTCCTAAAGTTGGCTTTTGATAATCTGACACAAAATTTGTGTTACTAGTGATTTACTCTTGCTCGAGGAGGCGACAATATTGTCACGACGTCAAAACAGAGGTCTTGCAGAAGAGATTGAGACAGCATGAGCAAGTCGAGCTTTTAATTAGAATATGCAAGCGAGTTCTTTCTGGTACATTACATCAACCTTCGTGGCACATGCACAACTGCGATCGTCTTTCTTATGCAAGCACGTGACAATATTAGACAATTGTTCGACATTATGAATAGGACCGGACACTTAATTATATTGCAATAGATTCCTGGACACTGAATTTGCACGCAACGAGCTTGATGATACTGATCAAAAAGCTGCTGTCTAATAACGCCCCCATTGATGTGAAAGTTCACAACTCGCTAAGAGATGTGAGCTCTTCATTGAGATCACTCATACGAGAGTGCATGGGGTTGGCCCCAAGGAGGGTAGGGGGGCAGCAACAAGGGGGAAGCAGAGTCTCTCCTATACAGTCATAGTAGGGAAGGAGGTGCCGTGATGAACCATCGTACCCCCTGAAGGGTAACCCTGCACACACTCTTATGCAAGAGAGCATAACTAGGGACTGGTCTGAGCCAGACCATCGATACAAGGAATCTTCGGGCATTAACGTTTCGCCTTCCTGCTACAACGAACTGAAGAAATGCCAGTTTTCTATACCAGGTCAATCTGGGAGTTTTGTTGACTTGCTACCATCTACACCTTAACTACTGTGCGGACAGTCCAAACTCTGAGCGTTTTCGAGTGAATAAAACAACGTGTCCTCTATCGCATGACTGTCAACTTTACGTGTCACGACAAAATATGCTTGCTTCAATGTTCATTTGAACAGTACAGGAGGGGGGGGGGGTGGTTAGAAAAAAAATTCATCGTGAAGGCACGACCATTCTGTGACCAATAATCCTTATGCATCATTACAGAGAAGCTTCATGTTAAAGATATGAAACGTTATGTCAAGGTGCTCGATGATTAGTTTTTATGTTACCGAGCAAGAAAGTTATCAAGTTACCAATTTTAAGTACAGATGGATGAAGCAAAGTCAGTTCTGTGCTCTAAATTTTTATAGACAGTCGGTAGTATTGATCCACATGAATAATACTTCTCTCAACTAGACAGCTACATAAATTGAAAGAGAAGAAAAAGATAGCAAAAGGTAATAAAAAATCAAGGAGGTTAACCAGGTTGAACAGATTGCCAATCTACAGCATAAAGGACGTTTTTCTTGAAAAATTGCAATAAAATGTTTTCAGATCACCATGCATATATCATGATTGCAATGCAATGCTATACGATGACATTGAAGGGCCTGTTTTGATGGGAAGATTAAAGATGCAACAGGGGCCTCAGAATTCAGATCATGCCTGCATGAACACACAATAGCAACACATATATTAGTGTGCTATAAAGGGAGAACGGCTGAGCTTCACCTTCAATAGTAGAGCCCAATAGCGTTAGCAGGCCCTGCGTGTATCATTTGCCTCATTGCTAACCGGTTTGCAATCTCTGTGGATGCCTCAACCATGCTGCGAGAAAACGAACATCTGTGTGCGTACTATCGGCGTTTTCAAACGATCCTAGAATTCCTACTAAATGCGCAGTTCTAGGGTGCTGCCATGCCATTGCTCGTCTTTTCGCAAAGTGTGAATTTTGAAAAATTGAACATTGTGATTTTTTATCTCTTGACTTGGTGCCCTAACATTGATTTGCTCAGCTCAATCATTCGTTCCAGTCGGTATTTTTTGAATAATATGAATGGACCATTGCCAAAAAAGAGAAAAGTAACCGCTGTGTAAGCAAGCAAAGTGCCACAAACGTATGCGACCGAATTTTCGTTTTTGTGTAGTTTCAGCACCCAACACAATAAAAAAGCGAATGTAGAAAAAAAGAACTGCAATAAATAAATTGAAATTTCAGCCCGCGATCAAATGCCGGGACCTGTACAGCGCGACTCTACTGCATCAGCTTGCTAAACCATGCGAACATCTGTGGTAAGTAGCCTTTATTGAAATGAATATACAGCTACCTTCGAGTGTTAGCGAGGTGCGATATGCGATTGTACCTATCATGGCAGACATATATTTTGGGACAGTATCTACGTGTCACAAACGAGTGTTCAAAAAAGGATGCGCCTCCGAATTCTCGCGACCAAGCGCTAGAGATGCCTCAAGTTCAACGATAAAGAAGAAAACAAACATCCAAAGACTCCCTTGGCGTGCCGTTTCTCCTGTCCTCGGAAGCGTAGTTCACCGACTAACCTTCTCACATTGGCGGCCGAGCAAACCCTGGAAGGTTATCGGGGGAAAGGGGCGTGGTGATGCCAAACTGCGTCATGTGTCGCGGACGGCCCTCGAATTGTCTCGCTCTTTCCCCAACCAAGACTGTGTTTCGCGCCGACAAAACGATGAGAATTTTTTGGAATCTAGCACGAAAAGTAATTTAGCAAGCAGCGGAGAAGGGAGATCAGGAGAAGAAAGAATTTCACGCCAGTGTGCGTAGAAGGTTTCCGCCGTGCCGTCGGCGAAGCCTTTGGACCTCAGTGAGGAGAAGAAGAAAGTTCGCGCCCATGTGCGTAGGCAGATGAAAGTTTTGGGCAAGTGTGCATAGGGTCTTTCAGCCTTGTGGGCGAAGCCTTTTGTCCTCAGTGACAAAGGAGCAGAAGAAGAGGATTTCTACCTGAGGGGTGAAGAATCATGCTACAGGCAGGAGTGTGTGTCTACCGCCAGCGAGCGAAGACGCATGGCAACAGCTGCGCGTGGGAAGCCAACGTTTTACCGGCGAAGAAGTTTGGTGCTTGGAGAGCGGCCAATTGAAGACGCGAGGTTTCCTGGAAGAGAAACTTGAGTGGCAGGGGAACGACAACAGCGCTGGACTTTGAGTGAGTGATTCTCGGAAAGGTATCGTTCAGACTTTTGTTCCAAGTACTTTAGACTGAATAAGTTTTCGAACTCTTAAGTATTTAAGTGTCTTGGTTGTTCGATGCATGCGACTGCATTGTAGTGCGTAGTGTTGTTTGTGTCCGTTGTTTCGAGTGTGGCTGATTGTACTGTGTAGTACGTTGTTTGATTGGTGACATATTGTATTCAACTATTGTCGAGTGTACATGTTTTTTGATCGATTTGATCTGCCATAATTAAGAATATAATTTTGTTTTGTTTAACAACTCTCGGGGCTGACTTGTTCTTCGGGCCACAGCCGGCGTCCGCTGGCGCGCAAAATAGGGCCACTTCTAAATTGTCCACGCTTTTGTGGTGCGGTTCGGGAGGCCGATACTTCGGTACTTGGAATAAGCAGGGCGATCGCCTCCCTAATTAACTGGACCTGTGAGACTACTCTGCACACTTTTCTGGCACAATTTTGCTATTATTGCCAATAAAACGCGTCTTGAAACAGGAATTTCTATGCTTACACACAAGCTTGAGCAATCGAAGCTTGCTTATCGAGGCTCTCTTGCAACTTAGTCGGCTATCTCGCGTAGTTAGAGTGACACGCGGTTTACGCCAGCATCTAACTGTGTTCCATTCAATTGCTGTCTCGCTCGATCACGAAGGAAGCGTGGGGAACGACGCTGATGCACGTGGCGGTGCTGGCGGTGGCAGTGGTGCCGAGTGTACCGGCGAAGTCAGCTGATCACGGCAGCTGCCCTTTGCTTCAATGCATCGAAGTAGGTTGCTTTCAAAGGTAACATACTGCACTACGTAGAAACATTACTACTTTATAGACATCCTTTGATTCAGTGATAACCCAGATACAACTGTAGGTGGCAAGTATCTAATGTAAAGCCACAATACTACGTCCATGGCAGAAGCAGTAAAAGCCTGTCATCTGCTAGAACAAAAAAATATAAAAAGTGTTTTAGGTTGTCATATATAAGTTTATCTTAAACTATTTCACCAAATACCATGCACTGTTTTTCAG
The DNA here is from genome assembly GCA_013436015.1 of Rhipicephalus annulatus. NCBI lineage: Eukaryota > Metazoa > Arthropoda > Arachnida > Ixodida > Ixodidae > Rhipicephalus > Rhipicephalus annulatus. The sequence goes on from WOVY01009850.1 coordinate 403,837, forward strand.
CTTCACAGAAATATTCTTTTCAAACAAACAAATCAAGGCAACACCATCCACAGCCAAAGTCACTTGTTACTTCTCTTTGTTAAAAATGCTTGTGGTGCGTAGTCGTTACGTCCTGTAGAAGATTCAAGCTAAAAGCAATACATTTGCGCAAGAAAGCTCCGTTTTTCGTTTGTGGGACGTGCAAAATCGCACGCAATTCCTGTGTTTTTCGGAGTGTCGATGAAGTGCAAGTCGTTTAAGGAATCGATGAAATGTGTGCTGCTCTGGGACTTCGATGATGGCTGACGCCCGTGGCGACATACTTCATGGCATTGTCAAAAAAGTTAAGGTAAGTGGGACACGTATTTATGTAAAGTAGGAAATTCGGCGCAAGACTTGTGTTTCGGCACTCAGACGAGGCATCGTAAGAGGGCAGGCTTACGCTCTCTTGCGAGTCACGGACATCGTGCGCGTTACCAATTTGTTGTGACTACGCTGATACTTGCGGAGTCATTGCTCATCGGCTAGGTCTTATGGAGGCGAATTTCCGAAAATTGAGAACATGCGTGTGTGTAATAATAAATTTTTAATGCGCATTGTAGTACACAAGACACTCATGGCGCTTGCTTTGTTGTTCATAAAACAGAACATGCAGTGCCATTTGCGACTAGGAAGCATTTCGCTCGCATTCAGGGAGGATGGAATTTTTAACTTGACACTACTTACCAAGTGAACCACCTAAGAGGTTATAGAAAATCTACAATCACGGTGAATAGGTTAGTGGTTATTGCGCTCTCGTGTGCTAGTTAAAAGTAAATATGTGTTTTCATTTGTTGGAAAAGGTATTCATGCAATCGTGTGTATACACACGCATCGTATTCGCTTGCAAAAAATGCTGTATTTCGTGTGCTAGTTAAAAGTAATTATGTGTTTTCATTTGTTGGGAAAGGTATTCATGCAATCTTGTGTATACACACGCATCATCTTCGCTTGCAAAAAATGCTGTACCAGCCACCATCCATTTTGGACGTTTGTCTGTTAACTTGCATGCACCATGTGAGACTTCACATTATGCTAGAGGTTCGCATTTTTACAAATTATTATGGTGCCAGCACGTCGTAAATTGTATTGCGCTGTTTTGTGGCAGTGGTGTGCATATCACAGTGCTGTGTTGTTGCTGATGCAAGAATAGGTATGATTCAGGAGTTTTCTTTTAATCTGACTAGCTAATCATGCATGTGAGTGTTTTAGCACAGACAAGACAAGGACGTAAGGAAGACATGTATTGAACAGCTCAGGGCGCATTTTCCATCATTCTTCTGCTCCCGTCTTGGTTGCACTACAACACACATATCAGCGTACTTATAGCAACATGCTTTTTTTGTCCAAATTTACAGCCGTCGGCAATAGAAGTGAAAACACTGAAATAAGCTTTGAAAAGTAATAGTGGCTAAAGTAAAGTAATACCACCATGAAATAGGATTAGAAGACATAAGAACAATGCGGGACAAGCAGAGACTGCTAACTGAAAAATTTATTGCACAAAACCTTGCCTGAATAACATTAGCTGCATACCTTGTACACAGGAGGATCTGCTAAAATCAACAGCTTTGTTAATTATGGCACTTCGTTTTTTGAACCGTACCCTGATTCATTCCAGACTAGCGGCTAATGATAATTTTGCGTCAAGATTTCGCGCAAACTATCTTGAACTTAACAGTCCTCGCTCGGCTCACATTGTTCTTTGTTTTGTCTCTTGTTCTTACAGTGGGCTGTTGATTACTATGCAAAGAAAATAAACTCTCCAGCAACCTTTAGGCAACAGTTCGTAATGTTAAAATAAAAAAAAATACTGCCCGACGTTTTGGGATAGACTTGATTTCTTCCGCCGAAGTGACTGTCCAGCCCGCTCTGAAGCTAATGACTTTTTTTAGTGCTGTCCCTCTCTCCCCTGTCATTCTTGCCGCCATTCTTAATTCTGGTTTTCTTATTTTATTACATACATACATGCTGGCTCACTTCAGACTATTCGGACTCAATGCAATTGACAGGCATTGTAGTGTTCATAGCACTAAATGCTTAAACGAAAAAGTAATTCTTGATGTTCTTTTTTTCACATTTATATCGATACATAAAAGTAATCATAGGTTAAACTTGTATTTAGTGTTAGCTCTTACATTGTTCATAACTGTACTATTTGTAATGTACTTCACAAAACAGTTCTTCGTGACCTAAATGGCATTGCTTAGCGCATGACATTCTGCCGCTAGTAAGTAACACACACGCGAGAGACGTGAACATGACATGACCACCAATATCATCGTGCTCGCGTCTCGTTTGTGTTTGCTTTTTCAGTATTGACAGAATATCGTACATGTACTATCTGTGTCAAATGGAACCCGAATAGCAACAAGCATTTGCTATGGGATAGTGCGCAACGCCAAGTCCCCACCTTTGAAAGGTGCGCGCTTTTGGTAGCTCTGAGCATATTAACGCCTCTCCACGGTGCTTTGTGGATGGTACGCACTATATCATTGTCAATGTTTGCCGTTGTGGGAGTTTCATTTGATGCTGACAGTACATATAAAAATAAATGGTGTATTAACACGTTTTTTAGCAAAGCACACTAGGCTATGGCATTTATACCTAACAAAAGGCTGCTGCACGCGCTTTCCACCTGTTTGAGTGGGTTTAAAATACTCTTCAATTCTTCACCACACTTGCCGTAACACATCAAATTGAGACGGACATGCACCATTGTTTGAGTTTTATTTGTTTTGAATATCAGGGTGCCTCAAAGGAGCCCGCACTCACGACGGTGGTGAAAGCAGCCATGTTACTGTCATAGTCAGTCGAAATGGCAATAGACAAAGTGTGCGTGGCAGATTCATTGATTGATATGTGGTGTTCAACATCCTAAAACCACCATGTGATTATGAGAGACGCCGTAGTGGAGGGCTCCGGAAATTTGGAGCACCTGGGGTTCTTTGACGTGCACACAAATCTGATCACACGGGCCTACAACATTTTCGCCTCCATCGAAAATGCAGCCGCCGTAGCCGGGATTCAATCCCACGACCTTCGTGTCAGAAGCCGAGTACCTTAATCACTAGACCACCACGGCCGGGCGTGCGGCTGAAGCTCCTGCTTCTATTACAACGGCGCACTGCAGGGTCAAGCAACTGTGTACCATCCCTTGTCCTGCAGGGAGCATAAATAGCTACTCAACTGTGTCGTTGCGGGCGTCGTTCATCAGCATCTTGTCGCGACTGTAACTTTCCCTTATTTTCCGTGCAACTATTACAGCCCACGCCAACACGCACTTCCCCGATTGTCCGCTCAACTGGCTGGGGCAACGAACATGGCGTCTACTGTGTCACCACTGTTGATGCATGCTCCCTGTAAATTGCTTCTGCATTGGCATGTATGTCAGTGATTCCTAAACATTAGGTGAACTATGTTCATCTCTCCTATTAGTTGCAGCAGTGTGGGGGCTGCAGTGCTGCTTTGCCAGTAGGACGGGTGGAAAGCCCTGAAGATGCATTCATGTACGCCTCATCAGCTGCTCGGTTGATTCATTGCGTCTCTGCAGTCGTGTTCGGGGAGTAAACCAAGCTGGTTGCAATGCAGAAAAAACAAAAACATGGCAGCAACACTTGAAGCGCGTCCTTTCCACCTAAATTTGATTACATTTTCGTGCACTGCGTGGCCTGTAATTGTTAAAATTCAAGTTCAATTCGCTTTATATTTGTATTGTGATTCTTTAGCAGGAATGTATTTGTGACTAAGTTGCATTGTTTTCATAATATATCTACAAATTCTTTGAAACGAGGCCTAATAAATGTAGCTAAAAACAAATTATCTGAATATAGACAAAACACATATCATGCTTTGTTCCGAGCGTAATGTGGCTCATGGCAATAAGTGACTTCACCCTTTATTTTTGGTTGTGGTAATAGTGGTTCAGTAGTAAGCATGACCTCGGATTAAAGTGGGCAGTCATGGCTGCATGCGCTGAGCCGTGCTGCTTCGTAGCGGCGATAGTTCTCAGTGGTTTTATGTACAATGAAGGCATTTGATGTACATTTGAAACAGGAATAAGACGTTGCATTTCCTCGTGACATAACATGTAGTAATCAAATGCAACTGTCTCAAGCTTGCCACTTTAGGCAGCCCCGAAACCACCCAGAGGTCTAAATTCAGTTGTGGTGTTACAGTGCAGTTGTGAGAATACGTAACGGTCAGATTTTTTTATGCGTTTGACTATACAAAAGAGGCTTCACTGGTTTTGCTCTTTCCATCTATACTTGAATCATTAGCTTGTCTCACGTCCCACCAAGCGCGCCTCCTCACCGTGCGAAAAGGTAGAGCTATAAGACGAATAACAGGTTTTTGGGTAATGAGCAGGTGAAAATGTGGACATAACGGTGAAAAGTAAAAAGCTGGACACTGCCACGTCCTACACAGAAGAAGGGATTGTTTCTAAGCTCTTAGTAGCATGATAAACATGCAATCAAGCAAGACTAAAAAGAAAAAATTGCTGAGTGTGGTTAAAACAAAACCAGGTTCACTTAAAATATTTTTTCGAGCTGTGTGTGTGTCTTCAGCATTGGTCTTCAGTTTCACAGATCATGCAGACCACTTTGTGCCTTTGGAGACTCTGTTTAATTTAAAAAGAAGAGTCCATATAGCAGAACTCATTTAATATATATACATGATTCAAAGCATAAAACAAAGGCACTGACAACATTTCCGTCGTACGTGTTTTCTTTATATCAATGGAAAGTGAACGAATTAGTGTCAAGTCATGGAAAAGAACACTGAATTCACCGGGAAACAATTTCAGAATTTTGCAATCTGTGGCCACTCTAAAGCTTCCCACACACAACAGACTGCAAAGTGTAGGCAGTGAGCACGACAGCAGTGCATCTTTGGGCACTCCCGTTCAGTCTCAAATTTTTCACCAGTGGTGTCAGTGGCTCGGCCCCTTAAGGTGCCGCTGTTCAGTAGTTACAAATTTGTTGTGGCTGTCACGACAGATAATGTAGCTTTGTCACCTCGGTAAATGTGCAGATGTGTCCCGAAAAATTCTCTGTTATACTTTCTTCTAGAGCTTCCAGCATTTCGCAGTATACTTGAGTTTTTTTCATACTTGAGAGTGTAAACGAGGTGATCGGAGATAAAATGCTGCACTTTTGCTGCCAGTAAGCCTTACATGCAGGCTTGGGCTTGTTATCATATATATTTTGGTTGGGTCCGCATAACTATTTTAGAGAGGTAGAATAGAAAATAATTTGGTGCCCGTAACTACAATTATGGATGCTACACAATCCATTGATCACCCTTGGACCAGGTGCAGTGCCATACTGGCTCATTCACAAGATAGCTAAAAATTCTGATAAATATATGATCTCAATATAAATACATAGCATTATTTACAAGAAAACCATATACAGATTTTCACAGCATAAACCAATGCAGTGTATACCGCTTATAATTGAAGCTGCTGGAAGCACAAATACCTGCGCTATATGCGGTACCACACTGTAAACAAAATGACATCTTTTGAAGACTGTAGGTCTCTAAATGATGACCAACAGGCAGCCGTGAATTGGGAAAATACTTAGTAGTGCAGCATTTTAATCAAAGCTTATGCTTGAAACAAAACTGCAACGTGCCTTGTTCTCATGCCCAAGCAGCACGAATACTTTTTCGAGCAGCTGTAGTGTCATATTTCTTGAGTAAATCTAGTGCCGTTATGACGTTCTGGTGGCAACTACAGTGAAATATTGATAGTCGAAGGGGCCCAAAACTTTATTCTAATTAAAAGAAGTTTGATTTATGGAAGCCAATGAACACAGCGCTCACTATGCAATGGAGCATGTGCATTCAGCTAACACTCGTGAGGAAGTTTCAAAAGGCTTACATTTATTCACAAATCACAGGACATCCATCATTATTTGAACTAATCGCTGCTGTGCGTCTGCACACGTTTGCCTTACTACGAGTCAACCAATTTCACGCGCAATTTGCAAAGCATTTCTACTTCGGCTTCAGCACTCTCCCTGCACTCAAACCATGCTTCCTTGCATTCAAACGGTGTCCATCCCATGTCTCCCTGTACCAAATGATTTGGGGTATTCCCACGTGCTCTCAAAGCAAGTCTACCTATTCCATAATGTTTAATTTCCAATCATGCCTAAACTTCTCATTTCATGCACAAGACCTCATTGCCGAACGTCCAACCCGAGACCATGACATCTTTCCAAATCCCTATCACAACATCATACATATTTTAGTTCCACAGTGCCATAATTTTCATTAGAGCTGCATTCCTGGTGCCCTTAGTGATTACGTAATTTTCGTGCTGTCTGAGATACTCAGCCCTATTATTTATCCAAACGCCCAAGTATTTGCATTTATCCACTGTTTCTAATTGATATGTGGGGTTTAACGTTCTGAAACCACCATATAAATAATCCACTGTTTCTAGGGTGACTTCCAGTATCTTATGCTAACTCCTTTTTTATTATTAAAAATCATGATTTCTGAAGTTTAACCTGGCTCCCTCATAACCACAGATGTCTATCATTCCCTGCAGATCTTCTTTGTTGCCGGCTAATAATACTATACCATCTGCATACATCAATGCAGACCGTTCAATGTGTTTTCTTTCATTGGCAAAGGGAGAGGCTGTATCCGAGTTGACTTCTCTCTAATTTGGCTTCTAGTCCCTGGAGATACAGCATAAATCACAAAAGTGAAAAGAGACATCTCTGTCGAAGCCCACGTTGCATCAATATAGGTTCAGATACCTGTTCTCTGATTTGATAACTATCTGGTTACTCTTACAGATATCCTTTAGAACATAAGTTATTCCATCTTACACAACTTTCGTGTGCAGTATTCCCCACAATTCTTCTTGAGTCACACTATCGTAAGCTCCCTTTATATCTACAAATGCCAGCCACAAGGGCCTGTGTTCTTTTTCCGCTATTTCATTACACTGCATCAATGAAAACAGATTACCCTCCAACCGCCTCCGTTAATTGAACACATTGTAGTTCTCCCAGCAAACACCAATTCTCCACACATGTCTGTAGTCTTTCCACTATTATCTGCATCACCAGCCTGTAAACTACTGATGTAACTGTTATATCACGGTAGTTGTTTATATCGGCTTTGTCCTCTATACCTTTATAGATGATGCTTATCCTGCTTAGTTTCCACGCATTGGGAGCTTAACCATTCAATGTTGCTTTCTTCGCTGCCTTTTCTAATGTTTGCTCAGAGTTTGGCCCTAGTTTCTTTATTAGCATGATTGGGCTGCCGTCAAGGCCTGTTGACGGGCTATTAGAAACTCTTTTCTCGGCTCTTTCATACTCTCATTTTCCCTGTGGAGCCACTGAGCTCCACTGCGAAATGATCCATTGTCATCTGGTACGGTGCATGCACAAACACACAAACTAATAAATACCTGACGTGACTGACCCCCGAAAAAGCCGTACAATGTATTGGGTGCTACAATGGTCTTAGCTGGTGCCTTAATAATTTTAAAAGCAAGCACGAAACATGCAAAACCACTTATCTGCGCAGTCGATCGGGAGCACTCAAAGAACACGTCCATTCACTATGCCAGTTCGAACTGAACTGAATGACGAGAAAGAAGGAGTGTCCCCACGCGGAGAGAAGCAGATCGGTGTTTGAGAGTGAACCAACACACCGCGGCAGCACACAACACTACAATTTAAGCTTTTTGTAGCATTGTTTTCTTTCTTCAGGCGTGGCGTGGCAGGGGCGAGAAAGGGAGTAGCGTGGTATCGGCGTGTCACAGATCGATATTAGAAAAAGGCTCAACTTTCAGTGACTGCTTTTTTTTCCTTTCTCTCTTTGTGCACGGCGTTGAAAGGGAGAAGCGTGGCACAGGGGCGTCGCAGATTGGCATTTTAGTGATGCGACATTGTGCCACAGCCTTTTTTTTGCTTTTCTTTTGTTTCTCCTTCGCGCGCAGCTTTGGAGGTATCCAGGTTCCGCCGCGGCATTGGGCATGGTGCTGAGTGCATTTTCGGAGCGCAGCATGTTTGAATTAACCGTCGCAAGTGCGTGTGTGTTCGAATTACAGGGCGTTTTCGCCCATTGAAATACACATAGTTTTCACGATGCACAGCGTGAGTTCGAGTTAACCGGAAGTTCTAATTAGGCGTGTTCAAATTATTCAGATTCGACTGTATTGCAATAAATGAAATCGTTGCCTGGTAGAAAGTGTTCGCTGATGCACTGTTTCTATATTGGATAACTTTGTCACTCTAACAGCAGAGAACTGACATTAGTTTGGGGAAGTTGACGACCATAACCGTATAGCATACTAATAAAAACAAGTTGAATGCGTTGCACAGTCCCGTTTCACATAGGCACATTAGCGATAGCAAAGCCCTGTGTCAGCTATGCGCTGCATAAGGAAACAGAAAGATTGAGCAGGTGAAAGCACTGACGATGTCTAAAGCTCGTTCACACACCTCTTCACGCAGCCACGATATCGTGTAGCCACAGTGTTTTTTTTGTTTTGAGGAACAGTACAAACGCACTGCTACAATCTGCTTCAAAATTTTGAAGCAGTAAAAACATGGGTGACCATGTTAAGCCTGATCACTTGGTTGTAGTTATAATTACGGTAGCTTTTTGCCAAATTGCGATTTGCAATTCTACTGTTTTTTTTGAAGATAATATCAGGCATTAAAATACTGCGAAGTCTGAATTCATTTATCTGTGAACAAGTGCGGTTATTACGTGACACTTCATAAAGGGTCACTCATTTCTACTGCACTTTTTACATGAACAATTGGGCAGTTACTTTAACTATTACTAGGGTGATTCCACGTAAGTTCGAACAAAGCATGGGTGGTCGACCTCTTAAATTTCTTTATTAATTTTATATATTGTTGCCTGATCCGTAGAAAGAAGAGATCTGCAATTGGTTTTGCTGTAAACTTTTTTCGAGGCACAGTAAATCAATAATGATGAAGAGTTAGAATGCAACACTCACCTGCTCTGCTGGTTTTTTGTATTTACCGAGGAGTTACAAGAATTAATTAAAGCTACCCGCCTAACATTTTGATTGAATAAATGTAGGCGCAATGACGCTTACGTCCAATTACATTTCGATTGTCTGCGTAGCGTAGATTTTTTAATAAAAATTCTAAAATTTGACCAAAATACTCGATCAAGCAACGATATACAAAAATTTTAAAAATTTAAGAGGTCGATCAGCCACGCTTTATTCGATCTTACGTGGAATCACCCACTAGTTAAAATGGGCTGTGCACCTATTATGTGCCAGAGCTTTAACATTTTTGCAATTACAGTAAAACCTGATTAATTTTAACTCACTGGATCCATGATAAATTGTCAAACTAGGCGGGTTTTTGAATGAACAGAACATACAAAAAGTGGAATGCAAGGAACTTGAAATTGATCAAATATTAAGGGCTGGTCATTTGCTGTGCCGGGTAGCTTGTAGCTCCAAGGAGTATGTTATTCAGCAATACCTGTTCACGATTTTGCCGCAAACAAGGGGAAATTCTCGGCTTAACCCCTGTCACTGAAAAAAAAAGCGTGATCAACTGAATTGCGTGCCTGCAATAAACAAGACATCTTTGCTGCAGCACTGTAGTGACAAGCAGGAAGCATGTCAGCTACTTTTCGCAGCATGAACACGTCATGATGCGACTATTCGCCTTTTTGGTAAATAAAATGTTATAAACGGACAGTGCAACGAAACTCCCGATTCGTATTGGTTAGAAAAGATCACCATTGAACCTTTCGCCTCAGGTTTTTGAATTTGGCATTGCGGGCAAGAACTCCGTCAGCAGTGCAAGTGCACCAATTGTTGAGCAACCGACACTCGGAAGTTGAACCAAATCGCTGATTTCTCCAGGCTGACCTTAATTAATTTCTTCCTATTCTCAGAAAGGATGAATTAATTGGGACGTGCTAACGTTGCGAGAAGCGAGCAACAAGCAGTCCGCAGGTCATTGGTGTATTGCAGTTAAGCACTTCTTGTTTTCCACAAGTGCCTATTTCAATTGATCATAAGACCGTTCTTTTCGTGCTGGAAGTAGTGAGGCAGGGGTGCTCCAGCTACCACTGATAAGTATCGCTAAAGTACTTTCTTAGTGGCTCTGAAGGGCCATCGTTTCCGCGCATTTGCGGTGAAATTGGAATCAAGCATTAATTGGCACACTGCACCCAAGTTTTTCGAATTAAGTGGATATGTGCTGTAATTATCCACTCAAACTTACATTGCAAAATATGGGACCGCACAAATACTTCGAAATAAGTGGGATATCGAAATAACCTAGTTTTAATTACCGAGGTTTTACTGTAGCATGTTTACCTAACTTTAGTTGGTAATTGATTTTATTCTTTCTGCTCTCAATCATAGCATTCATTTTGGCGTATTTCAGGTGCTTTCGAATTTCACTTGAAGATGCTGCAAAAGGAGTTCTTCAATGCCAGAGTGGTCGCAGGAGCATTAGCTCATATTTTGTTGACGAGCTTGTATGTCAACAAAAGTGGTGGAAGAAGGAAAGGACAATGATCTATGATGGTTCATTCCGTATCTTGGCTGTGTCGTTTTTCACACTACACTGTTTATAGTTATTCCTTACGCGTAAATGTGTGCTGGGACATTATTGTGCTGTCGCTCGCACTACAGTTATCTTATACTTGTGAAATAAATATTTTTTGCTCTACTATATATGAGAAACAACTGTAAAATGTCTTATCTCTGCGTATAGAATATCAATTTTATTCTTCACAAATGAACAGTACAATATCTTAACGGATCTGATATGAAAGCCGTATATATCAAAACCTTATCATGCAGCTTGTACTTTACACACAGTTTTTCAGGTGGTGGGATTAAATACCGGCTCCAGTGGTCATATTTTCGATGGAGGCAAAAATGATTTAAGCTTCAGCGCTTAAGCTTGGGAGCACGTTAAAGAACTCAGATGATCGGAATTTCGAAAATCCTACACTATGGTTTTTCTCGTAATTATATTGTGGTTTTCGGACAATAAATCTCAACAAATATTTGACTACCATTTTGCATGACCAGCCACATAATACGGCATCCTTAATACCACATTTCCGTATATATAGGGACCATATATGTGGACGTTTTTATGCGGAGCCGTATATACATATCGTGCGGATGCCGCATCATGTGGATCCGTTCCATGCAGATCCGTAATATCGCGATTTCATATGCACGGATCCTCACCCTCCGTGCATACGAATTTTTTCACTAAAGTAATCATCAACCTTACACATGAACAGGTAGACTAGGCCCAGCACTTTTTGCTGGAAAAGAGGAATAAAGAAAATCATATTTGTATCAGCTACAGAGGCCGTAAATGTCAAAGTATCGTGTTTTACCCCCTCTATTGAAACGATTCGTATGCAATGTGCTCTAATTCCATATGTTTCCGCGAGAATACATATGTTTCCTATGTAATTTGCTTATAATTCCGTAAGATTCTTACGTAAATATATGACATATATAAAATGAGATTGCCAGCCATGTCTCATTTTACCCCAACCCACTCTAAAACCACAAGTGAACAGCTAAGCCTTAACCGAATGAACGCGTCGCATAACTCTAAGACAGGTTGTGGTCCGAATAACGCAATCCACGCGTCAATTTTGGCAACAGTCTGCTGTCAAACATCGATGGTGAGAGTGGGGTACAGTCAAGTGAAAAGAGTCTTCTGAAATTTCGATTGATAGTCTTCACATCTCCCATAGCATTGTCAAAATGTCTACTATGAATAATTTGTTGTATTCTTTTTTTGGTGTCATGTAGTACTGGTGTTTTTTACCTCTATAAGAAGGTTTATCTTTAGTATTGGCAATATTTGACGTTTTTTTCTGAAATGAGTGTATTCCATATCATCATCATCATCATCATCATCATCATCATCAGACTGACTACGTCCACTGCAGGACAAAAGCCTCTCCCATGTTCGGCTAGTCAACTAGGTCATGCGCTTGCAGCTACCACTTTATACCCGCAAACATCATAATCTCATCTGCCCACCTAACTTTCTGCCTCCCTCTAACCCGCTTGTCTTCTCTGGGAATACAGTCAGTTTCCCCTAATACCAGCGGCTATTCTGCCTACGCGCTACATGCAAGGCCCATGTCCATTTTCTTTTTTTTATTTCAACTATGATATCCAGAAGCCTGGTTTCTTTTCTGATCCATTTGGCTCTTTTTTCGTCTTTTGGGTTACAGATATCTTTTTTCTTTTCATCGCTTGCTGGGTTGTCCTAAAATTAAATTATTCAATTGATGTACTTGATATTGAATAAAACTTCACTTCAAACTTCTAAGACACAGAGCGCTGTCTGCCGTGGTGTGCGTTTTGAGGTTAATTCATATAAACGCATTTGAGGATGCTGCTTTAGTACGCGGAGAGGAAAGTATTTATATGGTACTTCAACACAAATTTTTGTTGCGGGAGTCTACCACGGCTACACTGGCGTCCCCAAACCACGATGAGATATTTAGGGGCACCGCAGTGAAGGGTTCCGGACAATTTGACCGGCTGGTGTTTTTTAACGTGTACTAACATCGCGCAGAGCACAGGTCTCTATCATTTCGCCTCCATTAAATTACGACCACTACGGCCGGGATCAAACCCACGACCTTCGGGCAGCCGCCGAGAACTTAGGCTGCTGACGCGCCATAGCGGGCGGTAAATGTCCCTTATATATTTTAGGTATCTCTGCCAATTCAAGCATACCAGTTTAATAAATAGGTGAGCGATTATCGAGGAAGAAAATTTGTTGTAATTAACCAGTAAAATGTAACTAAAATGGCCAGGAAGTAATACAGTAAACTTAGGATATTATATAGTTGGTTTTCCTCATGAAACACTCGCCTTTGTTTAAAATCTTCGTTTTCAAAAGCCGGCATGCCCAGTTAAACTATTGCTTCTTCATTCACAGGCTGAAACTCGAATGCTGGTCATTGAATACTAACGGCGACAAGCCCACCAAGATACCTCTCTTGATTCAACGAAAAAGTTGTAGAACCAATTGCTTTCTGCACGTCGCTGGCAAAATCAGTGTTTGCCGCACTTATAAATTTGGCAATCATTCCTTCTTGCATAGTTTACTCCATTTGAAAAAAAATGACAGTCCGCAGCACTGAAAATTTATGTCGTCAGCGAGGTTGTTCGGTACTAAATATTTCTGAATCAGTAGCCAAAGCAGTTTTTTTTGGAGTGAGAACACAGAACAGATTTGAGAATTCCTCAAAAAGAGCTACCATCCGGCTAACAAGAATTTTGTCTTCATTACATATTTCTGTCTTTAGTTCTGGCTCAGCTCGATGAAACAAAATACATGTTTTTTCTACATAATCAAAATGACTATTGTTATCTCAACGTCGATGCCCTTTTAGCGCTATGATTTCATTTCTTTGCAAAAATCGGAATGCACACGCTGCTCACCAGGCCAATACAGATGCAGACAGCCTGAAACGTGTCAGTATGCGTCACCGAGTAGAGGCCACCAAGAGCTGTGTAGAAGAAGGTGACCACTGCCGAAATAATGATGGCCATTCCCGCGTCCAGTTTAACGATCACTTGCACTGTAGAGCCTGCGCGTATTAAGGAATGCGAGAGATATTATTATGATGAAAATAATATTATTAGTACAATGTAGCAACAACAACAACAACAGCAATAATAATAATAATAATAATAATAATTGGCAGATACCACGTAGAGTAGGAGTAATTGATATGCGAAGCACGAATGAGGAAACTTATGTCAAGTTAAAATCAGCCCAACGTTACTAGGCGGACGTAAATTATGCCGTACATGAATTGAGTGTTATGATTGTCATGTTTTTGATTTGGGTGCACGTTAAAGAACCCCAGGTGGTCAAAATTTCCGGAGCCCTCCACTACGGCGTCTCTCATAATCATATGGTGGTTTTGGGACGTTAAACCCCACAAATCAATCAATCAATGATTGTCATGTTTGGGCGTGTCATTTCTCTTCGTCGTCTATTCACGTCACGAGATACCAAACTTGGTATATGTGAAGTTAGTGAAATGGAGGCGAGCGCGATATGAGCGTAGCCTAAAGTCATGTTTTATATGACACGCATGCCATTATTATCATGCTTGCACCAGTCATATACCTTCGTCATCCAATGATGTCACGTAACAGCAAATTCGTCATATGTGAAAGTAGCAAAACAGCCACGAGCACGCTATGAGCGTAGCACGTACTCATGAATTACATGACATGCATTTCAGGATTATCACGTTTGAAAGTGTCATTTCAGTCGAGTGCGGCTTGAGTGCGGCGAATGATTTTTTGCTTGTATTATAAAGCAACGGTTTTCAAAATCTTATATCAACACCTACACGCGTTACTCTTTCATCAGCATCTGTGCTAGCTTTGTTCATTACTAACCGAAACACTGATGGCATTCTCTCTGGCGTTATCAACAGTAACGTCAGTGATCACCTACCTACATTTTGCATGCTTAACCGTAACAGTTCATTGCAACAAAGGGTTTGGCCTCAGCTCGTGTACAGGGGTATATTGTCTCAAGCGCTAGAGGTGTTTCGGGATAAGATTTCTAAAACAGATTGGAGGGAAGTATTTCTTCTTGAAGACAGCAATAAGTGTTATGACTTATTTATAAAAGTTTTCAAAAAAAACATTATTTAGAGTCGTTGCCATCATGGACATACCGAAAACAAAAAAATGGTGCGCAAACCGTGGATCACACATGAATACATCAAGCTTATTAGACATAAGAATAAGCTTTTTGCCAACTTTCTTAAGTCTCGTAACACTGAAGAATTAAAAGAGATTAAGAAATTTCGCAATAAGTTGAATAAAGACAATAAAAATAAAAAAACGAATAGTATAAGCGTGTATTTGACAACGATTGCTAGCGTAGTGGTAACAAAGTGTGGAAAAGAATAAACGAGTTACTAAACCAGAATACCAAGGATTATACGATCGACAACCACATCATAAATGACAAAACAATTGGCGGGATCGAACTCGCCAACCTTTTCAACTATTTCTTAGTTGAAATTGGAAGTAGCATCTACTGTCACGAAGCTGCTAATTGTATCCCGAGACTATGCCACACAAAGTACTTGCAGCCAACATCTGTCCCTGAAGTGACAATGCTGTATTAAATGCTTAGGAATAGTCGTAGCCGCAATGTGGATGATTTAGAAATAAAACCAATCAAATACGTTATAGACTTAATTGCACCAGTGCTTACACGCATATATAACGTTGCTAGCTCTACTGGGCGTTTTCCAGACAGCATGCAGGTGGCTAGAGTTTCAGTGATTTACAAGAATGGATACAAAAATAGCTTAAGTAACTATCGTCCTGTGTTAATATTGCCTATCTTTTCAAAGGTACTCGAGAAAGTAATAAGTTGTCGTATTGAGAAATTTATTACAAAATACAACCTATTAACAGATCTTCAATTTGGCTTCAGAAACGGACGTTGCATTGAGACAGCACTTCTTGTTCCAAAAGAGGAAATATTACACAACTTTGAAAATAAGGTCATGACAATGGGTATATTTCTAGATTTTAGTAAAGCTTTCGATCGGGTAAACCACTCAATTTTATTCGAAAAGTTAGAACATTATGGGTTACATGGGACAGTGTTACAACCTATGAAATCTTATTTGAAAACGTGCTACCAATACGTTGAACTAAATAAATGTAAATCACACCTTAGGCATATTGAATATGAGGTTCCTCAGGGTGGCATACTAAGACCGATTCTCTACCTTTTCTATAATAATGATATTGTAAGAATCTATGAGGACTGTAAATATATTATATATGCCGACGATTGCTCGGTACTTCTTGAGGGAAGAGAATTGGGGACCATAACACGAAAGGGTGATACATTCTGCCATAACTTACAGATCTGGTGCAAGTTCAATAGGCTTACTTTAAACGAATCAAAAACTAAATGTGTGTTGTTCCGTGGCCCGGGCATTTTAAAAAGCATCGACGATTATAGAGCTCTTGAGCCATTTCAAATCAAAATCTAGAAACATATTAAGATTCTTGGTGTAATTTTTTCAGAATATATGTCCTGGAATGAACATGTGAGAACATCATTGCCAAAATTAAGCAGAGCAGCCGTTGTATTAAGCCGAAACCGTCACACTTTTCCTGTTAGCATTAAAAGAATGGTATATTTCGCGCTCTTCAACCCTCACTTATATTATTGCACGCTAATATGGGGAAACACAACATTATCAAACTTACAGTAAATATTCTCGATCCAGAAAAAAGCACTTCGTTCAATAGAAAACGTCTCGTTTCTAGAACACACAGAACCTTCATTCCACAAACATAAAATTATGAAGATTCACAGCATATATAAGCATGAACTACTAAGAACATACAAAAATGCCACATTAGGAAGAACACAGCTATTCGAAAAAATTGCAAATCTTCGAGCAAATACAATTTCCTATCCTTTCAGGTATCACCCACCATACCACGTTCCTTTCTCGCGCACCTATTATGGGAAGAAAAACTTCATTATCTACTCGCAACCACACTAAATGAACGAGAACAAAGAAATGTTGACGTTCTTAACTTTACTAACAAAACCTTACTAGATCTGTTTATGTAAATGTATTAGAACTACTCATGTTTGTATATTTACAATAGCTGGTTTTACTAAAGTGATTATAACTTAAAACATACATTGATATTTTTTTTCATTAGAACACCGTAGACTACATAACTACTTTTGGTAATCGCATTGTATATACTGTGGCTATATAGACTTGTTAGATGTTTTGCCCTGTCACTACTGCTGTACGGGTGACCAGAGCTTAGTCAAGCTGCGCAAGCGCAGCTTTTTTCTCTGGTCACCTATTTTCGCAGTGACAATGCGCTGTATTGTCTGAAGCGAAAAGAAAATTTGATTTGATGTTTTGATGATGATGATTTCCCTTTGTTGTCTCTTCGCGTCGTGTATTACGAAATTTGGTGTATGTGACGCTTGCGAAACGACCGCGAGCGTATCATCAGCGTAACATGTAGTCATGTTCTTACATGACATGCATCTTATGATTATCATGTTTGAAATAATCAAATACCTTCGCCATCCGTTCGCGTCCCATAATACCAAATATGGCATATGTGAAGCTAGCGAAACGACCACGAGGGCACCATGAGCGTGCCATGCAGTTATGCTTTACATGACACGCATATCATGATTATCATGTTTGCACCAGTCATATACATTTGTCATCCATTCAGGTCCCGTAACACGAAATTCGCTATATGTGACAGTAGCGAAACCGCCATGAGCGCACCATGAGCGTCGCATGTAGTCATGTTTGTCATGACAAGCATATCACGCCTATCACGTTTGCACCAGTCATATAAGTTATTCATTCATTCAAGCCTTGTAATACCAAATTTGGTATATGAGAAGCTAGCGAAACGACAGTGAGCGCACATTGAGCGTGCCGCGTAGTCATGACTTACATGACATGCTTGTCATGATTTCCACGCTAGGGTCTGTCATTTATGCAGACCATGCAGTCATGTAGTACCATACCAGTTCAGCAATATGTCCCGTGAACGAGACCATCCAAGAGCAGCGAAACCAAGAAATGTAAATCTTGTATTTATCACATACATATCTTGATTTTCAAGTTTTGACTACAGGTTTTCCCGTTCACCTTAATCCAAGTGCCAGATTAAACAATCTGCATGCCATTGAAATATTTTGGGCAGCAAACTATTTATTCTTTGTGCCAGACATTTAATCCAAGCGCCAACTCAATTAGGTTGCGTGCCAGTGAATTTAGTCCAAGAGCCACTATGTTTATTGCAAATGCCAAGGATTTTATTTCTGGGACCAGTCCGTTTATTGCATGCACAAAAACTAGAACACGAGGCGTCAGAGCGGCAATACAATTGAAATGCGATTACTACAATATACAGGGTGTCCCGCGTAACTTTACCTCAAGTTTAAAAGTATGCCGGTACACGCGAATACGACGCGACCAAACGCATGTTGCTCACCGTTGCCTGGAGTTACAATATTTTTGTGTTCTCAAATACTGTTTAATTAGCCCACTTTAATAACTAACTTTCGAAGGAACAAAGATGGATCAAAATTTCAATGAGAAAGTTGTACATCGGTTTGCAAAACGTCCACAAAAATAGTTTTGAACTTTATACGTGTGAGGTATAAATATTTTTGTGCTAATAATAAATGCCCGCGAAATACCAAAAAAATACCGCGTGAAAAACTCGCTCGCGCGTTGGTGTGCAGGATTCTTCTGAAGTACCAACTAATGGCACGCGTATGCTCGCGTCTACGCGTCAAAAGCATCAATTGCGCCTCTCGGCGTCGGCGTCGGAAGGACATAAGCGAGGAGGCTTGAGGGATCAAGCCGGGCTTGATCTTATTGCCACGCGTACACCACGTTACCATGCGTACAGCGGTGCCAATTAACCAAGGAGCCACGCGCCAAACAACCTGAGGACGCAATGCTTCCGAATGTTGTCCCTAATAGCCACCGCTTCGAAGGCCCGGCCGAGTGCTGGAAGCAAGCACGGACTACTCCAAACGTTTCTGAATGACCGCTTCGTAATCTAGAACGACAACGACATGACGAACGACTGCGAGTGCTACCAGCGTGACATGGTTTCGTGCCGAGTTCGAGGGACGCTGACAAATCCAGCGAATGGAGGCCGGCGGTGCTTGCGCCGATCCTGAGTGCAATCGTCGGCCGAGCGAAAACATCGCACAGACTACTGAACAATGTCGGTGTTTTTGTGCTTCGATCGGTAGTTTTCTGTGCTAAAAACGGGTGTAAACAGACTTAGGAGGCTCGAAGCTTTGAACGTGATCCCTCGCATACCGCGGAAGATATTCAGAGCAGTGTCATCTGCATCAAGCATAGGCCCCTATTATCGAGTTCCTATTTACCAGGTCAAGCGAGGAACATCGCCTGAAAAAAGTTGACGGTAGTTTCTGTTGCAACATAGACTCTATATACGACGCCCGAAACATCGCGTAGTGCATACAGTTTTTATCTGCACTGTTTTCGTTTTCATCATCGATATTCATCATCGCTTATAGCGAACCTCGCACTAGCCAACACATTTCGGTGATGTGAAAACGTACGTACCTATATAAGTGTATTCGCGGATTGTATGACGCTCAAACATTCGTTGGCGTCAGTGCAAATAGTTTTCGTGTGTTGGTTAACAAGCGTGCGCTGGTTGGTAGCAGTGTGATGTGACTTGGTGTGCGGGACCGCCGACGCTGACACATTCAGCAGTCATAAGTCTCATTTTCATTCACGTGCAAGATAGGAACTGGAACGTGTATTGCTGTAGTGATCTAGAAAGAAAGTTGCATGATTAGGGGCTGCTTGTATTGCCTGCTATTTCTCTTCTCGCTTCTTTTGCTTCTCTGCCACGCTCAGTAGCACAAACGTTGTTTGGAAGCCTTTTAACACACACATTCTTAAATTTTATTTCATTCTGGTGCTCATAGCTATATGCATACAATCGCGCTTCTGCGTCATTTTACAGTTTACTATAATACAACACGCGTTTTTTTTACAGCTGGACAGACAACTGAAAACCTTGTGAGAAGCACCTCACTTGAAATCAGCTGCATGATGACACGATGGTAAGAAGAGAAGGACACCAAATGTATGCTGAGAATGAATGAAGGTGCACTAGTACTGCACTGCACTTTGTTTAGAAGAAATGCAAAAAGTGCCTCCTGTGACATATCAGACCGTTCAGAACTGTGCATGTATTTATCTGTTTCTCCAGACTGTAGTGAGCTGAAGATATTACCACGCTCTATTTCTCAAGTTTTCTTATCGCCCCAAAGCATTACACAATTCTCAGCGCAAACCACGCCTGCAGTTTTCGAGAAGCTTCTGGACCTTTGTAGATCATTTAGATAAGATCACGCCCACTCTGTGAACTGTACACATTATTCTGGAACCTACGCCACCGCCAGCAATAGCACTAGAACATTCGATGGCAAGAGTGTAAATGCCGACGCACTTCGCCGCTTGTGAGTAGTTGATTGATGGCCGATGCTCTGTTCGCCGCTATCAGTCCAAGACTGCTACTGTAATCAGATTTTCCATTTACCGGGCACAGGTTCACCCAAATAAACAGATAAATTCCAACATAGAGCCTCCTGCCTTTGGCCACGTCATGACCCCGTGACATCTGGTGGAGGTACTGCTTCTTCGATGTTCCGGACGCCCCCTTTAAGCCGTGAACCCAGCCCAAGCAGCAAAGAAGACACGGACGCTAACCCTAAACAGCAAACAAGCCGCCGGCAGAGGGGACTATCACCAGAGTACGGGCCCCTTCCTGAAGCAGCCAGGCAGACCCGGATCCCGACATCAACTGCTGCAACCATGACCGCCCCCGTGCAGCCTGCACCACTCCTGCTCCGACAACCCAAAGAGCCGCCAACTTTCCGCGGTGCGCCACTGCAATACCCGGAAAGCTGAATCGAAAGGTTCGACCGCGTCGCCGTCTTAAATGACTGGACAGACGATGACAAGCTCCGGCATGTGTGTTTCGTCTTAGAATATGCTGTTCAGACCTGGTTCGAGAATCAAGAGCGAAGCCTTACTACCTGGGACGTCTTTCGCGTCAGGTTCCTCACCACTTTCGCAAGTGTGGTGCGCAAGGAGAAGGCCGCAGCTCTTCTCGAAACCCGCATGCAGATGCCAAACGAAAACGTGGCGCTATTCACGGAAGACATAATAAAAATTTTCCGCCACGCTGACTCCGACATGTCTGAGGAGTAAAGGATTTCCTGCTTTACTCCTCATGCGAGGAGTAAAGCAGGAAATCTTCGTCGGGCTGATCAGAAACCCGCCATAGACGGTCGCCGAACTTATTTCAGAAGCATCTACGATAGAGAAGACGCTCGAGATGCGCACGCGGCAATATAACCGTAGCTTTTTGTCTACAAGCTACGCCGGCATTCAAGGGCTTAGAACCACTGACTTGCGTGAGACGATCCGAGCATTCGTGCAAGAAAAGCTGCGAAAATTACTTCCTTCAACACAGCCTCACGTGGAATCCATCGTGAACGTCGTACGCCACGAGATCCAGCAATCGCTGGGCGTTCCTCAGTGTCAAGAGCCTCACTGCAAGCCATGAGCAATGCTGCTGCAGCCCACCGCCACGCCCCTCCTTCATGCGCACGCCGAAACGCTGCCCCATCGCACTTCCGTCGCCAAACGCCAACGCCGCCAGCACCCCCACCAACGTCTTACCATTCGCCAGCGACCCAGCGCAGTGCGCCGAAGACTGACGTCTTGCGCACCCCTCACTACCACCCGCTCTGCTACCACTGCGGCGAGGCCGGACACACATACCGCCGTTTCCAGTACCGACAGATGAGACTGCGTGGCTTCGCCGTCCACAGCCTTGAGAACGGCCAAGTGACATCGCCGACTACCTGACAGGAACTGAATGGACATCACGAAGTCCTTCCCGTTCACCGTCGCCCAGCCGCCGCATGTCGCCGCACCACCGGCAGTACTCTGGCTCAACGCGGGGCCGGTCTCCTAGCCCGTATCCGGGAAACTAATGGAAGCGACCGATGGAGGTGCGGTTGCTGTGCGACGAACTACCGAAGATCCGACGACGACGACGACGACACGACAGAGCTTTCCGAACACAACGCCAACCTGGCAAAGCCCTGACGGTGAATACTCACTTACCGAAGGTGGCCTCACGACGCAACATGCAAGCAGCGGAACAAGCTGACGCAGCCGTGACCCGACACCACGCCCTAACTGTAATGCGAGACGGCGAACTAGCGACCTAGACGTTCTTATCGACGGCCACAGTATGACCGCTCTCGTCGATACTGAAGCCGAATACTCCGTCATCAGTGTTTCGTTCATCACGATGTTAAAGTTAGGACAGCTTGGGAAGGCCCTGAAATCCGCACAGCCGGAGGTCATCTCGTAACGCCTACAGGAATCTGCGCAGCGAGAGTCACCATTAACGGCCGTATTTATCCTACAGACTTCATAGTCCTACAGCATTGCTCGAGAGATGTCATCCTTGGTATGGACTTCTTATGCCTCCATGGGGCTGTCATCAACCTAAGAACAAAGTCGATAACGTTATCCAGAGAAGAATCACTACCGCCGCGAACGCCGTCAGGAATCCATGTCTTGAATCTGCTAGAAGGACAAGTCACCATTCCGCCTCGCTCCAGCGTCATTATTTCAGTCGGCGCTCCTAAATTACCTGACTTGGAAGGCGTCGTTTAAGGCAGTCAGCATCTGTTGGTCACCCGAAATATTTGCGTCGCAAGAGGAATTGCAGAGCTGCGAGAGGCAAAGCAACGGTTATGCTCACGAATTTCAGCTATGAGTACAAACATGTGAACAAAGGAACAACGATCGCATACATCGAAGAAATTGTAGACGCCACCAGTGCTTTCGCCCTCACCGATTCTGCGGAACCTGCTCAGAGGAACCAAGCCCCTCCCACAGCTTTTGACGTCAATCCCAGACTTCCAAACCATAAGCAAGAACAACTCAAGGCCCTGCTCCTGCAATACGAAGATTGCTTTTCATCGTCATCAAAAATTCGGCAGACCCCAATCACGAAACATCGCATCATAACCGAAGAAAATGCCAGACCACTCCGTCAGAGTCCGTACAGGGTTTTGACGTGAGTAGTGAGGCCATGAAGAGACAAGTTGATAAGATGCTGCTGGATGACATCATCTAGCCGTCCAAGAGTCCATGGGCGTCCCCCGTGGTGTTAGTGAAGAAAAAGAATGGAACCCTACGTTTGTGGCGTCGATTATTGCCGCCTGAACAAAATCACAAGAAAGGACCTATGTCCTCTCCCACGTATAGACGACGCACTTGATCGGCTCCGTAGCACCAAGTAATTTTCATCAATGGACCTCAAGACTGGTTGTTGGCAAATCGAAGTCGACAAAAGAGGCCGAGAGAAGACGGCGTTTATAACACCGGACGGCCTCTTCGAGTTTAAGGTAATTCCCTTCGGTCTTTGCTCAGCTCCTCTAACTTTTCAACGTGTTATTTATACAGTACTGGCAGGATTCAAGTGGCAGAGTTGCTTTGTGTACTTGGACGACGTCGTCGTGTTTTCCTCGAGTTCCGACGAGCATCTACGGTGCCTTGAAGCTGTACTTAATGCCATCAAGACGTCCCAACTAACACTGAAGCAAAAAAAAGTGCAGATTTGCGTACGAGGAGCTCTTGTTTCTAGGGCACGTTATTAGCAAGTCTGGAGTTTGTCCCGATCCACGGAAAACAGCCGCCATCGCCGACTTCCTGCCCCCACTGACGAGAAGGCGGTGCGCCAATTTCTGGGCCTGTGCGCCTATAATAGGCGGTTTGTAAAAAACTTCGCCCGCATTGCCGAATCTTTCACTAACATTACCAATGCCGACGTGGAGTTTAAGAGGTAAACCCCGCAGAAACATGCTTTCCAGGAGCTTAAACATCGCCTCCAGACGCCTCCGTTACTTGCCCATTTCGACGAATTCGCCGAGACAGAAATACACACTGACGCAAGCAGCGTAGGTCTTGGCGCCGTTCTTGTGCAGAGGGCTGACGGACTGAAAAGGGTTATTAGTTACGCCAGCCCATCGCTATCCAAAGGCGAAGCCAATTATTCCACAGCAAAAAAGGAGTGCCTCGTCATCATGTGGGCTACGTCGAAATTTTCCCCTACCTCTATGGCACGCCTTTCAACGTTGTGAGCGACCACCATGCCTTGTGTTGGCTAGCGACCTTGAAGGACACTTCAGGTCACCTCACACGATGGAGCCTGAGACTTCAACAATATGACATTATCGTCGTTTACAAGTCCGGAAAAAAACACTTCGGCTGTCTCTCTCGTGCGCCTGTCGACCAACCAACCCGATGACCCGAATGACAACTAATTCTTAGGAACGATAACTACCGACGACTTCGCTGAACGACAGCGGGCCGACCGGGAACTTAAGGCCCTAATAAAATACCTCGAAGGTAGGACCACCGAAGTCCCGAAGGTATTCAAGCGCACACTTGCGTTGATCCTCCCGCGAAACGGTCTTCTACAAAAGAAATACTTTTCTCCGCTTCGAGCTAAGTACCTTCTTGTGGTGCCTTCAGCTCTGCGACCAGAACTCCTGCAAGCCATGCACGACGATCCGACGGCAGGGCACCTCGGTGTTTCTCGCACGCTTGCGAGGATACAAAAAAGATACTACTGGTCACGTCTTACCACCGACGTCACTCGTTATGTGAGGACATTCCGGGACTGTCAGCGACGCAAGACACCGCCGACAAGGCCAGCGGGACTTCTGCAGCCAATTGAACCACCTTGCCGAACTTTCAAGCAGATTGGTATGGACCTACTGGGGCTGTTCCCGACGTCGGCTTTCGGAAACAAGTGGATCGTGGTAGCTACCTACTACCTCACCCGCTAAGCCGAGACAAAAGCCCTTCCCAGACACAGTGCATGCAAGGTAGCTAAGTTCTTCGTCAAAAATATCGTCCTACGTCACGTTGCCCCGGAGCTCCTTATCACCGACAGAGGAACGGCATTTACTGCCGGCTTAACTCAAGCGATCTTGGCATACAGCCAGGCAAACCACCGCCGGACGACAGCATACCACCCACTGACCAACGGCCTCACCGAGCGGCTTAACAAGGTGATCGCCGACATACTGGCAATGTACGTCGATGTCGAACACATGACGTGGTACGCCATTTTTCCGTACGTGACCTTCGCATACAACACGGTTGTGCAGGAGACGACGCAGATATCTCCATACAAACTGGTCTACTGAAGGAGCCCGGCAAAGAAGCTCGATGCCATGTTACCCAACGCCATCGACGAAGAAAACCTCGATGTGAGTGAGTACTTATAACGCGCCAAAGAAGCCCGACAACTCGCGTGTCTCCGTATCAAGAATCAACAGACGACCAACAGCCGCCGTTACAATCTTCGACGACGCTTCGTGGAATACCAGCCCGGTGAACGTGTTTGGGTGTGGACGCCGATACGCCGACGTGGACTAAGCGAAAAGCTTCTGCGACGGTACTTCGTACCGTACAGGGTGGCTCGACATCTCGGCCCACTTGATTACGAGGTCGTTCCCGACGGCATCATGAACTCTCAACGACGCCGATCGCGATCTGAAGTCGTCCACGTCGCGCGCCTAAAGCCGTTTAATTCGCGTTAACAAACTGAAACAGTGTTTTTGTATTATTATTGGATCGTAATTTATTAATTGTACCTTCATGCATTATTGTTGTACCTTCATCTTAGTTAAAGTATCGGGACGATGCCTTTTTCAGAGGGGGGCAATGCCACGTTCTATTTCTCAAGTTTTGTTATTGCCCCAAAACACTACACAATTCTCAGCGCAAACCGCACCTGCAGTTTTCGAGAAGCTTCCGGACTTTAGTAGATCACTTCAATAAAATCACACTCACTCTGTGAACTGTACAGATAACTCTGGAACCTACGCCACCACCAGTGATAACGCTAGAAGATTCGATGGCAAGAGTATAAATGCCGACGCACTTCGTCGCTTGTGAGTAGTTGATCGACGGCCGACGCTCCGTTCGCCACTATCAGTCTAACTGCTACTGTAATCGGATTTTTCGTTTACCGGGCACAGGTTCGCCCAAATAAACAGTTAAATTTCAACACAGAGTCTCCTGTCTTCGGCCACGTCATGACCCCGTGACAATGTTATTTGATGATTTTGATGTGTAAGCACAACATCGATTGCTTTATCCGAGGCAGAACGTGATTACCAGGCTGGGCTTCGAGGCAATACAGGACCCGTCACACGTGTTTTTTTACTGATGTGTAGATTAGGCTTGCAATTTGCCTCTATGCTCCGTTATCTTTCTTTTTAGCAGCATATATTCTTGCCACTCTGTGAAATAAATTTAGTTGGAAGTCAACGCTCTTTCTCTCTACCCTGTGCTTTTTCCTTTGTTCGCGCGCTGAAACATCCTGCAAATATGACTACGCGCCAACTAGCCCAAGCTTCCACTCTTCTGTATGGTGCTCTGGTGCAATCATATGACCGGTATCTAGACTATCAAAAATTTTGGACATCCTTTATTGCGTTATAGGGTATTTTGACTATTGATGCCACGTAAAAGCCTTCTACGCAGCGCTTGGCTGCAATATTAAAACCAATATCTGTCTCATTAAGAAGTGGCACATACATTTGTAGATATTAGAGAATATTTAAACTACCAGCAAAGTGCAGAAGCCTTCAACACAGCACTGATCTACAATCACAATCTAGCTTGGAAGCCATTTGTAGTGCCTTCCAACACGTTCAAAGAAGTTATGAAACACTGGAAGATCTACTTGATTTGGTTTGTGATACCAGTGTGTCTCACTGTTTGTAGGCATTTGTTCTGTTTCTATCATTTTCTATTCCCCTCATTTTTTACCGGGCTTCACTTAAGACGTAGTGATACTTGTTTACGTTAGCACATTTACCATGATACTACTGTTTCAATGCTTTCATTTTCAATATATGTGCATAACTCCTGCAGTAGCCGTGCACTGGGCTTGAGTATTCGAAAATAAATAAATATACCATCCAAAAGGGTTCCACGCAGTGTTCGGCTCTAATCTCATGACTGATATCTGTTGCGTCATGAGGTGTCGGGTGTGGTTTATTGCACTTAAGAACATTTTAGCTGCAGACAACGTTTAAAAGCCTACTGCACAGGGCTCAGTTGCAATCATATGATCGATATCTTTGACTTAATGAAGTGTGTGCGATTTGTGTTCCTAGAGAATATTTTGACTACAGACAACGTCCACAAATATCCCATACAAGATTTACTTGCAGTCTTTTGACCAATATCTCTCACATAATGAAGTGTCAGGGTTAGTTGGTTGCGTTAGAGCATACTTCAACTACAGGCGATGCTCAAAATTATTCATTGCAGTGCTTGGTTCCTATCTTACGTCAATATCTGCTGCATTATTGGGAGCCAGGTGTGCTTTCTTGAATTAGAAGACATTTCTAAAACACACATCACCAAAAGCCTTTATTACAGGGTTCAGTCGCATTCTCATGATCGATATCTCTGACATCACGAAGTGTCGGGTGTGGTATGTCGTTTTTGAGAATATCTTGACTACAGAGAACATCCAGAAGTCTTTCATGCAGGATTCAGTTGCAGTCTTTTGAGCAATATCTGTCACGTGATGAAGTGTCAGGCAGAGTTATTTGCGTTAGAGCGTATTTAGACTACAGACTATGCCCAAAAGCATTCTATGCAGTGCTTGGTTCCTATCCTATGACTAATATCTGTTGAACCATTAGGAGCCAAGTGTGCTTTCGTGCATTAGAGAATATTCTGAAAATACACATCATCAAAATGCTTCTATATAGGGCTCAATCGCAGTCTTTTGACCTAAATGTCTGGCATCAAGAAGTGCAGAGTGTGATTTCTTGCATCGTAGAAGATTTTCGCTGCAGACAACGTTCAAAAGCCTTCCAAACAGGGTTTAGTTGCAATCTTATGATCGATATCTGTGACATCGCAATGTATCGGGTGTGGGTTATCACTTTAGAGAATATTTTGGCTACTGACAATAAAAAGCCTTCCATACAGGATCTAGTTGCAATGTTATGATCAATATTTGCGACTTTATAAAGTGCTGGGTGTGATTTGTGTGTTTAGAGAATATATTGACTACAGACAACATCCAGAAGTCTTTCATACAAGATTCAGCTGCAGTGTTTAGAGCAATATCTGTGACATCATTAAGTATTTGATGCGGTTTGTCACTTTAGAGAATATTTGCACTACAGACAACCTCCAGAAGTCTTCCATACATGATTCAGTTAGTAAAGTATTATAACCAATATCTGTCACTTCAAGAAGTGTCAGGTAGAGTTAGTTGTGTCAAAGTGTAATTCATCTACAAAAATGCACACAAGCATTCTACGCAGTTTCTATCTCATTACCAATATATGTTACATCATTAGGAGCCAGGTGTGGCTTGATGCATTAAACGATATTTCTATCGCAGACAACATACGAAAGCCCTTTACGTAGGCCTTTATTGTAGTCTTATAACCTAAATCTGACACACCATGAAGTTTTGAGAGGAATTATTAGGTTGATGAGAGCTGTGAGCTATGAAGTGCAAATTTACTGACAATACCAGGATATTCAGAAGAACAATAAATTTGGAAGTGTATATATAGCAACCTGCTGATTAATACACCTTGGTTTCTAATAAACCTGATTTACAAACATATTTAGGGGCAACCACCTCTTAGTCACCGAAGAGAGGGTGAGGGGTCGCAATTTCAGCTCCATCAATTAATAAATTATGGATGTGGGCGCTAAGGCAGCCCCTACATTGACATATTAGGGAAGGGGTGCTGTGGCGAACAATCCACCCTCCCCCTCCTAAGGAGAAAGAACCCTGCGCACGCCTATGATAGACGTACAACATCCTAGACGTGAATTTTTGTTCACTGATATGGCGCACACACCGCTTTTGATTTCTGGTGCATAGCGCTTCAGTTACTTTGCTCGCTTCGATGTCAACTACTTCTAAAAAAGTCGAAACTGTAGTGGGTAGAGGACTATCAATATTTTACCACGCCGTAATATCTTCGGCGTCATACAAATCCACTCCCGCTTAGAACGTACCATTCTATGGTGAACTAGGACAGTTTAACGCCAAAAGATCAAGCAACACTGCGCATTGGCCTTAGACGCGTGGGCTTCAACGCGTTTGACGCGTGCCAGTGGTTGCGCGCCCTTTCCCTCCACAGGCGCAACTAGACGCCTTTGACGCGTAGGCACATGCGTACGCGTGCAAGTAATTGGCGCCCAATGCTGCCCAACGTTCCACTTACGAAGGACACGCGTCCCTCGCACTGGTTCATGACAACGGTAGGTAGTCTCAGAAGTTATCGTTTTTGTGGCCGATGGCAAAACGTGTTCACCGTAAAGCTGCCACCGTTGTTGCGGCCCTGCCGAGAAAGCACCATGGGGCAAATGCTATCGTCGTATGTTGGCGCTTCGACAAAATGTTTGTCACATAGATTAAATAGCTTGGCGCTCAGATAATTTCATTGGTGTGTGAAATATTTAGGCTGGTACTTAAAATAAAGTGAGCGAAAAAACTAGTAGGCACTTATGCTTGTCATACAGTCAAGTTATGCCATACCAATTTAGGTATTTGTGATATCGGTTATCAAACGAGCCATGATGTAAGACCGTCGTTACGATAAAGCACTTTAAAAGCAGAACATTCCTTCAATAAAGATGCATTCGTTCTTGTCTGGTCCCGGTGTCCGTG
The DNA here is from genome assembly GCA_013436015.1 of Rhipicephalus annulatus. Taxonomy (NCBI): domain Eukaryota; kingdom Metazoa; phylum Arthropoda; class Arachnida; order Ixodida; family Ixodidae; genus Rhipicephalus; species Rhipicephalus annulatus. The sequence goes on from WOVY01009850.1 coordinate 433,268, forward strand.
TCTTTCCTCGGCCACGATAGAACAACTGGCGACGATGAACGGGATGATAGTACGATCCTGAAGCAAGCACCAGCACAGCGGTTGAAGCGGAACGAATGACTGGCCCAAGCACAGAAGGCAAGCGTTTCAAAATGGCGATTCCACTAGCTTGCAACGTTTCGGAAGCATGTCAGAGTTCAACCCGAGCAGCGACGACATCAAGTCGTATTTCGAGAGGTTTGAAAACATTGTGGCGCTTAATGAGGCTCCGGAGACAAAGAAGCTGAGTCTCGTCTTGAACGTAGTAGGAAGCACAGTGTACGGGGAGCTCCAGAAAGTTTTTGTCCCTGACAGACCTACTGACAAAGCCTTCACAGAAATACAGAAGGTTCTAGAACAACACTACAGTCCTGAGTATTCTGTTATCGCGGAGCGTTGCACGTTCAACAAACGCATGCAAAGAAAGGAGAATGCGTCAAAGTCTTCATGAGAGAATTGAAACATCTTGCGCGTTATTGTGAGGTCAAGGCGTTTATAAATGATGCGTTGAGGTATGGACTCGTTGCAGGACTGCGCGACCGAGAGACTCGAAAAATACTCTTCGCAACTGAAAACATAACCTTCGAAAAAGCGTGCAAAATTGCACCTGGAAAAGAACTTGCTGCCAGGCAAACCACGGAGCTACATTCTAAAGCAGAATGCTCGACCGACATTAATGCGGTGAGTAGGAAAACACAAGCAAACACCAGGCCGTCGGCACATGAGAACAAAAGGAGTCAAACGAACACCACTTGTTATCACTGTGGGAAAGGGCACGATGCAGAGAAGTGCTGGTATCGCAACGCAAAGTGCCGCGCGTGTGCTAAAACGGGCATCTGCAAACGATGTGTCGAGAAAAGAAAAACCGTCCGGTGAACTACGCTGAAGCGACAGACGAGGAATCGGACGATTCCCAAACGTATCACGTCATGATGTGTGCTACAGATGGGAAACGAGACTACAAAGTGTCTTTGCTGATGGAAGGGAAGCCTATTTCTATGCTTTTGGATACGGGCACAGCTGTCACATTCATGCCTGAAAGTACGTTCAAGCAATGGTTTTCGCAAACTGCATGCAAACTAACAAAGGCAGTGTTGAGAACTTATACAGGACAGCCTGTAAAGCTGAGAGAACAGGCGACCGTAACCGTTTAGCATAACGGCTGCAGAACAGAGCTTTCGCTACATATAGTACAGGACCAGGGCAAGGCTATGCCTACGCTTTTAGGGCGAGATTGGCTTGAAAAGTTGCAACTTGACTGGAATACCCTCAGTGCTGTCCCACAAAGCGCAGATGTCAGTTCTCTGCGGAAAAAAATTTCAGAGGTCTTCCGTCGACACCGGATATAGTTCGCAACTTCGAAGCCAAAATAGCCATAGACCCAAATGCTACGCCTATGTTCTGCCAAGCCAGGTCTATGCCTTTTGCTACTAAAGAGGTAGTCAGCGAAGAAATTAATCTTAAAGAAAGTAATTACGAGCAAGTGGGCGACTTGCATCGTACCAGTTCCGAAGCGTGGAAGCGGAATAAGAATTCGCGGAGATTACAATGTAACAATCAATCGAGTACTCAACACTGATTGCTATCCACTACCACTTCATGAGGATTTATATTCGATGCTAGCTGGGGGCAAATTATTTCGCTTGCTGGACTTATCCTCGGCGTACCAGCATTTGCCTCTCAGTGAAGAGTCCAAGCCACTGCTCACGATAAACACGCATCAGGGCTCATACGAATTCCAAAGACTTCTATTTGGAATTGCGAGTGCACCGGCCTTATTTCAGGCTGTGATGAACAAAGTCCTAGAAGGAATTTCTAACGTAGGATGCTATATAGACGACGTCATCATCACTGGTCACAGTGCAGAAGACTGCTACGCAACTGCCACAAAAGTCCTGAAAGCACTCAGCGACCACAACATCACGCTGAAGGAAGAAAAATGCAAATTTTTTCGCGATTCTGTGGTTTACTTCAGGCACAAGGTCTTGGAGGAGAGCATGTACCCCACCGCTGAAACAATAAAAGCAGTGCGACATGCACCAGAGCCAAGTAACATAACCGAATTGAAGGCCTACTTGGGTCTTGTAAACTTCTATGGCAAATTCTTGCGGAATTTGGCAACTGTGGTAGTACCAATTTATGAGCTTCTTCAAAAGATTGCAAGTGGGAATGGGCGCCACAGTGCAAAAAGGCATTCAAAGAAACCAAGTAAATGATTCTGAACAGTGAAGTACTTCTTCTACGACGACACAAAACCAATCGGACTTGGTTGGGATTCTTCCGCTTACGGCGTGGGAGCTGTGATTTTCCACGAAATGCCTGACGAAACCGATCGACCGATCGCATTCCCTTTGCGCACAATAACCAGCAGTGAACGCCACTATGCTCAAGGGGAAAAACAAGCCCTTGCACTCATATTTGGGCTGCGACGATTTCGTCGCTACTTGTATGGCCGAAAGTTCAGACTATACACCGAGCATCAGCCGCTTCTTGGGCTTCTTCAACGCGATAAGCCACTGCCATCATTAGCCGCTGCACGAATGCAGAGATGGGCACTGACGATGACAGCATATCAGTACGATCTCAAGTTCCGGAACGGCAAAAAAATGGAAGTCGCTGACGCGCTATCACGGCTCACTGTCTACACGTTTTGGGAACGACGAACCGGAGTGATTAGCTGGTTTCGACGCAACCCCGATGATAGCAAAAGACTTTGCTCGAGAAAGAAAACGAGACACTGTTCTAACACATGTTTTAGGCTGCGTTCTTTCAGGATGGCCACAGCATTACTCTGAAGAACTGCGACCATTTTTCATACACAAAGATCACCTGTCTGCAGAGCAGGGGTGCTTGACTGGGAACAATCGGGTGATCGTGCCAGAAATTTTTGCATGCTCATGTTCTCTGAATGCTGCACGAGGGACACCCAGAAATGAGTCGTATGAAGATGCTTGCACGGTCGCACGTGTGGTGCAAAGACGTAGAATACGTAAAAAAACCGTCCGGAATTTTCAAGTCTACCAAATCACTCGTCCCGCAAAGTCGACAGGTCCTCTACAACCCTGGCTGTACCCAACAAAGTCTGCTAGAGGATTCACGTCGACTACACTGTCAAAGACAGTGTAAATTTACTCGTTCTTGTAGACGTGTACTCTGAGTGGGTTGAAGTCTTTGTCATGCCATCGACTACAACCACAAGAACCTTGAAAAAACTGGACACGTTATTCGCCGCGTGCACCTACCCTGAAGAAATTGTTACCGTCAATGGTCCACAGTTAACTTTGGATGACTTTGAAATGTTCTTGAGGCAGAAGGGTATCAATCATACTAGGATCTCTCCTTGTCATGCCGCTTCTAATGGAGCAGCAAAAAGACTGGTAAGAACGACCAAGGAAGCTCTGTTGATGCAGGTTCTGAGCGATCAACATGCTCTAGTGAAAAATACAGTACAAGAACGTCTCAACAAATTTCTTTTTTTCTATAGGAACACCCCACACTCGATGACTTCCCGGACGCCTGCTGAAGTTTTTCTTAGGCGCCTGCCCCGAATTACATTGTCTATTCTTAAACCAAGCTTTGCAGGAGACATGACGGAACACCTGAGACAAGAGATGGAGCTACGTAATCGCCAAAGAGGACCCGCTGAATTTTTCTCCGTGGGAGACAGAGTGTACGTAAAAACCACACGTGGTGAGCTGGTATCATGGCAAGAAGGTACTGTTTAGCATGTTGTCAGCCATGTCACGTAGATGATTAGGGTTCAATGGTGACTACAGTTGATTGATTCGTGGGGTTTAACGTCCCAAAACCACCATATGATTATGAGAGACGCCGTAGTGGAGGGCTCCGGAAATTTCGACCACCTGGGGTTCTTTAACGTGCGCCCAAATCTGAGCACACGGGCCTACAACATTTCCGCCTCCATCGGAAATGCAGCCGCCGCAGCCGGGAATCGAACCCGCGACCTGCGGGTCAGCAGCCGAGTACCTTAGCCACTAGACCACCGCGGCGGGGCAGGTGACTACAGTTCACTCAAGTGGATCACTCGCGACAGAAGAAAACTAGCGTATGAATCGAAGTCCCTAGTGATGCGGCATCCACAACTGGTACGCAGAATGATGGAGGAATCCACCCAGGAGGATCAAAAGTGCCAGGAAGCCTTTTGCAGGATTCGTCTTCTCGATAGGTATTTTCAAAAGGCAACGTGTCAAGCGAACCTTGGCCAAAAAGACAAGATTCAACTCAGGCAACCTCATCAGAGTTAAGAGATTCCCGCGAACAACCAGACTCCCCAGGTCCTACCAACAGAACCACCTCTAGACGCGTCATCAGGTACAGAAAGAGGGAATGCAGGGCTTAACAAGACCGAATCTAGCTCCCCAGCAGTTGAGCAGCCTATTCCTACAGGCAACGAGTCATCGTCAGCATTACCGCGACAAGGCACACGCGTGAAAAATCCTCCTAAGCCATACGCTGCAAATGACTTCACGAAATAGCACGTTGAAATAAATGACTGTTGTTTCACTAAGAAGGTAAGAGTGTGATATTGACTATCAAAAGAGCCATGACGTAAGACCTTCGTCACAATAATGCGCTTTAAAAGCAGAGGAATCCTTCAATGAAGATGAATTCGTTTTTGTCTGCTCCCGGCGTATATGTCTTTCCTCTTTCCTCGTCCACAATAGTACAGTAATGATATCCTTAATGAATGGCCAGGAAAGCTGAAATTCGAAGGTGGCTATATATTGTTACAGAGAACAAACTATATATTTTTACAGATTACAGAGAACAGAGAACGCTATAGAGAACAGACGCATTCAGCAGTTCATCAGCATTCTGTAAACGACAACATTCGGTATATGTGCCACGTGAGTATATATTTTTACAGATTACAGAGAACAGAGAACGTTATAGAGAACAGACGCATTCAGCAGTTGATCACCATTCTGTAAACGACAACATTCGGTATATGTGCCACGTGAGGCTGTGACTGTGCCACCACCTTCTACGACCCCTTGGCAATCGATGGTTAGTGCAGCAGCTGTTGAGTACAGTAAGCCCCCACAGCCAAGGAGAGCACCACGCTTGCCAGCTCCTCGCCATGACCGACGCCCCCAGCGTCCGCCTTCTTCGCGACGCCCGGTCTATCCCTATGATATACGGAACGAACCAACCCACTACGCCAGGGAAGACGATGTTCGATTCATTGACGAACAAAGAGAGTTTCGACCTCTCGCAGTTTGCTACTCCTGTGGTGTACCAGGACATATTTCGCGATTTTGCAACCGTCGAAGTGTAGCCCCATGGTATGGCTACCCACCACACTTTGCACGGCCTTCCGAACGACTTCGCGATGACCCGCGAGCAACGTACTATGGCCCACCACAACACTTCACACGATCGTCTGATCGACCGCAGGACGACCCTAAGGCAACACACCTGCTGCATCGCGATGACTACTGGACACGTAGCTTCCGGAACCACTCCCCTACATCTGACAGGAGCTTGACGCCTCCACCGCCTCATGTTCCCCGTTCTCCTTCACCACGGCATCGCAACACGTCTTCTTTGCCACAGGAAAACTAGCAAGCGCGGCCAATGGAGGTGAGGTCACCGGAGAGGTGCTAATGTCAGAAACACCTCCTGTGTTGATGCTCAAGAACAAAGTACGTGTTTTTGTTGACGGTGCGCCTGTGATGGCTTTGGTGGATACGGGGGCAACCATTTCGGTCATGAGTGCGTGGTGTAAAGATACCTTCGGGCGGAAGGTTTTATTTAGGTGGAATCAAGCTTCGAAGTTTTGCGGAGTGAGTGGTGAGGCACTGCATCCTGTTGGTGTGTGTCACGCTAACGTATTTCTCGGGGGCCGCGTTATCCCTATGGAATTTGTGATTATTCCGCAGGCGACACATGATGTTAATTTGGGTATGGACTTTTTGAAGGAGTGTGATGTGACTGTCGACTGCCGCACAGAGACAATTGTCTTGAGTGATCACGTTCCGCCAGCACTCTTGGAAAACCCCGTGGATGGTGAGACGGCATTGTGTGTCTGTGGTGACACTATCATACCACCGTTATCAACCGTTCGTGTACCTGTTGGTTGCAGCGACAGCTATTCCGTCAACTTTGATGCCAACGTAGAACCAGTGTACACCAACTGCATAAAAAAGAATGTGTTGATCCCACATTGTGTGGTGTCGATCAGACGTAGACGCGCTGGTTTATGGACTGTCAATTGCTCTACAGAACCCGTGATGTTACCAGATGGTCTAAAGTTAGCCGTCGTCAGTGGACAACATGAGGCCTTACTGGTGACCGAGCTTAGAGATGCGCCGGAAGAGCATCGTAGTCACAGTTTTGAAACGGCTCTTCTGTCAATGGTGAATAAGTCGCTGAGCACAAGTGAACGCTGAACATTGGTCAATGTACTTTCGAAGCACGTCTCTGCATTCGACTTTGCGCAGAAAGACAAAGCGCCCCTAATCCCTGCTTCTCGGACATGTCACACTATCAACACGGGTTTGGCCAATACGATTAGACAAAAGCCATACCGTGTTTCACCATGCCAGCGGCGCATTATTAATGAGCAGGTGAACGAAATGATTGAAAATGGTATCATTCAAGAGCCGGTAATTCCATGGGCAGCTTCAGTAATTATCGTTAAAAAGAAAGACGGATCCTGGAGATTTTGCGTCGATTAGCGCAGATTGAATGCTCTATAACAAAAAAGACGTGTACCCACTTTCACTTATTGATGATGCCATAGACTGTCTGCATTCGGCCTCTTACTTTTCCTCTGTAGACTTAAGATCGGGCTACTGGCAAATTTCCATGCATCCTGACAATAAAGAAAAGACAGCTTTTGTAACCCCTGACAGCCTTTTTGAATTCAACGTGATGCCATTTGGACTGTGCAACGCACCAGCGACGTTCGAGCGATTTATGGACACTGTTCTTCGTGGCTTGAAGTGGAACATTTGCATCTGCTATCTCGACGACGTCGTCATCTTTGGCCGCACCTTCAGCGAACACAATTCACGTCTGGATGCAGTACTGACTTGCATAAGAAACGCTGGCCTTGTTCTTAACTCAAATAAATGCCACTTCGGAGAACGACAAACCCTTGTTCTCGGACACCTAGTCGATCAGGAGGGCATCCGTCCAGATCCCCAGAAGACGGCAGCCGTTGAAACATTCAATGTGCCGTGCTCTGTGAAGGAGCTCCGCATTTTTTGGGGCTTTGCTCCTATTTTCGCCGCTTTATATCCAAATTTGCCGATGTCGCGTATCCGCTGACATGTTTGCTACGGAAGTATACTCCCTTCGAGTAGACTCCAGAGTGCGACTCCTCTTTTCGTCCACTGAAGTTCCTCCTGACGTCGCGGCCTGTTCTATAACACTTCAACCCACCAGCTCCAACCGAACTGCACACAGATGCCAGCGGCATAGGAATTGGTGCCATCCTAGTTCAACGCTATGGTAACCACGAGCACGTGATTGCATACGCAAGTCGCTCCTTGAGTAAGCCCGAGCAGAATTACACTGTCACAAAACAAGAATGCCTCGCGGTAGTATTTGCGATTCAGCGCTTTCGGTCTTACTTATATGGACGCCCTTTACAGTCGTCACCGACCACCACTCATTGTGTTGTCGTCAACCTTCGGGATCCTTGCGGCCGTCTAGTGCACTGGGCACTTCGGCTCCAAGAGTATAACTTCATAGTCTCATACAAAAGTGGTCGACGACACGCCGACGCAGATTGCCTTTCGCGCATGCCACTGAGCACTACAGAGTGTGACGCCGATGACATCGATCATCTCGTAGCTTCTGTGTCACCAAAGTTTCCCGACCTCAGTACTTTCAAAGATGAACAGCGAAAGGACCCCAGGCTATCATCGCTTCGCACAGCTCCTACGCCATGCCATTTCTGTGTACGCAACGGACTCTTATATAAGAACTTTTCCAGCACTGGCGCACGTTTCCTCCTGGTAGTGCCAGAAAGCCTTCGGACAGCGATTTTAGGTGTTATGCACGACGATCCTACGTCCGGACATTTAGGTTCTGTGCAGACGCTTTACCGTGCTAAGGAACGCTTTTATTGGCCAGGAATGCGACAGTCACTTGAGGCGTATGTGGCCAGCTGCACACAGTGTCAACGCCACAAACGCCCGTATACTGCTACGGCTGGTCTTCTACAGCCCTTGCCACCTCCAAGCACACCTTTCCAACAGGTGGGCATTGACCTCATGGGCCTTTTTCTAAAGTCGTCTAAGGGCAATCGCTGGATAACTGTATGTGTCGATTACGTCACGCGCTACTGCGAGATGGCGGCCATACCAACCACAACTGCCAGCGACGTCTCTGTGTTCCTGCTGCAGCACGTTATCCTCCGACATGGCCCACCTCACGTGATCATCAGTGATCGTGGGCGACAATTTACGGCAGATATAGTAGAAGAGCTGATTCGATTGAGTGAGTCCCGCCTTCGTCACTCGTCGCCATACCATCCGCAAACAAATGGGCTCACGGAGCGCACCAACCGAACAATTGTAAACATGCTCTCTATGTATGTGGCATCCGACCACAAGAACTGGGATGACGTGCTACCATTATGTACGCACGACCGCCACGGCACACACTCGAGACAGTTTTGCCATTCTCGGCGCACGAGAATCTTTCAAACACCGAAATCCTCTGCCTTGCAGAAGAGTCGCGTCGTATTGCTCGTCTACGCACTTTGGCATCACAGGAAAAATCGAAGGTACGCTATGACGTCCGCCACCGGCCTGTAACTTACCATCCAGGCGACTTAGTGTGGCTGTGGACTCCGGTACGAAGACGCGGGTTATGGCAAAAGTTCTTGGCCACATACAACGGACCGTTTGTCGTTCTCGACAAAATCACGGATGTCACATACACAATAGCTCGCCTCACGAGAAGTGGTAGAAGAGCCGCTAAAACCCAAGCAGTCCATGTCGCTCGACTGAAGTTGTACACACCAAGGTGAATCGGTTACCTCGCCCGGCGGGCTTCGTCTGCGAAGGGAGGAATGTTACGCGTGCTTTGGAAGAAAACGAAGATGGGTGAACATGCTGGCTGCCCCAAGCTGGAGGAAGAAGATGACGACGACACGGCGATCATCAACCTGTTGGCCGCTTCGGCGCTTCTCTTCGCGACCAAAATAAACGGCCCCCTTCAGCCGTATACGTCCTGGTCCTCCTTACCATATATATATATATATACCATATATTATATATATGTTACCATATATATATATATATATATATATATATATATATATATATATGGTAACCATTCACTCCGACGAAGGCAGGCCCACCTGCCGAAACGTTTGTAAAACTAGTGTTTTTTCGCACGTTTGTCGACCCTTTTTTTACCGTATATATATATATATATATATATATATAGGTAGTTATACAGACAAACAGATAGATAGATAGGGAGGTAGATATGCAGAAAGACAGATAGATATATAAATAAATGTGCTGAAAGTCACCGAAATTCGCTAAAAATGCTTTGTATTTATTGATCATTCATTTATTTAATGTGCCCAGACAAGAAGAGATCAGTGCAGAATGCGAAGAATCAAAAGACAAGATGAAGAAAATAGAATTCCGGCAAAAGAATGATCTTGAGCATCTTTCATAGACATATCGTGATTTTGGTATGTTAAACCCCACACATCAAAAAGTATGCACATCTCTGCAAACGGCTTTCTGATAGAAGGTAAAATGACGACTTTCTACATTGTGGAAAAACTATATCAATACAGTGCAAGGCTCAGATAAGAGCAATCATCTTGGACTATGAAAAACTTCAACATCAAAAAAGTTAACAATCTAACCTTGTATTCTGTGAATATTAGGGTGTTGAAAGAACTTGGCAGGTACATGAAACGGTAGATTCTCTGGATAACTTACACGGAATCAGAAAATAATACAGCAGAGAAGTATTCGGCTCCATATTAAACCACAAACTATTTTGTAAAGCAATAAGAGGCCATCAAACTTTTTCTCGGCAGTTAGGTGATGGCAGTGAAAATAATCCAGCAGTACTAAACGAGATCTACAGAGGTTTTTGCAAAACGATGGCTGTATATACTTCTGAATAATTCTCGTAAACCGCTCAATTGCGTTAATGCTGGATTCAGCAATGCAGTTCGAGACCACAGATGCACACTCAAGTTCGGGTAGCCATTTTGAGGGGTACAGTTTGTGTAACGCTGTAGAACTGAATTCTCGAGGGATAGTGCAAATAGCCGACACAATGAACTCCTTGCATGACAGCACGTTCAGTGTGGTGAAGGAAAATTTAGCATGCTACTTAAAACAACACCAAGGTCACTGATCTCAGAAACCTTACATTGGATTATGGTATTGACACAGTATCTAAATTAAACAATGAATGTTGTAGGACTGCGGTAAGATGTGTTTGCGCTGCTGTTTATGGTTTACTTTCATTTATGGGTCCGTAAGCTTGGGGAGGCATGTCAGTCATCGCGCTGCTATTTGCTCTAGCTCGCAGCATTGCTTTCAAGGCACTCAGTTGAAGCTCATTTGTCCGGATGAGCCATGAACGCACAGATACGGCTGTAATACTCCGCTCAGATTACGAAGCGTTTCGAGTTCCTGTTAACTCAGGAAAAATACCTCCCCCAATGGGCAAAAAACGAGATGGAATGACAAGACGTCCCCCTGATTGCCTCATGGCACTGGCAGTGGGCACATAAATGGGCCTATTCCGAGACCCAGCGTGGCAGCTGACTTCTCACTGTGGTTCGGTTGTGACCCAGTTGTATGTTGTTCTCGCCCTTACAAGGCGACGTGCGTGACGAAACCGCGAGAACCACCTTTAACCTATCGTCCCGGTCAAGTACACTATAAGAAAAAAGTTAGTATTCAGTTAGTAAACGCTTGTGTTTACTACTTTCTGAAAACTTTTACTACCTTCGCAGCATATTTGTACTAACCACCAGCTAGTACAGGTTATAACTTAAGCCGTTAATAATTAAGGAAGGTTTATGAGTGTTTTGACTAAGCAAGTACAAAGCTACCTACCTTGCCAGATATATCGTAGATTCCTCAGTAAATTTGCTTTAATTGTGACATCGTATGCAACCCCGCAGGGGCGTCTGTGAAAGCAGGCGTTTGGTTTGTAGCGACACCATGGACCCGAGCTGACGGGGGGGTTTCGACTCCCGCCCACGCCCAGCCGTGCATGGCTTTGCCGTGTCCGGGGAAAAGGGGATCCTGGAGGTTGAGCCGACGCCGGGTAAATGGACCTTTGAGGCCTCCCGGCAGAGGCAACACAACCCTTTGGGCCCGGCTTCACGTAGACGGCACTCTGGGCTGACCCGCTCCGGGGAAATCGGCAGTCGACTTTTCCTATTTATCTCCCCCTAACCTTCGTCTTTATCTCTCACTTTCTATTTGTCCTGTCATCTTGTCTCTTCCGTTTACTTCAGAATTTCCTGGCGGTGAGGGTTAACCTGATGTACCTATCCAACCTAGGATAATTATAACAGGTTATAGTGGCGATTTATGGCTGGTGTCTCCAAGTGGTTCCTTTCAAGCTTGTAGCGTCCTCTTGTTGGGCTCAGTGGTGGGTGGCCGCCATCGCCACCGTACTTTATAGTATTTTTATGGCAAAAGCTTTCCCCCTCCTTCCTGATCGCTCCCTGAAAAGGTGTCGCACCGAAGACACTTTTATGCCCAACACACCAAAGCCGACATTCCCAAAGTACAATCTTATCCACAGTCAAAACAAAAAAGACAGTACGAGCCGTTTCACCTTTCCTCGTTTCCAAACCTCTCACAGAGGCATTAGGCCCAGTTTATAAAGGGACAAAGATGGGAAGTGGCGATCTTCTTCTGGAGGTTCGTGACAAAGCTCAGTATGAGAAGTTGTCTAAGCTTGTAGCGATTGGGGAAACCCCTGTTTTGGTGGGCCCACACAGGTCCATGAACACTGTCCGTGGCGTTATTTCCGATGATGACCTTACTGAGCTTTCTGAAAGTGAGCTGCTCGAAGGTTGGCAGGACCAGAACGTGGTAAACGTTTAGAGAATAACAATAAGGCGCAACAACAAACTGACTACTACAAAACACGTAATAATTACCTTCGGAACAAGCGACCTACCAGAATCAATCAAAACCGGCTATTGTAAGCTCCGTGTGAGACCATACATTCCCAACCCTTGTCAATGTTTCAAGTGGCAACGTTTCGGTCATGGTTCGCAGAGTTGCAGAGGGCGCACCACTTGCGCAAAGTGTGCATCCATGCAACACACATCTGGTGACTGCACCTCAGAAACAACCTATTGTTCGAACTGTGAAGGAGATCACGCTGCCTACTCGCGATCATGCCCCGCATGAAAAAAAGAGAAAGAAATAGTAGAACTTGAGGTAAAATTCAATCTCTCATTTCAAGAAGCACGCCAACGTTTCGCACTACCCAACCCATCTTATCCCTCCTTCGCAGATGTGACGCGCCACTTGTCTCTGCACCCGCGAATGTCACACAGTGTGTGGCCGTGGTCGTGCCACCAGCGCCCCTGTCAGGAGCAGCCTGTACTGCTCCGCACCTGAAAAAAACGGACTGGTGGACCCACGTGTCTGTTGAACCTCGGACAACTGCAAGCGCAGTTACGTCCGAAACTTCTATGACCATGCCTGCCGAGCAGGCACCATCCACCACCTCACAAGAGGTGATGAATACAAGTCCCACTCCTCCGGCACCTCAGACGCCGAAGGATAGGCGCAACTCCTTAGAGCGCGCCAAAAAAGAAAAACCTCGAATCAAGTGGCCCCCAAAAGGCCCTGTAACGTAACGCAACACTTTTCTACACACAGCACCACACAACATTAAATGACACAAATACTACAGTGGAACGTCAGAGGACTGCTGAGAAACATCGACGATATCCAGGAACTTTTACACAAACACACACCTAAGGTGCTGTGCGTACAAGAGACACACCTGAAACCTACACACACCAACTTTTTATGTCTTGACGTTACTTTTAGGAAGGACCAGAACGAACCTAATGTGCCATCAGGTGGTGTTGTCATTATAGTTAATCAAGGGTTTGCATTCACACACCTACCACTGAAAACATACCTTGAGGCGGTGGCTTTTCGAGCAGTTCTTTCGAATAAGCTCGCCACCATGTGCTCTCTCTACATACCTCCACAACAACGTCTTGAAAAGCAGGAATTCGAGTCTCTCATAGACGCACTTCCAGAACCTTATATTCTCCTTGGAGATTTTAATGCACATAGCAATCTATAGAGTGACTCTCGCTGCGATGCTCGAGGTCACCTCATTGAACAGTTCTTTTTTTTCTTCATGTGCGTGCCTGCTGAATTGAAAAGAGCCAACATATTACAACATCGCTAACAATACGTACTCAACAATAGACCTCAGAATAACATCCCCATCACTCCTGCCTCTACCTAAATGGCAAGTCAGTAATAATTCATACGGTAGGCACCATTTTCCTATCGTTATCAGCACATCAATAACAACTACATTTTCTGCACAAGTTTACAAATGGCTCACCGACAAAGCAGATTGCGAAAAGTTTCAAAAATTGACTCTACTACCTTGGACGGACATGGCGGCGTTGAGCATAGAGGATGCTGTGCGCTATTTTACAGCTTTCTTGGTTGATGCAGCAACAAAGCGTTTTCCCCAAACATGAGGACCGTCAAGCAAACGGCGAGTCCCATGGTGAAATAATGAGTGTCGTAATGCGTACAAAGTACAAAATAAGGCTTGATAGTTGCTTAGAGACTCACCTACAGCCGAGAATTTTATAAACGTTAAGAAGATCAAGTCGCAAGGAAGGAGGGTGCGCCGACAGGCGAGAAGAGAAAGTTGGCATAAATTCTTATCAGGCATTAACTCATACACAGATGAGGCGAGAGTCTGGAACATGGTTAGTTAGGTAGCAGGACGACAAGTACACACACTTCCTCTAGTGAACACACAAAAGGAGAGCTTGGAAGACCAAGAAAAAGCTCTTGGGGTGCACTTCCAACAGGTCTCCAGCTCATCACACTATAGTAAAGCGTTCTGACGATACAAAACCAGAATAGAAAAACATAGATTAGAGCGCAAACCCACAACACATGAGACATAAAATGAAGATTTCTGTTTGGCTGAACTACAAACCTCACTTACCTGCTGCAATAAATCTACCCCAGGCCCGAACCGTGTGGCATATGAAATGTTAAAACACCTGCCAACTGAAACCCAGTGAGCTCTCCTCTCTCTGTACAATGCGATATGGTCTTCCGGCGAGCTACACCTCAGCCAGGAAGGAAGCTATCGTTATCTCAATTTTAAAACAAGGCAAGGACCCAGCCTTAGTTTCCAGCTACAGGCCAATATCATTAACCAGCCGTCTTTGCAAGGTCTTCGAAAAAATATTTAACAGGCGCCTGATACACTTCCTTGAAATAATGGCCTACTTGACCCATACCATTGTAGGTTTCGAGAGGCTCGGTCCACCACTGACTACCTTGTCCGTATTGAGAAACAAATTCACGACGGTTTTGTTCATAAGCAATATTTTTTCTGTTTTCCTTGATATGTAAAAGGCATATTACACTACTTGGGGCCTTGGCATATTGCAAGACCTGTCACTATTAGGTGTGCGGGGTAGAATGCTGTCAATCATCGAAAGCTACTTGTCCAACCGAACATTCCGTGTCCGAGTTGGCACTGTCTTATATCGAATATTTGTTCAAGAAGCAGAAGTGCCACAAGGAGGTGTATTGAGCTGCACACTTTTCATAGTTAAAATGAATTCCTTGCACCTGTGTCGCCCACGTAATATACTTTACTTCATATATGTCGATGATGTACAGATTGGTTACAAATTATGCAACATCTCAATGTGCCAACGTCAAGTTCAACTAGGGTTGAACAAGGAATCTCAATGGGCAAATGAGAATGGTTTTATACTCAACGCGCCAAAGAGTACTTGCGTCTTGTTCAGCCGAAAGAGGGGCCTCCATTCAGACCGTGACAATACCTGCATGGTCAACCTCTGCCAGTGAAGAACGAGCACAAGTTTGTTGGTCTCATATTAGACACTAAACTAACTTTCATCTCACACAACAAGTATTTAAGGGACAGGTGCTGAAAAACAATGAACACTTTGAAAGTGTTGTCATGCACCACATGGGGTAGTGACACGAAATATGGAATGAATTTACACAAAAGCCTCGTACGCACACCACTGGATATCAGTGCTATAATATATCAGTCGGCCACATCATCAGCCTTGAAAATTTTCTACCCAGTTCACCATCTATGCATTCGCCTCTCTACGGGTGCTTTCCGAACTAGCCCTGTGGAGAGCCTGTACGTGGACCTGAATGAATAGTCGCTCCACCTACAAAGACGTTTCCTGTCCTTTTTGTACTTTTTAAAGGTGAAGGCTTCACAGCCACGCATTATATCATTGTTCACATGTCTAGTCTTTCTAAATGGCGCTCTTTGGCCATCAATTGGCCCTTGCGCCATTGAAAACCACTCATCATCATCACTATCATCATCACATTGTATGCAATATTTAGGCAAGTTGTAAATGTATTGACTACTTTGTTATAGAAGGCTCCTGCTACGTAGTGACACACAAATAAGTAAATAGAAAAGGACAAGATGATACATAGAGTACAATAATTATTTTATAAGTTTTGTAACTGCTAGTCAGTGTGTGGTGTGTGGTCTCAAAGCAGGGGTATATATAGTCTTCTAGCTGCTGCTACAGTATAATTCTGCTATGTTAAGTCCTGAAAATTTACTGCTGCATGTGTACTCGTGATCCACTCATATTAGTTCTCGTACAATAATTAGTATATTATCATGTGAGTATGATAATAATATGCTCATATGAGTTCATATGAGCATATAGGATTCACTTAGGATCATACGTATGTGAATACGATTTGATCATAAGTTCATGTCGTCAATTTCTACGTGTATGTTGCTGTGATGCGCACTTACCCCAGTACAGTTACTTGACGTAATTAAAAGCCATTATTATTTTCGACGGCCATGTCAATTCGTTTTCTAATCCCATAATTTTGTAATAGAATCATATTGATATGGCCATGCACACGAACATCGCGAACCTCAATCGGCAGGGCTTATTAACAATATAGTAGAGAACTAACCACTTGAGTCAGCACTATTGCCTTACGAACTAGGTAGTAATTTTAACTACCGAACGACGTAGTGTTTTTACCCAGTCTGTTAGAATTTGGGCTAGTGTCTGTTACGAGCCTAACGAGGTAGTGCCTTTCAATAGGGTTACTTTGACTAGTTGCATTTACTAGCTGGTTAGTGAATTCTGTGAGATGTAACGGGCTAGTACTTGGTGAATATACCAACCTTTTTTCTAAGAGTATAGGGTAGCTCTCGGAAGCAGGCGGTGCCATATATTCGTACTGTCGCATCTGCGTGTCTTCGACTGTTTCCATGTTTATTCTGGCAAAGACGCTCGTAAGTAAAACCACGTAGGGTCCGCGAGCGGTTTCTCTTATGGCGCACAAGAGACAGGCAGATTAGTGCCCCGTCCACAAGAAGTTGACGTGTCTCTAGGGAAGCCGTTCCTTAGCGGCAAACCCCAGTACTTGTAGCTCTAAGTCAGTACATGTAGCTCTAAGTCTCCAGTACGTGTAGCTCTAATTGTGTGCCGCTGAGCTAACCTTTGTTTCCATGACTTTTGACCGTTTTGATTTATTTACAATTTGGTTGAGTTATTTGGGAAGAGGGCATGGGCCAGCATGTACAGGAAAGTCGCGTCCTTTTAGCGGGTTTTTGATTGACCAAGTGTACAGTCCTAATAGAGGACAAGCAGGTGATGATTCC
Organism: Rhipicephalus annulatus; assembly: GCA_013436015.1. NCBI lineage: Eukaryota > Metazoa > Arthropoda > Arachnida > Ixodida > Ixodidae > Rhipicephalus > Rhipicephalus annulatus. The sequence goes on from WOVY01009850.1 coordinate 450,191, forward strand.
ACGAGAGTTGTGTTAGGGTGGAGCACCGAGGGAAGAAGAAGTCCCGAAGTTGCGCCGAGTGATCTGAACTAGGCTTGAGGTGTTAGGCACCGTCGGCTTTGCCTAATACCGTCGGGTCAACCGACAGGAGACGGTTCATTTCCAAAGCTTGCCTTTTTTTTGGAAAACATAGTCTTTTTTGAGACCTTTGAAGCAAATATTTACATCTGTCTGCCTCTACATCTGTGTGTTTTTCCCCCTACCGGTAACCTGAAAGCCACCAGATGATGCCCCGAACGTCCGACCCCATCTACAACGCCCACCAATAGGCTCACGATTCAGCGTTCACACTTGTGCAATTGTCAATTAAAACCAGTCATTGCGCATATCTTAGGCACAATAACAACTCGGTAATATTCTGCATGTGCGTATTTTACTAGAAAAAGCTTACAGAAGTAGTTTTATGGATTGTAGCGTTTATCACGCTGCGCTGACCATGCAACACTTGCGTGAAAAGGAGAGTGTTTTGAAGGCTTTGATAAGACAACACGGTGGTGGCACCCTACCCGTTGCCTTGTGTTCTATATCTTTTCACCTCCGAGACGGGCACGCAAATCGCGTGCTTTGTTTTCCAAGATGACTGGATGACTGCCAAATAGCACTCATGTATCACGTGTGACCTGACTTGATGCGCTCGTTCGCCTCCGCTGCACGCTCGAGGCACTGTAGCGCAGCGCCTCCAGAATACAATTCACAATTTTTTACACACAACATCAAATAAAGTTTTGTTTACTCTCTCTAGTAGCAAGACTATCGTCTTTCGACAACATTTGCCTTGCAACATGCAGATAAGCAGCTAAATGTTTTTCCTAATTTTATGTCCGTACTCATGCAGATTCTTTACAGTCTGTAAATACAAGTTTTTCAGCTCTGCTAGAACTTTTCCAGCGTTTTGAGTATCTTCAAGGGACCATCAGGTCGATCGCAACTATTTTCATAGTGGCAGCACATAACGTTCTCCCACCTTGCTATACCCCCTCGGGTGGTGCGTGTCAGCAAGGTGCCAAATGAATTCTTCTGGCGCAGCCGACAGGATTAGCTTGCGGGGGACGAAGTTGAAAGAAAACATAGTGTGACAACGATAAACAAAGTACGGGTGAAGATAGCGATAGCTAATCGTGCCCGTACCAACGAACACTGCCGCAAGTAGCTGTGGCAACTGGACGTGCAGGTAGCCTGGTCTTGCTGGAAGACATCGAGGAGCGACTGGAACAAGGTAGCCCAGTGCGACTCATCACTGGCAGCAAACCATGACTCCACCATGATGCGAAGATGGTCGATTCTCGGTCATAGGAGACGAAAAGTGGCAGCAAAACACAGCGAGTAGCTTCGGCGTCATTTTCTTTCATTGCTGAGTTCGTGTTCGATCCGAAGAAAATGTCTCTTGTGGTGGCAGGATTGGTCCGCCATGCCACTGCGCCATATATAACGGGCAGGGTGGACGACACAGAAGAAATGCGTGATTCTCCTGCGTAGATAAAGGAGCTCAATGTCAAAGTGGCAGAAGAGCTCCGCAGAACGCTCCTAGCAGAGCAAGAGTTACCATTGTTGGGGATGGCAGCAATGGACTCGTTTGCCACTTCCCCATTATTAACGCCTGTGGTCTTCAACGTTGCGTAAATAAGCTAAATTTGGCAAAGATAAAGGCCACTGAGCTGAAACTCGAAATAGAGGCACAGGGCGGGAAAGCGGGAACAGAGGTCATGGAGTATAACGACGCTGCTGACAGTAACCCCCGATCACAGAAGGCTCGGTGATACTGACTGGGAGGAGTAACCTCAGGATGCTAACGTGGGAAGAAAATTGCAGGGCATAGGGCCACTCGGCCATCCACTACACAGTAGTCCTTGCAGTGGCGAGCTGACGAAAGCCACATCATTGCATTAAGCCCTGCAGCGCAGTCGCCACACACTGGTCAGTAAACCACACCCTTCGTTTGTCCCAATGTCGTGGCTGAATCGGTTGAGTCACTCAGTGAGGATATCGTGGTACCAGAGCCCGTCAGATGATCCTGTGGGAACCCGTCGGATGTAGAAAAAGCGATTAGGGCACGGAGAAGATTGGCACCCAGGCGGTGGTAGTCGGGAATCTTCCGCTATGGTGACAGTTGTTGGCAAATATTTTTGTATGGCATCTCCGCGAGGAAGCCACCCGTCCATTGCCGGAAGGATATTTCACACAGTAAAAGACAGGCATTCCGAAGTGACCGGCTGGGTTCGAATCCTGTAAAGTGCAGGTGCGCCAAACACAAAGACTCGCTGCATCACCGCCATGACAGTTGTAGGATCAAGGAATGTGTTAAATTGACTATACTGTCTTATGGTGTTGATGGCAGCTGTGTCTTTACATTAGGTTCACGAGCACTTACGCCTATCTACGCTCCGTAAGTTTGCCCATTGGGTTGACGATCGCGCATGCGACTGTGACACGCGGTCACATTATTTCAGCCGAATTTCGCATAGTCACATGCAATCCTGGGGGCAAATGAAATCATTCAGCCCCAGGGATCATTTGGATGTCGTGAGTTGGATGATTACATGTAAGCTGTTGTGTCAGGAGTCCCGCCTTTTCATTATTACAGCGTTAGCGAGCAGTTTTGCATGTTATGGCTCGAGAGTGACCAGGTTAAGGAAAAGGGGGCCGAAACGGTCAACTTGTGAGTCTGTTATGTGCAGTGCGTGCTGTCAATGAAGCGACTACATCGGACAATAATGAAAAAACGAGTGTTATGTGCCATGTGACGCATTGATGGATCCATTGTGCGAACTCGGCTAGAACACTTGCAAACGGTAATGAAACTGTCGGACATTATACAACAGCGCGTGATAAATAGGACTGCTATTTGTAATTATTTGCTTTTGCGTGCTGACTTTTGTTTTGCGTTTTTTGATGTTGGAAGAGGTAACAGTATGCGATTATTCTGTGACATGTGTAGTAATGTGTGTCTTGTTCTTCAAAACTTTCGCATTGTGTTCAAGGAATTGCATGCGGCATGAATTTTAATATTCATATATTGATGAAATTCTTCGCATGCATTGTAAGAGTTTGACGAGTAGGCGTGTGAAGCGAGCAGCTCTGACATGTTTGTTCAGGTCTGCTAGATATCGCGTTACAGCTGCATGTAGTTTTGCATAGATTTGCTGTATTTAGAAAGCTGGGTAGCTCACTAAACAGCTTTGTCATGCCAGCTGGCGCTGTAGTCTGGTTTACTTCGTTGCTTCACTTTTCTTTTTTGAGCACCGAAAAAACTGGGACATTTTACGTGCTTCCGGTTCAAGATAGCATTGGCGCACGCTGCGGTGGGCATTCTCCTGCTGGGCGTTTCAGCTGTGGCGGTTAATCTGCCTTACACATGCTGGTTGAGCCCAGTCCGTGTTTTATTGTTTACTTCAGTAACACTGTGAACACATTGTTGCGCAGTCTTTGAGAGTGGGTTTAGGACCGCCGTAAGATGTGTTTGCGTGGCAGTTTTCGATTTACTTTAATTTTCTTTGTGCGGTAAGCTTGGAGAGGCATGTCAGCCATCGCTCTGCATTTCGCTCCGGCTCGCAGCATTGCTTTGATGGCACTGATTCGAAGCGTGTCCGTCCGGATCAGTTCAGACCGCACAAACACGGCCGTATACTCGCCTGAGATTAGCTACGAAGTGTTTTGTGTCCCTGTTGACTTTGGAAAAAAATTAAGCCCACGCGGGCAACAAAAGGGGTATGATTACAAACGTCATTATGACGACCGCCTAATTGCCTCATGGCACTGGCAGTCGGCGCATCAATGGGCCTATTACGAGCCCAGAGCGGCGCATTGACTCTTGACTTCGATTCGGCTGTGACTGGCTGCATGCTGTTCGCACGTTTACAAGGCGCTGCCGCATCTGGTGACGTGCATGACGAAACTGCCAGGATCACCATGAACTTTTAGTACTGGTTCGGTACGGTAGCTCTAGGAAGCAGGCGGGCTTGCGACAAGTGCAAGCGGCGCCCTAGGTGTGTATTGTCGCATCGGCATGTATTCGACTGCTACCGCGTTTTTCCTTGCAGGTGAGCTCGTAAGTAGAACCATGTGTGGTCAGCGAGTGGTTCCTCTTACAGCACACAAGTGACAGGCAGATTATTGCCCCGTCGACAAGAAGTTGACGCGTTTCGAGGGAAACCATTCCTATGAACTCAAACCCTGGTACGTGTAGCTCGAATTCCAAAAAATGTGCGCCAATGGGCTGGCCATTGCCTGTATGAATTTTGCTAGTTTTTTTATCTACACTTTTGTTGTTGTATCATTTGAAGAGAGGGCATGAGCGTGCACGAGCATATGTAGGTGGCATCATTCTGGCGAGTTTTTCATCGACCAAGCGACTGTCCTATCAGAGGACAACGAGACGACGATTCAACAAGGGTGGTAAGAGTGGAGCACAGAGAGAGTAAGAAGAGGCCCTGAAGTTCAGCCAAGCAATCTGCGCCGGGCTTGAGGTGTTAGGCATCGTCGGCTCTGCCGAATCCTGTACGGTCGTCCTGCTGAAGATGGTTCATTTTAAAAGTTTCTCTTTTTTTTATGTCCGTACTCACGTAAATTGTTAACAGACTGTAAATACACGTTTTCTCAGCTACACTAGAACTTCTCCAGTGTTCTCAATGCCTCTTCAAGGGACCAGCAGGTCAATCACTTATATGTGCATAGCGGCAGCACATTACGTTCTCCCACTTGGCTATACCAACTCAAGTGGTGCGTCTCGGACGCCGAGTAGACAGAGTTGGTTTGTACACCATCGAAAAACACTGAACTCTACTGATGTTTTGTGAGATATACTCATCAATTTGGTCTTTGAGGCATTCATCAAAACGTTCTTGTTTTGAAGCCTTTTGAAGAAACAACGCTAATCTGTCTGCAGCAAGTGAGAGTGCTTGACTGAATGAATTTCCCTAAATATCTTGATGTGGTTGGCATACAAGAGACAAGAAGAATAAGGGATTGCAAAAGAAACATCGTTAAAGTGAAATAAAAATAAGAGTGGGCTTACTACCGACCCTTGAGAGACCCCACAAATACCTTAATACAAGAAAGACGTTTGGCCATTTACGGCAACCTAACATAAATTATTAAGCAGATGGCTGTGCAGGCGATTCTAAATATATGTCAACATCAACGTTTACTAATTTAACGAAAAACAGTGAGTGGATGACTACGTCAAAACTTTGTTGAGGTCACAGTAGACTTCATCAACATGTTTACTCTGAGAAATTGGTGTGCAGATTTGCGTAATAATACGAACAAGGTTTGTTGTGGTGGTTGAGCGTTCAGGGAGAAAGCCGTCTTGATTAGGAATCGATGAACCTATCACGCTAAATTACAATATGTTGTGAAGAACTAGCTCAAAGATATTCCCGGCTTTGGCGGCTGCATTTCCGATAGAGACGGAAATGTTGTAGGCCCGTGCGCTCAGATTCGGCTACATGTTCAAGAGCCCCAGGTGGTCTAAAATTCCAGAGCCCTTCACTAGGACGTCTCTCATAATCATGGTGCTTTTGGGACGTCAAACCCCACATATCTGTATATCTATCAAAGATATTCGATGTTGCACACTGTGCAGAAATCGGGTGATATTTAGAAAGATCAGATTTTGAGGTCGACATGACGACTGGAAAAACACGCGTGGTTTTTGACATGCTAGGAAATGTAGAATGGTTGAGACAGTTAATAAATCTTGTAGTAAGCACGGGGGCAAATATACCACCATAGGCCTTTAGTATGGCGGAAGAGATGCCATTTAGACCACACCATAAGGATGGTTTGAAGCACCTAATGCTGGAGCAGATGAGTTTTTTTATCCACCAATCGTCTACTAGATGTGCTAACTGACTTGCGTTGTTGTCCGGTGAGGGCTATTGTGTCTGATTCCCTCTAAACAAATGCACAATGCGTGGAAGAACAGTCAGCGACGGCATGCACTTCAACACTGTTCTAGTCGAGTAGTCTGAAAGAGTAGATACTTTGGTTACACCGGTTGCATACATGTTTTTGAAACTCTGCCTGCCTGCCCGAAGCGTATGTCGTTTTTTTTTCAAATAATTGATTATATTCTATTAACTGTGGTTCGGTATATATTGTAATTTAGAGAGAGCTCGGGTAACCCTAACTCTTTTTCATACTCGCTGAACGGAGAGAGTTTAGCCCTGTTTGCGTGTCGTCTTTCTACTTCAGTGCACTAAAGGGCTCAGGGGAGAAGTAGAGAGAATAATTACGTTGTTTCGGTGTATATTGTCGAGAAAAGTTACGGATGCTGCTTAATAAGGCTCCGTTAAAATGCTTAACCTAATTTGGTTTGTGAGTGGCGTATGACCAATAAACAGCCTGTGTAGTCACCTTTCTTGAAATTACATCTTGGAGATTTGTTTAAATGACTGCTGTAGCTCATTGTTTCTGCTCATACAGATATTTTTACTTTAAGTGGTGGGTGGAATTTGTCAGCTCGAACAAGAGATATCTTTAGGCATAAAACTTAAACGGGCTGAATGTTTCACTAACAGAGGTCGAAGACTTTGCCTGTGCCATTGACCACTGTGTTATGTTGCAGTAGTGAATTAAACACCAGAATTAAAGAAGAGTAGGTTGCAACTTTTTGTAACAAAATGATGATAGAGAAAAAACCAAGCATGCTGCAGTCAGTTTTACGTGCATTAGGTTCACCAATGGCAATATTTCTGTTCTCACTTTGAGAAATTATCACAAGTTCAATGAAAGGCATGATATCATGAAATGAGGTGGGCAAAATCCTGTGTGTTAAGTAGAAGCATCCAATAAAGAGTTTTTGCTGGAACTCATACGCTGATTTCTAACGAGATTCATTTTTCGAATGATTCCAGGTTTTTTGTCTAATAAACTTGAGCTAGTTGTTATATTAATAATAAAAATAATAATAATAATAATAATAATAATAATAATATTAATATTAATAATAATAGCGCATTTGGCGTGTGTTACACATGGCTGCTAAGTGGCCCGTTCATATTTTCTACAAATTTGTAGTCGCAGTAAAAGGTCATGCTTTGTTATGTGCCAAAATCACTATAAAATCAGGAGTCGCGTTTCTCAAAAGGCAGTCCCGAAAGCCATTATTGGGGCTTTGCGCAACACATATTTCAAAAAGCAAGAAGGTTTTTTCGGATGCACAGTGTGTCCCACGACATCGGCGTCTGTCGATTTTTGTTATACTTCATTGGAAAAGCTTTTGTTGGACGAGTTGTTAAAAGTTTACAATTGCTTTCTAAGGCGCAGAACATCAAATTCACCAAAAGGACACAAAAGAAGCGCTCTCTCTCTCACGTGATTTCTTGTGAATGTGTTTTTTCACGCCCTAGAAAAACCAACTGCTGTGCTTTAGCACTTAACACCATTGCAATTCAGCTGAGCTGAATTATGTGCCACCTTCTCTATGGGATATGGCTCTAAAGCTTTGGTGCTGTTTTGAATGGCATATGCAAGCGAGAATAAATTTGCTAGGCTTGTGTATCCGAGTAGCGAGGGAAACATACATACAGCGCGAATGCGTCTGCAAACAGCCCAAAGTATTGAGAGGCTGTTAAGCTCGAATGGACGCCATATGCCAGTTGACATGTTTTTTGGCCATAAGAAATAAAATTTCCGTATTTTACGTTGAAGTGTGGGTTAATTTACGAACTCCTTTCCCGTTAATCTCACTACAAGGAGTCTGTCATCCCATCCACTTGTCCACAATGGGTCACACATGCATGCCTGAGAATCTTCATGGCTGAAACGAGAGCTCTTTCGTCGTCCTGTCATCGTTAAAACTTCGACCACCTCGGAAACTTCGACCACCTCGGGTTCTCTAAAGTGCACCCAAAATAATAACAGGGGCCTACAGAATTTGTTTTCATAAAAATTGCAGCTGCTGCAGCCGGGGTTCGATCCCGCAACCAGCGGTAGAGCTCAGTGAACAAAACAGATTTGTTTCAATTGATAAAGATTCAAATAAAACGACAATAATTATCTCGAGTGCGATTAGCAAAGGAATGATCAGTATGGATCTAATTGCCGTAAATATAATAGCACGATACTCATTGCCATTACATTAGTAAGGTCTAGTTAGCAAGGCTTCACATAGCATGGTCGTGATTGAGGTCACGTCGATCAGCTTTGTTTAGTTAGCGCGTCAGCAAGCATGCTATAATATGCTAACTCAAATTTGCCATAGTATGTGCTTTCAGATTTAAGCGCCTAGCTTAACATGTTGTTCCTAATATGTGGCGTAATTACTTCGGTTTTATCATGACTTGGCATACTTACCGTGGTTATGGCATGTCTTGACCTAACTAGCCAAGTCTACCGCTCAGCCAAATGACTAATTAGCCAGCCACTCGTTTTAGGGTGCTAGTAGAGGATGACGACGAAGAAAATTAGGGTCGGCCGAGCAGCTCGCTAGATTGTACAGACTGACCATGATGATTAGCACGTGGCTTTAGTATTAGCTGTGGTCGCGATGTTGTGAGGCGCTCAGCCGGAATAAAATCTCACAGGCCACCGGGCTGATTATTATAAAGCAGACTTCATGCAGCCATTAAAAGTTACAAAATTAATTTGTATAGCTCTCGCCTTTAAAAGACATGCTCGGCAAAAGCATTGACACAGTTCTTGCATGAGTGCACTTTTGCACTCACTGAAACAATAAACAAATGAAAGAAGATGTCTCTGGTTTGAAAACACCGCCCAACTTTGCCGACCACCCTTCACACGACACCGGGTTCTATCATAACCAATGAAGCGCAATGCGCTGAGTGTTGGATTTGACTTTATTGCATTGTTGGTTGATTCAAAAGAGGGCGTCGCCAGACTTCGCCAGGCTCCCGTGTTTCGCCAAGGTCGGGACAAGTCTATATTTTTCGCCTATTTATTTCGCAGTTTTTTTCTTCGCTTTATTTCTTTTTGTATTTTTTGTTGGTATTCGCTCGTCCTTCAGAGATATTTCATTCCAGGACGGAAAAACTGGCACACGTGTTCTGGCAGAGAAGCATAACATGAAGAAGAGGACGAAGTGAGCGTGCGATAATGAATGAGAACTGCCATTTCTGTCGGCTTTGCATGGCATGACAAAAAGCTTAAAGTGGTACTCGCACAACACTTCGCAGCCGAGGGATAGGTTTCCGTGAACTTGCGTGTGCATCTGCAAAATAATTCACAAAATTTGGAAGTTTACGCGCGCGATCGAGCTCCTCGTGTTATTATTAACCGCAAAAGTGACTCATCGCGATCCCCTACTGCCCATACGTCACTACACTGCTATCAGTAAAACAAGTTATGATGCCTTCATAGCGCCATACTTTCAATTTATTGGGTTTTCCCCAACATACTACTATCTGCGGCTGCTCACAAGCCCAAGACCTTGACGCACGCCTTGAAAATCAAGTTTGCGGCACTGCTGTCCTGCATTCTATTCAAATGGACTTGATGCATATGGTGCCGAAATGCATCCCAGTTATGTGTGCTGATGTGGTTGAGAGTTTCAGAAACTGCGTGGTGATAGTTGCGCCCAGTGGCTTGTAATTTTTACAGCTCTGTGAATCCAAAACCTAGACTGGTAATTGATGAGGAGTCTGTAAATTATCTTTCACGCGCTGCATCCAACGATGGGCTGTGTTATGATTAACAGAAACCCAGCATCACAATGTACAAAACACCCGTGAGGGTGAAACTTTTAGATGCGAAGCAGCTTAAAGTGAGCGCTTTGCCCATTCTTCTTGTGGCATTCGTATCCCCACCACGCATGGGCGTCTCCTCCCCTTTCTCCTATCCTACGCTCCTCCTCTCTATCCCCTAGGATCTCGAGGCGGCACGGCAACGCGAAGCCGAATGCAAACTCAAACGTCGAGTGGCGGATGCCGAAGCGCTGAAAAAAACTAGAGTCGATGACGAAAGAAGCAAAACGCAGGATGCAACTGCTACCATCCGGAATCGATGGCACGAGCGCGTGATTCAAGCGACACTTTCTCGACCAGTGCTTGGACCACAGCAGCGGTGTGTGCGACTACCTTTGTTTCGATAACAGCCAGACCAAGGTCGGCAGCATCGAGAACGAACAACGCTGGAACGCGGTCGTTGGCGTTCTGATACAATAGTTCAGAGCAGGCACGACGGCAACCACGGTGAACTAATGGTGTGCTGAGCTTGCAAGGAGTTGACGTCGGGAAAGGTTCCCGTGATGAGCGTGACCAATAGCTACCGATACCCAGCGAAACTTGGGCATTTACCGGAATTGAATCGGTTGCAGAACGGCTCAACGCGCCACGTCTGCTGTCATCGAAAATTCGACGCATAACGTACAGCATCGGGATATACGGCATCAAGTGTGAAGTTGTGAACGTGCGCATCGAACTGCAGGAACTCGTGCAATACTTTCCCAGAAACGTCCCCGGTGACGCTACTATCAATTTGCATATCATACAAAAGACATCTGCCCGAAGCTTTGCCCCCACATATAATTCTAATTTGCTGAAGATGGTGTACGTTTTCATGTCAGTACCCTTTTCACAGCTTCCCTGTAAAGAAGTCGCCCAAGAAAAAATTTCTATTACAGAATTGGAGGCCTAAACTTGTCTGAAGGTTCTCGCGTCGTTCTCACCCAAAGCGGAAAGCACAGCAGCAGTCCAGAAAACTTCACCGCAGATGGCTGGCGGCATTAGCATTAGGCTGATCCATTTCCCGTAGCGGCGCTGAAAGGGGTCCAGCATGGTGGTAGAACCCGATTCATGAAGTTTCGCGACAAAAAATGCTCCTCCTACACAAGGTGAGAAAAGTCGACGTTAATAAAGATATGTTTTTGTTATGGTCTCAATCTTTACATCACTATAAAAATAGACTTTATAATGCAAACCAGCTGTAGCATCTACATGGTATTAAAATCAGCATTCTACAATGTCATTTCTGTCTTTTATGCACTATGTATTATAATCGACATCATGCTAGGTAACTTGCGATTAGCGGGTGATTTACTTAGGGTTAGTTTTTAGACGGTGTAATTTATCAAGGTGCAAAATTCTTAGAACATTCTTACCGAAACTAAGTGTTGTTTTATAAACCTAGTGTAGAGGATAACCTAAATAAATGTTAGGGTGTGCGATGAAAAGTGAGTTACAACGTTATTAGCGGGGTGCCGCTTTGAAATGCATGGTAAAATTGGTGTTGAGAGCTTATAAAAGGGAGGAATGGGGACAGCATTTTTGGTGAGTTTTGATTTAGCTTCTTTCCTACCATAAAAGAAGATGAAGTTGAAAATGCTTGATGAATTTTCATTAGGATAATAAATAGTGTTTTTTGGAGCAAAGGGCCATGTGATGGCCAAAGTGAAACGCCGTTTTGTGAAATATGCAATATAGGCAGCACTCCCTAAGTATATTTCACACCCGTGACTAAGAACAGTCACTGGACCAAATTACCCGCCAAGCGCCTCCATGGTCACAAACGGCCACTTTGTACACAAAGTGACTGCTTACACTAGGTAGCCCGATGTTAGATTTGTAACAGTGAGAAATCAGTCGTAAAAAGCTCTGAGGTAATCAATGCCTAAAAAGAGGGCGTGCGTTTATTTTAGGTGACTGTGGTCATGTCAGCTACGTGCTAACAGAACAATTGTGGATATGCCTTCTTTGAGCATTCCCAGAGTGTCCCACGAAGACTCGTAGCACAATGAAAAAAGTGTGCACGCTAAGTGAGCCCGGTTTTCTGTCTACCGATTCTCAAGGCTGCATTGGGAGAGGTAGAGCACAAGATATAAGAACACGTCACCTTTTTTTGGTATTTCTCAGCATCATTAATACCGCACTCATCCGATGGAGGCGGAAATGTTGTAGGCTCGTGTGCTCAGATTTGGGTGCACGTTAAAAAACCCCAGGTGGTCGAAATTTCCGGAGTCCTCCACTACGGCGTCTCTCATAATCATATGGTGGATTTGGGACGTTAAACCACACATATCAATACGGCACACATCCGAACGCATCTGCATGCATCTGTACGCCTGCAAAGTGATAGTTAGGACAGTCTACTGTTGGTCTCACCGAGCGGATAAGCCTGGGATGTAGGAGGTAAGCAGCATACCTGCCAGCACAATTAAGACTTACTAAAGAAGAGCTGGAACAGGCATCGTATTTTTAATTAGTGAATACTTGTATTGTTCAGTACAGTACGCTACACTGTTAGGAAGAACATGCGAGTGCGTTGCCAGCGAGATTTCAGAATTGGGCGCATGCGCATTGGTTCATCAAGGTTGTGCGTGCCACGCGTCGTCTGCTACTTGTATGCCCAAGCACACGACGTGTGCTAGCGAGCCGTGGCACTTCTTGCTTCCTAATAATATTATTATCTGGAGTTTAACGTTCAAAAACCACCAGATAGTTAGGAGAAACGCCGGCATCAAGGGCTCCGGAAATTTCGACCACCTGGGGTTCTTAAATGTGCACCCAAATCTGAGCACTTGAAACTACAGCGTTTTTGTCTCCACCAAAAATGGCCTTCACGCCTACCGTTTTCACACTGTAGGTCAACTGCCGCCAACTGAGTCTTCGCTTTTAATAAGTCAATATTTTATGCTTCAAAAGGCATGCTTAGAATGTACGCTGCAACACGCTGCAATAGCCGTACCTGTTATGAAAAGCAGCGAGTTGCAGTGAGCAGTACGCGAAAAACAAGGTGAGCCTAAGGGTGAAAGAGAGCAATCAACTGCGGCACTAAATAAAACCACACGAGCAGCATGTAGAGTGAAAGCTATATGAATTGCACTGCGAAAATATGGAAGCGCTATCGAACGCTCTCGCGCGCACAAGCGGAGAGGTAGCAGACGAAACGGGGTGCACGCCGACCTTGCGAGTTTATGTGCATGCGCCGCATTTACAAATCTCGTCGCCAGTGAGCGCCGTGAGACCCGATGGCCACAAGATGACGAGTTTCCTATAGAACTTTTCACTCAAGGCGTTCTGGGCGCCGCCATAGTCCTCTCTGGGCAGTTGTTAGCGCTTGTACCCCCCTAGAATTGCATTGCCGAGGCTGTGACATTAGCTTTCGTACTCTTGTGCAACAGCCCAGAAAGAAGGAAATCGTCCTCTCCGTAAAAAGAAAAGTAAATAATAGTGAACAATAGTGTACGTAAAGATACGAATAAGGCGGGGCAAATTGCCGGGCAGAGCCTTCCGCTCGAGCGTTTAGCATCGTTAACACAGACACCTGTGCTTGTCAATGGTGGTTGGCCGCTACGGTCCTTCTAATGTAGCATATTGCGCACGAGTATATAGATGCGAACAGTCTGATCACTTTTGGCCAAACACACGAAAAAATAGCTGAATATAATAAAACGTAGCACCTGCAGATAGTTCCAACCAGTGAAAAAAAAGCATTCCGATATTCGTTGGTGACCATGAGAACATTTGGCTCTGCAATAATAATCAAACTGCAGTGTATCGAAAGTGCGCTATAGTGTGACTATATATCACTGAGTTGGAACCCCACTGTCGTCCCGCATAGGGAGTTTAGGCTATTATCTGAAGCACTACTTTCTAAAAAAATCACTCAGCAGGACTTTTTCGAGCCGAAAAACCCCCTTGGCCGGGTTTGTGAAATCTAACCAAATCCCACGACCCAAATTCATATATAGACTCATTTTATTACATAAATTATGTTGGTTGGTTGGTGGGTCTTTAATGGCGCAAGAGCGGCTCAGGACTATGCTGCGCCAGTCATGATGTGATGTAAGAAGAATTATGTCATTTTTTGAAGTTCCACAGGCCTAAATGATGATGAAAATAGTGATTGTGAGCAATCGTTATGTAAGGTTGTTGTATATGGGCCTCAATTTCTCGGCGTAAAAGCTCATAAAGAGTGTGCCACACTCGCCGCCATGGCTACTAGTGGCGCTGACTGACACTCCCACGTTTAAATTGACATAGATACCCTATGAAGTGGCTGGGGGGATAGCTGTCGTGGTAGCTCAGTGGTAGAGCATCGAACGCGTTATTCGAAGGTGGCCGGTTCGGATCCTGCCCACGGCAAGTTATCTTTTCACCCACTTTTCTTTCTTCTTATTTACATTACAATTGGCCTAATAACTTCTGCTATACCTTCAAAGTTATTATTGTCTGTTAGATCTCACTATATATATATAAATATATATATATATATATATATATATATATATATATATATATATATATATATATATATATATATATATTCTTGCAGTGATTCTTGATTGATATGAGGGGTTTAACGTCCCAAAAACACCATAATATTTTGAGAGACGCCGGCTGTAGTGGAGGGCTCCGGAAATTTCGACCACCTGTGGTTCTTTAACGTGCACCCAAATCTGAGCACACGGGCCGACAACATTTCCTCCTCCATCGGAAATGCAGCCGCCGCAGCCGGGATTCAAACCCACGACCTGCTAAACTTGCAGGCATTTAAAGTAGGTGACATAAGGAGAAAGTGGTTTATTTTGCAGAATCTTTGTCAGGCCCTGTAAATGTTTTTTTTTGTGAGCAGTCGAGAGAACTCCGCTACTGCCCTGGCGCGGGCTGGGGCGGTGAACAAAGCCTTTGGCTCCACTTCGCCAGAGTTAGAAGGGACCTCTTTGGCTTCTGGACTGCCCTGGCTGCTGCCAGGGTTTGCAGTGGTGGATGATGTGGCCGTTTGTGGTGTGGGCAGGGCAGCCTTCACTGCACCCACCATTGGGCCAGGCAGCAGTTGCCTGGGATCGCTGTGCGTGTTCTGGGCAACCGCGAAAAGCTGTTGTGGTGCTGTCTCTGGCGCAGCACTTCAGCAAAAGATGTTTGCGGAAATGTTAATGAAAATCGCTGTCGTGCTTCGCGGAATTTTTCGTTCTCCTTGACCTTGATGGTCATAATTTCCTTTTCTTCTTCCAGGCTGGGCAGGCTCTGGTGTACGCGGGGTGATTGCCATCGCAGTTTGCACAGTGTGTTTCTTCTCGAGTGCATTCTACGATAGAGGCGCCTGTCGTTCCACATTTAGGACAAGTAAGCTGCCCTTGGCAGCTTTGGGACGCGTGATTAAACCTCTGGCACTTGAAACAGTGCCACAGGTTTGGAATGAATGGCCTTACTGCTAGTTTTATGAAGCCGGTTTCAATGGTTTTAGGTAATGTGTTGCAAACAAAGGTGAGTATCAGAAGCTTAGATGGTGTTTCTTTGTTTTCACGCATTATCTTGATGCGCAGAACTTGGATTACTTTATATTCTGTCCATCCTTCCAGTAGTTCCTTATCGCTGAAGCAAATGAGGCCCTAGTCGGTTACTACGCCTTTGACGGTATTCATGCTACGGTGGGAAGTTACAAAGATAGGGAAATTTCCAATGGCTACAAGATAGGCCAGTTTGTTTTTTTACTCTTTGCCTCGTATTTCTATGAGTAACTCACCACTTACCAGCTTTTTGACCTTGAAACCAATTCTAATTGTATCCCTGAGGCATTTTGCTACGAGGCATGGTGAAATCACTCGCGCTGACTTAGTTTCATGCTCGCTGTGTATGGTGTGGTATTCCACAAAAGACTGTTTGTTTTGCGTAGAGAAGATGAAGCTTTCCTCATTGCAGCTCTTTAAAGCACAGTCATTGAGACAGTAGGGAGGTTTCAACATGTGATAACGGAAAGTTTTGGCGGTGATGGTGGCCACTGAACTCGGAGCCCAACAAGGAGGCACTACAAGGTTGAATAACAAATACTTGGAGGCGCAAGCCATGCATCGCCAGTAAACCACATATAACTACCCTAAATTCAGCAACTACACAAGGTTAACCCTTGCCGCCAGGAAAATTATAAGGAAATGAAAAGAGTAGAAGAAAGGAAAGAATAAAAGAGGGAGGAAGACGAATACGTACGGAGAAAGAGAGAGAGATAGGAAAAGGCGACTGCCGATTTCCCCTGGGTGGGTAAGCCCAGGGGTGCCGTCTACGTGAAGCTGAGGCCAAAGGTGGGTATTGCCTCAGCGGGGGGAAGGGGGGCTTAAGGGTCCAATAATCTGGCGTCTGCTCAGCTCCCAGAATCCCCTTTTCGCCGGATATGGCAAAGCCACGCATGGCTCGGCGTGAGAGAGGGTCAAAAGCCCCCGATTAGCTCGGGTCCATGGTGTCGCTACACAGCAAACACCTGGTCGCGCAGACGCCCCTGCGGAGATAACTTAGGTAATTTTACCTGGAAAACTCGTCCTCTATGGCTACCCTGATGCTATGCAAAAGTATTTCTTCAGATATAGGTCAACTTGTATTGATGTATAAGAAACATGGGTCGTACAGCAGATAATCAATGTAGTGTCACAAGGCAGTGTTGTCGGACCCTTTATCCTTAGTTTGTGTGTAAATGACATTGTCTCTATACCATCTGTCGTTAAATGTTTTTATGTATGCTGACGACACTACCGTATTCCTTTCGTATTCACCAGATGCCAAGATTTTCACAAATCTAAAGCTGGTTATAGTGAGTAATCTGTAATGCAGGTTATATGCGATTGACTATCAATACAAAAACAAAGGCAATGCTTCTTGGTGTGTTTTTGCACGAGTTTTGTTGTACAAGGTGACCTAGTTTATCACGGCTCAGAAATCGGGGTAGAGATATAGATAAGCTTAACTCTATCAGAGTGTTTGATGTAGATTTTAGAGAATGACTCCAGTGGCGTGAACACGTGAATACGATAATTTAATGTTTGGGTCTCATAACCAGTATTGTGAATTGGAATTGTCACTTATTCTGCGAAGTCAGAAAAATTGTCCAGTTATGAAGATGTATTTGCTGCGTCCTTAGGCTACTGTCATAGGGATTGATGACATACCGCAGAAATGAACCTCTCGTGGCTATTACTAATACAAAAATCATTTTGGCATATGCCAACAGTATGGCAACGCCGTATACTGCTGTGCACTGCAATTAGAACTAAGAATATATAGAGCACAAGACATATATGAGCACAAGTCAATACGTGAATATTGCCCGAGTTGCGAACGTCAAAATTCTATTGACTTAGAATCAAAATTATCCATCAGAGAGAAATATTCTTTTATAAAATGTTCAATGCAGTCAAAATGCTTGTTAGCAGCAATTGCTTTTCAAGAAACTTCGGCGTTAAAACTGCAATTTTAAAAAGACTAATGAATATGCGTGAAGTAAACTTGCCTACGTTTACTGAAAATTTCGTAACTAGGCATATACTTGCAACATAAATAGAAGGTATACGAAAGAAGCACGCGAGTGCCAGGAACTAAGGAACCAAGCTGCCCATAAGCAACTTCGTGTACACCACCCTTACACTTTCTAGCTGCCAATTCGCTTTCAAGGGGGGCCTTGCACGTACACCTATTTGTTAAACCTAATTATTGCAAAGCGCAAGTTGAAATTATTTGTTGTGCTTGTGTATCGAGCAGATGTGACGTCTGTAAACGCATAATTTTGTCTGTAAGAAATTAACTAATGATGCATTTCATTTTCTTGGTAGTTTTGCGGCAGTGTCTGACAGTATTGTGTTTATAGTGACGCTTTTTTCCTGTGTTGGACGATTTAAACAGAATACATTTGCCATTGCTGTTGCATTTGCCGATATGGGGCCAAAGGACACCTTCAAGCCACCCTAAAATGGCTTTTCCCTGGACCTCTCATTACATACTTTGTGAATAACAAATCAATCAAACGAAATCATTAGCAATGGAACTGCAACCGCGTCTGGGTGAACGGCATTAACATTGCACTTCAATGGTTCGAACCTCATCTTTGATATACACCTTCCGACGTTGTTCGCTTCGGTGCTTTTGCTCAAGCCAGAACTTTGTGCGGCCGAGCAACTTTTTTCAGTAAATCTTTTTTGTTGGGCTAGTTGCATATTTCTCATACTGTATGATAATTGGTGCAACTTTGACTTCCACAAGCACTCAAACAATCACTCACTCATCCACTCTATAGAAACACACACGAAACTGATTGCTCCCCACGGCAGTCGCAGCAACTCGATGTGGTGGATAAAAACCACCGGCAGCCGCTACAGCTGCACGTTCTGCCACCGCCGGCAATTACGGTACTTGTCAGAGGAATCGGCAGTGGCGTGGGAGTAGAGGGCGCTCACCCCAGCGCCTCCTCGCCAACATGATTGTAGTACGCTGCGTTTTGTCCCAATGAGTCATCCCCCCAATCTAGCCATGTAACCGAAAGTAACCAGATTGACCACGACAAATCGAAGAGTGTACCTATCCCACAAAAGCTTTTGCGGAAGGCATCTCTGGTGGAATTGAGAAATTACTCGTATTCGACGCACAAGGTAACGAGAGATAACCAAGAAAAAAATATGTTATATAACATTGAAGAGGCTGATAACCGCAGTGAGGGAAATTCTCCCAGTATATTACATCTGCAGCAAAACATTGCCTGAGCTATACGACATGTCTTTACGCCGTTACAATACCTAAAAGTAGGCTGACGGCGTATCCGAATGGGGCCTGGCAGTGAATGAGACCAAGCCGGTAGACTGCCTCGGCGGTGCCATTGAGGTAGCCACCACCGACCCACGTGGCTGCGATGGAAGCGGGAAAGAAACATGGTTGTTTAATTGTTGATGCCATGTGTTATACTTACTTGGAACACTGATCCTCAGCAATACACCTAATCTAAATTTTCTAACGGCTCTCGTATAGTTCCATATAGTGATTGCATAACATATAATTACTTACATTGCGTTCTAGTCTGCATTGTGTACCTGCACAGCTATGAATAAAATTTGGGCAGATCCCGTGTATCTTGGTAATTGATGTTATAGGTAGCATGCAGAGGGAAGATGACGGTGTTGTAATTTGTATTGTGCAAAACGTCTACAATGACGCGAAATATTTGTACAGTTGTTGCACGCACAGATAGATGTTGAAGGGAAGCATATATTTATATAACCAGTTTGCACTTCCCTATCGGAAAAAAACGAATGGTGGGCATGGTGGAAACCACCACCCACCATTATAGTGGATTAGTGTAGTGGGTGAATGGTGGGAAACGCCCAACAATGCGCATGGTGGGTATGGTGGGTGCTGCAGTGCCGGCAACACTTGAGCGCGAAATGACGTCATAATCACCGTGACAAGCTGCCACAAAAAATAAAAAAGAATTCTATAAAAACAGTATAAAAAACACCCGTCCCGTAAAAAAAAAAAACAGGCGCCACGGAGAATCGAACGTGCAACCTGCGGATACTCATTCGAAGACGCTAACCACTGCGCCACACCAACATGACGTTGTATGGGTGTTAAATACTTAGTTGCCATACAAACTTACGGTTCAACTTAAGTTATGTTTGTCGTGTACACAACGTAGGCAAGATCTACACCTGCTACTAAAAATTGCACATTTATTAAACACAAGCAACTGCGGCCTGTAACGATTAATTGCCACTATGTTAACGGCACTAGTGCTATTTTTTTTACAATTCACAACTTCAAGAAAAAACCCAAGTGGACTGGGGAGCACCAGCAGTTTACCGGCGGGGTCTGCCAAGTTTAATATCCATTTCGCGCTCGTTCTAAAGGGTGACATCTGCCCACGCTTTATGACGCCTCTAGGCTCATTCCATAGATACGCCCGCCTAATTTATTTGATTGAGTATTGGGATGCTTTTCGCGCAATGTAGAGGGCGGTCGCGCCAGCGCAATGCTGTAGCTTTTTCGCTAAAGCAACTTCATAACGGCTTGGCCAAAACGAATGCAGTATGCCGGAAACATTACGCTTCATGTTGGTTCACCAAGCATACGAATTGCCACGTCTGAGTTCTCGTACAAAAGCTAGAGAAGTGCCGGCAGTGCGACAGGCGGCTGTCGGTGAGAAGACACTTAATCACGTTCACTGGGAGTGCTTTAATCGCGTCGCATCGATGTTTGTTGCTTCTTGAGCGGACACCATACACAATGAAAAATGCTTCATTTAGGTTAATTGATTGATGCCATGGCTGCGCTGTATTGTCATACTTAATCGTCGAAATCGTGTATTCTGAAACCCGGAAGCACAGATAACACAATTGTACGGGCTCGGTCGGTAGGCCTAACTTTGATGGAAATCATGGTGGTAGAACATATAGTGTACTGATCCCAGATTGGTACACTATATAAATTGCCCGCCATTATAAGCCCACCCATCATCTGCTTACTGCTTCCCAGCATTATCGCGATGGTGGGCAGAGCTTCTCAGCTTGGTACACCATGTGGCCCACCATAACAAGCAGCACCCATCATCTGCTTAGTGCTTCCCAGCATTATCGCAATGGTGGGAAGAGTTTCTCAACTTCGTACACCATGTAGCCCACCATAATAAGCACCACCCACCATATGCTTAGGGCTACCCAGCATTATCGCAATGGTGGGCAGAGTGTCCCATTATTGCCCACTATCTAGCCTCTCCTTTCCACCATCATTTCCACTTTACCCATCATCTGTACACCATACCACCCAGTATGTCCCGGCATAACCACCATATTTTCCACTACGTCCCACCATACCCATCATAATTTCCACCATGCCCACTATTATTTCCACCATGCCCAATATTATTTCCACTATGCCCACCATGTTTTCCAGTATCCACCATGGCAATTTTTCCGATAGGGTTGCGCAACGATGCCAACAGAAACACAAGTATTAGCAGCAGGACAATTGATATGCTGATATAAAACACTTGATATCAAGTGCAAGGAAGGCAACCATGGACACTGATACGTATACCAACTGCAGCGGTTGGCACGTAATTACAATTTACGTTAACCCGACGTGACGGCTGTATCATAGTAGTACATGTGTATTGTTTATTTATTTGAACAGCCAGCACTGTAACAACAGTTGACGTTTCGCGAACATTAGCTTCTATTGGAAAAGTAGTTGCTAGACCTGGCCTGGCTTTGCGTTAGAATACTGGATTACCACGCAGAATGCTGGGGATCAATTTCATTGGAAACCTGTCATTTATTTTTTGCATTCGTTGGGTCACCGCTGCCGATGTTAGCTTTTCTTTATCGCTCACGCGTTACAATTGCCCATATGTGCTCGCCGATTATGAGTAAGTACTATCACTCACTTCTGACACTGCGACTATATGGTTGAAAGTGTTTGACGACGTACGTGACGGGGTTGTGACAATATTTTTCTTCCGTTTTAGTTTACTCACTTTCATTTAAAACATACACATGTTCATATAACTATACAGGAGGAGGTCCCAGAGTACTTGGCTTAAAGGGGATCTTCTGCCAGAAAGGGTGTTAAATACATATAGTAAAATGCAACTCTATCAACAACGTGAAATATGTTATAATAATAAATGTAGTAGAGACTGAAGTAGTCAAAGTTTAGGAATTGTATGTGAACAAAACTGCTTAGAGCGTTTAAAAGATAACGAAAAAATGAGAAATGTTGACTAAATTATTAAGTGAACAAAGGTGAGTAGCCGAGGCACTATTAACATTGCCTGAAGATGAACAAATGTGGATATAATACACATTGTGCAATACTAAAGTATTCAGAAGAAATGTGAATAGCGTGTTTTAAAAAGAGGTAAGGATGACGAATAGATCACGTCTTGCCTAGTGCGTCAAATTCGTCAAACCATTTTACCCTCCCATACGAACTTTTGTTCTAGCCATGCCCCGCCACGGTGGTCTAGTGGCTAATGTACTCGGCTGCTGACCCGCAGGTCGCGGGATCAAATCCCGGCTGTGACGGCTGCATTTCCGATGGAGGCGGAAATGTTGTAGGCCCGTGTACTCGGATTTGGGTGCACGTTAAAGAACTCCAGGTGGTCACAATTTCCGGAGCCCTCCACTACGGCGTCTCTCATAATCATATGGTGGTTTTGGGACGTTAAACCCCACACATTAATCAATCATTTGTTCTAGCCATGTTAAGGAGGTGATCACGAGAGTACCCAGATGTATAAGAATAGATATATAGATATATTGCAGTGGTCATTTCGTGAATTCGCAAGGCAATGACGAGGGGGACCATCTCTTAGTGTGAAGAGCAAGCGTGTGCACGAGCTGTAGACGCTGAACTATTCGAGTATTTTTGTCCGTACCAGCTGTCTGCCTACTACCTGGCGTCGCTATTAAACTCCCTTGCAAATGGGTGGAAGTGTGCTGAGTACGCAAATCTGAAACTTCGAAGCCAGTAACCACCCACTGCATCAGCAATGTCTGATCAGATGACCAAGCAAGGTGCCGCCCAGCAAAGCACAACCCAATCTCAACTGGTCATCGTGCCTGCCACCCTGCGCCAACGGGATCCCCCCTTCTTCAGCGGCGCCGAGAACTAAGACGTAGAAGACTGGCTGCATCTGTTTGAAAAGGTTAGTGCCGCCAACAAGTGGAACGACCCCTCGAAATCAGGGTATGTCTTATTTTACCTGAAAGACATAGCTTGTGGTTCATAGACCACCGTGCTGAATTTGCCACTTGGGTTGCTTTCAATACCACCCTTGCAGCTGTGTTTGATTGCCCAGCAGTACACAAGCTCCATGCTGAACAGCGCTTACGCAGACGTGCGTAAAGGCAGAGCGAAAGCTTCACAAGCTATATGAAAGATGTCATTGATGTATGCCAGCGCTTTAACCCTGAGTTGACCGAACCGGACAAGATCAGGCCTATCTTGAAGGGTATAGACGATGATGCCTTTCAATTGCTGCTGGCGAAGGGCCCAAGTACCGTGTTCGAACTTGTGACCTTGTGCCAGAGCTTGGAAGAGATTCTCCAAGCTCTGGCACAAGACTCTCTCGCTGCCCTGGCTGTCGGTCGTGACAATACCCTGCTGGTGCAGATAAAAGAATATGTACGCGAAGAGGTCACATGACAGCTTTCGTGTCTCCCGTATATGCCGACCACCGAAGTACCAACGAACCGCCTTACGCCAACCATCTCACAGGCTATTCAGGAGCAGCTTTCTGAGGCGCTGCCATTGCCCATGTCTGCCTCTCCACCAACACCTGTCGCCGCGCCACTCACATTTGCGGCCGTCGTGGCACCGCCACCACGTCGTCTGCTATTGTATACCCAACAACCTGTGCGACCGTCCACCGCGATGTTTTCAGCTACACAGCAGCACTCCGGATATCCCTGGCGCACCGCTGACATCCGGCCTATATGCCACTTTTGTGGAATTCCAACTCACGTTGCACGTCTATGTCGTCGGTGCTTCACACAGAACCCCGAGGCACCCACATACCCTGACTACTCGTTTCGACCTCCATACCACGCGCCTCACGTGATACTTGAAGTTCACGAATGCGACGCGCAGGCTGCTTCCGGTATTCGAACCTCCGCTTCTACACGTTCGACTTCCTACTTGATATATCGTAGATTATCAGGTGCACGCGCCGAAGAACATACCGATAACACGTGCCTCCACCCCTCGCCACGGCGCATGCTCCGGCCTCGGGCCAGGGTATTAAAACCAAGACAGCAGCCTCGTGAATAAACATTGTTCCTTCTTGTTCTGGCCATGCATCGTCTTATCCTTCGCCCTTACGATACTACAGTGGCGACGAGGATGTGATCCGGTTTAATTGCACTCCGACGCTGAGACCAGAAGAATGGGATCCCGGCACCCAGGCATGGGGCCACCGTGTGGTTCTGACATGCAGGTACAGCTTGGACCAGTAACGGTGAGCAGTTCGCTGATAGTGGTGGACCATCGAGGGCCCCTTTTGTGCGGAAGGGACACGATAGAGGAATTTCGCAAAGCAGGCATGTTGCTAGTAGAAGGCACGTCGTCTTCGGTGAATGTTGTTCACGCCGACAGCCAGCTAACCGCACTTCTTGACGAGTTTCCGGACCTCTTTGAGAACCTCGGATGCTGTAAGGGACCACCGGTGAAGCTGTACCTCAAGGAAAGTGCGCAACCTCGATTTCTGAAGGCTCGGACAGTCCCGTATGCCATGAGAGCGCAAGTCTCCGCCGAAATTGACCGACTGGTGGAAGTGGGCGTTCTGTCCCCAGTGAGCGTGTCTGAATGGGCAACACCGGTCGTGCCCGTAGCAAAGAAGAACGGAGACATCCGGCTGTGTGGGGACTTTAAGCTAACAGTTAATCCAGCGACAAGAACAGAGCAGTACCCGCTTCCAAAAATTGACGACATCTTTGCGGCGCTATCAGGAGGCGAAGTGTTCAGCACACTCGACTTACGAAACGCATACAACCAGCTTCCCCTGGATGATGATGCTAAGAAGATAACTGTGTTGAATACACACAAAGGCCTCTTCTGCTACAACCGCTTGGCTTTTGGCATTGCCTCAGCGCCTGCGCTGTTTCAGCGGCGCATAGAAGCCGTGCTGCAGGGTATACCAGGGGTGAAAGTGTACCTGGACGACATTATTGTAGCAGAAAAAGAGTATGACACAACGATACTGCGGCAAGTGTTCGAACGACTTCGGGCGAACGGCCTAACACTGAACAAGGAGAAGTGCCACTTCCGGGACAAAGAAGTGGTATTTCTAGGGCACCGAATCGATGCAAAAGGCCTCCACCCACTGCAGGACAATTTGGAAGCAGTGCTAGCGGCACCACCACCGACTTCGGTAAGCCAGCTTAAATCATTCTTAGGACTGGTCACATACTATTCCAAATTTCTACCGAACTTGTCGTCCACTTTGGCCCCGTTACACCGACTCTTGTCTAAAGGAGCACTGTGGTGTTGGGGGCCCGCACAGAGAACAGCATTCCAAGAAACCAAGCGCGCCATGAGAAGGGCGAACTTTCTTGTGCATTACGACCCCCAAAGACCCTTGCGGCTTGAGTGTGATGCGTTGGCCGAGGGTATAGGCGCAGTTTTGTCGCACCGCATACAAGGAGTGGATCATCCCATAGCGTTCCGCTCGAGAACTCTAACGTCGGCGGAACGTAATTATTCACAATTGGAAAAGGAGGCACTAGCGCTTGTCTTCGGCGTTGCAAAATTTCGAGATTATTTGTTTGGCAACAAGTTCACTCTGGTGACCGATCACAAGCCTCTGACTGGTTTGCTAAGTCCAGATAAACCCATTCCGCAAATGGCAGCGGCCCGCATTCAACGTTGGGCGCTGCTCTTAGCAGCTTACCAATACGACTTGGAATACAGAAAAGGAGAGCTAAATGGAAATGCCGACGCTCTAAGCCGGTTGCCATTACCAGTTCGCGATAAGGGCTGGGAAAATGAACTAGCCGAATATGTCCTGTATGCGCAGGCTATGGATGATTTTGTTTTGTCTGCGCAGAGTATTTCAGACCACACCAGCAAAGATGACGTACTTCAGCAAGTGAAGACTTGGATCTTGCAAGGCTGGCCAAGGCGTCTCGGTTCAGAGGAACAGCAGTACCAACCGTATTTTGCACGGAGGCATGAATTGGCCGTGAGTAACGGGATACTCTACTGGGGCCACCGTGTGGTTCTGCCTAAAGCTGCCCGGCAATTTGTTTTGAAAGAGTTGCACGATACGCACCCAGGCATGACGGCAATGAAGAACCTCGCGCGCTCCATTTTCTGGTACCCAGGGCTAGACGGTGAAATTGAAATGCTTGCAAAACGGTGTCCCCAATGCGTGCAGTGTTTGCCCATGCCCCCAGCGCAGGTCCCGGCAAACTGGCCAAAGAACAACAGACGGTGGTACCGCCTACACGTGGATTTTGCTGGTCCCGTGGAAGGGACATATGATCTTCGTTCTCGTCGACGCCGATACTAAGTGGATCGAAGCAGTGCCCTTGAAGACGGCGACAGCAGCGACTACGGTAGACACACTTAGGTGCATTTTCGCGCGATTTGGCATACCACGGACTGTCGTGTCGGATAATGGTCCGCAATTCACCAGTGCAGAGACAGCGCGGTTCTTCCGGGAAAATGGGGTGCGCCACGTAACGACGGCCCCATACTACCCGCAATCCAACGGTTTGGCGGAACGGGCAGTACGCACCATCAAGGAGGGCCTGAAGAAAAATCGGGTGGGAACGCTGCAAAGTCGGCTTGCCAAATTTTTGTTGCGTTACAGGACCACACCGACCCGAGAGGAGCAGTCGCCCGCGGAAAGGCTTTTTGGATTCCAACCACGGACCCGCCTGAGCACCTACCTGGCAGAGGAAGACGGGGCGAAGAGGGAGGCTACCGTCAACGGAGTTCCGAACTCTGGAAAGAAAGAGTTTGCACCAGGAAGGGAGGTGTGGAGTCGACAGTACAGTCAGCTAGGTCAAAGGTGGCTACCCGGAACCGTGACAAAAGTCGAAGGCAAGCGATTGTTAACCGTTAACACGCCAAGGGGGGTGCAACGTAGACACGTCGATCAAGTACGACCACGCGACTCGTCGACACCAGTTAAGGAAGAACCGTGCGAAACGCCAATTGCCATGGAGCAATTGCCACTCTCATCCAGCGGCATCCAGTCAACTAGCAGCGAAGCCCTCCAGGCCGGTCTGTCCGAGCCTGGTGAGGAAGCGTCTGGCGGTGGCATCGAGCCAGCAAGCCCAAGGTCCACGGCAGAACCACTCCCACTCCGACCAGCAAGTCCAAGGTCCACGGCAGAACCACTCCCACTCCGACGCTCCACCCGTGCCCGCAAGCCGCCGGATAGGTTCTAGCTCAGAGGGGAGGAAGTGATATATCGTAGATTATCAGGTGCACGCGCCGAAGAACATACCGATAACACGTGCCTCCACCCCTCGCCACGGCGCATGCTCCGGCCTCGGGCCAGGGTATTAAAACCAAGACAGCAGCCTCGTGAATAAACATTGTTCCTTCTTGTTCTGGCCATGCATCGTCTTATCCTTCGCCCTTACGATACTACACTACTCACCTTCCCCTTCAAAAAGGCGTCAGTCTGTGTCGCCTATGTGTCGATGACTCACCTCCATTGAGACAGAAAACTAACTGCCGCAGCTCTGGAGGCACGAGCTGCGTCATCGTCTAATCGCTTGAGTCCTCGCTTGTACCCCGCCAATCTTAATGATGTAATTGTTGAAGGTGTACGAACACTTGCACTCATCGATACTAGTGCCATGTTATGTGTAATAAGTCAAACCTTTGCCGCTCTCTTCGTAAACTGACGATGTTTTTTCCCGTGGTTTAGCTTAGCACTGCGAGCATCCAACAAATTGAGCCCGTTGCGGCATGTACAGCAAAAGTGATCATTCGAGACGTGTTGTACACTATTCAATTTCTCGTGTTGGCTTTATGTTCCCATGATGTAATTCTTAGATGAAATTTCTTATCACGTCACCAAGTCGTCGTGGGATGCGCTCGGACCTAAGTGGAGCTGTTACCATTTCGTGATGCGCCTTCAGTTGACGCGGATTTATCTAGTGTGGTCAATTTTGACGTCGTCACGGACAATGATCTTACTTCTTTCAGCACCCAGTTTTCCCCTACCTACTGCGCTTCACTTTCTGAAGCTACAGTCCTGTTCACGCCATCTAATATCTTCTGCAGCCATCACCACACATCGCCGCCATTTGCCGTTGTAGCACTTTATCAAGACACTACCGGAATATTTATTTCCAATCCCAACTCGTGCCCCTTCAGTTTGCGCCCCAACGAGATGCTTGGCCACATTCAGCCTATCGATGAAGACATTATTGTGCTTGCCAATTTCTTCGACACCGAGCCGAACTGGAAGCTGAACGTGTTGGTTCTTCACTTTGCCTCGGACAGCCTGTCTTCGAATGCATTTCACCGTTCTATTGACAGCCAACTTGCCCCGGCTCAACGAGAGCAGCTTCTTACCCTGTTGCACAAATTCATGAGTTGTTTGACTTTCCCCAAGCTGGTGCTAGGAAGAACAAACACCATTGTTTACAAAATTGACATGTGGAAGAGTACTCCTTTGCGCCCGCGCCTCTATCGTGTGTCGCCAGTGGAGCGTCGCGTAATTGCAGAACAAGTAGACGACATGCTACAGCGTGGAGTCATCAAGCCTTTTTGTAGTCCTTGGTCTTTACCAGTTGTAATCGTCAAAAAAACGATGGTTCGATCCAGTTCTGCGTTGACTACAGGCGCCTAAACAACATTACGAGGAAGATGTTTACCCTCTTCTCCGCATAGACGACGCTGTCGATTGTTCCCAAGGTGCAGAATTTTTTTCCTCTCTTGACCTTCACTCAGGTTATTGGCAAGTCCCGATGGCTGAGTCTGATCGCCCGAAAACGGACTTCGTCACACCGGATGGCCTCTATGAATTTACCCTTATGCCATTCTGACTCTGCGATGCGCCCGTCACACTCAAGTGAATGATGGACAGCATTTACACGCGGACTCAAATGGAACATGTGTTTGTGCTATCTTGACGACGTTGTGGTCTTTTCACCCAATTCAACTTCGCATCTCACTCTTCTGCGTAAAATTCTACAGTGCCTTAAAAACGCCAGGCTTCAGCTTAACCAGAAGAAATGTCACTTCAGGGCTCAACAACTCACCATACTTGGTCATGTCGTCTCCAAAGCTGCCATCTTTCCCGACCCTGAAAATCTTCGAGCTGTTGCCGCATTTACTAAGCTGACTACAGTTCATGAGCTACGGAGCTTTGTGGGCCTGTGCTTCTATTTTTGTCGGTTTGTCCGGAACTTCGCTTCCATCATCGCTACGCTCACCATGCTCTTTGCTGTCCCTCTGGGTCTTTCGAATTGGACAGCAGCCTGTTACAAATCTTTCGGAACATTGCGCCAACTCTACCTCACCACCCATACTGCGCAATTATGACCATACTGCACCGCCTGAAGTACACACGGATGCAAGTGGCCTCGACCTTGGTGCAGTACTCGAGCAACGCAAACCAGGTTTTACGGAGTATGTGATTCCCTATGCCAGCTGCGCCCTCGCTAAAGCAGAAGCCAACTATTCTGTTACCGAAAAAGACTGCGTCGCGATTGTGTGGGCGTTAAAGAAGTTTTGCCCCTATTTGTACGGCTAAACATTTGATGTGGCAACTGACCATTACGCACTCTGTTGGTTAGCTTCACTAAAAGATCTTTCTAGTCATTTCGGGCGTTAGGCACTACGCCTCTAAGAATTCGAGAATCGCGTCGTCTACCTATCCGAGCGAAAGCACTCTGACGCAGATGTGCTTTCACGATCCCCCGTGAAATAAGATGAATAAAAAATCTAAGCCGTTGAATTTCTCCTCTCTGCCGTCAGCGTCACAGACATGCCATCCTAACAGTGTAAGGACCCTTGGATTGTCTTGCTCTTGAATATGCTTTCTGACACATCAACTTCTGATTACCCACGTGCTCTTCGCCGCCAAGCAACGCATTTCATCATACGGGATGGCGTGCTATACCGTCGCCACTACCAAGTGACGGGTCGTAAATGGCTGCTAGTCATACCCAGCCATATGCGGTCTGATATCTGCAAATATTTTTATGCTGAGCCACAACATTCACACGCCGGTGCGCTAAAGACGTATGAGCGGATCCGTTAACGTTACTTGGCGGGGTATGTAGACATTTGTACGCAAACACATTCGCTCATGTTTCTAGTGTCAGCACTGCAAGACATTTCCTCATTCACCCAGTCAACTGACCCTTTACCATGTCCTGCATGCCAATTTGACCATGTTTGGATTGACCTATACGAACCGCTACCGTGCGCTGTTGCTGGTAATCGATGGGTAATTGTGGCTGCCGACGATCTGACAAGGTACGCCGAAACGGCAGCGCTACTTTCGGCTAGTGTTCGTGACGTTGCAACCTTCATCTTGCTTCGGTTCGTTCTCCGTCACGGTGCACCACAGAAGCAAATGAAAGACAGATGTCACGTATTTTGTCTGAAGCTCCGCAACAGCTCCTACATTCATGCCGTACGGTACACCGAGCATCAAAAGCCTGCCACCTTCACACGAACGGCCTAAAGGAACGTTTCAATAGAACTCTGGGAGACATGCTCACTATGCGTATTCATTCCAACCACTCCAGCTGGGACGTAGTTCTTCCATTCGTGAGATACGCTTACAATACAGCGATTCAATCAACAACAGGCTTATTTTTATTTTTTTATTTTATATGGTCGTGATCCTCAGCGAACCCGACCTAATTCTGCCATACAATCCTGATGGCTCCGAGTTCAGCCCAGTTCCTCCAGTGGCTGAACATGCCGAAGGTTGTCGTAGGCTTGCACGGTTCCTCACAGCCGATAATCTAGCCTTGCGAAAACATCGCCATGACCATGATCTTGTCCAGGGCACTTTCCTTGTCGGTTCTCTCATGTGGTTTCGACTGCCTTTCCCCTTTCCTGGACAGACTCCAAGTTTGTACTGAAGTATACTGGCCCTTACCACGTCAATCAGCACCCCTCTTCTGTCACCTATGTGGTTGAACGGCTCAAGCTGTCCACGGACAAGCGCCGACTTGGTTGTGGAATGGTCCACGTCAGTCGCCTCAAGCCCTGCAACGAACTGCCTGTTCTTTTGCCATTTTGAATCACCAGGATGTCACGTCATAATCGCCGTGGTATTGTAGTGGTGAATTCCCAAGGCAATGACCAGTGGGACCTATTCTTAGTGTGAAGCGTGAGCGTGTGCACGAGCTCTGCATGCTGGACTGTTCGTGTATTTTTGTCCGTACCGGCCATCTGCCGACTACCTGGCGTCGCTAATAAATTCCTTTGCAATATAAATAGATAGATAGATAAATGGATAGATGAATAGATAGACAGATAGATAGATAGATAGACAGATAGATAGATAGATAGATAGATAGATAGATAGATAAATAGATAGATAGATAGATAGATACCAAAAGTGCTTGCAGTACGCAAAGTAATGATTAGCGTTTAAAACTGCTTATTAACGCTACTAAACAACGATAATCACGTCACACATATACAGAGCGAACGTTTGAAACTTTAATGGGACATCTATTGCTTTCACAGGTGTTTAACAAGGTACAGATAACAACATGACATTTCATAATATTGAATTGATTCAATGTACAAAGAAAAATGAACTGAACAACCGTTTAGTTCATTAGATACAAAGAAGCTGAACAATCATTAATAGTGAAAACTGCAAAGCTACCTAATTGGAAGCAAGAACCTGAGGGCATCAAATATAAAGCCATATAGATGATTGCAAAAGAACCTTTTCGCACGAGCCCCGAAAATGCATCGTGGCTCCTCGTGCATACCACACTGCTGTTGATGCCTGTGATGAGGGAAGAAAACGATGTCAACGACGGAAGTGCGGGGCAAGACACGTGTGATTTCGAGCCAACTGTGAACTAGAGGTCCGCGAATCAGCTGATCACCTGCGGTTACCCATAGAGGTGGCGTGCCACGGTTGGGCCACGTGTGACCATTACGTGGCGGTAAGCTTTGTGGCTGGGGACGAGCTGAAGCAATGGCAGACGGAAGACAGCGGGCCGAAGCGTCGGACGCAGGCGATCCAGGTTGCGGCCAGGGAACGCGGCCATCCACGCTGCTGCCGTCCAACCACCAGCTGGGGCGGCATTGCCGGCACGAATACTGCATCTCGGGGCACAGCCTGGCCTGCTGTTCTCTTGCTTGCCGAGGGCATCGTGGATCTTGGTGAGGCATCTCCGTGGTCAGACGTTCGGCACAGCAACGTACATGGCCTGGCTAATGGTGAAGGTTGCGCCGAGCATCGCGTCTCGACGCAAGCTGTTCGCTGGACGGGCTGGCCGTTTAAACGCATGGAGCATCGAGTCTCCGATGCATTCTAAACATCACAATGCCGTAACCTTGTTCATTAACTAGGGTGAACACTTGCATGTTACAGAGATAGTTTCTGCACGTTATTGATTCTCAGCAAATCAATCGATTGGGCTGGGGTGTCTTGTTTTTATATCTTTCTGCATAGTGTGGAGTTTTACAAGTTAGCGTTTAGTAGGATCCTTTATGCAAGCATTTTTCACTATCCCCTGCGGTCACAAATAATGATGCATTGTCTGGAGAAGTGTGGCATTTGCATGACATGATTCCAAACCACGGAGCGTTACATTCCAAGAAAGAAAATGACGAAATGCTTTTATTTCAGTGAGCTGCAGTAAAAAGTAATTAGCACGTAATTAATTATCTAATTATCCGGCAAACAGGCTGATTCTATGCTTGCAGCCCCACCGAAGTGGTCTAGTGGCAAAGGTACTCCGCTGCTGCTCCGCTGCTGACCCGCCGCTCGCAGGATCAAATCCCGGCTGCGGCAGCAGAATTTTTGATGGAGGCGAAAATGACGTAAGCCCGTGTGCTCAAGTTTGGGTCCTCGTTAAAGAACACCAGGTGATCGAAATTTGTAGTGTCCTCTACTACGGCGTCTCTCATAATCGAATGAGGGTTTCGGGACGTCAAACCCTACAAATCAATCAATCTATATTTGGATAAAAAAGAAGTCCTAAATGCATACACACTTTTTTGTTGTATTCTTTTCAAGTAAAAAAACTGTTGATGTTGGTCCTGGAAGGAGGCACGTCGAAATAATGTTGAACCATAAAGTGTATCCTGCGAAGCGATCCTATGCAGCAAACGCAGCCTAATGAAGGTAAATTATCGCTAAATGTTCACCAAGGAATCTTAAACGAATAACCACCCTAAGTTTCAAGCCACTTGAAGAAACATGCGGTGCGTAACGTGCCATCGAAGTTGGCGCGTACATTTAGTTGCACACCGTTACTGAAAGGTATATGAATTTTTCACGCATGTTATTTGCCATCACTGCTGAGTTGCAAGGAATGGCCCACATTCCCTGACCACTTCTTTTATGTTTTTTTTGCATTTGTATCATGATAAAGGCATACATTGAGTTCTCCCAAAAGGTGAACTCTAGCGGAAAAATCTTGAATATGATTCTTTGCTACAAATTATTAAGGGAAGTTTCGAAACGAGAGGCTTTTTCGTGAGGAACTAGAAAAAGATCTTACGAAAAATTTAGCATCTAACGCGTTTCAAGAAACGCGTTAGATGCTCTAGCGTTGGTTACGCGTTCAAGTGGTTTGATTGATTGAATGGTTTGTGGGATTTGTGTCCCAAAAGCACCATATGATTCTGAGAGACGCCGTAGTGGAGGGCTTCGGAAATTTCGACCACCTGAAGTTCTTCAAATTGCACCTAAATCTGAGCATCCAGGCCTATAGAACTTTCTCATCCATCAAAAATGCAGCTTCCGCAGCCGAGATTTGACCCTGCTTCGTGTACTGGTCAGCAACTTAGAACGTAAGCTTCTAAACCACCGCGGCGGGGCGCTGAAGCGGTACATGAAGAATGTCGATACAAAATGGAGGAAGCGAACCAGGAAATTGACTGGTAAATACTTGTAAAACAGCAGATGGGCAAATTTCTAAAAAGAACTATCGGTTAAGAAGAAAGTGAAGGAAATGGAGACTGACATGTGGAGAATGGGCATGATTAAGAAGTCCGCACTAGAGATCTATCAAACTTTTAAGCAGGAAATTGCCCATGAAAGCATCAATGATAATACTCGGGGTAGTTCTCTACTGTTTGAGGACAGGACGGGAGTACTGCGAACCAAGACGTATCGGGCCAAATACGAAGGGGTAGACACAGTATGCAGTGCGTGTGGAGAGGAAGAAGAAACTGTCGAATACTTGACAATGTTTTGTAAAGGGCTTCACCCTATAGTTCAGGATTATGGCGCAGAGTTTTTCAAAGCACTGGGGTTTAGGCACCAGGAGGGCAAAATAGACTTTAAGCGGGTAGGCTTAACTACAAGGAGGTTATCTGATTGGTGGCTAAAGTCAAGGCACGAGTGAAAATTAAACTCTTCACTGCAAAGTACGAAACCTCAAACTAACTTTTTAAAGAAAAATAAATAAATCTAGTTTTTGGTTCATTAAGTATTACGGCTTGGTGGCGCTAGCCACCGCCCGATATAAAGGGTACAGTCATATCCATTCATCCATCCATCCAAGCGTTCAGTCGGCTACACGTAACTGTTTTGCAATGCGTTGAAATTGAAGAGATCCGGTCGGCCCCAAAAGATACGGATGGAAAGCAGAATATTATTGCCATAGCACAATATTTACGATCATATGCGTAAAGAACAATATTTGCTAATTAGCACCAACTTCGGATGAACTAGAACTTTTCAAGTTAACATTTTACGTGTATATTTTTTACGTTCTTCAAACTTGGTGCTTTGCTAGTGACAACATAGATAGCGAGACCAGCAAATTATTTAATAAAGAAAGATTTTTTTTATTTACAAGTAGATGAACGATACACAATGTCGTGTCGTCGCTGGTATAGTGGTTAGCATAGCTGCCTTGATACACTATGTCGCCGGCTGCCCTTCATGAAGCATGCGATTAAATTTGTCGAGAGCAATTTCTCACTTACCTTCATCTCTGGATCTTGACGTGTCCAGCGCTAACTTTTTTCCATACCATTTAACACTACACGTATAGGAGATTCAGATAGCTAAGAACACTTTATTCGCTGCAGTGAAAAGAGAAAAATAACAATTATAACCTGAAGCATTATCAGCAATGACAGACCAACATGTGAGTTGGTGACGTCTAGGTACGCCCACATATGGATCTTTCTTTTTATTGTAAGATAGTTTTTTATATAAAACGGGAGCCACGGGAGTGGCCGCGTCAGCAGCACGTGTAAGTGAGCTCTGCACATATGTGCCTATAACTTTTGCAATTTCAGTTCTAGGAGGGTCAGAGCGGTGTCTACTTGTTCGTGAAGATACAAGGAGTTCAACCGCTACAAATACTGCTATTACAAACGAAAGTTTTATATTTTAGGAGCGAAAAACAGTGTGAATCTGTGAAAACAACAACAGTCAGACCACGTGTTTTTTTCTTACGATCGCTTGTGCCTTCTTTAATATTCTACCGGGAAACTTCTTACTTATAACGTTGAAAGTCCCTAGGGTAGACCTGACGCTACTGAAGTTTGATCAGGCTAGGTTTAATAGTTCCAGAGTTATTCTGCAATCAAAATTAGGCCTAATCACTAAAAAGTATAAATTGGTAATATCACCTCGCAAACGCATTTAAATTTTGTCCGCTTAATGTAATAATAAACCACCCCCCATAGGCTACCAGGAGGCCCAATTCCGTACACTCTAGGCCCTTAATTAAGGTAGTAATCAGCAAAAAGCTCATTTCAATAAAACAAACTTTCAAAAGTAGCTACAAACGCCATCGAAAAATAGCTAATATCTTCTTTTAGAACACAACAGTCCGGTTTTTTTCCGTCTAAAAATAAGTTTGATAGCCTAAGGTAACCGGATGATACAGAGTTAGAAAGAATATAACGAAAACCGCTAATAAACGTGTGGCGCCCGCGTCTTCCCTCGCTCAGAGGAGGAGGGTGGCTCACTGCTCGGAAAAAAGGTACGCCCGTCAGATCAAAGTCTTGAACCACGTGTTTTTTTTAGATGCGGAAGCATCTTATACTCGCGCCTTGTAGTGCGCCGTCCGCGCCGTCCGCACCGCTTCTCGAACATTCGACAGCTGACGCGCGCGCATGCGCCGTCGCGCCGTCGCCCACCATCTGTGCCGCGCGCGCTTCTCCTTCGAGAACATTCGACAGCTGACAGCGCATGCGCCGTCGCGCCGTCGCCATCTGTGCCGCGCGCGCGCTTCTCCTTCGAGAACATTCGACAGCTGACAGCGCATGCGCCGTCGCGCTGTATATATACTCAAGGTCGGCGCTCGCTCGCTCAGTTGCCGCTCGTCCGTTGGTTTGTACGGCGCGTCGACGTCCGAAGTCGCCGTGAAATGAATGCCAACGAATCCACAAACAGAATGATCGACGTCCCTTCGACCAGCGCCAGCCAAACTGTTGGCGGAACCGCAAGCAAGTCGTCGTCGTCGTCGTCGTCCGAAGACAAGGCAGCGCAGAGAAGAGCTCGCGACGCCGAACGTAAACGTCGGCGTCGAGCAGAAGATTCTCAACTTAGAGAACGTGAAGCCGCTGAGAGACGTCAGTGTCGAGCAGCAGTCCGAAGTCGCTGTGAAATAAATGTCAACGAATCCACAAACAGAATGATCGACGTCCCTTCGACCAGCGCCGCCCTTTCGCATACGTGTGTACGTGTTCACTCATTTAACACCCCCTCCTACAACCACGTTAACCAATTTAGCCATCGACACAAGTAAGTCGCAATTTAACACCCCATTTCACAACCACGTTAACCAATTTAGCCATCGACCCAAGTAAGTCGCACTTTATCACCCCGTTAACCAATTATATGCTCCGCATCCTCCTCAGTGTTCCCCCGAGGGAAGCTGCGGGCAATTTTTTTTCCTTACGATCGCTTTTAACTTTGCTAGTAACCTACCGGGAAACTTCTAACTCATACAGTGCAAAGCCCTAATTGTAGACCTGTCGCCGCTCAGGTTTCATCAGGACAGGAGTAATAGTACCGGAACTATTTCGTGACCAAAATAATTCTAATCACTAAAAAGAATAATTTGGTAACATCACCTCACAAACGAATTTAAATTTTGTCCGCTTAATATATCAATAAAGAGCACCCCATAGGTTAATCGGAGGCCCAACTCCGTATTTTCTAGTCCCTTAATTAAGGGGGTGATCAGCAGAAATCTCATTTCAATAAAACATTTTATAAAAATAACCACAAACTTGACTGATACACCGCTGAAACCTACATTTAGAACATCACAATCCGGGTGCGGCGATGGCGTAGTGGCTAGAGCATCCGCCTCGCATGCGAGAGGTCCGTGGTTCAAATCCCGGTGCCGCGCAGTTCCAAATCGGATAAAACAAAATCCGCGTGGTGATGGAACTGCATAACGTGGCTTGGGGTGCGGCCTCATCAGTAACCACCGCCGGGAACGCACTCCTTCACCAGAGAAGAATTGGCCACCCTGGTGCAGTATCTGGCCACTACCTCCCACATGCATACGTCAAATAACTCACGGCCCTCAGTCCCCAGCAGCTGCGAAGTAACTGACCACGGTGGCGGTCAGATCTGCAACGCAGCAGAGGGTGCTAAGAATCTCTGGACTACAGGCCGCCTGTGGAACCTGAACTTGGCAGTGTTTAACGCTAGAACCTTATGTAGTGAGGGAAGTCTAGCTGTGCTATTCGAGGAGCTAGAGGGTGTTAAATGGGATATAATAGGGCTCAGTGAGGTTAGGAGGACCGATGAGGCCTATACTGTGCTGCAGAATGGGCACGTCCTTTTTTTTGGCGCAAGGGCCATTTGATGGCCAAAGAGCGCCAGTTCATGCGACAAGGAATGTGGACAATGATTGTGATTAGCGGCTGTATAAGGGCCATAAAATTCCTCGCGGTAAGGCGGGTAAAAACATACAAGTAATAAAATCATGACCATGCCGTGAAAGGTGTGTGTGGTGTGAATAGATGACAAAAGTTGGTGATAATAAAAAACGATGGTGTATATGTATGGCATTAGCACAAGTGCCTCACTGGTTCATACCCTTGCGTGCAAGGGCCGTGAGGACAAGTGCTTTCCTGTGTAGCCACCGCAGCAAAAACCTCCCTGCTACGGGATGCCCGGGTATATGATATGAAAATTACAAATTTCTTTTAAAAACGCTAACAATGATTTATGACTAAAAAGCGGTTCCCTACCAACGAACATTGCAGGGTGTAAAGGTATATGTTGTCGGTAGGGTAATGGAAAATGCTGTTTTCTTATAGTTTCTAAGTGTTTACACTGGATTAACACGTGAAGGACGGTTAATGGTTCACCACATTTGTCACACAATGGTGGATCGTCACCAGACAAAAGATGTGTGTGTGTTGCGTATGTGTGTCCTATCCTGAGTCTCGTTAGTATTACCTCTGTATAACGCGATTTTGATACTGGCAGCCAATGACCAAGGTGTGGCTTAATAATGTGTAGTTTGTTTTGTGTGTGTGTATCCCACTTGCTCTGCCAGTAGTCCCTGATGTTTCGTTTGAGAGACGGCTTAAGATCAAGGGCCGGGATTAATATGAGTGTAGTGGCGGTGTCTTCGTGGACGGATGCAGCAAGCTGATCCGCCATCACATTGCCTTGAATCTCACGATGCCCTGGCACCCAGCACACTACAACATGTTGGTTGAGCGTGTAAAGTGTGCATAAAATGGAGTAAAGTGAGATGAGGACAGGGTTTTTTTGTTTTTTAAGACTGTGCAGAGCCGTTACCACACTAAGGGAGTCTGTATAAATTACTGCTTTTTGTATTTGTAATTGTTTGATGTGTTTATCTGCCACAAGTATCGCGTAAGCTGCCACAAGTATCGCGTGAAGATACTTGTGCCTGGATGTAGAGGGCCAGCATCGTTAAAGGAAGGGCCGACAGCAGCGTAGGACACAGAGGAGTTAGACTTAGAGGCATCTGTAAAGAACTCAGGACGTGTGTATTTGTGTTGAAGTTCCAGAAAGTATGTTCGAATATGGGCAATAGGCGCATGTTTAGTAACTTCTAGGAAAGACACATCGCAATCTATAGTTTGCCACTGCCACGGTGGCAGGTATGCTACAGGAGCCATTAAACTGTGTTCGAGTGACACTCCAGTGTCCTCAGCTAGACCCTTCAGACGAACTGAGAAGGGCTGCCTCATTGAAGGCTTGTTTTGAAACGGAATGGAGCTCGACAAATCATTA
This sequence comes from Rhipicephalus annulatus, assembly GCA_013436015.1. NCBI lineage: Eukaryota > Metazoa > Arthropoda > Arachnida > Ixodida > Ixodidae > Rhipicephalus > Rhipicephalus annulatus. The sequence continues at coordinate 488,810 of WOVY01009850.1, forward strand.
ATAGTAGAGTATAAGGGGTGCCTCTTGTCTGTTTTCACCTTAAGGAAATATACAAAGGACATGTAAGTTCTTTGCAGATGAAGCGACCACTCATTTGACTCAACATAAAGGCTTTCTACGGGGCTGGTGCGAAAAGCACCCGTAGAAAGGCGGATGCCCAAATGGTGAACGGGATCCAGCATCTTCAAGGCACTTTGAGTCGCAGACTGATAAACAATAGCCCCATAATCTAAGCGGGTGCGAATGATGCTACTATACAGGTTCATGAGGCATTTCCTGTCACTACCCCACGTAGTACGTGACAATACTTTTATAACATTCATGGCTTTTAAACATTTTCTTTTTAAATACTTTATGTGTGGTACGAAGGTCAACTTGTTGTCCAAGATTAAGCCTAGGAATTTATGCTCCGCATTCACAGACAGACGTTGGCCGTTCAGTTCAATGTCGGGTTCTGAGTGCATGCCTCTCTTTCGGGACAACAAAACACACGTGCTTTTTCCTGGGTTCAGCCGGAATTCGTTTTCCTCTGCCCATTTGGAGACCTTGTTTAAACCTAACTGAACCTGCCGCTCACACATTGCCAAGTTGCATGACTTGAAGCCAAGCTGGACGTCATCGACATATGTGGAATAGAACAAGTTGCGGGGGATGAACAGGTGCAAGGAATTCATTTTAATAATGAAAAGTGTACAACTAAGTACACCACCTTGCGGTACTCTCGTTTCTTGCACAAATGTTTGCGAGAGAATACTGCCCACACGGACGCGGAATTTCCGATTGGACAAGTAACTCTCGATTGTGGAAAGCATTCTACCACGCACACCTAGGTGAGACAAGTCCATTAATATGCCAAAACGCCATGTTGTGTCGTAGGCCTTCTCGATATCGAGAAACACTGAGAGGAAGTATTGTTTGTGGACAAAAGCGTCTCGGATCTGTGCCTCGATACGCACCAGATGGTCGGTGGTGGATCTACCCTCCCGAAAGCCACACTGAAATTGGTCGAGCAGATTGTGTGTTTCAAGGAAATGTAAAAGTCGGCGGTTTATCATTTTTTCAAAAAGTTTACAAAGGCAGCTGGTTAGTGCAATGGGCCTATAACTTTAAACTGAGGAAGGGTCCTTGCCCTGTTTCAAAATAGGGATAACAATGGCCTCTTTCCAGGAAGCAGGGATGGTGCCTGAAAGCCAGATAGCAATGTATAGAGAGAGTAAAGTTTTTCGCGTTTTGAGCGGCAGGTTTTTCAACATTTCATATGTGACACGGTCGTAGCCTAGAGCGGAATTATTGCAAGAGTTTAGAGATGTTTGTAGCTCAGCTAAGTTGAAAGGTTGGTTGTATTCCTCGTAATTTGTGCACTTGGATTCTAGTTTCTGCTTTTCCATCTTTGCTTTGTGTCTTTGGAAAGCTTCAGTGTAGTGTGACGAGCTAGACACCTGCTCGTAGTGTGCACCGAGGAAGTTCGCTTGATTTTCCAGGCTATCACCCTGTGTGTTTACGAGTGGGAGTGGGTGTACTTGTCTTCCTGCTACCCTACGAACCATGTTCCAGACTTTAGCCTCTTGTGTATATGAATTTATCCCTGATAAAAACTTGTGCCAGCTTTCTCTTCTGGCCTGTCGACGCGTTCTCCTGCCTCGAGATTTTATTTTCTTAAAGCTCTCAAGGTTTTCCGCTGTCGGCGAGTTCCGCAGCAACCTCCATGCCCTGTTCTGTTCCTTTCGTGCATTCTGACACTCAGTGTTCCACCACGGAACGTGTCGTTTGCCGGGCAGTCCAGATGTTTGTGGAATGCACTTGGTTGCTGCGTCAGTAAGAAAAGCCGTGAAGTACTGCACAGCTTCATCTATGCCTAACCCGCATATGTCAGTCCAATTCAGGTGAGTAAGCTTTTGAAATTGTTCCCAGTTGGCTTTGTTTACCAGCCATTTGGGAACATGTGGAGGACATTCATTTATTATTGGTGTACTCAAAACTAAAGGGAAATGGTCTCTTCCGTATGGATTATTTATGACTTTCCAATGAAGTAATGGTACAAGTGAAGGAGATGCGATACTGAGGTCTATGGAAGAGTAAGTTTTGTTGGCAAGGTTATAGTATGTTGCTTCTTTCCTATTCAACAGACACGCACCCGATGAAATGAGGAATTGTTCAATGAGACGACCTCGTGCATCACAGCGAGAGTCACCCCACAGACCATTATGTGCGTTCAGGTCCCCAAGGACCAGATAAGGTTCAGGTAGTTCGTCTATTAAAGACTGGAATTGAAGTTTTTCGAGACGGTGGTGCGGAGGTATGTACAAAGAGCAGACAGTGACAAGTTTGTTTAGAATAACTGCTCGGACAGCCACCGCCTCGAGGGAAGTTTGAAGGGGTAATTGTGTGCATGCTATACCTTGACTTACTATAACCGCTACACCACCGGATGGTAGCATGGCATCATCTCTATCCTTTCGGAAGATTATGTAGTTACGTAAAAAGTTTGTGTTAGTTCGTTTTAAGTGTGTCTCTTGTACACACAGCACTCTTGGATTGTGTTCATGGAGGAGTTCTTGTAAGTCATCGAGGTTTTGAAGAAGGCCTCGGATGTTCCACTGTAATATTTCTGTCTGCATATTTAAACAAGAGAGATGATGCTGTGTGTACAAAGAGTATCCTGTGTTGGAGTGAGCTCGTTAATTCAGGTGGCAGGACGGTTGTCCGGCCCCGTTATTGGTTTTTTATTAGATGCGGAAGCATCTTATACTCGCGCCTTGTAGTGCGCCGTCCGCGCCGTCCGCGCCGTCCGCACCGCTTCTAGAACATTCGACAGCTGACGCGCGCGCATGCGCCGTCGCGCCGTCGCCCACCATCTGTGCCGCGCGCGCTTCTCCTTCGAGAACATTCGACAGCTGACAGCGCATGCGCCGTCGCGCCGTCGCCATCTGTGCCGCGCGCGCGCTTCTCCTTCGAGAACATTCAACAGCTGACAGTGCATGCGCCGTCGCGCTGTATATATACTCCAGGTCGGCGCTCGCTCGCTCAGTTGCCGCTCGTCGGTTGGTTTGTACGGCGCGTCGACGTCCAAGGTCGCGGCGAAATGAATTCCAACGAATCCACAAACACAATGATCGACGTCCCTTCGACCAGCGCCGTCCTTTTGCATACGTGTGTACGTGTTCACTCATTTAACACCCCCTCCTACAACCACGTTAACCAATTTAGCCATCGACCCAAGTAAGTCGCAATTTAACACCCCATTTCACAACCACGTTAACCAATTTAGCCATCGACCCAAGTAAGTCGCACTTTACCACCCCGTTAACCAATTATATGCTCCGCATCCTCCTCAGTGTTCCCCCGAGGGAAGCTGCGGGCAATTTTTTTTTCCTTGGCGCGCTCCAAGGAAGCGCCCCGCTCTTTTGGTACCAAGGGTACCGTTGTATCCATTGCCTCCTCAGAGGCACTGGGTGCCTGCACATGCGAGCTCGTGGTTCGAATTTTAGGCCTCGCCTGGTGAGGGGAGGCCTTGAGACCAGAGGACCCTGGAGTCTCCGGCCTCAATTCGCTAGGAGGCGGAGTAGCCTGAACTACTGCCGCCTTGGGGGCAGGTGCCACAGCCGTCGGCTCGCTCTGCGCTGGCCGAAGGAGTGGCGATGTCTTGTGCGGCATTGCCCCCTGACGCGCCGCATCAGCATATGTAGCGCCATAAAATGGCGACACTCTTCGTCTTGCTTCCTTGAATGTCATATATTCTTTAATTTTCAATGTGATGATTTTCTTTTCTTTTTTCCAAAATGAGCAAGACCGTGAGTATGCGGCATGATTTCCACCACAGTTCACAAAGTGTGATGGTTCTTCGCAATTGTCAGAATTGTGGCCTGACACTCCACATTGTGCACAAGTTTGGTGACCACGACAGCTTTGTGAGCCGTGGCCATACTTCTGGCATTTAAAACAACGACGTGGATGAGGTATGTATGGTCTGATCGACGTCTTTGTGTAGCCTGTTTGAATACTTTCTGGGAGATTACTGGAAGCGAACGTGAGTATTAGGTGTTTTGTTGGTGTTGCCTTGTTGTCTCTTCTAATGGTGATCCTTTGTACATTGGTCACATTCTGACTCTTCCACCTCTCCAGAAGTTCCTCTTCAGTCAAGCTGAGCAAATCAGCATCAGATACTACTCCACGGGTTGTGTTCATGGATCTGTGTGGCGTTACAGTGATGGGAGTGTCACCAAAAGTTGAAAGATTCTGTAGCTTTTCGAACTGTTCTTTTCCTCGGACTTCAAGGAGGAGGTCTCCGCTGGCCATTTTGGTAACTTTGTACCCGGCTCCAAGAGTTTCTGTGAGACATCTGGCTACTACAAAGGGTGCTACGGTTCTGGCTTGCTTGCTGCATATTTCACTATGTATAACATGAAAATGGGGGAAGTTTTCACTTGATCGGTTGAAAAAACCTGTCTTCGGTGCGTACACGCTTTAAGGCGGTACGATCACTTATTAGGGGAAATGCTCTATGCATGCCAGTTTAATTTTCTTCAGAAGCGTTGGCGGCCACCCACCACGGAGCCCAACGAGGGGACGCTACAAGTTTGTAGATGCTAAAACCTGCAGACGCCAGCCGTACAACGCAACTATAACCCAATGCGCCTAGACCAAGGTAGGCTATTTGCACAGGGTTAACCCTAGCCGCCAAGAAGTTTGGAAGTAAGCGGAAGAGAGTAGAGGACAGGACAGATAAATAGTAAGAGATAAAGACGAAGATGTAGGTAGAGGGAGATAGGAAAAGGCGACGGCCGATTTCCCCTGGGTGGGTCAGCCCAGGGGTGCCGTCTACGTGAAGCCGGGGCCAAAGGAGTGTGTTGCCTCTGCCGGGGGGCCTTAACAGTCCAATCACCCAGCGTCGGCTCAACCCCCAGGATCCCCTTTTCCCCGGACACGGCAAAGCCACGCACGGCTAGGCGTGGGAGGGAGTAGAAACTCCCCCGTTAGCTCGGGTGCGTGGTGTCGCTACACACCAAACGCCTACTTGCGCAGGCGCCCCTGTGGCGATGGGCACGTCCTTTGCTATCGGGGCTTGGCAGACAGAAGAGAACTGGCAGTGGGGTTCCTAATTCACAGAAACATAGCTGGCAACATAGAGGAATACTATAGCAATAATGAAAGGATGGTAGGTATCCTAATTAAACTGAATAAAAGATACAAGATGAAGGTAGTACAGGCTTACGCGCCTACATCCAGCCATGATGACGCTTCAGTTGAAAGCTTCTATGAAGACGTGGAATCGGCAATGAATAAGGTAAAAACACAGTATACTATAGTGATGGGCGACTTTAATGCAAAGGTAGGGAAGAAGCAGGCTGGAGACCAGGCAGTAGGAGATTATGGCATCGGCACTAGAAACGCCAGAGGAGAGCTACTAGTAGAATTTGCAGAACGCAATAATTTGCGGATTTTAAATACTTTCTACCGAAAACGAGAAAACCGCAAGTGGACATGGAGGAGCCCTAATGGCGAAAATAAGAACGCAATAGACTTTATAATGACTGCACACCCAGGAATCGTGCAGGACGTGGAAGTCGTTGGCAAGGTACGATGCAGAGACCATAGAATGGTACGGTCTGAAATTCGCCTAGACTTGAAGAAGGAACGACAGAAACTGATACGCAAGAAGTCAATCAATGAGCTATCACTGAGAGGGAAAGTACAGAAATTCAGAGTGTCGCTGCAGAACAGGTACTCGGCTCTTTAGAGGAAACCAACCTTAGCGCAGATACAATGAATAATAATCTAACGAGTATCATTACGGAGTGTGCCGTGGAAGTTGGAGGCAGATTAGTTAGACAGGACACTGGCAAGCTTTACCAGGAAACTAAGAACCTAATTAAGAAGCGTCAAAGCATGAAAGTGTCAAGTACAACAGACAAAATAGAACTGGCAGAGCTTTCAAAGTTGAATAATAGGCGTAAAGTATGCGATGTAAGAAGGTATAACATGGAGAGAATTGAACACGCTCTGACAAATAGAGGAAGCGTAAAAGCAGTGAAGAGGAAACTTGGGATAGGCAAAAGTCAGATGTATGCACTAAGGGACAAAGAAGGCAAAATAACTACCAATATCGATAGGATAGTTAAAATAGCGGAGGCGTTTTACAGAGATCTGTACAGTAGCCGAGACAACCACGACCTTAATACTATAAGAACTAGCAGTAACCCAGATGACACCCCACCAGTAATGATAGAAGAAGTCAGAAAAGCTTTGGAAAGCATGCAAAGAGGTAAAGCTGCTGGTGAGGATCAGGTAACATCAGATCTGCTGAAAGATGGAGGACAAATTGTGTTAGAAAAACTAGCCACCCTGTTTACAAGGTGTCTCCTGACGGGAAGGGTACCAGAGTCTTGGAAGAACGCTAACATCATCTTAATACATAAGAAAAAAGATGACAAGGACTTGAAGAATTACAGGCTGATCAGCTTGCTCTCTGTATAATACAAGCTATTTACAAAGGTAATTGCTAACTAAGTAAAGAAAACATTGGAATTCAATCAACCAAAGGAACAAGCAGGATTTCGAACAGGCTACTCAACAATTGACCACATTCATACTATCAATCAGATAATATAAAAATGCTCACAGTATAACCAACCACTATACATAGCCTTCATAGATTACGAGAAGGCGTTTGATTCAGTAGAAATATCAGCCGTCATGCAGACACTGCGGAATCAGGGCGTAGATGAAGTATATATAAACATTCTGGAAGAAATCTACAGGGGATCAACTGCTACCATAGTGCTTCATAAAGAAAGCAACAGAATACCAATCAAGAAGGGTGTAAGGCAGGGGGACACAATCTCCCCAATGCTATTTACCGCGTGCTTACAGGAGGTTTTCCGAAACCTAGAATGGGAACAGTTAGGGATAAGAGTTAATGGAGGATACCTTAGTAACCTGCGCTTCGCCGATGACATTGCATTGCTGAGTAACTCAGAGGACGAATTGCAACTCATGATTACGGAGTTAGACAAGGAGAGCAGAAAGGTGGGTCTTAAAATTAATCTGCAGAAAACGAAAGTAATGTACAACAACCTCGGAAAGGAGCAGCGCTTCGTGATAGGTAATAGTGCACTTGAAGTTGTAAAAGACTATGTCTACTTAGGGCAGGTAATAACCGCAGAGCCTAACCACGAGATTGAAGTAACTAGAAGAATAAGAATGGGGTGGAGCACATTCGGCAGGCACTCTCAAATTATGACAGCTAGATTGCCACTATCTCAAGAGGAAGGTACATAACAACTGTATCTTGCCGGTACTTAGCTACGGAGCAGAAACCTGGAGACTTACAAAGAGGGTTCAGCTTAAATTGAGGACGACGCAGCGAGCAATGGAAATAAAAATGGTAGGTGTAACCTTAAGAGACAAGAACAGAGCAGAGTGGATTAGGGGACAAACGGGGGTTAAGGATATCATAGTTGAAATAAAGAAGAGGAAATGGACATGGGCCGTGCATGTAGCGCGTAGACAGGATAACCGCTGGTCCCTAAGGGTGACTAACTGGCTTCCCAGAGAAGGGAAGCGGGTTAGGGGGAGACAGAACGTCAGGTGGGCAGACGAGATTAAGAAGTTTGCGGGTATAAATTGGCAGCAGCAAGCACAGGACCGGGTTAACTGGTGGAACATGGGAGAGGCCTTTGTCCTGCAGTAGACGTAGTCAGGCTGATGATGATGATGATGATGAGTCTTTTATAATTAAACCGCTGTTCTCGCAATGACTATGCAATTCAAATAAAGTTCAGAAGTCTTTACGCACGTCGTCTGATTTATTTATGACTTCATTGATTATGTTCAAACATATAGAAATAATAGTATCAGCATGTTATAGCAGTATAAGTTACAACAGCTATTCGGAACTGCAGAAAACGCTCAGTGTGCTGGCAACACTGGTAAAATAACAAAGACGGCTCCGCTTAACAGGGTAAACGCGGCACTTTTGCTTCTTGATTATAGCTTGAATCACGTTGCTTCGCCGTAGGCAGAAGGGTGCTGGCCACGGACACCCTCATTCTCATCGGCATAAAGTATTTCACAGGCGGAACAACGGCAGTAGTTGCGCTGCACGCGCAATCATCGGACCGCATCGGCAAACCACATCCTGCAGATTTACTTCAAATTGAAGAACCTGTCTAGTGATCCCGAGGTTCAAGAAGACGAATGCTCATGTGTAGCGGACCTCTCTAAAAGGGGCTAGCACTTTCGCGCTTTGTTGCTACAATGCTACAAGCAAAGCCTTAACAGTTTCCGACGTAACTATGCTGCTACTCGCGCTGCCGATTGCATGCGTCCTGTTGAGTTCCCTTCTCCCGTCAAAAGCTGATTATGCATGCTGTTCACTTCATTATAGGGCGAGCTATGCTTGGGCTAGTGTGACTTTAAAAAAAGAAAATATTAGTTTTGATCGCAATAGTAGTGCTCCATTATTTTCACTCATCGATACATATTATTAAGTTTCTAATGAATAAGGTCGTCTATTTCCGAACACTTCCTTCTCGTGGTTGCAGTAGTTGACGTTGAGAGCAGATATATCAGGTGAACTACACAAGCAATACATGGTCATGATATATATATATATATATATATATATATATATATATATATATGGTGGGGGTAATAATTCTTGAGCCAGTTAGTCTTCGTGAAGGTATGGGATATGGCACAACGGGAGCGTTGTCAACAAGGATAAATATATTTATTTCTTAACAGTTTCGGGAGGGGTCCTCCCTTCATCAGGGGATGAGTTATACTGACATGAGCTTCGAAACTTCGCTGCTGCCGCGTCCCTCTCGCCTTGAAAGATGTTTGCGAGAGTGAGAGGGAACTAAAAAAGGAAAGAAAAAACAAAAAGGGAAAAGAAAAAAGACGAAAAAGAAAGAAAAAAGTAAAAAATTGCCCGCAGCTTCCCTCGGGGGAACACTGAGGAGGATGAGGAGCATATAATTGGTTAACGGGGTGTTAAAGTGCGACTTACTTGGGTCGATGGCTAAATTGGTTAACGTGGTTGTGAAATGGGGTGTTAAATTGCGACTTACTTGGGTCGATGGCTAAATTGGTTAACGTGGTTGTAGGAGGGGGTGTTAAATGAGTGAACACGTACACACGTATGCGAAAGGACGGCGCTGGTCGAAGGGACGTCGATCATTGTGTTTGTGGATTCGTTGGAATTCATTTCACCGCGACCTTGGACGTCGACGCGCCGTACAAACCAACCGACGAGCGGCAACTGAGCGAGCGAGCGCCGACCTTGCGTATATATACAGCGCGACGGCGCATGCACTGTCAGCTGTTGAATGTTCTCGAAGGAGAAGCGCGCGCGCGGCACAGATGGCGACGGCGCGACAGCGCATGCGCTGTCAGCTGTCGAATGTTCTCGAAGGAGAAGCGCGCGCGGCACAGATGGTGGGCGAAGGGCGCGACGGCGCATGCGCGCGCGTCAGCTGTAGAATGTTCGAGAAGCGGTGCGGACGGTGCGGACGGCGCACTACAAGGCGCGAGTATAAGATGCTTCCGCATCTAAAGAGGAAGAACCACTGTCAACACTGAGAACGAAAGCAACTGTCCGTGTACGTCTACATATATATTGTTACGACCTCAGTAGGCGTCTGGGGGTTTATTGATACACGGTTCGAGGGACGAGCCGTATCGGCGCAGGCAGATGATGATGATCTTCTTCTTCCACCCTCCTTGCTTCTTTTTCCTTCTTCGTCCGGCACATACGTGGCGTAACATTTCCCCCCTCGCAGACAAAGCGCGCCGCGCGTTTCATACAGTGTCGCGTTGACTGAAAGGCTTCAGTCGAGCGACATGCGTGACCTCTGTCTTTCTGGAGCGTCTCCCGCTAGCTGTAAGACGTGCGATGCGGTAGTCGACTGCGCTCAGGCGGTCAAGGATAACAAAAGGTCCGATGTAGTGCGCGAGCAGTTTTTGGCACAAGCCACGTTTGCGTAAAGGCTTCCACACCAGCACGAGATCTCCCGGAATATATGTGGCCTGCCGGTGCTTGCTGTCATAACGAACTTTCGATCTGTCTTGCGAGGCTATTGTACGTAAACGAGCAAGACGACGAGCTTCTTCGGCGAGACAAAGTGTTTCTGCTAGGGAGATTTCTGATTGGTCCCGATCAGAGAAGGAAAATATTGTATCCAGAGTATAACGGGGGGGTCGAACATAGAGGAGGAAGAACGGGCTGTAGCCGGTGGTCTCATGTTGGGAAGTATTAAACGCGTATGTGACGAACGGCAAGACATCGTCCCAGTTCTTGTGGTTCGAAGCAACGTACATAGAAAGCATATTCACCAGTGTTCGAATTGTTCGCTCGACGAGACCATTCGTCTGCGGGTGATAAGGCGTCGAGTGTCTGAGCTCTGAGCCACACATATGAAGAAGTTGTTCGACAACGTCTGCCGTGAATTGACGTCCACGGTCACTTATGATGACGCGAGGGGGCCCATGACGCAGTATGATAGAATGGAGAAGGAAGGACGACACTTGACCAGCAGTCGCGGATGGCAGGGCAGCAGTCTCGCAGTACCGAGTAAGATGGTCAGCACATACCACAATCCATCTGTTGCCTTTCGATGAACGCGGAAAAAGGGCCCACCAGGTCAATGCCAATTTGTTCGAACGGAGAACTGGGAGGCGTCACAGGTTGTAGATGTCCGGCCGGAGCTGCTGAGAGAGATTTGTGCGCCTGGCATTGCGCACAACTGGCCACGTACAACTCAACTGACTGGCGCATACGTGGCCAGTAGAAGCGTTCCTGGGTACGATGAAGAGTGCGCGTCGTTCCGAGGTGACCTGAAGTGGCGTCATCATGCATGGCGTACAAAACAGATGACCGTAGTGCCTCTGGAACCACCAGCAGGAAGCGGGAACCGGTGCCGGAGATGGATTTCTTGTACAGTAGACCATCACGGACGCAAAAGCGGCTTTCCGGAGTGGATGCTTGTGCGATCACGAATAATGGATTCAAACTCACGTCCTTCCGCTGCTCAGTTTCAAAGGTGGCCTTATCCGGGAACGCTGGTGCTACGGACGCAATCAGATGATCGAAATCGTCAGCGTCGCAAACTGTAGCATCAACTGGCATCCTTGAAAGGCAGTCTGCGTCCGCGTGTTTCCTGCCGCTCTTGTACGATACCGTGAAGTTGTACTCTTGCAGCCGGAGGGCCCAGCGTGCTAGACGGCCTGACGGATCCCGAAGGTTGATAAGCCAGCACAAAGAATGATGATCCGTAACTACTTGGAAAGGACGACCGTACAGGTATGAGCGGAATCGCTGTACAGCGAAGACGAGTGCAAGGCATTCTTGTTCGGTCACAGTGTAATTGCGTTCCGGCTTACTTAAAGTGCGACTGGCATATGCGATCACGTGTTCCACTTGATTACATCGCTGTATCAGGACTGCACCTATGCCAATGCCGCTTGCGTCGGTGTGAACTTCAGTCGCCGCAGAAGGATCGAAGTGCCGCAGGATAGGCTGCGACGTGAGCAAGAACTTCAGTTGGTTGAAAGAAGTTTCACAATCAGGAGTCCATTCAAAACTAGCACCTTGGCGGAGAAGACAGGTCAGTGGAAAGGCAACTTCTGCAAAGGCGGGAATAAATCGGCGAAAGTAAGAGCAGAGGCCCAAGAAGCTCCGAAGCTCCTTCACTGAGCCAGGTGGTTTAAAAGCTCTAACAGCCGCTGTCTTATTCGGGTCGGGCCTGATGCCATCCTTGTTGACGAGATGTCCCAGCACCAGTGTTTGTCGAGCTCCGAAATGACACTTCTTTGCATTAAGAACCAAGCCAGCATTTCGAATACATTTCAAAACCAGCTCTACCCTTTCGTTATGTTCACTGAATGTACGCCCGAAGATAACAACGTCGTCAAGATAACACATACAGATGTTCCACTTCAGGCCGCGCAGAATGGTGTCCATGAATCTTTCAAATGTAGCGGGCGCGTTACATAGACCAAAAGGCATCACGTTAAATTCATATAGTCCGTCCGGAGTAACGAAAGCCGTCTTTTCTTTGTCCATTGAATGCACAGGTATTTGCCAATAGCCTGAGCGTAAGTCTATGGACGAAAAGTAGGATGCTGAATGGAGGCAGTCTAGAGCGTCATCAATGCGTGGGAGAGGGTAGACATCTCTCTTTGTGACGGAGTTTAGACGGCGATAGTCCACACAGAATCTCCAGGTACCATCCTTCTTTTTGACTAGAATCACGGGAGCCGCCCAAGGACTCGAGGATTCTCGAATGACACCCTTCTGCAGCATATCACGCACTTGTTCATCAATTATCTTGCGCTCAGACGGCGACACTCGGTAGGGTTTCTGGCGGATGGGCTGTGCTGTTCCCGTGTTTATCCTGTGGAGAATCCGAGACGCGGGAATCGAGGGCGCATGGTCATGGGAAAAATCGAAAATCGTCACGTATTTTGACAAAACGTCCAGAAGCATGCGGCGTTTGTCAGTAGTAAGTGACTTGTCGATCATAGGTAAAAGTTTTGAATCGGCCGTAGAAGTATTGGCTGAGGCCCCACCCGGAGCATCACTGAGGGCAGCCACTGCCATCGGTGAGTATGTTTTGAACTTGGCAAGCTTCAGTCCTCCTGGTAGAACCACCGACTCAGCTGAACAGTTTACCGCCCATAGTCCTGTGCGTCCTTGAACGAGTGACACTATGCAATGCGGCACCAATGTGTTCTTCTTAATGCAACTGAGATGAAAGGGCTCCACCAATGCGTCGAACGCACTGTCATTGTTGTCAATGCGTGAAGAGTATACAGGAACACATACTGCAGAGAATGCCGGCACAATGCTATCTTCACTGACCCGGAGCGCACCGTGCTCCCTGTCTGAATTCTCTAATAGTTCTCCAGGGGCAGCATCACATATGTACACCTCTCCATTTCTACAATCAACAGTGGCGCCACACATTCGAAGGAAGTAAATCCCCAGGATTATGTCGTGTGTGCTCCTTGGAAGAATCGTAAACTCTGTGACAAACACTTGATCACCCAAGCACACTTCTGCGGTACAGACACCAATGGGACACAGCGAGTTACCACCAACGCCACAGAATGTTGTTGCCTTCTCCCACAAAAACATCACCTTTTGTCCTAAACGGTGTTTAAAAGCAGCACTCATAATCGAAACTGTAGCACCAGTGTCCACCAAAGCCATCGTACACACACCATCAACAAAACTTCTACCTTGTTCTTGAACATCAACACAGACGGGGGTATTTCGTTTTGCAGCAAGTCACCAGCGACCTCACCCCCATCGGCCGCACTGTTTAGTTTTCCTGGTGTGGTGACGATGGGCGGCGCCGTGGCGATGGAGACCGGTGGGATCGAGGCGCAGGAGGTGGCGTCACACTTCGATCAGAGGCAGGGGAGTTGTTGCGCCAGTGTCCGTGCCAGGAGCTGCTGCCGGGTCTTGAGTCGGTGGGCCAGTGTCCTTGAAAAGGTGGGACAGCAGGTTTATCGGTCAAGCTTGTCCACTGATCATAGCGTGGTATGCGCGAACGATCGCAATACCTCGATATGTGACCAGTCAGACCACAGTTGTAGCACACAGGCGCAGGACGAGGTCGTCGCCGTTCTTCGAAGTGTTCACGTCTGCGAGCGTTCGCGTAAGCCCGAGATTCAATGAAATCAGTTGTCGGTGGGTGGTATGAGCGTACGGAACGGAAACGTTGAGGGTACTGTGATCGCTCGTAAAAAGCCGGACTTGACTGCTGAATACGCCGAGGCCCTGCAACCTCCGTTGCGTTGACGGATGGATGTTCATAAACTGTAAGCTGTGGGGCAGTGGTGTCCTGCGGGAAATAGGATGGAGACGTGGCAGCTGCCCGTTCACGTGTCATTTCGCCATGTCTGAGTAACTCTTCCCGAACAATTTGGCGGATGGTTGCCGAAAGGTCAACAGTTGAGGCAGCTTCTATGCTGGCTACTGAGGTGACATTTGCCAGACGACCAAACTTAGGCGCTATTCTGCGCTGCTTCAGGGTTTCAAACGTGCGGCAGTGCCGTACAACGTCAGACACTGAAGTCAGGCTTTCCCTGCTAATAAGGAAGTTGTAAACATCTTCTGCAATTCCCTTCAGCAAATGCCCCACCTTGTCCTCTTCCGACATGCTGGAATCGACTTCCCTACACAGCCTCAAAATCTCTTCAGTATACACGGTGCAGGTCTCACCGGATAGCTGGGCCCTCTGTGCAAGACTCTGCTCGGCAAGCTTCTTTTTTGCAGCTGAGTTGCCGAAACACTTCTTGATTTCTTCAACAAAGCGTTCCCATGTTGTCAGAATATCTTCATGGTTCTCATACCAAACGAGGGCAACATCAGTGAGGTAGAAAACAACGCGTGACAGTTGGGAGGCAGCATCCCATTTGTTGCAGTTGCTTACTCGCTTGAAATGTTTGAGCCATGAGTCCACGTCGTCGTTGGCCCTCCCGGAGAAGGTTCGTGGCTCTCTGTGATACGGCCAAGAACTGCTGGGGACTGGTTCCCGAGCTTCTGTTTCGTCAGGCATGATGGCCAAAGAAGGAGGCAGGCCGGCGAGGCGACGACTCCGGCGAAATCCGAGGGGTAGCGGTCCCGTCGTTGGTTCCTATACCCAGCACCTTCCACCACTCTGTTACGACCTCAGTAGGCGTCTGGGGGTTTATTGATACACGGTTCGAGGGACGAGCCGTATCGGCGCAGGCAGATGATGATGATCTTCTTCTTCCACCCTCCTTGCTTCTTTTTCCTTCTTCGTCCGGCACATACGTGGCGTAACAATATATATATATATATATATATATATATATATATATATATATATATATATATATATATATATATATATATATATATGTATATATATATATATATAGATATATTGAACGACCGGGTAGCTAGCTCTAGGACGATGCGTCAGTCGTGGCTGGCTCTCGAGCCGAGAAGAGACACGCAAATCTTCTTTCTTTCCTCCAGATGATAGAGCCGCTCTTGCAGTCGACCCACTACGTGTGGGTAGCATTATCCCCCCTTTAGAAAAGAAAAAAAATCCCAAAAGGGGGAAAGAAAAGTACATAGCACCACCACGATGTTATGACATAGGCACGTGGTAAAAAAGAAATTGGAAATTCGGATAAATAAAAAATTGAAATTAACAAGCGTGCCAATATAGTAAAAATCAGTGAACGAAGAAGCAAGTTCACAAAAATAAATAAATAACACAAAGAACAGTGTACGGCGAGAAAAAAGTTATGAACAACGCGCAATAAATTGTTTCATGCGCAACACATGAACGACATCCGACCTCGGTCATGTCCTACTCCGTGCCTGCGATGTTGAATCCGGAACCACTTCGTAGTTCACGTCACTGACGCGACGTAACACTTTATAAGGGCCAAAGTACCGGCTCAGTAACTTTTCACTAAGGCCACGGTGGCGGACGGGCGTCCACACTCAAACTTGATCTCCGGGGCTGTAAAACACTTCTCTGTGGCGGGTGTTATAGCGTCATGCGTCTGCCTGCTGTTGCGGGCCGATGTGAGGTCGCGCGAGCTGCCGGGCTTCCTCAGCACGCTCTGCGAATTCATCGGAGTCAGTTGCCAACTCGTCTTTGTCTTGACACGGTAGCATAGAGTCAAGCATGGTCTGCACTTCGCGGCCGTAGAGAAGCCGAAACGGCGTGAATCGCGTGGTCTCTTGCACGGCGGTATTATACGCGAAGGTCACGTAAGGTGAGATCCGGTCCCATGTTTTGTGCTGTACGTCGATGTACATTGAGATCATGTCTGCGAGGGTCTTATTCAGTCGTTCGGTAAGTCCGTTGGTTTGCGGGTGGTACACAGTTGTCCTTCGGTGTCTGGTGTTGCTCAGTTTGAAAACTTCGTCCGTAAGCTGCGCCGTGAATGCCGTCCCTCTGTACATTATTATACTGGAAGGAGCACCGTGTCGTAACACAATGTGGTGCATGATAAACTGTGCTACCTCAGAAGCCGTGGCTCGTGGGATCACCTGCGTCTCAGCGTAGCGTGTCAAATAGTCGGTCGCGGCGGTCACCCATTTGTTGCTGTCCGCAGACAGGGGAAATTGCCCGAGAATGTCAATGCCGACTTCGTCGAACGGCGTGCAGGGTGCTTCAATAGGCTGAAGCCAACCAGCTGGCTTAACAGATGGTTGCTTTCGGCGCTGACATTCCCGAAAGCTCTTGACGTACTTCTTGACGCTTGCTGAAAGTCCTGAC
Source organism: Rhipicephalus annulatus (assembly GCA_013436015.1). NCBI lineage: Eukaryota > Metazoa > Arthropoda > Arachnida > Ixodida > Ixodidae > Rhipicephalus > Rhipicephalus annulatus. The sequence goes on from WOVY01009850.1 coordinate 505,084, forward strand.
CAATAGTACCTCTAGCTCACTCTGGCAAGTGTCCTTGAGTATCCCAGATGACTGGATGTGGGTTCGTCATGGCAAGCGAAAAGGACGTCGTCTCGCATGTCTCGAAGAACCACCAGGAGGTAAGCACGCTTGTTCTTCTTGTACAGCACACCGTCTCGCAGGCAGAACGACGTCAACGAGCGGGATAAATGACGTGGTATGATTGCGCCCTGGCCCTCTAAATGATCAATTATTGGACGAATCTCTGCATCATCTCGCTGCCGTTTACTCAAGTCTGATGCGCTAACGGGGCACAGGAAACCTTCGTCTTCCTCTGCTTCCTGACTGACGACATGAAGGGGTGCGCGTGACAGTGTGTCAGCGTCTTCATGCTTACGGCCGGACTTTTAGACGATGGTGACATCAAATTCCTGCAGCCGCAAGCTCCACCGTGCTAGCCGTCCTGAAGGATTGCGCAGGCTTGCCAGCCAGCAGAGCGCGTGATGGCCCGTCACTATCTTGAAGGGACGACCATAAAGGTACGGGCGAATCTTGGTGATTGCCTACACGACTGCGAGGCACTCTTTCTCCCTAGTGGAATAATTCGCCTTGGCACGGGATAGAGAGTGGCTGGCGAAGGCTATCACTCTTTCGATGTCCTCTTGACGCTGAACGAGCACTGCACCGAGCCCAATGTTACTAGCATCGGTATGGACCTCCGTGTCAGCATCATCGTCGAAATAAGCGAGAACGGGCGCTGATTGCAAGCGCTGTCGCAGCTCATCAAAAGCTGCTTGTTGCTCATTTTCCCAGACAAACGGCGTGTCGTTCCTTGTGAGACGAGTTAGAGGTTCTGCTATCTGTGAAAAGCCATGAATGAACCGGCGATAGTAGGCGCACAAACCAAGAAAGCGCCGGACGGCTTTCTTATTGACAGGAGCTGGTAATTCGGCAACAGCGGCAAGTTTGTCCGGATTGGGCCGGATTCCTTCGGCGCTAACTACATGTCCAAGAAATTTTAGTTCTTTATAGCCGAAGTGGCACTTCTGTGGCTTTAGTGTGACGTCCGCCGATTGGATAGCCTGAAGCACGCTGCGCAGGCGGTGAAGGTGCTGCTCGAACGCGGTAGAGAAGAACACCACATCTTCAAGGTAGACAAGACAAGTCTGCCACTTGAGCCCTGTAAGGACAGTGTCCATCATTCGCTCGAAAGCTGCTGGCACTGAACACAAGCCAAAAGGGAGCCCTCGAAATTGGTATAGGCCGTCTGGAGTCACCAAGGCTGTTTTCTCTAGGTCTCACAAATCTACCTCGATTTGCCAATACCCGCTTTTGAGATCGAGAGAAGTGAAATAATGGGCACGACGAAGTCTATCCAGCAAATAATCGATACGCCTCAGCGGATACACATCCTTTTTCGTCATGTTGTTAAGCTTTCGGTAGTCGACGCAGAAGCGTAGCGACCCGTCCTTCTTTTTGAGAAGTACGACTGGAGATGACCACGGGCTGTTAGATGGTTCAATAACGCCATCGTAGAGCATCTCGCTGACTTACGTAGGTATCGCTTCACGCTCTTTGGCCGACACGCGGTAGGGGTTCTGGCGCATCGGGCGTGCGTCCTCGTACGGGATGATCCTGTCTTGAGTGATGGACGTCTGGCGATCTTTGAGCAACTTGCGAAGCAAGACCTGAACTCGAACAAGAGCGCTCGTAGTGCAGTCTGTTTATCGGTGGAAAGATCAGAATTGATGTCAATATTACTCATTGACGTGTCGGTGGTATACACTAGTTCCAACGTGAGACAGGTGCTGACGTTTGCTGCTTAGTGGGCAAACGCTATCGAAGGGTCACGGAAAAGATGTCGATGCTCGTTGCTAAAGTTGGTTACGAGCAATTCAGATCGGTCATCACGAAGGTGTATTACACTTCTAGCTACACAAAAGCCTTGCTGCAGAGGGTGTTCTAAATTTGTCTCAGCCACCACATCGCCATCGCCCAAACCACAGCATGCTACGTCGATTAAAACACTTGCTCGGGGAGGAAGCGTCACACTCTGTTCAGAAATATGGAGTACGTCAACACGCCTTCCGTCATCCTGCACGTTGATTGCTCGCTGGGCTGAGAACATGACGCGGCGCTCTTGCAGATCAATGATAGCTCCATTTTCCTTTAAAAAGTCAACTCCCAGAATGACATCACGGGAACATTCGCGTAGAACAAGGCAGCTTGCTACAAATGTATACGCTTGAATCTGTACTCTAGTTGTGCAGGCACCCAGTGGAGTAACGACATGGCCACCAGCTGTCCGAATCTGTGAGTTATACCACGGCGTGATGACTTTCTTCAGCTGCGTTATTTGTTTCCCGCTCAGTATGGAATGGTCTTCGCCGGTGTCCACTAACGCATTAACTGCACAACCATCAATTGTCACTGCTATGTCGAGGGAAAGTCGGCCATCCTTTGCAGCAGTATGTGATGTCGGACCGGTTTCTGTACGGCTCTGTGTCTATAGGAGGTCTTCAGCTCTTCGACGTTCAGCGACCCCGCCCCCAGAGGACGCTTGGGCTAGTTTTCCTGGCGGGGGCTAGGAGACTGTGTGGTAGAATACCACTGGGGTGTTGATGAAAATCGCCTCGGTGATGGCGAGCGCGACTTGCGCCCGGCAGACGGTGGTGCATGCTGCTGGGAGAGGTAGTTTTTGATTTCGCGCGGTCTCTGGCCGTAACGGGGTGGCGGTGAGTACGCAGAGAAGCCGCGAAGCCCAAGACGGCGATATGGGCACTGGCGGTAAAAGTGATCAGCTTCTCCGCAGTGAAAGCACAGAGGCCGGCGATCAGGTGTGCACCAAACATCAGACTTCCCAAGAGACGTGCGCCGATCGTCGATGTACTGAACTGGCTGGACTAAACGATGGGCGACAGAAGCGCCCGGGACAAAGGCCAACGGTCGTGGCGTGTACGTGCCTTCGTAGTACGGTATGTGCTGCGCTGACTGTAGTGAAACAGCAGGAACAGGATGGACGAATAATGGCAGCGATGCAGCAGGGCGTTTCAAGGCTTCTGCATAGGTTGTCTCACGACGGTATTCAGCAGGAGCGGACGCCGCTGTATCAGGAGGCAAGGTGTCCCGGAGGGCCTGGTGCAGCTCATCTTTGATGACAGTTGCAATAGAGCTCACCGTAGGATGAGGTGAGTTCACGCAAGGAGTCATTGCTGGTCCCAGCGGTGGCGAAAATGTCAGCAGTGGACAAGCCACTGACTTGCCTGTCGTATTGGTTTGATCGCTGCTGTACCATTTTTTCCATTTTCAAGGCGTCAGACAAGAACTCCGCGACCGTCTTCGGAGGGGTTCGCACGAGGCCGGCGAAAAGCTGGTCCTTGACACCACGCATCAAGTGACGCAACTTCTTGTCCTCCGTCATTCTTGAATCTGCCCGTCGGAAGAGACGCGTCATGTCTACGACGTACGCGGTCACAGTTTCGTTTGGCGACCGGACGCGGGCAAGAATAGCTCGTTCAGCTGTTTCTTGGTGCTCAGCGCTGGCATATGTCTGCAGAAGTCTACGAGAGAATTCGGGCCACGTCGTCAGCTGCTCCTCTCGATTTTAATACCACGTGCGAGCCCCGTCTTCGAGATAGAAGTAGACACGACCCAGTTTCGCCGCGTCGTCCCTCTGATTCAAGTTGGCTACGCGCTCGAAGTCCGCCAACCAGTCCTCAACGTCTTCGCTCTCCGTACCATGGAACGTCGTCGGTGCCCGTGGGCTTTCCAACGTATATCGGTTCGACGACGTGCTTCCCGTGCCTGTTGGCAAGGTTTGTACCGAAGTGCTGGTCATGTTTGTTGACGTGGTGGGAGCAGTATCGTTGACTTCCGGAGGCAATCCCCTGATTCGGCGGCTGGTCCGATGCACGGGAGTATTGACTGGCACTGACTCGTATTACGGCTTCCTGGGGGGGGGGGGGGTCTGCAGCATCCGTGAGACTACCCAGCACCTTCCACCAGTTTGTCACGATGAGTCACAAGTGCTGGGGGATATATTGAATGACCGGGTAGCTAGCTCTAGGACGATGCGTCAGTCGTGGCTGGCTCTCGAGCCGAGAAGAGACACGCAAATCTTCTTTCTTTCCTCCAGATCGTAGAGCCGCTCTTGCAGTCGACCCACTACGTGTGGGTGGCAATATATATATATAATATATATATATATATATATATATATATATATATATATATATATATATATATATATATATATATATATATATATATATATATCAGGTGCGGCAAGAAAGTAATGCTGGTCCCGGTAGAATAAGAGAAAATAGAGTACGACGCCCGTTGGTTTTGCATGGTATAGTTTCTGACGTTTCGGCTGCTCAACCAGACGGCTCCTGCCCATGACAAGTTATCTTTTCACCCACTTTTCTTTCTTCACATGGACATTAGAACTCGGTGTAAGAACTTCCCCTAGACTTTTCTTGGTATCAGTGTCTGTTACATACTATAAATAATGTGTAAAACACGCAAAAAACGAGCCCCTAAGTACCCGATATATATATATATATATATATATATATATATATATATATATATATATATATATATATATATACTCTTAAGCTTCACGAGCGCGTTTGTGTGTGTATATACACACATAGAAATTAAAAAAAAAATTCGGGGGGAGGAGGAATTACAGCTGCCTATTTTAGAACACGTAGCACTACGACTTGGGCAGAAAAGAAACATATGCGAAAAATATACTTGCCCACGTAACGCAACTAATTTACTTGAGCATTAGGTTATATAAAGTAAAGTACACTCCGTGCTTAGAAAAGCCCACGTATTGATAACAATGCACACGCACGCTAAATATTGGTGCATTCAAACAAGAGAAATAGGTCCTCGTCAGCGGATTCACTAGAAAAAACTACCACAGTGCCCTTTATTTTTTCAATGCGCAAATTTCCAATTTAAGCTCTTCTCCGGTACGCATCGTCTCCATAATTTGGGAAGTAATAGAACAATAATAGTTGCTATCTTTCTACTGCTGTGCACGCACTGCGGTGCTCTGCAATGGCTTTTGGACGTCGCTCTCTTCTTTTACGAGCTCACGCGTGCAGCATGGTGAAAACAAAGGAGCTATGTGGCCGCTTCTCAACGGGCGCAACCTGGTGATATGTTTAGTAGAGGGACTTGTTGGGTTAGTTGGTTCAATTTTAGCGAGCTTATGGCGCAAAAAAACACGACAGAAGTACAAGCGCTTCTCCTCTTGTGTTTCTTTTCGCGCCATAAGATCGTTAAGACTGGTGACATATCTCGTGTCAAGGTTGACCTTGTTAGCACCGTTTTTAGGCGCGGATGCTAGGGGGGGGGAGGGTGAGTGCTCACTTGGAGCCGCGAATACGACTCGGACACAATTCTCCACTATGGCACCAAATTAGTAGCTTCATCAACCATGCGACATATGAGAGCGATTTTCCATAAGGTCTATCGGTGACATGTTACGTAGCGATAACCCCAGAAATCGCAGACTTTTTGTTGTAGTTGGTGCAACCGCTAAATAATGTATGCCAAGTTTTCAACACGTTTATTATTGTTAACATTATAAGAAAATCAGTGTGGTATTGTGGTTAGCAGAAAATAATAATCACTTGAACGTCAAAGTGGCGAGTAAATACTTCAAGCACTCCTAAATTTACAAATTTCGCTGATGTATATACGCCCTCGCACACATACAAAGGCACGCACGAAAGTACAGAAAGTCTAGTTGAACCTTAACACAAGCCATAAAAAATGTCTGGCTATGCCCTGCAAGCGATGACCACTGCGTCTGCTTATTATTGTCGTGAACTGCTGCGAGGGAAGTGTATTGTTTGTGAGCAGAACGTTAGGTAGCCCTTCAGTTGCCACGCAGAAGCATAGAGGTCACGTTCATGTGGTTTTGCATTTCGCTGACATCAGTAGAAATAGAAAGCTGGAAACTGTCTAATCGGCCGTTTCGCAAACCGTTCCGGATGTTTCTAACTGAAAATTTTTGCGCGGGTTCTTTTCTTTGGAAGTTAGTGAGACAACCTTGTGTAATCAGGCATAAAAGCAGGCCCCCAAAAGTAGTGGGACAGTCCATGCTACATTCAACAGCATGCATGCATTTCGTCACATCGTCATTTAGGGCGACAACATATCTTGAAGCTATTGCTATTGCTACCTCGTGACCTTCTACACACATTTTTCGTGAAAACCAATATGTAGCAAGCACCGCCCCCACTCCCCTCCTAACAACTACTTCAAAGAAGAATCACTGCGCTAATTTAGGGCAACATGTGCGTGTGTTTGAAGTGAAAAGTTTCCGAAACCACATCGTTTTAACAATGGGTACATGTCCTCCACTTCTTATTGTGATTACCTTATATCACACGCAGCTCAAAACGGAGGCCAGAATCGTCGATAATACTCACCGGTCATAGATGTAAATCCGAGCAGAAGCGGCATGTGCCGATCGCACAAGAAGTAGCGTACCAAGAAGCTCTCGGCTTCGTCCTGCGCACGAGAAGACAAACGGCTCGAACGGCGGCTGGAACGTTGAAACGAGTGTAACTTGCGGGCCGACCAGACGCCCAACGACGTTATACCGACGTAGTACATCATGACGCAAAGCGCCGCAAAAGTGTTGAGAGCCATCTGTTCTCATTCAATCCCTTCACTTTTCTTCTATGATGGATCATACCCATTACGTGGTTACAAACAACAATATTCAATCAGAGAAAGTTAATTGCAATAAATATTATTGGACAAGAAAATTCTCAAGTGAATAACATATGAAAAACTTTCTCATAGACAATCGAAAGTTCTCCCTGGATGAACAAGCAAACCACAGACGCTGTGCAGGAGAAGATGTCCTTGGAGAAGGACAGAGAAAACGAAAAAGACACACACAAACACACCGTTGGCCTAAATCAATTTATCAGTATTTTCCTCGGGCAAATAACTAACAGTGACGTGTTAGAGTGTTTTAGTTTGGCGTTGTTACGGACTGCTTCGCACAAAGTAGGCATGCTAAGCTATAGCGGAACGCCAGTTCACTTTCTTTATTTAGTACGTCCAGACTTCGCTCTAGGTTCCGCGTTCACCAACTGTCTTCCGACAATAACCATCTGCCCCATTCCAACCAAGCTGCGTAGCGGCAGAGACACTGCAACAGTACAGAGAGCGAATTCGTATTCATGAACGGAATGCTACGCTAGGGCTCATGGGGGCAAACGTGCTGCAGGATCCGATGGAATCTGACTGCAGGTGTTGTGTAACCTGGCTGAAAGGGAGCGCAAAAGCTTTCTCGAGGGTCTCATTGGAACTTCAAGTTGTGGTGCCGTCTGTCAAAGCTGGCTAATAGCTGTTGTACCACCAGCAGCGATAAGAGACTACAGAACTTTCCTCGTTCTGCCAGCCTCCTTCACATCGTTCACCCGCAAATTGACGGAGATGGTGGCTTAGGTAAGCTTAAAGTGCATTGCTGCCCATTTCAACTATTTTTATGAGCAACAGTGTGGCCTTCCTTTTTGGGTGCGTGTTTCACAGGCATTCTCTAACTACCGACTGCTATTCACAAGCATCTCTCCTTCAACAGTAAATTGGAATAGTCTCACGATTCCCGGTTTCCCAACTTTTTTGAACTGTTCATATAGTGAGAATGAATGTGTGGTCTGATTTTTATTGATGTATTTATTTTGGAACAATCGTGTAACATAATATATTATCCATAGGAAGTTCCTTTTTCTATTCATCCCTCCCGTTATTTGCACAGGCGCCGTGAAATATAGCTCTTCCTGTAGCTTTTCTGTTACCTATGATTGTATAGCCCACCTAACCCAAATAATTGATGTCACTTCCTGTAATAACCACACCCTTTCAAACTGTCCACATCGATGGACCTGAAGGTTTGTATTAGTATGTACAAATAAATAAATATGCGAATAAATAAATGCAAATAAATAACTGAATAAGTTAGTGAGCCCTGAATGATCACGGCCGGTGTTCCATTGGGGTAGGTGCTAAACCTATTCCTGCTCAATGCGCCTTCAATCAATAACGTCTCTCTAACTGCAGTGAAACAATATAGAGAATGTCGTTTTGTATTTTTCGCAGGGTGAAACAGGTAGGTATATTTCACCACTTCATAAATATTCAGACGTGTTCTTAAGTATGCTAGCGTTACATTTACTTCATTGCAGAATAAAACTTCCACTTAAAGATATGCGCCCGACAGTGGGCGACATCAAATTTCACAGCCAATAAAATCTATTCCGACACCAACGCAATGGCGATGAATTGCTAGGCTGGTGGTATTGTTTACACCACGTACATTTACTTTCGTAAGTGGCACTTAAGCAGGCACACATCTATGCGAAAACACTTTGCAGATGAAGGTTGAGCCGTGGTACTCGTGGAAACTGTGATATTTCTAAAGGCAGTCATTTTTATTGATTTATATGTCAGATTCGACGTCCCGAAACCACTAATGATTATGAGAGACGCCCTAGTGAGGGGCTCCGGAAATTTCGACCACCTAGGGTTCTTTAACGTGCACCCAAATCTAAACACACGGGCATACAACATTTTCTTTCGCCTCCACTGAAAAGGCAGCCGCCGCAGCCGGGATCATATCCCGCGACCTGTGGGTCAGCATTCGAGTACCTTAACCTCTAGACCACCGCGATTGGGCGGCAGTCATTTTGAAATGAGCGAAGAGTTATTTATGACACACTATATCTAAACGCAAAAATATAGCAAAAAAGAGTGTTGGCGTCAAGGTCGGCAAACGTCGTATTAGAAAAAACAATGTGTCCGTGACCGCAAAAGTGAAAGGTATTTATCCGGTTCTATAGAGAAATGACGGACGCAGTATGCGTCGCTTGAAAGGGCTCTGTATAAGAGCCATCTTATTGCTTGAAGCTGTTAATGTAAAAATCACTATATGGATGACATGTAACGGGAGGAGTCTTAACACATGCTATAACGCGAGGCAAAACCGCAGAACTATGCCAGGTGTGAAAACGTGTGTATTGTGCAACTACAGAGTGTAGCAAAGGCCCACCCACTACAAAGTGCTTAGAAGTATTAAATCGTTATCATAGGAAAACGCGCCAACTTAGCAAAAAACAGTGTTTGGCTCGCGTATTGCTTGATGGACACGTAGTGGGCTCTGCGCTGATGCACACAAGAGCAGAAGGAAGAATTGTGGTGCATAAAGCGCCTCATAATACGAGAGAGATTTCGAAGGCGCACCATAATTTGAGACTCTGGTAAAATATTAACCACTCACCTAAACGAATATCGACACCTCTTGTTCTCTTGGCGTGGGAAGTTCTGGTCAGCCCTCAATTAGGAAGTTCTTTTAACGAAATAATGCTGTAGAGCCCCAAAACTAAATTATTACATGTATAAAGCTGCTCTGGCTTCTTCCCCTTTTTCCTCATTGTGCAACAAGTATCACACAATCGAGCAATATTTTTGATCATGTTGTCGCTTCAAGTTACTGAGGAAAAACCTTCCAAAAGCTCTTTTCATTCTAATTAAGTAGGATTTCATTATTCCTAATATTGTCTTCTTGAGAGCTTCCTTATTACGTCATTGTAAACGGGATATGTGTTCGGCTATGGAAATATGCTTAATGAAATCAACGCAATGGTTGTGATCGCTTGTTTCTCACTCAGCAAAATTTAGTTTCGTCGAACGCTTTTATTGTTCACTATATTTGCAAATATATTACGATCCTCTCTGTTTACCTTTTAGTTTTTTTGCTGATCCCCCAGAGTGAGTGTGAGCCATGCATTTAGGCCAATATCGTCATATTCATCGTCATCATCCTGAAGCACCTTTCTACGTGCTGTAGGAAATTCAGGATAGTTTGAAACGTCTAATGTTACGCGCACTGTAATTTGTTTCCTTACGACCCGAACTGTAAGGATACAGCCAAACTGCTGAAATTGAACTGGTATCGCACTAGAGAAACTGCCATTCTCTTGGCGCATATTTTATTTGTTTATTTATTTATTTATTGTACTCTTAGGGCTTCAGGGCATTACAGAGGAGAGGGGATATACATAACGGAAACAATGTAAAACAGCAAGAAAAAAACTCACAGCAGATAAGTAAGTCAAATAAAGTAGGCATAAATGACAACAATTCAATAAGGAAAAAGGTATACAAGCCATAATCAGCTTATATATACACATATATGTATACACATATACGGACATATATTTATATACACATTCATTTAGAGAAGATCAATGGTTTTACGAAAAATATTATTATCACTTATATAAGCGATATCATGGGGCAGATCATTCCAACTGACAAAAGTTCTGGGTATGAATGAGTCATGAAACATTTGGTGTGACATGATGGAACTCCAACTTTATTGCGGTGATCAATGCGAGCTGATATGTATGATGGCCTTGTTAATAATTTCTGTTTCAGATAGCTGTTTTATTAAAGTTTGTGAAAAATACATAATGAAGCTACTGAACTGCGATGAGAAAGAGGAGGGAGGGACAAACTTAATTTTGTGGTGGTTACGCTGCTTGTTTGGTGATAGTTGGAGAGTATGAAACGGCAGGCACGGTTCTGCACAGCTTCCAAATCGGAAATGAGTGATTCAATGCCAGGGCTCCAGACAGATTAAAAATACTCTAATTTTGAGTTAACAAGTGTTTTATAAAGTTATAGTTTTATTGAACTAGATGAATGAGAGAAGTTCCTGAGAATATACCCAAGCATGCGGTTGGTGTTATGAATGATATAATGAATATGAGTTTTCCAAGACAGGTTAGAAGAAATGTGAACACTTAGGTACTTAAGAGAGCACAGTTTCAAGAAATACATTGTTAATGTGGTAAGTGGAAGCTGGGCTAGAATTTCAAGAAATGTGCATGTGCTTACATTTATTGATGTTTAGTTTCATGTTCCAAGCGTTGCACCAGTCCATGACATTGTTAATGTCTTATTGAAGGCAAGAGACATCGTTATTGTCGTAATTTCGCAATAAATAACGCAATCAACTGCAAAAAGATTCATTGAAGAAGAAATATTAGTCGGTAAGTCATTTATATAGATTAGAAACAGAAGGGGCCCGAGAACGGACCCCTGAGGTACACCAGTACGGACAGGTAAAGGATGTGAGTCAAAGTTGTTTGCTGTTACGAATTGTGAGCGGTTTGAAAGAAAACAAATCAACATTGCAAGCATATTAGGGTCAATGTTGAGATTACATAGTTTAAGAAATAGAAGTTCATGTGAGACTTTGTCAAGAGCTTTCAAAAAATCTGAATATATTCAGTCTGCCTGAGATTCGTGATCGAGGATGCAATAAAGTTCATGCGTGAAACATAGGAGTTGGGTTTCACATGAAAATGACTTACGGAATTCGTGCTGGACTATAGTGAAAAAAGAATTCGATTTTAAGAAAGAGACAAGATGAGAGTATATGACGTGCTTCATGATTTTACAAGGTATATTAGTGAGAGAAATGAGACGAATGTTGTCAGGGCAAGTTTTATTTTCAGACTTGTGCAGAGGAATCACCCTCCCAACTTTCCAATAAATGGGAATACAACTTGTTTCAAGGGATTGCTCAAACAGTTTATTAGAAATTATGAAACAATAAAACTTTGTATTATTCAAGAATTTGGAATTGATGTTGTCAATGCCAAAAGAAGAAGAAATTTTAACATTTTCTATAATCTTCTGAATGCCGGATACGTCAAATATAACTTGGTCTATAGGAGGAACTTCAAAAACAGGGTAGTTAAAATTATCGCAAGAAACATCGTTAGAAAAAGCCGCGGCAAAAACATTGTTGATAACGGAAGCACATTCGTGTGGCGGGACTTCAACACCATCAGTAGATGTAAGTAACAATGTGGTGGTGTATTTCTTGTTTATTACATTCCAAAACTCTTTAGGATGGTTAATTAACATAGCAGGCAAAGTGTGGTTGTTGAACGTGTCCTTGGCGCTCCTTAATGCGGCTTTTTACTCAGCAGCCACAAATAGGATTTCTATCGCACCTTGGAATTCATCACCTTCGCAGAGCGGAACAACCAGTTCTTTTTATTGGACAGTCTCTTCAAATGCTTAATAAACCAAGGTGATTTCCTCTCACCCCTCAAGGATTTGCGCGGCACAAAAGCGTCAATAAGGTGCTCAACAATTCCCTTAAACAATGCCCAATTAGTGTCCACAGAACGCAGTGAAAGCTCCTACAAGTTATCATCGAGGTAAAAAGCTACCTCACAATTCATTGCGTTGTAGTCAGCGCGTTTATATTTTCTAATGTATTTTGTCGGATTGATGTGGTTACAGACAGGAGTTTCAAGATCAAAATGGAGTAACGAATGATCGCTGAGGCCAGGTAGATTCACGAGTGAAGAGATAAGATGCGGTACGTTAGTTAGAACGAGATCTTAAATGCTGGATGTGGCTGAAGTAGTTCGAGTAGATTCAGAGACAAGTTGTGACAGGTTGAAGTCCAGACAATTCATCAAAAACTTGTTACACTCAGTCAAAAAAGGGCTAAGATAATGTGATGCATTATTCCACACAATCGAGGGATGGTTGAAATCCCCAGTCAAGAGGATAGGAGTGTTGGGAAAATGCACCGTGATCATGTTAAGCGCGTCATGCAATTCATCAGTGAAAGTAGGACACGAAGATGGGGGACGGTAACATATGCCCAAGATCAATTTCTTTAAAGCTACGCAAAGCTCAACCCAGACTAGTTCCAGGTTACTTGGGGAATCAATGGGCGACGCAACAAAATTATCTGCACAGCTATCAAAACACCACCGTGACATCTTCGGCCTCTGTCGAAACGCAAAACGATAAACTTCTTTTTGCAATCAAACAATTCCATACTCGTTACCTTAGAATAAAGCCATGCTTCATTCAACAAAACAACATCGGCATCACAGGAATCGATTATAAAGTCAAGTTCATCACGCTTTGGTACTAAACTTTTAGTATTTGTAAAAAAAAGAGACAGAATTTGAGGTATTAGGCGCTCAACCACTGCCCCTCGCGCAACCCTACAGCGGAGGGTGCGGTAGAACAGTGGCATCACGGGTTAACTGCTGACTCTGGACCAGCGGACGAGCAGAGGCATCACTATGCCCAGTATGTGATAAGTCAAAGATACTAGAATCATCGATATCGTGGCGCGATGTCTGTTCCCGAAAATTATTTTCCTTAAAAACATGATCATGAAATGCACTGTAGCTATAGCACTGACCGTTAATGTACAGTTTGTTGTACCTCAGTTTGTGATGCTAGCCCTGATTCTTTGCAAATCGTGCCGTCGGGAACTTTATTTAAGAAGTCTAAGAGATACTATGTATACAATAGATTGTTGCTATCACTACCTGTTCTAAATACTGTTTAAGTACTTCTTCTGTATTTATATACGCGCTGACAGACTGCATTTTATAGGGCTAGCTTTGAATAGCAGTGTTGGGGATTGAGCAGGGTGATGTGTTCATTTTCAAAATGGTACAGGCCAATGGAACAAACAGGTGGGCTGGCCAAAAATAGAAGGTGCTACCAAGCAGTGCTTTTTTGCTGGTTTAACTGTATATTTGCTATCTCTGTCGTGCTGTACCAATGAATGTGGTAACCCTTTCTTTGCACTGAAGGCTTTCTAATGTGTGGCATTTTTGGTGGGTTTTTTCGCCGAGCAGTTGTCGTGTTCTTGCACAATGCCCAGATTATTTATTGGGTAATCCAGCTATATAATGACATGTTGTGTGAATGCATGGACTTGGAGCCCAACAAAGTTGCGGAACACAAGGGGAAAGTGAACACGTCAAAGACGTTTTTGTCAGATGATGAGAGTATTCGTCCACGAGTGTTGAAGATTGGGCGAGTTGGTTCGTCGTACTTAAACTTGTATAGCGCATTACGGGGAAGAAGAAACGGCCGAGCAGACCGACACAAGAGGACAGAGCTCTAACTTCCAACTGAGCTTTATTGTCAAATTGCATCAAATAAGTAGACCGGCGCAAGCATACAAAACCACCCTAACGCAACGACAAGATAACACACAACATCACACCATCACATATCACACATTCATAGGCGGTTACTCTGATTAAAGAAGGCCACTTCATGTTCAGATAAACCCAAAGAAGGGGCGCTAATACACGTGCTGCCAGCTCTTGCAATACAATGCGCTTCTATAATTTCCCGGGTTAATTGCGACGGGTGCTTTTTTATCACTTCACACTGGTCAAACATGGGGGTACATCCACAATCGCGACAGTGAATTCCAATGTGGCCCTGGATTGCTTTGTGAGCATTATAATGGTGCTCTTTTAGCCTTTCATTAAGGCATCGCCCCGTTTGGCCGAAATACCACATACCACATGAGAAAGGAATCGCGTAAACAACCCCCACTACACATGGCACAAACCGAGTTTTGTGCTTAGTTGCGCAACCAGTGGTGTGTGATTTGAGAGGGTTGACAGCTTTGCAAAGCCGCTGTAACTTATCCGGCGTTAAAAACACCACTTTGACGCTGCATTTCTCCCCTATCTTTTTTAGCCGGTGGGAAATGTCATGCACGTAGGGTAAAACTACGGGTCTTTTTCGGTCGTTAGATTCCGGCTGGGCCTCGGAGTTGCATCCTTTCTTTATCTGTTTTAATAGCTTTTCAGCTATAGACGCCAGTAGGATAGCTGGGTACCCAGCACTCAAAAGCCTTTCAACTTGAGCAGCAAAGCTGCGATGCATGACATGATGACAAGATTTCCTAAGAGGATTGATGAGAGAAAGATTTGTGATGCTGCGCTTAACTAACTTGGAATGGGAAGAGTCATAGGGTAAAAGGGGTTTTCCATTTCTAGGTTCAAATAGCCAGCACACATGGTCAGGTGAAAGAATTAAATTCAAATCTAAAAAGCGTAAGCTGTTGTCAACTGGCAACTCATGAGTCAATAAAAGCGGTTTAAAACATTCCTTAAAAGTCATTACAATACCGTCGGTTAGGTGCTGGCAAGCAGCGTCGCTGCAGTCAATGAAAATTAAAAACTCGTCTACGTAACGACATATTATGGTGACAAAGTTTTGGTCCAGCATGCTCATCAGCAAGCGGTCATGATAAGCAAGGTATATGTCACTAAGGATTGGGGCGAGGCATGACCCGATGCACACACCATTATTCTGTATGTATTTACGATCATTAAAAGATACAAACGTCGACTTGATGTAAAAGGACAGAAGCTCTAAGAGGTTACTGTTATGGACACTCGTGAGATTCTGGAAGGCTACACCACCAAATGAGTCAATGGCATTGTCAACACACTGTAACTTGCGCCGGTCTACTTATTTGATGCAATTTGACAATAAAGCTCAGTTGGAAGTTAGCGCTCTGTCCTCTTGTGTCGGTCTGCTCGGCCGTTTTTTCTTCCCCGTAATGCGCTATACAAGTTTAAGTACGACGAACCAACTCGCCCAATCTTCAACACTCGTGGACTTCATTTCTTGTACATCGGGCTACTTCCTACCTTCTTCCGCAAATGCATCTTTCATTGGTGACCTTGTCGCGCTCGCCGTGTGTCGTGCGCGTTCTTTTGCGTACTGAATTCGAGTCAAGATCCTTCCACCCGATGTTAAAGCGCTCCTAGCAGGTTTCACACCATCTGCCGGTCACGGAACGAGAATCTGTAAGATTCTTCGCGCCGAGTGGTTGCGCCAGGCTCGCTTCTACAGGGATGCTTTACGCCTCAAACTCCAGACAGCTGAAGGTATCTTCAAGGCGAAAATGAAGTGGCGAGAAGTGTCTGCTTCAATTGACCGAAAAGCGGAGTACCTGTGGCAGCATATGCTCTTCCACCTTCGTGCCATGACCCCCAAGAAGGTGACAGCAACGAGCAACCCTGTACACACTCTGGGTGGTGTTGTGCTCCCTGAAGCGGTTCGACGCGTGTTGTGCCGCGGACCGAAGTTCGCCACGGAACCAGCCGATTCGCCGTACGATCTGCTCACCTACGTCAGGCAAGTGGCTCGACAGATTCCTGAGGGTGAAAGGGACAGGTGTGTTGCCGATGGCGTTGATGTGGTTTCGCGTTTCGTGCCTTCGACCAAAAAATTGCCATTTAAGAAAGTCGTGGGACACTTAAAAGACAATTCATTTGCTCTGTTACCTTCTGACAAAGAAGGAGGTTTTGTCGTTTTACCGAACCTTTTATTCATTGAGAAAGCGACCACAGCTGTTCACTCCGTCTTTAGAGCTGAGGATGACACTTGCCTCAGCAAAGTTAAATCACAGGCAAAAAAGCTGTGTGCCACCTTGGGTTTCGAAATACTTGCCAAAGCAGTGGATAAGTGCAAAAAGCTTAGCCTTAATGTGTTCTTTACGGCCAAAACACACAAGGTCGATTGTCCTCTGCGGGTAATTGTGACAGAGAGAGGAACATGGCAAAAAACTGTGGCATTATTTTTGCAAGAAAAACTCAATTTGCTTACCATCGATGACCCCTTTTTAATTAGGAATTCGGACATTTTGGTCAACTTTCTGGAACATAACGGCAGGGGCTTAAAAGCTTTTTCGGTCGGTATAAAAGATTTGTATTACTCTTTGCCGCATGAGAAGTTGTTACAGTGTGTTGACAATGCCATTGACTCAATTGGTGGTGTAGCCTTCCAGAATCTCACGGGTGTCCATAGCAGTAACCTCTTAGAGCTTCTGTCCTTTTACATCAAGTCGACGTTTGTATCTTTTAATGATCGTAAATACATACAGAATAGTGGTGTCTGCATCGGGTCATGCCTCGCCCCAATCCTTAGTGACATATACCTTGCTTATCATGACCGCTTGCTGATGAGCATGCTGGACCAAAACTTTGTCACCAAAATATGTCGTTAGTAGACGACTTTTTAATTTTCATTGACTGCAGCGACGCTGCTTGCCAGCACCTAACCGACGGTATTGTAATGACTTTTAAGGAATATTTTAAACCGCTTTTATTGACTCATGAGTTGCCAGTTGACAACAGCTTACGCTTTTTAGATTTGAATTTAATTCTTTCACCTGACCATGTGTGCTGGCTATTTGAACCTAGAAATGGAAAACCCCTTTTACCCTATGACTCTTCCCATTCCAAGTTAGTTAAGCGCAGCATCACAAATCTTTCTCTCATCAATCCTCTTAGGAAATCGTGTCATCATGTCATGCATCGCAGCTTTGCTGCTCAAGTTGAAAGGCTTTTGAGTGCTGGGTACCCAGCTATCCTACTGGCGTCTATAGCTGAAAAGCTATTAAAACAGATAAAGAAAGGATGCAACTCCGAGGCCCAGCCGGAATCTAACGACCGAAAAAGACCCGTAGTTTTACCCTACGTGCATGATATTTCCCACCGGCTAAAAAAGATAGGGGAGAAATGCAGAGTCAAAGTGGTGTTTTCAGCGCCGGATAAGTTACAGCGGCTTTGTAAAGCTGTCAACCCTCTCAAATCACACACCACTGGTTGCGCAACTAAGCACAAAACTCGGTTTGTGCCATGTGTAGTGGGGGTTGTTTACGCGATTCCTTTCTCATGTGGTATGTGGTATTTCGGCCAAACGGGGCGATGCCTTAATGAAAGGCTAAAAGAGCACCATTATAATGCTCACAAAGCAATCCAGGGCCACATTAGAATTCACTGTCGCGATTGTGGATGTACCCCCATGTTTGACCAGTGTGAAGTGATAAAAAAGCACCCGTCGCAATTAACCCGGGAAATTATAGAAGCGCATTGTATTGCAAGAGCTGGCAGCACGTGTATTAGCGCCCCTTCTTTGGGTTTATCTGAACATGAAGTGGCCTTCCTTAATCAGAGTAACCGCCTATGAATGTGTGATATGTGATGGTGTGATGTTGTGTGTTATCTTGTCGTTGCGTTAGGGTGGTTTTGTATGCTTGCGCCGGTCTACTCTTTTGATGCAATTTGACAATAAAGCTCAGTTGGAAGTTAGCGCTCTGTCCTCTTGTGTCGGTCTGCTCGGCCGTTTCTTCTTCCCCGTAATGCGCTATACAAGTTTAAGAGAGTATTCGTGTTTGAGTTTTCTGTTGTCTGACTTGTAAATGCGCTGAAAATCTTAACAGCTGCTAAGCAAGACTGAGCATTACGCAAGAAAGCTTCGTTGAATTATTGTGAAATGTAAGAATTGACTATTTTGTATTATTTGGTGGAGTGTTACTAGATCGCCTCAAACATAGTTCCGCAAAATGCATGGTTCCGAAAATGCTTTGGTAATTTATATGTGGAGAATGAATTTAGCGCTTTAGCTGTAATTACTCCCTCTTTTATTGCAACGCAGATATATATATATATATATATATATATATATATATATATATATATATATATATATATATATATATCTTATAGTATTCCTTTCGATTTCCCTCGCATAGGGTAGCAAACCGGGCATTTGTCTCTTTAACCTCTATGCCTTCTCTCTTGTTATTGATCTTCCTTCATATATATTGCTAATTTTTTTTCTTTTGTCAATGTTTCACGATATGTTGCTGTCTGCCATTTACATTTTTGTGAATATTGCGTATTTACGAATAATTTTACAGTGCTCTAACTTCATGGTTTTCAGCAATACTTTGTACTATCACTTCCTGTTGCATTAGTACCTGCTACAAGCATGTGCTTTTCTGTGTTTACATATCGTGTGTACCATTCAGGTTCAATTTTTTACAAACCTGAATTTGACCATACAGTCGAGAGCCTTAGTCAGCCCAGTTGACGAAAAATTTGGTGAGCCAGAGTTCCAGTGCGCCCACTCGGCAAAATATATTTCATTCATGAGCCTGAGCGAGCTCATTTTTTTTTTGCGGACCTATGGTCCTATCAACTCTTCCTCGGCATTAGGGCCAGGCTCATGTACGCTCACATTTATACTTGCTTCTGCTCGCACATAGTGCGCTATACTAGCATATACTGCCCTTTACTTAAGTATTTCTATTGTGAGGCATGAATGCATTCCCACTGCTTACCTTGTGAACTTTTTCACCAAAAGCTTTTGAAAAAATATCTGGCGTGAGTGATGCGATTAAACAAAAATATTGGTACTGCACTGCAATCAGCCCTGTCGTGGTTGTCTGTATATGTATTTAGTTGTTTGTCTAGTCATTTATTTATTTATACCTTCAGGGCTTAGAAGAAGCATTATAGAGGGGAGAGGCTGAGGTACATCGATAAATTCGAAAACAAATATGTATAGTACAATTAAATAGAAAGCAAAAAAAAACATTTTAATAACGGAAGAAAAAACTATATAAAGTGTAGGTAAATGAGCACAAATAGTAACATATAAAAGTATATTTATACATCTGCTGATATGACCCAACATAATAGAGCAGTGATAAACAGAAGATGGCAGTTGACAATATAACACAGAAATTTGAATTATGTACTTATGATCATAAATAGATACAAAAGTAGTAATGCAGGAAGAGGAACGAAAACATACCGGATCACTAGAATGACAAAAAATGCACACAAAGTAACAAAGTAACAAGTAACAAAGTTAGGGCACGGCGGCACGGCCAGGATGCAACACCTCAACCCGTTTGTTTATCTACCGCAGGTGAGCAGGCGTTATGACAAATGTATTCGTTCAAATTACCTATGCCTAATAGTGTTGCCGTGCCCTAGGTAGATTTGTGCCCTATGGAGTGACAAGTGTACCTGTATCAAGAAATTACTGTTGCTCAGTGGCGACATTGAATCAAACCCGGGACTCGATATGAACAAGATCATGAAACAGCTTCAAGTAATTGCAGATGACATAAAAAAATAAAAGAAGAACGTTTAAAATCTATTGAAGCAAAACTTGAACAAGTAAACGTTACTGGAAAACAATATCACGTCCTGTGTCTCCCAAGTAACCAATCTTCGAAAAACCGTTCAATACTTGGAGTTAAAAATAGACGACTTAGAAAACCGGTCTAGAAGGTCAAACTTGTTTGTGTATGGCGTACCGGAGGAGGCTGAAGAACACCCCGAAACCCTCGAACAAACCATAAGTGAGAAGATACTTAAGAACATACTGAAGATCAAACCCGTTCTAATAGAAAGTATCCACAGGATAGGAAAACAAAACGCTCAAAAACCTAGACCAGTGATGCTGAAACTCCTCGACTTCTGAGACAAAGTAACCATTCTTAGAAACTGCACGAAACTAAAGAGCACCACTTTTCTGTTGGAGAGGACTTCTCAAATAGAGTAAGATACATCAGAAAAATGCTTTGGCAAATTGCAAAAACCAAAAAAGAAGCCGGAGACAAAGTATTTCTGGTCTATGACAAGTTAAAAGTAAATGAAGATCTGTACCGATGGGATGACGATACAAACGATATTGTGCTCGTAAGCGCTGGCCGTCACACCATTAACCATGAAAAAAAAACGACGAAGCGGAAGCATCAGGCGAGCCACAACGCCGCAGCCGACGAAAGAAATAACATTTCTTACCATAAACACCCGCAGCATGCTTCAAAAATTAGTACCGCTTGAATCCTTACTTCTTGGAATTCAACCTGACTTCATAGCTTTGACAGAAACATGGCTGACAAATGAGATAAAGGATTTTGAGGTAACACCCCCCAACTACGTCATCAATCGTAAAGATAGGCAGACACGCGGGGTAGGTGCGGCCATCCTACTTAAAAAAGAGCTTTCGTTTGAAATACTTCCTGAGGTTATCGGAGTCGAGGCAATATTTTGCAAGCTTCTCTTCACTTCTCGCCCACTATTTGTTGGCTGCGTTTATCGCAGCCCGTCTTCAGACAAGGATAGCTTGCAGGCATTGCACACGTATATGCATCGGTATGTTCTCTGAGCCAGGCTAACTTTGCTCGGCGACTTTAACTTACCCGATATAAACTGGCGAACAATGCAACACAACAGCGCATGCACGGATGCGCTCATTGACATCATGTTGACATTTAATCTGTCCCAAATCGTAAAACAGCCTACCCGTATCCAAGGGTGCTGTTCTAATATACTCAACTTGGTGTTCTTAAGCGATCATTTTCCTGCAGATAATGCACAGGTTGAAATTCTTGAGGGCATATCAGACCACGAAGTTATTCAGGGCTCCGTTTCTATATTTGACATCCCTATACTGTCCAACTCCTTTTCTGCCTATCTTGACTTTAACCATGCCGATGACACCAATATACTTGATCATCTTTTCCATGAACTTGCTTCATTTGAACTACTTGCGAATGATTCAAACACAAATGTGGAAATACTATGAGCAAGCAACAAATCAGTCGTAACACATTGCGTTCATAACTATGTGCCATCTAAAACAAAGAAAATACGAAAACATAATCCCTGGATAACGCGTGAAATGATTCGTTGCAAGCATAAAGTAAAGCACCTCAGAAAAACTTTGAAGGCAAAACCTACTCCACAAATTCGGAACAAGTTGAGTCAAGCAATTACCAAGATGAAATCCCAAGTAAAAATGTCCAAAGCAAACTATTTTACAAGTACGCTACCCAACTTTTCGAAAACGTCTCCCCAGTAGTTCTGGAACTACCTTAATCCCAAAAACCGTATTAGGCCCGCGGCCCCGGAAGAAAGCAAAGATAAAGCAAACTCGCTAAATAACTATTTCCAATCTGTTTTCACGATTGATGATGGAAATGTGCCCGATATTGACATTTCCAACACCCGACATATTGAACCACTTGTTGTGACAGAGTCCGGAGTGCTTAATTTGTTGTTAAAATTAGATACTAAGAAGGATGCCGGTCCCGATAACTTGCCAAATGAATTTCTTAGGCGATATTCTGAATGGGTAGCCAAATACTTGTGCATACTTTTCAATAAGTCCCTATCAACCTGCTCCCTCCCCCAAGAACGGAAAATTGCAAAAGTAGCTGCTGTTCATAAATCTGGTAGCGAAGCTGACCCTTCAAATTTCAGCCCATTTCACTAACCAGCACAACTTGCAAACTACTGTAACACATTATTTTTAAACATCTAACGTTGTACCTTGACCAGAATCACATCTTATCACCACTACAACACGGTTTTTGCAAAGGAGTATCTACAGTTACCCAACTGATTGAACTAATTCACGACATCTCCCTCAATGTTGACTGTACAAAACAAACTGATTTAATTCTATTAGATTTCTCAAAGGCGTTTGATCGGGTGTCACACAAAAAACTTATGAAAAAATTAGAAGCAACGATAGGCGCAGGCCCACTTACTGACTGGATCGACAATTATCTGAGTAACCGAACACAGTATGTGCAAGTCAATCGCGAAAGTTCTACCATAGCCAACGTTACGTCAGGTGTACCGAAGGGCAGTGTTTTCGCCCCCATTTTATTTTTGATCTTCATTAATGATTTACCTGTTGGCATTCGTGTTAATGTGAGGCTTTTTGCCGATGATTGTATACTTTACCAGGAAATAAACGCCCCAGAAGATCATGTAAAACTGAACAATGCCTTGCAGTTCATATCTAAGTGGTGTGCTCTTTGGCAAATGACCTTGAATGTTACAAAATCTGCTCTCTTGAAGATAACAAGAAAAAAGCAAGTATCTGAATTTGTTTACGTTATAAATAACTCTCCACTTCCGGTAGTGACTGAACACAAATATCTAGGTTTAAATTTAACGCAAGATTTTAGATGGGATATCCACGTTAGTCATGTCACATCAGCTGCATTAAAACGGCTGTTTTTCCTTCGTAGAAGTCTCGCTTCCGCGCCACCTGAAACGAAACTTCTAGCCTACAAAGCATTCGTCAGATCTGTCTTAGAATATGCAAACGTGGCGTGATTTCCCTTTACAAACAATCGAATAAATGCCCTAGAACGAATACAACGAAAAGCGAGAAGATTTGTCTATAACAAGTACAGAATAACTGGCTCACCCACAGAACTTTTAAAAAAAGCAGGTCTCTTAACAATAAAAAACCGCGCTAAACTGGCACGTCAGAAATTCATATATCAGTTAGTTCATCAACAGCTAAACATAGACAGTTCAAAGTACATGTCATTTAAAGAAACAAGGCCAACACGACAAAAACATTCTCAGACACTGAATGAATATCAGTGCCGGACGGACTGTCTGAAATATTCTTTTTTTCCACTAGCGATTCGCGAGTGGAATAACTTGAAAATCAGTATAACAAACAGTCAATTATTGGAAACTTTTTCATTTCTGCTCGAGTGTTATTTATTGTCTTCAGAACTGACGAACTCTGTTTTTTTCTTGTCCACTGTTTGAAGTGCTCCCGTTTCTTTTTTTTCAGTACTAGATGAAATTGATGTCCTGTGCTACTGAATGTATTTTAGTGGTACAGATGTAGTCATCAAATGTATTTCTGTCGGCTTTGTCTCACTCGTTATTATAATAATTCAGTAAGTACCCTCTGTATAAATCTTGCCCTTTCACAATGTATGTGCCCTTCTTGCATTAATCCCTAATTTGGATTGGCAGTATATGTAAATAAATAAAAGCAAAACACAGCTAAATACTAACAACAAAACAATAAAAAAGACGTGTAAAAAGTAAGTGGCAATCAAAGAATAAATCGCAACTGAGTAGAGGAGCAGCTTGGTAAAGGCTTATAACGCGTTTGTTAGTGCTTTACGGAAACGACCTGTGTCTCTGATGGCGACAAGTGACGCAGGCAGGCGATTCTACTTGTGACATGTTTTTGGCAAGAATGAATATGAGTAGGAGGTTGTGCGCTGTGAAGGCACATGAACTTTGCAAGGAAGATCTACACGTGGGGAGATATGAGATGCTGATGTAATTTATCGGGACGTGAGCTCATGGTTATGATAGTAGATCATGTGAAAGAGGTGAAGACGAGCTAACTTTCTACGAGAAGAATGGAGAGAAAGGCCAAGTGTTAGTTTCATATTAGTGACGCTAACAGACTTATGGTAATTGTTAAGGATGAAACGGGTTGCCCAATTTTGCACATTTTCGATTAAGTTTTTCAGAGTAGCATGGCCAGAGTCCCATGTCGAACATGCATATTCAAGGTTACATCTAACATAGGAGATGTAAAGTTGTTTTAGTTTCGGTGGAGTTAAAGAAAAATTTTGTTTCGGATAACCAAGCATGTGGTTAGCTTTTGACGTTATGAGTTCGAAGTGTTTTTTCCAAGAAATATTGTCAGTAATATGGACACCAAGGTATTTATAGCACAGTAATTCATGAAGGGGAGTGTTGTTAAGTAAATAAGTATTGCAGGCCGACTGATTACGTGAAATTCTCATAGTTTTGCATTTAGACGTGTCAAGTTCCATTAGCCAGAGCTTACACCATGTTGAAGTGTTATTTAGATCATGTTGGAGTGTTAACGTATCGTTAGAGCTTACAATTACGCAATATATGACGCAATCATCGGTGAACAGACAAATAGTACTTGCAATTTGGTTAGGAAGGTCATTGATGTAAATTAAAAAAAAGTAGGGTTGCTAAAACAAAGCCTTGGGGTACGCCTGAACTCACCGGTACTTCAAGAGAGTCCGTATAGTTAGTGCTCACATATTGCGTTCGGTTAGAAAGAAAGTCTTGAATTCAATTAAAAACCAAGGAATTTAGTTGGCCGAGCTTTAGTAAGAGTAAGTGGTGGTTAACTCTGTCAAAAGCCTTTGCAAAATCTAAAATTATAAAGTCTACCTAAAGCCGGCGTCTAAAAATGCGTGAAGATCTTTGCAAAATGGTAGTAATTGCGTTTCGCATGAGGACATGCGGAACCCATGTTGACTGCTATGAAAGAACTTTTTTGATTCAAAAAATTCACTAGATGTGAGAAAATGACGTGTTTAAAGATTTTACAGGGTATTGATGTTAAGGAAATAGGTCTATAGTTATGAGGGTTGTGAGTGTCACCGGACTTGTGAAGTGGAACCACTTTGCCTATCTTTTAGTCTCTGGGTAAGGAGCTGTTGTTGAGAGATTTCGTGAAAATAAGGTTCAGTATAATGAAACTATATTCATTCGCCTGTAAAAATTTTGACATGACACAATCGATGCCGCACGGGGATGATTGTTTTAAGTTTCAATAATTGAGCTGATACCAGAAGAGTTCAGTAAAATAGGTTCCGTTGGTAAATAGCTAGGTTCAGTGAATGGCGGAAATTCCAGACTGAGTGGGGCAAAATGAATAGAAAAAAGGGATGTTAAGTACAGAAGCACACTAGCTGCTTGGGATTGCTTCACCTGATTCATCAGTAAGTGTTATAGTTCGAAGATCGCGGGTTTTCGCAACATTCCTAAGTTGTGTTGGGTTGGTTTTGAGTAGTGATGAAAGTGTGGTGGTATAGAAATTAAACTTCGTTTCTCTCAAACCACTGCAGTACGCTTTTGCTGCGGCGGCATAAGCGGACCACTTATCAGCATATGCCAATTTCTTCGCAGCACGAAAGAGCTTACCTTTTTTGTTAGATAGCCGATTCAGGTGTCTTGTGTACCCCGGCGCGTTAGATGACTGAGGGATTTGTATATTTATTAGATGCAACACTTTGTTTTTAAAACACACCCATAAATCTGCAACTGGAGCGTCAGTGTACAAAGGACAAAAGCTGTCGAGGAATGTAGAAAGTTCATTGTTTAGAGTGTCGAATATAGCCTTATTATAGACATTTATAGGTTTAAAGCACTTGCTCTCTTTAGTCGTCGGTACAAAGATTGAAAAATGCAGTACATCTGGTCACTGAGTCCGGGCAAGTGAGTTATTTTATATGTAATATCAGGTGATGACGTCAGTATCAAGTCTAGTAAGGATGATGTAGTGGAAGTAACACGCGTAGGAAGACTGGCTAGTCGTGATAGATTGAAATCCAAGCACGTGGTTAGAAAGCAACTAGTTTCAGCTGAAGCAGGCTCCGCAAACGGGCATGGATGAGACCACTGGATTGAAAGAAAATTAAAATTACCTAGGAGGAAAACTGGAATACCGGTAAACAGTGCCGAGATATAGCTTAGGCAATCATCAATTTCGTCGCAAAAAGAGCGGATGTAATTAGGCGGGTGGTAGCAAATGCCGAAAAACCATCTTCTGTACACAAATCGTTACGCAGCACCACACTATTTCTAAATTGCATGAGATTTTCAAGAGCGAACAATGAAAACATTCGTTCACGGCAATGAGCACACCGCCACCCGTTCTCTCAGAGCGATCATAACGATGTATGGTAAATGTTTTCTGGCCCTGAAAAAGCTCACACGATGCCATTTTGTCGGATAGCCAGGTTTCAGTCAACAGAGTTATCTCCGCATCCGTGTCATTATTTATAGCACTTAGGCTGTCTCTTTCTGCGCACATTGCCATAAAGTGTTGAGAGCACTGATGGTGAGCCACCACCCCTCGCACTGTCCTAGCTAGTGGCAGAATAAGGGCAGCCTGATCGTGTCGCCCTTGGTGTAGCAGCAATGGCGACTGGTGGTGAAGGTGACTCACAAACGGAATTGGTGTGAGCATCAAACACGTAGCACTTTTGTTTGCATATAGTCTTTCGTACCGCAACTTGAAAGGCACTTTTAAACCAATGCCGTACTCTGTCAGCTTTTTACGAGCCTGGCGAGTTGATGTGGAGAAATCTTCTGAAATACGAATGTCACTACCTCGCAAAGCAGATTTCTTAGACAGTAGGATCATTTTTGACTTAGAACTGCAAAATTTAGCAAGGAATGGTCTATTTTTGTCTGCCACGTATTTGCCTATGTGGTGTGCCCGTGCTATGTCTCCAGATGATAAGTGAACATCGAGTTTGTCTCGGGCCATCACAACTTTTTCTTCAGATTGGTGAGCGTTTTCATCTGGGACATCTGGTAAGCCGTAAAACAGCAGGTTATCACCTCGGGACCTGTCCGCACCCTCATCAAGTCGGGCTCGCAGTTCATTAGTCTCTTGTTCCACGCGAACTAACGGCTGGCGTGTGACAGATAGTTCTTCTTGCATGTTTGGAATATCGTTAACCACTTTTTCTACCGCTTGTAGCCGTACCGTAATGTCGGCCACAGCAGTAAAAACCGTCTCATGTGAAACTTTGAGATCTGCCATTTCCCATGACATACTGGACTGGTTAGTCTCAATTCTAAGACTACGCTCATTAGTCTCCTTAACCATCCGGATCAACTCCACAATGACCTTGTCCAGCCCTGGATTTTCTTCAATATTGTCAAAAAGTAAAAGCAGTAACGAAGAGAAAAGTTCCAGCAATGCTTCTGGCAACCGAAGCACAATTGCAAACGGGTCTTGCAACGCTTGCAAGGTAAGAGAAATTGGCCACCAACCTACACAACAAGAAAGATGTGCCATGAGTCCTTCATTCTCTTTGTACCACTGTGCCCACTGGCGGGGCGGCAGGTAGCGTGTGCTCTTAAGCCGTCCGCTGTCACAGGTGACGAAGACGGTGACGTTGCACTGCGTTGATGGTGGTCAGGGCAGGCCATGACGCTGCTGAGAAGGCTGGGAGCTCCGCAGCTGCACAACAAGAAAGATGCACCTTGAATCCTTCTTCCTGTTTGTGCCGCCGTGCCCACTAGTGTCTAAGGTCTTCAGATTCTGGCCGGTAAGTCGCGGATGAGGATCCCGGCTAGAGTGGCTGCATTTTCGATTAAGGCAAAAGTGTTGTAGGCCCATGTGCTCAAATTTGGGTGCAGTTTAAAGAACCGCTGGTGGTAGAAATTTCAGGAGCCCTTCAAAATGGCATCTCAAAAATGACATAGTGGTTTTGTGGATTAAATACTACATATTCTTATCATTGCACTGTAACCACTTATAACTTCTTATTATAGGCATATTAACAAGACACCAAGAACAGTACCAGTTTACGAAATATTGGTGTTAAAGAGCCCTTACACCATGGTCCAAGATGTTCATTATATGTTAACAGGCTGAGCAGACTTGCTCAGGCTAGCTCTAACTTAGATTAAATCACGAATCTCAGCTTGAGTAGTTCCAAGTGAGTAAAGGTTTTTTTTTTTGTTCCGAGTGAGCCAAGTTTGAAAATAATAGTGAGTCTGAGTGAGTCAGTCTTGAGCAATTTTAACCTCTTTTCCCGGCTTGTGATTACATTACAGTTAATATTGAACAAATACAACTTATTTACCTTTTTAATAACTGCATGAAGTTGTCTGTTTGAAAAAGTAGAACATGAATTTATAGCATACGCATTTTTTTAAGAATTGAGAAAAACCTCTAATTTTATGTATGACTGATTTAATATAAAGGCCCTGTTGCAGCAAGGGCACGAACCAAACACGTGGAGCAAGCAGAAAATGTGTGTACTGTTTTAAGTTGACTTTAACCTCCCATGAAGAGCTTAGAACAAAAGTGGATAACCTCATATTCTGGCCAGAAACTCTGACATGCCTAAAATATGGAAGCTGCCTAATATTTGTGTTTGGAGCATATTGCTTTTCCTGATTTTCCTTTACTTCTAGGTAAGCGCTTTATATGCTGTGCAACAATAATGAAGTATAGTAGGTTTGGCAACTAACTTTTTGATAATCGAACAACCATCGGAAAACAGCCTAATTTGATCATCAGGACACACAGCTGTGGTAATATCGTTCACATACATATGAAAAAAATTGTTCCCAATACGCTTCTCTGAGGCACATCTGACATAACTGGCAAGTGCGTGGGTGAGATCCCACCGACATTAACAAACTTAGTGTGGTTGGACAAGTTCAGCCTAATTCAATATATAATAAAAGATGATAGGCCAACTTTCTGATTATTGTTTAGCACTTAAGTGCGGGATTCGTGGTCAAAATTTCTGCTGAAGTCCAAAAAGATTACATCAATCTGACCAGCCAAGTTGAGGTATAAAGCGACCGTATGATAGTAGTAGTAAGCTGTGTAATGGTTGAAATGTTTTCACAAAAGCCACGTTGGTGTTCAGATAGCAGTTTATTCCGTTGAAGAAATTGGTTAATATTTGTACGAGTATCTGTGAAAGTATTCTGCAGGAGCATAATGTCAGAATTGTCGCGTGTCAGTTTGCCTTTTTTAAGCGGTCTGCTTTTTTTTGTGAACTGCCACTACCCGGATGACACGTCAATCGTCTCGAATCATAGCTAGCTTTAATTAAAAACAAAAAATCGCAGTGAGAATGTAAGACACAGGCTCGACATACCAGCGCAAAAAAAGCATTTGGATTGTTGTCTCGGCCGCCAGAAGACCTGAACACACCCTCGGTAAATATAATGCTATCGTCCAAATCTGAAGGCCCAAATGACCGGACGCAGCTTTCGGCTGTGGAGAATACGGAATGACAGCATTCATTTAGGAAGACATGCGTGTCACTAGGCTCAATAAAGAGCACACCCGCTTCTTTTATTTTGTGTATTTGTTTTTGAGCAGAGAACACGCCAGAACTATTGAGTATTAGTTTTTGTAAAACTTTGCAAAGTAGTGTCAAAATTTTTTTCCAGAAGTTGACCAAGCGATTCGCTATCTTTTTTTGTCCATTAATCTTGCGCTTATAATGAACGATGTTCAAATAGGCTCAGGAGTTCTGGCAATTCGACCTGATACACATTATTAGAACCGAAGGTTCAATGCAATTTTGAGCAGTTGCTTCAAACCTATTCGCTAAAGTGAAAGCATCTTGATCTCACAAGTTATCTTCAAGTTTGCACAGCCCGTCGAGAATCACCTCATCATTTGTCTGATTTAATTGGTAAAAGTTTTGGTCCTTGGCCAAGTTCTCAAGCAGTTATTTATGGTGGAAGAAAAAAACCTACTCATGCTTCGATATAACCTCCTCTACACGAACAGAATAATCAGCAATGCTTCTGCGGACAAATATAAGACCCAGTATTGTACCGCCCAAAATACTGGGTCTTTATTGAACAAGTTATTGAACAACTTCAACTAAGTGCTTTGCCTGCACCATATCTTGTAATGCATTGTCGAGCAAGTCAAATGTAGTGATGCAAGCTCAATTGGTTGATGGCGAATTAAAATACCTTGTCATAATTAGTGTTATGCTAAGGTTTGTCGCCATGTAATCTGATAAGGTCACCAAGATTTCAGGGTGCTATGACGGAAGTCTGTAGACCGCGCACAGTGTAAGCGCCTGTCCCCAGCGGCTTATAAAAAAAGACCTTCGGGTTCTGTAACTGCGGTAGTAATGTAGCTGATGGTGTGTTTTTTTTTTAAGATAATGGTGACGCCAACTGCCCATGACTTATCACCGCGCAAGAAAATATGATAGAACTTGTCAACTGTTACTTCGTCTGGCACGCCATCATTTAGCAATAATTCCCTTATTATCGTGATCTTGGCTAAGACGGAGGCACTCGTGTTCACTTCTTTTGTTCTCGATGCTACAATCATTACCATTAAGTAGTTCTAAAGATATTTAGGTCCCGCGCGTGCATCGTTTCATAAGGCAGTTGATGTGTTCTGGCTGCGTTCAACTCCTTGCTTCTGCGCTATCGCGCGTAAATTCTCTCAAATCTGTTTAATCGTTTTTGTCCTCGTCCCACTTATAGAACACGCCACTTACATTCAGTTTATCATCAAGAAGTGTCACCTTCTTGCCGCCCTTCTCTGTCAGAGCTGAATATTGATTGATATGTGGCGTTTAAAGTCTCAAAACGCCCATATGACTATGCGAGACACCGACTATGCGAGCCACCGGCGGCGTTTAGGGCTGAATATTATTTGAAAAAGAGTTGAAGCTGCTGCTGCACTCATTTCAATCACGCACTATCTGAGGGGCCTGAGAAATTTGCAGAGGATGACTAGCAGAGGTTAGGACCAATCTTTAAAATTTAGTTATATATTTCACAAAGGGGTGATTTATTAGGCAAAAAGGATGATAATTTTCATTTTAAAATATACATTTACTACTCAATGAAAGTTCTACTAACAAAAAAGGACTGAAAAACAGGTTTAGAGAGCAGAAGATTTAAAAGTCTTCGACATGTCATCCTGCGTTTGAGAGTGAACGCAAACACAAAAGCATGCCATAACGAAAGTAGATACGTAATTTTTTCAGCATCCCTTTTGTCTACATGTTCAAAATGTCAAGAACTTATGAAAAAAATGTAAATTCAAAAGGAGGCAACATATCTATGCCAGTTTCTTTCTCGATACAAATGTCACTTTTGGTGTATTGAGCACAAGCTGCTTGAAGCACATTCTTCTCATGGTTGTCTCTTTATATGTTCACCCAATTTTTCGATGCTATGGATAATGGCTAGAAAAAAGCTTTCTAATAAATTACTGAATTCTGTCAAAGCAAATCACATTTTATTCAACCTATCTGCTGGCTGTTTACACTATGCATGTTATATAGCCATTTGCATGCCGTGTAGCCATCCCACTCAGGCACAGCTTGATTCGACGGAGCTTAAAAGCTTCAAAACAAGAGCTTGTTATTATCAAAACCAAAAAACCTGCCGATATCTGTGTAGCAAAACATGTTGCACATCAAAAGAAGCTTATCAGTTTGAAAGCAACTGAACTTCATGATTACTGCCTAACACGCATTCAGTGAAAAGCGGCTCATTAAATGTGGCCGATTGATTACATGAAAATACGCCTTTGAAAGTTAAGGTAGCTAACACCCGGTCAGAAAAAGTGCAACGCAATCAGTGGAGCAACTGCTCAGTGTAATCCGCGCAAAACAGTGACCTCCCAGCCACAACCAAGTGAGAAATATTATTCACGAAACAAATACCCAAGGCATGCAACTATTTTCTGTTCAGTTCAATACCAAGTTTTTGTCTTTTTGTCCATTGGATGAATGAACTGTCTTGACACAATTATTTTTGTTCATTCAGTCCAGATTTTATTAAAATGTATCTAGAGGTGAGCTCAAGTTATCTTTAGATTGTTATGCACTGCTCTGCATAACTGTCTAGTATTTTTCATATATGCACCTCTTGTGTTGTGTGTGCCACTGATTTTAGCATTTCAACTTTTTTGGATTTGCAGTGAATGCAGCTTCCAAGTTGATACTTTGTAGCGAGTGGTTAGGGGCATCTTTGGAAAAGTGGCAAAGTACTCTCACTTGTTTGCGGCAGTCGTTGGGAAGGAAGTTGATTTTTCGAAGGTATTCAGAACGAGTATTGTGACCAAGTACCCTATTTCTCACAAAATTATAACGCCATAAACGTCAACTACGGATACACGTACAATCATACTTGTGGGTACAGTAACAGCAGCAGGCACAAGAAATGCAATCTTTTAGAGTAGAACGACAATTTGACACCAACCTGCATCATCGTTAGAGAAGCAATTAATAGCCATACCGCCAGCAAGTTCACATGCCCAGTGGAGTTCACGTATGCAAACTGAGCAGCATGTTGGAGTTGCCAGTCCTTGCTCGAGACTTTGCCATTGTGGTTTGACTTGAGTGTACAAGTTCGGCAGGTCAGGGTACGTCCAAGAGGGGCACACTGTCGACGTTGTCGGCAAACAGCAATTGCAGAGTAATGGCTTTGACGACCATGGAACAAGTCTTGATGCGAGACAATCGGTTGACAATGAGGGCCTGCATTATGTGAAAATAGTTATTAGACTTTTACTAATAGCTTATCAAGCAAACATAATATATAAATGGGAATACTTCTCTAAAAAATGCAGAGAATCGGCTGACAAAATCTGTCTGCAACATCCTATGAAAGCTGTGCCAGGACTGACAGAAAGCTATATAACAATACAGCAGCGAAAAAACACAGCAGTGAGGAAATTTAAATAGTGCAGAGATGAAATTTGTGAAGCTATATTGAGCTGAATGATTGGCTCCTTACTTATTATTAATGGCAAATAATTAACATTTCGAGCTCATTTACAGTTTTATTTCAGTTCTTAAGCTCAAACATATTCTCTCTACCTAGTTATTTTCAGGGTGGCAATGTTCGTTGAGTTCATTATTATAAATGATGCACAAAGTATATTGTTAGTAGTTTAAAATTTCCATATATTTTGGTGCTTACCAAACAGATTGCACTCACAGCATAGTATTCCTTTCTGTTACTCCTCATAAGCTGCATTGGTGGCAAAGTAAGATGAAATTCTGCCGCTCGTATTCTTCTTCCGGTACGTGGATATGTACCCTAAACAAAAATAAAAAAATTCATCCAAAACATCGAATCAAAATTATCAGCATGTTTTTTTGGTACACCACACCATGCAGCAGAGCTATAACTAAGGAACAGATGTAAAAATGTTTCAAAAGACAGGACAGTTCTTGAATAAAAATTTAGACTTATACTTAACACAGCAAAATATAGCAAAACTACATAGAAGTTTCGCCAATTATGCAGCTGGCATCCTCAGTATGCCCTGGCACCGAATGAGCGGAGGTTACACAGTTTGCTGCTTGTCTGGTATGTCGATTAGTTTGTGGCTGCGGTTGTTGTCGCGCGCAAACTTGTCACAATACTGAATCATGACTCGAGAAGATTTCTCTTGCCCCACGTTTGTTCCCGAGCTAGCGTTGTCGCATTACTGAAGTCGAAGGCATGTCCCGTCGTCGAGCACTGTTTGACGAGTTTTGTCCTATAATGCGTGGCATGGATGGCTTTTGCAATGTCTGCTTCGTGCTCTTTGAGCCCTGTTGGGCGCTTTCAGCCTATTTCAGTCATGCATGTGGTGTCGCGTACATCACTGATCAGCACTTGCAGTCATATAGACGGAAAACATTGTTGGTGAATTGTAACGGAGCCATTATACGAAGAGGTTTATCAATGACACCCAGAAACACATGCAAAAGGGAACAAGGAGTGTACCGCGAGAAAACACAAAACACATTGTTTCTGTACCTTACGTGGAATTTTTTTCAGACTCTTTCAAATAGCATTTTGTCCACTGGGAATTAAAACAATTTTCAAGCCTCATTGTACCTTCATTACGCATTCTCAGAAATCACGCATTCGCAGACAAAACTCATCAAACACTGCTTGAAAATGGGGCATGCCTTCGAATTTCGTAATTCGATGACGCTGGCTCAGGAACAAAAGAGACGGAAGAGAAACCTTGTCGAGTCGTGGTTAGACGATCGTGACCAGCCAGCGTGCAACAACAATCACGGCCTCCATCCGGATGAGTAGACACATACGAGACAATCAGTGAGTTCTGTCACCTCCACACAATTGGTGCCAGTGCACATTGAAGATGCCACTCACCTACGAGGCGATACGTCTGAGTGGATTTGTTATATTTTGTTGTGTAGAGCTGGAGTACATAATGTAATCACTAAGGAGCATGGTTTTATTTCCATGTTGATTTGGCATATGTTCAAACATTTTCAGAGAAACAATTGTTTATTCAATCAAAAAACAAATCTTTATGAACTTGCTTTCTATCTTTGCGTGCATATTCCACTCCTGAGGCAAAATAAACATTGCTACTCAGCATTAATGCCATGCGTTGACTACCGATATTCTACCATCCCATAATTATGATATAGCCTGTGAACTGTTTTCTTGGTAATTGCTATTTATGCGTGTCTTCTATTTGGCTACACCACCTTTGTTAATTCAAGAAGTGCAACAGTTGACTGCCAAAATTTTTGGTTAGTAGTTAGCTCAACAAGTGCTGATCACTCTATCAGATTTCTCTTTCTAAATTTAAAGCATCAAAACAAACTTTATCTAGTTTCGTGCATTTGCCTTAAGGGAAATTTTCCATTTTTTTTAGAATATGACAGGCTTAATTTTTTGCTCTACACTTTGTCGTATAAGATTAAAAATTTATGTGTTTCCTCGTCACGAAGACACTGTATCAGTGGCTTCGTAGAAGCATTCTCTTGAACATCATGTTAAGCTGCAAATTCACAACAAAACAAGGCCAACTCACGTAAAATGCCTAGCCTTCTGTAAACTGGTATACCTTATGTTAGCAACATTTTGCCTCATGCAAAGCAATCAAATACCTGTATTTTACGACATTTCGGTTACAACATACCGTATGGTACCAGCGCCATACTGGGCCTACAATCAGGCATGGCGCTGGTTTTTGCAATAGGGGACTGCTGCTATGGATACGTCCAAGGCGTCCACTGTAAATGACGTGATGGCGTCGCTCTTTGGATGCCCGAGGAGCGTTGCGCTAGCGAGAGCTTTCTTGGTGGAACTGAAAGCTGTTTCTGCATCGACCGTCCAGAAGATGGAAGCGTTGGGCTTTGTTTGATCAGATAGAAGTGCGTGGAGTGGTTGCAAGATGGCAGCGCAGTGAGGAATAAACCGCTGGTAAATGTCGGCAAGCCCGAGGAATTCACGTAGTTTCTTCGTT
This sequence comes from Rhipicephalus annulatus, assembly GCA_013436015.1. Taxonomy (NCBI): domain Eukaryota; kingdom Metazoa; phylum Arthropoda; class Arachnida; order Ixodida; family Ixodidae; genus Rhipicephalus; species Rhipicephalus annulatus. Next base: position 540,352 of record WOVY01009850.1, read on the forward strand.
ATTGTTGGTCATGGAGACTGCAATATAGCTTCAACACGCGTGGCCGGTGGAGGGATCCCACGCGAATCTACGTGATGTCCAAGAAAGTTCATTGAAGAAACGCCGAACTCGCTCTTGGGTACGTTGATGAGTAGTTCGTATTTGCGGAGTCGTGTTAAAATCTGACGCAGGTGAAGTTTGTGATCTTCTGCAGTGGTGCTGAAGACAAGGATGTCGTCGATGTCGTTGGGCCAAACCACGAAGTACCTGGTCCACGAACCGTTGAAAGGTCTGTGCGGCGTTTCGTAGACCGAAGGGCATACGAGTGTATTCAAGCATGCCAAAAGGTGTCATTATGGCAGTCTTCGGTATGTCAGAAGGCTGGACAGGTATTTGTTGGTATGCCTTTACTAAGTCGATTTTGCTAAATATGGTGGAACTATGTAGCAATGCCGTGAAGTCCTGTATGTTCGGTATCAGATAGTGGTCCGGTACCGTCACTTGGTTGAGAGCGCGGTAGTCACCGCCTGGTCTCCAGTCACCTGACGACTTGGAAAATATGTGTAGCGGTGCCGACCAGGCACCGGAAGAGGGGCGGACGTATCCGAGTTTAAGCATGTGCTCGAATTCTTGGCGTGCAATCTTGTAGCGGTCAGGAGCGAGACCAGAAGCATGTACAAACACCGGCGCTCCTACTGTCACTATGTGATGAGTGAAGCTGTGGCCTATCAGATTTTCAAGAGATAGAGCACGAGAGAGGTCGGAAAATATTTGCAGAGAAGTAGACCATGGCGGGGAAACTTTGGCATGTGCTTGCTCGAGACTCAAGGGTTGCAAGTTTGATGCCATGCCCTGAACTGTGATAAGGGTCTCAGAATCCTTGAGACGGTTATGTCGTAGGTCTACCACAAGCTTATAATGCGAAAGAAAATCTGCACCGATGATAGGTAAACGCACATCGGCGATTAAGAAGATCCACTGAAACGTGCGTCTCAGGCCGATGTCAAGCGTGACAGACTTCTGTTCGTACGTTCGTATGGTCGAACCATTGACCGCGAACCATTGACGTAAGAGGAACAACACACACTTCGGCACCTGTGTTAATGAGGTAGCGGACTTTGGTGACGCGATCCGTGACGTGGAATAGGCGGCTGTATGTCGGGTCGCCTGGAGCACTGATCGCTGTCAGCATGTGGCCCGTGCATTTCCCGCAAACTGGCACGGCGAGCTCGAGCACTGACGAGCTCGAGCTCCATATTTGTGGTGGTACCAGCACATGCTTAAAGGCAGACTTGGCAATCTTTGGCGGCTTAGGTGCCGTTGTCGTGAGGCGTTGCGGCAGTGGTCTACCTTGAGCACGCTCAGTTCAGTGGCCAACTGATCCACCTTACGGTTGAACTCCTCGTTAGTTGAAGAAGGTGGTCCAAGCGGTCGTCGCGGACCAGGGAAGAGAGGACAGATTCACGTTGTCTCTCGATCGCAGACATGAACGGCGCACGGATATCTATAATCTTGTCAGCCCTTCGTGCTAGCGAGTCGAGGGTTTCTGTAGACGATACACTCAAAATCATCCGCACCTGCTGTGGCATTCACTGTAAGAAGAGTACTCGTAGGATGGATGCGTCCAATGCAGCAAAGTGGTCCCCAATCAGGTGTCGCATGCGATGCAGAAGCTGCGTAGGCATTCGGTCACCAGATTCTTCCGAGTTGAGTAGCTGCTGCAGTCTACGCTGTTTCGACTCAATTGTCCAGCGTATGACCTCCTCTTTAAGGTTGTCGTAAAGGTTGTCAGGAGGTGGAAAACGCAGAATGTCTCTTACGATGACGATGACGACAGATGGTAAAGCGCTGATGACGTAATTGTCCCTTGCTGTTTGCGACGTTACCCGGTGTCGTCGGAAAAGTGGCTCGACGCTCAGAAGCCAGAATTCAGAGTCCGCCTGCCAAAACTCCGGTAGCCTCATGGTAGTGACGACAGGGTCAGGTACTGTGGGATTTGGCGTGGCGTCGCTCTTGGATGTGGTGTCCATCGTCAGTCTATATAAACGGGGCTGAAGAAGCAGAGTTGGCCGTGACGATGGGTGCATTGGCGAAAGGACGAATAGGTGCACGTTGCCGTTCGAAGTCCGAGTCACCACTTGTAGGAAGACGTACAGCGTTTTGTTTTCTACATATTTTATTTATCCTTACTCTGGCATGGATATCCACAAACGCTGTCGTTCTTGCTATTGTCTACTTTTGATGATGATGATGATGATGATGATCCTTGACACTCTGGCGCACAGTTATCGTGCTGGCTCGAACACGCGTAGTAGCTGCGGCACAACATCTTCGTCTTTTATGAGACGCTGATGGCTTGCCATATATCAATGGCATTTGGGTCTTCAACTCGATCGAGCAGAATAGCGATCGAGAGTGGCCGTGCGACGCCCGTGTTTAGCGCGGCTATCATGTTACGCTCGCATTACAATTCTGGATCACGACAGTTGCCGTGAATCGTTGTTCAACAGCCCTGGCGCATCCAACATTCATTTCGCCTAAGGTTCGAAAGCAGCTCTAAATTAACGCGCAAGAAGCAACGCCTTGCCGACTCAAAAAGTTCTAATTTAAATTCTCTCTTTATTTTTAGCCTTTTACACGTCAGACCAATTTGGACGTATGAAGCCCATACTTGCTGACTATTTCTGCGTGTATAACGTATTCACTACTGCGTCCGTGGGTAACACAAAGCAAATTTTGCAGTGCCGTGGATAGATGAAAGGAAGCCTGGCGTATGTACGTGAGTAGGGGGGGCACAAAAGGAGCACTTGCCCCTCTTAAACCACAATAGAACTTGACCTTGCCCCAGCTACATCGTTGCTCTCCCTCTTCAAAAGCTGCGAAGCAAAAACGGTTTGCACGGTTTGCACCACACCAGTAAAATTCTTGCCGAAGGCCAGCCCCACAGGGGCGTGTGTGAAAGCAGGTATTGGGTGGGTAGCGACACCACGGACCCGAGCTAATGTGGGGCTTTGACCTCTCCCATGCCTACTCATGGTTGGCTGAGCCATTTCCGGGTAAAGAAATCCTGGGATTGTGCCGATGCCGGTTAATTGGACCTTTAAGGCCCCGGGCAGAGTCGACATACCCCTTTGGCCCCGGCTCCACGAAGATGGCACCACTGGGCTGACCCACCCTGGGGAATCTGCATTTGCCTTTTCCTATCTCTCTCTCCCTACATCTTTGTCTTCATCTCTAACTTTTATCTATCTATCCTGTCTTCTACTCTCTTCCGTTTACTTCCAAGCTTCCTGACCGCTAGGGTTAACACTCTGGAAATAGCCTACATTGGTCTAGGCACATTGGGTTATAGTAGCGTTGTACGGCTCGCGTGTGCAACTTTTCAGCATCCGTAAAACTTTCACTGTCTCTTCGTTGGACTCCGTGATGGGTGGCGCCAACGCTTCTGAAAAAAATTAAACAGGCAAGCATAGAGCTTTTCCTCCGTTAAGTAATCGTACCGCCTTAAAGCGCGTACGCACCGAAGACTTTAGATTTTTCAACCATTAAAAAAACTTCCCCCATTTTCATGTCCAACATAGTGATAAAAGTGACAAGCAAGACAGAACTGTATCCTCCATTGTAGTAGCTATGAGTCTTACAGAGAGTCTTGGGGCCGGGTACAAAGTTATCAAAATGGCCAACGGAGACCTCCTCCGCGAAGATCGAGAAAAAGAACAGTTTGAGAAGGTACACAATTTTTCAACTTTTGGTCATACTCCGATCACTGTAACACCACACAGATTAATAAACACAACTCGTAGAGTGGCATCTGACGCTGATTTGCTAGACCTAAAAAAGCGAAACCTCTGTACGGGTGGAAGAGTCGGAATGTGACCAATGTACAAAGAATCATCACCAGAACAGACAACAAGGAAACACCAACAAAACTACTAATACTCTCGTTCACTTCCAATAATCTGCCAGAAGCTACTCAAACTGGGTGCACAAAGACATTGAACAGGCCATACATACCTCGTTGTTTTAAATAACAGAGGTATGGTCGTGGCTCGCCAAGCTTTCTTGGCCACCAAACTTGTGCACCGTGTGGAGGGTCTGGCCACAATTCAGACCAATGCAAAGAACCGTGACACTGTGTGAACTGTGGCGGAAATCATGCCGCATACTCACGGTCCTATTTATTTTGGAAAAAAGAAAAAGAGATCATCAAATTGAAGCCTAAAGAAAGCATCACATTAAAAAAGCAAGAAGAGTCTCACCATTTTATGGTGAGACTCTTCTTCACACCAGCCCTTCACACCAGTCACATCAGCCCTTGCCACTGCTACGGCCAGCGCAGAGCGAGCTATTGGCTGTGGCGCCTGCCCCCAAGGTGACAGTAGTTCCGTCTAACCCGCCTCATAGCGAATCGAGACCGGAGACTCCATGTTCATCTGGTCGCAAGGCCTTACATCACCAGACAAAGCCTAAAATCTGAACCACAAGCTCGCACGTCCGAGCACCCAGTGCCTCCGAGGAGACCGTAGTTACAACGGTACTCCTGGTGCCGAAAGAGTAGTGAGGCTCCTTGGAGCGCGCGAAGACAAATAAAAAGCCAATAATGGGGCCCGATGGCAATCCTGCCACTTGAATCGACAAGTTCACTTCAACGCAGGATTCTTTCTGTATGCACAGCAGCTTCGTTTCTTAATATGCCGACAGAAATATTGCAGTAGAACATTCGAGGCCTTCTTTAAAACCTCGATGACCTACAAGAATTCCTAAAAGAACACAATCCAAGAGTGCTGTGTATACAAGAGACATTCTTAAAACGAACACACACACGCTTGCTACGCAACAAGGCAATCTTCCAAAAGGACAGAGATGCTGCCACGCCATCACGCTGAAGTGTAGCTGTTATAGTTACTTAAGGGATAGGATGTACGCACTTATTCCTTCAAAGTTCCCTCGAGGCGGTTGCTGTGTGAGCAGTTCGTCTAAAACAAACTCTTCACCATCTGCTCTACGATCATACCTCCACACCACCGTCTTGAAAAACATGATTTGCAGTCTTTAATAGTTGGCACAAGTTCTTAACAGGGATCAACTGGTGTACACAGGAGGCTAAAGGCTGTAACATGGTTAGTAGGCTGACAGGGAGACCAGTACACTCACTCCCACTCGTGAACACACATGGTGACAGCTTGGAAGATCAGACGAACTTCTTCGGCGCACAACTTGAACGGTTGTTCAGCTCCTCAAGTTTTCCTGATCCTTTCCAAAATACAAACAAAGAATGCAGAAGCAGAAACTAGAACGCACATGTACAAAACACGAAGTATACAATCAAGCTTTCAGCTTAGCTGAGCTCCAAACATCGCCAAACTGCCACGTGATTCCGCCCCTCGTTCTGATTCAGTGTTGTGCGATATTTTGAAAAGCCTACCAATGGAAACGCGAAAAACCTTACTTCGTTTGCACAGTGCTATCTGGTGTTCTGTAGCTATGTCTAGTACATATAAAGAGGATATTTTTATTCTCATTAGGAAAGACGTTAAGGGCCCTTCTTTAGTTTCGAGTTATAGGACGATTGCACTTACTAGCTGCTTGTCCAAACTTCTCGAAAAAGTGATAATCTGTCGACTTGTACAATTCCTCATAACAAACAATTTGCTAGACCCATTGCAGTGCAAGTCTCGAGAAGGTAGATCCACCACCGACCACCCTATTCGTATCGAGGCACAAATCAGAGACGCTTTCGTCCACAAACGATATTTTCTCTCTGTGTTCGTTGATATCGAAAAGACTTACGGTACAACATGGTGCGTTGAAATATTAGGAGACCTGTTCCACCTTGGCGTGCGTGGCATAATGTTTACATTTATGGTAAGTTACTTGTCGGATCAGACCTTCCTTGTCCGAGTGGGCAGCGTTCTTTCGCAAACTATTGTCCAATAAACAGGAGTGCCGCAAAGTGGTGCACTTAGCTACACACTTATTATTATCAAAATGATTTATTTGCTCTTGTCCATGCCTCAAAGTATGTTTTACTCTACATATCTCGATGACGTTAAGCTTGGTTTTGTGTCTTGCAATCTGACCATGTGTGAGGGCAGGTTCAGCTTCGTTTGAGCAAAGTCTCCAATTGGGCAAAAGAAAACGGGTTCTGACTGAATGCACAGAAAAGAAAGTGTGTTTTGTTCTCTAGGAAGACAGGCATTCATTTCCAGCCCAATATTCAGCTGCATGGGCAACGTCTATTTGTTAATACTGAACACACATTCTTAGGCCTAATCTTGGACGCTTAGCTAACCTTCAAATTACAATCAAGGAATTAAAAAACAGGTGCTTAAAGCTATGAATGTGCAAAAAGAGTTTCACGCACTACGAGGGAAAGTGACAAGAAGTGTCTGATCAATTTGTATACAAGCCTCACACGTACTGCCTAGACTGTGGGGCAATAGCACATCAGTCTTGGACACCTACTGCTTTTACAACGCTTCATTCTGTTCGGCATCTACGCTTCCGCCTCTGTACAGGTGCTTTTCGCACTATCCCCGTAGAAAGCCTGTACATGGAATCGAACGAATGGTCGCTCCGCCTCTAGAGATGCTACATGTCTTAAATATTATCTTAAAGTGAACACAGACAAGGAACATTCTTCATATTCCACAATTAATGACATATCAAGCCTTGTTGTGTTTGAGAAATGGCTTTCTATGAGACAGCCTCACTTACTCCGTGGCAGAGGCCTATAGTGAAAGAAACCGGTGTGCCACTTGAACACTGTTTGATGGCTACCACAGTTTGCCTGCCACCGTGGCTGTGGCAGGCGATAAATTGCGACGTGTCTTTCTTGGAGGTTACGAAGCACGCACAAATTGCACATATTCAGACATACTTCCTAAAACTACATCAGAAATACACATGTCCTGAGTCCTTTACGTATGCTTCAAAGACCAGCACATCTGTCCAGTACGCACCCGTCAGCCAATCATTTTCGAAAGGCGGCATTCCGCCCTCTGATACAAGCATTTTCACCGGCGAAGCTTATGCGATACTTGTGGCTGTTAGACACATTAAACAAATAAAACTTCAGAAGGCAATAATAAACACGGATTACCTAAGCGTAGTACAAGCTATAAAAACTCAAAACTCTTAAAAACACAAAAACCATGTTATTGTCTTGCTTTATTCGCTCTTAAGCACAGTCTACTCATTTGAGCAGCATGTTGTAGCCTGCTGGGTGCCAGAACACCGCGTAATGCAAGGCGACGTTCTGGTGTACCAGCTAGCTGGATCGGCCAGCAAAATCACTACCAATACATGAATACCAGTTCCTACTTTCCACTTGAAACCTTTTCTAAAAATAACCTCAGGTGTTATTAGCAGAGCACATGAGACACACACACTCGTAATAAATTGCACGTCATCAACCCGCAACTTGATCACTGGCTGCCAGTATCAAAATCACGCAACTCAAAAGTAAGGCTTACAAGGTTAAGAACAGGACATACATACACTACACATTCCTTTCTTCTATCTGCTGGCGATCCACCATTGCGTGATAGGTATTAAGAATCACTCACCGTATTTCACATTTTAGTCCAGTGTAAACAATTAGACCAGTTGAGAAGACAACTCTTTCCATTACCTTACCGAAAGCAGATACCACTTCATCCTGCAATTTCCGTCAACAGGGAACCACTTCTCAAACATAAATTGTTGTTGGCTGTTTTGAGAGTACTTTGTACCTTTCATGTGATATACCCGCGCATTCCGTAAGAAGACCTCTCTGGAGAGGTCTCCACTGCGGGGACTACACTGAACAAAGCACCTTTCTCACGGCCCTTAGACGCAAGGGTGTGAACAATCGAGACACTTGTGCTAACGCCATATATGTCCACCATGGTTTTCATTATGACAAACTTTTGTCATCAAATAACGCCACATTTTTCACGGCATGGTCATAATTTTATTACTTATATATTTTACCTGCCTTAGCGCGAAGAATTTGAAGGCCCTTTTAAAGCCGCTAATTGAATTGTCCCTTGTCCCATGACCTGGTGCTCTTTCGCCATCAAATGACCTTTTGCGCCACAAAGCACCAAATATCAGCCTGCCGGTGACCATCACCAAGAGTTTTTTTCTTCCCTCCTGATTCCGCGTGTAATCACATGGGCTGTAAGTGGTGCAATTCAACGCAAAATGCACGTGCTACCAAATTTCTCGCAATGAACAGGCAACATGGCTACAGCACCGACGAAGTGCGGTGAGAATACCAACAACAGCGGATGTCAACCGCTTTTGATCTGCCCGGAATCAGCGAAGCATCGGCGTCGAACACGTAGCGTTGGCTTCTCCGAAGTGCAAATAAACAACCCATGACCATGTGATCACGCTGGGTGAAAAGGGGCGCTGAACACCTGAAGGCGGCGCGAGCGGTGCCCGGAAAACAGTGGCACCACTCTACAACCTATAGGTGGATTCACACAAGAGAGCGGATGAAGAATTTTGGCAGCAGACGGTGCATCACGTGACGTGCGCGTCATATAAACTTGCAGTGCTCGCTTCATGCGCTCCCGTCCGCTCGCGGCACGGATGAAAATGCGTCACCGCTCTTTCGATCAGGTCCATTTGACGGTCGTCTGCCTGGATTGAGAGGATTCAGCGTCAAATCTGTCAACATTGTTACGATTGGCGTGGCTAGAAAGCAGGCTAACGACTTAAAAGCCAAGTGTTTTAGCTTTGCTGAATGTGTTTACTGTGATGTGTTGCCGAATGTGTTTTTGTGACATTGGAAGAGGTGGGTGGTTTTTGGTCGCATAAGCGCGCTGCATAAGCATAGGAGTCGAAAGTATGCACGAAGATTCCGTGAGCGTAGCTCTGGCTGTGTGCCTGGGATGCCACCGCTGCTGCACCGGAATAAATTAATCGCGTGAAGGAGTGAGATTTTACCCCCGCGTGTCAATCTAGCCTAAACATAGCATATACAGTACTCTATGAGTCCTCATTTGATGGCACCCCCTGTACGTGTCCGCAATGCGCCGCCACGTTTTGGTAACACCCCAAAACAACAGGTGTTCGTCTAGCGTGCGAGCGAATATCGCATTCCATGAATATAATGAAAATTTTCACTGCCCTGGTGGAGCAGCATTGGTATTTGCGCAACCTACTGTAATGTTGGCCTGTTAGATGTTTCCTTTTAGCCCCCACGCTCTAGTTTATAGCTTCTGCTGCTAGGGGTGTAACCTACGTGCCGCATGTCGCTAGTCAGCATAACAAAGTAGATCGGGCTAGTTAGCAAGGATTCCTTTTGCGTAGTGTCCTTTATTCTTGTTGTCGCTTTGTGTAGTTTTGCACTTCCTACAAAAATGGCTAGTGAGCCCCTGTTCGCTGTCGTCAGCTGCAGTGATCGGGGTGATTTTTCGGCCGACGGAGCCCTCCTATTCTGTGGGTATTAAACACGAATTCAAAACAATGTGGAAATAAATATAGAAAAAGTTATTCAGAATTCTCTTTTGTTATTTGAATGGACGCTTATGAGAACACAATGCCGTCCTACCCTATGCAACTCTACGGCTTCTCACGTTGATCAACCAGCATGTCATACCTATTTTATCAAACTGAATAGCCTGCTCTACCTCGCGTCGAACTTTGCAGAAACAGTCAGAGTTCTTCACTGAATTTGACATTTTTACTAGAGTACCGTCCAAATGGCAGCAGATGAACAGGTTAAAGGTAGCACCGCTTATGGCGCGAACTTAAACAGCAGCGGGGACACACGCTCCCATTGAAGCCGTGCTATCTGGGCAGGTCAGGAGTACTGTAGGTCATGGGATTGTGCATCGTCACAAAGTAGTGTTGTATAATCACAGATAAATATAGTTACTCATAGAGCCAACGTTGCCGTAGAGTCTTGCGGCCCAGCTACAGGACTGCTACCAGTGCGACGAGCCACTGGTCAGACCTTCAATTTTGTCCTCCGAAATTCGGGATGCCTAGTTTAGCTCTATTCTGGTTTCGATTTTGACAGCAGTGCTTTTCCAGATAATTTATCTAGCTGCCAACGTGTTTAACTACATCGTCTTTCGTCAAGCTTCGGTGTTATGTTTTTGGCATAAACACGCGTTTAAACTAACAGATCAGAACTTTTTACTAAAAAAAAATACCCAAGATTGTCGGTGTACCATGCAAAACGGAATTCGCTCATTCGAATAGCATAAAATTATGTCGTCAAAGATTTTGTTGTTTTTGTGCTCACGTTTTTGCTGTTCTTTTGAATGACACACAACAGGAAGCATTGTTTTCACACCAAAAATCCACTTTTTGCTCGTTTACATGAAAAAAAGAAACAAGAATAGGCATCAGCGCACGGTTGATGACTTGCAACACATCACAAAGTAGAGCGAGAATTTTGAACAGAATTGCGCTGAAGCCTACGTGAAAAACCATCGGAAAAACACTGAGACGCTCCTTATATGTGGTATAAAACACCCGTGTTAGAAATGAAAGCGATTGTATTGCCAATGATTGGACACAATAAAAAGTGAGGAAAGGCACATATGGTCCCCGTGATATTGCGATAGTCCTCTACATGAGGCTCGGTCTGTTAAGAGATCCAAACATGAAGCTGCATGAGGCTCTGCGGCGCCCCGCTCTTGGCTACCAAGCCTGGGCGACCCAGCACGCCCGTGAGGTGGCGTCGAGGCAAGCCCTTGACGTCTCCTTATGGGAGGCCTAGGCCCGGTTACCTAAACCTGCTGGTTTCTTATAATAAAGTTTATTCCTCCTCTTCGGAACACACATCATGGCGTCACAACAACAAGAATGCACTTTTGATAGAAGGCGATTATCTCAAGGATGACGACGACGAAAAAAAGACACGCATGGTCCCCGCGCTATTCCTCTTCATCAGTCTGGGGTTATTCAGTAATCCAAACAGAACAAATATGACAGTATCACAAAGCAAGCATACGCTCTTGAAAATAGGTTATAAGAAGAAGCTTTTGTAAAACACTAGACAATGTGTAAAACATCCATAAACCAGCGTGTACTGAAACATAAAAAATGAAGCCAAGTCGCCAACAACGAGTATCTCATAACTTCATAATTGTTGGTTTTCTTGAGATGCCAAAAAAATTCTCTCCAATGAGATTGCGTTCATGCCTGCAAGTCGACACCTTTACAAGTTTTGCAACCCATAGCAAAGCGAATGATAGAAACGATAGATGTAGTCAATTACCCGGGTGACTATAAGAGTAAATAATTAGGAAACAATAGTGTTTCAGAGATGATAAACATTGAAATGCAAGAGTATTGAGATAGCCTACTGCACTTCCTTATTAAGCACAGTTTAATAAACAACCTTTTCAAGAACACAGGTCTTGTGTATGAGATGAATGCATACATTTCTAAATTCACAGGTGTTCAGTAGTGATTACAGTGATATGCTTGAGTCGCAATTTTCACGTTCCTGTAATAGTATTGACCATATTATGCTGCACATGATGAATGTTTTCAAGGAGCTTCCACAACTTGGAAACAATGAGAAACATTCCCCTACCCTTATGCAGTGATAACCTTTTTCACTTGCTTCAATTCATCTTAGGTTTGACTCGTTGCTAAATACAAATACATCTTAGTATATTTGTGTATCCTAGATCTACAGCACGTGTATTTTAATATGAGTATTCTTTATTACTTTTCTATATATATCAGTCCTGCTGTGCTTTTATCCGCACTTAGTGAGGTAAAAAAACGAGTAAGCAGGCTTTAAATTGGTCGAGCTCCCTGCAAGACATTGATGCCTTGAAACAAATGCTCTCTAAGCTTCTATTGATAAAGCGCACATGCTATAAGAGCCGAATACTGCAGAAAAATTTCAAAAACTTTTCACTGCCCTCCACTGAAAAAAAGGAAGATCACCCACATCTTTCGTGAGCTCATACAGTGTACCACAGATTCGTTGTACGCGAGACATTTTTCATTCAGTAGAAGAAAAGAATCGATTCTCCAGCAACTGTATAAATGCAAATGCTCTTTAAGAAGGCACTACCAGTTTTCCAAAATTTTTACCTATATTGTTGTACGCTTTCAACATAAAACACTTATGCAGTTTTTCCAAGTTACAACTAGCACCTTTCAGAATATCACAGCAGCTGTAACGGTCCTTTGCGGTGATGAGGAAGTGCAAAATTAAGAAGCTAGCAACGTAGGAGCAAGCAGATTCTTCTTTTTCGCGGGAGTGTTGTTTTGCATCCAAATGGGTGATTACGTCTGCAGTAGACAAGTCAACCGGGGCAACAAGACAGACAGTTTCCGAAGGATTCATTTTTCAGTGAAATTGGTGGCACCTCGTGTATAAGCTCACATTCATCGCTCTCCGTATTTGCAGATGCAGATACCTTGAATAGCCTCCTGACAATAATATGCTTCAGTACATACGTGAACTGCGACAGGTAAAAATTTTTGTTGCATCCATGCTTCTGCCTGATGTGGCCGACCAATATTTATAAATAATCCTGCTGGAGCCGACGCGTGAACTGAAAAACATCATAATTGCTGGTAAAGGCTTCTCATAGCATAACAATGGCCCTTATTGTAGCCTGTCATCCAATGACTCTCTGTGCTTGACGTCTTCATTCAAAATGCTACTGAAATATCCACAATATCTAACTTTCCAGACACTACGTCAACTGAACGGGGCCTTTACAGATTTCGTGTCGCATTTTCTGCCCAGTAATTTTCACGGTGAGCTGTTTAAGCAGTCGAACAGGTTGTTCATGCGCTCACAAAATTTGACTGTTGTCATGGCCTCTGGGGGGGGAGCTGTTTGGTAAACCACAATAGCAATCAAAGTGATACAACAGAGGCACTGGAAACTTTTACTTTCTTGCCTAATTTCATTGGACTGAATGGCTTCGGAAATACATGGCGCTCTGTGAGTTTCGCGCCCAGCCGCAGTCCGAGCTCTTGTGTTGACTGACAGAGCTTCATGGTGTGACCAATCTGAAGTTCTGTTTTCAATTTGGAGCTTGTATGCTTCTAAATTGTTGCGGGTAGTTTCGATGAGGTGTATAATATCAAATATAAATTAAACACGCTCATTATTGAGAAGAAAGTATGGAGTCGCAATCGACACACTCTGTGAGTTGGCGAGGTTGTTGTTAGTACGGCCCTGGTCACAAATACCAGCTTTCACAGTAATGAAAATTTTTTTAGGTTTCTCAATAGAAGTACCAAGGAGGCGGCATTTAGCAAGAAAAGTAGTAGACGCATTCGCAGATATATAGTTAGTAGGTTTACCCATTTTCTTGATATTCTCTATAGAAGGAAGAAGGAAAATGAGTGCCCTGTCCGCTATTGATGTCCTTTCCATTCCGTCATCTTTAAATTCTTGGACCACATTTTTTGTAACATCATAGGCAAGCATTTCTGCAATATTTCATCAAAAAATGAGAAAGTATACTCAATGACGCTCGTTCCAAGACTTCGTTTTAGAGCGTAGCGTCGGAAGTATTCCAGGAATATTACCGAGGCTTATTTTAACGTTCGTCAGCCAATGTGTCAAGGAACAGTGCGAGGGCCGTGTCATATATGAAGACAAAAAGTGGTAGGCTCGTGGACTGCAAAAGTAAAAGTGCAAAGCAAATCTTTTTAGCCACAAAGTAAACTTTTTCTTGGCCCTTAGAGTGCATTTTGGCGTGACTGTTAGTCAGTTGAAATACCTCATCTGTTACATGACTCCGAATGCACTCTAGAGCTTCTGAAAAGTTGCAGGCAACTTGCGTTGCATTTTCCGCAGCCTTGATATTGGTTTTTTATACTTGGACACGTTGACTTGAAGTCGCCTGATGACGTCTCTCAGCAGAACGCGGAGCTTGCGTGGATGAGCTGCATCCATTGTGGAGTGTTCTCCAATAAATAAATAAATTTTGTAAAAACTGTGTATAATATTCGTTCATTGTGAAGATTGTTGCATGGCTTATAAAATACGTTGGTGGGCTAGTTGAAACATAATAAGTTTGAACAGCTTGACTGGACGCAGACGCAGAATACGCAATGACATTGTACTTTGTGTTTGTGTGTGTGTGTGTGCGTGTGTGTTTGTGTGTGTGTGTGTGTGTGTGCGTGTGTGCGTGTGTCTGCTTTTAGTACCAGCTATTCGTCATCCTATTTCATATGGCTATTGTCGGGGTAATAATATAGGTGTGTTAATACTTGGATACATACCTGCAAGAACTTGCCCAGCTCATACGAAATCTTGTGGCCGTCGTGGGCGTGGATGTAACAGCGTCTGCATATGCAAACAAGGAAAAAGCAGTTAGGGGTTCTTGGCGTGGAAGAAAAATAGCGCACGTTCGTGCTCAATTGGCCTGTTTTAAACATACTTGCAGTGTAGGTCACAATGATTCTTACACTCTAAAAAGTACACCTGACACTTTTCAGATTGTTCTGACTTGCCACGTATATGGCTTCCTTTAAAGAGACAGGGTGACATTCTAGGCAAGTCAGAGTGAGAGTGTTCAAGACAGTCCCCTGACCCTCTTATGAAGATTAAAAAGAGACTTTTACGAGACGCTTTTAGGAAGCATCACACTACCACTTTTAGGGAGTTAGGCGACTAGTACCGGTGAGGCTCTTACATTGGTCAGGCGACTCTATGACTATTTTGATAGTCATTGCACAAGTAAGCAAAGCGCGAAAACAGCGAACAGAAGCAAGTAAAAAGAGGGCACGGTGGCGGTCGCCACAACGCGTGCCATAGAAACTTCTATGACTGTAAATAAATGGTAACTCTCTTTTTTGCGCCTGCTTTCCAAAAGATGTCAAGTACGTACATGGAGGAAATGAGCGTGTCAGAACCTTCTCTTGAGTCTCTTTTTTGTAGAGTGTATTCTATTGTGGTATTATTCATATTCATCATTTCTGGCTCTTTTATGTATGACAGCTGTCAATCAATGAATCATGGAGGCTTTGATAGCCCTCTAAATTGTCATTTAACAATCTGTCATTTACACGAGCTAACTTTGAGTTCTAAAAACTCGCAAAGCTCACGCATCTTAAGTTATATCTACAGTTTTACTCAACAGCAGAGGAATGTATGAAGTAAGTTACTGTGCTTCAAACTTTTAGAGTTGTACATATAGGTTGTTCGTCAGCAATAACTTCGGCGTGCACTGCTGTCTTGATGATTGTAGGGGACTGGCATATCTCAGACCAGGGTTCTGGCATGGAGATGCAGACGATAGTTTGGGCAGAGCGGCTGCTGCGATAGTGTTCCGGGACTTCGCGCTTTCTAAATCAACGGTGAAGCAACTGGTATAGTCAAACGACGTAGCGTTCGTTACTTCAAACTCAATGCATACTTCATTCAAACTTTATTTAGCCCTTCATTAGCACGCATACGAAATGTAGGCACGTGAGTTTGACTAAATAAAGTGCAACCTGTTTGGCGCAGTGTCAAACATCGATACCCCGTGACTGAAAGCACAATTAGTACATCATCGATACACGCCTTACCACTGACACAAATGTCATAATGTTCGTAGAGGCGTTTGTACTTCGCTAAATTATTATTAAAATGTCATTACGTTGCACGTATTCGTTACCTTTGACCAGCAAAATATTGATTAACTTTAGAAGGCAACTGTCTTGTTTAATGTTGCAGAGTGCAGAGAAACTAACTCGTTTTCGTGAAGTTGTTCTAGTTGATACCTAGAATAGTTCTTCTAAATATGCGAAAAAATAGCAAGACATGTGTACTCTCACTGGTGGCAGCTCACACGGTGATTAGAGGGTATGTCTGGAAGTAGTCTGTTTAAGAAGAGAGAGGAAACCAGTACTGAGTCGATGCATGTGGCACCTGCGCCTGGGTGCATAGTGCCTGCAAATGTGCGTATAAGAGGTTTTGTAAGAACTATACATGTCATCGAGAAAATATCATAACATCTGGGTTCGCATCAAAAACGTTCTATAGTAGTATTCGGGAAGCATAGCTAGAACACGAGAAATTGAAGCTGACTTTATTTCATGTTTCACTACAGAACAAACGAATCATAAACAATACCATGAGTGTGCAGATATTCCCGGTATTCAGTAGGCTGAACCGTAGGAATAGCCGCCTTTTTCAGTGTTGTCATTCCTGAGTCCATGAAGTCATTTTTTATGAAATGGTCACCACAATCGTGGTACGTCCAGTACAATTGTGTCGGGGATTTTCGTAACAGGTAATTCCTCCTACCATTTTTTCCTCGAGCCTTCCACCTCAAGAAATTAGATAATAACATGTCACATTTCGTTTCACGGTCCTGACTACCAAAAATATGTGCATAGCACCCATTTTTGAAAAAAGTGCATCCACGAGCTGTTTTATTGACATCGTCTTAAAATAGTGGTCAAAAGGAGACAATCCCCTGTTGTTACGAGGAATACGAAAGAACTTTGTCCCTGGAGTTCTTTGTCTGTGTCCGTTCATGCCACAGCATAATACGTATTCGTAGTTCCCGTAAATAACATGCAAATTGTATAATAATGTGGACTCATGTGAAAGCTGGAAACATATTTACTTATAATTGTCAAATGGCAAAAAAATACGCCAAAATGAAGGAAGGGAAAGGTGGAGGAAGTTGAGATGAAATTGCTCGTTCTAGAGATTGGAAATGTGTTTAGAGACATGCTGTTTTAGTTCTGCAACAGTATTAAGGAAGTCGGTTGAGCATTGCGTTGATAATATGTGGCAATTGATTAGGCGAAGCTCAAACATAACTTCTACAACCTGAATCTTCTACTTCTGAAATGAATATTAGGTATTGGCAGTGCAAGATACAACGGAGATCAACCGGACTCCCTTCTTCTGCAGTCTGTGTATACTGTTTCTATTTTTGGATGTTGTTCATGGAATAGAATAACACTAGCAGGTGCGTAGCGAAAATTGTTTTTTTTTTCGCGGGGAGTGGGGGCAAGAGAGGCCCCATCTTGAATTCGGGAGGGGGCACCCTCTTAAAAATGGCGTTTTTTGCTCTTTGTGCTTTGGCGGAAAAAATTTCGGGGCGTGGGAGGGGGCACGTGCCTGGTGTGCCACCCCCTGGCCCGTAGCTAGGCCCCTGAACAGCGGCTAATTTCCAATTAGAATAGTTGGTGGAACGAGGCAGCTTGTGTTTCGGCAAAGCTTTAGCGTTGGGGAGTAGCCCACCGATTTAGTAAGCTTGTTTTACATATGCAATATATGGTCAGTGATGCAAGATTGTATAGCATATGATGCATGACTGAGCAATTTGAAACTGTCCACAATTTCAATTTCGTTATGTTCTAGCATAAGATAAATAATTACAGATTCAAACACGAAAACGTCAATATCTAGACTATGCCAAGTGGCCGCTAGAAAGCAGCCTTTTATTAAACTGTCCTCTCCGGCAACAACTCCATGAATGAAACGAATATCGCATGCATATTTTTTTGCTGCAGTCAGAAGGCTCAACCACCATGTGTGGATGGGACGCGATTTTATTCTTCGTCATGATTGAATTCATCATGATTGAATTGAGCTCCATTAGGATGAGCCCTGCAACGATCAAAAGTGCCATTAAGATAAGCGTACTACCACAATTATATTGCACATATTCTTAAAATTACATATCAGTACATATCCGATATTACATATCAGTACATATCCTTAAAATTGCAGGAAAGCCGCAGGCAGAACAACACGAATGGGTAAGAAATGAAAGACACGCGTTATTTACAACCCACGCTTAAGAACCAGCCTCGGTGGGCGCCGAAGCACATATTTTATGCTACGCACGCGAAAACACACTCCATCCGAATCAATACTAATCTTTTTAACTATATTGAATGCAAGCAACGCCGAATTCTTTGTGCAGACAAAAGGATGCAATTTACCGCAGCAGCGATCCGGCTTCTTAAAGCGCGGTGAGGTGGGCGTACCTAGTGGCACATGGCCGGAGCAGCCGGTGCAGTATGAACGTTTCTATGAAGGTGCGACGCCCCAAAGGGGACGTCAAATGAAATATGTGATGCGTTGATGCAGCCCAATAGATGCATGATGACATGCCTATCTTTGAAGCGAAGTGGAAATGGTCCCTGCTACGCCACCTGGCGGGTGGTCAGACCCTCACTTGCTCGGCCACGCAATGACCCTTGTGGCCCCTTTTTAGGTAGTATGTTTCTACACGATATAATCAGGTCCCGGAAACTCATTTCTAGTTTCGGTTTCAAGGAACAGGCACGCTTGTAGCCGTTGCCGGGCATTTCAAGATCTGGTTGAACAGAGTGAGGTTGAAGTTCATGTTCGCATTTGTTGGCTTTCATAAGTTTTCACTAATTCAGAAGTTTAACACCACTGTAAACACCTTCTCTTTTGTTTACACGTTTTTTTATTTTGTTAATTTTCAATCAGGCGAAGCGCATGAAGACGTTGCCAAGTTTGTAGCGCTTGCCACCGCTCCTTCTCGCCGCTCACTCAGCTATATCGCAGTAACTTATCTAACTCGGCTGGTGTGGCAGCTACGAGTAAGATAAGTAAAAACAACCTGTGGCGGGCTCAGAACGCAAGCAGCAGTCACAAAGCTCCAGGTAGATATAACTGGTAGCAAAGATTCCACAGAAGCAAATACGTTCAGAAAATGGCGACTGATGAGCTGCTCATGGGGCTTAGCACCATCTCTGTGTAGAACACTTTTGGCGGAACAAAGGAATAAAGCAGATATGACGCAATAACTAAAAACTAGTGACGTCATTTTGTGTACCCTAGCACAAAATTTGATCTTGGAGCACTTTGCGTATGCCCCTGGTCGTAGAGGACTCGTTCTAAGGCGATCGCCGGTGAGTCTTCCAGGAGGGCGCTTCACGTCAACGCCAGCTAATCTAGTGCCGACTCATGGTATGATAGCGATGTTTAATTGTATTACCACTTAGTTTGCCTCGATTTTACAAGGAAACTTATTCTTCGAACTTTTATTTGGTGTTCGTGGTATTAAAGCGATGAACGCCGAAGGAAAGTTCTCAGATGAGTCAAAGCAACCAACCGCGTAGCTGTGATATCTGCATCGTTGTTTATTTGCTTTCACGTAGCAAGTTTTTTTTAGCATGCACAGTGTTTGTGTTCTTCAGTGTTAATAGAAAAAAATGACACCTAGTCTTGCCAAATGATGACAAATCAGCTTTATTCAAGGATCACATAGGTCAAATTTATTACGTTGCACGCAATCGTAATAATCACAAAAAAGTCAGCGAACACTACTAGCGCTATGATTCTTTTTCATTAGGCTACGAGACACTACCTTTACTTGTGCGAACGCAGACATGCGCTTTGTAGTGCGAAAAATAACTTGGCGATGTTCTCACTGAGAGCCTGAATAATAGTAAGCACTGCATGTTCAAAAAGAAAAAAAAACAGCTCCGGGCATACGGATGCATGAAAGTCCAGCGAGCACTGTATTCCGAACGATCGCCTTTGTTTCTTATCTAGGAGACATGGGTCACCAGGCATACATTTGTTCCAAGTTCATCCTTGCGCGGCACATCGTTTCTTCAAGTACCAGTGCAAGCACTCGGCATAAAGTGCAATCCGCGTTGTTGCGATACCCGTTGGACGCTGCACTGAAGACATTTCACTAACGTTAAAACGCACCTCATAATTGATTGATTTGTGGGGTTTAACGTCCGAAAACCACTACCGGATTATGAGAGACGCCGTAGCGGAGGGCTCCGCAAATTAGGACCACCTGGGGTTCTTAAACGGGCACCCAAGCCTGAGCACATGGGCCTACAACATTTCCGCCTCTATTGGAAATGCAGCCGCCGCACCCGGGATTCGATCCCGCGATCTGCGGGTCAGCAGCCGAGTACCTTAGCCACTAGACCACCGCGGCGGGGCACGCACCTCATAATTTCGCGCAGAGCAGAGAACACCAGCTACTGCGGAACACTAAACACGTGAGGGGTTTGTCATCGCAGAGGAATTTTACGAGCCTGCCTTTCATTTTAGTGCAAGGGCTTGACTGAGGAATAGTAGCGTGGGCAGTTGTCACTGGAAAAAATATTTTTTGTTATAATAAAAAAACTGCCAGAACCTATTCGCTCATTACACTTACATATTACTGTTAGAGAAAAGTAATGTTATTTGTGAAGCATTGTAGTTAGTGCGATATTGACTAAAACTTGTTTTTTTTAACTTTTAGTGTGTGTGTGCTCCACACACAATCACGCTTGAATCGCAGCTCCTAAAACTTCCCATGCTGATGTCGCTGCCTATAGCTTCTGGAGCGCTTTTCGCCAAACTTTCATGACCAATTTGAATAGCTTCCTTAAACGTATAATAGCGCTGCAAGAAAAGGGACGGGAAAGAAAAGACGACTTACAGCTTGTGCTGTAGCTTGTGTTGTAGATGTTAATTTCTTTCCCGTCCCTGTTCTTGTCGCGCAAATATTCGTTTCGGATGGAGATGCACCAACTCACCCAATTGTCCCTTCTGATTCAACTATTCTGAATAGACCTTGTACGCTACGCTGAGCAAGTAAATCATACACATGACGAAGGTGGCACAATCAGGCAACATATGTTTTTCGCATCTCTCGTCATTATCATCATAAGCCTGACTACGTCCACTGCAGGCCAAAGACCTCTCCAATGTTCCACCAGTAAACTCGGCCCTGTGCTTGCTGCTGCCACTTTGTACCCGCAAACTTCCTCATCTCCTCTGCCCACCTAACTTTCTGTCTTCCTGTATCTCGCTTACCTGCTCTGGTAATACAGCCAGTTCTCCTTAACGACTAGCGGTTATCCTGCCTACGCGCTACATGTGTGGCCCATGTACATTTCTTCTTCTTGATTTTAGGTATGATATCATTAACCCTGGTTTGTTCCCTCATCCTCATTGCCTTCTCCTGTCTTTTAAGCTTACACCTATAAATTTCCTTTCCATCGCTCGCTGCGTGATCCTCAATTTAAGCTGAACCCTCTTTGTAAGCGTCCAGGTTTCTGCTCTGTAGGTAAGTACCGGCAAGATGCAGCCATTATATACCTTCCTCTTGAGGGATATTGGAAGTCTACCGGTCATGATTTTAGAATGATTGCCTAATATTCGCCATCCTATTCTTATTTTTTCAGTTACTTACATCCCGTGGCTCAGCTCCGCGGTAATTACTTTTCCTAAGTAGAAGTAGTCTTTTACAACTTCAAGTGCGCAAATACCTATGTCGAAGTGTCTCTGCGGCGTGGTAAACCGGGTAGTTCCTGTTCAGGAAAAAAATTTTTGGGGTTTCTTAGTGTGAACTGGTGAGCACAAGCATTTAGACCCATTATTTGAGCCAGTATTTATTTTCCATGAGCACAAGACTAAACCCAGTTTTCAGCGAATGTGAATGCACTGACAAACGTGCAGTGTCACTAGACTAATTGGTGAGGACGGCTTTGCACCTGCTGTCGCAAAATGCGTTTATTGGGAGGCTTGAGTTTGTGTTGGCTCCGTTACACAGTTCTTGCTTTTTTTAGTTGAGCATGTAGTTCAATTGCTCACAAGTGTTTACAGGCTGTTTTATGCTATAAAATTTTTGTAGCTACGGTTTCGAAATTGCGAGTCTTCTAATAGTGTCACACAAACCCACTAAGCGCTTCTAGTAATATTTACAGGAGATTTCGCTGAAGCCAGCGTTTTGACGAGTGAACATTTCTTCGTTAAGATAGCGCAGTTGGCCCGACGAAGACAAGTCAACTTGCCGAAGTACTATTTGCAGTGAAATTCTTTCTCGCAAAACTTCTGATTGTTTCCAGCCTCTCCGTGACTGTGCTCTTCAGTCTCATTTGGTACCAGAGTTCTGTAAGAAAGCTATGTGCACCGTAATAAGAAGTCAAATACAACATTTCCTACTCGTGGTTGCTGATCATTTTTGCAGTGGCTGGGATATTCTTGGTTCACTCTTTGCTCATTGTGTCCATATGTCAGCTGTAAATTAAAGCTGCTTTTATTGATTGACCCTTTCACACCACGTGAAAGTCTCTGCTCTGTATATATAAAGCGAGTAATAAAAAGATCATTTTCCTTGTGCCGATTCAGTGTCGTCCTACTGAGAAATCAGTCCGCCTAACTTGCAACACTTTACAACGCAAGAACAAAATAAAAATGGTCAGCAAAATTTTGTGAAGGGCCGCATCGCCCAAGGGACCAACTGACCTGAATTGACGCACGAGTGCATTCCATTTGCACACGGAGTTAAAGGGAGGACTTCCACGGCAACCTTCGTCCTCTCGGTGTTTCGCTTTTCTCTCTATTCAAGGACCTTACCCATGAAGTAATCAAAGAAATGTTCTGTTCGTGTTATTTCCAGTTGTATGCCCTGCAGCCGCCAGTGGTGAAAGCGGTGCTGCCACTGTGTATCAGCATGCGAGAACGCCTGCATGGAAGATATACAGACATTTCCCGCCCCCTAGTGCTAAGTCGTATCAATTGCAGTCGTTTCAATGGTTACCACGACGTTAAGTGGTAATGGGAAGCAATGTGAACAATGCGAAACTCCCAATCTCTGTGGTATCGCAATTTCAGGTGATTGTAACCTGGATGTTGATAAAAACGTATCTAGAGCCATCTATTATACAATCGAGAACTGTTCTAGAATCTTTTTATTGCACCAAACTCAAGATGTAAATAACACAGCGCGCCAGCGCCATTCGCGCTTATTTATATCTCAACTTTACCGTCTAGGGCATGATCTGAAAGCTATCGCGCAAGCATCCATGAAAGACTACAACAGTACCACGGCGCAGAATCCTCTTTGGAGAAGGCAAGGTTCAGAAAAGCTGACATCATTGTTTCTGCTGTTCCTCGAGCCACAATCACTGCTGCATGAGGAACAGCCGTTTTCATTTTTTTTACAGCAAAAGCTGTAACGGGTTCACAACTCCGGTTACGCGCTGCGTCGAGTTGTCCGCCACCTGCGCTGCTGCCGCCACCGCCGATGTCCATAACCACTATCGAACAAAATGAGTAAAGAAGACTTACTACGTAAAATACATTAAGGACACAATGGGGCTCCATCCAAGGTCCGCTACGTGCTAGCCCGGTATTCTACCCCTGAGCGACACCGGTGCTTTGGTCTTGATCGCAAACTTGCCTTAGGCATGCTTGATGTCGTGGAATTAAACGCCTTAATATGGGTAATGAAGCGTTTTAGAACATCAAGGGAACAACCAAGCGTCACAGAATGCAAATAGCGTAACAAATTGGTCCTTGAATGCTCTAACGCATAAGAAAAGTTTCTTCTTGATAACCTAATAACTGTGACACATGCCCACTTCAGGCATGATTTTTTGTCGTCTTCAGCCAGCCACTCCATGAACAATTAGTACAAAATTCCTTGCAAGTTTTAGCGGATACTATGCTTTTCAGATGATTGACGAAGCATAGCATAGCGAATGCCGGTATACTACCTAAAAAATATGAATACTAATGCCCTAGTGAGTACCCAGCGAGCGTAATTGCAGCAGTTACCAATTGAGTGTTTATAAAATGCTTGAAAGACCGATATTCTAGCTTTCGTTGCGACTGTGCTGTGCCTGGCGCGCAGGCCTGGCGCTTTTTCTATGATGACACAACGCGTATAATTTCTGCATCTAAGCCATTAGATCAAATGAATTGCTGCCAAGCTCCAGCTTGGCTACGTATTTCTTGTATATGAATTGTGGTATTGTCGGTGGAGATGAAAAGCCAACTAATTTGATCGCGACGAAGTAAATACCTCGGAGTCATATACACTGAACAACAAAACTGGTAACCTCATATTGAATATATCACAACACAAGGAGCACGGGAAATGGGTGCATTGCGCAGGCTGAGCAGCCGCACATCAGGTATGAGAAGGAAAGCACTTTTTATGGTCTACAAAATGTACGTACGACTGGTATTAGAATTCGGCTGTGATCTTTTTTTTTGCGGTGCGCCAGCATACCAGCTTCGGCCACTAATCCTATAGAGCGACAGGCTTTACGGCTGTGCTTAGGCCTTCTAAAATGCGTAGAAAATACAGTATTATACCTGGAACCTACCACACCACCCCTGTTAAGCTGATTCAACCTACTTACGGTGCAGATTTTTACGGTTGTACGAAACACTGTCTAATCATTCCCAAATAGTTTTAATCTTTAATCCCGATTTTTTCTTCTCCGAGCACTGGTCTTGATTCCACATGCCACAAATCTTATTTGTAGAAGCATTACTCGACTGTCTAAATGTACAAATTTGTGATGTGCGTCCTTTGACCATGCAACCTAAATTCCCAGAAATTGTATACCACGATATGTTTCCGAACTATGCCAAAGTAATACCTCACGGAATTTCAAATTGACTGTTACAAGAGCATCTAAATCATCTGCCAACGAACGTGGTTATTGCAAGAGAATGTATAGCAAATTAGGGAAAATGCTGGCATTGGAATATTTTGTACTGAACTTTAGTGGTCTTTTTCTTTACGACTGCCGGATCTTATCCCAGTTTTAATAGCTGAAGTTGTGGCCATAAGATTAGCTCTCTAAAATATAATCAGTTAAATTACAGTTGTAGCAATTATCACTGACTCATTATCTGTGTGTTCTTCACTCTCCGCATCTGGTGAAACGCCTCTTCTAAAGCTTTTCAGAACACCAGTTTCAGCGCACCTTCAATGTCTTCACTTAATTTGGGTGCCAAGACACAAAGGTTTGTTTTTAAACGAAAGCGCTGATACAATAGCAAAGGTGGAGCATTTGGTGCCATCATTTTGGCTTTCCCACTAACAGCATACATTAAAACTGCACGATTCTGCACGCCAACATTTAAAAAAACGCTTATCAGACCTTGTCTTGACAGCTTCTCCAGTATATAAGCGCCTACATTTTACCTGGAACAGTGAGTTATCCCTGTCAAGTATAATGGAAGTGACTATAACCAAATTTCGCTACCGGGTTAGCTCCCTCAGTTTTTACCTGCATAGAGCAAGACAAGCTGTGTCTCTTCTGTGAGGAGGAGGAAACAATAAGTCATTACTTTATATCCTTTCGCCGGTACACGTCATTGAGAAGAAGATTAATAGCGTCACCTCTTCGAAACTTGGGTCTGAAAATATCCGAATCAGTTGTTCCATTATTTGGCGCCTCTACACTGGGCTGCAGTATTGTGGATGTTTACTACGCCATGGAGAAATTTATCAGTCAGATTAAAAAAATATTGAGCTAAACTCATCATCTTTGTAAGCGTATAAATACATATATTGAGAAATTAAATTTCTTTTATTTCCTATCACTAGCTTATACGAGAAGTGTTGCGAGGAAACACCAAACAAAATTCACCTAAGGCTCAGCCCATTGGGTAGGAGCCATAAGAAGAGAAGCAAAGAAGAAGAACCATAGAGAGAAGAAAGTGAAATGTCTTGATTTTCAGTTTAAAAATGCACTGGCTAGGCCGTCGGGACAAACGGCAAGTCAGCGCTCACGTGAAAACCTCCTAATCGCGCGAGGCTCTACTATTGACGTAAAAAAGCATGAACAACAGTTAGTTTGACGTGCCCGATGCTGCCAAACTGTAGTGCAGCACGCCTGTCAATGTTGATAATAAACGGCGTGCACAATACCATTTTTGATGCTTGCCGCTGTACGCGCTTCATTGGTCGCCGAGTGTTTGTATGACAATTTAGACATCTCCTAATCGAACTGTGGTGACATCGGGAGCCTCAGACTTTGCTAAAAAAGTGACAATGTCTCTTATGAGGCCACCTTATCCTACATCACACGACCAAAGTGGACACTTACGGAATGGCAGCTGAAACATTGCCTTTGACGCCAAAAGACAGTGGCTGCAATGGTGTTTTGGAAAAACCGCATCTTTCATTTTTCGCCTGTCACCGAGTAAACTACGCTGTGACGTCATCATCCAAGCGCACGAGACCGATGTTTAGTACAAGAAGGTTTGACGAAGGTATCATCGATCATAGAGAGGCTTTATTTCTTTGTGGCTCTTACTGCTGCAGTCGAAGTGGTCTCTCGTCTTTGGGGATGTGTTTGTTTCTTTAATACCTGGAGCGAATACCGCAGAAAGCATAGGCAGGATAGACTCGGAATCTGGTACATAACAAGAGGTAAAGAGAAAGCACCCGCAGCCAGTGAAGGCGTGTAGCACCTTCAGCAGCCCAGTTCAATGTCTGTGAGGCTCTGTATGCTGCGTCCTCGCAGCTTTTCCGGGGTGTGGCACCGAGCCCGCAGCCTGCGGTCGGAGTGGCGCCGAAGGTGACCCAGCTTGCAGTCACAGTGAAGCCAGTTGTCTGCACCGTTCGGAAGAATAAGTTTATAGTTAGACTAAGGCTACTTTGAGCATTCACGATATCTAAACCGAGATGTTCTCTATCAAAGACCAGTATTTTCTGCTTCACTCACGCCGTTCACATCAGTTGATGAACCACTTATTTATCTAAAATGTGCAAACAAACAAGAACAGTACATTCAATAGTGAAACAAATGAACACCGTGGTACTCTGCGAAAGACACCGTGGTACTTTCAACAATCTCTGTGTACACACACAAACACACACACACACCTAAAATTTTCGGCATACACAATCAACAAATGCTTCGGTGGGTTCAGTCTTCTGCAAGCGTTTAAGAATAGTGGGCGAACGTGAGAAAATCTTTGCATCTACGCAATGTTCCGCAAAAAGGCCTGCCTGCGCCTCGGGGCACAGGGCAGGCGCTAGCGAAAATTGCGTTTCGTGGGTGTGCTGTCTTTCTTTTTGACTGCATTACCTACTGGAACCATCGAAGTTGTTTTTCGCATATATGTAAATATATATATATATATATATATATATATATATATATATATATATGTTATGACACCTAAAAAGTATTTTCAAGTTGGCGCAAGTACAATAAAACAAGAAGTTTATTAAAAATTTTGTTTCGTGTCTTCCTAGTTTGTTCTTTTTTATAGGTATTTATTTTTGGTGAGATTTGCGAGTGGCAGATTATTGCACTTTTCGCAAAGGCAGTGGCTAAGCGTTTACAGACATGGTAGTAGAGTTGTGAGCTTTCAACAAACATTCGGTTTCTCATGTTTTTATGAAAATCGCCACTTGTGAATGCTTTCTTATTTCTTGATGTTCGATTGATTTATATGTAGGGTTTAATGCCTCAAAACCACCATATGGTTACGAGAGACGCCCTAGAGGAGGGTTCTAAACATTTCTACCACTTGGGGTTAATTACGCGCACGCAATGTGAGCACACGGGCCTACAGCATTTTTGGCTTCATTGAAAATGCAGCCGCCGCAGCCGTGTTTTTATTGCTAAAAATACAAATGCTTCCTGGCTACTGAATATAGTGCCAGTTATGCAAATACAACTAATTCACATGTGATGTTTCCTCTTTTTTATTTCGAATAGCCGGCTTGTATATCTTGCCTAAACGTCAGTTGAGATAAGCATCCTCTTTAGTTTAGAATGCTGTCTCTAAAGAAATTACCCTTAAAAAATTTTAACCTGCACGAACAATCGAACCCTAAGCGTAGAGGGCCTGCATATATACTCCGTTTAACAGAAACACATGATAAGGGGCGTGGGTATTCGTGACGTAAAGGGAGAGGGGGATGTCGCGACTATTGTCCTTTCACAATACCCTCGCATGTCCACAGCTTCTGCATGTAGGGTTAGCAAACATGATTACCTTAGTGCTGAAAAAGACAAAAAAATGTCACACACAGAGCAGGCACTGTCTCTCACGCGAGTTCGAAGATTTTAGTGCTAAAGTCACCGTGCTTTCTAACCAACAACACGACCAACAAATTCTCAATACGTGTAGTGATACAAGTCCCAAACAGAAGCTAAGTATATTTATTTCCGAAACAATAATCCTACAAAAATACCGCCACACTGCGATGAATGGGGTTCAGTGCTATAAGAACCGTCGGCGCACCATGTGCACTTTCATTTACAGGTCTTTGAAAGCACGCAGTGTGCTTTACTGCGAAAGTAACATAAGTAATCGGTCGGTATTACATTTGCGATTAAGTCAGCTTAATTTATATGATATATGTGTACTATGGAAGCGCTCTCGTGGAACATAGGCAACGTTTGTACAGTGAACTGTCTAGATTTTCACTGTATAATCACGGCCGTTGATTTAAAAGTACCCAAGTCATTGCTTTATGTTACTTTCTCTTATTTTCACAGGGCTCTAATGGATCGGGGTATATTGCGCAATATTGATGCGTCTACAAGCAGTTGATCGCATTTCGCGAGTGAAAGGATAGAGAGTGTAATGTATTTTGTGCCGAGTGCTGGTTAGTTAACAAGGGTAATATCTGACCCATTCAAGCTCTGAAGTCATTTCGTACTCCAAGCCGTCGCGGTAGTGCAGTGTTTAGGGTTCATCATTGCTAACCCGAAAATGGTTGGTTCGTTTCTGGCTGCAGCGCTGGCATTTCGACAAAGCTTGAATGCTAGTGGCCCGTGTACTCTGCGTTGTTCAAGCGTTTGAGAACGCTACATGGTAACCATTTTCGTAGCCCTCCTCCACCGTGCGCCTGGTAATTATGTCACGATTTCGCGGCGTTAAATCCCTGAAATTAATATGACTGCGGTGGCCATCAGTGAGGCCGAAATGGTGATCAGCGACTTACCGGTGGCGATACAAAACTATGCTCACGGCTGGGTGTCCCGGGGAGCGCTGAGAATATTGACGATCAATGCGGAAAGAATACGAAAACGAAACGAAAATGATTCTTTTGTGATATGGACACCTGCCCACACGCACTGCCCTCTGGCCGGCAACGAGGCTGCAGACGCGGTGGCTCAAGAGCTCACAGACCGAGCAGCTGCGCATGTCGATGCCGCCTGTACCGAGGCCACACGCGGAAAAGTGTGGGAGTGGGAGGAACGTATGACTAGCTACAGTGAGATTACGCAGCACGACAAGCTCGGTAGGCGTAAATACGCACCACCACATAGCAAAGTAACTAAAAAGCAGTCAGTTGCATAGAGACAACTCCAAACAGACACTTTTCTAAATCCAGTGATCTTTCGCCTCTGTTACCCTGACCTGTATTCGACAGATAAATGCAAAGCATGCGATTTCCGGGCAACCCTGGGGCATATGTTATGAGAGTGCTCGAGTCTCATTGCCGCAGTCAGCAGTACAAGCGAGGAGGCAGTCTAGAACCGCAGGGCGTGCTGGGAGGCGGCTCTGCTTAGCTCCGCATTAGAACAACAACTATGGGCCGTCCAGCGAGCCGAGGAAGCCGCCCGAGCCCAAGGGCTCACGGCCGATGCATAGGCCGGGGTTCAAGCCCACCCCAATTTATCATCGCCGGACTCTTAATAAATGTTGCTTATCTCTCTCTCCTATTGTTCCAGCGAACGTATCAAAGACGAGCTAGTGATTCTTTGTAAGCTTTCCCACGATGGGACGAGAATTCGCTTTTACCGAACAAAGTAGGCACGGCTAAGATGCGCCCTTAAGTAACGTTCATTTGAAAGAATAAATGAACGCAATAAGCGAACACTGTTATTAAATTGGTTTATATTAGAGAACAGAGAAATTCCTGTTTTTGTTTTATATAGTTTGTGAGAACCATTCAGCATTTTGTTTTTCTTTTTTGTCGCAAATGCTACTAGAATGTGATTCCCGATAAGATATTTTCGGTATTGTTCGCACAGCACATTTCGCATCGATCCTTCTCAGTAGAAAGATAACAGTTACGTTGGTGTGTCCTGTGTAAAGGCCACGTGACATCACATAAACAAAGTGTTCTTGTTGGTGACGCGACTTCTATTGGCGTAGAATACGTTCGTGATTCTAGTTCATCGTGTACTTTTGACTCTAATTTTTCCTACCGTCCGGAAAAGGGTAATATATAGTTATAGACCGCAGCCCTTACAACCCACCTGTAAGATTCGCTGCATGTCACTGATATTACACGGTTAAAGTTTGACCTAACAATACTCGAATTTTCAATGTTCCATATTAAGCGAAGAAGTTTCACATAATTTGGCAGTTTCCATAATATTGCATGTTGACGTCAACCTGAATCAACGAAACTAATTGTGCACCAAGCTCGACTGCTGAAACCTATTTCCAAAATTATTAGGGCAAAAGAACGCTGCGATTTCATTAGAATTTTTACGCACAAGGGTTTCACTTCAAGTGCGTGAACTCACGCTAGAGCAAACTAGCCACGGGCCAAGTTTTGTTTCGAAGAGAGTGCCATTGTGCGGATCAGAGGACAATATTCCAAGTTAATTGTTGCACAGGAACACTAAGAACGCTTGTAGTGTTCTCACACCGTGTTTCTTTTTCCAAGTTTTGATGCTT
Organism: Rhipicephalus annulatus; assembly: GCA_013436015.1. Taxonomy (NCBI): domain Eukaryota; kingdom Metazoa; phylum Arthropoda; class Arachnida; order Ixodida; family Ixodidae; genus Rhipicephalus; species Rhipicephalus annulatus. The sequence continues at coordinate 570,662 of WOVY01009850.1, forward strand.
TTTTTCTATATCGCTTAAGCCCTAAATATTTGTCAAAGTTCATACTTGTAATTATTCCAGCAGACATTTCGAACTAATCTGCTTCACTCAGAGTAGGCCTAGCAGCAAATACTCATCAACCCAGCGGGCGTTTGATAGTGCACCCATCAGAAACTCGGGTGTATGAAGGCATAATGTACTTGCTTTGAGCTAACAAGAGAACATTGTTTTGCTATATGATACAGCTGAAAAATAGTCGTGCTCGTAGTGAAAGACTTAACAATTGAGTAGGCGACTCATCATTTCTGGGAGTGCACTCTCAATCAAAACACGGATATTTTTGTTTTGTTCGCATTGTGACATTGCCTTTTCGTAGCTGCTTCTAGAAAAAAGCCTTTAAAGTCATTGCCCCGCAGAATACCAAGATTACTTTCCATTTAAGAAAATCATTTGTCCAAATTTTAAATGAAGGACTAGGTCTGACTAATGTCGGGTAGTCTTGATGTACCACGTCTATGCTTCTTTTAAATCAGCAAGTTTAACTCTCTTGTGGGCCACACAACTCTCCGAAAAGAGTATTATTGAGCACCAAAGAGCGTCGCCGTGCCTCTCTAATGAGAGTCGTTTACATGGCTCGACACCAATTTGTATGAAATTAGCCTTTTAGAGTTATTTCAAAGTTTAGTTGGAAACTCCATTCCCTATGATCTCTGGCGTTTAACGTCCCAAAACCACTAAATGATTATGAGAGACGCCGTAGTGGAGGGTTTTGAAATTTTCTGCCACCTGGGGTTCTTTAACGTGCACCCAAATCTGAGCACACGGGCCTACAACATATCCGCCTCCATCGGAAAAGCAACCGCCACAGCCAGGATTCCATCCCCCGACCTGCGGGTCACCATCCGAGAACCTTAGCTAATTGACCACCGCGGCGGGGCATCTCAATTCCTAACCCTGCGCTTTAACTGCCAGATCACTATGGCATCTCAAAGGAGCCTTTTCATGTCAGAGCGACTCTCTTATAGCAAACCACTGGAAAAAAAATGTTTTTTGTACACCTTACTCAATATTTCGGGCTTCTGCTGAACTGCTCGCCATGTTATCTGTCTGTGTGCTTGCTGTTATTGATCTGCATTTGTGATGGTTAGCTCAGATGCTGCATCTTTCGTGAAATGAATTTTCGCTGATAATGGATTTGATATAAGGACGCATTTTTTAAACAACATGGTTTCTTCTTGAAAAATTTAAGGCCTGTTGTCGTTTTGAAGCACAAATGCTAGACAATGTTATTTTATTTTGATTATTTTGTTCCACCTTTGCCCCGCCTTGGTGGTCTAGTGGCTAAGGTACTCGGCTGCTGACCCGCAGGTCGCGGGTTCGAATCCCGGCTGCGGCGGCTGCATTTCCGATGGAGGCGGAAATGTTTTAGGCCCGTGTGCTCAGATTTGGGTACACGTTCATGAACCCCAGGTTGTCGAAATTTCCGGAGCCCTTCTCTACGGCGTCTCTCATAATCATATGGTGGTTTTGGGACGTTAAACCCTACATATCTATATACCTAACTTTGTTCCACCTAGCGGACTTCTGGAGAACTGATGTGCAAGCAAAATTGTGAGCTTATGCCTTCATCATTGTAGAGGGCGCGAAAAGTTGCAGTGATAGTGCTCCTTTATTGTGAGCGCAGCTTACCAGCCTTGTATGAGAACAGGGGTATCAAACACGCGGTTTGTAGGTCGCATGCGACCCACGGATGCCTTACTAGAGGCTCTTGGCTTGAGAATAAATAACAATTTCTTGACTTTGCTTCAATCATTCATTAGTTCGTTAAGTTTAATGACGTTTATAAAATACATTGCGCATTACCTTTGGTAGAGCGGGCAAAACTGATGTACGCCAAGGAGCACTTGTAGAATAACTTCGCCTACGAAACGACACCGGCGGCAGACACCATGATAAGTACCAGATATGTTGAGCCAACCCCATAAGCGTGCTTGGTTTCTCTTAAAAGAGACGGAAGAGAAAGCATTTCGCAGTGCTCCCTGTGCCGTCACGAAACTTCAGTCACGCTAGAAGACAACTTTGCCAGCTGCCCAAAGCTGCCACAACATGGCACCACTCTGCAAAACAGGCATCGTTCGCGGGCCGAGACGTTTCTGCGGTGTGACACCAGGTGATGATTGTAGAGCTTTTTGTGGATCTTTTGCGTTACATTTTGGAATAGCTGAAGTCTGAATGCAGGAAAACAATGCTGAATACTTCTTGTGTGCCGGGAGCTAGCTGCGTTGGAAGACAAGAAGAAAAACAAGTTTCTTTATCGAGAAATAAGGAACAAGTTCCATTTAAGTGGCAGAGAAATTCATGAAGCCGTGCTACCTAGTTTAGAATCACGAGAAAGAACACAATTGTGCACAATTTTTGGCGTACTGCGCTATGGCGTCAAGCACGCAGATATCGGTGTTGTCAGACCTAAAACCAAAAGAATACTTGTATAACGCTACAGCGCTGACGGTTAGAACAGACGATGGCTCGTTTTTTTTGTCAGCACAATATCTAATCACCGGGTCGTAGTTTGTTTTAATGTTGACATTCATGTGCTTTAAAACAGTCGCGTGGTGACTTACTTCCAAGCAGTACAACAGTGCTGGTGTCGTTGAATACACCGGAGAGGTGGCGCTCCTCAATGGTGGTGATCTTGTTTCCCTCCAGGTCCAGAAATGCCAGAGCCGGAAAGCCATCACCGAAGCCAGCCGGAATGGCCCTCAGGTCATTGTAGCTTAGAGAAAAGAAGAAAGTCGTCACTGGTACTTGAGAAAAATTCCAATCTGCCGAAGAGCAGCTTCATGCTCGAGGAAACTCACGCGTCGACACGTTTAGTTTCGAAAAAAAAGTGAGAAGTGGTAACGAAGAGTTGGAAGGTGAACGATATGCTGGCCCCGGTTGAGCGATATTTCTTAGGAAAAGAAAAATGAACCAGCACTGCAACTACAGGTAAAAGTAGTGAGAGGATGAAGTGTTCACCGCTCATCTTCAGCCGCTAGCGTACCATGGCTGGCCAATAAGCGTAAGAGATCATAATAAATTACGAACACAAGAAAGTGGAATGAGGCAGAGTTGAAGGCCGAAACCTCCAATATCTGTTCGAAAAGAGATGTGAGCCACTATCTCCATGTAACCCCGCCCAAGTTAGTACGCCCGCTAAGTGAATGTAGAGAAGCATGTACTTCCTTCACAACGCCTATGCGGAATTCACGCAGGTAAAAAATAGAAACTCAGAAAGAGTGGGAGGGGCTTCAAACGTTGCAAGAATGTGAAGCACGTCAAAACCATACTTCAAATTTTTGTCGACCTGATGACAAAGTTTTTGCTGATTTTCTCAAACATTTAATGAACGGAAGTTACCCACAGAGGCTCACGCATTGATTTGACATTTCACTACTGCGAATGTGTAAAAACGACACATGTGCTTCATGTTACTGCACAGATCATAAGAAAATGCTTGTAAATTTCTTAGAATTGCAATGTAAGTAGTGTCGAGCCGAACACCACGCAAAAGAAAAATAGTATCTTACGCATATTCCTCAATGCCAGTTCATCACTCAAGCCGGGCACAATATTATACACTACAATGTATTCCTGAACACTGTGGCATGGCAAGCAACAAGCTCGATGATGGTAAGCCAGAGTCACCGTGCATAATCTCCACCCTCCATCGGAATGGAAGTACCATACTCGCGAAGTGACCTCGACACGTTGTTATCCTACACAACCAATGCGAAACACACGAACGCTTTTAAACAGAGACATAGCCAAGCGGCACGCAGGACAGACGATTTCTTTCGTCTATCTTCCCGTCGCATAGTGCTCGTCTTTTTAACCTCAAGTATGAACCAACTTGTCTGAACCCACGTCTTGCTACACAACCACTTAGGCGTCTCAGTCGGCCCATCAATCTGTGTGAAATAGGCTCCGAATTGACATCTCGCCTCTAGAGTAGTATGAAGCGAAGCTAACCCACTTTGCTACAAAGAATTTACATGGCGTTGTGCTCATCCAACCCCACGCAACATCATCCACCATGCAGACTGCCTGAACTGTAAATGCTGCTAAATGTGTCAAGCAACAGAGCAACAATTTTATGAATGCGCACTTTGGGTGTAACGATATTCAACACTGGCAAAGATTAGTGTGGCAATGCTAAGTGAAAAGGTATTTTTTTCAGAAGTGTTGCATCACGCAAATTGAACAACTGCTACATATGCTTATATGTTTATGGTATCTGTTTAACATAACTGTTATGTTTTTAAGAGCACAGTACTGGACAATAAACTGTAGCGAAACCATCACGTTTCGGGTTATTGCAGATACACGCAACTTTTTTCTCCCCCTGGTCACATTCATCACCGACTTTTTACCTTTTATTTTATTTCTTGGCGCAAAGTGCCACGCAAGAGCTCACGAGCTTACACTGCATCTTTGCCTTCAATGAATTACATATCTTTCTCTCTCTCTCTCTCTCTCTCTCTATGTGAGGTGGATATGTGTATTTGGGCTGTGAATCAAGTGGGCAGACCTACTTCGCTGGAAATGAATGTGGAAGATAGGCTCTGTGGTGATTGAAGTTTATCAGCAGATTCGCAGAAAGTTCTTGAGCACATTACCCGAAGGTGCGAGTAAGATTCGAAAGAGGCAACATAAAGAAGTGAAATATAAGTTACAAAATAAAACAATAAAACTTGACAAAATAACCAAGAAGGTTATTATGAACACCCATAAATAATAATTGACCAATACCACACGTTACACAAACTAAAATGACTTCAAATGCAATTCTCTCTTGGTTCTCGCTCAAATAAGTGTTTGCCTGCCAAATATTCCTTGCTATATGCTGTAGACATAGCTTCCTTTCATCTTCTATTTTTAAAGTAGGCTCCTTGACGCCCAGTAGCGGCAGGTGTACTTACTCGAGGTCGATGCTTCGCAGTTTGAGCGCTGGGGTGGGTAGCATGTTCCGGGAGAAGAGTGCGAGCTTCGAATCCCGGATCACGACGTACTCTAGGTATGGAAGCTCTGAAAGCCAACCGTCTTCGATGCTTTCGACACTCGAGTGGAGCACGCTTACGCCCCGCACAGTGCGCGGTAGGCGGCCGAAGTCTCGGCCAAGCCTCAGACCACTCATTTTCACCAGCCCGAGGGTCTTCAGACGTGGTAGCTTCTGTAAGGTATCCCAGCTGGCTGGAAGCGTGCTGCCGTAACTGTAAAGGCAAACAAGCTGTTTAACATCATCATATCTGGCTATTTTCTTCCTGATGAATATCAGCAAGTCATGCATATTAGCTGGCATCTATCACTAACCACACAGAAGTCTTTATTTCTGCAAAAGTGTCAGACAGTTGAATGAGGTATACAGAGTGTTTTTCAGTAGGCTTAGCCGTGTTACACTGGCAACAGTTCACTGATCCCTGAAGATCACTAGCTCGTGTATAGTGTGCAAGACCCACTACTTCGCTCTTTGAGTCTAATAACTGCATCAGTTAGCAACTAGTTAGGGCGTTGCTGCAATAAGGGACACTCCCACCTTTACTCATTAGCTATTGGTCAATAAAAGTTTTCTCCGCCTTGGTAAACTAAGAAGGTAACAAGGCCATGTGTTACACTGCAAGAACATTGCTAAAATATGGGACATTTTTTTATTATTTGAGAACCAACGAAACTGCGTTCCGTGAAGAATCTGTTTTCAATTGCAAAATGTTCGTCTCTGCGACGCGTTATCGTTAGCAATGGACATCAGGAATAGCAGCCCGAACTCGTGCTACCTGACTCATTTTGTGCGGGGTTTGTTCACACGCACGCATGACGCTCTACGAATTTATATATCTCCTACTTCCCCGTTTAGGGGTGAGATGCATATTTTCCTAACTCAGCTTATACCTCGAACAATCACAGAGTGCAATTCATGAGCATCATCTTCACGCTTGCTACCCAGAAAGTTTGAATCTTTTGTTTTTTGTGTTTTTTATATCCATCCTTCTTTGCTTTTTTGCACTACTGTGCAAAAAATTAAAAATACCGTTAGTTATATCCCAACTTTTTTCACCTGCCTGGTACACTTTTACTTCCACCCACCCCAACTTCTCGCGACCTATTCAAACTGCAACATCGTTCAACGCCTTCAATATTGCAGCCTCGTATTTTATAATAAACTATTGCCCTTCACTCATTAAAGAGTAGAATCACCCTCCCATGGCGATTGTTGCCAAAAAAATTTAAAAAATTGGGGAGCCTCTAAGTACGCCGTTTGCAGGAGCGTAGCTTGCAGTTTGGTTCGTGGGGATTCACACCGACCCGAGAAGGGGGGGGGGGGCACATGATTCAGCTTTTCTTTTTGACGTCACTATCAGACGGTAGGTTAAGCAGATGGCGTACATGTATATCAAGCCATGATATTCCCCCTCCCCTATGCATAAGGTTGTGAAGAGAGTAAGTAAAAGTACTGTAAGAATGATTTATTGATAAGTGGGGTTTAACATCCTTGGTCCTCCCACACGTTGGTGATCTGCGCCGCAACCTGCGCCGCAGACGACTCTGGTCGACATCGCACGCAGCGCCGCAATGCCGATCGTCTACTTAAGGGGTCATCGTCAGTGAGCCATCGGGATTTACAGCAGAGGGCTCAGCTCACACCGCTATTTTCATGCTTTTAGGTGAGTGTAAAGCCTAATGCTTAATTTAACACTTCCAAGCTTCTTGCTGCAAATCCCAAGTGAAGTGTAATGAATGATGGGTTGTGATCTGTCTGCGTACCGTGCGAGGATTGGTTGTTTCTTCGCTCGCAGCAAATTGAACACGCCATGTTCCCCAGTATGGTTACGGCCTACCTTACTCACTGATTGTTGACGTTCCGGAGGACGGTGTTTCTTGGTGCTGTTCTGTGTCGCCCATTTGATAATCTGCGCGGGAGATGTTGAGACCAATCCTGGTCCAGACAAAATAGGCCAAGTTATTTCCTTCCTAAAAGAACTGTCACAGTCTAATGAGAAATTTCACAAGGAGACGTGAATAAAGCTGAAGGACATTCAAACGAACGTTACTGACATTCAAAGGCGGCTCAGTGAAGTGGAAGGCAAACTAAGCGCAATCGACAACCTGCGTCAGGATGTCACCAGTGTTAACGAAGCCGTTCAAGAATCCCAGGTACAGCTGCAGACCATTAAGACTAAACAATCAGAACAAACCAAATTTGTAGTCGACGACTTAAATAACCGAATGCGAAGAAACAACCTGATTTTCAAGGGCATTTCCGAGGAACCAGATGAAAAATGGGCAGATACGGAACGTTTGATTACGGGATTCGTGTCCGCTCATTTAGGCATTCAGGCAGGAGAAATTGAGCGAGCGCACAGGGTGGGCCGGCCCAAACCAGAACAAAGTCGCCCAATTGTGATAAAAATCTTGAACTACAAAGATAAAAACAATATTCTAAGGAACGCTTCTAAGCTAAAGAAGTTAAAAGAACCTCGCGTATGGATTGAGAAAGACTTCTCGCGACGATTACAAGTTGTGAGAAAAAAACTGCGAGACTTCGCTCGGGAGAACCGCACCCAAAATCAGAAGTACAGGGTTGTCTTTGATAAACTGCTTCTTGGAAACAAGTGTTATTCATTCGACTCATCAAAAAAGGAGATAGTCTGTCTTCCAAAGAACGAAGAATCTACGTCAAGCATGCCACCTTCACACAGAGTGGCTAATTCAGAAGGGGAAGATGATACTGTTGGTGACTGACATGAAACCGTTAAGGCAGCAAAGAATTTATCAATTTAGGTGTGCAATTTTCGTAGTGTGCTTCCAAAGCAAGATCAGTTATTTGCATTTGTAGAATCATGTTCGGCAGACATTGTTCTGGGCACAGAGACATGGTTGACTCCCGACATTAACAATACCGAACTGTCACTCTCTAAAGCATTTACGATATTCAGGAGAGACCGAGTGGCCGCACGCGGTGGTGGAGTAGTAGTGGCCATAAAAAATACGTTTCGTGCACGCGCTGTTCCGACGAGTTCCGATATAGAAATTCTGTGGGTTCTGATTGAAATGTGCCCTTCTGTAACTTGTGTCGTCGGGGTGTGTTACTTCCCACCCGATTACCCTCAAGAATTTGTGGAAAATTTAAAAGATTCTTTAAGCGCTATCCAGGACAAATACCCAGCATCACCAATTATTCTAGGTGGTGATTTTAATTACCCTGCGATAGATTGGCAATCCTAGACACCTCTGGGCGGTGCAAGAAAGAACGAATGCAAGGAATTTTTAGATGTGCTTTCTTTATTTCATTTGCAACAAATAGTTTGTGAATGCACACGTGGCGATGCGATTTTGGATCTGGTATTAACTACCGAGCCGGGAAAAATGACTGTCCGTGTTTTGGAATCTATTAGTGATCATAATGTTCTCCACTGTGAATATGCATTAAAAATAACAAACCTGGGCAGCCAAAGAAAACTATCTACAGTTACGCACGCGCAAATGTTGATCTTATCCTCCAAGAGTTGTCATATTTTTGTGTTGAATTTTTGTGCACAATGCGTAACCACAATGTTAATGATAACTGGATCTGTGTCAAAAACAAACTAGTCGAACTAAAGAATGAGCACATCCCCAAGGTCGAAATCGTTTCATCAGCTCAAAGCGCATGGTTCACGTCACACGTAAAAAGAGCAATAATTAAAAAGAAACGCTCGTACTCAAAAGCCAAGTCCTCTAACTCGGATGGTGATTGGGAGCGCTATCGCGAAGCATAAAAAAACTGCAAAGCTTTAATTCAAGATTCCAAAGAAAAATTCAATAATAATGTTATTTTCAGCATGTCAAAAAATAATACGAAAAATTCTGAAATATGATCAATCCCAAACGGAACTCACAAGTGAGTATAGATATAGTCAAAGAAGGCGAATTACTTTCACCATCCGAGGTTGCGACCGAACTTAACTCTTTTTTAGCTCTGTTTTCACCGATGAAAGTAATCATATAGTGCTTCTGGGACGCTAAACCCTACATATCAATCAATCACCGATGAAAGCCCACTACCACTTGAACTTCAACCAGCTTCTATTTTGACTTTTATGAGAGGCATTACCATCACACCGGAAGAAATTGAATGTGCCATAGATCGACTTTCGGATAGTTCCGCCCCAGGACCCGATGGCATTTGTCCAAAACTGCTCAAAATAGCTAAACCAATTATAGCTTGTATCTTAGCCGCCATTTTTCAACAGTCACTCGACACCGGTATCATACCGGATGACTGAAAAGTCGCACGCGTCGTTCCCGTATTTGAATCCGGCAACAGATCAGAACTTTCAAATTATATACCGATCTTCTTAACAAGCATACCATGAAAAATTCTAGAATATATCATATCATCAGCCGTTATGACGTATCTTACAAAGCACAACTTTTTTTTTATATTCATCAGCATGGATTTTTTCGAGGGCGTTTGTGTGAAACCCAATTATGTAAGCTTATAACCGACCTACATCAGGCCGTTCATGAGTCATTCCAAATTGATGCCATATTTATCGACTTTGCAAAAGCATTTGATAAAGTACCTCATAAACGCCTAATGATGAAACTTGCCCAGCTTAACATAAACAGCAGCGTACTCAATTGGATTGCAGCATTTTTAACCAAGCGCTATCAATACGTTTCCGTAAATGACCACAATTCCCCTTTAACCGAAGTCAAATCAGGAGTGCCTCAGGGCTCTGTACTGGAACCAATTTTATTCTTGGTTTATAATAATGACGTAGGCAATAACATAAGTTCTAACGTTCGGTTATTCGCCGACGATTGCGAATTTTACAGAAAAATTAACAGCTCTGAAGATTCTAATACTTTACAGACCGACCTAAATAATATTGTTAACTTGTGCGACGATTGGCAAATGCAAATAAATGCTTTCAAAACAAAAGCTATGACATTTACTAGGTCTACTAACATGCATCTAAATTCGTATTGTATTAATAACACAGCTATCGAAACCGTTTCTACGCTCAAATATCTGGGTGTCTATTTGTCGTCTAACCTTACGACGAATGAACACGTTGATGCTATAATTTCCAAGGCAAGTAAAACACTCGGCTTCATCAGACGAAATTTGTATTTAGCTAATCAGTAAACTAAACTTTTAGCTTATACTTCATTAGTTCGATCCAAACTCGACTACGCGTCTATTATTTGGAACCCAAACCAGGCATACTTAACAAACAGACTGGAGGCCTTGCAAAATAAAACAGCACGTCTTATTACTAAGAATTATTCTCGCACATCTAGCATAACTGCCTTTGAAGAATCTCTACAGCTGCCCTCCCTGGAAAAACGAAGAATACTAGCATTACTATGTCACTTCAACCGGCTCTATCATAGTGCGTCGTCATTTGCTGCATCGCATATCAAACCTGCCCATCGCATTTTTCCGCGTCTAGATCACCCTTTCAAAGTCCTCCCCTTGTTTGCCCGAACTAATCTTCTTCGTCAATCCCCGTTCTTCTTCGCCATCTTTCATTAGAATCGATTACCAGAAGATATTGCCACAATTCATAATCACGATTTGTTTGTAAGTCACTTGAAGCGATTTTTATTATCAGAGCCATGAACCCTGTACTATGTGCGCTTGCTTTGTATTTCTTTTCCATTTATTTTTGTTTGTTTGTTTGCTTTTACCGCTTTTCGTTACATGCCTGCTCTTGACTGTGTTTGCTCTTGAATTGAAATGTACTCAACACATTGCCCCCCCCCCCTATGTAATGCCCTTCGGGGCCTTTAGGGTATCTGAATAAAAAAAAAACCACCATAATATTATGAGAAACACCGTAGTGGAGAGCTCCGGAAATTTAGGCCAGCTGGGCTTTTTTAACGTGCACCCAAATCCAAGCACCAGGCCTACAGCATTTTCCCCTTCATTGAAAATACAGCCGCCGCCGCCGGGATTTGATCCCGCGACCGGCTGGTCAGCAGCTGAGTACATTCGCCACCAGACCTCCGCAGCGGGGCTGTACTGTAAGAAGTACTATAAAATATAGTAAACGGCTGGTACAGTGACAATTTGAAGCAACGACCTTCAATTGCACGATTGAATAGACTAGTCTTCGAAAACGCATTATTGCGGTGACCCACCTGATCGTAGAAGACATCGTTATTTGTTATACTCTCCGTACATGCCATAGTCCTCCTCTGGGCGAAGTGCGTTTCACAAGTCAGGCACGGTTACGCTTACAACGAGGAATGAGAACTAAACGCAGCATATTTTTGTACATTCGTAATAACATTTAGGTTTTGTTTACTATGCTGTGTGGATTGCTTACTGTCAAAACTGAGTGTGTTCCTTGACGACTGCATGCTAAAATTTGAAGAACAGTCGGTCGAAACCAACTGGAATATTTTTAAAGATAAAGTCGCAAGTTTGGTTCACATGTACATCTCACTGCATGCTATCTCAGGTAAACATAGGATCCCCCTGGTTTACCTCTTCGTTGACTCACCTGTTAAATAGGAAGAAGCGCGCGTTTAAAAACGCCAAACAGAGTAATGAATCAGGTCGATGAAGCGCTTATCGTGAATGTACTACGCAGTATAAAGAGGCAGCCGAGAAAGCAAAAGAAACGTTTTATATGAACACACTTCCCTCGTAACTTGTAAAGAACGCAAAAAAGTTTTGGAATGTCGTGGGTGGTCATAAACAGATTGAAATATTTTTAAGTGACCGCAACGGCGTACCAATTCCAAGTTCTGAGTGTTGTTCTGTGCTCCATATTGTATTTTCTAAATCTTTTTTATCATCAGCAGTGTCTTTTCTCTGTATTACTGATTATAACTTCCCCGTTATGGATCCCGTTGTAATTGATTTTGATGGTATACAGAAGCTAATTCGTGGCCTGAACTTGTCTTCGTCTAGCGGAGTGGATGGCATCACTCTAAAGTTTTTTAAAAGTACGGATGTTTATTCGTCAATGTTTTGGTTCAAACTGTTTTCCCAGTCATCAGAGTCTTGTTTGTTACCACGTGACTGGAACTTTGGCAGGGTGGTACCATTATTTAAATCTGGTGATGCACAGTCCGCTTTGATTTACGGACCGATATCCCTCACCAGTGTACCTTGTAAGCTTTTAGAACACATAATTTATTCTCATCTCGTAGCCTTTCTAGATAAAAATTTATTCTTCTCTCCCTGTCAACATAGCTTCCGTAAACATTTTTCATGTGAAACTCAAATGGTTTCGTTTACACATGAACTTTTAGCGGCATTGGACAGTGGACTAATCATTGTATATTCCTGGACTTCTCTAAGAATTTTGATCTTGTTTCTCAACAGTTACTCTGTTTTAAGCGAAGTAAATTAAACATTGACCGCAATCTATCAAAATGGATTGAATACTTTCGCACTAACTGAACTCAGTTTGTCCCCACCAACAATAACAACTCACAAGCGTCTCCTGTTATTTCTGGTGTGCCACAGGGGTCCGTTTTGGGCCCTGTTCTCCTTCATGTTTATATCAATGACCTGCCTGTTCATATATTATCATCAATTAAATTATTTGCTGATGCTTGTGTTAATTATAGAAATGCTTGCACTAATATTGACGATAATTTTCTGCAACAAGATTTCAATGCAGTTTTTTCCTGGTGCACTAGATGGAACATGTGGCCTAACGCTAATAAATGCAAGGTAATGCGAGTTTCTCGCACCCCTGGTTCTATTGACGTTCCCGAATACCTAATTAACAATAGTTCTTTAGAAAGTGTTTTATGCTACAAGTATCTTGAAGTAAAATTTACCTCTAATTTCTCATGGCACACTCATGTCACCTACGTATTTAAGAATGCCAATCGCAGTCTTGGATACCTACGAAGACACTTTTTAAGGGCACCTTCAGCTCTTAAACTTATTCTATATAAAACCCTTGTTCGTCCTAAGCTTGAGTACGCGAGTGCTGTACGGGACTCCAGCATTAACACACTAGTTGAAAACTTAGAATCCGTCCAAAATCAGCGTACACATTTCATCCTCTCAAACTATGCACGCACATCTAGCGTGTCATCTATGAAAACAGTTTTGGGCCTTCCACTGCTTTGTTCGCGTAGGAAAGTGTCTCGTCTTCTTTTTTTTTATAAAACTTACCACAATGCACAAATAAAACAAGACCTTTCCAAACCACACTACATGTTATATAGATGTGACCATCCCCACAAAGTACACATTCCTTTTTTCACATACCAAGTTCTTTCACGATTTCGTTATTCCCACTACCTCGAAAGAACGGAACCGCCTACCCTCCTCTGTTGTCCCATTGAGCGATGTCACTGCTTTTAAGGCTGCTGTTTAATGGGATGTTTACTCTTAGCTGTATTTTTCTTTGTTCACTCTTACTGTTCCTATTTCTATGTATACTATTACCCACTCCCTTGTGTAACGCCTTAGGGCCCTGAAGGTACTGAAATCAGTAAATAAATAAATAAGTAATAAATAAATAAATAAATAAATAAACATCTATGACTGCATGCCTATTAAAATGATTGTTATGTTAAGCTACATATGTCAAGCAGCCTTGACGCAGTGGTAGCGTTTAGTCAACATTTTCTTACTTTACTGCGTGCATCCGAGCATCCTTACGATACTCAGCAAGTAACTTTTCTGTAAGATATGCTGCACGTTGGCAACACGATTTCGCACACGTTGATTTTTGGGCAAACTTTTCATTGCAGTGTGATTTTTGATAGCAATGAAGTACTCCAAATGTATAGGTTTAAAATCGTGCAATCTGCGAGGGCAAGGTATATATTATTGAGAAATGTTCTCTTGGCCTCGATCTAAAGTGCACGTGTGACCAGACTATACCTACTCACATAAAACTAGCTTGTTCCCTGCGTAATATGCTCTAAAAAGCCTAAATACACGCAAAAGAACAAAATGTACTCGGTTTTTTTTTTGTAGCTTTCGTCACTAAGCTCCCTGAAACGATAGCTTTGCGGCAAGGTGTCTTCTGTTTTTCGCAAGCGTGCAGCCAACATTTCCTTTTACGTCAACAAATTCAGAACTGCACAGAATATTTCACCGCAGAATGTAGCTGTTGCATTCATGTTTCCAGCCATTACACCAGCGCGAACAGGAGCAGCCTCATACCACACAAAATCTCGAGTGATCGGTTCACTAGTGATGAAGAAACAAATTTCGCAGTTGTTCAGAACATAGCGCACCATATTCCATTCCTCAGAACGCGTGAATTCTGACAAGAACTGCCAGTTCATGCAACACTATTTTGCTTACGCTCTACTGTGCACCGTTCATGCCTGTCGGTGGTGTGTTTTGGGCATTCTGATGCGAGTCACTGGAATTTCTGATGCATTCTGATGCCAGTCACTGGCCCGTGTGCTCAGATTTGGGTGCACGTTAAAGAACTCCAGGTGGTCGAAATTTCCGGAACCCTTCACTGCGGCGTCTCTCATAATCATATAGTGATTTTGGGACGTTAAACCCCACATATCAATAAAGTGTTTAAGGTGAAACTTTACCAGCCGACATGTATCGTCGCTAACGTTTTTGTTTCTCGCAGTAAGGGCCACTGCCCGAACTTTGCTGATAGTGTTGCTTCCAATATCATTGCGAAGTCACCCCTTCCCCGCCGAAATACGTTGCCTACACATATTGCTGGTAGTTCGTGTCCGGGGTTGATCAGTGCCCTTTTATGAGACTGGATGGTCAGGCCAAAACGCCGTGCGGTATATCGTTTGATGATTATTTCCCGAAAAGCGCCACTGCTCTCAGTGCACACTTCACAACTGGCGAACATGAGAATGCCGCTTGTCACAGCTAGGCGGCTTCATCGAAGTAATGTATCATTAGCTGGCGTTGAAGAGCACTTTAGGCTTTTAGTATTTTGGCATTTATAGACTATTTAGGAGACCAGGGGCCGAATTCACAAAGCTTTCTCTTTGGCTACGCATTTTCTTAGCCAAAAATTCTCTAATCTGGAGGGATTAATATAGCGCGGGTATGAATTTAACTTATTCGGCACTTAAGAGGGCAAGGAGGACACACGATAGCTGATGAAACGACAAGGAAGGAAAGAAGTATGTGCCGATAATATCAAGGTAGCACGCAAAGCGTCTAGCATCGAGGGTATACGATGATAGCCAATGATTTTCTGCATCTAAGTTTCAGTTCCGCGAGCGTCTGCTACAGCGCTTACGGGATGCCGCGTACGTTGTAATAGACGTTTTGGTGGGCTGTGCAAAGCCAAACACTCGCCTTCAATCAACGACTGTAGCTAAAAAAATAATTGCTCGATGGCCTTAAGCCGCCGAGCAATCCATGCACTATCTCGCCAAGTACAAGTAAACAACACTCCAGGTGCACCACATAAATGAGACCACACATAATTCGATGCATGCAATGTTTGAAAATGTGCCTCGAATGTCTTCTCCTATTTAACGCGACCAGTTACCTTACATTTCATTGAAGCTGCGCTGCTACTTAACTAATTCGGTGCAATCTAGCACGGTATAATGGTGAACGTTAGGGTGTTTTGTACCTATAGTCCAAGGTAGCCTTTGTTACAATATTCTTATTACAAGACACATGAGTGACTTTGGTGCCTGCAGACGAATTCTGCGGAAATAGATAACAGCAGTAATCAAATGAAATTGTGAGCGCAATTTCGCTGGTTCCATGCACCGCAGCATTTTTATAAAGCCGGAATGCGGGAACGTGTAAACGCTTACGCTTAGGTATATGTCTACGTAAAATGTGGGAGACTCGTCTGGAGGTGTCTCAGTGCTAATTCTTTTCACAAAACACGGTGCAAATATTTCGTCCAGCGTTGTTTGAGTGCGCAAACAAAGCAAGGGACGTGTATACGAGTCTTGAGGTCGAGATACGTTATCACACGTAAGAAAAGGATGAAAAGAGAGAGAGAGAGAGACTCTCGTTTTGGCTTCGCGAAAGCTTGAAATTGATAGATAATAAAGACAATTTTTTGGCCCAGCAGACGTCAGGGAAAGTCTCCGCAAAGCAGCGTCAGATGCTCAGAGAGCATAAAAAAGTGGAGTACGTGTTATATGGGAGTGACAGCCACTCAGAAAGCGAGATGAAGTGCGACTGTCCTTAGATGTGAGAATCAATGCTAATTAGGAGAGTTGAATTAATGAGCCAAAACTTTCCTAAATAACAATAATGGAAGCAAACTGAGCATTCATCTAGTGAAAGTTACACTAGTGACAGTGAACTCATAATAGTTGATTAGCGTTGTCACAGGCCGATATATATTTTTATTTTCTTATTCATATTTGACAAACTATGAGAAGGTAGCCTACGTTAGAGCCGGCTATCCCAACGCCATGACAGTCATGTACAAGAATAAATAGCGCACGCTTATACAGTCACACATGGCAGTTTCTATCTTCTAGTAACCTTGGGCAAACGCATTCCAACAATTTTTTTCTATTTTTGACAAAGTTTCACCGGACGTTTTTGCATTTGGCTTCATTCCAAGGAATGACGATATATCAGCAATAGGGCGAATGCAAGCACTACTGCAGTGGACGAGCGGTTACAGCGCTCAACTACAATCTAGGAGGTACCTGGTTCGATTCGCAGAATCACTGACCACTTTTTTCTTTTTTTTTCAAGAGGTTGCCCGGCCTGACAATATGCGTGGTGGCGGGTACTAATTTTTTGAGAAGTAGGCTTTCGCACTTGCTTCTTTCACTCCCCTTTTGACCCAAAAGCGCTGTACTGTGCTTCTTCAAAAATTAAACAATTCAGGGTTCATAATTTTCTCCTCCATCCTCTCTTATCGCAAAAGTGTCCAGTGCTGAAATGCCAATATCATACCTGGTATATTACTTTTCACGTGTTTGGATATTCGGCCAGCAATCAGTCTTCATGGTGTTTTGAAGAAAATCTGCACATGCAGTGAGCTAACTGCTTGCAGCCAAGTTGACTGCCTTTGTAGGGACACGCTTTCGTGCTAATTTCGTGGGCATCATCACATGCAGCAAGACCAAAGAGCATGGACAGTTAGAGCTGACGCAAACAGAGTGATTAGTTTGTGTCTTATCTCCCGCTATTTGTCATGCTGCACGCTTCAGTGTAATGTCGCTGTCAATGGTTAAAATAAACTATAACAGTTAATCGGCCTCTGCTGAGAGGGTCCCCTATTGTCCAGATTGGAACAAAACAATGGCAATTTGATTTGTGTGATAAAAAGATACCCTGCTTTTGGTTACTAGAATAAATTTCTAAACTGAAGTTTATTTTTTATTAACAACAGTTCCAGTGCAGATGAAAGGTGCATGGACAAAATTCGTGTATTCAGCTTGACTAGGTTTGTGACCTTAATTGTAATTGCAAACCGGTATCACAGTATGCATAAATATCACACACATATACAACCACGTGTGATAGCTTGCTTATTCTGATTAAAATTGAAAGGTTGAAATCGACATATTCAACCAATGAACGCCATGTGTACGAGATATGCCATGTAGAGTAGCTATGCTCTAAACTAATATTCGCAGGTTCGTTCCATTTTACCCAATTTCTTGCCCATGACTGTAAGTTGGTAAATGAAACAACTTCTTCGAACACACATATTCTGTGTAAGGTTACATTTATTTTTATGCAGAACAAAACAAATTCAATGGTATAATGGCTCAAAAGAGAATTAACTAGAAACAAATTCAGCCAAATCATTACCAAACTTACTCACCAATGATAAACGGATTCTTATTTAAAAGATACATACATACATACATACATACATACATACATACATACATACATACATACATACATACATACATACATACATACATACATACATACATATATGCACACACACATATATATATATGTACACCCATACATACATACATACACTCAGGTGTAAATATTAAATTGAATGGCTATAAAACAACAATTCTGATACACTCAATTTGAATATACTACAGAAAGTAACTTACGAGAGAAATATAGCGTCACTGTTATGTCTGAACACGGTGTTTCTCAAACCATCTCGCAAAAGCTTGATGCATAGTTTTCCGCTGCTGCCCAGTGACAAGCAGTTTTTATAAAAAACACAAGAATAAAGCCCTTGTCAATGCCATGATAAAGAAAAGGGCTGTGCATTATTATTTTGTACATGTCTGCAATATCACTCTGTTTATTTACATAGCTCGGCTCATTCACAACCCACTAACAAAGCATGTTAGGACACTTGGGCTGAAAGTTGGCACAGCGCGAGTAAATTCTAGACAATACATGAATAATACAATTATAATAGTAGTAAGCTCCTTGGTGCAAACAGTGTTTATATTGACAGATATAGGTGCCATTTTGTTTCCCTAAAACACTTCTCAAAAGTAGAATCAACTTTATTTAGTTAAATGTTTCTATTCTGGCGCGTCGTGGTGGCTCAACGGTGGAAGTGACTCTTTCGGCCAAGAAAACAAAGACCAATTATTTTTCCAGTTCGTGAATTCACCCCATGCTAACATTTAGGCAGCTGGTAGGAGTGCTTTTGGAGAGAGGAAACCACCACATTCCCACCAGTTGTGGCCTTGGGTAGCTACTTCACTTGGACAAAAATGATGAAAAACACTCCTCAAAAAGACTTCAAAGTTTGCACATCAACACAGTTCCCATACAGCTGTCTATTAGTCTGCTTGAAAAATATTGAGTTTACTGGTGGGCAAAGACTGTACACTATGTGTGGTGATGCTCCAGTGCACTGCGTGTATGTCTTGCTGCTGGCATCAACTGCAATTTTGCTCAGCACATATGTGTAAAATAACAACTAATACTATGCCACTGCAAAGTAATTATGTCATTTGCATGAAACAGGGACCACAATAAAAGAACATAACAACATTTGCCTTCACAAAGTTCAAAAAATGTAAACAAATTTCCACAGAGTTTTCACAGTTCATCTGAGGATAGTATTATTGGTTGTAAACACAGTCTTACTTCCACTAACAAACACTTTTAAGATGTCAGATTCAATATTAGAGTATACCAGCACTTTTGTAGGACTAAACAATTGTACAGGCACCTAGAAAAACACAAGTGACTGCATGCTATAGCTACATACAAAAATAAATACTTTTATTTCTAGTCTGGGTAGAGCTGCATAGATGATAAGTCACATTGCATTACATTATGAACAAACCTATCCGAGCAAAGTATACATTGAAAAAGTTACACTTACACAGTAGATAAGTAGACTGTTGAAGGACGGACAGGCAGTGGGATAATACCCAAGCACTGAAATCTACTGTCAAGATATACTAGGAGTAGTGATGATCCTCTTCCTTCCAAATAAAATAATTCACATAGATTCACTTCCCAGAGCTTATAAACTCATGGCATCATTGGTGCTATACAAATGAGTGTACACTGAAGGATTACATCGACTAAGTACATGATTACTGCATCCATGGCTTTACTTCTTGTACTACAAAGAATGCAAACACAGTTACCATTGGCGACCATGGATGCTGTGATTTCTGGCATGTAAATGTAGAGACACGCAGGCACTTAACACACTTGTTAAAAACTTCAGCTCAAAAATATTTGCCCACTAACACTACAGCAGCCTTTAAATTAGTGTCATAGTTTGGTATCTTCCATGAAAAACTGAAATATTTTGGAATGCAAGCAAATGAACTGCTGAATAATGCACTGCTAAGAAGTTAAGCATCAGCTGCTCCTGACATCACAATGTGCTTTTTCTGCTGTTTTAAACTTTGAGCAGGAGAACAGTCAATGGCAGACCCTTTATACTTGTTGGTCTTGTGTGCTCTGTTCTTGATACACTCTACATGACCGTGGAGCACCGAACCACTTGTTACTGCAGGAACTTAGAAAAATACAGATAATTGTTACAACCTTGCTACATGCAAGAGTGTATAGTTGTCAATTATGTGCTCATATTTACAGACATTGTATTTTCAGAAGCCAATGACAAGCCTCAACACACACACACACAAACAGTGAAGACTGAAAATATATTTAATATGATACAAGAGCAAAACTACAATGTTATAGATAAAGGCATGAAACTTCTGACAGGCATGAAAAGCCAATAGAGTTTCTTCTATTTCGACTTTACACTAGGTGCGAGAAGTAGACCACAAATAGGTTCACTAAGAAACACAAGTTAGACTGCATTACAACACAACAGCCAATGTTCATAACTTTAGGGCTGTCTAACATAGCCAGCTCACCATTCCGCATATAGGAGCAAATGGGCAGTCTAGAAGACACAAAGAACTTGTGGATTATGAGTGTGCTTGTTGCTGACATCTATTATTCTAAATGAAGAAAACTTTTCAAAAATGCAGTTCATCAGGGGAAATAATCATACGCAACGAACACAGCGGGCTCCTACAGGTGCCACCAATGCTCACCTATATTGTTGATACCAGTGTCTTGCCGGATGGATATGCTGTGTCCTGCACATAACACGAAAGGAGCGCTCCATGACTTGGATTGCATGTGTGCTAGCTGCACCGCTCTGCTGCTGAAATAGGCTAGCCACAGAGAGAGAAATGGGAAGCCATGGCTTTGAAACACACTGAACGTCACCCTTAGATATCAGCAATGCATACTTAGGTCAGGTACAATTTGTAGAAAAATATATATCACTATGCAATCGTGGTGAACAAGTTCGGCTGAAACACAACAAGCCAAATCACTGAGAGAGAAAAAGCTACATGAAACAAAAAATGCAGTTACTGGCCCTATGTCGTCTGAGGCTTGTTCAATAGGTCTTTCTCCTTGCAAGTTGTGAACAGCCAGGCAATTTTCACCCACTTGCTATTTCCTTCCAGAGCACTTGATCCACAGAGGGAGTCACAAGCTCGAGAGCTCAACAAGGAATCCAAGTATTTGTGCTCGTTTCAAAGCACAAGCTTTTGCGTCTCAGATTATTGGAGTTTCAATCATAAGCTGCAGGCTTTCAGCTTTCAACATTCTCAATTATCTTGCAATTTAGTTTTATAATTGTTGAATAAGAATTATGTGTAAGAATATTACAGGTATCCACTGAAAGCAACCATGCTTGAGTTTTCAATTTGTGCACAGTAAGTGGTGTTCACGTAATCGTATGTATTAAAGAAAAACTAACCTTGCAGCCAGCCGTTAGGCAGTTTTGTGCCCTCGAAGCTCCCAAGCAGATCGCAGCCCTTCCAGATTAGGCTGCCATGCATGCTTCCACGCCACATCCGCTGAATGATAACAGTCCCAGCAGTGACATAGGCTTGCACAGTTAGGGAGAACATGTCCTTCCTATGTTTGTACAGGTGCTCTAAGTAATGATGAGGATTGATGTGCCAGAATGTGCAACCGATGAATCACAGGACCTTAACAAACCAGTCTCTGCGATCTGTGAAGAGCCAAAAACGAGATATTTAAAAACAATCATTAAAAGCACTCACTTCTAATACTTATTTGAGGAAGCTATCACTTCGTTAAAGTGACAAAAATCTGCTATAATCACTTTGAAATAAACTGAAGCCTCATGTAAATTTACGTACCGCAATATATATGTCCTACTGAAGTATAGTACTACCACAGTGGTAATCGTCTATAGAACTAATTTTCCAAAATAACATAAATTTTTTAAGTGCAACCTGGCTCCTGAAAAATAAATGCACATTAACTTTCCAACTATCAAACGTGGTCAATCGACAGGCCCAACCTCATAATCAAACAAGAGCTCACTTGTATCAAATCACAAAAAACGTATTATCTATTTGCTCCATATATATGTATGTATATGAAAGTAGTTGTAAATTTTCCATGCTTCAACTTATTATAGAGAAGCAATACATCTGATGGGCTTAAAAACTTTCACACCTTATAGAACTGCGTGAATTATAGTACCGGTGAAATTTAGTTCTGCAAGGTGAACTCACCGATGGCAGCATTTAGTAGCCGTCGGTGTCATGAGGAACCAAGTACGGCCAACAGGCAAAGGGCATCTGCAGACTGTAAGCTGCCAATGACAGCAATGAAGAGCTGGCCAGGCGTGCACGTCCATTGATAAAGTGTAAGAACTGGCCATGACCGGCTGTTGTCAAGGCTCTAGTGCCGTGCAAAACGATGGCCAGACGAACTCGGAAACCTGTAGTTAGGCGATGTTGGCTTACAACTTCATCCAAAGCAAGGCACCGGTGAAAGCTTTGCTTTTTCTGGAGGCCGGAGGGAAGCTTGACGTTCACAGGCTCTCGCTGCCACAAAGAACTCTCAAGTTATTACCGAAGAACAGTCTAGGCGCGCTTCCAAAGTAACACGATCCACAACAGAATGTAGCATTTCGCAGTTTTGGTTGATCACATCACAGCGCTATGACTATGGTTATCACAAAAAGGAGAAGTGATGACTTAACAAACAAAAGCGCCAGGCTGCCCCACTACAACTTCACAGGGCAAAACAGTTACCAACGCTGTCTTTAAATTTTCGGTCACACGAGCACAGCTTGTTCACAAGTCTTGAAACGTCAACACAGCACCACTGTTCACAACGAACATCGTTTCACTCCCGAACAGTACATTGCTCTCAAGTAAATATAAGCGTACGGGCTAACTAGTGGCGAAGCAAGAACCGAGCGCGTAGTTCATACGTTTCCGTACATACTTGGGGTCACTCAAGTAACGTGTCAAAACGCTGTCAATCCGAAATGTCGCACAGCCCCCAACTGAGAGACTGGAAAGTCAAGCGAATGAACTGTTACCGGCACACAAACACATATTGCAGGCTTCTCGAGTGTTAGTTGCCGTCGATACATCGACGCCGATCCCCACTTGATAACCACACCGACGCATAGGCTTCGCTGCGCTTCACCGTACACCTTTGCACTGCCATTGTTTTCCACACTGCTTACACGCACCGAAAGAGCTGCTGTAATCACGACACATCCGGTCAAACGCTAAAGTAACTCGTGCGAGAAGCGTTTGCTTAAAGTCGCACCGACCGATATGCTGTTTACGACGCCATGTTGTTTTCGACAACTGCACAGCACATAAGAGAGCTCTTAGAAAGTACTTGCAATATTTTCACGGCGTGAAAAAATTTCTCTCATGTGCGAGGGGGGTGATATGACGAACAGGACAGGCGTGCCAGATGAAAGAAGTGTTTTGGCAACGTCACGGAGTGAGCTGATGTTGAGGGTATTGCTTCACAACCAATCACAAGCTGTGCCTGTCGGTCAAGCCGTCGTCTGCTCGCGTTCGTCGTCTGCTTCGATCAGAGCATGCGACAGGGGATTCGCCTTCGCAATGATATTATTCTCAGGTCAAGTGGTCGCTGACTCGCACAAAATACATGTCAGTGGCTCGCTCTACCTTTGAAAGATGTTCGTGCGCCAAGTTAAATGGCTGGTAATTGACGCAGGGATGATTTCAGCCAAGGTTTGCTCCAGAATCGTGAGGGTTTGCATATTTTCGGTGTCATACAAAGTTACTAGGGTCATTTCATTCCGATTTCTTGCCATATGATCACGGTCCATATCGGTGTCTGAACAGTGAAGGTGAAGATGCATGATTTGTTTGTAGTTCCATGCGTAATCACGCGCACCCCTTATACGCTTTGGTTTACAAAGTACGCTTTGTTCCAGATCGTCCCAAAGTGTATCGACAGCTGTATTTCAGAGATCGCAACCATTGGACAGTTTGAGCCAATCAAAGTACACTAGAGGACAAACTTTATGAACCACTCACTGAAAACTTCCTCTCATTTTTATTTCCAATAGCGGGCAAAGAATGTACTCCTATTAACCTCTTTCGTGGTAATTTCCACCAATGAGGCAAGGATCTCGAGTCGCACTTTTAATTGGATGAGATGGGGCGCAACACAACAACATAACAAATAAGGTTGATCCTATGCCATGACGCGTTCGAATGCACCGACCATTCACGTATCACAGTGGTTTTCATCCAACCACAAATCTTTACACGCGTAGTTTTATGCCATTGATGCCCAATAGAATTCTTCAATTACTGTGACTTCAAACTTATTTGACGATGGTGGTTGTCAACACCATCCACTACGTACAAGGGAAACAACACGCGAAGCTCAAAGCGCCGAAAGAAATAAAAACGCACCAGCCGTCATCAGGCAGCCCTTAATGGGCTGAATTAACTCAAAACCAGCCAGGGCACCAAAGTATACCGCCGCGGCAGAAGGTTCTAAGTAGCCACATTGTTCCTAAGAGTGGTCCGGACCACTCTTAGAATTTTCTCTCAGCCATGCTGTTTTACGCACAATTTCGCTTCGTGAATCCACTTACGAGCACTTTTCGGTGACGTAAGCAAATATAGCAACTGCATCACCATCGCTGACATGTTCCCGGGCAGTCACAGCGCGCTTTATTTGCAGCGGCCGATGTGACAACGATGGCCTCTTACGACGTTTTTTTCGTTTCGTGAATCGACTTACGCAACAAAATTTCTCTTGCGCAAAAATGTTTTTGTAAGTGAGTTTTGTGAATCCGGGCCCAGTTCAATGAGCGCTTTAAAGGGCATCGGCACACCTTGAAGATGCTTTCTTCCCTTCTGCCACAAAAATTTCCAAATCTTCTACGCTTGCCACTGCGAAGAATTGTGCTGACGTTACTCGAACATTATGTGAACTCCCCATTGCAAGGAGACTTAGCAGTATGGGCTGCGAAATGAAAGCGAGAGAAGTGAGAAACGCTGAGCATCCCTGCTATGGAAGCAGTTGCCGATCGCCCAGAGGTATTCTTTCCAAACGTGCGCCGTCTTCTAAAAATTCTGGCAACTCTGCCCGTGAGCACAGGTGAAGCGGAATGCTCTTTGTCATTGCTGAGACGCCTAAAGTTGTAAATGAGAACTACAACAAAAAATATTATTTTGCATCACTCTCTTAACATCCGCCACGAAACACAAATCCACCCGGAAGATATTCTTTCTGTTTTTTTACCGGGAACGTAGGCGTCTTCAGCTGAATGTGTGTCTAGAATCAACCATAAGCGCCTGTTCAAAAACAAGGAAGAAAGTTTAATCAAGTTTTTCTTGGATTGAAATTTTCCAAACATCTGTTAACATCAGCCCTGAACATGGTTGTTAATAACCAATTGATGAGGTGAGGTTTAACATCCAAAAACTACAATAAGATTACGAGAGACGCCGTAGTGAGGCACTTCCGAAATTTCGCCTCATTGGTTCTTTAACTTGCACTCAAATTAAAGTGCAAGGTCCTCAAGCGTTTTCACCTACATCGAAAATACGCGAGGAATCAAATCCCACCGCATGCGGGTCAGCAATGGAGCACCATAACGACTGGATCATCCTGGCGGGTAATAAAAAAACACAATTTTGGTAAAATTAGTATGGGCTACTTTTCGTCCAGCTACATGTAAGGACGAAAAGTTGAACAGTATGAGACATATTTCTTGAAATCACCTTGACAGCATGCGAGAGTGATTCCGTGCGTGCGTGCGTGCGTGTGTGTGTGTGTGTGTGTGTTCAGATGTTAGCAGAACGTGCCAAGGTTAAATAGAAGTTCATTATACTCTAGCCTGAGTATATCAAAACACACGGAGAGTCACCCTGTACTATGCTTCAACGTATTCTATCAGACCTTGGAACGATGCCTGGCTTTTTCCAATAAAATGAACATCTGCGTATTGAAAATTATCGAGCAGAAAAGATCTGTTCCGGCGGGTACAAGCGTGACCATCGCTGAAACACTAATCCAGACGCCGAGCCAACTGAAAACACTCGCGGCCAAGATTGAGAAACACGGCGACACGTTTTTTCCTATGGAGACATTAGTCATTGTAAAAGCGCCCAGGAATGATATTGTCATAGTATCAGCTCTTAGTTTCTATATCATGTCAGCACGAAGCGACGAAAAAAATTAGGGTGGGTAAGTGGCGGGGGGGGTGCTGGACAAAAAAAAGTTTTAGGGAGGAGGGGGGGGGGGGGCTTCGAACATCTTAACCCACCCTTGGCTCAGCTACTGTCCTTTTGCTTAAATGTCTCCAACCACAGTTGATGTGTTCTTGCTCCTTTTCGTTCACAATGACATTAGACAGTTAGGCAGTGCGGCAATTTATACGTTATTCACTACTTTGATAGGCGTATAAACATTTAAATTATTGTCACGCTTTTAATACAGAAGCTTCCTTTTATTTGTTACCTTTTTTTCAAAACTCTTTTTCTCGTGTCGACTTGTTATACCCGTTTTTCTTTCGGCGAACATGAAAGATAAAGCCATCTTGCTCTTTTCTAGTTGGTACATGGCAGTCAATTTAAGTTCATACACTCGTGACAATGTCACGAGTGTATGAACCTAAATACCATTAGAGTCCCTCCCCTCAGCTTTAAGTAATGCCCTGCCAAGGATCCTTAAGCGATAATAGGTGATGAAACTAATGATGATGACTTACAAGAGATTTCTATCTTTTAAGAACAGTGATTACGCAGTCGCATGCAATGCAGAAAAAGCAATAAGCGTTCACCGTAGTAAGTGAGCTGAACTTGAAACAAAACACTTGCTGATGCTTCCATTTGTCACGAATGCCGTTCGTGTACAAGCTGGTGCGCTTCCATTCAGCTTCAGGAAATAATTGTTAGGGTTCCCGTTCTTCTTCAAATGGTACAATAGAGGAAGGGGGTCGACTGTTCCTTGGTCATAAGGTTACACGGGAAGGCAGCGGGGGAACTTTTGAATACCCCTCCATAGAGGATTATACATTTAAAGCATACCGAACACGCTTATTTGTAGGTAATATAAACCATGCAGCATGTTTTCTTTTTTCAAGCAATTATTCCTGCAGTGGAATTATGCGCCTATAAAGGCAACTGTAGTCTAAGATGTATGTCACTAAAAAAAGCACAGGAAAGTGATTTTAAAGGCCTGGGCTCAAAGACAAACTCTTGTATTCCTTGCCTGTATGCCCCTGTTTTCAATTTACACCATTACACCGAAGCTCACCATGTTTTTCTTCATCAATTCTTTGAAGCTAGGAAAGATAAAAATTTTATTCACCTCTTAAGCACGTATCACCATGAATCCACCACTGACTCAGCAGTGAAAGTGTGCAAAGTTGCACCGGAATTTAACCACACACTTCCGGAAAGAGCAACCATTTATGTGCGAGACATGATGGGTCGTCTACTCTTCTGGGCTTCATTATCGGTATTGCAGCCAATTTGGTTGTCTCGCAGCTTGGCTCTTAGATGCCTGGCGCAACCCACCACGGTGGATCCACCATAAAACGGGCAGTACCTTATCTTAGAAATAAAAGTGTTTTACCTGTAGCGGAATAAAATACCGGCTGCAGCGGCTGCAATTTCTATGAAGGCGAAATTGCTGTAGGCGCACATGCTAAGATTTTGGTGCACCTAAAAATTTAAGAATGTCGAAATTTCCGGAGTTCTCTACATAGCGTCTCTCATAATCATATGGTGGTTTTGGGATTTCTAACCCCACATATCAATCAGTCAGTCACCAGCGGGACAGCGTCCTGTCTGTACTGAAATCTTCACAGGAACACTTTGTGGGAAAAGTACGATTGATTCTTTCTAGATGTTTAATGATATATTAATGTCGTCAAACCACGTGTCTAGAGCGTTCATATATATTTGCAGTTATGATACAGTGTATGTATACCTGCTGATGCAGCGAAAATTGTGATGTCGGAGTATACATATACCTGTACGTCAAGTTTAGCAAGGATCGCGTGCAGTAAAAGTTTAAATAATACGTGTTA
The DNA here is from genome assembly GCA_013436015.1 of Rhipicephalus annulatus. NCBI lineage: Eukaryota > Metazoa > Arthropoda > Arachnida > Ixodida > Ixodidae > Rhipicephalus > Rhipicephalus annulatus. Next base: position 598,429 of record WOVY01009850.1, read on the forward strand.
CACTACCGAACAGTAGGGAAGACCTCTAGCTTGATCAAAATTTTAAAAATACACGCCAGCTTGAAAGCAATGAAATTCTCCGTGTTTTAAAATGGAGGAAACCCATGTGACAAAGTAATTTGGTAAACGTACGTGCGTAGGCGTGTTTATTAGTTCAACGTGTCCCACACTCTCGTAAGCTTTCGTAATATCTGTAGTTACTAAAGCCGCAACCTGCTTCTTAGAACGGGCTACTTGTTTCCTTCTATCCGAATAAACATGGGCGCACCGAATGAAGCAGCCAGGCCTGTATCTAATTTGGCACGGGCTTAAACTTATGTTTTCGTCCAACCAATTGACATCCTAATGTGCAGAATTCTTTCGATTAGCTTCATGACATTAGACGTGATTTCAATAGGCGTAATCTTATCAACCGTAAACCCAGCTTCATGTTTCTTTACTAAAAGATTTGTTTTGCAGTGAAATGTGCGGAACATCGAGAACTTTGGTTCTTTGCTGCAGTCCCAAACGCATTCCTGCGCTACATGGATGAATCAAAGGAGGCTTGAATTCATTCGAAGGCATCCTAATCAGATGTACAGGTCAATCCCATTTGCCGCTAAAGAATAACACATTAGAAGTTCACCCTTCCTGAATGAAATAATGTGACGATACTTGTCTTTACTTTGATTTAAAAATAGCGCGCACAATGGCTGGTATTTACACCTCAAATCAGCACCCATTGCAGCACATGAAATGTCCATTGTGTCTTTTATGATGCAGCGTGCCCGTAGGACTTGTACAAACTTTGGTTACTACTCATAGGAAGTTAAACGTGTGCGCCATGAACTGCCGTAAGTGGTTGTCAATATTCATTCGTCACGTCCGTGGCACACAATTTGGAACAGCTTTCTGCAGTTCCGCCAAAATGTTCATTGTGATCAAGCGTACCATACGTGTCTATACTGATTGAGACTTCAGCACGTGTTCTGCGCAAGCACGACGTAGACATGGCCCATGTAATCATGTACCAGCTAAGAACACGCTCTAATGAATATAAAATGTCAATTGCGAATGTAATGCTTTCTTGGTGTGGTTTCTGCAATTTTATGCATAAAAGGCCGTGATGTAAAGATCGGTGAATCCGGAAATTTCGAGTGATCAGGCTGAAACTGCATTGCAGTGTTGTGAAGTAAGAGGGAATGTCCTCTCGCGCCTTCGCTGAACATGTGGAAGCCTGGTACAAGAGAAAGTGTGGGGCCAGCTGAGTCCCTATGAAAATGCCATAAGTGAAGAGGCCGTGTTATTAAAAGGCTTGACGTCAGTAAATTCTCTGAAGAGAAATGTCGAAAAACCTAAACGCCGAGACATGATGAAACAATGGTTTTCCACTAAACCTAAACACTGTAGGTTCAGTTTTTGAACTGGCAGAAATGAACGTTATTTGGTCGATGCTGAATACTAGGTCAGACGTCCATGAGTTGCTGTTCCACTTGTGCGAATCATTATGCAATACAGTACAGCAGCTACGACTGCTAGTGCTCTAAAAAATGAGAACGATGGCTTCGCCATCAACGAGAGTTGCAATGTGGGCTTGTTTGTGATGCATATAGAAAGATGTTTGTAGCGCGAGGCAAAATACGGAAACAGGAAGGAATAGTTCTTTTTCCTGTCACTCTACCCTTCCTGTCTGCATATTTCGCCTCGCACTACAAAAAAAAACCTCTTTCCTTCGCCATCAAGGTAAGGCCACTTGCAGTCATTTTGCTCTTGCTCACAGATGCAAGGCAACCATGTCTACAAGATACATATGCACTCTTGAAGTCACTCTACCCATAAGAACCATCTGCCCTGATGCAATTGTGCGAGGACAACTACTTACTCAGGAAATCACGCCGCGGTATTGCTGGAGGTAACTCCGTCGCGATCATACAATATTCACCAATAGTTCCACCATCCCTTTGCAATGCGCTTATCCTAACTCAGGATAGGTTCCCGTGTGGCAACAAAGCCGTCGAGGTATGAAACCAATATTGGGAGATATTGACTGGCGAGACAACACCTAAGCGTCTCCCTTCTTACTACCGCCATAAAAGGGAAGCAAGCTAGAGTCAAAAACTATCTCGAGGGATCTATTAGAGGCCAATCCCGCCTCTCACAAAGCAACAAGCAATTGTTACGTAAAGATCGTATGGCATCTGCGCTGGCCAAAAGGGACGGCGTAGACGTTCTATTTCATGCGAGACATTGCTATGGTAATATATCGGTATGAAATTCAATGAAAAATGGAGTATATTGTCCCTGTTTTCGAAGGCTTAAACCATAACTGAAAGGAAGATGGCTGTTTGTAGAGATGGTGAAAGCGCGTGCACAATGTGCAAGGCCGGCGGAACGCTTACCTTGACAAGGAACTTCATTTTTCATTATTTCTAGAGGATGCTATCTTTTCGGTGTTTCGTCATTTTGATGTTTAGGTATTCTGATTTTTCGGCATTTTATAAAATTTTCAGCTTTTCATACTTTTTGGCGTTTAAAATTGTAGCGTTACGCTAATTGGTCATTTTGATTATCGAAGTTTTGATTGCCACCTGGGCTATGCACGTGGCGTCACTAACAAGAAGGCACTAAATTAAATGTGGAATGCCAAAGTACAGAGAACAAGAAAAAAATAACACGCTCAACCTCACGAATCGCAGTCACCCTCCCCTAACCATCCCCCCCCCCCTCTTCAGTCATACGCAATATGTTTAGCTCACGTACTTTAAGCCAAGTTCAACACGATTCTCCCCTTCGCTTTTTTTTGTGAACAGAGCTCTCATTGTTGCTGCGGAAACATATAAAACGTACATAAATCATATTTCCTTTAAAGTCCACGTCCACAGCTTACATTCAATGATTATTTCCGACCAGACGGCTGTCTGCCGAAGCCATCGTTTAATTATCGCATTCAGATTAAAGAAACGTACCTTCAAGCAATGGCGTTAAGCGAAAAGTTCTGTTTTGAAAATTGTGTAAAGATTTGCAAGACATCTAATTACACAGCAAAATACAAAATACGCAATGTGGCATCTGCTTGAGTGCCCTGATTTCAGTGCAACATAATGTCTCAGATAGAAATTATATAGCGAGTTTTAGAATAGCATGTGCAAAGGTAAAAGTCCTAGTGATTGGAGACCCGAAAAGAGCACGCAAGAAGTTGGCTTACAAAGCATGCGCAGTGATGGCAACCGCTAACGCAAAGCTTTGCGTACGCTAAACTAAATTTGCCTCATGATTCGCTCGCAGCCGTTTATGACAGCGACAAGCAGACGCAGCGGTTTTTCATTCTGCTGCCGCTAGCAAGAGGTACGTCTTTGCACAGCCCACTACCATCGTAGCTGCCCTGTCGCGTTTTATGGAGCAGCAATTCCCGCCAAATGCTGTTGTCGTTAGCCCTCAGAGCACTACAATCACGCTGCACAAACAGGCAAAAAACGTATGTATTTCGCGAGTACTCACCATGAGTAGAAAACCACTCATAGTTATACAGATTTAGCAACTGTCCTGTCAGGCATGTCACATACTTATCTACAATATTTATTTAGCACTTCTCGCAACAATTTTGCTTTGTTAGTAGGTTAATTTATTAAACGTAATTTCATACTACTAACATTACACAAGGTAATTGTGTGTTACCCGACGTAGTAGTCAGAACGCGCATTTGTTACCATCGTCATAAAATCTACACAGAAAGATTTTTAGCTGTGGCTAAATTTATTGGTACACGTGGCGTATAACGTGTTTATGCAACGACATAACTTAGGCCTCTCTGCAGCCAAAACACACTATTAAAGGAAAGTTTTAGATGCCTTATCAAACGCTAAATTTTAATACTGATGGCGTCAAAGAAAAAACTAACCGTGCGCTGACATCACCACATCATGTTGTCGTGACGCGACATTACGTGTTATCACCATGATGACGTCTCCACATTACATAGTTGCTCGGTGCAAGGTGAGCCAACCATGGAGGCGCTATATTATCAGGAGAGGTGGACAAAGCGGGTGCCTACAATGTGCGCTAAATCACATCAGGCAGAGAAAGCTTTCAAGGTGGGGAAATATTAGTACATGGAAAGTGAAGATAATGAAGATGAACATGACTTTCACCTTGGTGCCATCTCAGGTCAATTCATATGCGGCTATGTGAGGTATTTCTGAATGCTTAACTTCAAAATCTTAGCAGAAAAAAAACGGAGACAAAAGGTAAAGACGTAGACAACATGAGCGCAAACTTAAAACCACGTTTATTTGAGAACACACACGAATATATCTGAACTCAAATCACAGAAATCGCACGCCTTCATCTCTTACAGATAAAGTACAATCAAACATCATTCAAAAACAAGTTTGCGCTCATTGTTGTCTACGTCTCCTCCTTCTTTCTCCATTTTTTGGCACTAAGATTTCAAAAAGGAGGGTCAAGGACATTAAGCCTCGACATCAGAGATTTTCACTGCTTACCGCAAGCTCTCTTTTGCACAGTGTAAAGGAGTGTATTAGTAATCAAGAGAATGAACATGCGTTCACCACTCGTTCAGGTGTGTCAGTTGAGAGGTTCCTCGAGATTCTGGAGCCTCGAAGATCCCTTCAACACTGAAAAACGACGTTCGTGACATGGAAAGGGAAAGTATCTGCACAGAAATCTCTCGTATGCATAGGTTCTTTTGTTGCCCTTATTCTGAGTACAGTATTTTTAGCGAAGGTGGAGAGGGCTATTCAGCAGAGTCTTTTTGATCTGGTGGTCAAAGTGTTTTGTTATGTTGACGATTACTTGGTTTTCGTGAATAGGTGGGATTTCTTCACAAAAATGATTGACGTAATGAAGTTTTGAGGGAGCAAGGACAAAGTTTGACGTTCACGAGGGAGGCATCCCGGAACTATGCTTCGTAGTATTTAGACCTCCATTTAGCATTAAGCCCTGGTGGAATACGCTGGCGATATAAACCACGGTCACAAAAGGGCTTGCTTGACTACCAGTTTGGTCACTCTAGACTTCTAAAAAACGACATAGCCAGCTCTTGCATCTGCTCTGCAATATCAAAGTCTTAGCCGCGCCTGATGAGCCAAAGCAGGTCCGCGCAAGCAGTCAAGTTGTGACAGGCAGGGTACCTTGATCCTGTTATAGCTGCGGTTAGTGAAAGGTTGCTTAAGACCATAAGAGCAGGTGGTAAGCTGGTGCCGACAAAAAGATGTGAAGGAAGCAGGTTTTTCTTGGTGATTCCCTACAATCACGGAGTGTCCCCCCAGTTGAAAAGAGTAGTGGCACGATTTGGTGCCAATGTGGTGTTTTCAGCCAAAAATAGGCTGAAGGGAATTCGCCCGAGGCTGCAGTACCGTGAGAGTAAAAATGATGGTTAAAAAGGCGAGTGCACCATGAGACATGACATTCGTTCGGTGTCTTTTGCAATAAGAGTGGTATGCGAGACCCCCTTCTCGTGCAGACACATTTACGTGGGTCCAGCTGGGCGATGTTCTGATATCTGTTTATGCGAGCCCCACAGCTCATTCCAACTTGGCGTTACATCACCGTGAATTTAGCTGTACTCCACTGTTCGAACAAACAGCAGTGCTATTTCATCCCGAAGAGCAAGTAACCCGTGAAATGACTGACGCCTGAATCACCCGAAAACATGGCGCTAAGTGCGTGAGTCAACTGTCTGTACGCGTTCACGATAAGAAATTTGCGTTTCTAATGAATATATTTTCTTAGTTTCACGAGGCCGTGTGCTCAGATTTGGGCTCACGTTAAAGAACCCCAGGTGGTCAAAATTTCCGGATCCCTCCACCACAGTGTCTCTTATAATCATATAGTGGTTTTGGCACAATAAACCCCAAATATCCATCCATCTTAGTTTCACCGAGATAATCCTGCGCAATGGATGTTTCAGTTTTCGTTTGTAGGGTTTTTTCGGGGGCTTTTGCAAGTTATTTTGTAAGGTTTCTTCGCTCCAGTTACACATGCACGCTTACCTGTGTAGTTCCTGACTATACGTTTATTGTCTTTGTATTATGTTTGATAGTACTTTATCTGTAAGAGAGGAAGGCGCGATATGTCTGTGGTTTAAGTTTATATATATTCATGTGTGTTCTCGAATAAACGTGGTTTGAAGTTTGCGCTCTTGTTATCTACGTCTCTTCCTTTTGTGTTCGTTTTTCGGCACTGAGGTTTTGAAATTATGCATGTTTGCCAAATCGCCACGCTAAAAGCTTATTAGCATTGTTACCTCAATATTAAGTTATAGTGCGTTTGTGCCACGTTTCGGCCTTCTCACCAAGAACATTATGGCATCATCATCCTGGAAAGAGGATCAACGATAGACCTGCAGCTTGTTTTGCACGGAAACATGTATGTATACAGGGCATCCTAAGTATCACGCAGCACGATTCCCCCCTTTGCCCTTCCCCCCCCCAAAAAAAAGCTAGGGAGGGGTAAAATATGCAGTGTTTTGAGAGGTTTTTATTTTTAATGAGGCAAAGTCGGTACCGAGCCTGAACATTGGCATGCAGGCAAGGGCGCTTACACTCCTCTGAAGTCTGAAAAACTGCGTTGGGGTGCAGCTTGTCCTTGCTTGCTTGTGCCCTTACTTTTTGGCTCCTACGCACTACGGGGGATCGGTCATAAAACCGGTGGTTTGTACAGGTAATCGTTGTTTCCTTTGAAAAGGGATGAGGGAAAAATCGAACGCCGCATGTCTAAAGACAATTTAGGGATGACCTGGCAATGTATTATATTACAATAATGGGCAAAGCAAACGAACTAATGAAAGAAAATCTGAAGTACAAAAAGTTGATGGCAAATAACGTTAGCAGGCAACTCCTGCGTCCAAGTTATTTTCCCTATGGCTGAGCAGACCCAAGGTGCTTCTATTTACTACATGCCCGGTGTTAGTTCCCTAGGGCATGTTTTATTGGGCTAGCTGTCATCTTCTTCATTGTTAGTAAACATGCAGGGAGTGGCGGGCTTTACCAATTGATTGCCGCACACACGCGTGTATGATGCTGGAAGAAATTTGACGACGAAAGCGACCTGCTGTTCGGGCTTCGACTCACACGCTAGAGCAGCGACCCACGGAAAATGAAACTTTTTTTTTGCGCAACGGAAGGATAAGTTTTCTTCGTATGATGAACACAAGGACCACATGAGACATTTTTTGACGCGCATGCTTCGACTACATGGCACACCGGGACAGGAAATGCCGATGTGGCAGAGCCTTGTCGCATGAGTGTGCGACAAAACTAATGCGGTGCGTCACTTCGTAAATCCCCCTCAGTTGTATTTCGCTTCCTTCCTATACGACGCAGCGCTTTCTCTTCTCATTTATGATGGCCTGTGACGATGTGAAAAGCCGATAAACTTAGACCCTGAGATGCATCGATCCTAAATGAGAGAAACGGTGTTGCCCAAAACTAACTTGATATGATTACTAGTAGACTGCAGCAGCCGCCACCATTTTTAATAATGAATTTACTAGTTATTCACAACTATAGTTAACTCTACAAATGCTCACGCAATTACCAAAATGTCATTGAACCGTTTGTAGACCTGTTCAAAGAAAGTCTAACTATAATATTATAGACTGCGTACCGATTTCGTGCTACCTTTTTACCGTACTTATTTCACGCGTCACTTCCCATATTTCTCAAAAGCCCGCGTAATATGACAAGTGACGCGAAATCAGTGTGTTGCGTGCACCAGAAATCTGTGCCTTGAATGTAATATGCTTACTGTGGGATGGCTATTCTAATATATATATATATATATATATATATATATATATATATATATATATATATATATATATATGTATATATATATATATATAATCTGCGGTTGCCCGGCCGAACGAATGTGCCGGTGACATCTTAAGGGCATAATGAGAACAGCCCTCCTGCTGCAGTACCAATGAGAACAGTTACCCGTAAGAGCTGTCTATTACAGGAGCGTAGACAAACATTTTTTTCAAGTAGGGAGGGAAAGGGGCACTCCGTTAAAGTGTAAATTTCTCGCCCTATGCCATGGCGAAAAAAATAGGGGAGGGGGGTGAGCCTGGGTCTGGTGTTCCACCCCCTGGCTACGTCATCGGTATACTGATAATCACTTACCATTCAGTGAAATCAATTTCGACGCAAGTTTACACCCATCCTCTAACCCTCTAACCTTTAAGAAGTGCTAAATGCTTGTGTATGGCAACGGAAGACAGGCGAAGCGGTTCCTTCAAGTAAGCTTATTTGATGCACTACTTTTGTGCGAAGGTACGGACGTAGTCCCGTGCAATTTTTAAAAAACGAAGCTTTGAAAGACACACACACAAAAAGAGAGGCTTAGATGACCACCAAGTCTGGGTTTTGACGACCCGGTGTGTGTGGTTGTCAAAAGTTTTCTTCTTGTTTACGTGTCTCTCAAAGTTGTGTTTATCAATTTTTTAAGCTATATGCGAACAGCCCCGATCCAAGACACTTTTTTTTACTATATTGAGGCACTTTAAATAACAGCCGGACAAAAGTGAACACGCAAATAGTAGGTTTCTTCAAAATAGTGCAGTTAGAAGTAATTTGATGATGCCTACAGATGCTTCTTGACAATTTGATAATTGCGGTACTTCTTGCCGAGTTAGCAACACAATTATTGCTCATGCAGTAAGGCGTCTGTTGTACAAAGCCTTACTGAATAGTGGCAACGGAAAGATGAGCAGTTCACCAGAAAATAATAAGTGGGGTGATTCAGAAACACTTCCCCGCCGTTTAAGGTTGCGGCCACTTGCACCGCTGGCCCTGAGTTACCGCTAATATTGAACGCGAGTGTTTGCGTGGTGCCAAAGACGCGTGATCACATCGTACCTGAATACGAGACGCTCCACCGAGGATGGCAGCGCGTCTCCTGCGAGCCCAGACAGCACCACGTCGTACGATTCGGGTGACGCGAGCGTAACGTTCTGGAACTCGAGAAGAGTAGCGTTGATGCCCGCCAGCCAGCCGACGGGGAAGTCGCGTGGACGCGAGTCGCGCAGGATGAAGCTCAGTCCACGCGACGAGTGAGGAACGAGGCCGTGGTTGAGGTGCCGCTCGAAGTCGTGCGGATCTTCGAATCCCTCACACGTGTACGACGTCTCGTACTTCCCGCTCGTGTCTTTGCAACTGGCGTCATGAGCGATGCACAGCAGGGGCGCCAGTGCAGTCAAAGCGAGCAGGAGCGCTGCGCGTACGCCGACGTGGCCGCTGGACATGGTGTCTTGGGAGCGACTGCGGTCGCTCTGACTGAGGAGCTGCGGTTCAATCGCTGCGTGGTGTACTCTCTTTTGCTTATTATTTTCGGCATTGCTCCTTCACCGAAATTCAGGGTTCTCCGCCTTCTTCCGGTCCTCCAAGGCGAATGAAGTGCTTGGGCGAGTTAAGTGGTGAGAGGGGGTAGGGTGCTTATGTGAAGATGTAGAAATTGCGAGGGTATATGATGATGCAAAGTTTTTTATTTGTTTTTGGTTGTAACGTGGAAGAGAATAGGCTGTAATTCCTCTGATATCGTTATTATACTTATTGTGTTGCATATATCCTCAATGGCGTATCGCGGCGTCTGTTTCTTCCAACCGCAGTGAAGCACTTTAGCAGCTGTGGACAGATAAGGTGAGCCTTCAGTGCCCGAGACTTAAGTTCATCTAGAGAATCAGAAAAAAGAAAATCTTTACGGCTCATTTTGGCGGGCACGCTTTCAGTTCCAAGAACAAAACTTTTCTAAACGGAGGGCACATATTTTCTTATTCAAAGAGCGGCGTATTTTCTTATTCGTCAGCTAGGTGGAAGAGCAAGGTGAATGGTTCGCTTTGTAATAAATATCAAATCCTTTACTTCTGTTTTTGCAGTATCTGAAAACAAAATTCAAAAAGTATATACATTGACAAGAAACGGGCAACTTTAGGAAGAAATTAGCGGATCGTAGCACTAGCGCTTTCGAGCCGAATAAAATAGGGGAGCTGAGTGGCCTTCATCGGAAAATGTAGGTTAACTTTGATCAGCGAGAAAGTTCCACCACCTAGCGAATGGAGGTTGATGTCTTGATCTTTTATCTGTCTACTTTTCTGCGGCTATAAGAGCTGCTTTCTGTGACCTTCTCCCTTTTTTGACTCCTCCTCATAATTTACTCCGTAAACACCGGTGTAATAGACATCGTGTACCGGGCTACCGCTTTCATTCAATGCCACAACGCAAGCAATCACCTGCTGCTCGCCGCCCTAAAAATGCATTATGCGCAAACACACGTGTACGACCATGAAGACGCGGTGCTAACAGAAACCAGCGCGTTAAAAAATTTCTCAAAGGTACAGTATTGAGCCCACGAAAATCACAGTATTAAATTGTGTCGTGCAGAGAAAGCAACGTCGCGTCCATGTAATCTGTGCTATGCTGGTATCAGGATGTTTCGTAGGAATGTATATATATGTTTTTATTACACCTGTATTTGGTATTGTTATGTTAGCTTATGGTCTTTATTGTTACACACATCTTTTGTCATTGTCCCACCTGCCTTGTATAGGGTTCACTGGCCTCGTCAAGCTGTCCATAAACAGCTTTTAGCCAGTGAACCTCTCCAGAACCTGTTTCTTTCTGGGAAAATAAAATGATTTGATTTGATTTGCAAATGCGATGCCCCAGCCATAAGAACGCGGCCATTTTTCAATGCATGTGTGCGGGTATAACGTTTGTACCTCCACCCATAATAGTTTTTGTAACACGAAATTCTCGAAGAATCTTTTTTACCGTTTTGTCTCAGAAAATATCCTTTAAATAAATTGATCAGTCCGTTGTAGTACGCGCGACATACTAATCTACCAGCGACGTTGGAAGCGTCGAGGACTAGTGGAGCGTAAATTCGCATTTTCAGTGGAGTCTGCGTTTAATTTCTTTAGGGGGGGGCTAAAGGGGGTGCACATATTTTTAGTTTCATTTCATAGCATTGAACTCAATGAAAAATTACACCACACTCACCTTTGCGCCGCATGCTTGTCATAACGATCCCCGTGGTTCGTGGTATCTGTCTTTTTTTTGGGGGGGGGGGGGCATTTTGGCTGGTATGAGCACTAAAATTTCGAATGCGCCTCCGCCCTACGCACCTGGGAAGAGGCACGCATGGTTGTACTCGCTATATTAGGTTGGCACGGTGTACGATAATCAGCTCCGTAAGGATATGCTTAGGCCAAAACGACCGGTGTAAATAGTACGTAGTCAGGGAGTGTAAACTTTCTGTAAAGAACAAACTGTTGTTACATGTTCTTGTACAGTGAGGTTGCTACAAATGTGAGCCTGCGTTTCGTATTGTCTCTTTTGATAAGAGAAAAAATACCATAATGTTTAGCATTACATAAGAGCATATTACCCTAACTAGAAGAATGTGCGAGACACATTTGTTGTTCTTCTGCATGAAGAGAATTTACTTTTTTAAACATTTCTAGACTAAAAAGTTCTTGTGATTTGTTTGATCCAGTGTACATGAACGAGCGTGGGACGCGATGGGCTTCACACATGGTTATAATTGCTATATATTTATTGGCTCATTCATTCACGTACACCGCAGAGGCTTGAACAGGAGTATTGTGTGTGAGGGGCCACACAACACAATATAAAAGTTTTAATGAGAGGAAATAATAAAAGCTCACTATAAGCACGTTGTTGTGTTACATAAATATTATATAATAAAGATAGAATTCTTGCGAGAGCAAGCACACCGTATAACTAATAAACATACAGCAGGCTTACTCGTAGTGGTCCATCGCATAACTATAACAAAATCTGCTATATTTAGCGAAGAGGTTGTCTATACTTCAGTGGAAGGTAGAATGTGAAAAAGAAATGATGGTTGCTTTGGGGCGAAACATTACAGGACCCTATGACGCTACTTTTCAGAGAATAATTTTTTTCGTGAAGCCTTTATGTGTTCTGTGTGGAGGGCTTCCTTGATGTTTACGCGTTTAATATAAATATGCATTTCCGTAAGCTTGTTGCAACCAGCCCAACAAGTTTTACTAAACTCGATCTCAAAGGTTGTAGCAGCACGTTGCTGTTCAATTCATGAACCATGCCACAAGACATAAACTCCACATTGTTCAAGTCCATTATATTATGCCCGCCCAGCCAGAGTAAGCTCACACCGCATAAAAAAAACATTCCATCCTGCATAAATGCAGGACAGAGAAGCGGTCTGCAGTGAATAGCCGAGCAAGCGAACGAATTGCGGCATGCATATAGCGCTAATTGTACAAGATTCAGTGAAGCACGCTTTCGTTCGTGAGAAGTTCCCGCAGGCGGATCTTCGTTGACGACGAGGAGGCGGAAGTTGTCCAAGTGGCAAAGCTGGGATCAACGACCCCAGTCTTCGTGATCCCACCAAACACACCAGCCGGAGGCGACAGCCGGAGCCCTCTTCCCACTCGAACGTTTACGCGAGACAACTCGTGACATCGGCTAACTCAAGATGATGGGAGCTTTATTGTTTGACGTTCATTGCGCCCGGAAGGGCACGCGCACTCGTTTAGAGCCCGAATTATTTGTAGCAGCGTCCCTTTCCTCTGCCTTTTAGGGCGGTGAGTTCAAGAAAAAAAGACAACCTGGAAGGTCGTTAGCCAGGCCAAGCTTGAGACGAAGCTGAAGTCAATAATTTTGAAGCGCCATAGACAAATGCGTCGGAGTGTTCGCAACGGCAGAAGGGCCGTCCACGCACATTCTGACATGGAAAGGAATAGCGTGTGTTAATTAAGAATTGCCTTTCACAAAACATAGGTTATTTGAATGAAAAGTTTGTTACACCATTGTGCTTCTTCCGCATCAACTCTTCTGAATAAAGTTTCATCAGGATCTGTGTACAATTGAAAAGCATAGGGATAATTTCTCGAAGCTTTGAAATGCCTACGCTCACTGGCTTCATGACAAAAATTTGTATAGGTGATAAAGAATATTTTAGTGTCATTCGCCACGCGCACAGTAAAAATATTACCAATGACCTTGAAGCAGCTTTACGTGCCAGCCCCTGAGAAGAAGAAATACTAGAAAACAAAAGATATCGACAACTAATACTTCGTCCTATGTTTGCTTGCTGAATCAGTAGGAGCAGAAAACTATGCCATGTGCTGCCTTTAGACTAACCTTCCTTTTAACAAGAAATGACTGTTCATTGTCGCTGCCCTGCATTCAAGGACAATTCGTGCCAAAGCCGTAGGTGCTTCATCTGACTTTGACTTCGAAAAGCGCGACGTGGAGTGAAGAAACTCACATGCCCTTCACGTGTGAGCTTTGAACGCATCAATTGAGCCACCATCGAACCTTGGCATACTGGCGTCAGAAAACGCGTGAGAGACCACAGAAAAACAGATGTCGAGGGTACCTGCACTGTCTTCCGTCGTGGTCATAGGTAGGCGAGAAAGGCAATCAGCGTGCGATTGACGTCGTCCAGTTCTGTACTAAATGCCGAAGTCAAATTTCTGAAAGCGTAAAGCCCATCGTGCAAGGCGGCCAGAAGGGTCTCAGAGGGTAACAAGCCAACATTATGAATGATTGTTTGTCACAGTCGTGAACGAATGGCCGTAGAGGTAACAACGAAACTTCTGAACGGCGAATACAGCCGCTAAAAATTCTTGCTCTGTCACCGTATAAATGATTTCGGCCTTGCTTACAGATTGACTTGTATGAGCAACGACATGCTCTGCATTATTATGATTCTAAACAAGCAAACCTCCTATGGCAATTCCACTTGCGTCACTGTACACTTAAGTAAAAGCAGATTAATCAAAATGACGAAGAATACGCTCTGATGTCAGTAGAAGCTTCAGTTTAGAAAATGCGGCATCACATTCAAGTGTTCATTCGAATGGGCTGCCTTTTTGCAACAAGCTCGTCAATAGGTGTACCACGTCTGCGAATCGGGGCACAAAGCGACGAAAGTAGGAACATAAGCCCAAGAAGCTGTGAAATTCCTGCAGTGTCTAGGGTGGTTTGAATTGGCTGACTGCTTGAATTTTGCGGAGATCTGGCCTGACAGCATCTTTGTCAACTAGATGACCGAGGACTAATGCTTGTCATTCACCAAACCGGCACTTCTCAGAGTTCAAAATCAAGCCAGCCTTTCCGACAGACTAAAACAAGGCTCAAATGGGCGTTATGCTTTTCGAATGTACGCCCAAAAATGATGACGTTGTCCAGGTAGCATAAGCACACCTCTCATTTAAGACCACAAAGGACAGTGTACCTAATCTATCAAAGTCGGCGTGGGCGTTGCAAAGTTCAAACGGCATCACATTTTATTTGTAAAGTTCATCCGGCGTCACGAATGTGGTCTTCTGTTTGTCTGAATGACACATATGTATCTTCCAATATCCTGATCGTAGGTCTATTGAAGAAAAGTGGGAAGCCGAGTGGAAGCAGTTAATAACATCGTCAATACAAGGCATTGGATATACATCTTTTTTGGTAAGGGCGTTCAGCCTTCCGTAACCAACGCAAAACCTCAAGGCACCTTTATTTTTAACAAGGATGACCGGTGCAGCTCACGGGCTACACGACTCTTCAATGACAACCTTGAGCATTTCCTGAACCTGGTCTTCAATAACTAATCGTTCTGATGATGACACTCTGTAAGACGATAGTTATTGCGCGAGAACAAAACGACGACACAGAGACAAGAAGGACACGAAAGACACGAGCGCAATAACTCTTGTCTCTGTGTCGTCGTTTTGTTCTCGCGCAATAACTATCGTCATGCCATACCAACTAGCCCAAGCTGCCACACTCTGTAAGGTTTCTGTCGGATCGAATGGGCAGTGCTGGTGTCAATTCTGAGCGGAGCGCGAGAAAATGGTAAATGCAGTGGCTCCTCCTCTGGGCAAAGAGTAAACACAGAAGCATATCGTCTCAACAGATGGCGTAACTTCTGCTGATCATGTGACCGCAAAATGGCGCTAATCATGCCTAAGTTCTGCCACTCGTCGGAGTGACTGTGCTTGCCGGAGAATGTACTTTTTCCGCTTTCATCGTTGTTATTGACCGCAATAGAATCTTCTGTGGAATCATCGAAGATGTCAAGCTTAATTTCTCGAAGGAGCACATCCGTTATTTGCGAACAGTTAGGTGCCCAGAGCAAAGTTGCTCCTTCATCAACAGATATCAAACAACGAGGGACGAGTATGCCTTTCTTAGCACATTGAACGATGGCAGGCTCAACGATGGCGTCAAAAAGTGTGGCAAATACTGGGGCGAATACCGCAACTTACCTCATTGGCCATGGTGGCACTGTCAGCTCATTTTAAATAATCAGAGCGTCCTTCACGGCCTGCGGCGCCTCATCGACAAGGGCAGAAACAATGTCACCGCTGACAGAAAGTTCACCGGTTCCACAGTCGACGAAAGCGCCACATTTTTGGTGAAAGTCAAGTCCGAGAATAACATCGTGGGTACAACGTTGCAGCACAAGAAACTCTGTTGGGAAAATCTTTCCTGCCAATAATACGTTGACGGCACTAACTCCGACAGGATAAAATACTTTCCCACCAACCCCACAAAGTCTTGTTGGGTCACCACAAAAAAACAAAACTTTGCGGCCAACGAGACTTTTGAAAGATATACTCCTAACCTATATTGTAGCACCAGTGTCCACCAAAGCACTTGTACAAAAGCTATCTATTTCCACGCGTATCTTGTTCTTGGACATTATAACTGGCGGAAGCAATTAAGGTAAATCATTTTGTGTGACCTCACCGCTATTGGTCACGCTGGCTGGTTACCCGGTGGCGGCGGTGATGACAGGCGTCCTCCTGGTGAAGGCGATCGATGCAGTCAGCAAGATGGAGGTGTCGAACTCTGGTCAGAAGCGGGAGAACAGCCATACCTCAGCAGCGTGTATTTATTGCGCTGTGACCACTGTGGTGAGGGTGGCCTGTAGTTGTAGTCATCGACACCTGCTGCAGCAATCGACACGGGATGGCGAGAGGGAGACAGCGCGGGTGTAGCTTCGTACGGCGTGGAGTCAGCGTGTCGAGAGAGATTTTTTCGAACAATTTCGTGTATTGTCGATGCGAGACCAAGCGGCGTGTATTCATCGACACTCGCCACGGTGGTTACATTCGGTAGGCGACCGAACTTGGTAGTGATACGTCGATCTTCAGGGCCTCGAATGTGCGATAGTGGCTTATGACATCGGTTACCGTGTGAAGGCTCTCTTTGATGATGAGGAACTGATACACATCCTCGGCACTGCCCTTCAACAGGTGGCCAACTTTGCCTCCCTCTGACATAGAAGGGTTGACAATATTTGCAGAGCATCAAGATTGCCTGGACATAGGTCGTGCACGTCTCTCCTGGAATCTGAGTTCTCTGCAATAACGTTTGTTCCGCTTGCTTTCTCTAAGCTACGGCGTCTCTGAAGCACGTTCTTATTTTAGAAACAAAGCCATCCCATGACGTGAGGGCATCTTGGTGGTTCACACACACGAGCGCGCGCTGTGTCTGTTCAAAAAAACAGTACATTGGTCAGCTGAGTCGCCACGTGCCACTGGTAGTAGTTGCTCACCTGTTTGTAGTGTGTGAGCCAGGCGTCCACATCCTCGCCAGATTTGCCACCGAATGTCCGAGGCACTATCAGATCTTAACGCAAACGCGCACCAGCGGCGCGCGCACCTGGCACTAGCGGTGCTGCTGGGACAGATGGAAGGTTAAAAGCTGCGCGATGCGGTTTCTTTCTTCGCCGTGAGACATTCCAGCTGCGAGTGGTCACGGGGGCAGTCTAGCAACGTGGCGGCTTTGTCGTAGATCAAGCGCTTGAAGCGTCGTGTTGCTTAGTTGATTACCCAGCACCTCCACTACAAAACTGTTACGGTTGAATAAAATATGGGTGGATTTATTTACAGGGTGAGAATGAAATTAGGTAGTCGCGGTAAAGATGGAGTTCTCAGGCCGAACTAAACAACCTCGTCTTCCACAGTTGCACATCCCCGGCACATACTAACAGCCACGCTAATACCGTAGCAATTCTATATATATATATATATATATATATATATATATATATATATATATATATATATATATATATATATATATATATATACATATATATTGAATGAACTTGCAGATAGCACATTTGAAAAGGAAATCGTATTTACTAACGTTTCGGCCGTGGCACGGCCTTCGTCGGAGTCACGAAGGCCGTGCTGACGAAGGCCGTGCTACGGCCGAAACGTTAGTAAATACGATTTCTTTTTCAAATGTGCTACCTGCAAGTTCATTCAATATAGAAAATGCCCGGACCTGTCGTGCCTTCCCTTCAAGTTCTATATATATATATATATATATATATATATATATATATATATATATATATATATATATATATATATATATATATATATATATAAGTGGGTTGTAGGATCGTTCTTTCTGCTGCTATACATAGGAGAGGCTGGCAGGTCACTTTATTCGCGTTTCTTTCTTAATGTTGCCGCCCCGTACCACTTTATTTTAATAGATATCTGTTGGACTTACGTGGCCACTTAGATAGCTGCTAACAGACGCAGCAAGATGATTGAATAGCAGTGTGACCTCAACTAAAGAAATGTAATTGAATACTAGTAAAAATGCGTAATTGTCCGCTATTAAGGTGCGTCATGTATGAGAATACTGACATATATGTACGTAAATCTAGGGCTCAAGGGATATCGTTCTCAGCAATCTCAAGCTCGTGTAAGTGAATTTGGAAAAGCTGCAGAAAAAGCACCCATAGCCTCCAACTTGAATGCGCCTGCACTGTTCGTATTCCATTCTGTCATATATGCTATAGATCTCTTGAAAACATTCAATTAACCACTGCTAGGTATGTTTTCACGCGATAAGATCCGTCCGAATAATATGCGAGGTTTAACGTCCCAAAACCATTATATCAGCATAAGAGACGCTGTACTGGAGGGCTCCGTAAATTTTGACTACATGGTGTTCTTTAACATGCCCTCCAATCTCAGCACAAGGGCCAACAGCACTTTCGCCTCCAGTGAAACTTGAGCCGCTCCAGTCTGGACAATAAGATCAAATCAATATTGCAGCTAATATTGAAATAAGTGTAAGATGACCGTCTCTAAGTAAACGCCGCAAAAACCTTCGCCTAAAACTTCTTTCACTCAACCAAAGTCGAACTTGGATCACAGAATCCTAACATTTTCATCAGCCACATTTGCTGGCATTCCGCCGAGACTATAAGCCTGAATTTCGATAAGATTAAAGAGAGTGTCATTTTTTTTAAATTTTAACTGTACCTAACATGAATGAAATTCGCAGGTGCTCGACCATGTCAAGCGAAACTCTGTGGCAGTGATGCGACGCAGTAATGGTTTGTTTAATGTTGGAATGGCAATTGACTTAAGACAGAAAAAGAAACCACGACAATGAGCACACTACAAAAACACAGGACACAGTTTAAAAGAAAGAGCATATTTGTAGTATCTTATTCATATAGATTAATGTCGTCGATGCTGCGAGCCTTGTTAGTATGCAGTACTAAAACACGCAACACAGTCACAGCCTAAGCTGTAAAAGTGTGCGTTATACAGCCCATTTTACATTGTCTTGAAACGCCGACTGCAAATAAACTTGCGTGGTGACCACCACGTCATGAACCATCACTCTTCTTGCGAAGTGTTTTCAAGGCAAAACACCCACCTACAGAGCTGCGATGTTTGACGAAGTTCTGACTGATACTACTGCTGCAACAAATGATGATGGTGTATAATTATGGCTAGACTCCTTACGATGGGTTGGAAGGTCTAACCGCCAACTCTCTGCGTCAATTACGAGGTGTGTGAAGCATGGTGCAAATATATTCTAATGTCAGGCAATAAAATAGGTCCCTCACCCAACATGACGAACGGAGTTTTTTCTGAAGAACTTTCAAGCAGTGACGTGGATCTCTGGTAGAGTAACTTGGCTGACCCACGGAGTCACAAAGTTTCGTTCATTTCACCCTCTTTTATTTGTTTACTTATTTTCTGTTGTACACGTCTGATGCAAAATACACAGGCTACTGGCGGAAAATGTTGCCACCGAAATTGCCTCTTTTTGTGAGCTCGTAACAGCTTAGGCCGTAAAACGCATCTTGCACAAACAAAAGTGCTTATTTTCTTTCGAGTTTCCTCCTTTGACGCACGAGAGAATACCTGAGAAGGGGAAGTACTAATTGGATGGCGTTAGACTTTCGTGCAGGATTCTACTATTCAGCTGCTTTTGTAAGTAAACCCCGTTAATACCATAAAACGCCGTTTTATTCAGTTGTGTACACTCATGTACATAAAATAGTGAGGAGGCCAGCATGGAATCCCCAGCCCAATCACAGCGTTATTTGAAAGAGCGACATTTTCAGTCAGTTAACACTGTCCTAAGACGACCTCTGCAAGTATAGTTGCTAATAACACACTATGTAATATTCAATATTATTTAACGAAGCAGCGAGACACCCACTACGTTGCTAAATACGCGTTGCACTCCTCTGCGCCTCTGCGCACTTTGGTGAAATTGGCTGATGGTGATCAATAATTATGAAAAAATCCTTTAAAATTGGTGGGAAACATTGAACCACCCATTCATTACGTAATTTATATATCATGGCACCCGGTGTAGCTTTAATCTTTTTCCGCGCTTATACTGTATACGTTAGCGCGATGACTCGCCCTATACACAATGCTTTTATGGGGCACCTTGCGAAAAAGTTTTAAGCAGTTGCGTGGCTCTCAGGTAGAATGCTTCACTACCAGATATTGCTTCAGGATAAAAATCCACATGCAAAAAAGTTAGCACAATGCGCCATAGCTGCGATGGAAACAAGAGGTAACGGTACACGTATACGTCATCAAAAGTGGCTGCTATAAAGAACAGTTATTCTGTGGTTGCTTCAATTCAATGAATGTGTATATATATATAGGTGTGCGTGCGTAAGAGTTTGCAAAATGATGCTATTAAGCTGCTCACAAATTGCTTTTTGTTAAAACACCCTGCATGGTATTTCTCAAGCACGACAAACTAAGATTTTACGACACTTTACCGCCAAGTGGGTTATCAGGACTGCTAATTCTTGTTCCATCCAAGCTTTGAGCGTTACCAAAATGATATCTGCTATTGGAATGACTGTACTTACCTGAATAGTGAGCAAGTGTATAAACAATTTCTAGGAAGGATCTCATCCAGGAATAAAGCTTTTAATACAATCACATGTTTATTTTACCACCCCTCATTCTTCAATAAACAAAAACAAATCCGTGTCACCGCTCATAAGTCTTGTTCGGTAGGTTGCTTCCAGAGGGACATGATGTCCGAACCCTTGGTCTTTTTCTCAATCTTATCTGCCATTTTCTTCAGCAGCTCGTGGTTAAAGTAGTGCTTCCAGTCTCCCACCTTGGCTTTGCGCACAAAGTTGAACACCTTCACGTCCTGCTGCTTTCCGTCAGCAGAGTCCGTTGACTCGAACTCCATAATTTTTTTCATGAACTCTGGACTGCTCTTCTCCATGACTTGTTTAAAAATGTTCTCGTCTCTCTCCAACAGTTTGCCGTACTCTTCCCCCAGGAAGTACGCGAGCTTTCTGATGCTGCCTGGTGTGTCTTGTTTGAATTGTTCGTATGTACTGAAGAACACGTTTGGCTCGTTTCTCATTTCGTAACCGGCCATAATGTGATCGAAGTAGTCTCCGAATCCAAAGTTACCCTCCAGAAAACAGTCAAGGAAATCCTCAAAACTTCCATTTTCGAAGCGGAACTTCGCGATGCCTTTGACATGGTGGTAGAATGACACCGAACAGTCCCATGGGTTCCTTGCCATGTAGACGTACTTGGCGTTTTTGTGGCATGAGTTTCGACTTAAGATCGGCAGGTTGGTACGCATCATTCTTGGCGAAGGCATCTTATCCAGCAGTTCGGGTGTTCCGTTCATCTCCATGAACGCGGCCTTCTCGATGTGGTCGTAGTAATCTGTGGCTGACTCACCCTTGTTGAGTGTTAGTAGGATTACTTGTTGAACCCAGTGTGACCCCGATTTCGGGTAGGCCACTAGGATAACGTCACCATCTCGAGGCTTGAAATTCAGAGCATTTCTTAAGCACTCCGGGTCACAGTAAGGTCCTCGGGGTTCACCATCAATAATGTTATAGTAAGGCACCTGCCTCTGTTTCTTCTGCACTTCTTTCTTACTCATGGTGGTGTCTGGTATAGCTCCTGTATTCAGTCTGCGAAAAAAAGAGCAGTATTTTTTTAGGTTTAGGCAGCGGAGGACTCTACAATCCATCAGCGTGACCAATCGCAAGTGCTACTGCAATGTGACTTGGCAACAGTGATATGAAAGCACATAACATAATAAGCACACACACAAACCAGAGTCGCAGGGTGGGCTTGTTTGTTGATTCTTAGAAACAGCTCGTATGACCGAGGCCATGACACAAGCACAAACAACTCGAAGAGCGCTGCATGTATGCTTTTTTTGTGTATTTTTTTCTGTTCCTGTGTAAAGTTATATGTGAAACCACTTGCATTCAATAAGTTTGGCGGACGCTTTATGTCAAGTGATCAGTGAAATTTTCGAACGTGCGACCACACAAATACTTTGAAATTCCCGGATATATCAAGCCCGCTTACCAAGCAGCAAAAACAAATCATGAGAACGCTGCTGAAATCAGCTTGTCTAGATAAAAATGCACGCATTTTATGACTGTAATGCATCACACATACAACCACGGCTCATAAAATGAATATCAGTGCCACCCTACCCAGAAGTGGCCCCTAGCCGTAATTATTTCTCGGCATATACTTGGAAGCAGATGCCCTCGACACTCATTGGAATGTCTTAGAGTGAAGTGTTTTCAAGGCAACTCTTCCTTCCACGATTTTGCTACATGTTCTATCAAATCATACGTTGTTGTCCATTCATTAGGTTGTCCTCAGTCTCACTCCAAGCAACAAAGGCTATTATATCAGCTCAGCTTCTCGGTAGTATTTGAAGGAGTACAAGTGGAGAACAGATGATTCTTGAAATAAACATAGGCGTGCACAGGGATGGGGGCAAGGGGCGAGAGCACAAATCCAACATCATAAATTAACAATATGGGGAGAGTGAACGACAAGGGGGCATAGTCGACCCCATGGATTGACACGATAGAGAGGGGGAGGGGTGAGGAACCTCTTCCTACAGTTACTCTATATGCTACCTACTAAACGTAGCATATACAGTAACCCTACTCCATACCCCTGAAGGGCTGCTATGAGCATGTTCTTGAGTATAAACAGATACGCAGGTTTTGATGACATGTAATCGCACACTGAGACAGATACAGGCATTTAGAGTCAGAAATATGTCACAGGAAAACCTCCACGTAGCGGCCATGCATTAAGCCGTCCTACCGCGAGCCCCCCAGAGTGTTTCTGGTTTGTAGCACACCTGCCTCATTCGACGTTACCAGGTTTTATCGAAGCAGCATAAGCCAACATGTGTGAGCTCCGTTTTGGTTAGTGAATTCCTATTTGTGTTCGTGAAGCTGGGGCCAGTGAGCTTGCACATATATTAGGGATTTAATTCACCACCAATTACCAACAGTGAAACTACTGTTTTCTCTTGTACAATTGGGAGATATCTGCGCGCTTTGCAAACAGCACATCAGCCAGTAAAAAGAGAGGGGCACCCGCAGCAGCGGCGAATGTGGGTGAACTCGGGGAGTTGGTTAATACTCGGTGTAACAGCAACACAAAAGGACCTCAGAGTCAGGCCTAGAAATACATAGCATACAGAACATGGTTTGCCCGCGGGTTAAGACAAAAGGGAGATCCAAACCTACTGACCATGCCTTATCACACTGGGGCAGCAGAAGCAACGGATTTGAAAACAACAATTCATACTTTGTAAATTCTGAATCAACAAGGACACAATCACGTTATAGAAAGCATGTAATCACCAATAATAGTTATAACGTAATGACAGTAATGAACATAAAGTAATAATTAGTCACTGTAAGAACATAAGCGCTAATGAAATAAAACAACAAACATCAATAATGTGGTAAATATTAATACAAATAACAATAACTTATAATAAAATTACCATGCAATCGCCGAATATCATTTTAACTTTGTAGTGAATGTTACATTAAAAATTGTACAACACATTCGCGTCCAACTCAAGAAACATGTTAATCAATAATTGTTCAAATTCTTGAGCCGTAGTACAATTTCTGGCACATCAAGAACGGTAAGATACATATTTCATAAACACATAGTTGCATACTCGATGATTTGCATACCATAGTTTGTCCTCGGTTCCTTAGTTACCATTGATTTGCAGTGTAAACTGTATCCTTTTTCTCGACTGAGGTACTGGTTTGAAAAAGCCTCAAAGTTTGTAGTGACCTCTTCAAATATTCGAATGCCGATATTTGCTCTGTAAGAGTTTCTTATGTTAGGAACACTGTAACGCGCCATTAATTTGAAAGACCCTATGTATTCTTTTGAAAATTTTAGCAAACGAACAGCTCCACGTTGTAGTACTGCCAGTTTTTCATTGAAAATTTTAGCAAACGAACAGCTCCACGTTGTAGTACTGCCACTTTTTCATTGTCCGTTTTGTTTCCGTTCCCCCATACTAATAAACCATAGCTAAGGGGAGAATGTACAAAAGAAAAAGTATAGCTGTCTGACGAGCTTAAGGGGTAGCTAGCTTCGAATTCGTTGTAGTAGACCAACTGATTGTGCAACCTTACTTTGAACTTTATTTATGTGCTTAATCAAGGTTTGCTTTTGCTGAATCGTAACACCTAAAAAATAACGGCTTACCACATGTTCTCGTTGTAACCGTTGTAAAAAAGCTTCACAACATGGCTTAGTTCCTTATTCTTAGAACAAAAAAAGTAAATTTCATTTTTTTGCATTTGTGTCAAACTGAATTATTTTCAGCCATTGGTGAAGTTCGTTCAACAAAGAAGTTGCTGTAATTTCTAGTTCCTGGAGTTGACTACCATAAAACAATAAAATTTTGTCATCTGCACACAATACAATTTAATATGCTAGTGGAATGTTTACTGTATCATTGATATATTAAGAAAAACAGTAATGGCCCCGAAATTGAATGCTGTAGTACCCCATATTTATTTGCGCTTTTTTCTGAGCTATGACTTTGCAAGGATGTGCACTGCGATCAAGATTCTAGGTAACTATTCATTTGTTCTAATGCTGTCCCACAAATTTCATACACTTGAAGCTTGCGAAGCAATTTTTATGTTTTGTAGAATCGAAGGCCTTAAAAAAATTCAAGAATATACTGATGATATGTTTTTTTCTCCGATAATATTATTATTGTATCCTTGATTCCTGATGACGCTATTTTAGTTTACCTATTCTTCTGGAAGCCATAATGTTGACCCAAAATAATGCATTTTAGCCAACAGGAAACTAATAAAACGCTTATACATAACGCACTCAGCTACTTTAGAGAACAATGGCAGTACCAAAGTCGGTCTATAGTTATTAAGGTCATCGTGATTACCACCCTTAAAAATCACTGCAACGCGAGCTATCTTCATTTTTTATGGAAAAACTCCAGTAGCAAGTATACAGTTGCGGATATGTTTTAATGGACCACATAATAATTAGTAATATCACATGTTTTATGTACAACTGACAGAATACGTCTGCCATACAAAAATTGCTCGAGAAATTTATATTCTCAACATGTGTGTGAATCTAACCCAAAAAAGTGATTGCATACCGTAGTTTGTATATTAAGATGATTACCTATACCGTATACTGCTTGACTGCCAAAATTGTGGGCTGATTGGGCGCTAATTTGCATTGGTTAAGGCGCACCTCTCCAAACATTTTTCCTGGGTATACTTGACTGTATTGTTTTCACTGCTGAGAAGTTCTTATAACGAGAACTAACGCTCGGCTAGAAGCAATCGAGGGTTGGTCCTAGTAGCATTTTTATGCGTGCTGTACTTATTCGAACTTGAGAAAATCTTTTTTTGTTTTTGTCTCGTTTCTCGCTCAACTGCAAATAGCTCATTTAGTCGCATTTTCTAAATGACTAATGACGAAGAGATACACGCACAATCAGAGGTTTCTGAGTTGCTCGAGTATGACAAGCTCCGGTAGAAATTATTTTCGATGTTGGTAAGTGCTAAAACATTTAAATATCTGTCAATAAGGCTCTTGCCATATAACGTCTGTTTAACATATACGTGGTCGCTTACGAACGGTTGTCCGCGGAAAACACAATTTTATGCAAGGTCCTCTACGTCTCACCTCACGCGACCCCGAAGATGTTATTGAGACGGTGACCATAAGATAATACTATATGATGGGTGTTTTACGTACCAAAATTATATTACAGTGACAGATGCCGATGTGGAGGGCTATCGCAAATTTTTCCCCTTTAACGAGCATTTAAACTTGAATACACGTGTTGTTCTCTCTTTCTCCTCGTATTCAGTGCTCTCTCTCCAGTAACAATTAATACATACCGACATGTCACGTGTTCTGCTTTGTTGTTTTGCTAAGCACACGGGCATCAAGCATTTCACTTTCGTTGAAATGCGGTCACCACGGCCGGCATTCAATCCCGCCAACTTTGGGTGAGCAATCAAGCACCATAATCACTAAACAATGGCGCCGTGTGAGCAATAGTAAGCTTGCATAACTACTTATAGTCATGACTTGAATCTAGTAAAGTGAGGAGTAATACTGAAGTTTTATCTCAATACGAATCGTGTTGTATCGAGTTTATGTACGAGGTGACAAAGCGATGCAATACACAACACGCGCAAAACAGCGTGGTCCCCGCGACTTTGAATATAGGCCAATGCGTTGAGAGGTCACCTAGAAAAAAACGCCTGCAAATCTTTTTGTCTTTGAGACTATCTGTTATTTAACCAGTCATTGAATATACAATTATAGCAATAAAATTATCAAACACTTCAGGCATGTTAAGAATTCTTGAAAATGCCCATTCTTGTTCATTATGCGAATATGTCTAGCGTTGATTATTATGGCAATGACAACATTGACGAGTTGCAGGGTGGTTTTGTTGTCTTTTTCAGCCCAGCTATTTTTACACAGTCTGTGCGAACAAGCTGACATCACCGTGTTTGCATCACGTGCACAGGTCAGCTTCATGGCTAAAAAGACCAACGTTTATGTCTACAGGTCATTTATAGTGTGCACTAAATTTCTGAATTATTAAAGGTGATCAAGTAAGCGTCCCATTCACGATACACTCAAGAATCTTCATTACGGAGTGTTACGTACAGCGCGATCCGAAGGGATTCAATTGGAATACAGTCCCGCTGGTAAATCTTTAAAAGAAACAATGGAACATTCTTTCACTCGTTGAGAGATGGAGATCAGTGTTTTTCGGCTACACAGCAATGGCGGAACAACCCTGATAGTAGCACTTAGTAATGTGACTTTGCCGTAGTCATGGTTCAGTCACTGGTGTCATAAGCGGATGGCTTTTAAGAAAAGCAGCACCATTATTAGAGTGTTGTGCCTCCCAGACGCGCCAGGCAAATAACCTCGAACGGTATTGTAGAAAAACCCGTCACCTCATTCCATGAAGTTGTTGGTAGTACAAAGTATAATAATCACAATATGACCAGTCACAGAACCTCTCGGGTAAATAGCCACCTATTCCTACAATTTCATACTTGACAATGAACATCCTTCCTTTCAGGAGTAGTTAGGCTCTTGTAGAGGAAACAGCTTGTATAAAGTGGCACTAAGACTTGTGTTCATGACTAGTAAAACCTCGAAAAAGTTCTATTCGCAGTGGCCTTTTTCCAAAGAGATCGAACCATTACGTTGCTAGTACATATGCATAACACCTGAACTGAGCATCTGTATGATCTCAAAAGGAATGCGTTGAACTTCTATGCCAGACGAATACGAGGAGACAGGGTGATGTTCTTGCTTCAAGAGTGCAGTAAATTAGGCGGCTGTAAAAACCGAGCTTGCGATTTCGCAATACCAACGAACTCGAGCCCCTCCACCCACTTCCGTTGAGTAAGATGACGCTAGCTATCTTCAGTTTCTCTTTATCGCTTTATTCAGCTGCACTTAATTACCTTGAGTGTAAGCCTGACACGTTCACTTGCCGTGCCACCGCAGACTACAGCATAATCACGCAACCAGTCTAATAATGAGATTAGACATGGCGTCTTATCGTTTGAAAGCATGGATGAGCTGTTGTGCAGGTATAATATAATAGCATGGTCACTGCAAAGCTCTCGGTTAGTTTGGGTTTCTGAGAAACCAAATTATTAATTGCTTCTCATATATTTTCAAAGGTTTTGCAGTAATGCTGAAGTCATGTTAACGAAACCTTAAAACTTATCCTGGCAATATAATACGTAGGTTCATTACTACAATATCAATGATATGGACATTCCGTAGAAGTATAACGACTAACTATAATTCCTGGAATTTACAAGAGAAAGCTGTGGCATATTTGTGAAACACGCCACGTGGACAACTACAAATTAGTTTCACCTGCTGGTGCTTTCACACTCAGAATTTCATACACACGGCTGTTCCTGAAGAGTAATTCAATGGTTAATTGAATTTAATAGGAACAAGAAATTCGCGAGTGGGAAACAACGTAGCTTTCTGGAGCCGTGTGCCATAACATTTTATACATACTACTACATCAGGCTGCATTCACTATATATTTCACTTTCTTGATCCGGGGACTGGGCTCGCTTACATGCGTACTTGTTTTTCATTGTGGTAGTAGTTATACATACACTCTTTGTGATTTTTTTTATCACCATTGGCCTGTCCGTGTGGTCTTAAATTCCAATGACCATAGCATTGGCTCACACGTCGTAGTATCTATGTGCGAGTGAAGTCTTTCCAGGCAAGCCCGTGAATGCGGCTCATGTGGAGAGGAAACGCGCCGGCTGTCTTTCGTCGCGCGGAACTTTCGTAAAGAGGGCTGCATGGCTCCAGCAAAATAACCGCGCTTCGATCAGCAAGTGTGTTCATCTACGCCTAATCCGTAGAAAATATGCAGAAGGTACATACATTCGAACGTGATGCCGTCTTACCGTTAAAGTCTCTGGATAACTGTGTTGTGTAATTCAAAAACACCTAAGGAATCCTGAAATAATGATAGATGTTCATTCTCTCTCCTTGGGCTTGCATTGAAGCGATAGACAACACGAAATTTATCTATCTCACTGCCGCGACCACGTTTCCTAATGTCAGCGTTTTATTAGGTCCTATCATCTAGATACTAAAGAAGTGAGGTACTTGCCAATATTCAGATACCGTTCTAATTTAATTGCTCACACTCAGTGCTCCACCTCTAGGGTGCAACTGTAATATTGCATTTTTTATTCCGCTTAAACCAAATCACAGACCGTCAAATGTAATACCATGCCACTTAAAATTTAAATACTTACATTTGAGCCTATACCAGGGAAGAATAGGTGTAAGAGCAAACGTATTCGACAGAAATCTGTCTCGCTGGATGAAATAACAGTAATAGAAAGGCTCTCCAGCCAAATTTGGTTGTTATTGGGGCAGTAGTGAGTCGTAGATAAGTCTAAGTAAATGTTTCGGCCTACAGATATCTTCTAGAATATATCACAATCACCAGCAATTGTGCCTCGAAATTTTTTTTGAAACCATTGCCCACTTTAGTCACAGTGATGAAATATAATAAACTTCGTGTGAAGTTGTCTTGTACGGTGCCAACAATTGTGGTGTTTGCTATGGTTCGAGTTATCTGACTGGCCATAAATGCGGTTTTTTGGCTCAACACGACATCTTTGGGGCGAAGCTCCAAAAGCCGTCGGTCTGTCCATAGAAGTATTTTGTGGCCGGTTCGTAACAACCTAGTTGTATGACTAACTCAGCAGGTGGCACGAAGTGTCAGTGACTGACAGACGGATGGGCAGACAGGCAGATGGATGAATGGATGGACGGACAGACAGACAGACAAACAGATGCATGGACAGACGAACGCATGGACAGACGCATGGACGGATGGATGGACGGATGAATGATTGGATCTCATTGCCAATGACTGCATTTTGCAGCACATGCTTTCCAAATACGCACTCAGATGTATCTATATGCAACCTTCCAGGATCTGAAGGACGTACATGGACTTAGTGTTTGCAAACTTCTGACTGCAGACAGTACAAAAACTCTCTCGCTTCATTCCACCGACCATAAAATCGTGTTAATGAAGGGACATCGCAATCCAGCTGCCATGACATCAAAGAAATGAAAAGAACCAACGAAGAAACGAAACAACTAATGAACAAGAAAAAAATGAAAGTTTATTTGTACAACGTACGCACAGTCTTTCGTCTTTCTAATAATGTAATGGGTTAAAGTTTGACGAGAGAGTTTCGGTTTACCGATAATCTCCCCCTCTCGAGCATCACCCACTTATCATCATTCATTCTGTGGATATCGGACGATTAATTTGCCATTGTTATTTCCACTGTTGTGTCCACCATGCGTCTAGAACTTGTAATTTCCCATGCGCAGAACATCTGATTGTGCTATAGATTTCAATATAAATCTACCTTCGTATAAAGAGTCTGGCTGGCTAGCCAATACTTTCAGAAAGCTACACTTTGAACGTGTGCCTTATTCGCTTCCATCACAAATTGTACCATACCCATCAATCTTCCAACCCATATATATATATATATATATATATATATATATATATATATATATATATATATAGGTGAAGGGAAAGTTATTACGCCGAATCGTAATGTAAATGTGGAGAAAGAAAAGTGGGGGAAAAGTAAAGATAACTTGCCGTGGCCAGCAACCGAACCTGCGACCTTCGCAAAACATGTTCGATGCTTTACCACTGACCTACCACGGTGGCTGTCCTCCCAGCCACTCTATTGGGTATATATGTAATTTAAACGTGGGAGTGTCAGTCAGCGCCACTCCCACGTTTATATTCACATATGTGCCCCATATAGATGTGGGTTTTCACGTACCAAGACCACTATATGAATATGAGGAACGCCGTAGTGGAGGGTTCCGGAAATTTCTACCACCTAGGGTTATTTAAGTATTTTTGCCTCCATCGAAAATGCAGCCGTCGAAGCCGGGATTTAATTCCGTGACTTGCGTGTGAGCAGTCGTGAATAGATGCGTAGATAGACGCAGTAAATCAGCCTGCAAATAAGGAAACAAATGTTTCTCATTTAAAAATGGCAATAAAACTCGAGACGAACAGAGCGAAAATGAGGTATTCACTTTCCATTGTAAAGTGGAGACCTCTGTTATGGTGACTTTCTATTGCTGTCCGTAGCTGTGTAGGGCGCCCTGCAGATCCATAGTGCTTCACCGGGTGATGTGTGACATTTGATTCAGGATGCACGGCTGAGCTCCTACGAGCACGGACAGCCTAGTACCCGTAGGTCCACGTGTCATGGTATCGATCCTGGTCGCGGCGGTCGCATTCTGATGCATGCGAGTTACTACAGCGTTGTGCACGTTATGAAACACCAGATGCTCAGAATTAGCCGGAGTTCTCAACTTCGCAGTTCTTCATATTGTTATCGTGCTTCCGGTTGTAAAACCCTATATATTATTAAGGATAACCAAAGGGCCTCATGAAAACCAGAATGGATTCTGATGAATGAATACGTGAATAGGCACCATGACTTTTCCGAATGAGCGATACTCAGGCCGAGGCCCACCACTGTAAAAGCTGGCGCTGTTGCCCGCATGATGTACTAGGAACCTGTGATCGCATCAGCTTTGTTGTCTACTCACGCACCGCTGAAGCGAGTATAAAAAGACTTTTAGGAATTTATTTGGTGCTGCGATTCGATTATATGAGAGGACGTCACGCTACGGGTGTGCTTTTGAGAGCACTCCAGAGCACTACAAACGACGTATTTGACCGCGTCCTGTATGCTAAGGCAGTACACAGTGCCGATGTGCGGGACGTACGCAACAAAGCCAGGTGTCAGACTTCACACACCTCTGAAATGTAAGAAGGTGCGGTGCGTCAAGAGTAGATCACGAAACAAAAAACTGGGAAGCAGCCATTGCTGGCTGCACATGGGTGCAGCCAGAATTTCGTCGAGAAACACTACCGTCTGCATCGGCGTGTGGCAGCGATTTTAGATGAGTGTAGAAAAGCACTCACTATGGCGCTCGGTCATGAACGCTACTCGGCTGAAAGCGCTTTTTACCCTCAAACTCCCCAATGTGTGGCCTACCGTTACATCTGCCCCAAATTTAGGTTGATTTATTTCGCAGTTCAAGTTTACGCGTCTCAAGCGCAAATTGTTTTGGCAGAGCCATATACATTCCTGTCGAAAAGGTTCCACGCCTTTTACGCCGTACACACTACTATCCTACCAAAATCACTGTAACATGAGTCAAAGAATGCTGCGTGGTAAATATTTGCAACACATTCCTTAGACTTTGTTTCTACTCTACGTTGCAACTACATGCCAGTTGCCACATTAACGTTTGTATTTCATTCCGATTCGTCATTTGAATGCTGTTCTTACGTTGTCGTTTAAAAAATGTTCAGTGAACGTCGCTACGTGATATTTTCTTTTTACATTCTCGTTGCACGATGCCACTTATTCTGCGTAAGTCAGTTATTCTCTTTCTTTAAAAGCAGCCGGCAAGACTGCAGTTCTTAGCGTTACACAATGAGCGTTTTGACACTACATATACCGTTCATGATTACCGAACTGAACACTTCAAGCAAATGGAGGTTCAGAGAATTAATATGCTTAAAGGTAAGGTATTATGGAACAGTGTACGCAAATAAAGAGCGTATTGCAGTGGGTGGTGAGAAAATGGAAGTTGTAAAGAAGTATGTCTACTTAGGACAGGTAGTAACCGCGGAGTGAAACCATGAGAGCAAAATGACAGAATAATAATGGCGTGGAGCACATTCGGCATATATTCTCAAACCATGTCTTGTAGTATACCGCTATTCCTCGAGAGGAAGGTATATAGCAGGTGTGCGTTACTGGTACTCTACTATGCAGCAGAAAGCTGGAGGCTTGAAAAGAGAGTTCAACTTCAATTGAGGACGACGCAGCGAGTGATGGAAATGAACAAGCTAGGGGTGAATTTAAAGGGCCCTATGATACTTTGGCGACTGTATTATGTAACTACGGAATTCGTGTAGTAATGAATTGCTGAGACAAATGGAACAAAAATGTTGAAGATTTGTCCACGAAAAGTGAAATTATCAGTCCTCAAAGTTGAAAACTCGAGCACAAAACGACGAGAAACAATTTCTTTTGTATTTAATTCTCCCGCTGACTTTAAAGGACGTTTTCCAAAACCTTACATGTCCCATAAAAGCACAGCGAAGACATATTAGAAGTGGTGCCTCATGGTGGCCTTCACGCAGTACCCTCGTACTGCTCTTTTTTGAGTGCGTTCTTGTCATGTCGAGTCGAACCACGAGTGTCGGGTAGCAGATACTCCAACCGGCACAATGTGTAGAATACACACTGTATAACGTGTACACACTTTAGGCGGGCACATTTTGTAGATTGTATGCAAGATGCATTGAATGGCAACGCCTGCGTCTGCTTCACGTCGCATTCTTAGCTCGCTAAAAACGCTGAATGCGTTTTCACTTTAGTTCCTGACGTGCGCGGCTGAGACAGCTGCATTTTCAGTGGAGGCAAAAATGCTTATATAATCTCAGGTGGTTGAAATTTCTGGAACCCTCCACTACGGCGTCTCTCATAATCAGATGGTGGTTTTGGTGCGTTTTCCGACGAGTGGTCGTGTTCGTTGCTGTGAGAATACATTCTTTAGAGAAATTATTTTTGTTTCAGAAAATATAAAAAGCGTTTTTATTGTTTTTGACATTCACTCGCGCCACCTACCTACCACCATATCGATATTGCACTCTACTTGGGCGCTAAGCTAATCAGAAACAAATGGCCTTTGTGGTCACTGTCACACGACGTGACCTCTTTGCCCATGGCAACAATAGCCGACGTGTGACGACATCGTTAAAAATGATCGTACTTTGTCCCGTAAATAAAAGTATAACAGCTTTGATTTTGGCGTTGCCACTTGCGCAATGATTTCAGCATATTCCACAGCACCAGGAAAATCTCTGAAAAAGACGTTCTCCAATTGTGTTGCACGAACTATTTAAGATACGCAAAGAGTTGAGAGTAGGTCAGGGAAAAATTGGGCGTTAAGGATGTCATGATTGATATCAAGATGTAGAAATGGACATTGGTCAGGCACGTAGTGCATTATCAGTGTAACCGCCGGACATGAAAGGTGACAAACTAGATTTAAAAACAGAGCAAGTCCATGAGAGGGAAAGCGAAAAGTAGCTGGGCAGATGAGATGAAGTGTCACCTATGGGTGTGGTGGCAGAAAGCGTAAGACCTGGTTAACTGGAGGAACATGGCAGAAGCATTTACGCTGCAGTGGGCACAGTCAGGCTAATGATAATAATTCCAAGTTTCCTAGAATGCGACAGTAGTAGTAGAGATCATAGGGTGCACGTTAAAGAACCCCAGGTGGTCTAAATTTCCGGAGCCCTCCACTACGGCGTCTCTCATAATCATATAGTGGTTTTGGGACGTTAAACCCCACATATCAATCAAAGTAGAGATCATACTAAAAAAGAAGTCACATCGTATGCTTGTTCTATATAGATCAGTAAGTTTCGTGCCAAGGAATTCATCTACTGCGTTCATACAAGAAGCCCCAGGATATTGCTTCCTGTAGATACCGACTAAAATACATTGAAACGCCACTTGAAATTTCACGGAAAGAATACGTCTGATAACCTAAACAATAAGTGTCCATTTGTTACAGTACTGAAAAGTTGCTGCAGGTGTGAACTCCTCTATCGTTTTAAATTTTTTCTGAAAGCTTGCATAACGTCCATGCAAAAACGGTTGGTTTGTATAGAGTTGAACGACAATACGCTATGGGCGCACAATACCCTAGTTGATGCTTTTTGTGTATGCCCTGTGTAGCCCACTGCAAAAGCATAATTGACTGATGAATATGTGGGATTTGGCATCCCGAAATCACCATAACATTATGAGCGATACCGGAGTGAAGGGCTCCAAAATTTCTACAAACTGTGGTTTATAACCTTGCTCCCAAATCTTAGCACATGGGCCTACAGCCCAGTAAAACAGATTTCGCATCCTTTACCCTCAGCAGTAGTCTGCCTAAGAGACTCGTAGCACTGACACGAGAGCATTTGCCCCTGGTCAGGAGGCATATGCTCGGTCGTGCGAGAACTAGCAGAAGTACCAGGCAAAGAGTGGCTGGGTGGCTATAATAACCGGGGACAGGAGGACGTGCGGAGAACACCCCACTCTATGTCAAAACGAATATATGTGGAGCACATCTCGAAATGTGATATTGTGGCATTTACTACGAAGATTAGCGCTAAGCGAATGTGGGTTCAACTGCCCCTTCGAGGGCGTTTGGGGAAGAGATATGCGAGAATGCTGACCAGACTCTTTGCCTCATATATAAAGCTATAAAAGGAGTGGTCTGTAAAGAACGCACAAAAGCAAGATATTTTAATTGTATTAGTGATTATTACGAATATAAAAGCGATTCAGGGTTAAGTGGAAGTTTTATATAGACAGTAGTTTGAGGAACGTGGGAGAAGACAATTGAAGCCATCTTACTCACGAGTGGAAGCTATCACTGTTGCGCACTCAAAACTAGCATGAAACGTTTAGCCATAGAAATAGAATGTTCCGTATCCACGCGATACGGCTATATGAACACTGAAACAATAAGTGCCAAATCTGAGCAACACAAAAAGAAGAGTGGATACAAGACAGCCGCTACTGACAACTGTTTATTGTTATTACACCAACGAGTATAACTAGATACTTTCTTGGTGTTGCACATGCGTGACATCGCATTGAAAGATAGTGAAAAGCAACTATAGTGAATCAAGAGATTTTACCTCAGTTTCCATGGTGATGTCACACATGTGCCTCACCAGAAATATAGATAATTAAACGTGGTGGGTATAACAACAATAAAGAGTTGTGAGTAGTGGCTGTCTTGTTTTCGCTCCTCATTTTGTGTTCGTCAGTTATAATGCTTATTCTTTCAATGTTCATAGATTGCCAAGTGGTCCAACGGTGTGCTCTGCTAAATTAGGTAGATATGACTTGTAATGTTCATGGAATACCTCTAACGAAAAGCAACACATTATCGTCAGGTCGAAATTTGAGGAACGTAGATATTTGTGTGAGTTGGCGACTAGTAACCATTATAGCGTTTGTGCAAACCAGCGCTCTTAACTGCTGAAACGGCGAGAGGCTCAATTAATGGGGTGTCCTGTTCTTCCTGCTGTGTCACGCATGCGCTACTATGATGTGGTGGCTGATCAGGTGCAATATGGTTGGATCTCTTGTGTTATTTAGGGGTGAAGCTCCTAAAGGCGTAGGTCTGTCCACCCCTTCCATGTGTATGTGTACCTCACCATATACCGCTCTTTCAGAAGTACCGGAGTTTCGAGTCTTCCAAGATGACGCCGATATGTGAGTGGCGACTATCAATATCCTCGGTTCGAGACTTGACTGACCCAAAAATTATAAATGGCAGGTAGCCATCGCCCACCGTCGTGGTGGTGCCGAGATGTGACACAAGTGCGCGCCCAACCAGACTACTTAGAGTGCAGATAAGAAGGGGCTCATTCTCGAGACTACAGCTAAACAGCTCAGCTCACTGACAGGATAATTCGAATTCATACCACACATGAACACCAGACTCTAATTGCTTCCACAACCAGTCCAGCAAAATGTTCTCTCGCCGATGCTCGGCATCTAGATCGACAACGTGGCACCAACACATGCACGACATCATGTTGCCCAATACCCAAGGTGGACGCTTCCTACGGTACAAGTCCGCGTCGACAGAATCAACGAGCTTACGGCAGTCATACAAACAGGAGTTTCACGTACTGCACTGCATCGACACTATGCTCCACTCACCCTCCAGCTTTGGTCCTAGACACCCTTGCTTGGTGTCGAAGGGAACACTACGCCGGTCGGTGCGCTGGACTTGCACATACAAACCGAAGCCGGAAGTAAGTTCCTGGCCGCAGTTCCCATCGTCGAAGATTTGCATGCTTACATGGTTTTAGGAGCTGATAACCTTCTGTCTAGTGAAGTTCAGCTCACCATATATGGTGGCCGAGTAAAGCTCCGCTGCTTAACACCGAGAATTTTCTCTTCTGGGGATTCCCCAGTCGGAAGACCACGTTCACAGGTGTACAGCGGGAAGAGCAGACTCTGTGATCAGGTGGGGGGGGATTCGCCTACTATACGGCAGTGATCGGCTGACTGTGCGAGTGCTTCACTTCATCATTCCATGGCTGCCGAAGGCATATTATTGGAGGATATGCCTGTTTTATCGGTATCTGCCAAACACGCCCTGGTCAACGGTAGCGATGCGCCGCAAGCAGGTGAAGTCAAGGTCAGCTCTTCCAGTCTCCTCACGTACAGCCCTACTTATGATCACGGGCAATGCAATATGACTTCGAGACCATCGGAATGCCGTGCGGATTGCGAGGAGGCTGTCTGCGTCAAGCAGGAATCAGACACGGATCGGCCAGACGGCGACCAGCTTAAACGGAGCAGTGAGGTGATGTTTTCGTACGTCCCTGGTGTCTGAAGCGTGATGGGTAGCTATGGTTGCGTTATCCCCTGCGGACACCATGGTACAGAACCACCAAGAAACATCTTGATTCCTCGCGGCCGGAGAAGAAGAGGAGGCAGAGATGGCACCGCAGAGTCTGCTTTGTCAAATAATGATGGCTGGGCATCGCAGCCTGTCCAGAACGCCAATGGCAATGAATACCAGTGCCTCAAACTGTGCCAACTGCATTGCCTGCTAAGCGTGCTGCGGCCACCATTAGATAGCCAGCCAAGGTCACCCACCAAAATGTTTGACAGCCCCACAAGTTGAGTCAAGACGTCCATGAGAAATACTCCAAAGACACAGCCAATACCGTCCGCCAGTAATGGTATTGGCAACTCAGGGCTCAGGACCTGCGGGACAACGACGACCATTGCAAAACAGGCAATGGCGTCCACAAGAGCCATTGTCGCCCAACTTTCAAAGCAAGACGCAACGACCGGCACGACAACGTCGATGGCGCCCGCCAGAGCCAACGTCACCTTAGTTTCAACGCAAGACGTAGCGTGGCCGAGTGTAATGGTGACAAAAGCAGTGCTCTCACGCATGGGCGCATACCCGGCTAGAGGAGAAAGAGAACGAAGTCAGATAAAGAACATCTAGTCGAGCGAACGGACGTTGTCTTTGAGTCTCATCATTTATGATATATATATATATATATATATATATATATATATATATATATGGGTGCAACTATCTAATTGAAGTTCCGCATTACATTCCGATGGGCCAGCAAGATGGACGAAAGTTTAAGGTCTTTCGGCCCCAACGTGGGAGCAGCTGGAATCAAGCTAGAAAACTAGCGTGACCTATTACACCTTGATAATGATAATTGCACAGAAAGCGGGTGCTTTGTCATTCGATTTTACAGGCGAAATCAAAACCTATCAAATCCAGGTTGCAGGAAATGCCACCTCTCTGTTTCGATTGACTGGGACGACAGGTGGCAAGAAATTGGTAAAACTTGAATCAAGGCTCTCTGAAGCCAATATGGTCGAGAAAATTGGCAAGCATTCGGAAATTCACCAGTAGAGAGCCTATTCTATAGGAGTGACGTGTGGTGCTCGTCCGTTTCTTTCCTAAAAATACACAGTAGCGAACAGCTCTTTTGCCTCTCTACAAGAGGCGCTGCCGTCGCTTTGCCTGATGTTCATGTTGCACAGAGGCAGGAAATGTTGATATTGTGATTTTTTTGCACTCAACTCGAATGAAACGCATAAGCACGAGACACAAAAGTTTTATCTTTCAACAATAAGATAAAAGATGCGGAGCAGACATGGCTTCATTGAAGTATTGCCACTTTCACTTCCCATTTATTTACGGT
Source organism: Rhipicephalus annulatus (assembly GCA_013436015.1). Taxonomy (NCBI): domain Eukaryota; kingdom Metazoa; phylum Arthropoda; class Arachnida; order Ixodida; family Ixodidae; genus Rhipicephalus; species Rhipicephalus annulatus. The sequence continues at coordinate 636,492 of WOVY01009850.1, forward strand.
TTGACGTAACAGAGGCCAATTTACCTGCACGCCACGAGTTGTCAGTTTAGATATCACCCTTAAAGTTTGCTCATGAATATCTCCAGTAACTCGCAACTTTGAGAATAAAAGTTGGTATGCCAAGTTGACGCGCTATACAACAATTAGGTGCAACCAGCTGCCACCAGTTTATAAAAATTGTTGGGGTTCAATGACCCGAAACCACATTGAGTGACGCAGTTGTGGAGGGCTCCGGAAATTGCAACCACCTGGGTATTTTAACGTGCAGCTAAATATATGCTTATGGGCGTAAAAGCATTTTTGGCTTTATCAAAAATTCAGCTGCTATAGCTGAGATTCGATCCCTCGATCTGCGGGTGAGCAGTTAGTGCCTCAGCCACTAGATCACCGTGGCAAGTTGCTGCCAACAATTCAACTATTCGGACGGAATAAATAGTTTTTTGTTAGTCTCCTCAAAGTGATTTTAGTTGCGGAAAAATATTTCTGTTAGGCATACGGTAAGTGTGCTAAATCGAGTGCAGCGTGATTCTCATGGAATTTTAACTGAAAAATGCGCATATTAAAAAAAAACACGTTGTATATGCATGGGATGGTTTCTAATGACGTAAGACTAGTCCGAAATTTTGGTTTCCGAACTGATCGCCTAATTTCACGCCATTCTGGTGCTAGTAATGTGAAAATATTTGTAGTTGGTTCGAGTGCGTCGGCCAACGAGAACATCTCGAGGCGTTCACTCTGCACAGCGCAAGCGCAGAAGAAAAACACGCTGGCTCCCTTCATTCAAATCAGTAATTCCTAGTTTGTTTCCCGAAATGAGCAATGAATTAATCATATATCTGTCTTTACACTTTGTGATCAGTGCACCGCAACAATAAGGGTTCTCAAATGTAAAGCATACTGTTAAAGCCTTATACACTGCGCCCCAGCGGTGACTGCTCGAAAAGCCTAAGACCGAGGAACAATTCGTTCTTTACCTTGCTTCTCCTGCTGATACTTTGAGCAGGAAAGTACAAAGAAACCGTACGACTGGTTATATCGCGTAAAAATGCTCTAGTGGTAATCGCTTCGTTTTTCTTCTTGCTGTGCACCCGGAGGTATGAATCGGAAGGTTCACCCGCCATACCAGCGTATGCATACATTTACTACCGCAAAGCCACGGCCCGAGCTGCGAAACCCACATGCCACCAAATTCTGTGCAGCAAAGCTGGCATAGTCATTGCATCATGGCAGTTGCTCACGCTTGCGTTCGAGAATGATTTAGTAAACATGCATGCACTAAATTAGTTTCATGTGAACTCAATGAGATTGCAACGCACGCTTCAGCGTCTTGTCGTTGAAACGTTTGTGGTGCGTTTATGACGAAACCTTTACTGCTCTTTGGATGCCCCAAACATGTTTCAAGTTAGGGTTCAATAATTGCAATTTTCCCACTATAGTCGATAATGTTTTCGAGGCTACACTAACAGCTTCCGCATTTTGGTGCCCCACAGTCACTGAGCGCTGTGAAGCCAAGGGGGTAATTATTAATCTCTAAGCACCTAGGCAAGTTCACAAAGTTCCGCAGCAGGGCTGCTCGCGAGAATCACGTATTGGTCTCTTGTTCAAGAGTGGAACTCGCAACAGTATGCGAATTGACATATCTGATGGGAAAGCCAAATCATTTGCAGACGAATGATACACTTAACACGCACGTCAGACAAGTACGTACGATGCTCACCAGGCGGCGTTTCCGCAATGCCTTCGGTATCCCGTTATTCTGGTGTAAATTGTCTCTGCCCGAACAGCTCAGTGCCGGACGGGTGGATTGCGGATTTTATAAATAGACGTCGTGCCCTCAGCTGACGTCACTCATGACCCCTTCTCACCCATCATCCCGCCGACGACATCACCTTGTTTCTTCCTCAGCAAACGCTGTCTCATTGGGTGGAGCTTGTGCGCAAGCTTTTTCCCTCGTCAGTACGTTGCCCCGACAATACTACCGCGATTCCCGCATGTGATCGCGTCGCGGCATTTACGCTTATATGATCATCCGGGGCTGGCTTATACAGTCGTGACACCACACTGAACGTGGTGTTACTCTTCGTACTGCGCAAGAAAAAACACTCGCACCCAGCAAAAAAAAAGGAAAGCTAGGCGTCGCTACACTGCCGGCGCAACGCGCTGGCATTTGCTTTTAGGGCGGGTCCAATAACATTTTACAGCCGCTTATCTTTCCAGACGGTCATTGCGGATGCCGTCAGTGATGATAACTGGGGGCGCCTAAATCCGTTTTCTACCGGCCGAAGTCTTTTTGCTCCGGAGCGTCCACGTGCACTTTCTGGAGGAGGGTGAAGCGGATTGCCACCGTGTCAATTGCGGCGTGGACGCGAATGGACACGTCGCCGTAGTACTTTCCGCCAACTTCTTTCTTCCTCTCCAGAATGAGGAGGCGACGAGGCTTATACTGCAAATTTGACGGTCCACAGCCATCGCTTAGGACCTGAAAGCTACCACCGCTCACACGGGGCGTTCTGCTTATGATTGGAGGAAAGTGGGTGGCAAGGAAAATAAAAACAGAGTTCATATTTGGGCAGGCAGAAGTGGTTCACCATGAAAAATGGTTCTATGGCAGTGACGGAGATGATTGGGTCTGTGACGCAGCCCGTTATTGGGAAAGAAAAGTGATATGAACCTTCAGCGAAGTGAAGGGGGCAAATTGATTGCACGATGAGCGTTTTGTTACCTTCGGGAATACCATAGCTGCAGTCTGGGCCGGGCTCGGCATTGCCGCAGTGCCAGAATTCAACGATAGTAATTTAGAAGTATTCTTCAGTACCCTATTCTTGTTTTGAGACGTATTTAAAAAGTATATCTGCACATTAGTAAAACATTTTATGATGCATTTATTCAATTTAGATACTCTACAAGACATAGGTATCTCGTAACTTTTTGCTTGCGGAATACAGCTGACATGTTTTGAAATATTGAAAGGCCCTCGCAGCAATAAACGTTGTCTTTTTAAACGTCATTTGAACGTTCTGTTCAGTTTAATGACAGACTATGGGCTTTTTACTTGCATTAACATACCGGTAAACTAAATGTTGTCGTACTTGAATTTAGGGACATTTTTGTCTAAAGGCATTGAAACAATGTTTGTGGGAAAATTTCAGTGCTGCAGCCAAGAGGTGTTTTTACTGGTGTTTTGCCCCCCTCCCCCCCTCTTTGCCACAACATGCACTTTTTGAGTTGTATGAATAAAAACTTATGGAAATATTGTCCGTAGAAGAGATGGTAGAACTGAAACTCTCCCTAGAAAACTTTTTCGCACTATGCGACTAGGGACAGTCATGTTTACAGAATTTTTCATTGTCGTCAATTGTATATTCGGCCGGTGATTGTAAATTGAATTACGACTCCTTGTACTTCCTCTAAACGTCAGCCTTAACGATAATTTCACTCATCGCTGCAACAGCGAAGCCTGGCGCTTCATGCACCTACTCCGGGAGGTGACTGCTGTCGCTCGACAAACGTCTTCTACGTAGACCACGGCTTTTAATGACTGCTCCTTTCTGTGTGCTGGCTACGGATGGCCTCCATCGCGTTCTTGGCGGCATCACCTTAGTTCAATAACACCAGTACCACCTCGTCGATGTATCGCGGCGTCACATCGACGAGGTTACGTCGCGTCACATCGACCGCAAACTAACAATTCGCTACGCGTCAGCAGAAAAGTGAAAGGCCAGGAAATAAGAAGATGACTCGTTTCCGGCCCAGAAATTCGGTCGACGGCAGATGGCGTACCGCTAGGTGGCGCGAACAGGCAGTTTGGCAAGCACTCGCGTGGTCTATAAATTTTTGTGGTTGACTGTACATTCAAGGCTACTCGCACTCTGAACCACCTTCAGTCTCAAAGACGCTGCCATTCAGAAACGACACTATAGCGTACAAACACAAAGTAACTGCCTTGAAATATCATGTTAGAACCACTTGCGTTCGTTTGCATGTGATCAAGCAACATCCGAGATATCAACTCACATTCGAAGCTCGCTACCCGTAAGCAAAATGTCTGCGCTCCTTGTGGTATGTTGTCGGGAAAGGTGTGTGCTCACATTATCACTGCGCAAAGCATGAATAGCTCATCAATCTATTTTCAGGCAACAATCAGGGTCAAACTGGAGTGGGACATTCAAATACAGCCAAAATATTTCAATGCATTACGTGTAAAATGTATGAAGTAAACTGATCCGAAACATCGTTAGGAACGCCATATTAACCATTTGTCAGACATCTAGGCGCTATCAAGCATTCCTCTATAAAAAACACGTAATAATGCCTGTTTATTCTGTGTAATCAAATCAAGGTTACCTTGTTGGAGTTTAATTTGCCCTCTTACCATATGTGGGAAGTCTGCGCATTGTTCTGATATACAAGTCTAATACTGTCAAATCTGAAATAAAAGGGCAAGCAAACGAATTTAACAGACTATCGTGAGCTACCTAAAGTAGTGTCCCTGCACCTTATTGTAGAATTGTTGAGCTTTTTCACACTTATTCTTGTTCCCTGTTAAGGAAACTTGTTCACATGGTCCTCTTTTCCAGATATTTGATTATTTCTCGCCATCAGAGGATTTGGCTGTACGTGCATTTTGAACAACAAATCGTGTTCTGCCGAGCTATGCAAACATTTCTGTGACCTATTCTCGTTTACGACATGAGATCACTAAAATGAAGGTTAACGGATGATAAATAAATAAAAATCACCGCCAAAGCACAAGTGCCCCTAGCTAGAGCAGCCAGTACTGCTCCACCACTTGACAAACAGGGCTAGCAGACTCCCCAGTCGGCCAGACCCTGGGCCACTGCAAGCGCCATGAGGCCCAAAACCACCGTGAACGTGTCTGCCAAACAGGCACCATTCGCTACCTCACAAGAGGTGATGGATACAAGTCCCACTCCTCCGGCGTCCGAGATGCCGAAGGAGAGGCGCAGCTCTTTGGAGCGCACTATAACAAGTACTACCCATTACAGGGCCTACTAAGTACTTTGTAACTTAAAGGCCAACTTCGGCGATTTTTCGACCATGTCAAGGTAATGTTGTTTCTATGTTCCTGAGACACTCTTCTTATGAGCCCAATAGCTGGAATGCTAAGGAAATCTGAAAGTAAATTTTAATAGGCAAGAAAAAGTAATATCGAAACCGAAACCAAACCAAGCGCCCTGTCTGCTTATGCCGTACAATTTGGTGAAAACCAGAGTCCCACCAGTGCGGAGTATGAAAACTGTGAAAGTTAGACTGCGAAGTCAGACTGTGAAAGTCAGACTGCCCAAAGAGCACAGGGGAAGGAAGAAAGCTTTTCTGTGCTACATCTGTGGCAAACATCGCCGCTGTTGCGTTGTGGCCGCACAATAAACGCTGTAGCGGTCAAAGTAGCGGTGCCTTCGGCTGCGCCACTTCTGTTGACAGGCCAAACGTGAAATCACAGAGACAGTGTTGCCTATCATTCTGGCAAGCGAGGTGAGCTTTTTGAGGCAATCTTTAAAATTCATTTGCGAACAATCAGTTCATCTATCGAAGCTGTAATTTGGCATAAATGACGAAAATGTGCAAAGAAACGTACCCAGAAAACTTCATTCAGATCCATGAACCTCGAAAAATTGCCGGAGTTGGCCTTTAAGGCAGCATTTTTTGTACACACACCACCACAGAACTTTAAAATTACGTAAATATAACAGTGGAACGTCACATCGTGCACTGATGGAAATAGCTCGACAATATTCAAGAAACACACCAAACTGCTGTGTGTAGAAGAGACACGCCTAAAACCGAAGCACACAAATTTTCTACACCAGTAAGTTATACTTCGAAAGGGTCAGAATGATGCAGTCGCTTCAGCCGGTGGTGTTGCCATTGTTGTACATCCAGGACCTGCTTGTACACATTTACAACTTCAGACATCTGCTGAGGCACTAGCCTTCGGAGCTATTATCTTGAACAAACCGGTCACAATTTGCTCTCTTTGTATACCTCCTCAGCCCAAACTTAGTAAGCAAGAATTACAGCCATTAAGAGTTGAGCTTCCAGAACCATATTGTCACGGGGTCGTGACAATATGGTTCTAAACCTCCACCAGATGTCAGCACCTCCACCAGGTGTCACAGGGTCGTGACGTGGCCGAAGACAGGAGACTTTGCGTTGGAATTTAACTGTTTATTTGGGCGAACCTGTACCCGATAAACGGAAAGTCCGATTTCAGTAGCAGTACTGTGGTGAAATTATATACAAATTCCAAATCCGGAGGAAGGCGGTCTGTCGGTGACGTCAAAAAGTGAGCGGTCCACAAAGGTCGCGAGGACGAGAGGAAGTGAACAGCGAATGAGGGAAATGGAGGCTTGCGTCATCATTTTGACGTCGACTTGGGGACCGTATAGCAAAGTAAAAAGTGTTTGTAACATGTTCAGAAGTGTTTGACTATTATTGCGCGCTATTAAAATGTGTTTACACTAGTTTTCAATTGTTTAATATGGAATTCAATACAATCCAAACGTATTTTTCTGTTATTGTTGTTAACAAGGCTAAATTTAGCGGGACGGTTAGTGGTGGCGCTAGGTACAACTTTGTTTCAAGCAGTTACTGTTTTCAAAACTCCACTACTAAACGGCGGAACTTTCGAAGTCATTGGCTCGGTCGAGCGCAGTCATGGCGGAGGGCAACGGCACCGCTAGCCACCAGCAGCAGCGGCTCATCCGCGTTTCCGACGGTCGGCGCGCGCTGGTGCTCGCCTTCATGACTGAACACCCACAGCTCGCGTGGAAAGCCATTGAGCTGCAGCATGGCGTCACGGTCACCGACCGGTGGCGGCTGTGGCAAGAGCTCAGCCACGCGCTGAACCTTGAAGGCCCTGCGCAGAAAAACGTGGATGAGTGGCAGGCTTGGTGGCGCAGGCAGGTGCACGAGGCCCGCCGTGACGCCGCCGCCATCAAAGAGGCACAAACGTGAGTGACCGTCGAATGTGCGGGCGATTTGTTCTTTGACATTGGTGTATATTTCCAGGGGCACTGGAGGGGGTCGTCTGCCAGGCTTCCGTGGTCGCTTGTTGCAGCTAACCGGGTTGGCACGCTTCAGTGGCGTCTTCGCATGCCTCGAATATCAACATGTAAGCACTCTGCGGCCGCAGTATCATGGGTTCCTGAGTGGTGCCAAGAGAGAGTTTGCCCATTTTGTAAGGGGTGCCATTAGGGGAACCTTGTTGAACAGTAAGATAGTGCAGGAAAAGAATTCAAAAGCAGGTAGGTTTGTCAACTGAAATCTCACTTTGCAGCCCTTGCAGTAAAAGGCGTATTTATTTATCATAACAGACATGCAATGCCTGCGGGCAAGTGCATGCACTAAAATGGTAATACGTGATATCAATGACCACTGAATAGCTGCAGAACATTTCCGCAGATGTTTAGTACGTAAGGTTGTAAAATAGCCAGAGTAACGAATACCCTTTTTCTGAAAGATTATGCCCACGACACTTTCCAGCAGGCGGATGTTCCCGCTCCTGCAGTGGAGGTGGAGGTGGAAGCCACTGAAGCAGCTGCAGGTGACAGTGACACAGTGACACGTAAGCATCTGAGAACTTAGTGTTTTATTGATTATAGGACATATGTGCCCCCAGTTCATGAACTTTTATTCTTTACTCCACAGAAGGCCCCACAAGTTACCCTGAAAGTGTGCCCGCTGCACCGGGTAAGTTATTGATCATCAAATTGTTTTGAGAAAATAACCTCTCGTATGTTATTCGAATTGCCCAATTATCCACAACATGGCCATAGACTTAAAGCCTACCACAGCATGCGGTGACAAAAATGCTGCATGTTTTTAGTGTCTCAGCCTCCTGTGCGGCCTCGCCGTCGACAGAGGCCACGGCGCACCGACACCTTGTTGCGGGTGTCTTCGCAGTGCGACCAGAGTCTCGAGCTGACTGAGCAGTTGCTTGATGTGAGTAGACCGTTTGTTTAAATTTTACGTAAAGGGTGTGAACATTTTCGATGCTCTGTTATGATGACTGAAACCAACTTGGGCTGTAAATAAGAAACACGCATTGTATTGAGGGCACGGTATCTGACATATGCAATGATAAACTGCCGGGCAAAAGGTTGGTTAGCCCTGAAAAGGGCTGTTTGATGGTAAGAGATGCATTTGAGGAGATGAATGAAGAGTAGTTCCAGCAATTCTTTGTTAATCTAAACGAAGAGGGCATAGCTTGTACACTAAGCTTCACACCTTCAAAGGGTGCCACCAGGCCAATGAATTTTCAACTGAGGGGAAATTGTTGTGCACGTTGCGATTCTCCGCAGCAGCAGCTTCGAGCCACGAGATGGTCTAGAGTTCTTCAGCAGCTCATGCAAACATTTCCACCATGATGATTCACTGCAGGCGGTGCGGGGGATCAAAAGGTCAGCCATTCACATCACTTCTCTAGCGCGGCGTATGGCAGCAGCACAGGAGCGGACGGCCGCAGCAAAGGAGCGGGCGGCCGTAGCACAGGAGCAGACGGGCAGCGTTGCAGGAGAGCATCCTGCAGGCGGTCCAATCCTTGGACCGAGCCATGGCTGAGGGCTCTCTGCGGGAAAGAGATACATAGTTATTTTAAGTTTTACATCAAGTTTTTAATGTTTTAAATGTTTATCATGCATTATTGGTTTGTTAGTTTTTATATGTTTAGGTGTTTCAGTCAATGTTTTATTTTAGACGTTGTTTTTGCATTTAATACATATTACTAGCTTTAAGTTAGCATTTACTTTGTACAAGGAGTACAGCATTTTTTTCTTCACATGTCTTTCATCTATTTTGATGTTCGATATATGCGTTTCTCAATTTATGTTCGACCTACTCGTGAGGCAGCGTCTCCCCCTCCCGCCACCATCTTAAAGGTGTCTAGTCATCCGCACGAAGACCAAGAGCGTATAGTTGACATTTTTTGTGAATGTTTTTAGCACTGTGATAGTTGTGTTGCCTCACTGTTTTCTAGCTCACTGCGCTTTTTATGCAGCATTACCACATAGTGTTGGACTGTGATATCTTTTAGCCTCTTACTGTTTCGCAGCTCGCTGCATTCTTTATGAAGCATGTTTACCTGCCGAAAATTGCTTACACTGTGATATTGTTATTTCTGCACAATGAGGCTTAGGTACAACTACAACCAAGTCTTTTTTGAGATCACTAAACTAGCAAGTGGGTATGTCGCACAGTTTCACTAATGAAAATGGTCATCATCACAGCAACATGCCAGCGACTGTTTTCATCTAGCTTTCATTGTAAATTACTCATTGCAGGAATTAATTTTGATCGTGGTATGCTTTGGGAGCAGCGAGATTGCTGAGCCAAATATTTATGCAGTATGTCATCAAAACAACCCACATGTTATCTGCTGCTTTGATTTACGTATTTTCTAGCATTGCAGTATAACTGTAGTCGAGAATTCCAATCAAATGAAATATTATTTAAATATTTATACAATGTTGAGGACAATGAACAAAAAGCCGGCACGGAATTGTGCTCGGCAAGCCTAGCGTGTACAATTGAATGCTTGCAGTCAATGACTATGAGAAGAGACGGACTTATGTATCATGCGTTCTTGCAACATGTTTCTAATGTAACTGCAATTTTTATGTGTTTTCTTGAAAGAAGTTGTGTGACATTGCTGCATTGTTCCCACAATCTTTTGATGGCAACAGTCAGCACAGGGTGCCCCTCATATGCGCTTGCTCCAATCTAGTCTGTTGTGACTGTGATCACTGATATAGAAAAGGGTGTTTCCGTTGCCTATTTCATGTGACATTTAAAGAAAATGCAACATTTTCCCATTGCCACCATGAATCATGTTGAAGCACGAGCAAGTACTTTGTGTTGTGGCAAACACGGCCCTGTCTTGCCTGGGTGCACTGGAATTAGTATGAATAAATTATATGTGTGATATGACAGCTTACCGTGTTCCTCTGCACTTCAAAAAAGGCCCACGACAGCGCTGCGCTGCTGCTGTCCTCTGAGCAGCACGTTGCGCGGTGTGAGCACATGGCTCTCTCCTGGCTCCCCATCGTCATCCTCTGCTGGTTGCATGTCCCCAACATACTCATCCAAGGTCCAGTCCCCCGCGTCCAATGCAATGTTGTGGAGAGCAGCGCAAGCATAAATAATTCGCCCTGCTCGATCGGGGTTGTAGAGCATCGTTCGAAAGTGCTGCAAGCAGCGGAACTTGCTCTTCAACACTCCGATACATCTTTCCACAACATTCCGCATGGATGAGTGCTCCTTGTTCAATCGGCCTTCGGAGGTGTTGCCGGGGTGACTGCCAGGGACTGCAACGAGGAGCCATGGCTCGAGGGAATACCCTGCGTCTCCTGCAATAGAAAAATGGCGGCTGAGTGCTCTCCCCAGTTAGTTCACATTATTACTTACCAAGCAGATATTCGACAGGCTGCAGCTGTGCAGCTAGGCGTGAACGCAAAGGGTTGTGTTCCCAAACCCAGGAGTCGTGGCACGAACCTGGGAATCGTGGGTCCACGACAAGGATGCGCAGCTGCGCGTTGCACACCTGCAATGAGCGATACAAAATAGTACTGCATCTATGCTCCAAACAAACCCCTTCTTTCTACACATAAGCCGGAAACAATGCATACTAGTACAGTCATTGGTAGAGGCAGTTTCACCTAGAGGAGAACACAGGGACAGGGTGAAGCAACTGAGGAGGGAAGGGGGCAATGACCATTCCCCTGTACACATGGCTAGGACTTCCACTGAATGATCGATAAATGAAAACCTACGCCATGCTATTGGGAAAGAACACTCGTAAATACCACAGCTAGCCCATGCAATTGTAGTTATAAGTACTTTCGTGTCTGAAATACTTCCCTATTGTGTATATAATTCTCCTACGACTACAGCCCATATTCTGATTACCTTCAAAATGCTCAACTCCATTGCGCATGCATGCCAGAACGAACACACAAAATACGACAACTGGCTCCCTTACACAAACACTTGCCACTTATGATAACCGAGGCCATGCAAGCCCCCAACTATCACACACCCATTTCTCCGCATGTTCTTTCTTATTCTTTGAATTGGTGCTTTTCCCAGCTCCGTCGTCAAAACTGAACAACTACTCCAATGGGCGAGTAAGAAAGGATCCTAACGGTACTTACGATCATGACGTTCAGGCATAATAGCCCTTTCTGGACATGAAACTCGACGTGTCGGCCAGGCTGTATTCCTCTGGCTTGTGAATGGTGACAAACGTGCCGTCGACACACGCCAGCACGCCTGGGATGCAACCACGTCGTGCAAACTCCGCCTTAGCCTCATCCTCGGCAACTGTAGCCAGTGGTCCACCACCATTTTTCTAGCAGCCATGGTAATGATCGCCTCCGTAACCTCGTGGATGGTGTTGCTCACTGCCGGCTGAGACATGCCGATGTGTTCCCCGCGACCAATGCTCAGCTGGAAGCTACCGGTGGCCAAAAATCGCAGCGCGCACAACACCTTTCTCTCTGTGGAAAGACCACTGGCTCGCTGGCATCCGATGATAGGGTCAAGTTCGTCGCACAAGCTACGCACTGTTCGTTTGGACAGACGAAAACATTGGCGGAACTCTTCTTCGCTGAACTCTTCAAATGCACCTTTTACCTCGCGTCGTCGCCTCTGCTCGGTTAAAGCTACCGCACAGGCAAGACGAAGTACCATGTCAGTGGGAAACGCCATGTTGTCTAAGTGCTCCGATGCCGAAAAGTCGCGAATCCTTTTCATTTCATTCCAATCCAGGCCACCTTGCAGCCATTTCAATCCATCCGGTTGCTTTCGGACGGTCTTTCCGACCGTTCCTTCGCCTTTTTCCGAAAACCGGAGAAAAACAGTCACGTGACACCCCAGCCCACGTCACTCAAAACGTCACAACATTCATCACAGCTTGTATGGGCCAATCGCGTGCGACTCAATGGAACGGACCACCTTTGTTCGGATTTGGAACTTGTATATAATTGCACCGCTGATAGAGGCGAACGGAGCGTCGGCCATCGATCAACAACTCAGAAGTGGCGAAGCGCGTCGGCATTTATACTCTTGCCGTCAAATGTTCTAGCGTTATCGCGAGCGGTGGCGTAGGTTCGAGAATAATGTGTACAGATCGCAGAGTAGGCGTGTTCTTATCGGAATGATCTACTGCAGTCCGGAAGCTTCTCGAAAACTGCAGGTGTGGTTTGCGCTGAGAATTGTGTAGTGTTTTGGGACGATAACAAAACTTGGGAAATGGAATGTGGCAATATATTCCCCTTGGAGACTTCGATGCACATAGCAGCCTGTGGGGCGACTCTCGCTGCGATGCGCGAGGTCGTTAGATTGAACTCTTCATTTTTTCCTCTGGTGCGTGTCTCCTTAATAGGTAAGCGGCAACACATTATAGCCTCGCTAACAATACCTACTCGTCAATCGACCTAAAAACTCATTGTATCTCCATCGCTTCTTCCCCTACTCTACTGAAAAGCCATCAATATTCCTTTCGCAACTGACCATTATCCTGTAGGTATGAGCTCACCAGTACCCAATGAATGGCCTCCACAGGTTCCCCAATGGCTTATAGAAAAATCCGATTACGACTTGTTTTGCAATGTTGCTAGTTTACGTTTGGCTCATATATGCGATTTTTGTTTAGATGCAGCTGTAAATTCTGCTTTTCTTATTGAGCAGCAGCTAAGTGCATTCCGAAAATATCTGGACTGGCCAGAAAACGACGTGTCCCCTGGTATAACAGTGAGTGCCGCAATGCGCGCAAACAACAAAACAAAGCTTGGAGGCTGATTCGAGATTCGCCGACTACCGAGATTCTTGGCAATTTTAAAAAGATCAAGTTGCTAGACAGGAGAACTCGTTGACAGGCCAGAAGGGAAAGCTGGTAGAAGTTTTCATCTGAAATGGACTCGTATGTTCATGAGGCAAGGGATTGGAGTATGCTTCCCTACTGAAACGTTCCGTATGCGATGTCCAATAATTCCGTATGTGTCCGTAAGAATCGTACGGAAATATATGGAAAATTAGTGGGAAACATATGCATTCTTTATGGGAACATATGGAATTATTGGACTCGCATGCGGAACGTTTCACTTGGGTTAGCAGGGCAGTAGGACGAGAGGCGCATCCACTTCCTTTAGTAAACACACAGGAAAACGGTACAGAAGGCGAAGCAAACTTCCTTGGCGCACACTTTAAACAGGTCTCCACCTCATTCCATTACAGTGCAGCATTCCAACAATTCAAGGCAAGGATGGAAAAACGGAAAATAGGACGCAAATTCACAAACACTGTAACATGCAATCAACCTTTCGTCTTAGCTGAGTTACAAGCATCGTTAAACTGCTGTAACAAAACCGCCCCAGGCTCCGACCGTATATTATACAAAATGCTCAAACGTCTACCTCCGGAAACCCAAAATGCTCTCCTTTTTGTATAATACCGTTTAGTGTTCCTGTGAGATCTCTTCCGCATGGAAAGAAGCAGTCATTCAGATTCTTATACAGGGCAAGATATCCTCTTCAGAATCAAGCTACAGACTCATAGCGTTGACGCGTTGCGTTTGCAAGGTCCTTGAGCAATAGTTAACAGACGACAGATGCATATTCTTGAAACAAATAGCCTGCTTGACCGATGCCAGTGTGGGTTTCGAGAGGCTAAGTCCACAACTGATCTCCTTGTACGTAATCAGGCACAAATTCGTGATGCTTTAAATAATAAACAATTCTTTCTGTCTGTGTCCCTCAGTAGGGAGACAGCCAATGGCACTACGTGGCGCTTTGGCTTACTCAGAGACTTCTCACATTTAGGTGTTGTGGGGGTGCTGACACCCCTTGTGAAGTTGCTTGCGCCACGTGGTGCTTGTGTCTCGCACAGAAGCCGTATTTTGGGGACACAACTATTAAGCGGTAGGTGGCGTTGTGTTCGTGGGCGTTGATCAGCACTATCATCATCATGGTTAGATCGGTATGATCACCGGAGGTGACCCCTTGGCGGCAAGCCTCAGTGGCGGCACAAAATAATTCAGCGAGCCTCTTTCTCTGGTGGCGTTTGGCGCGAACGGTTGTCTCTCGCGGTGTGTCCCCGATGCACGGCACCAATGGCAGTCTTCCGGAGGCCACTGTGGTGAGTCAGACGCTGGCGACGCCGCCTTGCATTTGTTATGTTGTTGAGTGCTGTATAAATATGTGTAAGGTTGTTTAGCGTCTGCATCAGAGTTGGTGTTATAATAATCTGGCTGACGATACGGTCGACAAAAAGTAGTTAAATAAGTATGTACTGTTTGGTTTGTTCCGACCGTGTCTACTATGTCCGTTCACTCGAACAGCGTGGTGGCGATTGCCACCTTCAGACCCCACAGTGTGTGGGATAGAATGTTCACAATATTCGAAAGTTACCTGCCCAACCGGACATGTTGTGTCCGAGTTCGAACTGTTTTAGCTCGAATATTTGTCAAAGAAACAGGAGCTGTACTTGAAGAAGGTGTACTTGAGTTGCACACTTTTCATAGACAAAATGAATTCCTTGCGTTTTGTTTCTCCCACGCAATATTTTTACTGGACATAAGTCAATAACGTGATGGTTGGTTTCAAATCATGCAAACTTCCAATATGTGACCGTCAGGTTCAACTAGGTTTCAAAAAGGTATTTCATCCGCAGGTAAGAATGGTTTTAAACTCAATGCACGAAAGAGCACTTGCGTCCTGTTCTGCCGAAAAAGGGGCCTCCTTTGCGACCCCGACAAAACCTGCATGGTCTACGTCTCTCTATGAAGACTGAGCACAATTGTCTGGGCCTAATATTCCACGCAAGACTAATATCCGTTTCATACATCAAGTATTTCTAAGACAGGTGCTTAAAAACCATGAATATTTGGAAAATGTTGGCCCGCACTACGTGACGTTGTGACAGGAAATGTCCTATGAATGTATACAAAAGCCTCGTACGCACACACCTAGATTACGTTTCTGTATTCTATCAGTCTGTGGCACCATTAGCTTTATTGATTCTTGACCCTGTCTCCCACCATCTAGGCATTCGCCTCTCTACGCGTGCTTTTCCAACTACCCCCACAGAGAGTCCCTAAGTAGAATAAAATGAATGGTCACTCCGTCTGCAGAATTGTTACATGTTGTATACATACTATCTCAAGGTTAACGTAGACGGGGAACATCTAGAGATGTGCCGCGCCGCGCCGCGCCGCCGCCGGTTTTCGCTCAAGCCGTTCGCGCCATCGCTGAAGTTTCGAGAGAGATCCCGCCACCGCCGCCACCACACAATATTTTGCGGCGCGCCACTGTTTGTCTTATTTTAAAGACGACAGTCTTTTTGGGGTACATTGACGCAAAAACTTTGTCTGTCTGTCTGTCTGTCTGTACCTTTATCTGTTTGTCCGCCATAGCGATACCCCAAACGGCACCAAGCAATATCCCAAACGGCCAACCTCATCTGCAGCGCTTAGCAATAGTGCTAAGTGTTAGCGTTCATACTTTTGCGATTGTCAATAAAAAGCAATTATTGCGCATGTCTGAGGCACCATAACAACACGTCAATATTTTGTATGTGTGTCGTTTACTAGAGAAGGCACGCCCCGCCACGGTGGTCTAGTGGCTAAGGTACTCGGCTGCTGACCCACAGGTTGCGGGTTCGAATCCCGGCTGCATCGGCTGCATTTCCGATGGAGGCGGAAATGTTGTAGGCCCGTGTGCTCAGATTTGCGTGCACGTTAAACAACCCCAGGTAGTCTAAATTTCCGGAGCCCTCCGCTATGGCGTCTCTCATAATCGTATGGTGGCTTTGGGACGTTAAACCTCACAAATCAATCAACTGGAGAAGACACAGATGAGTAATTCTAAGGACCGTAGCGTTTATCACGCTACGCTGTCAGCACAACACGATCTTCGAAAAGGAATGTGTTTTTAACGCTTTGCTAAGACGACACGGTGGTGGCACCTGCCCGTCGTTTTGCTTTCTACACCTTATCGTTTTCGAGACAGGCGCATATCTTTCTCCGTGAGCGCGCATGCCTTCCTTCGTTTTCGAAGATAACTGCCAGATAGAACTCGTGCCTAACGTGCCTCTATGCGCTCGTTCGCCTTTGCTTCTCGGATCGAGACTCTCTAACTCAGCGCTTCTATAGTACATTTCACCGATTTTCTCGCACATAACATCAAAAAAACGTTTTGTTCACTCTCCACACGCAAGACTATCGTGTATTGTCTTTCTACGGCATTTGCGGTGAAACATGCAGATACGGGGCCCATTTTTTCCCCGAGTGCAGAATATGACTATAAAATACATCACTCGACTTGCTTTTCTGCAGCTTTAAAATTTCTGAGAAGGGCATTTGAGGGGTCTTGTCTGCTCTCTTGTTTCCGAGTTTGCAGGCGCTGTCTAAGTAGGGCCCTAAAACAGTTTCGAAACATGCACAGTCTAGCATGTAATTCCCTTTTGGCGTTTATTGTTCTTTTAGCGCGCTTCGTGATGGCAGAACAGTGATTCAGGTAACATATCTGGGCACATACTCTAGAAGGGCCATGTACGAGAAATATAGTTGTACATTTTTCTCTACCCTGCTTTGCCACGCATTCGCCACCGGCCGTTCTCGTTCTTACTCCCGTCTTGCAGGATTTTCATGCGTGTCGAATTCGTGACTTCTTTATATTTGTGAGTTTTCAATTGTGCAAGTGAAAATGAGAGGAGTGTAGCCGATAAGTTCGAAATCCTGATAGGCTCGACGCTTAGCGCACACATCGAACACATGGTATAAAGACATAAATGTCGTAGTCCCCGTATGATTTATAGTAAGATATAGTGCAGTACAATAGCAAACAAAACCAAAAGAAAAGCCTCCGAATTATTTTGTTTTACCAAAGAATGAATTCCTCAATGTGAAGACAACGCAGCTCTCCATAACGAGAGCCAGCCCACTTTGATGGTTTTTCTATACTTTTATTACGAGAAAAACTACAGGGTGTTTCAAGAAATGTGTCCTATATTGCTTGAAAATCACAGAAAGGAGGGACCTGCGGGCTACCTGCAGTGTTCCCTTTACTTTGCCAGAAGGCATATTCAGATGTTTACAAACAATATGTACGGTAGTAATTACAGAAATTATGGCAACTAACCGTTTAGCCAGTAGAAATAGCCGAATAAATCTGGTGGGCGAATTAAAGTACTTCCTACAAATAGTCCAAAGCCGCTTTGAAGTTTTGGAAAAGCTACCACTGGTGATCACTGCGGAGGGATGAGTTACAGCCAATTCAGGTAGCGAAACCAAAAGCATCACACAAAACAGTGCATCTGCCATTCACTTTGACAACGCCATCAATAACGACACTGTTTCTCTCGCATTAGGGGAGAATGAAAAGCGAGCGTCCATAAGCGGCCACGAAGCGAAGTGCCTATTGATAGTTGATAACGGCGAGAGAAACAATGCCGTCATTAAGGGCGTTGTCAAAGTGAATGATAGATGCGCTGTTTGGCGCTTCGGTTTTGGTTTCACCAGTTAAATGGGCCAGAATTCTCAATTCAGGGGTGATTACAGTGGCCATAGCACCTGGTTCCCGAATGACTCAGTGGAAGCGAGAAGCCTAGAAAACTCCCCCAATTTCTTTTTTGCGCGTCTCACCTTGCCGTGTGTTGGGTCTATGAACCAACAGCAAATAAGCCTTCCTCAAAGTACTCATCTGTGCATTCGAAGCTAATAAAAAGGAACACTTTGCTTTCTATCTTGTCAAATGCCATCAGTAAGTCGTGCTAAGAAGTGGTGCATGAAAGCCTTCAGAAACAAGTTGCATGTTTGGAAGCAGCAGGCTACTTTAAGCATGTTATTCTCTCACTGGCTGAAGGCGTGCATTGAAGGAGGAAGTCTGTCTCCTGTCTCATTGAAGAGCAGAGAGCGGAAATTCAGAGAACCGCCAAATAAAAACGAGTGAAAGAAAAGGTGTCTGTAATCTACAACCTTCACAAATTGTCGCACAATACAAAGAAGGTCGGACGGCAGACTGGAGTAAAGGTTGTGTTTTCAGCACCTAAGAAGCTTTTAAGCTCGTGTAAGCTGAGCTGTCCGACAAGAAAGCGGAAACCTGTTTGCTCTATCAGACACAAGTATGCCTACGTTTTCTGTACAAGAGGCGTAGTGTACAGAATTCATATTTCATGTGGGAGGTGTTACATAGGCCAGACCGGCAGATGCCTCAGCCTTCGCCTGCATGAGCATAGGAACAAAATCGGGAACACTGCCATTGACGGACACATTGCTGCCCATTGTAAGAAGTGTGACGCAAAGCCACAGTGTGTTCCACTGTTCAGTCAGACAGTTATTCTTTATAGGGACCGGGAAAAACGACTAGAGAAATCGTAGAGGTGGCAGAGATAGCGAGGGCAGGTAACAGGTGTGTTAATACCCCGCCTATCCTGTTATCTGTTAAAGAGCATGAACGTTTGTTATCGACACGTGTCCTTTTTTGGTCGTTCTGGTGTCTGCTTTTTCATGTTTTTTTGTAATTTTTGTGGTCTCGATTGGTGTATATATGCTCAGATTCTGCAATAAAAACTTCAGTTGATAGTGAGCGCTTGTTCTGACCTCTTTGTGTCCCGTGTTTTGTGCGCCCTGTTTTATGAAGAACTATGAATAACGAACACGCCCGAACCTTCTCCCTTTCCAAGTTTCCTCTTCACTGCTTTGACACGTCCTCCATTCTTCTGAGCATGTACAATTCTCTCCATGTTTAAAGAACCCCAGGTGGTCGAAATTCCCGGAGCCCTCAACTAGGGCGTCTCTCATAATCAGATGGTGGTTTTGGGACGTTAAACACCACAAGTCAATCAATTCTCTCCATGTTACGCCTTCTTACATTGGATACCCTACGCTTATAATCAACTTCGAAAGCTCTTCCTACTCTATTTTGTCTGTTGTACTTGACGCTTTCTTGCTTTGACGCTTCTTACTTAGGCTTTTTTTTTCTGCGACAGCTTGCTTGTGGCCTGTCTACCTACCGTAGGTCGAAACTTTCACTGCACAATCCATAATGATACTCGTCAGATTATCATTCGTTGCGTCAATGCCAAGGCTGGTTTCCTTGATAAGAGCCGATTACCTGTTCTAAAGCAAGACTCTGAATTTCTTTACTTTCTTTTCAATGATAGCTCACTGATTGGCTTCTTGTGTATCAGTTTCTGTCGTTGCTTCTTTAGGTTTGGGCTAATTCAAGCCCGTACTTTTCTATCGTCACAACATAGTACCTTGCCAAACACTTTCATATCCTGCACGATGCCTGGGTGTGCACTCAGTATAAAACCTATTTCGTTCTCACTTTTGCCATTAACTCTGCCAACAATTTTAAAATGGCACAATATTTCGTAAAAGTCCAACATCTTAGAAAACATTTTAACGCTGACACACATTACGCACCTATAGTTAAAAGCATGTGGACTGACAGCGCATAAGATTTTGGCCAAAGTCGAATAATGGTTAGTTATTTGGTAATCTGTCCACAGACATGATATTGCTGTCGTGGATTGTTTTACAGCGCAACAGGATAGACAGAGACAGCGCTGTGTTCCTTCTTTTACCGTCTCTAGCCCGTTGCGCTGTAATGTATTTTATGATTAACATCCACCGAGTTGCCCAACTCACGATTCTGCTTCAGCATGATAAATTTTTGTGAGAGACTTAAAAAAGCAATAAGGTTCATATTTGATCGCTATGACAAGCGTTTCTTTACACTTCAAATGCGCATGTTTTATTTCTGCAGCTCTCTCAAACATCGGTGCACATACAATCGTGTCCTCCTGCTGCGTAAATAGGATGATTTACACTGGTTCTAGTGTTGTATCACCCATATCCTTTGTTGCATCTGCTACACACCTTACCCGGTGATTCGAATCTACAAATATTTTGCCCAATAAATTAATTAAAAATTGTTTTCCTTTTCTCTTTTTTAATGTTTGATTCTCTGCGGAACGCGAATTTTAGGAATTGGCTGGATGGGTACAGACGTAGACTCAGTTCTGAGCAATTAAAAAGAAAGGGTTTCATGAACACTTAACCTGCTGACTTGTATTTCTGAACGTTCTGAACATTTATTTACCCCTGCTATGTTTCGAAAACTGAAAGGGCAGTGTTTGTAAATAAATAACATTAGAACATGCTGCTGTTACTTCAACTGCTTCTTCCTTTTAGAGTAACAGATTTTTTTTTTCAAAAATCAATGACCAAGTTGCTATTTCCACCAACTCTTGAATGGTAATCCTTCCCCTCCATCCCCCCTTACACGTGCCACACCGCCGCCGATCCTATAGAACCCGCGCCGTTGACACGCCACCGTCGAAGATGGCAACACCGGAGCAGACACGCCAGCAATTTTGGTTCCGGGGCACAGGTCTAGTAACATCTCACTCACTCCCCAATTAATAATAATCTGTCCAATTCTACCTTGTTCAATAACCGTCTTTCACTGAGACAGCCCTACACACTCCATGTCAGGAGGCTCGCTGAGGAAACAACTGAGCCATTTGTAGAACACCGTTCGATGGCTCCAGTAGTATATCCGCCACCGCATAAGTGGCCCGTTATAAACTGCGATCTATATTTTGTGGAAGTCACTAAACACGCACCTTATGCACATATACGCACGCACTTCCTCGAACTCCAACACAAGTGTAATTGCCCAGAATGTGTAACAGATTCTTCAAAGTTTCACACTGTTGTTTCCCGTGCAGCTCTTGGTCCATCTTTTTCTAATTCCAGTATTCTGCACTTCTAAACAAGCATCGTCACCGCAGAAGCTCATACACTATCTGTAGCCATCCTGCATATTCAGAACTTTCAACTGCAACGTACGGTAATGTACACAGATTCGCTGAACGTAGTAAGAGCTTTGAAACTCTGATAAAACATAAGAGTCCTGTACTTGGGTCAATGCACAATATACACTCTCAAACCAGATTTTGTAGTGTGCTGGGTGCCAGGGCACCGCGAAGTCAATGTAAACGTGTTGGCAGATCAGCTAGGCGCATCTGCTCAACACAAAGCTGCCACCTAAGCATCCATAGCTGTCTCGGTACTTGATCTGAAACCTTTTCCACGACGGGAGGTCAGGGCTGGCTGTCAGCGCCTATGGGATAGGCAAACGCAAAACAAAATACATGCAATCAAACTGAGACTAGCGAATTGGCCAACAGTATCTAGTTCACGTCACACACAAGTAACACTTACCACACTAAATTATGACAAACATGTCGACACATTCATACATACTGCCTGGTGGCAATGCACCATTGTGTGAGAGATGTGGAGAACCACTCACGCTTCTTGACATCCACGTCGGGCGCAGTGATTTTTATGCTCTAAGGAAAAAAGCATTTTTTCTTGCCTTACTGACAACAAATACCATTCCACTCATCAATTTTCATCGGTAAAAAAACTATTTTCACACATAAATCATTGCTGGCATTTTAAACAGACTTGCGTATTTTTCATGTCATATACCACGAAGTTCCATAGAACAACCTCTGAAGAGAGGTCACTGCTGTGGTGGCTACATCTCCATCATTTTTTGAGTATCGCGACGTTGCGCCATTCACTCTCACTGCACATATTTCACGTCAATGTCATAATTTTAATACTTCTACGCCCCACCTTGGGGCTCTAGTGGCTAAGGTACTCGTCTGCTGACCCGCACATCGCGGGATCAAATCCCGGCTGTGGCGGCTGCATTTCCGATGGAGGCGGAATTGTTGTAGGCCCGTGTGCTCAAATTTGAGTGCACGTTAAAGAAGTTCAGGTGGTCAAAATTTCTGGAGCCCTCCACTACGGCGTCTCTCATAATCATATGGTGGTTTTGGGATGTTAAACACCACATATCAATTAATCCTAATACTTCTACGTTTTACCTGCGTTAGCGCGAGGAATTTTAAGGGTCTTATACAGTCACCTAACATAATCATTGTTTGCATCATTTGTCTCACCACGTGGCCCGCTTTGACCATCAAATGGCGCTTGTGCCGTAAAACACCACACATCATCATCGTCATCATCATAATAAGCAGCAGCAGCACTTCGTAGCCGTGGTCGTCGGTGTTGCGGCGTTCAACGTTTCTGTGAGACAGAGCACGTCTGCTTTGGTTAGCACGGAATCACGTTCAATGTTTTTGGCGTGTGCGTTGAAAGACAGGCTGTTCAGCAGGGCAATGGTAATGGTAACCGGTAGCGTGCATGGTAGTGGTTACCGGTATCAAGCGATGGCAGAGTTAGTCAGGTACACTCTTGAAAAAAAAGGTCAGCATATTCACCAAGGGAATTTTAACAATTAACTTGTAACAAAAAGCACTGGCCTCTTAGTAAGTGAAGATAGCAATATGCACGTAAAGCAAGTTTACTTTCTGATTTGATTTGATTGATTTGTGGGGTTTAACGTCCCAAAACCACCATATGTATATGCGAGACGTTGAAGTGGAGGGCTCAAGAAATTTCGACCACCTGGGGTTCTTTAACATGCACGAAATCTGAGTACTTGGGCCTACAACTATTCCGCCTCCATCCAAAATGCAGCCGCCACAGCCAGGATTTGATCCCGCGACCTGCGGGTCAGCATCTCAGTACCTTAGCCACTTGACCACAATGGCGGGGCAAGTTTACTTTCTAGTTATCTATTTATTACAGCTGACTCGAGCGGTTAATCTATTAGTACTAGGTTGTTAAAACTGCACACTCTGCTTGTAACTCAAGTGGTCTACAAATCGTGAAATACCGGAGTACGCCTATATTGTTATGCGCGCGTTTCATCTGCTATATCAAGATAATTTCAATACAAAATTATAGAATTAAAACTGCAGCAGCATCGCGCACGTACTATCGTGAGCAATACGAGCTCGAAAACGCAAGCGCGAGGTAAATAGCCTCAGAACCGAGATAACGAGATACGTGGTTGGCGCTGTCGAAACTGGAGGGAAATTAGAGGCGCTGTTCCACTGTTTGTTGACGATCTCCCTTCGCTTGCGCTGTGGGTAAACGGCAGATAAGTCTGCCACTGTCGATAACACGAAGAAAAAGGAAAGAAAAACAAAGAGAATTTCCCGCCGCGGTTCTCTAGTGGCTAAGATACTCAGCTGCTAACCCGCAGGTTGCGGGATTGAGTCCCGGCGGCTGCGACCGAATTGCAAAAATGTTGTAGGTCTGTGCGCTCATATTTGCGTGCACGCTAAAGAACCCCACGTGGCCGAAATTTCCGGAACCCTCTACTACGGCGTCTCCCTTATACATATGGTGGTTCGGAGACATTAAACCACACATATCAATCAACGAAAACAAAGCGAGTGAAAGACGGGTATCAAAATGCACAGCCAACAACTTCTACATATAATACAGGTATGGCATCACGACAACCTACATCATAGCCGATACCTCAGCACCTGCACAGCCTGGTGTTTCATTTGGTAAGTCTGTGCAACGCCTCTTCTATTTGATCATTGACAGCCAGATCAATCCAATTTAGCTGTTCACCACCTTCTCCTCTACCAATTTTCTATCATCTCCTATCGCCTAACCTTCAGGTGTGCTTTGCGGTTATGGAGAAGAGTAACCCCTAATTCAGTGCCTCATGACGAAAATGATATTGCCACGGGCATGGAACTAGTTTGAGCCATGCCAATGCGTGGATGTGCATGTGTTACAACAAAGACTGGTAGTTGTGCTCGTGGTCTGTGTGCCCGGTTCAACTTGACGTCCAGTTCTGCTGCTCCCGTGAACAGACGTTGTGTTCTCCCCATAATCACGTGACATTTTCTGGTGGAGTTGCTGGGTAGCATTGTATGCACTACAATCAGCAGGAAGATCCCGGCACTAGTAATTTCTTAGAAGAACCAGCTGACCTGCGGCATAGCCAGCGACAACTAGGCCTACTACCTCAATGGGACCCCTTCAACAACTCCACATAACCATGGCCAGTGCGGGACATAAACTCAAAAGACATCGACATTGCCTTCTCCATGGATGTTCAGCCCCAAAGCCGTTCCGTGGTGACCCTTACAAGGACGTCAACGACTCGCTTGATGACTATAACCGTTGATCCAGCGTCAACAAATGAAACTAGCACCGAAAGCTTCAGTATGTCTAAATTACTTCGAGGACTCTGCGCGCACCTGGTTCAAAAACAATGAAGCCGTAATGACAACCTGAGCAGAGTATTGCAACCAGTTGCGTAGTACCTTCCGAAGCTCTGACAGAATAGAGCAATTGGAACGGCTCCTTGATTTCCTAAACCACCGCCTGAACTAGAGGGTCGCTATGTTTGTTGAGGACATTTCGCGGCTGTTACGGCGAGCTCACTTCTCAATGACGGAAGAGAAGAAGGTGCGCTTACTGATGCGGGCAGTAAAAGAGCAGTTGTTCGCTGGAAGAGTACGCATGGCGTCCAATGAATTTTTTTCAAGAAGCCACGACGATAGAGAGAATGCTAAGTGAGCGTTCGTCTTAGTATGAGCGTCCTGGCAGTCTTTCATCAGTGTCATTGGGCTTGGCAACATCTGATTCTACGACTAAAACCTGACGGAGGTCGTGCGCAGTATCGTGCGCGAGGAGCTACATAAGCTGCACGTGGCTCTACTCAGCCTCATGTTGCTGCTCTAACTGATGATGTCCGCGAAGGGGCCCGGCAGCAGGTGCGAGCCATGGTGACTCTGCGTTCAGCCGAGGTCAACCCATGATGGCCCCGCGAAGAGCCGAAGCTCCACTATTACCGTACACAGAAGTCTTACGTACTCCTGCACAGGCTGTTAGTTCTCCGTTTCGTCCCTGCAGATGGCACCGTCGTTATACTCAAGACCACAGCAGTATAACGACCCACCACTTATACGGAAACCCAGTGTAAGGCGTGCTCCCAACAACCAGTCTCTCTGTTATCACTGCGGTGAACCAGGTCACATCTACCGTGAGTGTGCATGCTGGCACATGGGTCTTCGAGGCTTTCGCGCAGATGCTCGTCGATCCAGAAATGGTCAGCGGCCCCGTGCTGTTGCCGAGTACTTGGCAAGCCAGTAGTTCCCAACCTTTCCGCGTCGCCAATCCTGCTTACCGTCTCCACGGCGCTCTACGTCACCTGGCCAAAAATCGACCTTTGCGCACGTCTTTGCGGGACGATCGCGTAGATCCACGAGCTCACGCGGGAAAACTAAGAACATCAACGTCTGGGGGTAAGGCCGCTCTTGATCGACCGTTACAAGACCCTACCCTGAACGGCCTGCCGATATACGACGACATGCTTCCACTGATATATGCCATCACTGCTCGCATATCCGTTCTTGTCGACAACTTCCCGGTAACCACTCTAGTATATATGGATGCCGATTATTCCGTGATAAGCGCAGACTTCGTTGCACAACTGCGAAAGACAACGACCCAATCTCTTTGCTGTGGCAGGCCACCTAGTGACACTGCTGGGAATATGCACTGCCCGGATCCAAATTCGCGAGTCGACATACATTGCTTTCTTCGTCGTACTGTGTGAATGCTCTGAAAAAGTAATCTCGGAATGAAATTCTTCCGTAAGCATGGTGCCGTTATCAGCCTTCCTGACCTGCTCATAACATTCTTTGATGGCTATACAGCAAGACAAAAATATACAGCTGTGCAGACCTCAACACTTCGAATTACTGACGACACCATCGCACTTCCGCTGTGAGCCAGTATGTTGGTAACTGTGGAGAGCGACTGTGACAATAAGAGTAGTGATATCGCCAAAACTAACCTCTCTGTGGTCTTGGCTTGGCAGATTTGTATCGCGCGCGCTATCGTCCAACTGAAACATCAGAGGGCTCACCTTTTGATCACGAATTTCAGCGGTGAGTACCAACACTTGGCAAAGTGAACAGTGATCGCGCACTTCAAAGCCATTAATGACGAAAAATGTTCCACTATCACCGCAATTGCCACTGCTACCAAATGTGACACTGCATTAGCCAGCACAGTTTACGTGTAATGGGAGCTGTCCCTTGTGCAACAGCAGCAGATAAACTTGATTTTACGTACGTATAGTGACTGATTTGTGTCCACCTCGAGAATCAAGCAGACCCCAACCGTGAAACACTGCATTATAATGAACCCTACAGAACGGCCTGTGCGATAGCATGCCTGCCCCCTGTCGTTAAAAGAACAAAAGCGACATGTTCTCAGGTGAAACAGATGCTCCTCTACGACGTCATCCATCCCTCGAACACTTCGTGGGTGTCGCCCGTCATACTTTTTAAGAAGAAAGATGGCACTCTTCGTTTTTTGTGTGGATTACCGGATACTCAACAAAGTGGCGAAGAAGAACGTCTACCCTCTCCCACGCATAGATGACTCACTGGATCGACTTCGACATTCCCAATATTTTTCATTAATAGATTTGCACAGCGGCTACTGGCAAATTGAGGCCGATGAACTCGACAGGGAAAACACAGCGCTCATAACTACCGATGGTCTCTACGAATTCAACGTGCTACCGTTTGGGTTGTGGTCTGCAACGGCAACGTTTCAAAGGATCGACACTGTGCTATCCGTTCTGAAGCTGGAATCCTGCCTCGTTTGTTTAGACAACGTTGTTATTCTTTTGCAAAACCTTCGAGCAACATTTACAGCTACGTTAGTCTGTCTTCGTCACTATTCGATTCGCAGGCGTATAACTAAGCCGGAGAAGTGTGATTTTGGCTACGAGGAACTAAAGTTCTTTGGCCAACTGGGCCACCTAGTCAGTTACAATGGCACTTGACCAGACTGAGAAAAGACCATGGCTGTTGCTGAATTTCCTGTACCTTCAAACAAGCGGGATGTGCACCAATTTTCGCGTCTCTGTGCGTACTACAGGCGCTTTGTGCAGAACTTTGCTAACATCGCTGAACCCCTACCCGATTACAAAGAAGGATACTCTTTTTGTATGGGGTTCTGAGCAGAGAGCCACTTTTTCCGAGCTTCAGCAGCGTCTTCAAACTGAGCCCTTACTAGGGCACTTCGATGAAGATGCCGCCACCGAGCTGCACAGTGATGCAAGCAACATCGGTCTTGGTGCAGTGCTCGTGCAGTGGCAAGACGGCGCGGAGTGTCCTATCGCTTATGCTAGTCGCATTTTGTCATCTACGCAAACTAACTACTCGGCTACAGAGATGGAAAGCCTTGCGCTAATTTGGGTGATATCAAAGTTCCGACAGTATCTCTGTGGCCGTTTATTCAGATTGGCTACGGACCATCATGTCCTCTGTTGGCTGGCCTATCTCAAGGACCCTTCAGGGTGCCTCGCTAGGTGGAGCTTGCGCCTTCATGAATAGGACGTACAGACGTCTTAAAGTTCGGTCGCAGGCATACCGATGTCGATCGCCTTTAGCGCTCTCCCCTCGCAACGACATCGAGCGAAGATCATACCGATGATCGTTTTCTTTGCGCAGTCAGTGAATCTGACTTGGCCCAACAACAGCGAAACGATTCAAAGCTTAGGCAACTAACCAAATACCTTGAAGGCCACAGCTTGAGTCCACCACCGGCAATCGCACGTTCAAGGTCATTTTGTCTCTGCTATGACATCCTCTACAAAAAGAACTTCAAACCTTATGTGACTGAATACCTGCTTGTCGTTCCACCAGGGCTAAGTGCTGACATTTTATGTGCCTGTCACGATGAGCCTTCCTTCACGGCTGCTGACCCGTAGGTCGCGGGTTCAAATCCCAACTGTGGCGGCTGTATTTCCGATAGAGGCGGAAATGTTGTAGGCCTGTGAGCTCAGATTTGGGTGCACGTTAAAGAACCCCAGGTGGTCGAAATTTCCGGAGCCCTCCACTACGGCGTCTCTCATAATCATATGGTGGTTCTCGGACGTTAAACCCCACATATCAATCAATCAATCCTTCGGCCACCTAGGATTCGCATGTACCCTTGCCCGGATTCGGACGCTCTACTACTGGCCAAAGCTCACCAAAAATGTCAAGCATTACGTTGAAACTAGTAAACATTGCCAGCGCCGTAACGCCCACCCTGTGCACCCTGTTTATTTATTGCAGCTTTTTGCACCACTATCACAACCGTTTTAACAAATTGACATGGATTTCCTTGGGCCCTTTTTGAAGTCACGTGGTGACAACCGCTGGATCGTAGTCGCTTTTGACTATTTACCAAGGTACTGCGAAACGAAAACCCTACAGCGAAGCGCCACCAATGAGATTGCCTTTTTTTTTATTAACAACAGCGTCCTCCGCCACGGAGCGCCAACAGCTGTTATCCCTGATCGTTGGCTTTTACAGCCTAGCTGATGCAAGGCGTCATGGGGCTTAGTGGAACGGCTCACCTGTAAACAACCACAATACATTCACAAACCAATGGTCTGACGAAGAGATTAAACATGACGCTCGCAGACATTCTGTCCATGCATGCACTGGCCCGATATCGTTGTTTATTGTTTATTCATGTACGTCAATCGTGATCACAAAAACTGGGATGAAGTTTTGCCATACGTAACGTTTGCTTACAACACTGCGGTTCAAGAGAGTACATGTTCACTCCTTTCCGGTTGCTTCACGGCCGAGAATTAATTACGAAAATGCATGCCATGTTCTTACCTGACATGACCGATATTCTAACTGTCCGAACGACTTTATGCGGCTCGCCAACACGGCCCACCAGCTTGCGCTCGAGCAGATCTGAAAACAACAATGCATCGAGTCGCAGAGGTACAACTCTCGTCATCGCCATGTTATTTACACACCCAGTGATCTGGAGTAACATTGGATTCCCGTTCACCAAAGAGGCCACTCGGAAAAGTTACTTCACCGCTACTTCAGTCCTTATAGAGTACTACGGCGCATCAAAGATGTCAACTACGAAGTCCTACTTCAACAAACAACTTGGCAATCTCGATGTTCTCAGCAAGCGGACATTGTTCATGCGCCACGGATGAAGCCAAACTACTCCCGAACCACCTGACACTGCTTCATCATGCGTCTTTTTGCGTGTATGCGATTACTTTCACTTCTAACCAGCATTGAGCATCAAGGGAGTACTTTTTTGAAAAGGGGCGTAATGCCACGGGCATGGAACGAGATTGAGTCGTGCCGATGTGTGTATGTGCCATTGTGACAAAGAAGACGAATGGTCGTTGTGCTCATGGTCTGTGTGCCTGGTTCGACGTCCAGTGCTGCTGCTCCGGTGAACAGACGTTGTGTTCTGCCCGTAATATTGTGACAATATGAAGTAATTTTAGATGCGGAAGCATCTTATACTCGCGCCTTGTAGTGCGCCGTCCGCACCGCTTCTCGAACATTCGACAGCTGACGCGCGCGCATGCGCCGTCGCCCACCATCTGTGCCGCGCGCGCTTCTCCTTCGAGAGCATTCGACAGCTGACAGCGCATGCGCCGTCGCCATCTGTGCCGCGCGCTTCTCCTTCGAGAACATTTGACAGCTGACAGCGCATGCGCCGTCGCGCTGTATATATACTCAAGGTCGGCGCTCGCTCGCTCAGTTGCCGCTCGTCCGTTGGTTTGTACGGCGCGTCGACGTCCGAAGTCGCCGTGAAATGAATGCCAACGAATCCACAAACAGAATGATCGACGTCCCTTCGACCAGCGCCGGCCAAACTGTTGGCGGAACCGCTTCCGCATCCTCCTCAGTGTTCCCCCGAGGGAAGCTGCGGGCAATTTTTTTGGTCAGTAGTGTACAGATACAAGGGGTGGCGTCTTGCATTCCTCGTGTTCGCAATATTGGCCGTTACGCTGGCTCTGTAAAAGATACGGTGTTTTGAGATAGCGTGTCGCCGTTGGTAGCGCTATGCGGGCGACCAATGGGGAAGCATCACTGCTACGTTTCTGCGTGCGTTGCTCTGTGACGCGGCAGCGGAATTGTCGTGAGCCGGAAAGAAGCAGCATGAAGGAGCGAATCAGACATACTTTATTCTTTATTCTTTATTCAGTGAGTACCCCGCTTTGCTCAAAAAGGCGTTACAGCAGGGGGGTTACTGACTGGAATAAAACAATTCTTCGTTTATACAGCACACTCAATACACACGTATTGTACGTATTGGTGTTTATATCACACCAATACGTACAATATTGGTGTGAGAAACGCGTCTATCACATTTTCAAAGGAAAGTGCGCGAATATAGAGTTTCCTGAATTTATTTAAAGTGGACTCTGGAGCTGTGATCGTTCAGCGACCATGGGAATGATGGGTAGTACACGGAGTGGCCTAGTCTTCTCGCTTGCGGGCAATGAATCGTACTTACGGTTTCGTTTATTGCCGGTTTCAGTTTTGTTTTGAAAGAAAAAAACGTAATATTTTGAACTTCGTGACCCAATTTGAATTGGTAAGCCTAAAAAAATAAGGCGGTGAAGCACGACTGCTCAACCAGTGAACATTAGCTGACTTGAGTTTCCTGAGAGAACAGTTCAAAGACACACGAACACAGGCGGAGCCAGAAGCACGTCAAAAGTACGAAAATTCAACAAATACGTGTACAACCTAATGTTCCTATGCTCGCTGAAGTGTTGTGCGTTGCAGCTCCCATAAGCACTAGCGCCAGAGGTATCTTTTGTGTACAATAGGAAGCTCTATGTGTCGAACGCACGTGTGACACGAGCAGCACGACCCCCTCATATAGCGCCCCATCACAACCACTCTTTGAATCAACGCAGACCGACGGCTTCCATTGAGAGGCACGCGTTTGACACTGACAGTGAAATAAAGAAGGCCTTAGTCTGTGCACGTAATGGGAGTTCAAGTCATAGCGGTCAGCAACTAACGTGGTATAAGCCGTTGTTTTGCAACGACGATACCGACGCAATAGTGCCAACAGATACTAGAAGCACACTGCCAACGGCCACTGAGAATCAGCCGAGGTAGAATACGAGAATATTCGCCACGCGCTCGTGTGTGCAAACTCGTATTACGCACAATGATATGGCATAGAAAGCTTTATTTAGGTCCGTTGGAGTGTGAACTACCCCGTAGCGAGCCACTAACTCGTCAGCACAGATTGGCCGAACGTCTTCGTCAGGTGATGGGCTGTTTTCCTGCCCATAGCTGCCTCCTTAAATCTGTACTGCGTAGAGCATTATACCACTTAGACGATATCAGGTTTCTTAAACCATAACGCAGGGCACAGGGACAGCATATGATCTAACCTGGCAGTCTAAGCAAGGCACATATGTGTTTGACGTCTGAATTTCTGGATAATGTTTTTGCGAGAGTGCGGAACTGGGATAATGCCGACCTGCAGGAGTCTGCGCGTCAATATCTGAGGCCTGCTCACGATCGTACAAATAATAATAGTTCACGCAACTACCATGGTAAGTACGCATCACAGCAACATACCCAAAGAGAAGAGAACATCTACTCATATGGTCTGATTATACTAACATATGATCATACAGAAGCGATGGAAATGGATAAAGCAGCGATGACGTAGTGAAGTGATTAGAGCATCAGCCTCACATGCATGACGTTCTTGGTTCAAATTTTGGTGCCGTGTAGTTCCCACTCATATTAAAAAATACACGTGGTGATGAACCTGCATTCGGAGGCCGGATGTGCATCCTCACCGGTGCCCACCTTCGGTAATGCACTTCCTCCCCCGAGAAGGATTGGCCATCCTGGTGCAGTATTTGGACAACACCTCCCCCATGCATACGTCAGTTAACTCACTGCCCTCAATCCCCAGTGGATGCGAAGCAATTGACCACGGCGGTGGGCAGATCTGCAACGCTGTAGAGGGTGCTAACAGTCTCTGCGTACAAACAGGCCGCCGTTGGAATATGAACTTGGTAACGTTTACTGCTAAAACCTTATCTTTTTAGGCAACTGTAGCTGTAATATTCAAGGAGCTAGTGGGTGTTAGATGGAATGTAATAGGACTTTGAGGCTATCAGCAAATATGAGGCCTATGCAGTACTACAGAATGGGCACGTCCTGTGCTATCGTGGCTTGGCTGGCAGAAAAAAACTGGGAGCGGAATTTCTTGTCCACAGAAACGTAGCTGGAAATACAGAGGAATACTATGGCCTTAAGGAAAGGGCGGTAGGTATCGTAAAAAACTCAAATAAGAGATACAATATGAAGGTGGTACAGGCTTATGCACCTACATCCAGCCGCATCAGTTTAAAACTTCTATGAAGACGTGCAATCGGCAATGAGTAAGGTAAAATCAACTTATAATATACTGATGGGAGAGTTCAATGCCAAGGTAGCGAAAAAGCAGGCTGAAGACCACGCAGTAGCAGATTACCGCATATGTACTGGAATGGCCAAATGGGAGCTAATAGTAAAATTTGCAGAACGAAATTATTTACGGATTTTGAATACCTTTCACTGAAAAGAAAGGAACCGTACGTGGACATGGAGGAGCCATAATGACAAAAGTAAGAATGAGATAGACTTTATACCGAGGCATCGTGCCGGATGCGGAAGTGCTTGGCAAGGCGCGATGCAGTGACCAGAGACCAGTAACGAAGTGTACAGAATTGTACGGTCTCGAATACGCCTAAACTTGAAGGAAGAAAGAACAACGAAAACTTATACGCATGAATCCAATCAGTGCGTTAGCACTGAGAGGGAAAGTGCAAGAATTCAGTCTCGCTTCAGAATACAGGACACTGGAAAGGTGCCGAGGAAATGAAGAACCTTATTATAAGCGTCAAAGCATGAAAGTCCGAAGTAAAACAGAGATGAAGGAGAGGAGAGATGGAGGAGAGATTGCGATCTAAAAACTAGCCATCCTGTTTACAAGTTGTCTCCTGACAGGAAGAGTACCAGAATCTTCAAAAAATGCTGCAGTCATTCCAATAAATAGGAAAGGATACGGCAAAGAAAAGAAACCTTACAGGCTGATCAGGTTGCTCTCCGTCGAACACAAGCTATTTACAAAGCTATTTGTTGATAGAATTAACGCAACTTTAGAATTCAGTCAGCCAAAAGAACAAGCATGGTTTCGAACAGGCTACTCAACAATTGGCCACATTCATTCTATCGATCAGGTAATAGAGAAATGCTCAGAATACAGCTAAACACTGTACATAGCTTTCATAAAGATATCAGACATCATGCAGAAACTGCGGAATCAGGCCGTCTACGAAGCATACATAAACATCTTGCAAGAAATCTACAGGGGATCAACTGCTACCATAGTACATCATAAAGAAAGCAACAAAATAAAAATCAAGAACTGTGTAAGGAGAGGGATACAATCTCCCCAATGTTATTTACAGCATACTTACAGGAGGTTTTCTGAAGCCTAGAATGGGAAGAGTTAGGGGTAAGAGCTAATGGAGAGTACCTTAGTAACCACTGCGCTTCGCAGATGACATTGCATTGCTGAGTAACTCAGGGCACGAATTGAAACTCAAAGTTATGGAGTTCCACAAGGAGAGCTGAATGGTAGGTCTTAAAGTTATTCTTCGGGTATTCTTCGGAAAACGAAAGTATTCTACAACAACCTCGGAAGAGAAGAGCACTTCGAGATAGGTAATAGTGCACTAAAAGTCGTAAAAGACTATGTCTACTTAGGACGGGTAATAACCGCGGAGCCAAACCACGAGATTAAAGTAACTAGAAGAATGAGAATGAGCTGGGGCACAATTGGCAAGCACTCCAAATCTTGACATGTATATTGCCACTATCCCTCAAGAGGAAGGTATATAAAAGCTGTATGTTCCGGTACTTTGCTACGAAGCAGAGACCCGGAGACTTAAAAAGAGAGTTCATCCTCAATTGAGGACCGCGCAGCCAGTGATGGAAAGGAAAAAGGTAGGTCTAACCTTAAGAGACAATAGTGCAGAGTATATCAGGGAATAAGCCGGGGTGAAAGGGACACCAAAGTCAAAGAACAATTTACTTCAGAGTGAAAGCTCCTTTTATGAGAACATTAAAACGTCGTTTTTATCAACATCAGTGCGCTGCTTACAGAGAAATTAAAGTAAATGCACGATAACACAAGTGCCACAGTGCAACATTTTCAAAATGATCTCGATGACATCACACGGACTGCCTACAATTATTCGCAAGTAATCGATCTAACTGCACCTAATGAAGAACGTTCCTTCCAATAAGACACGCAATAAAATGCTGCTTGTATGTTTTTTTTATTCATGGAAAAAAGAACCGCCGAACGTTACTATGTGGAATGGCGCGAGTGGTTCAAAAATAAATGTTCGCGTGGTTACACAGGAGAGGTGGTGCCATCTAGCGGGGCGCACTTGAAACAAAAGCGTCTGCAATCTCGAAGCCAATGGTGAGAAATTGATCCATGGCCGTTGCTGCTGCTGCGGCTCCAGCTGCTTTTGGTCTGCTGCTACTAGCGCAGTAAAACCGATGAACGTTGTGCACGGCAACAGTGACATGAGACGGTCTGGTCGGGTCGTTTCTTGAAGCGGGTAATTTGAAGTGCGCTAACCCGATTCTGAGCACTAAAACTTGATGTCGTTTCAAAATAGGCTCTTCTTTGGCACAAGAGTAGTACTACGAGGTTTCCGGACCACCATTTCAACAATCAACGTCAACTTAATAGTTGATTTTAGTGTCCATTTAAGGATATCATTGTTGAAATCAAGCAGAAGAAATAGACATGGACCGGGCATGTAGCGCTTAGACAGGATAACCACGGGTCATTAGGGAAACTAACTGGATTCCCAGAAAGGGCAAGCGGATCAAAAGGAAGCCAGAAAGTTAGATGGGCAGATCAGATTAAGAAGTTTGTTGGTATAAAATGGCTGCAGCAAGCACACAACGCAGTTGACTGGTAGAACATGGGAGATGACTTTGCACTGGAGTAAATGCAGTCATGCTGCTGCTGATGATGATGATAATGATGATCATCAGCGTCATCATACAATGGTTGTTTTAAGTTAACAATGATAAAACATCAATAAAGCTCTGCAAACCGTGGTTAACAAATGAATATCGAAAGCTAATTCGTAAGAAAAACGACTTGTATAGCCACTTCGTGTGCTCGAGAGGCCCGGATGATCTTTCTGCTTTTAAAAATACCATAAGTTTGTAACTAAGTTTATTCAAGATGCAAAAAAGTATACATGGAAAAACTGCTTAGTGATACGCACTGCAAGGGCGACTTTGTTTGTCGGGCACTTAATAAACTTCTAAATCAAAGCGAAAGCAATGAAGAGCTCAAAGTTAGTGAAAATTGGAAGCAGCTAAAGGGTGTTCAATTAGCGAACCACTTCAATGAACACTTTACAAGTTTATAATTTAGCGCTCACAGTACAGACGCTCTCCATTACATGGGAGCGCCCAATCTACACACGGCATTTTTTTTTGAGCCCACGACACCTGAAGAAGTTTACTCTGCTTTCATATCTCTGAAGAACAGTAAGGCAAGGGACATTGATGGTCTGCAGATTAAACCAATTAAAATTGCACTAGATTTTTTAGTACATGCACTTGTGCACGTATTCAATATTCAATATTTGCATGTCTACTGGTGTGTTCCCGAAAAAAATGGAACAAGCAAAGGTAACTGCGTTGTTCAAATCAGGTGACCGAAATTATATGTTGAATTATCGGCCGGTGTCAGTGCTCCTTTTCATTTCAAAAGGTTTGGAAAAGATTATTTGTAAAAGGGCTCTGTCATTTTGTGAAAAATGTCGGCTTTTAACTCCATACCATTTTGGGCTCGGTAAGGGCCCATCGACGGAATTGGCTCTATTACCACAGAAGGATTTATGTTGAATGGCTGAGAAGAGAAAACATTACCATTGGGTGTATTTGTTGATTTTTGCAAAGTCTTTGACAGGATTAACCGTGTTACTTTACTAAAAAAGCTAGAACATTATGGATTCCGTGGATTACCACTGGATCTTCCCAGGTCTTACCTGATGGACAGAAAACAATGCGTTTGCATCTCGGGTGAATACTCAGACCCGCTGAAGCTAGAAGCTGGTGTTCCTCAAGGAAGCATATTAGGACCCGTACTGTTCAACATCTATATAAAATATTTAGTGAACATAAGCAGCTTACCATATTATACAATATACGCAGATGACACCAGTTTTTTCTTCCTGTCGCGTAGTACTGATAATTTATCCCAACAAGCTAACTCTGTTCTCGAAACGCTGTATTTGTGGAGATAAGAAAATTATTTGCAGGTTAATTGTAAAAAAACAATAGCTGTTCTTTTCGCAGCAACCCAAAAACCCGTAAATCCTAATCTAAACATAATCTATCGATCAGAACGAATTAAAGTCACGGCTGACGTTAAAACATTAGGTGTAATCTTTGATCAGCACTTATTGTGGGACAAACACATTGAACGCGTTGCAACAATAATGGCGAAACATGCGGGGCACTGTGTAGGCTTCGGGATGTTCTTCCATCAAAAATACAGCTAGTGTTGTATAATACAATATTTATCTCTCATGCTAATTTTTGTAATTTAGTATGAGGAACTACGTCAAAAAAGAATTGCAGGGCATTATTTATGCTACAAAAAAGCATTACGGCTTGTTGCGTGTGTTCCTTATAACAGCCATACAAGTCCAATATTTGCTCAGTTCAATGTTCTCCCATTTCGTTAGCATTAGTCTTGCCATGAAGTATAAAGAAAGCGTTAAACGAGGCTATGGTGCATTTATTCATCTATGTAAGTTAAACAAACCACATCAACTGAATTATGACATCAGAGAGCGTGAAACTTGGGCTGTCTCCTTTTCGTGAACCAATCATGGAAGAGACCGGCGACCATACCGTATATCATCACTGCTTAACGATCTTGAGGGAGAAAACATTAATTTTAGTACTACTTCACGTTGAATGTGAAAGCAGTATTTTCTTAGCCGTGCGGCTTTATGTGAGTAATTTTATGCCACATACGTGCTTGCTTTTTCCTTCTTGTTTCTTAGGTATGATATATCTATTATTTTTGTTGTGTGTGTGAAAGCCTTCCTATATGCTCTCATGTACTTGAAAGCCTGTGTGGTTTCACCATGATGCATATTTTCTATGAGTGTGTTTGTAAACGTTGTGAACTGTTCACTAAAAAGTGTCTTCTGGGTAAAGAAAAAAGGAAACTTTTCATTGTGCTGTCAATTTGCAACACGCATTTCAGTGTATTATTTTGATTTTTTTCCCTCGAAAGATAATCTGTATATCGGTGCATTTCAGTTTTTGAGTGCGTGTTTTGTGTCCTTCCGAATTCTTTAGGGGCAGGGGTCTTCGTCAAGCCACTATGATAGCGGCTTTTTTCCCCTGTCCTAGCATTTCTTGTAAGTAAATGCTGAAATAAAGAATCAAATATTTATATAATACTTCATTTGTTCATATTAGCATGGTCACATATGTGTATGTGAGCATATGATCAGATCACTATGTGAACCCATTTGAACAAATCACAAGCGAAACCCGAGGCGCTATTGCATAAAATTGAAGTCTTAGAAATAGCCGATGTGTAGAAGTGTGGCAGGGT
This sequence comes from Rhipicephalus annulatus, assembly GCA_013436015.1. NCBI lineage: Eukaryota > Metazoa > Arthropoda > Arachnida > Ixodida > Ixodidae > Rhipicephalus > Rhipicephalus annulatus. The sequence continues at coordinate 673,948 of WOVY01009850.1, forward strand.
AAACCCCCCAAAGTCAGATTTTAAGTTTTGACAGAATAAAATATACTGCACTATGAGGAACAAACCTTTGAACACTCGATGTCGAGGGGCCACACCAAACAGTTTATATGCCGTGTCAAAATGTGCCACACGCTCCTTGGCGGAAGCAGTAGGCGCACATAAAACTTCGTTTTTCTGAAATTATATTTTATTGCCTTTTTAAACTTCAACGTACCTTTTCTCAAAAAGTACTGATTTCATTCAGATAAAACTTCGCATGCATGAGATACAGCAAGGTGGAAACAAAAGTGAAGCTGTTAAAAATTACAGGGCAATACATAACTTCTGTGCCTTTCTGAATGCAGTTTTTTTATTTTTTAGAGTAACTACCTAAGGATGTCCTATTTGTTTTAGTTCAGAAAGAGCCTACGTGTAGCTACAAAAACAGAGCTGATTATCATTACTATTTTTTGGTGGTTACAGGAAAAAGATACATTGGTTAGGTAAACCAACCCTAAAATTTGGGAGTGGGCCATAGGAAGGATAGGTCACGGAGGTATAAAAATGTATCACTTCATAACCAGTAGCATTATTCGTGAGCATGTGTGACTTTACGGGAATACTTGCAGCCACTTCTAAATTATGTAAAAACTGACATTTATCACGTCACCTACCGCACCGCCTTAACGCAGCAACATGAAGAGCATTGATCTGCCTGATTTGGTATTGCATATCGTTTATTGGTTGTCAGCCATAAAGTTTAGACAATTATTGATGTTGTTTGCACATCATCGTGTGCCCTTCCATTGGTTTATGTGTGTGCCATCACGTAGCCCGAAACTTATATTTGAAGGTAGTCAATCATGATAAACTCTGCCTAACTTTTTCTGCAGTGTCACGATTGCGGCTAAATGTACTGTGGCATCTACCAAAGCTCTGACAACATAGGTGGCTTAGTGGTTACTTAAAAACGCTAAAGCAGTTTTCATGGTTAGTAAGCAAAAGGTACAAGCTGTACTAGCTGCTGAATAGTAAAGGTATGCCGCGAAGGAGTAAAATACGCTCGAAACAGGGAAATACATTAATTTACCAAATTTTTACTGAAATTTTTTTCTAAGAGTGCAGAAGCTCTGAATGTTAGTTCACCTCCTTAGGGCGACGCAGACGAGCTTCTGTTGGTGCCGTTCACCATCTACCCACTGCTTCACATCCACACATGGTTTCCTTTAGCTGGAGACGCCATAATTTTCTCGCTCGCTCACCATGTAGTTTCGTTTCACGCTTTCCTTGCATGACTTCGGCACTTCATCTGACTACAAAAGCAAGTTGAGGTTAATTGAAGAAACTTCATGCAGCATCACAGAAACTTCGCGGTTACATTCTTAAGTACCAGTACAGATAGTCAGCACATAAATTTGTTTTCTTTACATTTGTTTCCCTATGCGCTTCATCAGCCTTCATGTGAACATGACATGCGAGACCAGGCATCGACTCTTTGGGGCAAATGTTATTTATTATTAATAAATGAGCCATGTCAGCTAGAGCACTATGGAAACAATTCATATGGATATCTGTCTTTGTCTTCTGAAAAATACTGCTCTCAGTAAAGCTCTCACGTGGTATAAACATCACTGCTTGTGACGCGGTGGTTAATTGGGTCAGGAGTTCATAGAAAATGAGGTGGACGGATTCATATTTTACATGTGAGTGCCTAAAAGACAAATTAACATATTTGAAGTATACTAACATCTCAATACCTGTGTTAACATTTTTTGTGTGGCAATATTTTGGTTAATGTTGTGAACTTAAGTGCTTTCTCATGAGAAGATTTCACTTATTGTCTCCTGCAGCAGCTAGTGCAACTTTGACAAATAACTTGAAAAATATGCAGATAAACTACAATGTATTTTGTTTTTTTAATGAAAAAACCACTAGTGTAATTGTTTTTAGCCCTTACTTCTCGGGCTAAGCGATGAGACCGAATGTCTTGATGATCTGCACCAACCTTATCACTCTCAATTTTAAGCTCCGACGTGATTGCGTTTATATAAGCTATACTATGGAAACTTTCAGCTGCTCATGTAACTTTCACGAGTGTACAGTAAACAAAACCTATCCGAGTTTGGGTGTTCTGGGGCTCATTACCTCTAAAAATTTCCTCTAGTTCAAAATTACTCCCTAATCTCCGAGTGAAAGGCGTTTCATGACACTGACCACTACATCTCAGGCACGCATTGCCCCGAAGCAATGGACTAGTGGTTAAGGAGCTCGACTTTTGATCCGTAGCTCGCAGGATTTATTCACGGCTGCGGTGGCTGCATTGTCAATGGAGGCAAAAACGCTGTAGGCTCGTATGATCAGATTCGGGTGCACGTTAAGGAACCCCCGGTGGTCGAAATTCCCGGAGCCCTCCGCTATGTCATCTCTCATAATCGTATGGTGGCTTTGGAATGGTAAACCCCACACATCGAGCAGGTACGTAATAAATCAATGTCACAATTCAATTTTCAATTTTAAGAGTTTTGTGTCACAAGATAAAAAACCCGAAGTGGGACGTTTGAAGACACGTACCTGATGGAAATCAACTTACACCATGTAATCAAAAATGCCTTACACATACTAACAAGGCGGATGGCTGGAGTTCTTGATGCAGCTCGTCAGACCATTGGTTCGCGTAAGCAAGCAACTGTTAAACGCGTCGTTCGTAGAATCCCTCCAGACGTAGTGCTATAATTTCCACTCGTTCACTTCCTGCAGCTACGCCTAATGGCTGTCGCAGTTAAGCAAACAATAAATTCTCAACGGGCGTAGAAACCACGGTTGCAAATGTTCTTGAGGGGCCACTTCGTGAACGATACCGACACGGTAAGAGACCGTGAGTGAAACCAGTGCGACGTGGTTTCCTGCTGAGTTCAAGCAGTGCCGACAAATTCAGTGATTGAGTGTCAGCTGTCCAATCTCAGTGAATCGCCGCCGAATAAAACTATAACACTTAGGATTATCGCTGCTCCTGCACGTGTGTAAATGTTTGGTGTTTGGTTGGGCTGTAAACGAGTGGAAGCGTGCTTCCAAAGCATGGCGAATGCGCACTCGTCTTCCGCTAAATATAATGGCACCTGCAATTATCGTAAGCCTTGCATGGCTGTCGAGCTCGCAAAATGGCGAGTGAGCGAGCTCCTTTGAAAAACACTTGATAGATATATGCATGCTAGACGTTTACATCATTTTTAAAATCAATCAAGGAAACGCAAGATGCGGTGTGCTGTTTAGGGAAAAGCGTTGAATCGCATTGCGCTTGTTTTCGACCTCGGTCATGGCTGTCATCTTTGCCATAGGCAAGCCTAGGGTTCGTGAACACGTTTTGATGATTTGTAAAGACATATTCGAATACACTTCCGCATTTTGTGACGTTCAAGTATTGGCTTGACTGCAACGAATTGTTCACACATAGTTTATAGACATCAAGTGTTCCTTAATACTGGCCAGCTGTCTGCAGTGTCAGTGGCTTTAGTTTATTAGATAGAGTCTTAAACTTGTTGAAATGCGGGAAACAAGTACTGCTTTTCTGTCGACAATTTATTTCTTGCTTGTTGTTCTGCTTCTCTGTCATGCATTTAACACTGGCTCATGCCCAGTTGCACATGCCTTCAATCACAGGTTACTTATTCTCTAGATGTTCTGTCACACGTGACAACGAAAAAATTAACGGGTACCTTGAAGAAGACACAAAGAACAATGTTTTGGGCGTTTTAGTGTACTGAAAAAGCACACTTTTACAAGAAGTTTAGCCTGCCCAAAAGCTTGTAAATAAAAAAAACAGTTTTTTTGAAATTATCCATTAGGAAGAAAGTTGTGAAAAGAGAAGAGCATGTCAACACAAGTATGTACAAGAATAATAAAATTATACTATTGCAATACTCCTCATTGTTTAGAAGGAATGAAAAAGTCTGATATATTTACCCACAAGCACTCGACGTGCTGTTAAGAGGAGTCCTTATTTTTATAATCGTCCACATCGGTGGAATAGTTACCACAGTGCTCGGCTGCTGACCAGAAGGTCGCGGGAGAGATTCCGGCCGATGCGGTCGCATTTCAATGCAGCCAAAACGGTAGAGGCACGTGTGCTGTGCCATGTGAGTGCAGGTCAAACACCAGATCGTCGAACGTTCTGGAGCTCTCCACTACGGCGTACACAGAATCATATCGTAATTTCGGGACGTCAAATCCACGATAATATTATAATATTATAGTCTATTGATTTGCTTCAGACAGTCCTAAGTAGAAATGAATATTTGGCATTTTCAAACAGCACATGCTTGCATTTATTTTTAAACATTCTATACTCAGATAGAAACAAGATGTGCATTCAATCAATATTTACGACAGTGCATCAACATCCACAAATTAATTTTAATGAACCTCACATGTGAGCACCTCATGCCTACCATGTTCATCTTTGAAAATCACAGCCCTGGTTTACGTCAATATCACACCGTAGCATCACTTTGCCACAGTGTAAGTGCCGTGTCGTCACTTCCCATTTCTTGGAGAAACTAGCAGAGCAATATGTGTACAATATCAAAACGTGCACAACGTCCACCTGAAGCAAATTTATCTGGAGCCTAGGCTTTGATGTCAACTCTCACTGGTGAGTTGGCCTAATGCATTATAACAATAGGAAAGAATCTTCTCCGATAACACGAAGGTGGCATGATGACCAGAGCAGTGCCAGAGGTCCTAGCGTGAAGTGAATGCTTCGATGCCGGCAATAGTAACAGTCGTTTTTTTATATTCACACAAAAGGTATAGTTCGCCACGGGGAAGCTGACAAGCTATATGCGGTGAAACATTGAGGTTATGGCATGTTTTCAGTGCAAAAGTGTGCAGACGAATGAAGGATCATGCCGAGTGGTAACTCAGTATCTCAGCCAGATAACAAATAAAATAGTGAACAACCTGTTGTTATATATCGAGTATATTTGACTTGAGCGTGCCAAATTGGAATGCGCTGTCCTAGTCACAGCAATATGGTGAAACGTACATTGCGAAAATTTGAGTAGGCATATAGCTCAGATGATCGGCAAGTCCTTCCATCAGTCGATGTTGAGCATCGGTAGGCTTAGTGATCAGTAGAGCAGGCATGGCGAATGCATTCCCCGACATGTGACAAGAAGTACCTGCCTTGGTAGGTAAACAGCTGCGGAGGGATGATGGTGATGATTATGGAATACGATGTTTATTGACGCAAGACCATGTAATGGCCTAAGAGCGGCAGTATATTAGACAGATTATGCTAGTAATGGGTGTGACTACTGGCTGTATAGGGGACTAATATCCTCCGCCCTAACGGTGGGTAAAACATAAAGGTAATATAATTATGAGAGCGACATGAAATGTGTACAGAGAAATTGAGTGGCTACTAGTTCTGATAATGAGAATACGGAAAGATAATGCAGCACGAATGTCTCTCAATGCCCTTGTCTCCAAGGGCCGCGAGACAAGCACTTTGTAATGTATCATCCACAGCAACGACCTCGATTTAGTGGGTCGTGCTACAGATTACCAGGGTAAATGACATAAAAACTAGCAACATCCTTTAAAAACGCTAACAGTGACTGATGACGAAAAAGTAGATCTCTGCCAGTGAGCATAGATGGATGATGTGGTATTTGTTCTCGGTAAAGTTACGCGAAGTGCTTTTTTCCAAGTGTGTAATTCCTGGCACTAAATTAAAATGTGGAAAATGGTGAGTGGTTCACCGCATCTCACGCGCGAAGGTGGATCACCACCGAACAGAAACTGTGAATGTGTATTGTGCGTGTGTCCAAATCTCTGCCTCTTGAGTGTTACGTCTGCGTGGCGTGACTTCGATACTGGCGGCCAGTGACCTTGGTGCGACTTGATAATGTGTAGTTTATATTCAATTTGGGTGTCCCATCTGCTTTGCCAATGGGCTCTGAGCTGTCCTTTGAGAAAAGGCTTGAGGTCAGGCGTGGGGATGGCTAAGGATGTATTGGCAGTGTTTTCGTGAACGAATTCATCTATCTGCTTCACCGTCACATTACCTTGGGTCTTGCGTTGTTCTTGCACCCGGAACATTATCACTTGTTGTTTGAGTGTTTATACTGTGCGTATTATTGAGTGAAGAAAACAAAGACGGGGTTTTTGTGTTTTCTAAAGATTTTTAGAGCTTTTACCATACCTAATGAATCTGTGTAGATTACTGTCTTTTGCAATTTAATTTTTTTGATTTTTTTAACAGCCACAATTAACGCGTAAGCTTCTGGGGTGAAGATGCTTGTACCAAAGTACAGTAAGCTCGCATCAGAAAAAGATGGGTGGACTACTGCGTACGACACAGAAGCGTGTGATTTTGAGACATCTGTAAAAAAGTAGGCACAGTTCTAATTGTGTTGAAGCGTATATATATGCCACAGGTGCGTGTTTCGTAACTTCCACAAAGTATTTAGCACATTCTATCTTCTGTCATTGCCAAAGTGGCAGATGTGCCGCTCGAGCCATCAGACACCGATCAAGTAGTGGCTTTCCAGTTTCCGCAGCGACGCCTCTCACACGAAGTGACCAGGGCTACTGAAACGAAAGATGGTTATGAAACCGTGTGGAACTTGCCAAGTCATTGATTGTGCAGTGTGAGGCATGCTTCTTGTCTGCGTTCACTCTGAGGTGATACGCAAAAGACATGTAAGTTCTCGGCAGCTGCAACGACCACTCGATTGATTCTACGTACAGACGTTTTCGGGGCTAGTACGAAAAATATTCGTAAAGAGACGGATGTACCACTTATGGACTGGATCAAACATTTTGAAACCGCTTGGTGCCATAGACTGATAGACGATCGTCCCATAATCTAGGTGGGTGCGTATAGGGCTTTTATAAAGAGTCATGAGACATTTTCCATCACTACCTTATGATGTCCACGACAACACTTTTAATACACTTATAGCTTTCTGCCAAATGTTTTAGGATGTTTATGTGGGATACTAGTCTCAATTTTCTATCTAAAATCATGCCTAAAGTTTTGTGTTCAGAATTTCACAGCTATTTGTACGCCACGAAGGTCGAATGTTCGTATGGGTATAGAGACCTCTCTTTTTTTGTAAAGCAAACGCATGTGCTCTTTTGCGGGTTAAGAGTGAACCCATTCTCGGCTGCACATTTCGTAACCCTATTCAAACCAAGTTGAAGCTGCCAATCACACATTGCGAGATTGCAGGATTTGAAACTGATGTGACCGTCGTTGACTTATGTGCAAAGAACCCTGTTGGGTGTAATTTAAGATTGTAGTATAATAAGTTTTACTATAAAAAATGTGCAACTCGACACACCACCTTGCGGCACTCCAGTCCCTGGGCAAACGTTCATGACAAGATGAACTCGGACGCGGAAAGTGTAGTTGAACACACAACTTTCAATCATGGTCATCATTTTACCTCGGGGAAGTAAGTGTTAGAGGTCTTGCAGTATACCGAAGCGCCAGGTAGTGTCGCAAGGCTTTTCTATATCGAGAAGCATTAAAATAAAAAAATCATTATTGACAAAAGGATCACAAATTTGCGCCTTCGTTCGTAACAAGTAGTCAGTAGTAGACCTACTTTTGCGAAATCTGCACTGGTATTGGTCCAGTATATTTTTTTTTCTAAAAAGTGTAAAAGCCGAGGGTTAATCATCCTTCCTAAAAGTTTGCACAGGACATTATCAGTGTGAATGACTTCTAACTGGCAGCGGAAGACGTATCTTTTTCTTGCTTTGAAATAGAGAGAACGATGGCTTCTCCCAGGCAAATGGGGCCTCACCTCAAAACCAAACGAAATCATGAACAATGAGAAGGACTTTTTGAGCTTCAGAGACCTGGTGTCTTAATAATTCATAAAAAACACGCCCCGGGCCTGGGGGAGAGTTGTTGCAAGAAGTTAAAGATAGCTGTAGCTCAGCAAAGACTAAACGTTTATGATATGCTTCATGTTTTGTGGATTTGACCTTAAGCTTCTATTTTTCGATCATTGTTTCGAAACGTTGTAATAATACGGTGTGATGTGACGAGCTGAAGACCTGTTCGAATCGTGCGCTGAGAGAGGTCAGCTGATCATCCAAGCTGTCTTTATGTGTGTTCCCAAGTGGAAGTGAATGAAATTGCTGTCGTACTACCTTATCGACCATGTTCCCAGCTCTCGCTTCTTGTGTGTATGAATCGATTTCGGATAAAAACTTATGCCAGCTCTCCCTTCTCATCTGTCTACGCGTTCTTCTGCATTGAGACCTAATTTCCGTCAAGCTGTCAAGATTTTAGGCTGTCCGTGAGTTGCAAATAAACCTCCATGCTTTACTTTGCTTCACTGTTCCACCAAAAGACGCGTCGTTTGGCAGACAATCTAGTTTGTGGCATACACTTTGTGGTAGCATCAATAAGGGAAGCTGTAAAGTACTCGACAGCTGCGTTTATGCTTAAGTCACACATATCTGTCCAGCCTACGCAAGTAGTCTTTCGACATGTTTTCCAGTCGGCCTGGCCTATCTGCCATCCGAGAAATTGTTCTCGACCTTCATAACCTAAATGTGTACTCAGTATAACAGGAAACTGCTCACTTTCATAAATATTGATAATACCTTTGCAGTAGAGTAGAGGTATAGGTGTGGACGATATGATGCTGAGATATACAGACGACTAGGTATTGTTTGCCAGGCTATAATAAGTTTTCTTCTTACGAATCACGGCACACGCACCGGATGAGAAAAAAAAGAAAACAAAATTATTTGATTAGACGTTCTCATGCACTGCAGAGAAGGTCACCTCATAAAATACTACGTGCATTGAAGTCTCCAAATACCAGATAAGGTTCTAAAAGCTCGATAAAAGAGCCTATAATTGATGTTTTTGTAGCTGATACCGTGATACCGTTATGTAGAGAGAACCGATGGCGATGCTGGTATTTATAAGGACGGCTTCAACAGTCACTGCCCCCATACACGTTTGAATAGATAAGTTTGAGCGTACGTCCCGCCGCGGTGGTCTAGTGGCTAAGGTACTCGGCTGCTGACCTGCAGGTCACGGGTTCGATTCCCGGCTGCGGCGGCTGCATTTCCGATGGAGGCGGATTGTTGTAGGCCCGTGTACTCAGATTTGAGTGCACGTTAAAGAACCCCAGGTGGTCAAAATTTCCGGAGCCCTCCACTACGGCGTCTCTCATAATCAAATCGTGGTTTTGGGACGTTAAACCCCACAAATCAATCAAGTTTGAGCGTACGACTCCTTCGTTACCAATAATGGCTACGCCACCAGATGACGCCCAAGCATCATCCCGGTTTTTTCGAAATACAACATTATGCCATAGTAAGTTTGTATTTTTGGTCTTAAATGTGTTTCTTGTACACACAGCACTTTTGGCGAGTGTTTGTGTACTAGTTCCTGCACTTCATCGAGGCTTCTCAGCAGTCCTTTTATGTTTCGCTGTAGATTTTGTGTCTTCATTATGTGTGCAAAGTAATGTAGTGTGTACATAAGGAAGGTAGTTGCTTAAGTTACAGGGCCCTTTCTAGGTGCCATCTTTTTTGTACCAGTTGAGAAGGTCTCCCTATTCATTAAACTCCTGATGCACCGGCACACTAGGCAGAGTGTCCATTGCATTTACCGAAGTGCCGGACATGCGCTCTTGCGAGTGAAAAACTTTTTGTGAAAGTCTCGCCTCGCAGGACGATCCTTTGTTGCCCTTTGGCCCGGTGACCGATGGCGCTTTATTTTGGTCCCAAACCCTGCCTGCTGCTACCGGAACTAGCAATGAGCTGGAGTGGCTGAGAAAGCCGTCGCTGCAGCAACCGCCGGGACTTTTGACGGTTCTGCGTTTTCGTGGTGGGTGGCGCAGGATAGCCTTAATAATCGACTTCAAGTCGGTAACCCTGTGGTAGGCCAGCTTGGTTGCTGTTTGGGTACAGCAGACTTATGGCGAATTCTAATCGAGGAAAAAGAAGTAGAGGGGCAGGGCAGTGAAGATTGAGGGGCAGAGCACTGAGAGCAGGGCCACTCAAACTGACACTGGAATGCGTTGCGCTCCCGGAGGGCAGTTGAAAAAGTAATGAGTGGGAAGACCATGTGACTGAAACATTCAAAGCCCCGGCATATTCAGTGTGGGGCAGCAGCAAAATCCACGTGAAAATGCACAGCCATATGTTCGTCATTCTCTAATACCTAGTATGTTTGTGCAATGACCCGTTCGAAAGACGTCCAGCTGTCATTGTAGCCACCCGTACAAAACAGCGGTGTCAAATCACACATGTTTCTTACCATTGCCACCGTGCTCGCCTGCTGAAAAAAAATTAGGAAACTGTGACGATCAAGGGTCTAGTGATTTGTGGTACTCCGCCTACTTCGCTTTTCAGACGAGAGCACTACAAACTACTTCTGGCTGCTCTCGGCACAGCAAAAACAATCTCGCTTTTCCAATGGATGACAGTGCTCCTGCACCTGTTCGACCACCGAAACACGCCGGCTATGAAGAGAGCACTTTCACCATGCTTTTAAGTGCTCCTGCTCTCTCTATGGAATTCGCCATTAGCTACTGCTGCCCTGGACGCAGGTAACCCCAAAGACCGCTCAATGTGCGTGGGCTGCGCCGGTGGCGATAGCTGCTGCCACGCTGCGCGCTGACGCGCCGCTTCAGCATAGATTGTGCAATAAAAAGCGGGACACCTTGAGCGCGCTTCCATAAATTAGATGTTTTCGAGGCCTTCAGGACAATGATCTCTTTTTCTTTGATTCAATGCGTATTGGAATGCGAGTACGCCACATGGTCTTCGTCGCAGTTCACGCAATGTGGCCTTTCGTTGTACATTTTGCACATGTGGGTCAGCCCCAGCAGCGCTGAGAGTCACAGACAAATCGTTGGCATGGAAAGCATCGGTGGGGGTTCGGAATATATGGGTGGACAGGTGCCTTTGTGTAGCCGGTCTCTATTGTTGGTAATAGTTATGTGGTAGCAAATGCAAGTAGAAGGTGTTTTGTTGCACTTTCTTTGTTGTATCTACGGATGACAATTCGTTTGGTGTTTGTGAATTTCTAATTTTTCCAGCCTTCGAAGAGTTCTGTTTTTGATGAGTCAAGGAGATCTGTGTCCAATACAACTCCACGTGCAGAGTTCATGAGTAGGTGCGGTGTTGCTGTTATAAAGATGTCACCAAAAGCAGACTCTATAGTTTTTTAAAGTGTTCCTTATCATGAAGTTCAAAAAGGAGGTCTCCACTGACCCTTTATGTGACTTGATAACGAACTCCTAAGGTGGCTGTCAGTGATTGGGATACTATAGGGGATGACACAGTTCCAGCTGTTTTGTTAGGTTTCTCACTATGGCCAACATGATAGTGGGAAAATATTTCTTGGGAATGGCTCAAAAAGAAAATTCAACGGTACCCACTAGCTTTAGAGTGGCACGATTGTTAAGTAAAAGGAATGCTCGACGTACGATATTGATACTGAATTTTGCAGCGGTGGTGGTCACCCACTATGAAGCCCGATATGGGAATGCTACAAGACTCGAGGCTCTGAAAACATGCTCACGCCAGTCTCACATCGCTCCTATTACTGAATGCGCATTGACCAAGGTTGGCTATTTGCAAAGAGTTAACGCAAGCAACCTACGAAAAATGAAAAGTAATTGATGAGACTAGGAGGAAGGACAGCGAGGAAAGAGATGAAGGTAAAAAGTCAAAAAGAGAGATTGGAAAGGCGACTGCCGATTCGCCCTGATTAGGTAAGTCCAGGGGTCCCATTTACGAGAAGCCGGAGCCAAAGTGGTGTGTTGCCACTGCCGGGAGGCCTTAAAGGCCTAATCAACAAGCTTCAACTCCAACCCCAGGATCCTTTTTTCGCCAGGCAAGGCTCAGCTATGCATGGCTAGGCGTGGGAGGAGACCGAAGCTCCCCTGTTAGCTGGGATACGTGTTGTCGCTGTGAACCAAATACCTACTTGTGCAGACGCCCTTGCGGGGTGCTGAGGCATGATGGAAGATGACGTCGAGTAAGAGAAACTCACTGACGTCGATGGAGCGAAAACATGTTGCCATTGCTTGATCGATAGCAAGACACGTGACATAATCTTTTGAGATCAAGATTGCCCAAAGGTGACAAGATTGACATAGGAAGATATCCTAGCAGATCATGGCCATTATAGAAAAATGGTTGTGTAGATATCTCAATTGGATGCACGTCACAAGCAGCGATGTGGCGGAACAGAGAACAATAGATGCCAGTCCAGCAAAAGTGATGTTCTACATGATAATATGTAGGAGAGACATTAAGATGAATAGCTGTTGGTGCATAGTAGAGTTGTTGTGGGACAGAGGCTCATAGATAGGTGGGGGGGGGGCAGTTGTGCAAAGAGCAAAGGTACATGAAATGTGTCCCGAGTGCAGTCGAGCCTTCAAGACAGAATTCACATTGGTTGCACTACTGGCAGAATAATCTGGAGGCAAATGATGCCGATATAAACGTGGAAATGCATACGAAAATTTGCGAGAGGAAAACTACATTATTGAAAACTTTAAGACGAAGCTATATAGGCAGAACATGCACAACGTAAATTAGATGTTGGTTGTGCGTCTGCAGCAAAGAACGTATGATGCCATAAAATCTCATCGCCGGGCCTACGGCTAGGGAGACATGGTGAAAGAGCCTGTGGATGTGCGGAGAGCTGTGCAACGGCAGCTGACCCACAGGAACACTGGAGATGAAGGCGAAGAGGGGCACACTACAAAAGAGACCAACGGATCGTTACAGAAAAGAGAAGCGAAGATGGAGCTTTTACACAGCAACCACATCCAAAGTTCTTCCTTGCAGCAAGACTGGGAAGGTAACCAAATGCTTTCTTGGTCATACAGTGACGCAGTCTGCGAACGACTACACCTAGCATGTTATTTATCACGATCACCGACTAGACTGCCGAGTACCTGAGTGACCCCAAGCCGAGAGTAACTATCAGAGGAAGAACAGAGAGTGGGCTGAGGCGCAGCACCTCTTCAAAAAGGCAGAAACCTGATCTGCTCACAATATCCCTAACGGATCACCAAAATAGTGTGTCAGGAACACTCCAAGCTTTCTAATACACTGAAGACGGATAGTGGAAGCGAGGCAGATGGCAACCATTTCGTCCGAAGTCGACCACCCTCAACTAAGTTTAACCCACAAATGTTCATCACAGTGGCCGAGATGAAAGCAGCATTAGCTCTTAACTAGGTCAGTCTCGGAACCTGAAGAATTCCTGGGGGGAAAATCTGTGGAGTGCCGACGGTAGTCCTAGTTATACCCATGGACATTGGAGAAATGGTTGCTGGTATTGTAATGCCAGGCGAGCACCAGACTTATTTATGATGTCGTAAGCACCTCACAAACCTCTGACCACCACCAATTCACCATCTTGCACAACATTGTGCGATTTCTCTATGAGCTGTATTTTATCGAGTCCTGTGGCAGATAGACCTATATGAGCTGCAGCAAGCTTTCATTCGGACAAATAGTATCACGTTGATTGCTACAGTGGTTGATGAGGCAAAGAAGCAGCAATGCCCTCTCTGCATGGCATCATGTCCCTAACCGAAAATTAATAAAATGGTGCATCTGCCACTACAGCGGGGACCGAAGAGGAAAAGAGGGCATGAGGATTGTTTATTACGTCTCTGACTTTGATGATGTGTCCTCAGCTGTGCTAACGTTTCAGAGCAAGAGCCTACTACTTAACCCGGCAGCTGCAATACGTCAAGGTGACACACCTTCACCATTGCTGTTTAACTAGTTAGATGTGTTGTCGGAGAAACTAGATCCGCAACTTGCCTTCATGAGGCAGGACATAAAGGTCTTAAGGATGGCTTTTGTAGACGGCATGATTATATCTGCAAGTTGTCCAGAAGGATTGCGGAGACATCTTAGCAGGTGTCACAAATGAGCGCTCAAAAAAGCGCGTTTTTCCGAAATCTGGCGACGGCGACGATACCGGGCGCCCAGTTTACAAAGGCGAGCGAATAGACTCCGCGCACAGTGCACTGTGCCAGGTGCCCTCACGAGACTCTCGGAAGCTGCACATTCATTGGTTCGTGCGTATTTTCGGCAGGTAACTTGGCTGCGCCCAAGACGATGCTGCAGGGTTCGTGTGTCGGGTGCGGGCACAGCTGATGCAGACGCCCCGGCGAAAGCGAGAACAGCGTTGACGCTCAGGTAAGTACTTGATCGCAGCTCTATATGTTGTCAACGATAAATCTCCACTCATAGACTTATGTTTTTGATGTGACAGTGTAGTTGCCATTGGACTTCAACGATGTGATTTAGGGAGCCGCCAAGATGTATCAGGGCCCTATAAGCAAGGCCTGTATAATGCTAGGGTAATTGGATACTTAGACGTCGATTGCATTTGCACATTCACTTTTCCTCTTCGCAACAAAGAGAACATACCAGAAGAAGTTGTGAGGTCGTTCCTGAGGACGCCCAATTCATGCAAGGGTACAGCTTCTCTGAAGTTGCCAGTACAAACACTTTTTTTTGTATTTGCAGAGATACTATCCCTACACGCAATGAACACTGGGAAGTATACCTACCTCTTAAGTGCATTCTACATACCGCATTTGCTGACATGATCGATCACGACCATTTGGCATATTTTAATCTTACTACATGGTTCTGTACCCCATGATAATATTCTGAAAGGGCAGTTTATTAATCATTACACTTGCTTTACTACTAAAGATGGCCCACTGAAGCAGTACTGGCACGTTTAATAAGGAGCCAAACACCACTAGTTAAGACCTATTGCAGAATGCCACAGTTATTTCCGAAATATATTCAAGTCTATCGCTGAAAGGCACCGTTTGCTGCAGAGTTTCAAATTTTCCAACTTGAAAGTGAACCATGGCGTGCCGACAACGAAATCGATGCATCTGAAGCAAAAAGACTTATGCTCACACATGTGTGAAATTGCCTCCTCTGGAATTCCAGTGGGGGAAGATGGATTCGCGGAGGTGGAAAACTTGGGTTTCAATTTGGCAGATGTTTTCATCCTAGATAAGCACCAACGGTCACTTCTGGGCCAAGTAAGAAAGCTGCATGAGGAGTTTTTTTTATAAATTAGGTAAACTAGAACCAAAACAAGCTCTCATAAGGATCCACTAGCACGTACATACTCTCAACGTTCCTCTTAAACGGCTATCGAAACGGAATAGGTGAAATATAATTAGCTACATGGGCTTAGAAATTTGTTTCAAACCAAGAACTGAGCCAGTTTCATGCACTTTACGGATTCAAGGGAACCAAATGTCATAATCCAATAGCACAGCACTTATGAAGACATGTGATCAGAGAAGCAAGGTAGGCTCCTTGCATGATGTCATCTTTGTTCAAGCATTGTTTTGGAATGTTCGCGCTTGAGGAGGCTGAATACTTCAGAATCCTGCCGTAGTAAAGAGATCGATGAGCGATCTGTCCTCAGACGTCAATGACAACGCGAACTAAAGCAAGGTTGCTGCCACAGAAGCAAGAAGGTGGCACTGCGCAAACCTTAACACGCGAAAAAGACCTTCCGGTGCACGCTTGTGACGGATACACATGCCAAAACTTCCAGTAATAGGTTCAATAAATGGTGCGCGGTGAAACAAAAGGCGTTATTTTTTATATGCAGCACACCATGTGCAGTACTACGAATGAGAAGAACGAAAGTTGGTTCCCGTCGAAGCCTCGCTGCTGTTGAAGGTACGTTTTGAAAACGGTAAAAAGGTTCGCGATGTATTGCACGACATTCTTGTGGGTCCCAATACAGTTGTTTGCTATATCAAGCACAAGCATGAGCGCGGCAAACTGAAGCCTCACAGGCGAGGTGGCGACCACAACCTTAAGCACTACTGCAGAAAGCGGTCAGCTGTGGTGGAGTTCATAAAAGGACTTCTTGCAAGAGAGTCGCATTAAAACCGTAAAAAGAGAAAGAACTTATACCTTTCAGTCGTGCTGAAGAGCATCTAAAGCCTGTGGAAGATTTATAACCAACAAGTGCCTAACAATGTGTAGGTTTGAACTGGCTTTTTTCACCATATTTATTTAACGAAGTTTAATCTTTAGTTCAGAACACCAAGAACAGATATGTGCTCTGTATTTTTGAAAAATACATACGGAATAAAAACTTGTTGATGTGTTTGGTGGAAACAACATAATATTAGAGAGTAACGTGTGCACAGCTTCAAATTCTAGGCTGTTTATTCCTTGCTACGTGTAAATAGGGAAGAATTCGAAATTTTACCATTTCATTGTCAACAAAGTCAAGTGTTGCCCAAAGTTCTGGACCAGGAAGCCTACTACACCCGCCAGCTCTATCAGTACGACTTCTGCGTGGTGGAACACAGGGAAGATGGAACCATTGCCAAAGAAGCCGTTTACTCATAAACGTGGAGCAAGGATCAATGCTCCACACTTGTGACATGGGCTCTTCGCGTTGGCCCAATCAACCACTGCGCTACGCTGCTTCTGCAAATTTCTTTGCAAAGTTAACCTAGGTAAGCTTCATGTTGGCTAAAAATTTGCGTTTATTTATGTAATAAAGCGTTTATAAAGCAAGGAAACAACTAAGCACCACTGCGAATGCCGTTACGAATGGGCCATCGAATGCTCCCAGCCATCACAAAAAACGCCGTAGCTTTGCCGCAAAGGCGAAGCAATCAACGTGATAGAAACAAATTTGAAGGTCACGCTAAGAATAGCAAGCAAATCAAATCGTGCCCTACGTTTTTCACGCAGAAATGACGCACTTAACGTACTCACTCACAGGTACAGGTGAACGTCAATAAGCGTCTCATTTCTACTTCACTGTGTCTGAAGAGCACCCCCTTTTCTCAAACGGAGACTATGGAACAAGTGCAGGGATCGTTCTGCTTCCGGCAACTACAACAGCATTGTTCCGGTCAAAGTCCAAGGTGATTTTCCGGTGATTGTCCGTTCGGGATATTATCCCCACACTCTTAGAAAAACAGTCGCTAAACAGTTAGTAAACGCGTGTGTTTACTATCTTCCGGAGTATTTTACTACCTTCGCAGCATACTTTTACTAGCCACCAGCTAGTACAGCTAGTAACTTTAGCCGTTACTAACCAGGGAAATTTTCTTAGTGTTTTAACTAAGAAACTACTAACCCACCTACGTTGCCAGATCTTTCATACATTCCGCAGCATATTTTGCCATAATGATGACATCGTAAGCAATATTTAGCCAAGCTCTTATATGATTGACTACCTTCGAAATTGAGTTTCGTGCTACGTAATGGCACAGCCATACGTAAATAGAAGGAAATGTGATGATGCATAGAAAACAACAATTACCTTACAAACTCTGCGACTGCTAACCAGTACGCGGTCTGTGGTCCCAAAGCAGGGGTAAATATAGTCTTCAAACTGCTGCTTCAGTTGAATTCTGCTAAGCCCAAGTCTTGAAGATTTACTTGTGCATGTAATCTCGTGATCTGCTCATATGAGTTATTATACTCAAATGAGCGTATAATCACGTCAATATAAAATCATCTGCTCATATAGACTAATATGAACATAATATAAGCTCATAAGAGTTCCTATAAGCATATGAGATTCACATATGATCATACATATGCGAATGTGATTTGATCACTTGTTCATGTCGTAAATTCTCAATAAGTATGTTGCTGTGAGGCGCACTTACCCTAGTATAGTTACATGACGTAATTAAAAGCAATTAATATATACGAAGGCCATCGCAATTCGCTTTTTATTTTATACTTTTCTAATAATATCATATTGTTAGTGGCACGCACATAAACATTTACCATGATAGGCGTAAACCTCAATTTGCAGGGTTTATTAACAATTTAGCAATAAACTAATTACTCGAGTCAGCACTATTCACTGACTAAATAGGTAGTAATTTTAACTAGCCAACGATGTAGTGCTTTAAACGAGCCTGGTAGCGTTTGGGCTAGTGTTTGTTACGAGCCCAACGAGGTAGTGCCTTTTACTAGGGTTACTTTTACTAGCTGCATTTACTAGCTGGTTAGTGAATTCTGTGACAAGTAACGGGCTAGTACATAGTGAATATACCAACCTTCCTTATAAGAGTTCACCGTAAAATAAGCGAGCACACACGTAAGCATCCCTTCTTCGCGAAGAAAAGTACACGTGGGAGGTAAGAGTGCACGCTGCCTTGTCATGATGATCTTGCAACGCGTGCTCAAAAACACGATAGTATTTCGCCCGAGATGCCTATCGCCAGCGGTAAGCGGTAGATATAAATAGCTTGCCGTTTGCACGTCGAAGGGCTCAGTGGCTAGCGCCTCACACTCACCGTCGGAAGGTCAGGCCATTCATCCCACGCGCCGAAGTCTTTCCCTTCATTATTTTCCTTTCTTACGTTTTGATATATTTCGATACGTATACATATATGATTAGTGACGGTGACGCTGACGCCGGCAGAGAAATTCAACCAACAGTGTCCATATAAGTTTGCTATCGCAATAAAACATCAGCCACTTCATCGTCGTAAAACATCATCGTCAGTCACAGGTTCAAAAAATTACGCAATTCCTTGCAAGCGTGTAGCAGGTACCATGCTTTTTCGAAGAATGACAAAAAATGGCATAGTTGTTGCACATATGCCATAATTTTCATTAGTTGGGGCCTCGCAACTGCACAAATATATCAGTTATGGCGTAGTGGGTACACTGAAAGTGTGCTTCTAGTGTGCACCAAAAGTGTGTTGCAATAAGTCGACTCTTTTACTACGCTTCATTTGGTTCCACCATGGTACCGCCAAAATCATCTGCCTATTGGCGTGGAGAACTTGGCTCGTTTACGAGGGTAAACTAGCTGATCGAACGAAAAGCGGAAACACCAAAGAGCCCCAATCGTCGATATCCTTTTTCGCACACTTTCCAGACCATATGTATTCTTTTGTTTTGTTTTGGCAGCTTTTACTTCTGACACTTCTTGAAAATACTGCGTGACGAGCTACCAGTCGACAAAAAGGCCATGTTTTTGATGGGAACCTGTGCATTATCCGGGAAAACAGCCGACCAGAGAAACACCTAAAATGTAAAATAATAATTTTTTATATAATGCAGCTGATAAATGTGTGAGATCATAAATTTCAGACTAAAAGAAGACCTGTACATTTCTCAGATAAATACCTTTCACACAACAAATGATTGTCTGGGGGGACTACTAACTGCACAGCAAAACTATCAAAATGGCGTGGTTTGGCTCTGTAGTCCTAACTCAAATGCCCCAGAAATTTATCCCCACGTATAGTCAAGCTTATTCTCCAGCTCACACGAACACCACCGATAACGCTAGGAGGTTCATTCAGTGATCCATAAAAATGACGTGTTTCGGTGGTGATAAGATTTATTGATTTTTTTATTCAATAAAGTACTTTCAAAGTACGAAGGCACTACAGAAAGGAGTGGTGTAAATAATTGCAAGTGCAGCTAAAAAAAAGAAAAAAACTGGGAAAACATTTACAGGGCAATATGTAAGTGTCCTTGAAGTCTTTTAGGTCCGTTATACAGGCGAGGAAGGCGGGAAGGTTGTTCCAGGCGGTACTTGTCCTTGGCACAAATGAATCATCATACAGTATCGTGCGACAGTAGGGTAAGCCAACTTTAAAGCGACAGTCGGCCCTTGGTGACATGAACCGAGGTGGATGAAAGAGGGTGTCCTTCAAATCGCTGTTATAATGATAGATTTTGTGAAAAAGGGGAAGGCATAACGATTTTGGGTGCAATAAAAGGTCAGGGAGGCTTCAGGTGCTCTTCATGGATTCGACACTGGAATGACCTGAATAATTCAATAAAATGAAACGTGCTGCGCGATTCTGAGTGGCTTCGACAGATTGAATAATAATGGCATAAGTGTCGGCCCACATGGCGCATGTGTACACTTATTTTGATCTGACCAATGTTTTATGCAATGTTGACTTGAGTGACGAAGGAGCAGAAGAAAAGTTATGACACAGATAACCAAGGATGCGGTTAGCGTTGTTATTCACACATTGCGAGTGTTTATTCTAGGATAGATTAGAAGATATGTGAACACCAAGATATTTATAAGTGTCCACAGATGGTAATGGAATCTTATTGACTGAATAAGTATGCAGACAGTGAGTGGTAGTGCGACGTGAAACTTGCATGCTGTTGCATTTCGATATAATAAGTGTCATGAACCATGTGTTGCACCATGCGAATATGTGATCTAGATCACAGTGAAGGTTAAGATGATCCACATTACTGGTTATTTCTGGTAATGGACACAGTCATCTGCGAAGAGTAGGAAAGTAGAGGAAGAAACGCAAGAAAAAACATCGTTAATGTAAATTAAGAATACTAACGGGCCTAAAATGGATTCTTGCAGTATACCAGCTGTTACTGCGGAATTAGGTGAACAAAATTGGTGAGCTGTCACGCAATGACTGCGGATAGAGAGGGATTCTTTAATCCATGTAAGTACATTAGTGTCGATGTTCAGCTAAGTAAGTTTGAAAATGAGTAGTTCATGTCAAACAGAGTCAAAAGTTTTTTGCGAAATCCGAGAATATGCAATGAGTGTCAAATTCAAGATCTGTTGTAATCAACAAGTCGTTAGTAAAACACAGCAATTGTGTTTTGCATGACACTGTTTTTCGGAAGCCATGCTGATAATTGCTAAAGAAGGAATTAGGTTCTAGAAATTTAACGAGGTGTGAGTATATTACATGCTCTAAGATTTTTACTAGAATGGATGTCAACGATATGGGCCGGTAGTTATTGTGGGAATGTACATCACCAGATATATGCACAGAGACCACCTTTCCAGCTTTCCAGTCGGATGGCAGCGGGGATGTCTGTAATGACTGTTTAAAAAATTTTGACAAAAATGAAGAAAAATAGACTTGGTAACACTTCAAAAGTTTTGACGAAATGCAATCTCGGCCAGCCGATGATGACACTTTCAAAATTACAACGAGTATTTCGACACCAACTGCGTCAATGATATTGGGTCTATTGGCAAGAAATTGGCACTCATTGAATGAGGATACAAAATGGGGGTGCTTTACGAAAGTGCGCTAAAAAGATAATACTTGGAACGTTGCAGCACTCGCTAGGAGCGATTGCAACGTCTGACTGGATTAATTGGATATCTCACGTTTTAGTTCCCCTAATGATGATCCAAAACTTACGTGGACTAGAGCACAGCAGCGAAGGAAGAGTTTTATTGAAAAAAACTTTTTTGGCTTTCGAAATCACAGTACGAAATTTTTTGGTAAATGTCTGATAGGAAAACCAATGGTCTCTTTTGTATGTTGATTTTGCGCGCCTGGATAGCCGCTTCTTTTTATTGCGCATGACTTTAAGCGTGCTGTTGAGCCACTGAGAACGTTGGTTAGATGAGACTGCCCTCTTAGGTACAAATTGGTCAATTAGAGACAGCAGTTTATTTCTCTATGCTAACCAGTTCTTTTCAACTGATCGCTGCTCGAAACCAGTGAAGAATAGGTTAACAAAAGATTGGACCTCTGCATTCATTTTATCGAAGTCTGCTTGGCTGTAGTCTTGAATATTTTCTTTGATTTCTGGATGAAAACTTGTGCTTTTATTTTAAAGTAATTATACAATGGCCACTAATTCACGGTAGTTGAGTAAGGGGTAAACCTAGATCTGGTGTAGTAGTGAGTACTAGGTCTAATACACCAGCGGAAGTGGGAGTAACGCAATCGGGAGAGCTAACAAGTGGAATAAAGTTAAAATTGCGGCAAGGAAATAAAAATTTGCTACTTTTAATTAAGTTGTGCTTTACTGTAACCGGGTCTCTTTCCCACAAGTTGTCGGGAAAGTTCAAATCGCCAAGAACGAACAAAGGTGATCTTGGGTACCTGACTAACAGCTGAATAACAACATCACGCTGATCATTGCGAAAAGATGATGATACTGTTGGTGACGGATAGCATATACAAAAAATATTATTTTACAATAATCACTAAACACGTGCACACAAACAACATCAAGTGAAGACATGACCGGAATAATGTGAGAAGCAAGCTTATCAGCAACCACCAGCAGAACACCCGGTAAACAGACCGGTAAACATGGTCGCATCGGTAAAATTTATAGCGCTCCTCACAATCCAAGATTTCTTTATTTTGTTAATTTGGCAGAAAGCCAAGTTTCTGTCAGACCAACAATATCCGCGGAACAGGAATCAATAGCAGAAGACAGTTCGACGCGTTTATTAAGGACGCTGCGCACATTTAAAAAAGAGAGAAGAGGCATTTCCTGAGCGGCAACAAGACAGACGTAGCTATGAAGCGCTAGAAGTATCACCACGTGTCGACTCAAAAGATTGCTTGCCCCAAGCTTGTGGTGAATCGAGTTCGCAAACGCTAGCGCTTTCTGCGCAGTAAACGTAAGCTTTTTTGTTCATGATCAGAAATGTTCATTCAGAAATGTTGATTGATTTGTGGTGTTGAACGTCCCCAAACCGCGATATGATTATGAGGGACGCCGTTGTATGATTGATATGTGGGGTTTAACGTCCCAAAACCACTATATGATTATGAGAGACGCCGTAGTGGAGGGTTCCGGAAATTTAGACCACCTGGGGTTCTTTAACGTGCACCAAAATCTGAGCACACGGACCTACAACATTTCCGCCTCCATCGGAAATGCAGCCTCCGCAGTCGGGATACGAACCCGCGCCCTGCGGGTCAGCAGCCGAGTACCTTAGCCACTAGACCACCGCGGCGGGGCGACGCCGTTGTATGGGGCTACGGAAATTTCAACCACCTGGGGTTTCGGAGTCATGTGCATGCCAAGGTGTCGGGACAGTAGATCACAAACGTGGCCTTAATAAGACTGGGCCCACGTCTTATTTGGGCTGTTCAGCGCCGCCGCGGTGGTCTAGTGGCTATGGTAATTGGCTGCTAAACCCGCAGGTTGCGGGATTGAATCCCGGCTGCAGCGGCTGCTTTTCCGATGGAGGCGGAAATGCTGTATACCCACGTGCTCAGATTCGGGTTCACGCTAAAAAGACGAGGTGGTCAAAAGTCTAGCAAAGTACCTCGTTCCATGACATATCCAACACCCACGAAGTGACTACCGCAGCAGCTTTCGAATGCCCGAATCTCGGGTAAACACACACGCATACTCTTATTTTCTTAGAATCATAAAAGACTGGAATGATTTACCAGAGGCTGTAAGGAAATATGAAACTTTACAAAATTTCGAATAAAAACTTGGAATATTTTCAACGTAAAAACTGGCTCTTTTTCATAATCAATCTGATTGAGCGTTCAGAATCATAACAATTTCATGTGGCAGGTAGATTTTAGTGTTTTGACACTTGATTCTCTGCAGTAAATGATGTGATGTATGCATTGTGTAGGTGGTAGTGCAAAATCATGTGATGTAAAAGTTTTATTTTTTTTCTCGCCTGTGCATCCCTTGTTCATGTTTGACATGATGGTTATCACGGGATATTTTGTTCACTGTACATATATGATGAATTATTGTTTTTTTTTGTACCTCGAAGGGGCGTTGTGCAAGCAGGCATTTGGTGCGTAGCGACACTATGGACTCGAGCTAACGGGGAGTTTTGTCTTCTACCGTGCCTAGCTATGCGTGGCTTTGCCGTGTCTGGAGAAAAGGGGATCCTGGGGGTTCAGCCGACGTCGGGTGATTGCAACTTTAACGCCCCCCGGCCGAGGCAACACACCCTTTTGGCCCCGGCTACACGTAGACGGCACTTCGGGCTGATCCGCCCAGGGGAAATCTGCAGTCGCCTTTCTCGCTTTCTCTCTCTCCCTCTATGCCTACATCTTCGTATTTTCTCTCTTTCAGCCTTTTCTTTCATTCCTTCACTTCTTTTTACATCCTTGTTTAAAGGGACCCTGAAACGGTTTTGGCTAGTTTCTACGCACACATTTATTTATTTATTTATTTAATTTTTTCAAAATACCTTACCGACCCAACAGGGCATTGTGTAAAGGGAGCCTAAAGGGAATACACACATATTATGCAAGTCCTAACAGGAATAAGGATGAGAAGTCTCAAGGGTAATTTAGAAACTAATTTGAGCTCTCTACGTAAACTGCGTAATTTATTACAAAGCTTTTAAGTTGCGAATCGCCCGAGATTGCTGCAGATCGCTGCGACTCAGACAAACGCATTTTCAACCACACACACACCAAGCGACGCTATCTGCCCTATTGACGTCATTGTTTCCAGCTGATCTGCTTGACTGCGAAACACGCAGCACAGGTATTTCTTTTCTAAAAAACAGTGAACAAGTGTTGTTCGTAATTTGTAAAACTTTTTATAATTTATTTTGATTAAGCTTTTTTACAAAGAAAAAGAAGACGATCGCAGTTAACAACTAAGCTTTGGAACTTCCGGCACACGGCGAACATGGTCTGCTTGGATCCCACACGCTCCATGTTGACGTGAGCTGCGCAACGAGTGGGCATCACGCGGTTGTTGCGACACCACAGAACACCTATACACTGTGACACCATGAATCACCCTTGCCTCGTTGTGGGCTGCAAGTCTGTTGATTGGCGACAAGAGAAGATACGACACCGTGCGCCTGGAAAGCGCAGCAGGGGCCCCGAGTGGCTGCAGCGCATCGGATTGCCCATATCAGATCGGCGGCGGGATTTACGCGTACGCGGTCGCCACTTTAAGCTGGAAGCCTACGAACGCGATTCCGTGCGTGTGCGGCGATGTGAAGAAGCATCACCTCAAGTCCGACGCACTGCCGTCTTTGTTCCTTCCTTGTGAAAAGGTAAGCTCACGATCGATCCGGATCATGCGACACGCACTGAAAACGCGGATCGCACGTGTGTGTTCAGAATAACTATAACTTTGTTAATTATAACTGTAACGACTGTGTCTCTTCAATGCAATGTGGTCCACTTCGCAATAATTATATATACGTTGAAAGACTTTCGCTGGTTCACTATTTCCAGAACCAATTATAAAATGGCAGGCTGCCTTTTTGCACAAGTGTATACGTTGTCGGGCCAGCTGTAAAATATTGGCTCAAATGTACGGCATGCATGTTATACATGATGAGCTCAAAGAAAGCCCTGCAATAGTGCAACGCGTGTTCGACGGCGTTGATAGGCTACGGTCCGATTACTCGTGTTGTATTCATGCCGAATAGCAATAGCACGGCGCGCTAGAAATTCGTCTCACAGTGCCGGCGTCCAAAGTGCGTTTAAGCTTATGCTTCAACTGTAGCGCACATGCTTTATTTGTTCATTTATTTGCCGGTGTGAATGCACATTGATCTATGTGTAAAGGCAACCTAGCAAGAGAAAGCGTGCCGATTGATGGGTGGTTTAATTTATCGACTGTGCTTGGGGGAATGGCTTATGGCTGCTTATGGCTGCTTGCGGGGCCAATTATAAGCATGCAGCTTTACGTTGTGGCATATTATGTAGGAAAACAAAGAAGCCGAGAAATATTTGCACCACAGTGTCTCTTAATTGATAAATTAATTATATAACTGCAATACTCCATTTGTTTATGCCATAATGCAAGATCACCAAATCACAGCAGCGCAATGAAGTGTGGGCTTCACATCTAACAAGTACTTGGCAGCTTATCAAAAAAGAACTGCTAATTATTAGAACTGCATGCACAGTTAACGAGCTTATTCCATCCGAGATGTGAAAAAAACAAAGATGCCGTAGTAGTTTCATACTAATACAATAAACTCTCCAGCCTCTTTGAGTATTGTACAAGATTTCTTGGCAGCATGTTTTGAGTACACACACATAAAATAATTCATGCTATGTATATGAAATTATTGCACATAAAATGTGTGAATGGAAATGCAAAGACAACGTTTAAAACCATTGTCATCTATTGTGCTTGTGGTAAAAGAAATTGCTGCTTTTTTCAGCACCACACACTGCCCAAGAAAAGTGTCGGAGAGTGTGGCAGTCTTGGCACCTTCTGCTATCCAGGTTAGTCCTGCCCTGTTTGTGTACATTGGCACTGCACAAAAGTTAGAGTTGAATGTATATGTGTTGCGTAGCGTTGCTGCATATTATGGAAAATAACTCAGTAACACATTTCTTATGCAGCCACACACTCTGCAACTAGCTGATGGCGGATAAGGCAGCTCGATTTCCACAGCTCTCAGCTCCAAGATGACAAAATATTTTGTGTTCTTTGAAACATACTTTGACACCAAGGAAGTTATTGTAAAAACCAGAAGCATTTTATTGTTCCTAAGCGTGTTTATGTTATTTAAAACAGACACAAGCTAATTTATATAAAGTGATTGAATACCACATGGCCACAAAGACATTGCGATGTTTAAAATATAGTTTGTTAAAAGTAAAGGTGTAACATAATATGTTTATTATCCCCACCTCATATCCTGGCAACCACACAAAAACTGTGCACAAGGCAGCCACGAGTACAGTGGCAACTCGGAAGACAGTGGAATGCCGGTTTGTTGGTAAGTTGACCTAAAGGTTGAAAAATGCACGTATGAGGCATAAAGTGTACAGTAGCTGTTCAGTCACAGGATTCACACCTAAGCTCCTAAACAAAGAAAACTAGCAGGAAATAATGCATGATGATGAACGATCTGGCATGAGATCATTCGAAGAACAATTGTTTGAGAAGGATTTGAGTGTTTCATAACTATCTCAGCTACGCAGCTGAACCTGAACCTGAAAGAAAGGAAAATAAAGAGAAAAGAGTGACAGGGAGGTTAACCAGCTTATAGGCAGCCGGTTTGCTACCCTGTGCATGGGAGAGGGATGGGGGAGATGAAAGATAGAGAGCAGAGAGGGAAGAAAGAAACACGGCACATTCGGCAGCACACGCGTGCACACTCAGTCATAGTCCAGTCTTGTCTTTCGCGGTGTGTGACATTGCTGTTACAGTCGCTTGTTCAAGTCCGTGTCGCGTAGGAATTTCAACAGAGCTTTCGTCGCCTTCTGTTGCAATGTCTTCTCTCGGGCACTTGACAGAATGTCTACAGACATTCGGCTGTTGTCGATGCGCGAAAAAGCGGACACCAGTGACTGTCTCTAGATTTCATACAACGGACAGTCACGCAGGATGTGGTGTAGCGTCTCTTCGCAATGACAGGCATCGCAAAGAGCGGTGTCGGCCATTCCTATGACAAAGGAATAAGACTTTGTAAATGCCACTCCTAGCCATAAGCGATGAAGAAGGGTGGCTTCTCTTTGGCCGAGTCCAGTGGGCATGCGGAGAGCCGTCAAAGAGGACAGGTGGTGTTGATGATTTGTATCAATCCTTGGTGGGCACCATAGTGAAAACGTGATTTCACGCGCAAGTCGTCGAAGATTACTGGCAGCATCGGTCCGCGAAAGTGGTATGGGTTCTTCTCGTGTTCCTTCAAGGGCTGCCCACGTGGCAGTATCGGCATGTTCGTTCCCTATGATGCCACAGTGACTTGGCAGCCATTGAAGCGTCGCATGATGCCCTTTCTCGTGTGAAGTGTGGAAAAGGCATCGAAATTTGAAAACAAGCTGTTCATATGTCCCACGACGCAGTGCTGAGAGCACAGATTGTAGAGCAGCACTTGAGTCACTGAAAATCGACCATTGTTGCGGTGGTTTCCAATTTACCACACAAAGTGTAGCGCGCAAAGCAGCTAGTTCCGCTGCTGTAGATGCCGTGGAGTGGTCAGTCCTAAAGCTGATGGTAACACCTGGAGGTGCTCGTTTCGGCCAATACACTGCCAGCAGCTGCCTTCACCACAAAATCCGCAGTGCAGACACAGTGTGGTGCTTCATCACATGAGCAGCAGTAGCAGCTTCAGCCGATGTTGCTTCATTGCCACAGCTCCATGAGGTTTCAGGCCTCTCGGTGGCTCAACACCTGTTCGAATGGATGAATCTTCTCCCACTAAAAAAAGCCAGCTGCTGAAACATCTGTCCAATTGGACGGATCTTTCCCTGCTGAGAAAGAAAGCCAGCTGCTCAAGTCGACGTCACATACTTGCCTTCATTCCGCGAGAGTTTCTGCAGGTATTACAAGCATTCAGTAAGTTTTACCAAGTGATGGACATGTACTCACAAACTAGTTCGCATACTGAAACCACCACGTTAGACAGGTATTCTCTGGGGTAGTGTGTGCCCTTTCATGTTTGCAACAAAGAAAATTAAGCCCCTTATATCCCTGAAACATTTCACCTCAGAGTGTTTGTGAGAATTTATTAGAAGGCAAAGAGATCACAGTTCACGTATTTTTGCCAGAACACAAATGGTCCATTCTGCAGTGCATGCTCATTTTTTTCACCTGTGTGTTTTAAAACTATACGAATGCGACGAGGCAGTTCCATTCCTGTTAAAAACCTGCCGGGACACTTTCATGCATTACGGGGCAACCTGCAGATTTTATAATGATGCACATAAGAGCTTGTACACTTAAATGCAGGCCCATTGCCAGAAAATTTTAAGGAGTGGCCCACCCGCTGAGAGCCTTTAAAAACCCGTATTTTCATTATTCATGTTGGGTAGAACACAGCCCTCCATCAAAATTGAAAGGAGGATAGGGGAGGCCTCTAGTGCACCCTTAATTGTGGGCATGGGCCTCGTTGAGCATCTGTATAGGATACATGAACTTGGGAGATATTGAATGCGAATCATGCGAATTTTCTCATCAACCTTATTTCAAAGTAGGCACACTGGTTTCGCTTATGCCTCTTTGTCTCTTATATGAGTGTATCTTATAAGCAGCATTTATAAAGCCTCTTTATTTACATTAGCTAGACAAGAGGATTTCTATGACAACAGCAACGAAGAACATTGGTACTCATTTGTAATTCATTAGGCTCTATAATACAGCAGTGTTTTAGATGTTGCTACAACCTCTAACGAGATAACGAAGAGCATAGGAGACCACGTTCCCCTGCAGTGAGCGCGCTTAGGCCCAGTACAGCTCTTATGCTGAAACCTATGCCTGACTCGAACACAACCCGGCCGGAAGCATAAGACCTACTTCACACGATAGCACACTCTGGTTCATGAACACTTTCTTTTATTACAAGCATGTGTTTTCAGATGTTCACTAAATAAGAAGGGGCACACTGTGACATGTCTACAACTACATTTTTCGCAACATTACAATGGGCTGCCACCTACCAAAGGAGTTTCACAGTGGACACAAAGAAACAGTAAAATGATTTCCTGTGACGCCATTTACACATTATTTATGTGCTAATACACCAAATTATTTTGTATAAGACATTGCCAGTTACATTATATAAGACTTCCAAACAATGCTACACTTAGCTCATGGAGTGACTGTTTTGTGATAGTATACTTGTGCCGCTTTACCGGCTGTTATTTATATGGAGTGCGCCAATTACGTTTTCTTGGTTGTAAAGAGATGCACCTAAAGGGTCCCTGCAATGGTTAACTTAAGCTGCGTGAGCATTTCTGCTACAGCACAATGTTATAATAAGCACCGTAAATTTAGGTATTCACCTTGCAATATGACTGCTAAAAGCTACAAGCTTTTTAGCAGTGCTTTTCCTCCCGAATCTATCGCGAATGCAACTGTCACTAGTGCACGATTGAGCTGTAGCGATGTGTCAACATTATACTTGAATCTTTCCCTACAACGACACGACTTATACCGGCCACTTAATTTTTCTCTAGTGCACTTATAATCAGTAAACACTAACTAGTATTTGGAGAAATTAAGTTAATCGAGACCATAAGCAATAAAAAATTATAGCAGTTTCTTTGGAGGTAAAGTAATGGCTTCAGGTGAGTGGATGCTGACACCTATTAGATATTTCAGTGCTCACTCGACTGATTGACCTCGGCAACTCCTCTGGAAGGTTGCCTGGCATTAGCACTGATCGCTAGATTTGTTGCAAGGTGAAATGGAAGAAGGTCAGACCTTGTGGTTCAAGGACACTGAAAAGTCTTGTTTAATTCGTGTCATTTAAAAAAAGAGGAGGCTATCTCCTATTCAAGAAATGGGGGTCAAAGGAAGCCTTGCTTTGGTGGGTCTGGCTTTTTATATACTTTCTGTCGCCATGTGTAATGCTCCCACATGCTAAGCAACACAACACATGCTACAGGCAACATAATGATTGCGGATAAAACCTCCTTCAAAGTTACATTACAATTACTTTAATAGCATCCCCTACACTTTCCTTGGCCTGATTGCTAGTCAGTTCTCATTATATTGTCCAAACAAGAAAACACGCCCTTAAAGAAAGCCTAATTTTCTCATTCATAGCGAGGGTCTCGTTCTCTGGCAGATTTAATGCCATCGGGTAGTATGTGAGGGAATATTAGTCAGCTGCCTGCCACAAAAACATGATTTGTACTACGATGCCTATAGGCAAAAAATGAGTGTTCCACACTCGCTGCAATGGTAACAGGCAGCGCTGACTGACACTACCTTAAATAAACATACATATCTCATAAAGTGGACGGGGGGGATGGCCGGCATGGTAGCTAAGTTGGTAAAGTGTTGGATGCATTATTCGAAGGTCGCAGGTTCAGTCCCTGCGCATGCCAAGGTATTTTTTCGTCCACTTTTCTGCACAGTTACAAAAAAATTACTTTATAATAATATCTATATTTTTTGACATAATTGCCTGTCAGTTACCATTAACCTAACCAAGCCGTATTATTGAGAACTAACGAACAATAGTGCCAAAGTATAGCGGACGTTATTAGTTGTGAATGTAATGTAAATTTGAAAAAATAAAGGTGTATGAAAAGATTGCTTTTCGTGAGCAGTAACTGAACTTGTGAACTTCGAATTACACAACCGATGCTCTACTAACTGAGCTATCGCGGCGGCCATTCCCTCGTCCACTTTATGGGAGACATATGTGCACTTAAACGCGACTGCGTCAATCAGCACCAGCACGTGCTATGCGACACCAACAGGCAGAAAAAGGTTTTCACACTCGACGTCATGGTTGCTTGTTGCGCTGACTCACGCCGGCACTTGTAAATGCATATATATACCGGATAAAGAGGACAACAGAATGGCCGCCGTGTTAGATTATTTGGTAGAGCATCGGACGCGTTATGTGATGATCGCAGGATCAGTCCCAGCTCCTGGCAAGCAATTTTTTCGCCAACCTTAATTTCTTCTCATTTACACAACATTTAGTTTCCTCAGTGTCTCCTATTGTTTCTATGACAATATGGTAGATTAGTTCTCATTATTATTATGTCAAGCAAAGAAAAGTGAAGCCTTAGAATTTTTATATATTTCTTTCAACCAAGCCATGTGACTTGTCCATTGTGCAATTTAGTAATACACAAGCACTAACATGTCTTGTGTGGTCAATCATCTGCAGTATCCACCAAGACAACAGCACTGGTATTCTAACAATGGAAGAGCCTCTTCACAGGGAATGAAAGTTCATTGTGTTTGAGAGCTCCCTTCATGAACTGCTCCATGTGTGGCCAAGTAGTTGGCAACCTGAACTTCAGCGTCATGGGAACTCTGGTCGTTGTAGAGGGGGTCTGTGAGCAACTGCACAAGCTCCGTTGGAGAAGCCAGCCACTTGTTCGAGGTAGTGGCGCTGGAGCCGACAACTTTCTCCTGGCCGCTGGTATGCTGCGTGGTGGCTGCAACCATCCAATGCCTTGGCGCTCAAGTCATCACGGAGTGCACCTTTTACAACTACCATAGGGCCTACTTGCTCCCTGCAGTAGAACAGGTGTACTTATTGATCAACATCTAAACATAACTATAGCAAGATTTGTGGACATGTGACGCAGCGTGAACACAAATGCTTATACTGCTCTTGCATTAAAGTGAATCTTACTTTTTTAGCACAATTTTGCATAGATTTACACATTTCAAAGTATTTGCTTCCATCTGTATATATTTGTCAATGTTATCTAAATTCAGAACATGAAATCATTTTGTATAAAACTTGTACGAATATAGCCCATCTGATTTTTTGGTTACAATGCGAAAGAGAAGCCTAATACTTTCGCATGCTAATATCAAAATGTAGAAACCAGTCATCTGGAAAAATCATAGTTTTACAAACAGTGTTAGCATACTGCCTTGTTTATGTTAGTCTAATATGAAAACTCATGATAGAAGTGAGTTTGAGATGATGAACTTGTACAGTGGTAAAAATGTAGCAGCGGTAGGATACTCGTGGGTATGTAGGCATGAAACATTATTCCTATTGTATCAGGCCCCGGAAACTCGGCGCTAGTTTCAGTTTCAAAAAACATGCATGCTCGTAGAAGTTGCTGGGCATCCTAAGATCCGGTTGAATGGAGTGAGGCTGATGTGAATGTTCGCATTTATCGGCCATCACAAGTTTTTAAAAACAAAAAAGTCTGCCTCCCGTAAAGAGCTTTTCTTTTGTTTATAGGCTTTTTCTTACTCCTCATTTCGTGAATTTTAAATCAAGTGAAGCGCAAAGAGAAATTGACTTGCGTTCGTAGCGCTTGCCTCCACTCCTTCTTGCCTCTAGCTCAGCGATAATAGAAGCTGGATCTCGCTCAGTTATCTCGGTCGGTTACCGTGTAAACTACGAGATAGATAAAGACGGCAACTTGTGGCGGGCAGAGAATGAACCACAGTGAGCTATGCCGAACAAGTAAACCATGCATTCGTTGAAGATGGCTTATTTGGGCAACACATGTTTTTTGCGGCTTTGTGGTGTGCTAACCCAGGAATTTCTTGTTCCGCGAAGGTTTTTCAGCGTTTCCTAAAAGCAACGGGTGAGCACAAGAACTTAGACCAAATATTGGAGCCAGTATTGATTTTGCATGAGTACATATGAGCAAACCCAGTTCTCCGCAAGCCAGACTGGACTGAGAGAAGTGCAGTGTCGCTTGACTAATTGGTGAACACAGCAGCCAAGCTCCTGTCGGAAAAATGGGTTTATTGAAAGGCTTGAGCTTGAGTTGGCTCGGCTGCATTGTTTTAGCTGCTTTTTCTTTTGGCAACTAGTTAAAATGATGTCAAATTTTTATAGGCCACTTCCTGCTTATGAAATTCTTGTAGCCGTGGTGTCAGATTTTGTGAGTCCTTACTTCTTATTATGTCACTCGAATACACGTGATGGACTAAATGCCTCTAAATAATATTACAGAGAATGTCGATGGAGGCAGCGTTTTGACAAGTGAACTTTTCTTTGTCAAGGCAACGCTAATGCTCTCACGAGGACAAGTGATCTTGCCAAAACACTGTTTCCAGCGGCATTCTTTTTTGAAGACCTTCTGATCGCTTCAAGCCTCTTCTTGCCTCTGAACTTCAGTTACGTTTGGTAGTCGATTTACGCCTGTCGTCATAACAAACGTGATTGAGTCAAATATGTGTCCTCTCTGCGATTGTTGATTTTAACTTGGTTCAGATATTGGCTTCAACGTTTGCTCATTATGTCGATATGTCAGTTGTGAATCGAAGCTGCATCTTTAGATTGACACTTTCACATTACGTGTATGTACCTGTTTTTTATGCAAAACATGCAATAAAAAAGCATTTCATTCGTGTCGATTGAGTGTCGTCTTACTGTGAAATCAGTCAGATTAACTTTTGCCTGTTCAGAAACACCGCCAGAGGTAAAAGCAGCGCTTCCGCTGCTGATAGGGAATACATAGGGGGACAGGGAGTTTCCGCCCCTAATTATACAGTGGAATACTGAAAAAACCTATGCATCGTGCCGCCTGTCTTTCCAGCTCTTCCTCAAAAAACAACCAGCCATGATGGATGCACTCAGTGATGAGCGATGTGACCCTCCTGGCTACAACGCCAAGTGTCTCACAAACAGTGTGTTTGCCATGCAGAATGGCTGTATTTTACAGACTGAGCTGGGGCAAGTTTGAGAGTAAAACTTGCAGTGCTACTAGTATATTTTTCAAGTGCTAACAAGAGACCTCTTGCTACACTTCTGTTCACCATCACCCAAAGTCCCCTACAATGTTTCTATGGAAAAGCAAGGACTTGCTAAGTGCCTGACTGCTGTTGAGAATCTAGGCATCCGCATACGCTCGCTAACAACAAGTACCATAAGTTTTTGCAAAATTTGCAAGTGAATCTAAGAAACGTTGGGTTAATAAAAGTATATCTTTATGTGAAATCATTATATTACTGTTTCAAGAAGGAATGTAGGATGCAAGGGGGGATGAGAGTTTTATCACTCTTGTAGAAAGCACTGTGTGGGCCCATGACAGCAGGTCCAAGGAACTTATTAGGCATAACTTTTCCCAGATCAACATCCTAGTGTCAAGCTATACTGCCGCAAGCACAAGGCAAACATGCCACACTGGTATGATGTTCGGCACGTTCGTAAAAGTAAGCATGTACACTGTTTATAAAGTTAGTGTTGCACATGTACAGTAATTAGGTCCACTCTGATAAATTACCTAAAAAAGCTTATATTTACACATGACTAACAACTTGAAAACTGGCTTTTTAAATTGTAATCATGGTAGACGCACTTGCAACTTGCAAGTTTCCTCTTGCATGCATGATCTAAAACAATATTGAAGACAACCAGCAATAACATACTAGCTTATCAGAAATCCGCGGGCTAGTGTAACTTTGAAGGAACTTGTACGGAAAATTAGCTCGAACAATTGTATTTCACTCTTCATATATGTAGTGAAAAAACATGTGCAGACACAATCAATAAACTCATACACAATACGAGCACTGGTCCTACATAAGTGTTGCTTATGTCTGCATCTGTTTTTTTCTACAAATAAGAACACAAGTGACTCAAAACAATTAGCCCCCATCACCACTTTGGCAGCTCAAACATGTTTTGACATTACAAGCAAGCGCATCCCCAAATACTTTCAGTAGAGACATTGCTCTCAGAAATTTTTTTTATTTCACAGTTCACTATAACAAACGGAACTGACACCGAAATTTCTGTCATGTGAGCTCTGTTATGCTATCACATTAAAAGCAAGTGCCTGTACTGTGCATGAAAATTCGATACCTGGAAGTGTAGTTTAAATAAGAGCAATGTTTGGGCATGTAATCTGAGGGTTGGAGGTTTGGTTACTGCAGGTACAAAGCTGTCTTTTTTTTCACGCTTATGTCACGATTACTACTACAGTATCAATAAAAAAGCACAAATAACGTACTCTATATATTACTTGGTTTTTGTATCAGCTAGTTTTCAATAATTTCATAAAAGGAGGCTTGACGGTGACCCTCTACTTTTTGTAATGTCACCACTCCTTAGGAGCTTTCAGCTGGTGCAGCTAGTAATAACAGTTCAAAAAAGGGGTGCACATCTGGTAAGGAGTGTTGACTGTTTATAACAGATGCGCTTCTAACAAACTGTGGCCCTTCAGATGACAAGCAACGACAAGTTAATTGTTAAACGAAAAATTCTGAACAAGCCTGCAATAAATAAATGCTAAGGGGAAATTTAAGATTGTAACCATGCCACAGCATGCGTGATTCTCATGTTTGTGGTAGTCACTAGGTTCACCAGATAATTTTTTTATATTCTCACGAACCCCCCCCCCCCCAGTTTGGATTTACATAACTCCAGAGGTAGGTTGACCTACCAAATATAATAATTACTTTTATCTTGCTTGATACTGCCCTGAATTACTGCCCTTGCTTGATAGTGACTTCGTCTCTCTTCACCATGCAGGCTATGTTAGAACTGTTGGAACATGCCAATGACCTCCATGAACTCTCATCATATAAGGAGAGCTTTACAAGCAATGAGGCAGCAAAGGCATGTCATGAAAGCCCTCACCTATGAATGGCCATCTAAGGAGGAACTCATTTCTCAGAGGCACACACGCTTTCCAACATCATTGACCTCAAATCAGTGACATGCAATCATTCAGAAGATGTTGGTTTGGGTTCAATTCCCCAAAACAGTGATGCAATAATAATGAGGTACGCTATAGTGAAGTGTGATAAGAATTTCGTTCACATAATGTTCTTCAACATGCAGCTAAATCTGAGTACAAGGCCTCAATCTATTTCGCCTCCACTGAAAATGCAGCCACCATGGCCGTGATTTGACACAGCATCATTCGGGTTATCAGTTCAGTACCACAACAACTAGACCACCATGGCGGGTAGTCACCAATACTTAGCACAGCATCAAAAGCTTACCATCAAACTGGAATCAAATCTATTTTCACGTGCGTGTGTTCCTGCTGGAAGCACACAGACAGCCACTGTGTAGATCGAACGAGAGAGCTTCATTGGATTGAAGCAACGTCGAAAGCTCAGTGAAACAGAGAAAATGCAACCGTAGAGACGACACAGCAAAAGGCTTCTCACTCTGGTAAATGGGGCAACATCAAAAGGATGGTTAAGCAGAGAAAATGCAACCTTAGTGATGACGCAGCTGAAGTCTTCTGACACAAGTGCGATGGAACAAACCTTCTTGGCAGTTGGGCAACCATGTATAATTTGGGGAAAGTGCTGTCAATTGTTATTTTAACGTGTGTGCTATACGGCTGGCAGCACACAGAGAGCCACTCGGTGAATCGAGCGAGAGAGCCACAATTGACTGAAGAAACTGCCTCCCTGGCATTCAGGCAACGATGCAGCCATAAATGCTATTTGTAAA
Organism: Rhipicephalus annulatus; assembly: GCA_013436015.1. NCBI lineage: Eukaryota > Metazoa > Arthropoda > Arachnida > Ixodida > Ixodidae > Rhipicephalus > Rhipicephalus annulatus. The sequence goes on from WOVY01009850.1 coordinate 710,507, forward strand.
GTGCGTGAAATGTCATCTTTACAAGTGTGCTACGGCTAGCAGCACACAAAAGCCACTGTGTGATTTGAGCGAGAGAGCTACATCATATTTTGGCGTCTGGGTGCTGTGGGAAGCAGCCCAAACAGAGCTAGATCTACTTGAGATGACATCACAAGTTTGAAAGAACGACTAGATGGGCGTATTTGAGAAATGCCCCTCGTTTCTTATTTGGGTGAGTCTTCTGTTTGGCAGTTGCTTCTGTTTGGCAATTGTGCACCTACTTTTTAACTGTTGATTAATGAAATATTCCGCGAATAACATAAAAAAATGCCATAGGCAAGCCCTACATATTATTCTTTTGAAAGATTATGCACAAAGCACAACTATTTTGGAGCGAGATATTGCATAACAAGTCCATTGGAAAAAACAAACCTGTGCAAAACAGGTCAACCTAAAAGGACATAAATGCGGAAATCATTTATGCGCGAATATCTTTGATGCGTAGCTGAAAGTACGGGCAGCTTGCAGTTTATTTCAAGTTAAGATATAAAAGCTATCACGGGTGCACAGAAGTATATCGGAAGCCCACGTAGTCGGCTGGCGGAAACTGCTTCCGGGTGGCGGTGACTACGCACGCAGGTAATACAACTGTGTTGCGTCACCTAAGCCTCTGCCAAATCTATCACGTGGAGAAGTGGTTCATTATAAAGTGATATTTCCTGGAAGAATGCATATGATGACGTTGCTGGAACTGCAACTTCAAACTGTTTTTTTTTGTTTGTTTGATACACTAATACTTGTGCACTTCTCTTCCAACCGCGACGCCGTTCTCCAGCACGCAGCCCCGCGGAGTGCAGGCACACGCTCCGGAAGACTTCGTGCCGTGTTATGCAGCAGTCCGAACTTTCCCAAACAACTTGCTGTATGTCGCGACAGCAGAGTTGTTCAAGGGCCGTTGGCACTGCTCCACAAATCCCGCTGTCGCACCTGCACTCGCGAAAATCGGCCCAAGTTATCGCTATCGTGAACACCGCATGAACACCGCGAAATGAAAGACAATGACGAAATTGTTTCTACGCTTGTGATTATGCAGCCCAACGTACAAGTTACAAGCGCGACACAGCAAACGCGGACGCGAGGACGAACAAGTATCGAACAAATAAGGTAATAGGCTACTTAAATCATTTACATTTACCCGTGATCGTTGACATCGTCGTGGAAGTCCAGTGAGTCAGGTGGCGGCGGATCACTGCTGTCATCCTCGGCACGAAGCGCAGAATTGCATAACACTGTGTCGCTATGTGGTTCGAAAACCATTTCATCGCTTCTTCGGCGCAAACGCTATTCTAGTCCGAGGTACATGGTGAGCAGTGGTCGAAAGCGCCAAGAAACAAAACATAGGCTGCTCGCGTTGAGCGCACAGACAGGCGATCACCCAGCTGGCCCAGCGGCGGTCAAGCGCATGACGGCCGGTGGCTCTGCTTTGTCTCTGACTTACCGGAAGCTGACGACCCAACATCACGCACGCGTTCTCCACGTCACATCGTGACGCAGGCTGCGTGAAGGCGGAGCTTAGCCCCGAGCGCTCGGAGGAAAAGTTGAGGGTGAAAGGAGGAGCAGAGGAGGAGGGTACCTTTTCAGGACTCGTAGCTCCGGTAATAATGGGTGTTTCGATTTAACTATGGTGGCAAGGGTTTGTTCCAGTAGTGGTCTAATCAAAAACCGAATGTGAAAAAAACGTTTCAGGGGCTTTCAAGGCGGCAAGGGTTAACTTGGTGCATGTGCTCTCTCATGATCACATAATATTGGGTTATAGTGGCTTTGTACAGCTGGCGCAGGCATGCTTTTTTAAATTTGCGCTGCCGCGTCCCGATGTCGAGCTCCATGGTGAGTGGCTGGCATGGCTGCCGAATGTATAGTTACTTTATGGCCTCTTTTTCATTTGCCAAACTGTCTGTTCACACTTCCTTTAAGAGATGATGCACCGAAGCTACAATGAATGCCTTCTTAAAGCCAAAATGAATTTTCCCGCGCTTCAATTTAATTCACTGTCAAACACAAGGAAAGAACGCAAGAAGAATCTGTTCGTTTGCCGTTGTGAAATGCCTCCCCAATATCCTTAGTTTAGGTTACCAAGCTACACGTATAGCTAGTAGCGACCTTCTTCTTGAAGTTCAAAGCAGGCCCAGTATGAAAAGATTACAAAACTCACCTGTTTTGGAACCACACCTGTATCTATCACACCGCATCGTTCCTGGAACAGCTCCCGAGGCGTAGTATCTGATCAAGACCTGATTGACATGACACTGAATGAGCTTTTTGAGGGCAAGAGCGAACAGCACGTAACACATGTACAGAGAATTAGGATCAAGTGTGACAACAAAGAAACTCTGACAAAGCACCTCATTCTTACATTTTGCACATGCACACTTCCCGAATATATCAAAACAGGCTACTTGAAGCTAAAGGTCCGACCCTACATCCCCAACCCACGGTGTTGTTTTAAGTGCCAGAGTTTCGACCAAGGCTCTTATAGCTGTCGTGGCCTTCAAACCCGTGCAAAGTGTAGTTCGCATGAACATACTGCAGACAATTGTGAGGATAAACTTCCCATAGTGCAAAGTGCAACCGTGGACACCACGCTTACTCTCGCACACGTCCTACATGTAAACATGAAAAAGAGATGCTTGAGCTCAAATTCAATGAGAACATTTCGTTTAGGGATGTCTGCAAGCGTCTAGCTTTTCAGGGTTCTTCGTTCGCGGAGATTGCACAAAAGCGGGGCAGTGTCTTCAAAAGTCACGGCGCCCGCACCAACCACACAAAGTCGACGGGCGGAAAAGCCATTCACCCCCTCAGCTGAAGTACAACAGGCTCTTCCACCGCCGAAAGGCTCACAGGCCTCCGGACCTGAAGCCCCAGGGCATTCTCTTTTAACAGATTGCCCCAAGACTTCCGTGCCCGCATGCGTGAACCCCGAGTGGGCATCCAGTGCCTCGCTCAAAGTGATGGACACAGCCGCAAGTCTAACGGTGTCTTCGGCTCGAAAGGACAGGCATGGCTTTTTGGAGCCTGACAGCAAGTCAAAAACCATCATCACGGGGCCTCACAAGGGCACCTGACTTAAAGCAATTCTTCTTTTAGTACACACAACACTGATTTACACTGATATTAGATACACAAATTATACATTGGAACGTCAGTGGACTGCTTAGAAACCTCGACAATATCGAGGAACTCTTACACAAACATTCCCTAAAAGTGCTGTGTGTACAAGAGGCAAACTTAGGTTCTAAGAACACCAATTTCCTATAATAAAAGTATCAAAAAGAATCACGATGACGCAGTGATTGGTTGATATGTGGGGTTTGACGTTCCAAAACCACCATATGATTATGAGAGACGCCGTAGTGGAGGTTTTCAGAAATTTCGACCACCTCGGGTTCTTTAACGTGCACCCAAATCTGAGCACACGGGCCTACAACATTTCCACCTCCATCAGAAATGTAGCCGCCGCAGCCGGGATACATGATGACGCAGTAGCGTCATCTGGTAGGAAAACCATTATAGTTGATCAGGGTGTTGCATGTACATCTTTACCACTCACCTTCACCACTACAAACATCCGTTGAGGCAGAGGCTGTCCGAGCAGTTCTTTTGAACAAACTCGGCACCATGTGCTCTCTTTACATACCTCCACAGTACCGCCTTGATAAACATGAATTTCAGTCCTCAATAGGTGAACTACATCAGCCTTATCTGGTTCCTGGGGTAATTCTCGCTGTGACGCACGAGTTCGTCTAACTGAACTCTTCTTTTCCTCATCCAGCGCTTTTCTTTTGAATTAGAAGCGACCAACATATCACAGCCTGGCGAACAACACCTACTCGTCAACAGATCTGACCATTACTTCTCTTTCACTCCTACCGCTACTCAAATGGAAAGCCATTATTAATTCTTACGGAAGCGATCACTTTCCAATAATCCTGAGCACACCAGTAGATAATGAATGTCCTCCATAGATTCCTAGGTGGCAGATTGACAAGGCCGACTAAGAAGAGTTTCGAAAAGCTACTCACCTAAGTTGGTTCACCGTACGTGGCTTAAGCGTAGATTTAGCTGTTGCCTTCTTTACCACTTTTTTAATAATTGCTGCAACAAAATTTATCCCACGATCAGGACTCGGCGCAAAACGACGGGTTCCTTGGTGAAATAGCGAGTGTCGAAATGCACGCAAAAAGCAAAATAAACCGTGGAGGCGGCTTGGGTACTCACCGACAGCCCAGAATCTTAAGAGTTTCAAAGTCATTAAGTCTCAAGGAAGAAGAGTGCGTCGTACAAGTGAGAAGAGAAAGCTGGAAGAATATTTTACAGGTATTAATTCATAGACAGATGAGGGGAGAGTCTGGAACAATATTGGTAAAGTAGCAGGACGACAAGCACACTCACTTCTATTGGTGTCCATACAAGGCGACAGCTTAGAGGACCAGGTTAACTCTCTTGGGGCGCACTTTGAACAGGTCTCCAGCTCGTCCAACTATACTCAAGCGTTTCAGCGATATACTACCAAAACAGAAAAACGAAAAATAGACCGCAAATCTACGAAACACGAGGCATACCATGAGCTTTTTTTTAGCTGTACTACAAGCTTCCCTTACCTGCTGTGATAAATCCGCCCCAGGCTCTGACCGAGTAGCGTATGAAATGTTAAAATTTCTGCCATCCAAAACTCAAAAAGCCCTTCTCTCTCTCTCTCATGCTGTATGGTTTTCCGGCGAGATTCGCTCAGCCTGGAAAGCACCATTTATTATTCCTATGCTAACACAGGGCAATGACCCGTTCTCTGTGTCATGCTTCAGGCCCATCACCCTAAGTAGGTCCTTCCGCAAGGTTTTTAAGATGATAAACAGGCGACTCATGCACTTCCTAGAAACAAATAACCCGCTTGACCCACATCAGTGTGAGTTTAGTGATCACCTTGTCTGTATCGAGGCATAACTTCGGAAAGCTTTCGTCAATAAACATTTTTTGCTTTCTTTGTTCCTCGATATAGAAAGGGCCTATGACTCAGCGTGGCACATTGGCATCATCCGAGAGCTGTCACACTTAGTTGTGCGGAGAAGAATGTTGATTATTGTTGAAAGTTGCCTGTCTGATCGCCCACTTCGTGTTCGAGTAGGCACTGTTTTACCCCGAACGTTTGTTTTTGGAAACAGGAATGACACAAGGAGGTGTACTGAGTTTCACACTGTTTATTGAGAAATTTATTTCCTTGTGCCTATACATTCTTCGCAACATTTTGATTGCACATATGTCGACGATGTACAGGTTGGTTTCAAATCGTGCAACATTTCCACGTGTGAACGGCAAATACAGCTAAGTTTAAACAAGGTGTCACAATGGGCAGACAAAAATTGTTTTAAATTTAACCCACAGAAGAGCCCTTAAGTCCTATAGTCCAGAAAGAGGGGCGTTCATCCTAGTCCTGAGATTGATATTCATAGTCAGCCTCTTCAGTAAAGACCGAGAATAAATTCCTAGGCTTTATATTGGAAACGAAACTAGTTTTCAAACTCCACATCAAATGTACAAAAAACAAGTGTTTAAAAACCATGAATGTTGTGAAAGTGTTGTCACCCACCAGGTGGGCTAGTGACAAGAAGTGTCCACTCTGTCCGTATAAAAGCCTCATTTATACTCGCCAAGACTACGGAGGCGTTACAACAACTGCCCTGAAGATGCTTAACGCCCTGCACTATCTTGGAATTTGTCTTTCTACGGGTGCTTTTCGCATGAGCCTCGTAGAAAGCCTCTACGCTGAGTAGAACGAGCGGTTGCTAGAAGCAACACAGTAAAAAAAATTTGTTATTTTATTTATGCTGAAAACAATATCGGGTCTGACCAACCACTCGTGGCGCTGGAAGCAGCGCAGTAGCTGGGCCGCAGGGCGCTACGGGAGTTACCGCTCTTTATGTAACTAAGTTTCTCTATGCCAAAACTCTCTATTGACGCAGCTGTCAAGGTACGTGCTTACTAGCGGCAAAAGCGCACGCGACACGCCGCGAGCAGTGAGTGAAGTTGTCGTGAGTGGCAGTATGAAGCGTGGAAACATGGGCAAGTTGGCAGGACATTATTGAATGTAGGAACAGCACAACCTAGAAGTAGTTACTTCGTAACTATGCAAGTTAATTCTTTGTTTTTTCGCTTCCTTAGTTACGAAGTAACAACTTCTAGGTTGCGCTGTTTTTACATTTAGTAGTGGCAGCAGTACAAAAACGTGGCAGTAACCCGTATGTCCGAGACCCAATTTCGGAAGCACGCCGCAAATTTAAAACTAATCAGAAGTGAGCTGCGCAGTTCTGGCGCCACGTGTCTGCTCCGAGACTGAACTGACACACGCACCACAAAAACTTGCAAGTTCGTGTCGAGGCAATCGACGTTGAAAAAGCAGCTTGATTGCACCATACTGCAGGGTTCAGTAGATCATGCAATTGCACAAGCAAGGTTCAGGAGGAGTGACTAACGGAATAGCAGGCACGGAGCAGCTCCGGCGAGACAAACGCACGCGCGATATTGAAATCAAGTGAAGGTACGTTCTCACTTGCGGCAAAAAGGCACGAGACATGTCGCGGGTGGTGAGCGATACTGTCGTGACCTGCAGTAATCATTAAAAGCGGCAGCAAAGCGCAGCAAACGTGCGTATGGGTGCGATACTCATTTTTCGCGGCATGCGGCAAAATTAGAACCAATCAGATGAGAGCGGCGCGTCTGCGTCGCCACCTGTCTACAAGCAAACAATGGCACAAGTATTAATACTGAATCTTGAGCAATATTGGTGGGCGCTGCGGATGGGGTCGGCCGGATGAAGAATCGTTTGGACATTTGGGGGCCGTTTATGGTACCGTAAGTGGTGCACAAACAGACAAATGTACAGACAGACAAACAGACAGACCAAAGATTTTGCGTCGAAGGTCCCCAAAAAAGACTACCGTCTTTAAAGATTATCGTCTTTATCAATTGAATGCGTGGTCTGCGACTGAAAAACCTAATTGATTGGTGTTCCCCTTTCAAAACCATGATTTGATTAAGAGAGATGCCGTAGTGGAGGTCTCCAGAAGTTTCGACCATCTTGTGTTCTTTATTGTGCACTTATACCGAAGTACATAGGCCTCGAGAATTTTCGCCTCCATTGAAAATGAGACTGAAGAGTGACATATACGCAGCGAAATCTCTGCGACCAGCCTAGACAATAGGCCGTGGCAGTTCGTCCATACTTTGCTGCAGGGTTCAGTCGACCGTGGAATAGCGCAAGTGATGTTCATAGCAATGGTTAATTCAAGATCACACGTGAATAGCAAGTATTGCAAGCAATGAACAAATGTTTCATCATGAACAGGGCGTGAGGAAATATGGGGCCACTCAAAGTAATATTTGGTGATAAGCAAGCACCGGAATAGCCGAAACACGAAATAGAGACAACGTGCTGTGTAAAGAATGCAATTATGTTATATAAAACAAACGAACGGATAGTTCAAATATTGCTACAATCTTCCTTCGAACCGCATTAGATGATAAGTAGACAACAGAAGCCTTCTCCTAAACCTAAATTTGTTTTATGTCATTATGTTCACTTGTTAGTCTGCGCTGGCGTTGACTATTACATCGGCTGGAGAAAGCTATGCAGAGCTTCCTGTAGGCTCAGCCGATGTGAAGTTTTTGGTTTCTAAGAACCACTCTATATGAAATATTGAGCGTGGGCGTAGCCGGGAGCAAGGAGGATAAATCACCAAAAAATTTTCCAATGGTGTATGTAGATATATACTCGCACACACAAAACGCACGCACGAACACACATAAAATATGGCTGAACCCCCCTCCCTGACACGAGAGAGAGAGAGAGAGAGAAATATTATTTATGTGAGAAATTTCACAGTATTAGCGGTCAGGCCGTGCCTTGCCGCCACCTCCTCAGCCCCTGACACGAAAAACATTTCTGGCTACGCTTCTGATGTTGAGGTCAGGTTGCTGTCAGAGATATCTGCTCGGCATGGAGCGTTTGAAGGACCCACGGGAGCTTGCGCACTGTGCTCTTCAATATTTCAATGACAGACATAGCTGCCAGGAAAATCGCTTGAAGTGCAGCGCATTGCGATGTCTTTTCCCTGGTAAAATTCATACATTTTCTTGCGACAAACGTTTGCCGGTCTCTAGATTCCAGTGCGTGATTCAAATTTTGAATGGCTCCTAGGGAGGGAGTTTTTATTGAATATTACCATTGAAAAATCAAACTCCACTTTTTTATTTCAACAAGTAGCGGAATAAGCAACGGTACAAGCAGGAACAAGAAAACTACACGAGCGCTAACTGCGAACTCGTTTTTCTTGTTCTGAACAAAATTAGCTGGGAAAGCCGCTTTGCAAGCTGCGATGCCATTCTGCAAACAAGTATATCCAATGGAAGAATGAGGCTAAATGCCAGTGTGTATATCAGTGTTCGGCAACTTACGGTCCGCGAGACAGTGTCATGCTGCCCCAGGCAAGATGCCAGCACGATCAATCACTACCCTTGTCACTTAGCACCTGTGTTCGTCAATTGCAAACTTGTGACGCGCGTGCTGAAAATAAACATTACTTCTGTTTCAGTGTTGTATATAGTTGTGGGTTTGCCAAATTTTGTTTGTTGAACTTCCCCCTTCTCTTCCCCCTGCTTCTGTATTTGCTGTGCGGTCGCCCATGGACTGTGTCGCATCCATGCAACTTGGCCCTCCACCTCAATATATTGCCAAATTTTCTGTTTCTCGATGGAATTGGCTATATTAAGCTTTCACCTAAGCTTAGCAGAGTGACCAAAATGTATGTGCAGCACACCATGTGGCATTTTTTTAAGAAGTACGAAAAAACCCCATGACAAAGCAGAAAATACACACAGGACAGGCGCTGACTATTTTCTGTTTCGTCCCTGTGTACTAATGCGCTTCTAAAAAGATAAACCGATTCTAAAAAGGCGAAACACCCATGGTAACATGCGAGTTTCGATGCTTAGAACCCCTCTCCTTCTATAAAAGCTGAAAATTTTTATTATTCATGTTGAAAATGCATCATTTTTTGGGCGTATTTTAATGTGCGATTGAGAAGCGACTAGAGCGTTGTTTAAACTAAAGCCTCTTATTCAAGGCGGACCCTGAACGATCTCGGGTTTGCATTCTTTATGTATCTTGTTTTTCTGCTGTTTGTTGAGCTTTAATATTATCCCTGGCAGCGAATATGACGCGGCCGGCCTTCACACAATATCGCAAAATAATGAATTTGTAAAAACGTCTAATCTGCGTCTGCATAATCCTAAACGCTCATTACCATCTCATCAGCTTATATTATTTGTCCTTGGAATGAGTTTAGTAGATTAAACATCAGAGATGATTTGACGTTTTTGCAGTGAAACACCCACGGGGGTCGACGCCATTCAGTCGGATGAACTACATCGGAGAAGATAAGAAGAAAGGTATGCATTCTACCAATCGTTTTTTTTTTGTGAGCGCAGCAAAGCAACTTGCAAGAACACAATCATGGCAAGAAAACAGCTCCATCACAATGGATCAGCCAGCTGACCGCTCGTCATAGGCGTTGCTTTCATAAATCTACGATTGTAGTTCGTACTTCTTAGGGCAATAGTAGATAAAGTGTACTTGCGTTTACATGAATTGCTGTTTTGTCTGTTCCGTGGCATATGCCGTGGTTTAGTTCAAGAATTGTTCGCCACATGGTGTGAAAAACGGTGAACAAAAAGTGATATTCTGAACTTCTGCGTATCCGCAGGATTGTTTCACCACTGCCCCCTTCCGTTCAGTAGAAAAAAAGAGCGCGCGCAAACGCCATTCCTTCGTGACGCGTCAGTGCAATGGAGACTTTTTTGAAGATGGTCCGCTCGTGCTCCTGTTTGTACGACAAGTCTTCAAGGACAAAGAGCTGCGTGCGAACAGGTGGCACAATATTGGACAACAATTTGCCATGACAAGAAAGCAATTAATAAAGATTTCTGGGTTTTGTGCGTTTGCCGGCATGCGTAACAGAATGTAAACGTGTTTTTTATATTGTGTAAGAGAGCAGGCAGCGGCCAAGTTTGAGAACTTCCGCGACCACTGGCTGAAAATATCAGTGGAAAAAAGGAAAGTGCCTAAAAGTCGAGCTCCTGGCAAGGACAGAAAAGTTAAATCCAAGTGGACCTACAACGACATTGCCAACAGTATTCTTTGAACCATTCCATAATACGCAGAAAAGTGAGATTCAGGTCTTGCTCTCTGCCGTTATTTTTCTGAACGGTGAACTGATGTGGTGCAGCCAGTGAAAATTATGCTCTCAGGGTAAGTGTATGCTGCCATAGAGATTTCATTCGGGCAGTATAGAATTTTCTCCAAAGAAACAGTCATATGTTTAGTTTCTCTTGAATTTTATAGACACATTTGTTTTTGTGTTCTAATTGTACATCTCGTTTAACGTGCCGTTTCGTTCTTTTAAGTCATTCTAAGTCATTCATTGAGTTTTATTGACCAAGTGGTGGCAGTCTGCATTCAGGTGCATGCGATTGCTCATACTGGCTTTTTGTATTTCGCTGCTGTCTTGGCGTTCTCTTACGTTGTTAGCGAGAAAGTTTTTATCAACTATTAACAACGTGTTAATTTTTTTGTTTTGTTTTATGGAGACTTTCTTGTTCGAAGCAGAAGAGCAATATTCGCACAGAGCCGTATAATTGAGTATGCATGATCGGGCTACATTTAGCCAGGACTATTACATTTGATGTGTGACTGTTTCCAGAAAAAATACAAATATTCCAACGCTACCAGACGGGTACGTGGTAATTATACATTTTACGATGTTCTTCTAATTTTAAATTATTCACATCATTGTCCTTTCCATGACAGGCACTGCAGCAGCCTGAAGAGACGCAACGAACCATCAGCGAAGCAGTACACAAGTACTTTGTTCATCTTTACGAGCCTTTGTTGTGGGTGTGGTACTGCAAAAAATATCCCCTGTGCACTCGAAAAAACATTTATATGCAGTTGTCCCAACCCATCGGTTGCTGAGGAATTGAAGAATGAAATGTAAGATTTATTTCATTTTGCTCACCCTTGTGTGCACTCAATTTATTTCATTATTCCATTTATGTGAATACAGCTACTCGGGAACAACACGTGTACGTCACCCCGAGGAAGAAGAAAAGAAATGCGAATGGGTAATTCCATATTTATTGGCAATGATAAATCATAAGAATCTCATAAGCTTGAAGATGCATGCAGTTATTTCCCAATGAAATAATTTATTACTTATAAAGTAGCTAACTATTCTAGGAATTGTGTTCCTGGTAAAAATAACGCAGCATACCAAATGCAGATTTTTTTAAGTACAATTGTTTCGTCGAACCACAATCTCTGTACTTCAGTTTGCTCAATCTAACTTGCAGTGAACCTTCAGCATGTTCAGGGTGAGCACGTTCATTGTTGTGTTTCGTGGGTTTCTGAAAGATTGTTTTCATATTCCAGCGGCTCCGGAAGTACAAACAAAGGGCAGTCAGAGCAGCCTTCAACACCGCCATCAACACAGTCATCAGCATAGCCATCTGCACAGCCATCAGCGCTGCCCTTTAAAGCACGACCCTCGTTGACGCCACAGTCACGGTAGTGATGCTGTTCAATTTTCCTGCAAAATATTTCATGTTTGTTTAACTGTTCATTAAAACTTAAAACAACCACGTTTTTATCACAACAAAAGATGAAAAAACGATAAGTTCGAGGAAGCTGCACAAGATGTCCTTGAAAATTGCAATAGTACACTAAACAAAATTCAGAAAGCAAAAGATCTCGCCGCTCCTACAGTTTTACACCCAACAGATGAATGTCAGCAGGCAGCCAACTGGATGCTTATAAAGCTACGTAATCTGCCGCCAAGAAAACCTGCAGAAGTGCTTTTCAAAATTCATAGGCTTATAATCGAAGCTGAAATGGAATCGCTCGATTTAGGCTTATATTAAGTTGATAACTGATAACTGAGTCATCACCCCATCAAAGTTCACTACTTTTCTAGGTGTCACATTAGACCCTCAACTCAAATATAACCTTCACGTGAATTCTGTCATCAAGAAGACTGCTTTTGGCATCCACATACTCATTCGCAGAAGGCATTGTTTTAAGCAACACATTTTAAAATCACTTTACTATGCTTTCATTAACAGTCACCTAACCTACTAAATTTCTTCCTGGGCCATTACCTACGCCACAAAACTAACATCTCTCATTCACCTTCAGAAAAGAGCACTCCGAATTATCACACATAGTTCCTACACACCATCAGCAGCACCCCTCTTTTGCACTCTCGAAATTCTACCGTTCCTTTCCACCTTTCATCTCAATTTTGGAATTTTATTATTCAGATGTAGAGTCGGTGACATTCTCACTGACATACTTCCCCTCACACATCTCCACAACACTAATCACACACGGTTTTCTGAAAATAGTAACCTTCTGCTTGCGAAAGTAAGCACTAACTACGGCAAAATGACAGCTCTGTTTTCTGCAATTTCTTTCTGCAACTCACTACCATCAATTATTAAATCAAGCCACTCATTACATTGTTTCCGGCGGCATCTAAAACAGTTCTTACTAACAACATGAGACACCTGAATATATATGTATGAGTATATATATATATATATATATATATATATATATATATATATATATATATGTGTGTGTGTGTGTGTTTAAATATGGTTATATGCATTTATGTGTACGTGTATAGGTTCTGAAGTGACTCTGTATTAGTTAAGTGATATGTATGTGTTATTTTAGAGTCATTTATTCCAATTAGTTGTCTCCTCTTTTATAAATTACATGTAAATATCTTGAACTACAATAAGTTTCAATAGTAATTTTCATTACGTTTATTTTGTTTTATTCGCTTGCTGTTTTTTTCTTACTTGCCAATCTTTGTTCTATATTTTTATACATAAATTCACAGGAGGTCCCCCTGACAGTTTTTACTTTGGGACCTCCTTCTGTATTATATCAACTTTTTACTTGCACTGTAATGTACTGAATAAAAGCAAAAAAAACCGAAAGCAGGATATCTCAGATGTGATGCTTGATACAGTATTTTTGCCCGTTTATGTTTGCACAAATAAAGAACGCAATTCCACTCGCCAGCCTTATCGTGAACGTGTCTTTGCAACGCAGGAATCACGCAGATAATAAAAAGTATGCGTTTTTATCTCTACACCTGCACGAGTCACTATTCTTTCCTGACACGGCCCCTGTCCTTAGTTCATAAAGTATGTTGCCAAACGCACACGCATATCCATAGCTATCCTGAAAAAGCAAAAAAAAATGTATCTAAACAAGAGAGTCTTGATTGTCTTTGCTTTTAATAGCAGAATAGCTAACCTGGCTGAATGAAATTTAAATAGTAGGATAACTGCCAAACCTTGCGGTCCATCGCTTTCATTTCTGCATGATCTTTCGACAACGTTGCCATTACAGTCCTCGTGATCAGCAAGACCCGCAGGGCTGTATGACAATCGCGATAGCTGTGAATAACTTTGTAGAAAGTTGTGCAAAACAACGCATGACTTTAAATATTTATTGTTGTTTTCTTCGAGCCCTGAAATGGTCGCCGCAAATTGTGCCATTTACTCGATATACGACACCATTCTTAATTAGTTGCCTTGCACGGCTCAAGCGGTTGTTGAAGGTGGGCCTTTTCAAATAGTCTTGCCACAGATCTGGGTTGTTCCTGAACCTCCTGCAGGTATGAGAAAAAAAGTAAACAGTATACATAAAAATCGATTCTCCTCGTCGATAAGTACGCTGGCTAAATTAGCGTTGTTCTTTTCTACCGTGTAAATCTATTCAATTCCCCTTGTCTAAGGTAATTGTAAGTATTGCAGTCTACATGTTAGGATGTAGTTTTGGGTGCTAAAATTCAAAAGAACGTTGCACAACAGTCTTCTCTAATGCAGTCACAGCATAAAACGTGTTTACGGCACATATTAGAAATATATAGCAATGACTTCTTCTTGACACCGCCGTGGATAAGGCCTCATGATGAATGGCTTGATTGGGAACGATTCGTCTCCCACCATGTGGAATGTAATCAGGCCCACGAACCCAACGTTCCTTGGCTGAGTAATTTCAAACAATCTGTGGTCTAGGATATCCAGGAATAGTGACCGCTGGAAAATCGCACTGTCGCCTTCACCGCCGAAATGCCCCATGTTCGCATAAGTGAACCCAAATTGCGAAGCACGTATTTGTGCAATGAATGAAGTGCACACCTCCGTACTTACTGAAATTGACTCGCTTGTACGTTGCATCACACGTAGCTGAGGAAAGAGTGCTCAACGTTTTCTTGTACTTTAATTTTTGGGAAGCCGATCTACTAGGGCACTTGATGTGGACGTGTTTACCAACTATACTTCCAACACAGTTTGGAAACTGTCAATACTCTTGCATGTCTGAAGCAATCTTAAAATGGCATAGTTACACTGCAGGTTACCTCAATTACTAGTCAAAACAAGCCAACCAGCATATTTGCTTACCCTCGGCCACTCCTGGTTTGTCACAGGAAATCTCTTATAGATCGGATGAAGTGCCTCCCAGATGGCAAAAGTAGTATCTCACTACATCACAAGCGGTAGTTCTCCCTACTAAAGAATTGTACGATAAGCTCCTCAATGTGTTCCCGTTCGCAAGAAACCGAAAAAAAATGTATAAAGCTATTTTGTTAAGACAAAGCATTGTGCTGTAGACAATATCAGCTTCACATTTCAAATTAACGCGCAAATTGAGCTTCAGCAATAACACAATCCATAAATAATTATTGATTGGCACATTCATTTGCTCTCTACCAGAAATACTTAGTTAAAGTACACTCGTGTCTGACCTGAGAAAGCTACAGTTTAGAGGTTATTGGGAGGACATAAATTCACGGTACATTAGTGGTTTGTTTGTGACCTCCAAATGAAACGTCCAGCTGTGCCATAAAGTTCTGTGCCTCATAAAGTATCATTTTTTGATACAAATACAAGCGTAACATATTAGTTGAGTGCTCGTGGGTTGCAGAGAGAAAACTGATTGCAACAAATGTTACCCTGTTGTCATCGCTAGCCGATCATGGCTAAAAATGGGCTCCCGGAACGATGTCACCTGCCGCTCAATCAGGGGCTGAACGTGAGATAGAAACGTGTCGAATACACTCAGTGGCATTCACGGGTAGCTACAGGTATACAATGTACAACCTTTTGTAGCATAATATACGTGCGATTGGAATGCACAAATCATAAAAAAAGCAATTGTACATCACTTACTCCCTGAATTATATTTCATTTTTCGCGCGCCGGCGTGAAAGCAGTGTTTGAGCCTGGCCGTCATTGTCCCTGTACCAACAGATAGTGCGCACCCAAAATCTTCTCGGCTGCCTTTGGGCACGTCAGCGCCGCAGAACCGAAGAACGAACCCGCACTATAATATTAACAGTCAACAGAAGCTCTTCGTCGGGATTCAACATCGCTGAACGTAGCCAGCAGTGGCACAAAAAACACGGTGGATGGAAGCCTTAAATGCACAGCCTCCGTCAAAAGTCTCGTGCGTACAAAAACGACATTGGCTGAACGAAGTCCGCGCGCGGGTGAATGTTTTCACGTAAATTATCCAATCTAGCTTGACAACTCGAGACTATGGGCATCCCTGCCGCGCAGCGTAAAACACGATTGGAAACACGAACACATGTACGCTCCTGCAGCGAAGGCGCCTGACGCGTGCGTCGTGTCGTGCGCGTTTCTGCCGCTATAGTGAGTACGAGGCGCACGCTTTCTTGAGTGCTCGTTTGTGACAGCCACGACCAGCTTCAAATAACATTCGATGGTGCTGTTGAATGAAGATGACATATGACCCTATAAGGTTATTAGTCGCTGTTTTTTTATCAAATAGGTGACCAGATCTCCATTACACCTCTTCTCAAAAGTGTCATCATTGACAGTCTCAAAGCATTGCTCCATACTTAAAGTTTTCAGGAGATAACGTGGAGTGTGCGAAAAAAAGTCAATTAAATTGTACGCGACAACATCATTCTACCGTCCAAAAGTCCGTAGGTGTCTCCTTGATATCAGTGACGAAGAAGGGTGAAATTTACGTGTCTTTTCTTTTTGCCCATTATTGTCACCTGTACAAAATTACGAAAAAGAGCATGTATTCTGTGGCATGGAAGTAACTGTAGTTTCTATGATTTGGCACTATAGTGCCAAATCATAGTAAATGAGAAAAAGCTTCTGCTATAACACGACACGGCCTGTTCGAGCTGAAGGTCACATCTTTTTGTCTATCCTCGGCACCTGGGACGCGTTATGCATACAGTTTATTAGGCTTGCAGTTAGAGACGCGTCGTGCACTAAGAAGAAGCCGTTTAGTTTTTGTGCTTTAAATTGCGACAGACACCTCTGCTGCCTCGATGCTGTCATTCAAGCAATCATTGTTTGAAAGCTAACCTTGAAGTCGGGAAAGGGCCGTTTCGCCTAGGAGGAGCTCTTACGTTTTGGCCCCGCCGTTAGCTGGTTTGCCCCGGCACTCGGAAAACAGCACGCTGGCATGCCACCACGTACTGACAAGTAGCCCATACGCCAAATAATCGGCTGTTGCGGCTATCGCAGACGCTTCGTCAAGCAATTTTCACAGATAACCAGCCCTCAAATGCCTAAGTGGAGTTCAAGGGGGAACTTGCATTACTAGTGCTACCCACGCTATCTTCATATGACGGCGCGCGCTGTTGCCTCAAAGCCTTGATGAATATCCATTTCGACGCGCTGGATGAGCTATTTCATAGAGCCACGCCGTTTGATTCTCACCGGGTCACACCTATGCCAATAATTCACACTGATACCGCGACATGATTGCCGAATCGAACTCTATCCAAACAACTCCTCGCCTGATGTACCGCAAAGCGAGCCTGGGAACACAGTAGGCTATGCGAATGAGTGCCTGGCATCAGACCCGCAAGAAGGCCTTGAAGATGGATCTGGGCTAGTTTGTCAGGCACTCGTTGAATTAGGTCCACGAATTTCTTACGTGACGCGAAAACAGATGGTAGCAATACACCGTTATTATTTTTACACGGGCTAGTCGCAATATAAAGATTTATCTTCATGCTTGAGTTTTCGCCACCAAGGTGCGAGCCCGAAAACGTGTGAAACCGACTGAAACGGCGTAATGGACCTTGCTCTTGTGATGGTGTTTCCAAATGGCTTGGCGGAGATTCGGGAACAAACGCGCCAAAAATCAAGCTTGGGCCGACACGTGGAGGTTCGCAAAATCGCCGAACTGATTAACGAACCTTAGGTGACGCAGATTAACACATTCTGCACGCCATGTCGGCAAGGTATATTTCAACTTGTAGTGTCACTTCATAGAAGCCCATATATTCATGCTGTTGTGGTCGGCTCGTTGCCACCGTCACAATCTACGTACGAATGGATAACAGCAAAAAAAACGCCAGGCGTGCGCGGAAGGTGCAGAACAGTCACAACAAAAGCTAGAAGAGCGGCCTTTCAGAGCATTTACTAAACGCACATTGGGTAACTCAGCACGCTTGCTGAGTACCCACTATGACATTAATAATAATATTTTCCTGGTGGTAGGTCACCATTTGCTCTCCCATTTTTCGTCATTCTTCTGAGAAGTGTAGTATGCGCTAAACACTCGCAACAAATTTCGTGCCAATTGTTCATGCAGTGGCTGACGAGGATGAAGAGTTATGCCTGAAGTGCGTATGCGCCACAGTTAATAAGTGAACAAGAACAAGCTTTTGTAATGAATTGGAGCATTGGACGGCCCATTCGTTACACTATTCACACTGTCTGGCGACTGGTTGTTCTTTCGCTCTTTTAAAATGCTTTATAACTCGTAATAACGTGATTGCTTTCCCAACATCAAGCCTGCCAAAGGCAAGTTTGCCGACAAGTCCCAAGCACTGGTGTAGCTCAGTGGTAGAATACTAGGCAAGCACCCAGGAAACCTGGGTTGGAGCCCCACTATGTCATTGAGGTTAAGTTTTCGTTGTCTAATTTCATGCGATGCGGTTACGGACACCAATGGCGGCGGCTGTAAAATAAAACAATAAAGTAAAACGCTACAGCTGGAGTTGGTAGTGACGTCATGAAATTTTCCTTATATGGCGCGTTGTTGATTTTGTTTTTAAACTGAAGTCTTTTAACGTGTCGTTTTGAATAGACAATTTTAGTGCGATTTATGGCTCGTCAATTCTGTGCGGGAGAGAAAACGAAGAACAACAAGAAAAGTGGACCAAGTAACGTTCTTTTATTCGCGATGTATAGTACTTCGAATACCGAAAACATTGCAGGTACAATTGTCCAACAATCGCTCACGAGCACAATAGCATTATAGTGAGAAACCCATGTTGCCTAATCTTGGGAGTCACTGCAGTGAGACAGCAGCCTTGAGAATATCGCTTAGGCAATCGTATCGTACAGCGGATTGTTGCTTAGCCTGTTGCATTAACAGTCACGAAAGGCGAGCCATGCTCCAGCGAAGGCAGTCGGCAGCCACAGGAGCAGCTACCTACCCATTTTGTGAGCTACTTCAGCTCTGAAAAGTCACGCCAGCGAACAGTGCATAAGCAAATAAGCTACGGATGGTAGCAGAAAATCACCACGCACAACCTGAGCGAAGCTTCACTGACCCGGCAATGTGCCGAACTAAACAAAAGCTCTAAATTACCTGCATATGCCCCTATTTTTAGCTCTCGACCAAACGTTGAGGCAGTCAACCAATTTGCCAAGTGTTGAATAAACCATAAAGTATTCTACATGGGTAACTTCGACAAACATAAATTTACAACAACTCGCAAAAAATTATGTTGGGTTTTTGGTTATTTTGGTTAGGTTGGTTTTTGGTTATTTTTTTCTTCCTCACCCAGTCGCGCTACAGTCTTCGGCGGGCGTTAATGCCTGTGACAATAAGTTATCAACACATCTTATTCCAATATTCACGACCGATGTTTTTTACCAATGGTATCAGTGCAGGTTTTACTGAACTGCCCAGCCCCTGGCAATAAGAGCGTAGAACAATAAGCTTTGGAAACCCACTACAGATGTTTGCGACGAATACAGAGCAACACTTGCTGCACAGGGTAGGTTGCACCATCAAACTCGTTGCAGCGTCGCGAGTACTAAAGATGTCACCGTCACCTACAATACAAATAAATTAAACGACTAAATATAGAAGTACAATATTGACTGTCCAGATAACTCTCGATGCTAATGTAGGTATAGGCCTAGATTTAGGGCAGGCTTTCGATAACTCTGAGAGAAAAATTTGGGCAATTTTGAAGATTTTGAAATTGATAGGAAAGCATCAGAATTTATAAGGCTTCCTCATGGACTGAACCAGGAAAGCAGGATTGATTTATTCATATGTGGGATTTAACGTCGCAAAACCACTATAGAAATATGAGAGATGCCGCTGAGGAGGACTCCAGAAATTTTCATAATTTGGGGTTCTTTAATGTACACCAAATCGGAGCTCAGAGGCCTACAGCATTTTTCAGAAAACTTGTGTTAGAATGTACAGAGTAAAACCAAAACGCGGAATCAATGATATCCCCATTGCTCTATGCACAGCAGTGATGTGAAACTTCCGAACCGAGAGAATATTCAGACCTCAATTACAGTTTCTGTGCCGGGGATGAGAAGCTGTAGATGTGAGGAGGTATTAGTAGGCACATTGAATAAAAATATAAATAGCAGTGGATGTTTACTAACAGTTCACTATGCGGTTGAAGACGGCACCAACTGCTCCGAGGAACACTCTGGACATTTGCTCAACAGTCCTACGAGAACAGGCAGACGAAGCAACAGATAAGAACCGAATATAAATACTTCCGTTGATAACAAACGAATACAGACTGCCTATAACATTGAAGTACAGGATGAATATTAGCATCAAATTAATGCAGTGAAGAAGCAAGCCGTATCGCGGAAAATTTTCTCGTTGCATACTTTCGTGCGTCTAGTGACATGAACGTTGAAAATGTGATGAACTGAAGACATACTTTTATGCTCAGTTAAAAAACAGATTACATTTCATATCTCAAACCACAGGTTGTCGAGAAATAAAAATAAACCAAGTCATTAGACGCGTATATTGCAGGGATCTCAATCTCAATAGGGGGCCACAATGCGCATTTACCCCCTCATTCAGATAAGCTCCTTGACTTGACTTGCTACCGCCTCAAACCAGCGCGTTAGAAACGTGCTAGTGCTTCCTTGGCACCACCATAAAGCAGCACGTTTGAAACGCGTTTGTTATTGTATTGAAAGTGGTGGTAAATGAAGTTCAAATCATCAACTGCTTCTCAACAAACGAGTTAATATGATGCAACCATTAGCAGCGTTTGGGTGCACCGCAATGCGGCTGATGCTGAGCGCAGTGCCCGTTCCCGACCCATCAACTAACGAAGCTGATCGGTTCCGCGAAGGTGGATGAGGAAGACCCACGTCTAGGAAAGAATGGACACTCCTTCTTTCACCTGGTTCATGAGCGTAACCGTCAAGGTCGCCCCCGTTTTCGACTACTAGAAGGGGAACGTTCACTCGGACGCGCGTCTTGCCAAAATCACGTTAAGCCCGGTCTTCCGAGTTTCAGTCATTATTGGCATATAAGTGTGCCATTGAGAATGCCGCAGGAATGCGACCACTGGGCTGACAGAGACATGGTGGCGGCACGGACACGAGCTTATCCTCCCCCGCTATACGTCATTACTGTTTGGTGTTCGGAACACAAGGCGTCTCACTGTCGCGTGCTTTCATGCTCAACGCACAGGGCCTGATGGTGTACTCTTCATGCTTAAGAATGCTTCTACGAACGAGAAAGCTAACGAAGCTCAAGCATGAGAACAGCAATCGACGGAGGTTAGCCGATACACGGCCTGGAATAAAAGAGAGTGTGACACGCGGAGAACCTATCCCTTTGCGTGTTGCATTTGGTAACGTGGTATTTACCAATGCAGTGTCTGTTATGAAAGTATTTCTGCGATTGGTTGTGATGATGCGAGCCCCAACATGTGATCGGCTTGAGTGGAGACCGTTTGTTCAACGCAGGGTTGAGAAGAGGGTGTTTGTGAAATGGTGCAGCCGAGGTTCGAGCTGGAACCCAGGCAGACGCCTGAGGCTGCAGTAAAGGGGCTCTTCACCGGACTGCGGCTCTTCCTTCGCACTGCCATTGAGCACTCGAGGCATCGAAGGGACCCATTCCGAACCTCAGCATCTTCCCTCCTTGGCTAGCGTCAAAGCTAGTCGAGGAGAAGGCAAATAACTACACGGTTAGCAGCCGTTTATTGCCTACTGAAACAATTGGTTGATTGATAGGTGAAATTTAGTGGCCCAAAACCACCATATCTTTATGAGAGACGCCATAGTGGATGGCTTCAGAAATTCCGACTACCTCAGGTTCTGTAACTGGCACCCAAATATGATTACGTGGGGCTCCAGCATTTTCGCCTCCATCGAAAATGCAGCAGCCGTAGCCGGGATTCAGTCTCACGACCTGCTCGTCAGCAGCCGAGTACCTTAGCCACCAGGCCACTGCGGTGAAGTTACGAATAGAACAATCAACCTAAATTATACTCTTCCAATATTCAATGCACAAGCTTGAAGGCTTTACTATCGAATCAAGAGAAAGTTTCATAGCAAGCTTGTACATCACTTAATCAAGGTTACAGGCCCGCCTCACAGTCGCAATTTACTGGCTTTACAAGTCCAATGAACATTGCCGTCAAGCAACAAGCGAAGCAGAGACTTCCTCGTATTAGGATTTCGCCTCCGTGTCGTTTTAACCCCATGACTCTTTCTTCCAATTCGTCAGTCTCGCTTCTGTAGTGTATGTGCGCGCACTTCAGCAGAACTGAGTGGGCGACAGAGTCACGTACACATTGCAATGCTCTGGCGTCCAAGAGCTGCATCGATGTCAGAAGGCACAGATGCGGCAGGGTGGCCATGCGGCACAAGCTGTCCTGGAAAAAATGAAAACGATGCAGGTGAGATAGATGAATGAAACACTCAATCAGCATAAACGTCCATTTCTGCGCATGGTTCGATGATGATATGTGGTTTTTATTAACGGAAGAGACATACTTAGCCAAAGAGCGCAATAAAAATACCTTTAGCTTGCAATGGTCTGTGGTTATATTGATATCTTTGTTATGTGAACTATGATGCTGACATGTGCTGGAAGAGGGGCTTTAATACCACGCCGGAAGGTGGGTAAAATGTAAGAGTTTAAAACTATGAGGGTGATGTGAAATGCCTGTAGCATGAATGAATGACAGTGGTTGTTGAATTAAAGCTATAATAGGTTATATGCCACTAACACGAATGCCTCATCAATAACCATAGCGTCCATAGATTGCGAGGCGGCTGCTATTTTTATGTACCAACGCAGTAGCAACCTCTACTAAGAGAGGTCGTGTTACGGGGATGCCAGACAATAACGCAGAAACCTGGAGACTTACAAAGAAGGTTCAGCTTAAATTTAGGACGAGGCAGCAAGCAATGGAAAGAAAAATGGTAGGTGTAACCCTAAGAGACAAGAAGAGGGCAGTGTGGGTTAGGTAACAAACGGGGGTTAAGGATATCATAGTTGAAATCAAGAAGAGAAAATGGACATGGGCCAGGCATGTAGCGCGTAGACAGTATAACCGCTGGTCATTAAGGATAACTAACTGGATTCCCAGATAAGGCAAGTGAGTTAGGACGAGAAAGAATGTTAGGTGGGCAAACGAGATTAAGAAGTTTGCGGGTATAAATTGGCAGCTGCAAGCACAGGACTGGGTCAACTGGCGGAACATGGTAGAAGCCTTTGTCCTGCAGTGTACGTAGTCAGGCTGATGATGATGGTGATGGTGATGATGATGGTCTTGTCATGTTAGTCTGTGAAGTGGTTTCTTGACCATTTGCACTATTTTTCAAAGCTGTTGCTTTGGTGCCTGAATGTGGGAAGAAGTTGTTCCAGCACTATTTTTGGGGAAATCTTTTTCATACAGCAGAGGCCTTTAAAACCATGTGCTGAGAAATTGAGTTATGGGAGAAAAATAACTGACAAATGATTGTTGCTTCATGGTTTTACCAGTGTTTGTTTTTTTGTCAGCAAAATTTCATGGCTATGGTATCGAAATAATGTTTGTTTCAATTTATGATAATGTTGGTCGTGAGGAAACATGGCAAAAAGGTACTGGCCCATTACCCGCAGATCGCGGGATTGAGTCCCGGATGCAGCGGCTGCATTTCCGATGGAGGCAAAATGTTGTAGTGGTCGAAATTTTAGGAGCCCTCTACTAACTACAGCCTCTCTAATAATCATATTGTGGTTTTATGACGTTAAACCCTACATATCAATCAGATGAAACAAAGCAAAATGCAGCGTTTTTTGTATATTTATACTGGAGTGATTCTTCTACATCAAAATTACATTGTTCCTTTCAGGGCATTTCACAACAGTTAAAAATACTTTTGAGTCTAAAAATTGAAGACGCCTTCACACAATTTTACCCTGGGATCTTTGGCTGACAAAACAGTCATTAAAGCTTAAACGTAAAGGGTGACCATTAAATTGATAAGAAAGGCCTACTGTCGATATCTTAAAATTCTATCAAAACTACATGACAGTGGTCTTATTATGGCAGAAGTTAAGACGATGATAGGGGAGAAAGCTTTAATGAGGGTCAAATCATTAAAAAAGTTTGTTTTTGGAACCAATCAAGATTTTTCAACATTAGGTTCTCTTGAATGTTTGTACAAAAATCGTTCGTCTATGTCGCGGCAGTAACCTTGATACAGTTCGCTGCTGTGGTAAATGGATGTCCTCTTGCCGAATCGCTCATTTTTAGCATCGTGGACATAGTGTTATGAAACTGTTGAACAGCCAGACCCCTGTTGTTCAACAGCAGGGGTCTGGCTGCCTTGTCCTCTGAACCTTAAGTTTTGCACCCAGTATCATTACAATAGCAGCATTGATTAAAGTTGAGGATTTGGAATGAATGTTTTGAGATGTATTTCTGATGAAAAAAAATCATTGAACAAATGTTAGAGCTAGTTATTCAACAACATAACTTTTCTTTACCGAGGCAGCAAACTGTATCAAGGTTGCTGCCACAACTTAGACAAATTGTCATACTCGAACATTGGCTCGAACAACACACCTAATTTAACGATATTACACCCATTCAAGCCCCCACCTTCACGTTAGCTCCTGCCCTAATGAGATCAAAAAAATTTATGTAGTGTTTATTGGGTTAAAAAAATGATAATTGCAAGCGTTGCTTCTTAGTTTATTGCTCACCGTTTAGTGAGTGAGTTTATTGCTCACCGTTTATTGCTCACCGATGCATTATTCATTGTCTTCATCAGGCTAATACCTCCACCATCATGTTATGAATAAGGCTACTTGTACCCATCCAGCACTCTGTCACGCGCAGTGACAGAGTGTTGGGAGGGTTAAGGCTACGAAAACAACAACGAAGTCCTGATCCTTTTATCTCACAGCTCCTCTTTCTCGCTCCAAAGTGCCGTTACAAAATGTTGCCTGCTGCACGTAGGCCTTTGCAGTAGTCTACAGTATGCTTTGCCTTGTGTAAGATTTATTATTATAATGCGAAATTCTTTTGTTTACCCCACATAATTCTCCAAGGTGTTAGTAGTTACAGAAACTGTAACTGCCACAAAATGGCACTAATTAAACGGGATTTGTTATGCTAGTATATGAATTATTTTGAATTTACACTATAGTGCGTTTGACGTTGAGTTCTTGTCCTTTATAGCAATAGGTCTTCGTAGCATCCTACTGCTTGTTCTGCATGTGATCAGTTCTCGTCCAGAAATGTCGTCTGCTTTTGTGATTCATCAAATAGTGGTGTGAACAGAGGTGATGAATGTAGTAGACACCATAATGGTTCACTCTCTGAACATTGTTGCTGCTACATTAGGTTTATTGTACTTCTTTTTATACATACAGAAAGGAGCCGAGTGGAGCTGTTTATGGGCCATGCACGCAGTTTCATTAGAGGGCTTTCAGCACTTTTGACAATTGTGTTTTTGAATGCATCTGCCAAAGTTGTGTTCAAAGAAGCGTGTAGTAGTGCATTTCATTGTTCATTCGGCATGCTGCAGCAGGTATGATTCACACATCTGCAAGATAACGCAGCACAGTGCATGCACACAAACTACCCCCCCCCATACCCTCTGGATTTGTGGCTCAAGTGTAAATTGTTTACTCTGACCTTGCACATTAAATATTAAAATATTGACATGAAATATTTGCCTTCAATGCAGGTAGCATTCTCAGTATATGCTGGGAATGAGTGTGCAAAGTTCAACCAGTCCACTGTTCACACATTTTCTTGTAAACTTTTATAGATAGAAGGCCGGGATTGTTGGAAGCTGATACATGGTAACGAATGAACAGCGACTCCAAAAGTTTTCTGTTTTTTCACCTTGGTACACGAGGTGGCATAGTCTAATTGTTCAGGCTGCAGCTATGCCTTGTCACTCAGCAGCGTTCGACAAGCTCTGTGTCAGAACATGTTGCATGTAAAACTTGAGCAACATCCTCTTCACATCATTTAGGTTTTGATTACCTTTTTTCATTTGCTTTGCGCGCGAAAGTGGCCTCGCAATTTTCGCTTTATACTTTATCAATAACCTCACTCAAATTTTCAGTGTTTTTCGGTATACCTTGGGATATACGTTCACGGACCTAACACCTGCGCATGATCGGAGGATGCTCTTCTACATAGTACACTGGGGTATTTCAACGCCACTCCCATGAGTATGCTGCTATTGTCACCAGTGCTGCTTGTTCTAAAACTGAGTTTAACTGCTCCACAATAAGTCGTAGCATCTATATATCAAGTGCTTGAAAGTGGTTTGGAGACAGATTGGGGGGGGGACTTGGAATATTCGTTTATTTGTTGTATGTCATTATCTTCCAAGAACAACAAGTTCACGAAGATGTATATTGCTAAAGATCTGGTTAACATTCACTGACTTGTTGTCAACATAAGCTGCAACTGCCATCTGCTTAGTTGGGAACATTTCTATGCAACTTTATTAAATGCAAGTCCAAGTAAACTTTTTACACTCATTATTTCACACGTAGTTTCAAACATCTTTGCATATACAAATTGGCTCAACAAAAAGAAATCTGCAAAATGGGAAAAGGGAGGGGGTAGTTTGAACTTAGAACGGGTAAATTCTTGGCCTTGTTGGTGTAACATTTTCATAAAGTTCAGCATAGCTGAAGTTTATGAAAACGCAGTTTCATTTTGAAAACTCAGTTTCATTATGAACACTAAGTTTTAAAAACTTCAGTTTCATTTTACGAAGAGCGGCTTCGCGGGTGACCCTGTTCGCTTGCGGCCTGAATGTCCAACAAGACGGAATGTCCATTGAGATTGAATGTCCTATAGTGGACATTCCGTATCGATGGACATTCCGTCCTGATGGACATTCTGTCCCAGTTGGACGTTCAGGCTCGATTGACATTCAGGCTCGCCCATCACGTGACCAATTGGACATTCGATCTGGTTGGACACTCCGTCTCATTCGGAATATGAGACTCCCCAGTATCAGGAAGTAAAATGTAATTTGTGTTTCTTTGATTGAGCTCGTTTTTAAGGCTACCACGTTCCTTTCCTCAAGTTTTGTTATCACCTCGTTACAGTACGTTCACCGCAAAGCGCGCCTACGATGTTCGAGAAGTTTCGTTGGTTTAGTTGATCAGTTTGTTAAGATTGCGCCCACTTCAGGAACGTCAGATAATTCGGGAACCGTAGGCGCCACTAGCAATAACGATAGAATATTCTATGGCAAGTGTAAAAATACCGACACGCTTCGCCGCTTGTCGACGGCCAACGCTCTGCCCGCCGCTATCGCTGCCACAGCCTCACCGTAATTTTACTTTTCATTTGTTAGCACAACCTCGGCCCGAATAGACAGTGTCATCTTCGATCTGTAGTCGACTTCTTTGGGCCACGTCACGACACCGTGATATCTGGTGGAGGTGCTGCATCTTTCATGTACCCGACGCCCCTGTCAAGCCGTTGACCAAGCCCAAGCGGCAAAGAAAACGCCAACGCCGAACAGCGAGCAAGTCACAGACAGAGGGGACTGCCGCCAGTGTACAGTCGCAATCTTTTTGAGAGTGAACACGGCAGCGCGTGGCATTCGGAGCTCCCTGCGCTGTTTAGCGGTGGCCGCGAGAAGTATCGCTCAAGCGCACTGCATCCAGGTGGCAAAAATTCTGCCGTCGCGCACATTGCGTCAGGCGAGCTAGCGCATGCCATGTGCTGCACGCGCACAGCAGTAGGAAAGTCGTGTGCCTCAAAATGGCAACAATGTATAACTTCCAACTACGTTCCACTCGATATACAAGTAAACTTGAAAATATGGTATTTTTTGCTGGTGTTTTCCGGGTCATCGTTGATCTTTCAGTGGGCGCTTTCACCGATGCACATTTTTTGTTCCAGCATACCTGGTGCCGGTGCAGATTCTAAAGGTATTGAAGGAGCGCATGAAAAATCATTTTATCGCGATGCTCTTCTGGCAATCTTCAGAATTTATGAAAATATGCGGGAATATACATGAAATCACCAATTTGCAAAACCCTGTTTACGTGGTGTCTGCGGACAAACACAAGGTTCGCCAAGAGTGGCAGAATCTTGGAGGGCATCGTAACTTTGGGTCACAATTACTTATACCTTCCAGAATGGCAGCAGTTATATTGTTTTTCAAAGGGAGACATGACAAAATACAAGTGTAACATTAAGGTAAACTATTCCAGATTATTGACATAACTTGAATAAACGTACCAGTCTGTCGTCAAACGTGCACTGAGTAACAGTTCGGGTGTTTCATTCCTTCACCTATTCTTTGTGTTTATATAATGCAAAAAAATATGAAAACCAAGTGACATGGCAGGCACAAAAGACAAGCAATTTTAGCTGAAAGCACCCGAATTTTTGTTGAGATCTTAATAAGACCAGCACGAAGGCTGAAAATCAGCTAGAAGACGACAAACGAGCGCTGCAGTGACGTGATGCGCGTTTAGTGAAGCTACCCCGCTTGTGCATGCGATCAGATACAGTGACGTGTCGTCTAACAGCGCTAGTAGTACCGCAAGCCACGTGCTCTTGTGTTCACTATCAAAAATATTGCGACTTTACGGGCCCCTTCCTGAAAGCACCGGAAGTCCCGGATCACGCCTATACGACAGTAGCAACAATGACAAAGCCCGCGCAACCCTTACCAATTGTTCTCCGATAACCCAAGGAGCCACCACCTTTCCACGAATCGCAAATCGAGGACCCGCAAAGCTGGCTCGAAGCATTCGATCGAGTCGCTGCTCCTGGACCAGCGAGGATAAGGTTCGTCATGTTTATTTCGCTTTACAAGATGCCGCTAGTACATGGTTCGAGAACCAGGGGTGAATCCTGACAATCTGGAAAACATTCCGCACCAGGTACTTGGCTATATTCACGAGCATCATTCTGAAAGCGAGGACTGTGTCGCTGCTCAAAACCAGTTCACAGCTTCCAAACGAGAACGTCACGCTCTTCGCCGAAGAGATGACTAATCTATTCCGCCATGCCAACCCTGAAATGCCTGAAGATAAAAAGTTTGTTTCCTCATGCAAGGAGTAAATCAGGAACTGTTCGCGAGTCTGACGCAGAACCCACAAAGCACCATTCAAGAATTCATCTCCGAAGCGAAAATGATCAAAACGACACTTGAGATGCGCACCCGGCAATGGAATTGCCGCTCGACGCCAGAGTACACCGAAGTTCAGCCACTCTACCTTGACGACCTCCTCAAGACTATCCCGAGCGATCGTGTGGTAGGAGCTGCGCAAGCTGTTACCTTCGACGCAGCCTCAAGTAGATTCAATCGCCGACATTGTGCGAGAAGTTCGGCAATCGCTTCGAATTCCAAAAGCACCGCTGCCCGAGCCGGAAGCTATGATCTGCGCCACTGCAGCACGCCGCAACGCTCCTCGCTGCCCACATCAGGACGCTGGTCCACCGCAGTTCTGCCGTCAGACACTACCGCCTCCACCATCATCGACGTTCTACCAGCCTCCCGTAGGCCAGCGCTACGCGCCAATAAAAATGGACGTTTGGCGCACCCCTGACAACCGCTCGCTTTGCTATCGTTGCGTGGAGGCTGGCCACAGATATCGCCGTTGCTAATTGACAGATGGGTCTACGGGGTTTCGACGTCAACGCGCTGTGTTCACAACAGGGTGAACAACCACACGACACTACCTACTACATCGCAGCTACACAGCGGGCACCCTTACCGTTCACAGTTCCTTGGCCGGTACGACTGACCGTATCGAAAGAACGCTATAGCCCCGCTCGGAGCCAATCTCCAAGTCCTTGCCAGGAAAAGTAAGGGGAGCAACAGATGGAGGTGTGGTTAATGTATGACAAACTCCCGAAGATCTTCCGCCGACGATGACGCCAAGACGCCCCAAGAACCTGTCACAACTTCAACGTCGTCCTGTTGTCAAAACACCCTGGCCAGAAGAAGACCTGATTACGCAACGTCAAAACAGCGGTGCAAACCGTCGTAGCCGTGATCCGACACCTCGACGCAACCGCAACGCCAGGCTACGAACTAGTGACCTCGACATTCCAAACAACGGCCACAGCGTCACAGCTCTCGCCGACACCGGAACCAAGTATTCCGTCATCGGTGGGATTTTCGCCATGAAGTCGCAGACCGCTTGAGAAGGTTCTGAAATTCGGACAGCGGGAGAACACCTAGTGACACTGCTGCGGGAATCTGCGCAGCTAGAGTGACCAATAATACCGAACTTATCTCAAAACTTCGTTGTACTGCAGCATTGCTCGAGGTATATTGTATTTGAAATGGACATCTTGAGCCTCCACGGTGCGGTCATCAGCCTTTCAACAAAGTTGATAACACTAGCTACAGAAAGAGAACTACCGCCGCACACGTCGTCAGGAAGGCACACCATGAATGTGCTGGAAGACAAAGTCACCATTGCTCCTCGCTTCAGCGTCAGCATTTTGGTCAGCACTCAAGAACGTTGAGGCGTGAAGGCGTCGTTGAAGACGACCAACACCTATTGATCAACCGCGAAATTTGCGTTGCCAGAGGATTTGCCGAGCTGCGAGAAGAGAACGCAAGAGTGATGCTCATGAACTTCAGCAATGAGTACAAGCACGTGAGCAAAGGCATGACAGTAGCCTACATCGATGAGATATTAAAAGCCAGCGCCCCGGCGCGGTGGTCTAGTGGATAAGGTACTTGCATGCTGACCAACAGGTCACGGGATCAAATCCCCGCTGCGGCGGCTGCATTTCCGATGGAGGCGGAAATGTACGCCCGCGTGCTCAGATTTGGGTGCACGTTAAAGAACCTCAGGTGGTCGAAATTTCCGGAGCCCTCCACCGCGGCGTGTCTCAAAATCATATGGTGGTTTTAGGACGTTAAACCCCACATATCGAATCATTACTGGAATCCAGCAACGCTGTCGCCCTCACCGATTTCTGCGAATCTACTTCGACGACGGAAACCCTTCAACCAGTTTTCGACGTTAATCTGAACCTTCCGACGCATAAACAAGAGCATATCGAAAACCTGCTCTTGAAATAAAAGAACTGCCTTTCGTCGTCATCAAGTATTTGACAGACTCCTGTCATGAAATATCGAATCTTAATAGAAGAAAATGCCTGGCCACTCCGCCAGAGTGCGTATAGAGTTTCGACGCGAGAACGTGAGGCCATGAAGAAACAAGTCGACAAAATGCTCCACTACGACGTTATCAAGCCTTCAAAGAGTCCATGGGCGTCACCGGTGGTGTTAATGAAGAAAAAGGATGGAATCCTACGCTGCGACGTTGACAATCGCCGACTAATCAAGATAACAAAGAAGGACGCACATCCTCTCCCCCGAATAGGTGACGTCCTTGATCGACTCCACAACGCCAAATACTTCTCATTGATGAATTGGCAGATCGAAGTAGACGAGAGAGACCGAGAAAAGGCTGCGTTTATAACACCAGACAGCTGTTTCGAATTCAAGGTCACGCTTTGCGGTCTTTGCTCGGCACCTGCGAGATTTGAACACTTTATGGACACAGTTATAGCAGAAATGAAGTGGCAGATTTGTCTCGTTTACTTGGATGACGTCGTCGTGACAATATGAAGTGTGGGAGAGTGCGGCCTTTCCGCTGTGAAATGCACGGGCGTGTGGGCTAGAATCGGACAGCTCCGTGCGCACGAAAGGCGCACGGAACAGCACCAGAAAAAGCTGGGCTGATCATCGCACGTTGAAACCTAACCTTCCCGGTTTCGAACCTTTCAACGAGCTCAATTTAAGAAACACAAATGACATAATCATTCCTGACACTGGGGAGTCTCATGTTTATTTAATTGCAGATCACTTTAGGGGGTCGGGCGGTCATTGAATTCTAGTCCACAACACGTGACACCTTTATATAAGTCCACTACATGGGTCAATGGAAGATCGCTCTCGTAGACGACGTCGGAATTTCGCAAAGGTAAGATTCACGTGAATCATTGCCTACTTGACTATCAAGGAATTCAGCCGAGTGTATGGGACCACAGCACTTGTGAACGAGAACGTTGCAGCCACAGGTGCTGGTGCTCGAACACGTCGCTTTCAGTGACGTGGATGCAAAAATGGGCACCAAAACGGGGTCGAAGAAGACCAGTGTACGTTCGGGTGTACTGAACGCCAGTAGTGTTTATTTATCCATTCAGAATGCCTTACAGGCCCATTAAAATGCATTGAGTAAGAGGGGCATAAGTAAATGGACTGAAAAAAATTCAGACATAAAATAAAAGAAGAATAAAGAAACCAACTGTGAAAACAAATAATAAACAGCAAGGTCCAACGAAGTTCTAAAAGAGTAAAACGCAATGAAATCAGGTTACCTCAAAAAGTTTCACCATTAGATATGGACACAGTGCGATCTGGAAAGTCGTTCCAATGTGCTATGGCTTGGGGTAATGATGAGTTAAAAGCCTGTAATTGACCATAATCGCGAATGAAACTACAAGCGCTGTGAATGCGTCGAAATGTGCACAGAGGAAGTTGAAGCGGCAAATATTGGAATTGATTACGGTATATGACGCCCCGCCGCGGTGGTCTAGTGGCTAAGGTACTCGGCTGCTGACCCGCCGGTCGCGGGTTCAAATCCCGGCTGCGGTGGCTGCATTTCCGATGAAGGCGGAAAGGCCGTAGGCCCGTGTGCTCAGATTTGCGTGCACGTTAAAGAACCCCAGGTGGTCAAAATTTTCGGAGCCCTCCACTACGGCGTCTCTCATATTCATATGGTGGTTTTGGGACGTTAAACCCCACAAATCAATCGAACTGTATATGTACGTATGAGATAAACATAAAAGGTCAATGACGCAGGGTTGATCCAGTGACATGAATGCAAGGAAATGTTTTATTAGGGTGATGCTGCAACGATAGTCGTAGTTACCAGCGACGAATCTCGCTATCCTATTCTGGACGGCTTCCAACATACGCACAAGGTAATCTTAATATGGTGACCATGTGTATGATGCATACTGCAGATGTCGGCGAACATAAGTTAGAAATGATAATGCGCGTACGTTAGAAGGAGCGTTGCGCAAGTTTTGCGCAAGTTGCAAGTTTCTGCGAAGATAGCCGAGAGACTGGGAGGCTTTCGAAGATACAGCTGCTATGTGCGTATTCCAAGATAAATCTGATTAAAGGTGAACACTGAAAAATTCTGCGATGTAGTGACTGAAACAACAGTACTTTTGATTGTGTAGAGAAAGGGTGAGGTTGGTACGCTTTCTAGTGAACAAGAGTAACTTGCATTTCGAGTCATAAAGGGCGATAGTCAACACATTGAATATTGCGGTAGATGGCGCAATCAGTCATGAACAACCTAACTGAAAATCAAAGGTTAGCGGGCAAGTTTTTAATGTATATTGTCACGGGGTCGTGGCGTAAACGAAGGAAACAGACTGGGTGTTCAAGTTGAACAGTTTATTGGGCCGAACTTGTGGCCGCGTAAAAGGAAGGTCAGATTACAGCAAGACACCGGAACTAATAGCGGTGAGCAGAGCGTCGGTCGTTGATCAACTACAAGCGATGGCACACGTCGGCATTTATACACGGGCCGTCTAATATGCCAGCACTATCACTGGTCGTCGCGCAAGCTCTAGAATAATGTCGAATGTTCGCGTCGTGCGCGCAGCCTTAAAAGAATGATTTACCATGATCGCAAACCTTCTCGAATAATGATGTGCAGATTTCGCTGAGCGTTTCTGAAAGGTCTTGTGGGTGAAAACTGAAAAAAAAAAAGTGAAAATAAGAAAGAGGTGTAGCAATAATAAAATGAGTAAACGACCCAGTACCCTGCCTTGGGAACAACAAACGTGACGTCGCAAATGTTAGGTGAAGTTTCGGTAATGACCGTGAATTGCTGACGGGAAGACCAGAAGTTGCGTATCGAAGACTGTTAGTGAATCGATACAGAGGGAAGACAGTTTAGAGATTAAACGGCAATAAGGGACAGTATAAGGTTAGAGATTAAACGGCAATAAGGGACAGTCCCGAAACCACCATATGGCTATGAGAGACGCCGTAGTGGAGGGCTCCGGAAAGTTGGACCACCTGGGATTCTTTAACGTGCACCCAAATCTGAGCACACGGGCCTACCACATTTCCGCCTCCATCGGAAATGCAGCCGCCGCAGCCGGGATACGAACCCGCAACCTGCGTGTCAGCAGCCGAGTACCTTAGCCACTAGACTACCGCGGCGGGGCATCGAGAGCTTTGGCGAAGTCAAAAAAAGAGGCAATTCGTTTGACCGTTACTGTTCCAATTAAAGTAAAAGATAGTGGTGAGTCCGAATAACTGAGTGTCGAATGAGCAGCCTTTCCTGAAGCCATGCTGATTAGGGGGGAAACTTATTCAATTCAAGGTGATCATAAATTTGAGAAGCTATAATATGTTCAAGTAGTTTGTAGGATAGGCATGTTAGTGAAATGGGTCGACAATTACGGGGTGAGTGCCCGTAACCGCCCTTGAATACGGGGATTACTTGCCAATATCTAGTCTTTAGGAAGCTATTCGGATGACAGGGACTGGTTAAAGGTGCATATGCCACCTTTAGGGAGATTATACCGTAATTCTAAACGCGAGCTTAAACACGATGAACTGCTTTGGAAATACAACAGCAACAATGGTAATACCTCCGTGGTGCAGAGCTAGTTCTAGCACATTTTACTGTGTATTTGATCACGGAGCCAATCGCGTTCGCAGAGAGACAATTTCAAAAATTTATTTCGAGTTTCTAACGAGGCCTATCAGAGTTTCTTTCCGGGAGCTCCGTAAAGTTTTCGTGATTATGGAATAGTGGTTTTAGTGTTAGTAGGTGATGAGTGGATAGACTACATTCAAGACAGCCTATGACGAAGCAGAAACAGCAATTTATGGTAATGCATGCTACGAAACTCACTTATTCTTTTTTGTAGAGGAGACAAGAAAGTGCAGCTAAGCAAGATACTAACAAGCAAAAACACTGAATAATTCTTGATAATTCTATTATTGTGTGCCTCATAAACGTTCGAAATATCCAAACATGGCTCTAGACGAGGGCATGCAAGTGGGCTGTACCGCATGTTCTGACACATGCGCAACTCCAGGCCACCTATATTACGGAACTTGATGATTCACATGGAGCTTGTTCTACAGTCGTACCCAATCTGTGAATAATGAGTGCAATGTTGCGGCTTCATCGTTCATGTAGCTTAAAGTGCGACAAAACAGCACGATTCGCAAGCATGGAGCACCCCTTCTCTATCTCTTGCTTTGAACTGCTTGTGTCCTCAAATACCACTTCGGGTTTTCCATGAATAAATCTGGTTAGTGGGAAAGGTATGAACGCCAAGCAAGCTATTCGCTAGAATGACGGAGACCGGACGGGTGATTGTGAACGCCTTGCGAGAGCATTGTCTTGTGCTGAAAATTTCCGATACGTATGTGCCATATCACCGAATTCTAAGTTCTGTTAAAATGTAACATCGACAGATACCACGCAATTTCGTCATACCATTCGCTTCAAATTAAACAGCGGTTGCGTCATGTAGGGTACCCTGAAAGTTGTAGCGAGCAGGGCTCAAGAAGGAAGGGGATAGAAACGCAGCGTTCATACCGTACGTGACGCTTCATCATTCGCAAAAACAATTTTTTTCAAACTTTAATGTCGTCAAAGAAATATGTTACGTCTCGGCAATAAAAATGGCGTTTAAACGTCAATGACATCTTCGAATTCTTGAGTCACCGTATGAGATAATTCCTAATTTCCGAACACGTATGCAGTTCAGTCATACCAACTCAACAGATCAACGCCCGTGTTGCCCTTGTTTTCGTATTTCTTCTTCTTTTTGCAAACGGCTCTCCATATAAAGTCAGCTTTGAAGTGCCTAAGCATTTTCGATGGTCCTTCACCCGTGATATGTTCATGCAGTCCAAAAGACTTGGCGGCACAGTCGTTTCCCAGGGTAAAGTTTCTCGTAACTGGTCCCGCACTATATTTGCATCTCAAGGAATGCAGGAAGCGTAAAAAACAAGGCAAACAGCTCGACACCGCACAGTCAGGACTGGTATGGTGGTCGAACTGCTCGCAATGCTCTGCCATTGCGTTCTGTTCGCTGTTGCATTCACGGAGGTCATTCTTGTGCTGCCGCATTCCTTCATGGAAGTTCTCGGTTTCCCAATGTATGAAGTGAGGCAGTCGGCGCATGCGATTTGACAAACTACGCTCTGCGCTTTTTCCGCAGGTGCATAGTGTTCGCCCGACAGACGAAACTACCGATGGCCTCGATGGATATTCCATCTCGGTTGGACGTCCCATTTTGATGGACATTCTGTCTTGGTTAGACATTCAGGGTCGTTGGGCATTCCGTCTTAATGGACCCTCAGTGTCGGTTGGCCATTCAGGCACGTTGGATATTCAGTGTCACCCGTCACGTGACCTATTGAACATTCAGCCTTGTTAGACATTCCGTCTAGTTGGACATTCAGGTTCTCAATCCACACGGGCAGCATGCGCACTCATATGGGATGCCAAAACAATGCTGCTGCTTCTGCACTGCACTGCACTGTTTGTGTCATCTCTTTTATATGCACCCACACATAGGTTTGTTTCTTTTTATTTGTACAGCAATGAGCCTGTTTTGCTGCTGCCTCCCACTCAGTTCCCTTGCTGCGACTGCCCTCGTGTTCAACATCTTGCAAATCGTGCGCGTGCGTGTTTGTGTGGGGGTATGCGAAAGATGATACAGAATGCTGCCACCAATTGTTAGGGGATAACTGTCGTGAGGGAGAGGGGAACTCTCATTCTTCTGGGGTGTTGCAATTGGAGGGATGCAGCTCTTGCGGACATTGCACATAAGTGCCCCCCCCTCCCATGCACCACCGATGCCAGTAGTCGTGGTGACTGCTGCCACTGTGAAGCGATCCTAGAGGGTTCTGCAAACTAGGGTGGGGCATGCCTGTGGGCCAGCCGCAAAACGTGTGGCAGTGCGGTGCTTTTTTTTAAATTTTTGATGGGCCTCTGAGGAGACGGGTGTGAAAGACCATGGGTAAACTCTAGATATATACGATTGTACATAGGAGGAAGAAAAAAAAGAAAGCAAATGAGGCATGACACAGTGGTTACTTGGGCTGCGACGCAAATTTCGTGTCGGGAAATTGCCGTGCAATGTCTCTGTTGCTTTAGTCGATGGTTAACTTCCATGTCAATCTCGCATTTCGGCAATTCTTTTGCTTTTCTTTCACACCCTCCAGATGTATCTCTATATACATATGCACATATGTGCAGTACTTGAGCAGTAGTGGGCCGCATATTCGTACAAACACACACACACACACACACATACATATATATATATATATATATATATATATATATATATATATATATATATATATATGCGGCCCACTACTGCTCAAGTCGTCGGGACCCTACAACCACTTACTTGCCCAGCAGAGCCCGTTCTCTGTCATCGGCATTGAGCTCTTCGGGCCCCTTGCAACTACATCAGACGGCAAGAGATGGATCGTTACTGCGGTTGATCACTTGCACTTGACCCGGTACGCTGAGACGGTCTCGATTACTTCATGAACTGCTTCCGAAGTATAAACTTTCTTCTCGAATGCTAATTACCTACGTCATGGAGCCCTTCATGTTCTTTTGAGCGACCGGAGCAAGGCATTTCTTTCAAGCACGATCAGTGAAGTTCTCCAAGCATAAAAAACAGTTCATAAAACAACATCGAGCTATCACCCACGAACCAATAGCTTAACGGAAAGATTTCATTGCAGGCTGTGCGACATGCTGTCCATGTATATCCGACTGGACAATTGCAACTGGGATGCCATTCTTCCCTTTGACACGTATGCATATAACACGTCAGTTGAACGAACCACAGCATATTCCCCATTTTGCCTAGTATACTGACGCCAACCGACATCACCACTCGACGTTTCATTCTTTTCTGTTCCCATCAACACTTCACCATTCATTTCCGACCAGTTTCTCTCCCGTGTTACTCAATGCCGTCGTCTTGCCGGTGCACACACCGAAGCTAGCCAAGAAGATCACAAACATCGCTACGATGTCACTCATCGCGTCGTCTTCTACCGCCCCGGCGACGATGTACTTCTATGGACTCCTGCACGAACGCCTGGCTTATGCGAGAAGGTTGAGTCACGCTATCTTGGCCCCGACAAAGTTGTCGAACAGACATCACCGGTGAACTACAGTAGCACACCTGTTCATGCCCCCACTGACGAACGCTGCCGCGGGACAGAAATGGTGCACTTTTCGCGTCTCAAGCCCTATCGTATGCGTTCCACAGCGTAATTTGCGGCAAGGCTGGCCGCTTCCGTCGACAGGGGAAATCAGTGTAAGAATTCATTGGACTTTATCTTCCTCATCTGTCAATATCATCGGCGCCATCTTGCTGTTGCTTGAATAAAGCGTCGGCTGTACCATGGTATTTAACAATATATATATATATATATAATAAGAAATAAAGGAGCACACTTCTGAAAATTTGATAATTGTTTACTCTACGTTTTGGCCATGGCACGGCCTTCCTCAGGATTAACAGAAATACGAGTATGTGGCCGATTATATGGGCAGGCATGAACACGTCAGTACAAAACACGTGTGATCAGCATGTTAGTGTCACAAAAATTCTTTGAAACCGCCTTGACTACACAAAAAACCATTAAAAATGTAATACAATAGACAAGATCGTGGGCATGTAAAAAGGCATTTGTAACATTTAACATTGACGACGAGGATCACGGATGAAAAAAATAATGAAAAATAAAAAGTAATAAACATTTGATAGCCTTTAGAAAGTATACAATACGTTAGGGATGTTTCTTTAAATATTTCGCAAAATTGCGGACGTCAGGGCATCGTATAAAGGCATGAACCTTTGCCCACGCATTCGTTAATGCCGGATAACAGACTGTTGAACTTGTGAATCAAGAACGATTCTCGAATTTCGCGATCATGGTGCGGTTTAGAGCCTTATTGTAATAGTGTCACCATATTCTTGTCAAATGAATGACCTGGTAGATAAAGATGCTTGGACAATGGAAGATGTGGCAAACTGTTACGTGTGATTTGTGGTTGTTGAAACGGATGCGAAAAGATGTCTCGGTTTGACCGATGTGTTGCATGTGGCAGATTGAGCATTCAAGTAAGTAAATGATGTTGCCGCTATCGCAGTTTAGTCCCCTTTAATCCTAAGTGAAAGGTTAGATGCTGTGCTTCTAGCAAATGTCGCAGTGGTCATGTGCGCACAAATTTTACATCGCGTTTTTTTACAGGGTTGACAACCAATGGGAGCAATGAATCTAGTCTTGGAAGAAGTTACCATGTCGCTCAAGTTCCTTGATCTCCTTTATACAACCCGCAGTGATTCAGTGAAGATGACCTTAAGCCGATCGCTCTGTGTCAGTAAGTTGTAATGCTTTATGAGTATATGCGACACGTTAGGAATAGATGCACAATGCGTTACAACGAGGTTGGTTCGGGAAGGTGGTGCTAATCGCTTGCCCTTACTGATGAGCTCTTTCCGATCGAGACATTTGGCTCGTTGGAAAGCGTTGTCAATTATTTTTGAAGAATATTGTTGTTCCGTTAATGATTTACGGAGCTGGTCACAGTAGCGAGTGAAATCCCTGTTGTCCGAACAAATTCTTTTAAAACCGATAGCTTGGCTATAAGGGATACTTCAGGTCACACTAGATGTGGTGTCACTGTACACAAATATACCCCATGCGGACGAGATTCGTTCTGTAGTCCAAGCACACAATGACAAGGTAAATGACAAACCAATCGATGGTTCCACTTGGTACTATTTTATCACTGATACTCGAGCTTAAAAACTTTGAATTTAACGGTGAACATTATGTTCAAACCAGCGGCACCTCGATGGGCACAAAAATAGGACCTGAAGTATCCCCTATAGCCAAGCTATAGGTTTTAAAAGAATTTGTTCGGACAACAGGAATTTCACTCGCAACTGTGACCAGCTTATAATGAGCTTATTATGAGCGGGCAGCTGATTAGTAGTTCCTCATATACACCCTAATGACACCAAGTCTGCCAGCACGAGACCCTCGTTTAATGAAATAAGGGAAAAAAGTGTATACCTAAGGGCTCGTTTTTCTATGTTTTTAACACAATATTAATGAGATATAACAGACAGTCATGCCAAGTATAGTACAGGGGAAGTTATTAGAACCAATGGAATGTAAATAAGAAGAACGAAAGGTGGATGAAAAAATAACCAGCCGAGAGCAGGAATCGAACCTACGTCCTTCAAATAACGCGTTCGATGCTCTAACCACTGAGATACCACAGCGGCCTTCCCTCCATCCACTTTATTTGGGATTATATGTGAATTTAGAAGAAGGAGTGACAGTCAGCGCCATCTATAAGCCAAGCAACGAGTGTGAAAACACTCATTTATGCGCATGTTTGGCGTCACGTAGCACGTGAACTTATTATGAGCGGGCAGCTGATTAATAGTTCCTCGTATACAACCTAATGACACCAAGTCTGCCAGCACGAGACCCTCGTTTAATGAAATAAGGTAAAGAAGTGTATACCTAAGGGCTCGATTTTCAGTATTTTTAACACAATAATAATGAGATCTAACAGACAGTAATGCCAAGTATAGTACAGGGGAAGCTATTAGAACCAATGGAATGTAAATAAGAAGAATGAAAGGTGGATGAAAAATTAACCAGCCATGAGCAGGAAGCAAGCCTACGACCTTCGAATAACGCGTTCGACGCTCTAACAACTGAGCTACCACAGCGGCCTTCCCTCCATCCAATTTTTTGGGGGTTTATACGTGAACTTAAAAGAAGGAGTGACAGTCAGCGCCATCTATAAGCCAAGCGAAGAGTGTGAAAACACTCTTATGCGCGTGTTTGCGTCACGTAGCATGTGAACTTATTATGAGCGGGCAGCTGATTAATAGTCCCTCGTACACAAGCTAATGACACCAAGTCTGCCAGCACGAGACCCTCGTTTAATGAAATAAGGTAAAGAAGTGTATACCTAAGGGCTCGATTTTCAGTATTTTTAACACAATAATAATGAGATCTAACAGACAGTAATGCCAAGTATAGTACAGGGGAAGCTATTAGAACCAATGGAATGTAAATAAGAAGAATGAAAGGTGGATGAAAAATTAACCAGCCATGAGCAGGAAGCAAGCCTACGACCTTCGAATAACGCGTTTGACGCTCTAACAACTGAGCTACCACAGCGGCCTTCCCTCCATCCAATTTTTTGGGGGTTTATATGTGAACTTAAAAGAAGGAGTGACAGTCAGCGCCATCTATAAGCCAAGCGAAGAGTGTGAAAACACTCTTATGCGCGTGTTTGCGTCACGTAGCATGTGAACTTATTATGAGCGGGCAGCTGATTAATAGTCCCTCGTACACAAGCTAATGACACCAAGTCTGCCAGCACGAGACCCACGTTTAATGAAATAAGGGAAAGAAGTGTATACCTAAGGGCTCAATTTTTCGTGTTTTTAACACAATATTAATGAGATCTAACAGACAGTAATGCCAAGTATAGTACAGGGGAAGTTATTAGAACCAATGAAATGTAAATAAGAAAAATAAAAGGTGGATGTAAAATAAATAGCCGTGAGCAGGAATTGAACCTACGACCTTCGAATAACGCGTTCGATGCTCTAACCACTGAGCTACTACAGCGGCCTCTTCTCCATTCACTTTTTTTTTGGTTTATATGTGAATTTAGAAGTAGGAGTGACAGTTAGCGCCATCTATAAGCCAAGCGACGAGTGTTAAAACACTCTTTTATGTGCATGTTTGGCGTCACGTAGCACGTCAACTTATTATGAGCGGGCAGCTGAATAATAGTGCCTCGTATACAACCTAATGACACCAAGTCTGCCAGCACGAGAGCCTCGTTTAATGAAATAAGGGAAAGAAATGTATACCTAAGGGCTCGTTTTTTCGTGTATTTAACACAATAATAATGAGATCTAACAGACAGTAATGCCAAGTATAGTACAGGGGAAGTTATTAGAACCAATGGAATGTAATTAGCAAAAATGAAAGGTGGATGAAAAATTAAATAGCCGTGAGCAGAAATTGAATCTACGACCTTCGAATAGCGCGTTCGACGCTCTAACAACTGAGATACCACAGCGGCCTCCTCTCCATTCACTTTTTTTTGGGTTTATATGTGAATTTAGAAGAAGGAGTGACAGTCAGCGCCATCTATAGGCCAAGCAACGAGTGTGAAAACACTCTTTTATGCGCATGTTTGGCGTCACGTAGCACGTGAACTTATTATGAGCGGGCAGCTGATTAATAGTCCCTCGTATACAACCTAATGACACCAAGTCTGCCAGCACGAGACCCTCGTTTAATGAAATAAGGGAAAGAAGTGTATACCTAAGGGCTCGTTTTTCAGTATTTTTACCACAATATTAATGAGATCTAACAGACAGTAATGCCAAGTATAGTACAGGAGAAGCTATTAGAACCAATGGAATGTAAATAAGAAGAATGAAAGGTAAATGCAAATTTAACCAGCCATGAGCAGGAAGCAAGCCTACGACCTTCGAATAACGCGTTCGACGCTCTAACAACTGAGATACCACAGCGGCCTTCCCTCCATCCAATTTTTTTGGGGTTTATATGTGAACTTAAAAGAAGGAGTGGCAGTCAGCGCCATCTATAAGCCAAGCGAAGAGTGTGAAAACACTCTTATGCGCGTGTTT
Organism: Rhipicephalus annulatus; assembly: GCA_013436015.1. Classification (NCBI taxonomy): domain Eukaryota; kingdom Metazoa; phylum Arthropoda; class Arachnida; order Ixodida; family Ixodidae; genus Rhipicephalus; species Rhipicephalus annulatus. Next base: position 752,929 of record WOVY01009850.1, read on the forward strand.
GCGTCACGTAGCATGTGAACTTATTATGAGCGGGCAGCTGATTAATAGTCCCTCGTACACAAGCTAATGACACCAAGTCTGCCAGCCCGAGACCCACGTTTAATGAAATAAGGGAAAGAAGTGTATACCTAAGGGCTCATTTTTTCGTGTTTTTAACACAATATTAATGAGATCTAACAGACAGTAATGTCAAGTATAGTACAGGGGAAGTTATTAGAACCAATGGAATGTAAATAAGAAAAATAAAAGGTGGATGTAAAATAAATAGCCGTGAGCAGGAATTGAACCTACGACCTTCGAATAACGCGTTCGATGCTCTAACCACTGAGCTACTACAGCGGCCACCTCTCCATTCACTTTTTTTGGGTTTATATGTCAATTTAGAAGTAGGAGTGACAGTCAGCGCCATCTATAAGCGAGCGACGAGTGTTAAAACATTCTTTTATGTGCATGTTTGGCGTCACGTAGCACGTCAACTTATTATGAGCAGGGCAGCTGAATAATAGTGCCTCGTATACAACCTAATGACACCAAGTCTGCCAGCACGAGAGCCTCGTTTAATGAAATAAGGGAAAGAAATGTATACCTAAGGGCGCGTTTTTTCGTGTATTTAACACAATAATAAAGAGATCTAACAGACAGTAATGCCAAGTATAGTACAGGGGAAGTTATTAGAACCAATGGAATGTAATTAGGAAAAATGAAAGGTGGATGAAAAATAAATAGCCGTGGGCAGGAATTGAATCTACGACCTTCGAATAACGCGTTCGATGCTCTAACCACTGAGCTACCACAGCGGCCTTCCCTCCATCCACTTTTTTTGGGTTTATATGTGAATTTAAAAGTAGGAGTGACAGTCAGCGCTATATATAAGCCAAGCGACGAGTGCGAAAACACTCTTCTATGTGCATGTTTGGCGTCACGTAACACGTGAACTTATTATGAGCGGGCAGCTGATTAATAGTCCCTCGTATACAACCTAATGACACCAAGTCTGCCAGCACTAGACCCTCGTTTAATGAATTAAGGGAAAGAAGTGTATACCTGAGGGCTCGTTTTTCAGTGTTTTCAACACAATAATAATGAGATCTAACAGACAGTAATGCCAAGTAATGTACAGGGGAAGTTATTAGAACCAATTGAATGTAAATAAGAAGAAAGAAAAGTGGATGAAAAAATAACCAGCCGTCGGCAGGAATTGAACCTACGACATTCGAATAACGCGTTCGATGCTCTAACCATTGAGCTACCACAGCGTCCTTCCCTCCATACACTTTTTTTGGGTTTATATGTGAATTTAGAAGTAGGAGTGAGAGTCAGCGCCATCTATAAGCAAAACGACGTGTGTGAAAACACTCTTTTATGCGCATGTTTGGCATCACGTTTCACGTGACCTTATTACGGGCGCCACGTGCTACGTTCATGAGCTACGTGATGCGAAACATGCGCATAAAAGAGTGTCTTCACACTCGTCGCTTGGCTTATAGATGGCGCTGACTGTAACTCCTACTTGTAAATTCACATATAAAACAAAAAAAAGTGGATGGAGTGAAGGCCGCTGTGGTATCTCAGTGGTTAGAGCATTCAACGCGTTATTCGAAGGTCGTAGGTTTATTTCTGCATATGGCTGGTTATTTTTTCATCCACTTTTCTTTTTTTTCTTATTTACATTCCATTGGTTCTAATAACTTCGCCTGTACATTACTTGGCATTACTGTCTGTTAGATGTCATTATTAATGTTTTAAAGACACGGAAAAACGAGCCCTTAGGTATACACTTCTTTCCCTTATTTCATTAAACGAGGGTTTCGTGCTGGCAGGCTTGGTGTCATTAGGTTGTATACGAGGGACTATTCATCAGCGTCCCGCTAATAATAAGTTTACGTGCTACGTGACGCCAAACATGCGCATAAAAGAGTGTTTTCACACTCGTCGCTTGGCTTATTGATGGCACTGACTGTCACTCTTACTTCTAAATTCACATATGAACCCAAAAAAACTGGATAGAGGGAAAGCCGCCGTGGTAGCTCAGTGTTTAGAGCATCGAATGCGTTATTCGAAGGTCGTAGGTTTGATTCCTGCTCACGGCTGGTTATTTTTTCATCCACTTTTCTTTCTTCTTATTTACATTCTTTTGGTTCTAATTACTTCCCTTGTACATTACTTGGCATTAACGTTTCGTTAGACCTCATTATTATTGTGTTAAAAACACGGAAAAACTAGTCCTTAGGTATACACTTTCTTTCCTTATTTCATTGAACGAGGGTCTCGTGCTTGCAGACCTGGTGTCATTAGGTTGTATACGACAAACTATTAATCAGCTGCCCGCTCATACTAAGTTCACGTGCTACGTGACGCCAACCATGCGCATAATAGAGTGTTTTCACACTCGTCGCTTGGCTTATAGATGGCTCTGACTGTCACCCCCACTTCTAAATTCACATATAAACCCCAAAAAAAGTGAATGGAGGGAAGGCCGCTGTGGTAGCTCAGTGGTGAGAGCATCGAACGCGTTATTCGAAGGTTGTAGGTTCGATTCCTGCTCACGGCTGGTTATTTTTTCATCCACGTTTCTTTATTATTTACATTCCATTGGTTCTAATACCTGCCAGTGTACAACACTTGGCATTACTGTCTGTTAGATCTCATTTATATTGAGTTAAGAACACGGAAAAACGAGCCCTTCGGTATACACTTCTTTCCCTTATTTCATTAAACGAGGGTCTCGTGCTGGAAGACTTGGTGTCATTAGATTGTATATGAGGGACTATTAATCAGCTGCCCGCTCATAGTAAGTTCACGTGCTACGTGACGCCAAACATGCGCATAAAAGAGTGTTTTCACACTCGTCGCTTGGCTTATATATGGCGCTGACTGTCACTCCTACTTCTAAGTTCACATATAAACCCCCAAAAAAAGTGGATGGAGGGAAGGCCGCTGTGGTAGCTGAGTAGTTAGACCATCGAACGCGTTATTTTAAGGTCTTAGGTTCGATTCCTGCTCATGGCTGGTTATTTTTTCATCCACTTTTCATTCTTCTTATTTACATTCCATTGGTTCTAATAACTTCCCCTGTACATTACTTGGCATTACTGTCTGTTTGATGTCAAATATATGCATATATATATATACATATATATATATATATATATATATATATATATATATATATATATTGTGTAGATATTATACATATTGCACATGCAAAAGCTTCGTTTTAATTTTTTCCTCTGCCTTGTCTTCGCTCTTGGAGTCACTTGTTTCTGTTTTATGTTGCGGTTATTTTTCTGTCCGCTGTTGCTAGCCTGTCTACCTTCTTGCCGCCCGTTGTTACATCTAATGGCCAACTTTGTATGGCGTGGAATTTCATTCCTCGACTTCAGCCTCGTCTGCCTTTCTACTCCACTAATGCTGCGACACTCCCCTGGTGAGCCAGCCACGCGCACGTGTGTGCTCAGGGAACTCGCAATGCCACTGATCAATGTCCCCAGCTGTGAGCTCTGTCTGGGACTGTTCCAAATTAAAATATGTGAAGATTCAGTTTCGCCTTGTCAGATGGGTTTATTGGGGGGGGGGGGGGTCTGTGGTGAGCTGGCAGCACACAGACAGCATGTACCTAAATGCTGTCTGGGTGGGGCTTGCCCAGATGTAAGTTTAAACGGCGACCCTCTTTCAGCTGTGTGCAGTGTTTTGTTTCTTAGAAGCATTCTCGTAGAAATAACAGCTTTTGTGTTTGTAAGATGTATAGCCGTACTCCATGCTGAAGCAAATATCAATATCTATCTCAATTTCTGTGGTTGTGGGAAGCTCGAGGCGTTTTGTGGCTGGAAGAATTTCTTGCACTGCCTTGCCTCCCCTAGTCTTTGTTATGGTTTAAGGTTTCGTGGCTCCATCTAGTATGACACTGGGCAAAGTCTGTAAATGTAGAGTACATGGCGACTAAGGCATTTGCGCTTGCACCTGTGCTCCAATTGGAGCTGCAAGACCACCACAGCTTTCAGTGAAGAGAAATGAATTTACTGTGAGGTAGAGACTACCCTTTAATGATCCCCACGGCAATGCCAGTGCACCTAGACATGTAAATCCATAAATGAAGTGTGATATTTTAACGAATCAGGTTTTCGCTGTGTTTTGTGTGGGTGGCTGGCGCTTTGCTGCGCTGGACTTGCTCAAAGTCATATATGCAAACTTGTACCTTCACAGGCATAGAATGGTGGCGAGTGTGTTCAGCATTTTTTTATTTGTAACAGTATGGTTATATTCTCTCGCAGGCCACAGACAAGAGTCTTCGCTCAAACTTTACCTGAAAGCTTCCCAATGTTTGGTGCACCTCACAATGCTGTTGTGGCAGGAGCACTTGCTGGTGTGCTGGTGGTGAGCACTTGCATGGGACTAAACAGCTGTGTTCCCAGGCAAGCTAGGGTCTTATGGCCGCATGCTCAACTTAGCGTCGAGTGGGGGAGCATGGTATAGGTACTTTTTGCAGAGTGGAGAGAATGTTCGATTTTTTTGCGTATATTAAGAAAGACACACGTTCATGTTTACGCAAAAATATTTCTTGATATTTCCTAAAGCTTTCTGGCTTTTTGGCGAACTGTGTTATCGAATTCCCTAAGAAGCGTCCGCCTCTCTTTCAACCGTGCAGAAGACAGAGTCACGCTGCTTATGCGGGCATGTAATAAATCATCTGTTGTGTATGTGCACACATACACACACATACACACATACACACATACACACACACATACACACACACATACACACACACACCAAGAAAAATTGTATCTAGGCTAAAGAAGTCGACGGATTCATGTTGAATAAAAATTAACTATGAACTTTACAACAATTGGTTTTCTCTATACAGGACTGATGCTGTGTCTGTGCGTAAAGTACTTATTATAAAAAAGCAACTCATTGTTAGAGAGTCAATTGCGAACTTCTACACTGGTGTGTTGCGCCTAGTAGCAGCATTGCCAAACATTTGTGGAAATAGGGAGAGCAGTTAAACTAACTGCTTACTTTTTCGTGGACAGTTCATTGTTATAAAGTCATTGGAGCATAGTTTCGGAGGTTAGCCGAGCATAAAAATTATGCTAACGTAAAACGACCGTTTCTCTGGGCCCCGTGTTTGCTTAAAAGTATAAGAACACTACAGAAAGGTAATTAAAACGCAAGAGTCCGGTATAACTGCTTCGAAAGCTAAAAATATTGGGCGAGATTAACGACAAGCATGCAAAGACTCTGCTTCTCGATATAAATACTCGTAATAGACAAGCCCCAGCACGTTCATATTGAATGCATCTGTGCTTGAAGCAAGACAGCTGCCGCCATTACTTGTTCAAATATGCAGCGCGCTTGCAAATTACGGAAAAAGTACATTATAGTCACAAAGAGTGGCGCCCAGCATTGTCAAGGTGTTAGTGTGTGGCACATTTTATGTTTTATATTTATATTTATGTTATAGAACTTTTATATTTTTCTTTTTAAATTCGAAGCATTTCTTCGTGACCTGCAAGCACATGAGGTGTTTCCGTTTACGTAGCTAACCTAGAGCACTGCACGAGCTCCGGCTGGCTGGGAAACTCTGGCCAGCCAGAGCATTCAAGGAGGGGGGGAGGGTAAGGGGGCGTGCGGAGCTCTACCTTGAAGCCCCGGGATTTTTGCCGGGCATTGGTTTGAGGTGGCGAGTTCGGTCGCACGTGGCTTGGACTTTTCTCGTTTGCTAAAGGGACAATAAAGCGAAGAAATAATTCAGATATATAAAGATTTCTTTTAGTACTCTAACGTCTCGATTTCCCCATTTGTGAATTTATGAGACAAAATGAAAGTCGCAATTGCATCAAGTCTGAAAACCCAGAAGACGTCGCCGAAATTTGACGCCATGGCGTTCGTTGCGCTAACTTCTAGGGTGGCGTTGCCACACGCTCTTTTTCTATGCGCGCTTTTCGCTTTCAGAGTTGTCTTGGCGAGCCTGGTGATTTTGGAATTTTAAAGCTATAATTTATTGATAAATGAAAAGAAAAAAATGCCAGGCCTGCGCGGAACGCGCATCACACAATAAAAGCTGGAGGAGCAGTCTTTCAGAGCCAATAAATAAGCGTAATTTTTGTGTAGCATGGGGACACTCAGTTGACACCCTTAGTAAATCTTCGGAGAAGCGTGCTATCTTCTAAGTACTTTAAAGAAATTTTGTGCATTTTTTTTCATGTGGCAGACAAAAAATTACGCCTGAGCTTTTGTGCTAGGTAGGGGCATTCGATCACACACTCCCTACGCAATTTGTATTGTGTGACGCCTGGTTGTTCGTTTACTCTTCTAAGACGCTTAATTACTCCTATTAGCGCTCTTCGCCAGTTTTATCGCCTATTGCGGGCGCACGCATGATTAAATATGACACCCACAGAGCATCGGAGTAGCTGACCACAGGTGTGGCCTGCACTGCATGTTTGTATTTCTTCGTTTTTTTTGCGTCGTGATGGCGCTACCCTTTTTGCAGTCGCATATTACGCGCCACCTAGACGCTTCAGAAAATCGGATACGATGCCTCGTTGAAAGCGAAGGGGTCCTGAATGCCAAAGGCATCACCTGTTGTGGTGTGCAATGTCTATGCACGTTGCCCTCCACTAAACGCGTGCTTCACGATCATTACGTGATTTGTCACGCAAAACCCCAAATAGTGTTATAACATTCTGTATTTCCTTACGCGTCCTCAATGGTGAGCGGATATACTTACCGATGTAAAATTTCACCAAGTTATCGCAAAGCCGATACCTTTGACGCATTTTTGAAAAAAGTCTGAGTTTAGACACAAAGGCGAAGCAATGAACGCGATAGCACCCAATCGGAAGGTCACGCGCCGGTTGGCAAGCAGATTGAAACGTGCCCCACATTTCTCAAGGGCAAATGACGCAGGAAACGTACTCACAGGTACAGATAAACACAAATAAGCGTCTCAGTTGTTACTTCGCCGTGTCTGAAAAGCGCATTCTTTTCGCAAACGGAGACTGTCCAACGATTGCAGTATCCTTTCTCGAAATCAAACCTGCTGAAGGCCAGTTTGCTTCAGAGTGGTTCTGTGGTAGAATACTAAGCTGGCACGCAGGAGACCTGGGCTCGAATCTCATTGTGTCCTTGTTGTTTCTCATTTACTTTAGTTTTCTTCTTTTAAGTCATAATGGTCACAGACACCGGCGGTGGCAGAGAACTACGGCGCCAAAGGCCCTAATGATCTCGTAGCAGCTTTCGCTGTAAAAAGAGCACACTGTGAATCGTTCTTTACGCTGCAAGAATGGCTGAGTGGACTTGTTGGTGTGACATATTTGACGTTAAAATCACGAAGACCGGCTGAAACTGGATTCGGTCCGATTGTTCGTGGGTTGCTGGAGCTTCGCCAACCTTCGGCTCCGGGCCCACATGCCGGCGTGGCCGTTTTGCTGCAGGTTCCCGGACCTCAGTCTCCGGGTCCGCTGGGTGACTGCGTCGTCATGCTATGGCAGCTTCTTCTATGGCGGCAAATGGAGGGATAGAGGCTGCGGCCCCACCGCAACCCCTCAGGAGAGGTGGAGGTAGAGATGGACCACCAACCATGTTTACTAGACGAATCTCAGCCGCCAATGGCCGCTGCTGTCGGCTACTAACCACGTGCCTCGAGCGATCCGGCCGTCATCGTCTTTTCTTATTTTCCTCCTCTTGTCATGGCTCATACCCAATGCAGGGCAATGGCGGAGTGTTGGTGAATTTTCGTTCAGTGTTTATTCGCAACACTTCTCTTACAAGCTAGGAATTGTTAATGCAACCAACCCAATTAGAGAATATTAGTATTCAAATAGTTAAAACGATGAATAACTTAGCTCGATATTCTTTTAGTCTCACCGATAAAGTCCTCTATGGCATACTAAACATTCCTGTGACTGTAGCCCTGAGTAGAGGCGCCAAAAGAAAGATAAACCGATTCGGATATTTCCATACCCAGATTTCAAAAAGGTGGTGCTATGATTCTTCGCCGTAATGACGTGTACCGACGAGAAGATAGAAAGTAAGGGCTAATTGTTTCTCCTATTTAAAGAAGAGACACATTAGGAGACGGCGGTCGACTTCTTCTTTGCAGGTAAAGGTTGCGCGACGTAAACCGGCTGCGAAATTTGATTATAGGCACTTTCAGTATTCTCGACCACAATATTTCAGTATTTCGTATTCCATTTCTATTTCAGATTTCAGTATTCTCGACCGCGAAGGAACTGACTGTTCCAGGGAAATAAAAGGTGCTTACATTATAGAGAAGCTGTCAAGAAAGGGCCTGATAACTATTCTTCAGTGTTAGCATGCAGCATCTTGCAATTGCAATGTATGCTGTCAGTAGGAAAAACCGAATTATTCGGACAAAAACCGCCGCCTTTGCTAAAGATTCAGCGCTTTCGTTTTAAAAACATACCCTTGTGTTCTGGTACCCAAATTATCTGTACACTTTGAAGGAGCGTGGGAACTTGTATTCCGAAAAGCTTCAGTTAAGGCATTTCACCAGATGCGGAGAAAGAACAACACACAGATAATTGTCAGTTATAGTTTCTACTACTGTATTTTACCTGGTTTTCTTTTGGAGAGCTAATAATATGGCCATAAATTTAACTATAAAAACTCGGATAAAATTAAGCAGTCGTAACATGAATACCACTCAAGCTCAGGCCAGAGTATTCCCATGCCAGCTTTTTTCTCAGTTTGCGATGCATTCGTTGTAATAACCACAATCGTTGGCACATTATTTACATGCTTTATTAACAGTTAATTTAAAACTTTCTTAGGTAATAAATTCTAATGGTTTGGAAAATTATCGTGGTAAACAATGTATATTATTTAGGTTGCATTTTCAAAGAACGCACATCACTGGTTTGTACATTTCGGGGGTCGAGTAATGGTTGTGCAAACATGATTTGTGCCTTGCGGAGCTAGGCCAGTGCTAAAAAAATAAATAGTTATTGGAGTAAAAAATTATTTGAGTATGTTAAGACAGTGTTTTGTACAGCCGTAAGAAAGTGTTTATTAAGGGGGGTGTTCTCGCTTCTACGTATATTAATCAAACTGACACATATTTTGGAAGGCCTAAGAGCAGCCGTAAAGCGTTCTCCTCTTGTGCCTACGACCGGCGCGCTCTCAGCTGCCCATGTCAGTGCGTGAAAGCGCGGACTATGGACAACAGAGTGACAAGGCTCAACCCAAAGGTGCTTTGCCCCCGTAAAAAAACACCACTAGGACTGCACTGATCGTGCAGCCCAGTCACAGTCACAGTGACAGTGGGAAAAGCGGCATTTTTGAAGCCCTTTACAGCGAAGATTTTTTTAAGATCACAACTTTGTTCTGAACTGGCACCGCAGTTGTCCGCCGCCACTGGTCTCCCTTACCACTATCACGCCAGATAAGATAAAAAACAAAAAAAGCACCGAAGACAGAAGGGGAACCAAACCTGGACCCTCTGCTTAGTAGCCCAATGCTCTACCGCTGACTTACATCAAGTGAACAAAGTGGTAATACAAGATTGTATACATATTTCAAATAGGAGAGGTGAGCTGCCTAGTAGGTCGGTGTTCATGTTAAAAAGGCAGGGCATGCAAACATGGACTCTGGAAAGTAGTCAAGACACCGCAACTACCAACTGGAAAAGTTGACATGAAGCTAGAGACAAAACAAGGCAAGTGGAGATATCGATCAAGATGGCATGTCTGTTGGTCTATGTCAGACATAACTGCTCAGCATTTTATTTCTTCGAACAGTTATTTAACACATGCACTACCACATGTCGCTATGCCAAGCCTGAACCATTAGATGCATTTCTTCATTTATGTGCTTCTAGAAAACTGCATGATTCGAATTTCGGCATGCATTTACGTCGTGATATAAAGATAGGTTTAATGATGGGCCTATAGTTAACTGTCTTACAGGTTCCATTAGTCTGCCTTCTCATGGTTACTTGGCATTTTAAGTGTCCTGACTTACCTGCGGCCATGTTTGCAAGCCCAGTCTTTCAACATGTATGTATATAATGTACAAGGAAAACAGGTCATTGAGTGAGTATTAGGAGTGAAATTTATGTCTAGTGTAAAATGTTGTTTTTGTTTTCTTCTGTTAAACTTCTTGTTTAACAATGACTGGGCATTATTTTGCAGCCTGCTATTGGGGTATTATATACACATAAATAAAGCAGCAGCTTTTAGGATGCTTTCGAGACTGCTACCTCATGAGGCCGAGAAAGTCAAGTTGTGTTAAATAGAGCATGCCAGAAAAAGGGAATTGTTTTTAATGTTTTTTTTTTGTTTTCTCGGCAGACATTATACAAAAACTGGCCCAAAGGGGGACGGAAGGCAGTACAGATGGACACACAGAAGCCTTCGGGCTGTCTCAGAAACTGTGACTGAGCACTAACCTGTAAGTATTTGCAAGTTCATGGTCTTGTCATGTTAGTCTGTGAAGTGGTTTCTTGACTATTTGCAATATTTTCCAAAACTGGTGCTTTGATGCCTCAATGTGGGAAGAAGCTGTTCCAGCACCATTGTGGGGGAAAAACTTTCTAATACTGCAGAGGCCTTTGAAACCATGTGCTCAGAAATTGAGTTATGGGAGAAAAATAACTGACACCTGATTGCAGATTCATGTTTTTACCACAGATTTTGTTTCTTTGTGAGCAAAATTTTATTACTATGTTATCGAAATAATGTTTGTTTCGATTTATGTAATGTTGATCGTGAGGAAACATGGCAAAATGATACTCGCCCATGACCTGTAGGTCGTGGAATTGAGTCCCGGCTGCAGCGGCTGCATTTCCGATGGAGGCGGAAATGTTGTAGGTGATCGAAATTTTCGGAGCCCTCCACTACGGCGTCTCTCATAATCTTATGGTGGTTTTGGGACGTTAAGCCCCACATATCAATCAAATGAAACATGAAAAAATGCTGTGTTTTTGTATATTTTTTACACGAGTGATTATATCTTGTAGAATGAAATTACATTGTTTGTTTTAAGGGCATTTACCAAGAGTTAAAAATACTTCTGACTCTAAAAATTCAAGACACCTTCACACATTTTTACCCTGGGTTCTTTGGCTGATAAGACCGTCATTAAAGAATAAACGTAAAGGGTGGCCTTTAAATTGAGAAGAAAGGCTTACTGTCTATATCTTAAAATTTTATTATACACTACATGACAGTTGTGTTATTATGGCAGAAGTTAAGAGTATAATAGGGGGGGGCTTGATTGAGTGTCAAATCATTAAGGAAAGTTTCTGGAGCCAATCAAGATTTTTCGAAATTCGGTTGATTTGAATGTTTGAACAAAAATCGTTTGTCTAAGTCGTGGCAGTAACCTTGATACGGTTTGCTGCTCTGGTAACTGGAAGTCCTCTTGTCGAATCGCTTATTTTTAGCATCTTGGACATAGCGCTATAAAAGTGTTGAGCAGCCAGACCCCTGCTAAATGCCTTGTCTTCTGCAGCTTAAGCTTTGCACCCTGTATCATTACAATAGGAGCAATTTGTTAAAGTTGAGGTTTTATACTGAATGTGTTGAGATTTTTAACTGATGAAAAAACAGAACAAATGTTAGAGCTTGTTATTCAACAACAGAACTTTTCTTGACCGAGGCAGCAAATTGCATTGAGTTTGCTGCCACAACTTAGACATATTGTCTTATTCAAACATTGTCTCCAGCAACACACTTAATTTAGCGATGACACTCATTCAAGCCCCAACCTTCATGTTAGCTCCTGCTGTAATGAGATCTACAACTGTCATGTAGTGTTTATTGGAAAAAAAAGCTATATATGCCAGCCTTGTTTCTTATTTTATTGCTCACCATTTGTGTTCATGCATTATTTATTGTCTTCATCAGGCTAATACCTCCACCATGATTTTATAAATAAGGACGTGTACCCATCCAGCGCTCTGTCATGCGCAGTAACAGAGTGCTGTCACTGCGCGTGATTTTTGACCTTGTTGGTATAACATTTTCATAAAGTTCAGCGTAGCACTTCAAATCACAAGGATGGGGCAGGCTTGTGTATGTTCAGCTTGTCCCATGTTCATGACTTCAGTTCCGCGATCAGATGTATAACTTTGTCATCTGCTCTTTGTACCTTTGTTTGCTGCGCACTCCATTCTTGTGTTCTTTGTGTAGAGTTTGGTTCAACTGAACTCTTGTTCAATTTGATGTGGTGTACATAACAAACAAGTACTTCAGGGAGGTAGCCATGAATGACTGCATTCATTCCACAAAATCATTCTACCTGTGCAAAACTTATAGTACGATGTAATCATTCTGTGAACCCTGTGTTCACTTGCAGATAAAGGTGTGCACAAAAACTAAATTACTAGCGTGTCCAGCCAACAAAACTCTCCGTCAAACAACACAAATAACTCACATTCACAGGCACGCCGAACATAAATGAAATCCTCCATTGCTATATTTTGCAAGCAGGCTGCATGACACAGCTTTGGCGCGGCATACTGTTGTGCAGAACAGTACAGCAGACTGTTGTGTGGAACAATAAAAACATTTTTGCATTAGTTTCAATAACCTATAGAATACGTAAGAACAACTTGTTTGAAGAAAATTGTCGTATTTTGATCACAGAATTCTATCTGTCACTTTAATATAGTGACGGGGTCTGTGGTAACTGTGCTGAAGCATGACTTCCATGAAGAGGCTACGTATTAAGGAGATAGTTGTATTCTTGCTCACGGAATTCCTCGGCACCGCAATACCTTCAGCATTCTCCGTGAAAATGGGTGCTCATTTTTTGCAGTGTAGTTGTTTCCCCGAAACCCTTGCGACAATACTTTTCGGAGCATTCTCGCATTAGGCTTTAAGGAACAGAACTGCCGAATGTTTGCAAGATGAATAAATGATCTTGCTGGTACTTAGCTACGAAGCAGAAACTTGTAGACTTACAAAGAGAATTTAGCTTGACTTGAGGATGACGCAGCGAGCAATGGAAAGAAAAATGGTAGGTGTTACCTTAAGAGGCAGGAAGAGAGCAGAGTAAATTAGGGAACAGACGGGGGTGAAGGATATCATAGTGGAAATCAAGAAGAGGAAATGAACATGGGCAGACATGTAGCAAGAAGACAGGGTAACCGCTGGTCAATAAAGATAACTGACTGGATTCCCACAGAATGCAAGTGGGTTAGGTGGAGACAGAAAGTTAGGTGGGCACATGAGATTAGGAGGTTTGCGTGTATAAAGTGGCAGCCGCGAGCACAGGACCAAGTTGACTGGCAGAACATGACAGAGATCTTTGTCCTGCAGTGGACGTAGTCAAGCTGATGATGATGATGATGATGATGATGATGATCACCACGCAAGACTTCGGTATTCTTTTCAGTGCCTGAGCCATGCCTCGACATTGGCAAGACCATTGTTATGCGCCTGGGTGCTAAAACAGGCTACTTATTCGAGAAGGCTGGGCCGAAGCTGTCGTTGTTTGACGTGCCGAAGGATGAAAACAGTTGGACAGAATGGTGAAAAATCTGCACAGAGTGGATAAGCCCCTGGAAAACACCAGCGCAGTTTACGAACTCCACTTAGAGCCGCGTTATGTACTCAGCGACAATGTGCATATTACAGATGGAAAATAAGTGCGAATACCTCGTGGAAGAATTCTCCACGCCGATGCTTTGCCGACCCTTCTTTCAAATCTGCCAGCTTACCTAGTTAAAAGATTAATGCGAGAGAGGATAATTCACAAAAAAATCAATCGGAATTTTTACAAGGACAAATAAAACTGGCATTCACTTCTATCGGGAATATGCTCTCTGGTCCACGTGCTCAGACCGATGACGCTTGTTGATGCAGCCTGCGAATGATGTCCACGAGCGTCTGCCTGTTACCATCCGATCTCATAAATTGGTTTCATTTTTACTTGGAAGTGCTTTCGGCGAACTGGAGCAAACACAGTTTTCTTGGCAAGACAGGGAAGCGGCAGAGGGCCAAGCAGCTGAATCTGAGCCGTTGCACATAAACTGAATAAAGTCTATAAATCAGAGGCTAGATGGTGTACTCAGAAAACACCCACTTCAGTTCTTGAAAATTACAGAAACAGGAGGTTCGTGTGTATCTTATTAAGCCGTTTATTATGTCGCTGTACAACTGCCTAGCCTAAGTGTATCTGTATATTTTTTATTATTATTAACCCCCAGAAAACTGCTGTGTCAGGTTCTACAACTGAAGCAGAACAAAAGTTATTTCAACGTTACACTTTCACTTAATAAAAAAGGCGCGAACTCAGTTGGCACGCCTGCATGTTAAAGCTTTTCTAGAAAGCAAATGTGCACTGTTTTCTAATTATGTCGTTCAGGGCAGGTATGAATTTCTTACGAAATCATTTTTGGTTATGTCTAGACAGCATGAATCATGCATTTTGTCACTGTGTCAAACCGTATATTATGAGAAATACATCATGCTTCTCGACAAGGTGTTATATTCGAAAAAACATAATGTGACTCGACCAAATATGGTGCTTGTCAGAAATATGCGAATAACTGAAGAACACCTCTCCCGGAACACACACTCTCACAGAGCGTTAACTGCGTCGCACTAGAAAGAAAAAATCACAAGCTGCGCAGACTGGCATTGAGCTGATTTTCAGAAAGCTGCATCGCAAAAGAAAAGGGAAACACTGTGAAGCGAGAGCAACATGCACTCTCAATATATACAGAGGACAGCCAAACCATGCAAGTTTATTACAAATATCAAAGAACAGCACATCGCAACTCTTGCGAGCGGCCATCCGCGACCAGCTTCTGCAGGGGAAGCTTCCATTGAAGATACCTGTGGTGCCACCTCTCCTATGTGATGCCAAATTCTTCAGAAGAGCGGGGGATTAAGCCCACTGCCCTCTTCTAGTACGCTGTACCATAATCTGTCAAAACGGTAGATGGTGGAAGTCACCATTCCGATGGTGGACGTTTTTTTTTCAATATGAGTAGGCAGACCTTTCTTTCAGGAGGGGCACTATTTTCATGTGACCAGGGGCCGGATAGACAGATCTAGTTGAATGTCGTTTCCTTGATTGTGTGCCATTGCTAAAATTTAAACCATCTTGTGCTAAACAAACCATGTGTGGATGCAAAGCAGCGACTAGATTGTTCGCTTGAGCGAAAGATGGTGTACTTTATAGAGAGCTTGTGCTGGCGCTAACGCTGGCACAGGCGGCGGCCTCAATGCTGGCGCCTTTCGCGGCGTTGCGCAGGAGAGGTGGAGGCGCGCGAGCTCCGTAATTTTATACCACGGAACTACCAAGGCACTCCCAGAGGAGTATGCAGCTGTCCCACCATGCACCTATTGTGCTCGCCGCTCTGTAGAGTAGAGGATTTCTAAAAGAGAAAGACTGTTTGCTCAATGTGCGCTCCAACATTGAAGCCTCATTGACACCGAAGGTGGCGCGACAAAGCGGCGAAGCGGGATTTCCGAAGCGGCGAGACGGCGAGTGCGCGAACCTGTTCAGACCGCATGCATCCTTCGTCTGACCACGCGGCAGAAGATGCGAGCATCTCGCGATTTTGTGCACATGTCCCTATGACGTGCCAGTGCGTCTCCCAAACGTACACCCACGCCACCACCGCACATCCACTGCATGGCGTTCTCATAGGCTGCGGCAAAGCGGCGAGCCTCGGCAGGCGGCAAAAATTGCTCCGAGAGCAATCGGCCTTGCCGCCTGGTTTTTCTCCCGCTTTCGCCGCCTGGAGAAGAGGTTTTTTCCGCTTTCTGCGTTGCCGCCTCGCCGCTTTGGCCGCCCCGCCTTCGGTGTGAACGAGCTTTGAGAGCGGTGAAGAGGGTGAAGCTAGTGAGATGAGACGCGGTGAGGGGTGCGAGGCAAGGGAGAGAGTGACGTCAACGCGCGCACACTGAGACGGATTGCATGACCTACTTCGCACCGCCCTAACTCATGCGGCCAAGTCAGTTCGGTGCGGACGGAAGGACAGCATTATACATGTTAGCCAAAGAGCTACTTTGCGTTGAAAAGTCACAAATTCACCGCAAGGGCGAAGCAATGAATGCGATAGCAACAATTTGGAATTTATTGTTGAGAACGGCAAGCAGATCAAAACGTGCAGTGCGCTGCTCATGCACAAATGAAGCACAAAACAAAACACACAGGGCGAAACCCAATTAACAGCGTTGGTAGCGTGACACTTAGCGCGCTGTTTAAACAAGAACTACCCACATAACATAATCACGGGTACTGATAAGAGAGAGAACTAAGAAGTGTTCCTGTTACTTCGCTTTGTTTGGAAAGCGCGCTCTTTTAACAAACTGGGCCTGTTCAGTAGGTGACGTTATCTTTGTGCGCCCGACCACTAAACACAATCGTTCCAACCAAAGCCGACGGCATGCGATTCTCCTCACCACAGCATAAGTGCGCAGATATATCTGCGCACTTATAAGGCCCTTTCCATCCGCGGAGAAAAGCACGCATGGGAAATGAGGGCGCATCGGCGAATCACGACGAGCTGGGCGCCGACCTTTTCGCTGAGCGCGCTGATCACGCCAACTCGCCGGTAACGGTGACAACAAGCTATTTTTCAACGTGGTCAATATAAATAGCTTGCCGTTTCAACGGTGGAGGGGATCCTTCATGGCTCAGTGGTCAACGCCGTGCACTTACATGCGAAAGGTCGTACGTTCGATTCCGGAGTAGTTTTCTGGATTATTTCTTTATTTCTTGTGTTTTCGTATATATACATACGTATACAGATACCATGAGTTCAGCCGAGAGTGTTCATATACATAATAATGCAACAGAACAAAATTCAAACCCACTTCAGGCCGACCTCTCCATCTCCTTCTCATTAAAAATCTTCTTTAAAAGTGGTATGTAACAATCCAGTCTTGGCTACGCCACTGATTGCATACGTGAAAATGTCACGCCAAAAGCAGCACCAGCTTAGCCAGTGGATGGTCCCGAGGCCAGCGGTAGCGCAGGCAATACAGCTACAACTTTGGCGTCTCGAAATGTAAACAACTACATAGGTCGCGAAAATCTTTTACCACCTGCATGCACGAAAAAGAGCAAATTAAAGGTCATTCGTTCGAAACTCTGTGTCCGTTATAGGCGTTTTTTATAGGGTGTCGTACTGTTATGCGGCAGATGGTGCTGTAAATATTTCACTCAGAATTGCTTTTATTCTCCGATAAAAGTAAAGTTTATTTTTGTACACCCAAGCTCCCCTCGTCTTCTACGAGTATTCAGCCATCAGCTCTTTTTGGAAGGATTCCAATCGATCAAAAAGTTCCAGCAGCTGGTTCTTCGGCGGAAGTATCACGATCCTGTTTAGAGAAGAGAATCAAAATGACAGGTCACAGTAAGTTGGAAAGCTGAATGGCCACGTGGAAAATTTGCAACTTGAGACAACTAGATTCTTCGTGCGCTGTTTGCGCTGTGAGTGCATTTCGTAGAACAGCATTCAAGTGCGTTGTTTCTTTTTGGACACATTTAGAGACTTAAGTTGAATATTTGAAGACAAACCACGTTTCGTAACTCTGCACCTAGAGCATCAGATTATTCCTCATGTCGTAGCAAAACTGCTGTATGTGTCTGAGAAATTTGTGCAACATAAAAGTCTGAGTGCAAATCGCGGTATATCATTTAAATTTTCAATATTTACTCAGTTGATAATTACATGGAAGACGTAAAATTTTTGTACAGATGTAGAGACTCGAAGTAGCGACTAATGAACAAGTTTCTTTATTTTTATAACTGAAGCGATCGTTTCATAATCGGGGTACTTGGCCGAAATCAATAATGTTATAGCTCATTGCACGGTGTTCAAAACAATAATGAGGAAGCTTCGGTGAAGCTTTGTCCAGGTACTATCAGATCGCCCTGGAAATTTTTGACTTGCTCAATACCATACCTTTTGAGACTGTATGTCATCTTTTCTCGTTCAATACGTACTAACGCATAATAGTTGGACTTGAGTATAAGAAGAAAGCTTGCATGTTCATTGATATGTTCTCACTCATAAGTATATTAGTACAAAAGCTAACAGTGTACGAGTTATAATTTCATTTATAGAGGACAAATAAAGTGCGGAGAGTAATTCTTTTTACTAATATATTGCGGTGCGTACAATCTTCGTGTGTAGAAATTTGGCATCCCAAGGTTGCGATGCGCACGTACGTTTTTTGGCTGATATTGTAGAGAAATAGGTGAGGTTATTACGACGAAAGAGTTAAAACATACAGCGCCATACGTACCGGTGCTACTGGCGTCAAAAGCGAACTCAAAGGAGTTTGCGAAAAGGCTCTGATGCGACTTGCAAAATAAGCACCTTAGATGCAGAAAATAGAATATAGAAACCCTTTCTGTCAACATAAGATTTACAAGTTCTGCGCATGTGGTTTCCATAGGTTGATACCAACCTTCCTGTTAACATTGTGTAGTCTGTGCAAACCAGCACACCATTATTGTGTATAACTATCTCATTGGGAGGACTTCCTAAACTTGTCTCAAATATTATTTTATACAAGAAGGTGTACCTGCCTACTCATCGGATTTGGTTTCGCATTCTAAGATTGTGTACATTTCTAAATATACATGCGTCGACATTGCGGAGGTTGCAGTATATTTTTAATATTCAACCGACACAATTTTATAACCATAGGTGGTCAAGGTTAGAATGCCCTCAGATCATTGTCGCACAGAAACATTTGGAAACACTGGAAGTGCAGATTCGTAAAGTACTAATCATAAGCACATGTGTACAAACAAGAAGAGTCACATTTCGCAATATATTTCCCGTGCATTGCAAAATTTGTCCAGTAATTACGTAAACTGCATTTTGGACGACCATTTGTCTAGCTTAGAATTGGCTGCGGTGATATGAACTCCTGCTTCAGTTTATGGAGAAAAGGGAAGGGTGGGAATTGCATCATTATCCCTGGACTGGCCTTTTAGATGCGAAGCGGCTGTGCGACTAGCCTGTGTAGTGCGATCCATCCACGCCTCCGTATCAACGCGCTGCACCACGCTCCCCTCGCCACAGTTGTTCAAATGATGCCGCGTAGGTCAGGTCACAGCTGCGCGTTGACGTCACTCTCTCCCTCACCCGCAGCAAAATCTGGCTGCTACTCCAGCTCGCAACACACTTCTCCCTCGATTTACTCTCTCCACCACCCCTATTACTCGATCACACGTCGAGTGGAAACAGTTGACAGATTTAGCTGCACGTCCGTAGCAGCCAGCCACACGGACGTGGCCTGCCTTTGCAAATGGCTAGCAGGCTGCACCCATATGATTGCTGCGGATGCATGACTGAATCTGCCTACTCTTTCGGCTCGGTTGCTTGCGATGACACTTATGAAAGTCCTATACATAATATCTATTTGCCGACGTTCGCGTTAGTAACTGAGGCACGATTTGAAAAAAAAATTGCCACGTCGGACATTTCGCTCATACTACGTTGTCAGCTTCTGAGTTCCCTCACCTACATTATCGTTGTAAATATCGCAGGTACTCCTTCAGAAGGGCCGAGATAGCAGTAACTAAAGCACGATGCCAAGTCCCCCCACTGAACCTTTGCCTACACAGGTCTGGTCTGGTTCAGTCACCTTGGTGCCTCATTGCAATGAGAGTGAATCCCTGAATCGTTTTCTTCTAACGCGCAGATTGTTTACCCATCAGCGGAAAATACTGCTAGATAAACCGCTTAGAAGGATGCGATTAAATTCATTCCCTCTACTGGTTCTTTGCTTGGTGGCGACCATGCTGGTTTTTTCGCCACATGAGCGTTTGCAAGGCCTTATGCGTTTCTCTATGTGAGACGAGAAGAGTGAAATGGTACTTTATCGAAATGAAGCAGGTTTTTATAGACATTAGTAATCTTCATCGTTTTATTTATGAGAACGATTTGAATTCCTAGGTTAAAAAAAAGAAGTATATTCATTGAAAACATTATTCTTCTTTGTTTGTGAATTATTTTGATAAGTGATTTCAAACCTATCTATTGTCTAATATGTGAATATTATGAAAGAATAATTTTATCACGAATTTCATGGCTGATCCCCCAAGGTAGGCTGCGCCAGGAATCAATCCGGTTGCAGCACGTTTGCAGTTAGTTATGCAACACACCTCATGTGAAATTTTCCAGGCAGCCTCCCAAACGCAGAGCTCGGCGTAACACTAACGCCTTTTCTGCGTAGCAACTCTTCGGCGTAAAACACATCAGCCTCCATTTTCCGACGCTGCGCAAAGAAAAAAAATTGCTTGTAAAAAATAGAATAACCATCGCTGTGGTTTAACCCCCATAACCACGATATGCTTACGAATGGCACCGTAATAAAGCACTTTGAAAGGTTAGACCTTTTGAGATATTTTAACCTCCACATATATTCAAGTACATGGACTTCGCCCATTTTCACACCCTTCATGGGTGCGGCTGCTGCGGCCGGGCTTGAATAATGCTACTTTCGCGGATATTATAAAATCCGAGAAGTAAAATGATCACTGTAGAAATGGCCAATGAGTATTCACATAATTATTTTACTCCACGACCAGCTCAGTTATACAATAACGTGAACAATTGTCGAAAAGAACAACTCGGTATAAATGTTTGCAGAAATTAAAAAATGGAACTATTATTACGTAGGCTTTCGTGTGATGATAAAATGTGGTACGTCGCCGCGAATTACTCCTATTCAATTTGACGACCTGATGTCCTTTATCATGCGCTTCAGTATAAACGTGGGGCGTTTTCGCACATTATGCCTGCAGGGACCATAAAGATGCCATACTGGCAGGTCGTCTTACCAGATGCTAGATAAGTTATTTCACATATAATGTGCGTTTACGAAATAAGGCCGCAATCTTATAGGCTCTCACTTTCTGTCGTATATTATTTTGTTCTTAAAAAAAGGTGAAAGCTGGACTTTCGCACATGCTCATGCCTATTGTTCGCAAAAATTCTTAGTCAGCTCACGGAGGCTTTTTTCTCTTACCTCCGCCTCTTCTATTGCCCTCACTGGAATTGTCACACGAGGATAGGCAGCCATAGACCCCTGCACTCGACTACAGTGGATTCCATCAATGGCATTCAACCTCTCTTCCGCTAGCCGAGCTCGTTCGGCTAAAGAGTCCAGGATCAAGCTTTTTTCCTGAAAGAGTGCGTTTTGCAAAACAGCTCGATAAAGTAAAACACGCATTTTTGAATGAACAACTATGACAAATGTACATGAGTGAAAAACTAGTATAGATATTCGTTGGCACTTAAGCTTAACTTGCGACACTTTTGACCACTTCATTCATCTGCCAGTGCATGCAACATAATAGTTGCAATGCGAGAAAAAAAGTTCATTATTTTTATGTGCATTTCTTTTGAGACATTGTTCACACTAAAATTATTCCTGGCCGTAGGTAAATATGTGCCTGGGAAATACTGTACTGTGGTAGAAGGACGGAAGTAGGTCCATGCACGGAAGGTCGCAATGACTCAGGCTTGTGTGTCACAAACAAAATTTTTGAACCACCTCTTCATAGAACTTCTTTCGCGCAGTCAAACGAGCGGCTTTTAAGCACCATCCGATGTTAACGCTTGTGCCCTGTTTGTAAAGTGTTGTCTCCTTCATTGGATCTTTTAAAATACATGAAAATGCCTTAAATGAGTAGTACTATATTGTATTTACATCACATCAAGGGAAGTCGTGTTCTCATGTTACACAACGAAGGCCTTTTCTGCATACGTGGCATGCTCAGTTTCTATATGAAGGTGCGGAGTCAATACATTCGTATATCCGCCAGTTTTTGGATATCTCAGAAATCATGAGTTACAAGCTGTGAAGCTCTACATAGTTTCACAGAAACAACAGCCATGAAGTTGGGAATAAAACGTGAATTTAGGAGGTGTAGTTACTAGCTTAATAATGAAACTTTTTCGATAGCAAACTAATACTGTTAGCCGTAGAGTTCCCCTACAGACACGTCCGGTGCCTTATGTCATAATATCTCAAGTAAACTTGGCAATTTTGCTACATAAAGCGTGCCTGATACCTGAAGCAAAAAGGACAACGCACATCAACCATCCTAGCCTCAAACAATTCTGGCATGCACCAATATTTAGCATCGAACGCGTTATTCGAAGGTCACAGGTTTGATTCCTGCTCACGGCTGGTTATTTTTTCATCCACTTTTGTTTCTTCCTATTTACATTCCATTGGTTCTAATAAGTTCCCCTGTACATTCCTTGGCATTACTGTCTGTTAGATCTCATTATTATTGTGTTAAAACACAGAAAAACGAGCACTTAGGTATACACTTCTTTCCCTTATATATATATATATATATATATATATATATATATATATATATATATATATATATATATATATATATATATATATATATATTGTCGCGAGAGGAAACGATAGGCAGGAACTCGAAGTGGAGGACTGTTTACTCAGCCAGAGCTGCCATTGACTTCTTCGCTGTCGTCTTCTGCCACCAACACAGCGTGGCATTACCCTCTCCCCAATGAAAAAAAAAGAAGAAGAAGCATCGAATGAATGCCATGGCTCCGAAAAACAACGAAAGGTAGTAAGAAATGTCTGTGTCCATTGAAAAGAAAAAGGACGAGATGAAAAATAAAGAGGCAAGAAAGTAATGTGCAATTGCCTTGAAGGATATTGCCACATCACAAAGTTCTTGTCTTGCAGTCAACGAGAATAGTATGGCTTCATCCTGGAGACGTGAACCACATCCGAGGAGCGGGGTCTGCGAGAACGGTGTGACGTGTCTGCTGGGACAACTTCGTAGTTCACTTCGCCGAGGCGATGAAGAACTCGGTAGGGTCCGAAGTACCGACATAACAATTTTTCTGAGCGTCCACGTTGACGTATAGGAGTCCAAACCCAGACTAGGTCTCCGGGTTCGTATATTACTGCTCTGTGGTGGGTGTTGTACCGGAGAGCATCTTGATTTTGCCGCGATAAAATGCGAAAGCGTGCCAGCTGCCGGGCGTCTTCGGCACGCTGAACAAATACATCTGCGTCCGGGGTGATCGTGTCCGGCAGAGTTGGTTGCAGCATGGTGTCAAGCATTGTGGTGACGTCGCGGCCGTAAACCAGACGAAAAGGAGCAAAGCCGGTGGTTTCCTGCAAAGCCGTATTGTAGGCAAATGTTATATACGGAAGGATTTCATCCCAATTCTTCTGATCCTTGGCGACATACATCGAAAGCATATCTGCAATCGTTTTGTTAAGACGTTCGGTTAACCCGTTAGTCTGTGGGTGGTACGCAGTTGCTGTTCGGTGCGTCGTGCCGCTCAGCAACAGGATCTGTCGGAGCAACTGTGCCGTAAAAGCAGTACCACGGTCTGTGATGACGACAACGGGAGCACCGTGGCGGAGAACGATGTTCTTGATGAAGAAGTTAGCCACCTCGGAAGCAGTTGCTCGCTGGGCGGCTTGTGTTTCGCAGTATCTGGTCAAGTAATCGGTGGCAACCACAATCCAGCGGTTACCAGCCGTAGACTTCGGAAATGGGCCGAGTAAATCCATCCCGACCTTTTCAAAAGGTTCGTGGGGGGGGTCGCAAAGGCTGAAGCAGACCGGCTGGTTTCGTCGTTGGAGTTTTGCGGCGCTGACAGGCTGTGCATGTCTTGACGTACTGCCGGACGGTTTTCGTAAGTTTCCGCCAGTAGCATTTGTTCTTGATCCACGCCAGAGTACGCGCGAAGCCAAGATGCCCTGACGATGGCTCGTCGTGACTAGCACGCAAAACATCATCGCGGAGAGCAGCAGGAACGACGAGGAGGTAAACAGTTTTCGTTGAGTGAAAGTTGCGCTTGTAGAGGATGCCTTGGCGTAAACAGAAAGATAACAAATCACGCGCGAACTGATGTTGGGGTTGTGGGCGACGTCCCTCAAGATATTCGATCAGTGGTTGCAATTCTAAGTCTTCGCGTTGCTGCTCAGCCACGTTTAATGATGCGAGAATAGCAAGGCAGCTGAAGTCTTCATCATTGCCTTCTTCAGCGACCTCGACGGGTGCGCGGGAAAGACAGTCAGCGTCGGTGTGTTTCTGGCCAGACTTGAAAACCATCGTTATATCAAACTCTTGTAACCGAAGGCTCCATCTTGCGAGACGGCCCGAAGGATCTTTCAGATTCGCTAGCCAGCAGAGAGAGTGGTGGTCACTTACGATTCGGAAGGGGCGTCCGTACAAGTAGGGCCTGAATTTTGTTATGGCCCATACAACCGCCAGACATTCTTTTTCAGTCGTCGAGTAGTTCTTCTCCGCAGATGACAACGTGCGGCTAGCGTAGGCGATGACGCGTTCCACGCCATCTTGATATTGCACGAGAATAGCTCCGAGGCCAAGGTTGCTCGCGTCAGTGCGGACTTCTGTGTCTGCTTCGGTGTCGAAGTGACCTAGGATTGGTGGCGTTTGTAGGCGTTGTTGAAGGTCGCGGAAAGCGCTGGATTGTTTAGGACCCCAGACGAAGGCGACGTCATCCTTGACGAGTTGTTGTAGAGGGTCGGCGATTTTCGAAAAGTTTGGCACGAAGCGGCGGTAATAAGCACAAAGTCCCAGAAAGCGGCGTACATCATGCTTTGTTTTCGGTATCGGGAACAAAGCAACTGCCATAGCCTTGTCAGGATCGGGGCGAACACCACTGCTGCTGACAATGTGGCCAAGGAATTTCAGTTCCTCATATCCAAAACAACACTTTTCCGGTTTCAGAGAGAGGCCGGCAGTGCGAATAGCCAGAAGAACCGCCTCAAGCCGCTCAATGTGCTGTTCAAAAGTTGTAGAAAAAACGACTACGTCGTCTAAATACACTAAACAAGAGTACCACTTCAAGCCACATAAAACTGTGTCCATCATTCATTGGAACGTAGCTGGAGCGGAGCACAGGCCAAAAGGGAGTACTTTAAATTCATAGAGACTGTCCGGTGTAATAAACGCTGTTTTTTCTCGGTCCCGTTCATCTACTTCAATCTGCCAATATCCGCTACGGAGATCCATGGAACAGAAGTAACGGGCGTGTCGCAGGCGATCCAAGGAGTCATCAATACGAGGAAGAGGATATACGTCTTTTTTCGTTATCTTGTTCAGTTTGCGGTAGTCGACGCAGAATCGTAATGAACCATCTTTCTTTTTAACCAGAACAACTGGTGACGCCCAAGGACTAGTCGATGGTTGAATTACGTCGTCGTCGAGCATTTGTTTTACTTGATGACGTATAGCATCTTGCTCCTTCTGCGACACGCGGTAAGCATGTTGGCGCACGGGTTGCACGTTGGGCTCAGTGATAATTCTGTGCTTGATTAAAGGAGTCTGCCGGACTTTCGAAGTAGTGGCAAAACAGTCACTAAAGGATGAGAGGAGACTGAGGAGCCTTGCCCTCTTAGGTTCTTCCAACTGGCGATTGACGTTGAGGCGACTAGTCACGTCAGTATCGCAGCTGTTCTCAGTCGAGATCGTCGTAATCAAAGGGAAGGCGTCCAAATCATCCAATGCCTCCAAGTAAGCTATGGTTGTGCGTTTCGCAAAATGCTTGTATTCTCCACTGAAGTTCGTAACTAAAACCATAGTCTGGCCATTTCGCAGTTGAATGAGGCTTCGAGCAATTGCCACTTCCCTATCAAGCAATAACGTCACGTTACTTTCGGCGATGCCCATAATCGACTGCTCCCGTGGACACTCAACAAGCACGAAGATACTACTGCGAGGTGGCAACGTGACGCAATCATCGACTACGCGTAAGGCCACGCCACGATGTTCGTTCTCGATGTCGGAATCTGGAGAAACACAGTTAACAAAACTGACGAACAAATCACACAGAATAATTATCGCTCCATACTCTTGCAGAAAATCCATGCCCAAAATGCCCGGCCGAGAACAATTGGGCAGTACAAGGAATGATGCTACAAAAGCCGACGCACAAATCTCAAGCCTGGCGGTGCACCTTCCTATTGGGGATACGAGGTGTCCTCCAGCGGTGATTAGTTGAGGGCCGTCCCACGTTGTCAGCACCTTGTGTAGACGGGTGGCCAATGAAGCACTCATCACCGAGTAATCAGCTCCCGTGTCGACAAGCGCAGTCACCGGATAACAGTCGACGGAAACAGTAAAGGCAGCGGACGTTCTGTTGGCGGTTTCACAAACAGGCTTTAACGGCACGTCGTAAGGCAGTGGCGGAGGGTATTTGTCGGTTCGCGTGACAGCGGCCTCACCTCCGGAGGTCGCCGTTTTCAGTTTCCCCAGCGTGGGCTTGCGCCACTGACACCAGGGGACCCAAAGGCGGGTCGGGCGCGGTGCGTTGATGTGGACGGACGGGGTGATGGTGACCGTGACTGTCGTCGCGGCGGGACAGGGGCGTGATGACTACCCTCCAAGTAATCCGCAATTTCCTGTGGGCGCTCACCATAGCGTGGACAACGAGCATCTGGGTGGAATCCGCGTAGGCCTATTCGTCGGTAGTAACAGTCGCGGTACATGTGACCAACTTCGCCACAATGGTAGCACAAAGGACGATTGTCGGGTGCACGCCAGACGGTGGACTTCCGCGGGCCAGGACGAAAATCGGTCTGAGAAGGCAGGCGACGGGCTGGACTTTGAAAGCGTCTGGGGGTCCCGGTAGGTGCATGAACAAAATGTGCCGTCGGTGGCGTAGAGACGCGTAGGGCATCCGCGTAGGAAAGCGTGGTGGTTCGACTTGCGATGGTGGTGCAGAGTGAACGAACTGCCTGATTTCGTTCCGAACGACGTCCGTAAGAGCAGCGCTACTGGGAGGGGACGCTGCATAAAATTTCCGAAGTTCTTCTCGTACAACTTGCCGTACGAGTTCTGTGAGGACCTCCCTGTTATCACCTCCTGGTATAAGCGAGCACGCAGCGGACATGGCCGTCTGACGCTCATACTGCGACACCCGCTGCCGAAGCATGCGCTCCATAATTGTGGCATCACGTATGAACTCGGACACGGTCGTAGGAAGGTTGCGCACAAGGCCCGCAAAAAGTTGCTCCTTTACGCCTCGCATTAGCAGGCGCACTTTCTTGTCTTCTGGCATGTGGGGGTCAGCCCGTCGAAACAATCGCGACATTTCTTCGACAAACATGGCGACGCTCTCGTTCGGCATTTGAAATCGCGAAGAGAGTGCCTGCTCGGCTCTCTCTTTCCGTTCGGGGTTACTGAACGCCTCGCGAAGCTGCCGATGGAACTCCTGCCAACTTGTGAATGAGGTTTCGTGGTTCTCATACCACACTCTTGCCGCGTCTAAGAGGGAGGTATACACGTTCTTCAACTTACGGCGATTGTCCCAGTCGTTGATGGCAGCGACCCGGTCGAAATGGTCAAGCCAGTCTTCGACATCCTCACCGGCATCCCCGTGGAATGGGTTGGGTGTGCGAGGCGTGTTGATAACACAGGGTACGCTAGCGAGTGGGTCATGCTCGGTTTGGGTTGCGGATGTGGCAAACATTGTCCTCAGGGAACTTGCCAAGGGGCCGTACTGTGGTGATAGTCCTTGAAGGCGGCGGCTGCTTCGATAGATATCAGCAGATCCTGGTGCACTGGCGGTGGTTGCTTCTGGTTCAGGACCAGCAGGCATAAGACGTTGCAGTACAGTACCCAGCACGTCCACCAGTCTGTCGCGAGAGGAAACGATAGGCAGGAACTCGAAGTGGAGGACTGTTTACTCAGCCAGAGCTGCCATTGACTTCTTCGCTGTCGTCTTCTGCCACCAACACAGCGTGGCAATATATATAATAAGTGAGTGCCGCTAGGCACCAACACAAAGAATGCTGTTGCTGAGACAAACAAATAGCTGGCCCTACAGTGGAACCGATAGAAATCATTGAGAGGCCACCGCAGTTACACACTGAACTTAGTGATTGAATCACACAGTACTGTGTTGCACCTTCCCAAATCAACTGCATCAAGAAAGTTTTGGCACGGCGTAAGCGGAAAGCTAAAGCGTGAGGTCCCGGTGCTAGTTTCGGCAGCTGCTGGCGTTCATGCTTTCCGCATAAGCGCTTGTGCATTCATTGGTGGCGCTAGTGTACTTGAATATGACATATTACCTTCTCTCTTCTCCCTTTCCGACAAAAGCGCTGGAACATAAGCACGGGAAAAGAAAATACGTACCGCGCGCCTCGTAACTTTGAGTACATTTAAGGAGGGTAGCCTTTTTTGGAATACTTAAACGCAGAAATTTTTGCCTCTCTGCTTTTATTTCTGTTTATTACAGTATTCCGGCACCCAGTAAAACTTTAGGAATCATACGTCGAGCATTGGTGATCCCTAAACAAATATTACGCATATCTGATGTGCAACATCAATACGGAAGTTTTGTTGGGTGCGTTCTTTTGCTATAAAGTACAGACATTTTTCTGATACTTATATTTTTATCGAAAGTATGTATTTACGACGAAAATATCGTCATGTTTTGACACGGAAGACACCATGAGCCATTCCTGTATTCAGAACTGCAGGGCTATTGAGATTGCATGCGCAACACATGCTCCAAACAGTGGCATGCGATCCTGATAGCGATTTTGAAGCTGCTTTCCTCTACATGTGCTGCGCTCTCAACAGGTTTCACATGGCACTATTAGGTGCAAATGAGGCGTCGCGTTTCAGCGCTGGCTGTTGTTACCTCGTAACCGCAAAGATATTGGCTGGCTGTTTTCTTAAGGTAAAAAGAATGTTGGCCAGCATGAGCATCGAGTACCAGTCGTACAGTGCGCACACCCGTTCGTTACATTGAAGCCATTCCTCGACATCCGTGTTTTTGGTGCCGTAAACGATGATACAGACTAATGAATAACACAAATTATGGAGACCCTAATCAGCAGCACGCGAGATCCTGCTATGAAAGCGATTTCTTCGCGCAGTTCTAAGACTTTACCATGAGACACTCTTACTCTCAATCAAACGTCATTTCAAAAACAAATCCTGTTTTCAACTTGTATCAATCGATTGCTTGATTCTCTCCCTACGAATTATGGTTACACGTTGTAACCTGTTGTAAGTATCAGTCCCTTTGGAATCTTTCGTGTAGTGTCAAACCTAGCCTGTCATTCGTGCTACAAATACACCAGATGATTTTGTGCACATGAAGTACACCGAGCCCCCTACTCTCGCCATCCTGTAATTAATAAACACGTCCTTTCTTTCAACTAGACATTCTCCACATCGCTCTACCGCTTCTTTTCGCTATCTGTGCTTTTATGTCTGCTTGGGCAATCACAAACTATACTTTACCTGTGCCTTACCTTGAAGCGAAGGCCGGACTAATAGTTTGAAGGCATGCTTTCTTTGCTAATCTCTTCACTTTTCCGCCCAAGAAGCCTCATTTCTGCGCCTCAAGATGAAACGCGCGGGTGAAATGCCGTGACTGTCGTGTATATGGTAGGTGTAGTAGTAATAGTAGGAGGTTGTATGTTTGAACCACCCTTAATTGCTTGTGCCTGTCATGCTTCTTACGTGTCAGATGGCCAAACAATTCACAATAGTCGGAAGTACCACTTCAGTAATGAATCTGCCAGCTTGCAGTGGAACCGAATGGTGACGTTCATTGACTAGCACACTATGTACTGAAAATAATTTTTTTTGGAATTCCTCGTGTAATTCTTCAGTAGCTGACAAAATATACAGTCGGATGTGACATGAAACTTTCAGAAATGCCCCGCTAGAATGGCGCCGATATTGCAGCCATCGATTGCCTCTTCGAGTAAAGAACTAATACCACTCTGGTCATGTATAAGTTCATGGTCTCAGAAACTGTGAACTGCGTGTCCTTTGATATAGGCGAAATTATTCTATAGTATACGCTTGTGCGTATTTGCTGAGAACGAGTAAATTTGGCATACCTTTCTAATCATACAAGGATATAGCCAAGAGTTCATGCGGAAGAAAGCATCACAGGAAAGTTTGACTCAATCATCCGGGAGCTCAAGAAGTCTTCTCCCGAAAAACTCAGCGTCTCGAGAATTCGAAACCTTTTCACATTTGCGTGCTTTTTGTCACATACTGCTTTTTTTCCTCTATCATTACTGCAGATGGTGGTTTTTTTTTTGCGTCTCTCAGGACTTATATTTGTAAGACTCAACACTTCAATTGATTGGCTCATTGGGAATTCTTGCACCTTCTCTTTCTGTTTTCGGCGAGCGATAAAACTTACCTTAGTGTACAACTCATACGAAGCGCCACCTGGACGTGGAGGCTTGATCATACAATCCAAGGCGACCTGTGACGTAAGCACAAAGATTATTCAATCAACAAATAGGCGCGAATACGCATGCTTAACTGGTTCACCGCGTATATAAATTGCAATATTTGCTCTGTGAGGCAGACTAGACTTTTATAATATTAATGAAAAAAGAAAAAGAATGTACGGTAAGGTTTTCAAACTTGGCGGAAAAATTCGGCTACAGTTTTTTAGCTCTAGTATAATAATAGACAGCGTTTTATATCTATACCTCGTCAAATAATAAAATCAACAACGAGGTTACAAAATAAGCCCCCTAGGTATATGTAATAAAGCACAATTACATCGTTATTTGTGGCTCCCCATCTACACTCTAGTGTTGTTCCCAAAAAGCACTCGTTTGACTTTGCGTTGCTTATTCTGTGAACTACACAAGCAAGCTCACTCGATATTTGCATAGTGAATTGAAACAAAAGAGGTATGAGTGTGCACGAAATTGGCAGTTCAGGAAACGCACTGGCGCTGAGCACAAACTTTCCTTCATTTGCTTACACAGGTTTGTCAAGGCTCGTAACGAAACTCAACGGAGGTGGCCTATGAAATTTAACTTTCAGACTGCTTCTCATTCAACAGATTACGGTAAGGACATCCCTTTTCCTAATAATGGAAGAACGAACGGTTCAAAATTATTTTCTGTGAAGTGTTCTGGCTGCAATTACACTTACTTTCTTTAAAATATTGTGACCTGTCTCGTTTCCGCGCCGAAGCTTCACTTCTGCTCTAAGGGGAGAAACAGACCGCACAGGTTTCAGTCTCAAGACTATAGATGGGGATTCTAGCTGACAATGAAATAAGTATGTAGTGCAAAATAATGCACTGTCAATGACGACTACTGACAAAAATAATCAAGCTGCACACTTTATCATTCCTTCTACTGATGTACTTAGTCGCAGAGAGCGTACGAATATTTCAGACACTACAGTATCATAATGTTTGTAGACATCCAGAAATATTTTTAATAGCGCTATAATGGTTAATCAATCAGAAGTAAGACACACAAATTTAGTGCGTCAAAAAACACAAGAATGCAAACCCATCAATTTACACATCTTTCTTTTATTATATTTCAAGTAGTCTTCCTATTTTTCTTTTTTCACACTTTCTTCCTTCTAGTTTTTTGTTCCAGCTCATTTTAATTGCTACGCTTCATGCCTTGTGCCTTCAGCTCTTTGTTATATTAATAAATATACGTTTTGTTGATCGTGGCAAAGCCCCGAAAACAATTTGCCCGAATCTACATGTTACACTGTAAATGTCGTCGAAAGACGATAGTCTTGCATCTCGAGATGGTGAACAAAATGTTTATTTGATGTTGTGAGCAAGAAAACCGGTGAATGGTATTCTGAAGGCGCTGCGTTAGACTGCCTCGAGCATGACGTGGAGGCGAACAAACGTCTCTAGGCACGTTATACACGAGCGCTATCTGGCAGTTGTCTTCAAAAACGAAGGCATGCGCGACCGCGAAGCAAGATGTGCGCCAGTCACAGAGGTGATAAGGTGTAAAATGTAAAGCGACGGGCAGGTGCCACCACCGTGCCGTCGTAGCAAAGCGTTGGAAACAACTTCTTGAGCATCGCGTTGCACTGTCAGCTCAGCGCCTTAAGCGCTACAGTCCTTAGAGTTACTTGTGTGTGCCTTTTCTTGTATAAAAGCAGACATACAAAATATTGACTTGGTGTTATGGCGCCTCAGATATGCGCAATATTTGCTTTTTTAATTGACAATCGCACAAGTATGAACGCTAAACTTTGAGCAATATTGGTGGGCGCTGTGGATGGGGTTGGCCGCTTGGTGCCGCTTGAGATATCATTAAGGCGGACAAACAGACGAATGTACATACATACATACATATATACATACATACATACATACATACAGACCAAAATTTTTCCGTCAAAGGTTCCCAGGAAAGATTATCATCTTAAAAAAGCTGTCCGCGACTACGGGTTTTTAATCTATCTATGATTCGTTTCTTTACTACTTCTACTTCGGAATCGGTACTTTAGCCCTCATGATAGTGGCCACCCTGCAATTTCCAGTTAAAACCCGCGAACTGGGTAACATGTCCTCACCGGAGGATTTAGCTATTATTGTGATTGGAGTACACAACGCTGAAAAGAATGCACACTACCGACGTTTTTTTTTTGTTATCTTCGCTCACGCTGCAATTTCCTGATTGTGCGCCATCTTCGGAGCTGCTACGGTTTTACCGAAAATGCTAGATCGACATGTGCAAATTTTGTTCCTCTAGGGCATCTGATATGAATCTATTGTGCAGCATGTGTTAGCTTTCTGCAAAATTTCATCAAGATTTCACGAAAAATATTCGTCGATTCATTTATTGTTCTATCTGTTGGCATAGCCGAAATGGGCGAAGCACCTTAGTAGGGAGCTTTAAAATACCGCTTGCAAGCGCTGCGGGCCTTGCATGCGTAGTGGGCACCATATGAGTTTTAGAATAGCGTTTGCTTTGCTGCAAACCACCGCGCACGGTCGCAGTGCTACTGTAGCCTCGAAACCAGTGCTTGCGGGCCACAAGCGGGCCGCGATCGCCGCACGCAATCACAGATTTTCTGCGTGTGGTCCACGAACGCGAACGCCGACTTGCGTTACGACGCATGCGCAGTGGCAGCGACTTCACCGCAAGGACTCGCGGTGCGCTATTCTAAAGCTCCCTAGTGTCTCGGCGCGTTGACGTGCTCCTCATCTGCTGCTTGCCGCTGGTGTCGTGACGGTTGCTGCTGTTGGAGTGCAAGAGAGGGCGCTACTACCTCACCGCTCACCTAAAGGGTACAGCCATATCCATCGATCCATCCATCCATCCATCCATCTATCCATCCATCCATCCATCCATCCATCCATCCATCCATCCATCCATCCATCCATCCATCCATCCATCCATCATAAAGCCCCCTCGATCCTGGGAAAGTAACGACACTCTCCTTCATGCGCGCCTTTCCTCCTCGATTATCCTCACCCAATTGCCGTGCTCGCGACGGACGGGGCCATTTTTCGCCGACCCTCCCGCGGGCGCGCCACAGAATTCAACGAAGGCGGTTCATTTGCGGTAGCTTGCGTGCCACAGTAGTGCTGAACCTTTTTTAATGGTGAAAATAAAATTAAGAATAATTAAGCAATTGTTTATTAAAAGATAAGCTTGCCCCGCCGCGGTGGTCTAGTGGCTAAGGTACTCGGCTGCTGACACGCAGGTCGTGGGTTCGAATCCCGGCTGCGGCGGCTGCATTTCCGATGGAGGCGGAAATGTTGTACGCCCGTGTGCTCAGATTTGGGTGCACGTTAAAGAACACCAGGTGGTCTAAATTTCCGGAGCCCTCCACTACGGCGTCTCTCATAATCATATGGTGGTTTTGGGACGTTAAACCCTACATATCTATCTAAAAGATAAGCTTCCTCCAAAGGTCATAGAAGTGGGCCATGCTAATTAAATAAAACTTCTTATGGGGTGTTCTACGGTGCGGATGCTTTTCTGCCGCATGATACTATGCTGTATGTTTACACCTGATGTAGTTCTGCTTGTGGCATGTCCGTCTGTGTTCGCATTGTTTTTCGTGCTTGTCAACGTGCCGAGACACTATTACAGCGTCACATACTGCAATGACTTCGCGGATGGAGGATCGTTTCCCCATGGGTCCATCTTCTCTGCGTTAAAGTGTCTTTGCGCAGTGCTCTTGAAACTGAAGAAGGCCTTTGAGCAATGCCAATGCGATTAAGTGTCGCCAACAGTGGCTTACCACAATAACAGCAACATAAGAAAATGAATAATTAGGACTCTATTTTCTAGTTTTTGTCAAAAAACTAGTGATCGGGTTACCTGTGAGAGGAGAAACTCTGCACCAGGATTGTCCTCATTATCTGTGCGTCGATAGCGACGAAAAAATTCTATTAGGGCTGACTGATCCCGGTAAGAAGTACCCATGTGACACTAGTATAAAAGATAATGTAGTGTCTTATTGGGGATTGTAAGACATGCTCATGCAGGCGTGACCAAAACGATTGTGGCCATGGTCTCCTAGAAAAGGGCTAACTCAGTGTCAACAAGCTATAGTTTTTTTTTTCGTTCCACCTCTCTATTTTTTTAACAGACCACATATCTTTCATGAATTTTGTGTGTTGATTCTCTTCTAAAAACAAATCACAAAATAAATACCCTCACGGAAACGAGCACTAATTAGTGTAAAATCTATTCATTTATTTGTTTAATCCAACAAACGTTCTCGTAAACAAATCCTAACTGTTTCAAAAAGCATCATCGAGAAGTTGTGTCATCCAACGAATTTGTTCGCAGGAAAAGCAGACCACAGTTGTGTATTATCAACAATTGACCAAGTGCGTGCGAGGTGAAGAAGTGGAAGCTGATTATTTTTATTTATTTTATTTACTTATTTATATTTACTGCAGACTAGCATTTTCGTCCAGGCAGGAGGGGCGTAAGAAAAATCAAGTGATGCGTAACAGCAAAACAAAAAACAAAAAAACATGTATTCATGGGCTAACAGAAGTCACATATCTGTGAAACAGCAACAATATTTATAACACAATTGACCACTCTAATCACCAAGTATATAACCTTACCAGGGACAAAGCAAATTTGTCAGGCGAAAAGATCCAATGAGGCAGTGAATCGCATTCATCAACTGTTCTGGGAAAAGAACTGTATTTGTGAGCATTAGTTCACGCAAATATATGTGCCAAGAATCGATCATATATATGGTGGGTATTCCTACCATTGGCTGGCTGAACGCCGCAAGGTACATTCAAGGCAACTTTCCTTGACCTAATTTTGTATAAAAACGTTAAACTATTCAACTTTCTTCTTATTTTTAACAAATAAATTCAGCATATTGATAGCAACTCCACTTTGCAGCAACGCACGAATAGCCGAGAAAAAAATCACAGCATGTCCAAGAAGAGAATGATGATAAGTGGGGTGAAGCGGGCGGATGACCGCACAGACGAACGAATGGAAGGACGCATGGATGGACGAATGGATACATACAAGGACGTTCGGAAGCATGGACAGACTGACGGACGCTTCATCCCACTTATCATCATTCACTTCGTGGATATGCTGTGACATCGTTTTAAACGACATCCAGTGCAATGCAACTGGCGGCTGTGACGACACGAAACATCCGTCCCACGGTGCAAAGAGCTTCGCCCCTAAAATCAGGTATGATGATGAGGAGGCTGAAACAATATTTCGAATGCAGCGTTCGGTGATTCTTTGATATGAGCAATAAGAAAGGCGTTCTACCTAGCAAAGTACACTGTTCTTTGGCGGAATGAAGTTTTCCTGAACAACGTTGCGCAGTCACTGCTGTTTGTGCAAGCCATCGTGTTTATATTGGGGTATCATAAAAAATGTGCAACAATTTTCACTGCGGTTGCTGAAGTCAAAGGCGCAACAGCACGGCTTATCGCCCGCACAAAGCATAGCAAAGAAAGCGAGTACCCCGTTTGTTACGTGGAGCGTCGACAAAAAATGGCGTGAACGAAAACGAAAAACACAAGCAAAGCGCAAGATCCACGCATCTCCAAGGACAACCATGAAGAAGACCAATCATCGCGCAGAAAAAGTGTCAGAGACTGGGAGGGCGTGAAGGGGGGCGAGAATGGAATGAGGAGGTCGAGCGCATGGCGGCAAGTACAGTGGATGGCGGTACTTTCTCATGATCAAGGGGCTTTAAGCGCTGATAAAGATGAAGCTGCTCTAGGTGCTTAGCGCGTGGCGAATCAACGGTGTGGTGCGTGTGGAATATGGAAATGCTCTTTCTGCAATGGTGACTCGTTTAAGGGTTATTCACGCCGAAGGCGACGCGGCAAAGCGGGATTTCCGAAGTGGCGAGGTGGCGACTGCGTGAACCTGTTCAGACCACATGCCTCCTTCGTCTGGCCACGCGGCAGAAGGGGGACTCGTTCGCTGGATTCCGTGACGACCAGTTGTGCCCTCGCAATCTCCGATGACAGCGCAGCTCTGGCCGACTCGGTTGGTCCTACGCCGCCTCCTGCCGCCGGTCCCCTACGACGACGTCAGCGCACTCTCCGGCCGACTGGATTAGCCCTACGCCTTCTGTCGTCGACAAGAGCTTTTGCAAGTGGTGCCCCGTCCTCGGACTCCTGTGACCGTGTTTCCATCTTTCCTATCTATCTTATGACGTCACTCGCTGTCCTAGCGCATCTCTCTCTCTTTCTATCTCTCTATACCTTTGATCCCATCCCTTTAATTCCTCCTCACCCCCATCCCTTTTGAGCTACTGTTGAGGTGTCGCACGCTGATGCAGACAGTTACGGGGCTCACTTTTCTCTTCTTTTCCCTCTTATAACCACAATGTATGTGCGGCAGAAGAAGCGGGCATTTCGTGATTTTGCGCAAGTGTCGCTATAACGTGTCAGGGCTTCTCCCAAACGTACACCCGCACCACCACCGCGCCTCTGCTGCGTGGCGTTCTGATTGGGCGCGGCAAAGCGGCGAGTCTCGGCAGGCGGCAAAAAATTGCCCCGAGAGCGAAGAGCTCTCGCAAGTGGTGCTCCGTCCTCGGACTCCTGTGACCATGTTTCCATCTTTCCTATCTCTCCTATCCCTCATATGTCCTCGCTCGCTGTCCCAGAGCATCTTTCTCTATATAAATAAAAAATAATATATATATATATACCTTTAATCCTATCCTTTTATGCCTCCTCACCCCCCTCCCTTGTGAGCTACTGTTGAGGTGTCGCACCCTGATGCAGACAGTTACGGGGCTCACTTTTATCTTCTTTCCCCTCTTATAATTATAACCACTACCCCCCTCCCTCGTCCTTGCCGCCAGGTTTTTCTCCCACTTTCACTGCCAGGAGAGAAAGTTGTTCCCGCTTTCCACGTTGCCACCTCGCCGCTTTGGCCGCCCCGCCTTCAGTGTGTACGAGCCTTTAGTGGATTTCTTTCTTAATGGTTGTGGCGTCCGCGATCTCCGACGAGCGTAGCTTGCGCTGATGAGCCCACCATCCGCGATGTGCTGATGCCATGTAGCTCTCACCGAGCGTTGCCCCGTCTTCTGTCTCCTCTTTCTCCTTCCTATCTCTTCTCTCTTCTTTTTGTCGTTCTTGTGAGCGAGTGCCCTCTCTTCATTATCTTTCTACTATTCTTTTAAAGCAATAATCTTTCATGAGACACTTCAACGCAAGAGTTTTTGTGTGCTTGTCTTTGCTTTTGTCTGCCTATCAGTTGATTCAGCCACCCGGAGTAAGTTTGACCCGTTACTCAAGGTTGATGACTTTTGATCTGGCAACTGCACTCATACTTGCACAAACTGTCAATCAGAAAAAAAGAACATATCGCGCACATTTCAGACACACTCTCAATAAGCGGGTCTTAGGCAGTTTAGCTTTTTATTTAGCAAATTCATAGATACATATTTCCAAAGACCGCAGTGTAAATCACGCTGCGCTGACAGTGCGACCCTAACGCACGCAGGTGCATTGTAGCCTGGCCATGAACGAAAAGGCGGGCTTGTCCTATGCTTACCTAAGTCGACATTGCCCTGGCACCTACCAGTGGCTCTCTGTTCTAAAAAAACTTTCCTTTCTTCAGACTACTGCCATATTGCTCCATAGCTCACGCAGTGTAAAGTTCCTGAATTAGAGTAACCTAGAATTATTCTCTACCTCGAAGCACTCGCTCGCCTCTGCTTACTCACCAAGGCACCCTAACGCAGCGCTTCCAGACTATCAATTTTCGACGTCGTTTGCAGTGAAGCACGTAGATGCGAGGCCGTTCGTTTATCCCCGTCTACTATCCATTACAACTTAGGCACTTCATCATGTCGAGATTTAGGTGTCTTTTTTAGTATTAAGAACCACGCATTCATACATGCGATGAATTACCATAAAACTACCAGCTCGCAAAATGAGAGTGTGCCCTTACCGGCAACATAAAACGCGGACGAATGCTGCGTCTGCTAGTTCGTTTGATCCCAGAAAAAACTGGCCGGACAACCCGTACATATAGGCACCGGACCTTGACCTGCCATGCAGCACCGGTAAGAGATTTCTCTTGTGCATAGGTAAACAACACATATTCGCCGCGTGTGCGTTGACTAGAGCAAACTGGGTGTCTCCGTGTTTTTTCGGAGCAAACTGGGGGCTACGATTAGACCCGTGAACGCTGCATACTTCATCCCAACCCAGGTTTCACGTCAGTGCATGGAGCTGAAACACCCTTTTCATGCATGCCCCTTCGCCACTAGTTTTTCCTGGTGTCGAAGCTGAAAACACCTCAGTAGCATGACTCCCGTGAAGCATCGTGATAATTGACGACAACGATAGACCTAAGACTAACCATGTGGCGCTGTGAAAAACACGGCCACAGCGGTCTCATCGCCTCGCTGGCCATAACTGGGCAGTTCAAATAGTTCGCGAAAAAACGTCTATAGACCCTGCTCTTTCGTTGACGTTTAGGTGAGGTTTCCTGACAATCAAGGACATGGCAAGCTCTTTCGTCAATCAAACCTTGCATCAGAAAAGTAGGAAGCTTATCAAATCAAACTTCGGGTGGAATGCAAAAGATGATTAGGTTATTTTCGCGTATTGGAACTCGCTATTCAAGTGCAAGTGAGCATAGTATTACATCGACTTTGGGGTAAGCACTTTAACGTGCATTCTCTAACGCTTTCAGGCGTTAAATTTGGGCATGCACATCATGCCAGAGCGATGAAGTAGCAATGTATACGCGACCAATGTATCAACCAGTGGTACGAAACCAGCTTTGTCAGATGGCCCCGGCGATTTTCGACATTGCAGTGGCATTCTCCATCTAACCATCACTGCCTCTAATTTAAGCTGTTTTATCACACCTTCTCGAACATTTTCTACTTAAACCCAGAAATTAAAGCCCCCCATTTCCGATGGAGGCAAAAATGTCTAGGCCCGTGTGCTCAGATTTTGGTGCACGTTAAAAAAAAAACCCTAGGTAGTCTAAATTTACGGAGACCTCCACTACAGCGTCTTTCATAAACATATCGTGGTTTTGGGACGTTAAATCTCATATATATGTCTTAAAGCCTTCAAAGACTACATGCGTGATGCTGTGTGGTGGCCGCCACTTCAGATTATCATGGTCATGGCATGTGCGAAGTTTATTGCGCGCCACCGGTCTGCGTTTACACGGCGCGCACCATGGTTAGAGGCTTTGTTGAGCTTCATAATCAAGGTTGCGATGGTTCTCCGTCAAGACGACTCCAAACTATGACAGTATATTTACATTATCACACCTTTTCATCCGACCAGCTGTAAACAACGAAAGTAATTTGTTTTTCCACACATAGGCAATGGGCTGAATCGAGCGCTCCCTCCCTCTGCTAGGTGACATCTACGGAAATTTGTAGAACTGAAGTTTTTTACGTCCGTGCTAATTAACAACAAAAAAGTAGCGTCGACTGCATCCTTCGTAGAGCATAGAGCTGCTACGGCTGCTCTTTTGCTAGCAGTCGTTGTGGCTAGTGAACCAGCAAACACTTCAAGGTGGTTAGGTGCCGCGTCCGACTAGGGGACAAATATTCGAAGCTCTTTTTGACAGTGTTAGATGCGAAAGACATGGTCATGAAGCTTCGGCAAAAGTTTGATATAAAGACAGGAGCAACCGCTAGGGGCGCCTTCACCCACGGCGAGGCACCGGAGTGCTCGCAACGCTGCAATTGTACGGCA
The DNA here is from genome assembly GCA_013436015.1 of Rhipicephalus annulatus. NCBI lineage: Eukaryota > Metazoa > Arthropoda > Arachnida > Ixodida > Ixodidae > Rhipicephalus > Rhipicephalus annulatus. The sequence goes on from WOVY01009850.1 coordinate 792,881, forward strand.
GGCGCCGGAGCTGTTAAACTTTATTGAATGTAGCCGTGAAGATTTATTGCTTCTTCGGAGTGATGTTAGCTTCAATGAAATTCGGGAAAGCTCTCATACAGTGAAATTCATTGCCGAATGAGGTCTCGAAGATAAGAATTTTATGGCGTGCCGATTCCACTCTAAGATATGCTATCGGAATAAAAGCATGCTTATTTTTGTTATCCTCGAGCATCAAGTGAACATATAAGTACAATACAAATTTCTTTAACGGCTCTGGTGGTTTTTAACGCGTTGTGGAAATGCAGTGGCTACAACATTTGACAGCACATACCCAACCTTCCGGGCTATATATACATTCGACGTTTCCATATACGAATATATATATCCTCAAATTGCCTCGCAATTATTAAACCAACGGCCACAATGAATAACTCAGTGCTTTTAATTTAGCAAGTGATGATAATCAAGCGATACATCACATGACGTTTGCCTCGTTTTCGTGTTTAATTTTGCGTGAATTCAATAATACGGTGCCGTAGGACATTCTAAGTTCGGTTGGCTATGCAATGTAGTTTATCAGTCCATTACTCTGCTGTTTAGCTTACTCATGCTGTGTTTTTCCTGCCCTTCTTTATTCTTTTTACTGTAAATGCGAAAGCTTTACTTGCCTCCTCAAGCGTGAAAATTAACCGACTGCATCTCACGCTGGAGGCGTCAAGATGTGAGGGGAAAAGTTTTATTCTCGTGCTCAGGATGCATTGATATCGAAAAGTCACTTTTCACGCTTTTACTGCTTGCGCACGTTTTGTACAGCATTGTTGTACAAGGTGTCCTGCGCCGTCACTCTAGAAACCTTTATTGGTAGCGCTGAAGTGTCTGTTGTGTGCCACAGTTGTGTGCTTTGACTTTTTGAAGCTGTGAGAAGCTGCATGTAGCTTCGCCTGTTCGGCGTACCTTCTTTACACTTTTGGTCATCTCGGTGCCTATATAAACAAGAACTGTGAGCATTGCAGTCATCGGGCTTCCGTGTTACCTAATGGCATGGAACGAGGTAGAGGTGGCCGATATGCTCAACTTCATTAAATGTGTTATTATCCATTGCAGCAATGTCAAGAGGCATGCACAGTCAAATGCAGCCTCAACAGTATTCGGCTCGTTGACTGCTTCCATCGACGCTTGTAGACGGACAAGGACTGCATCTTTTTGCAATGTACAAATACGCCGTGAGGCCGCGTAAAACCCTTGGCACAGCGTCACCAAAAGTATTGGAACTTCTAGCGGTGACTCTCAACAACACTTCAGATTAGCCACTGGTCCGCGTGAACGATGTCACTCTCATCGAAGTGCTTTTCGCACACGGGCACATTTGGGGATACAAGTATGAAACCACCGGTTTCTTGTCATGACAGTGCGCGCTTACACTTTTCCGGCCGATCACTGTTGGCAGTGAGAACTCGGAGACTCTTTCGCCGACTATTTTGTAACCGGATCGTCAACGAGATACCCAGCAGGTATACGGTAACCTTCCCAATCTTCAGGCACAGGACATAGTAATCATACGGTGAAACACTACGCGATGGCATGCCACAATGTTATACATTGACCATATAGCAGCCCCAGCAGCCAGATACTTTCCGATCTGCCCGATGCCCGCGCTGTTCATGAGGCAGCGCCACCCCATGGCCTCCGCTCGCAGCGCACAAAGCTCTCGCATAGAGTTACGGCGAAGCTACACGGCCAGTAAATGTACAGAAGGTCTTTGGTAATAGTGTGCTACTGAGCAGCTTGTTTTACAGCGAAAGGTGTATATGAATAGGAGAAACGAAAAACTTCAGCAGTGGCGCTGCGAGAAGTCTTCATTGGCTTTAATATCAGCTACATCATTCTCACCGTCGTACCCAGCACGTGCGCCATTGGCTGCGTTGCGAGTGACGCCATTCACTCGTCGCAGCCAGGGCGTTGAGAACGCATGCATCAGTTTCTGCTCAGACTTTCCACATGGTGATCCATGGGCACCTCTAGTAGAGCGCCGACAGTGAGAACAGGTGAGCGCTCACATTCGATGGGCCGAAGGTGCAGTGCGGGCACAAAAACAGGCTCGGGAGGACGAGTACCGGCAGGAACTGACCTAATTGATGGCTCGGCGGAGTGTTGAAAACGCGCGCGTCACTTTAAACCATCCTTGAGGCTGCAGTGATGATTGTATATCTTGGATAAATTCAGCCTATTTTTTCTTGTTCCGTCGTACTTGAACGAAGCTCTATACTGGTTCCAGAAGTGCAGAAATTTCTCAGTTCATTACTCTCTGCAAGCATGAGTGTTTCGCACAACGCATCATGCTCAGTTCATCTGTTGTTTGGGGAGAAATTTTATTATTTTAGGTGTAATTACTGAATGAATCATTCTTCCACATTACAAAAGAGGATACAGCGCCCCCTAAACACACCTAATAGGCCCAATCACTTGGCATTTGTTTACGCATTGCATCAGTCGACAAGTTTTCCTCTCGGACGTTACTTACCCCGCCAAGTCACAAAATATAGGTTTCATACAATATTCAGGCAACATATTACCGCCTTTGTTATAGCTGTGTAGATACGGGGAAACAACGAATGTGAGAGAACATTCCAGTAAGAAAAACTGATATCCAAATTCATTAGGCATGTTTTGCTGAAGAATAGTGCTAATCTCTATTCATAATTCACATGTGTCGTCAAGATTTAAGAAGAGTTTTCTATGTCTGCGTGACATTGCGTGACTGTTGCTCTCAAAATATTGTACTAGCTATTATTTGGTCTACCATTTTAATGAAAATAACGTCATCTTTATTTAGTTAAAAGCTAGCTCGTTAAATCATTACTCTTTTTATATGCGCAATCACAAATAATTTGACAGAACAGTACTTCAGTGCACAATCAATAAAGCGAGTTCAAGATTATTCTACTTTTAGGAAACCCACTGTATGAGGGTCTTCACTAGAGTGAGCTAGAAGGAAGTATTTTCTCGTGTACATTTAAGCGATGGTGGCGTGATAACAATCGCTAATAAGAGACGGGGATGGAAATGAAATCAGAGGTTTAGCGTTCCTCCACTCAATTTTTGAGGAATCAGTGAATCTTGCCAGTTTTGCATAAATATAACTCTTATTTCGGCTACGTTACCTGAGACAACATTGGTGGCAGGTATTCCATTGTGGCATGTTCCAGGTTAGCTTGGTCCACACGGTTGATATTGATTGCCTCGAAGTATCCCGCCTGTAACCCGACCCTGTTGGACAGGACAGAGTGTTTATATGTTACAAATCGATTACACGATGTAGTTGGTGTTGCTATACGGCATGTCACTGTAGCAATATTTCTACATCGCGAAAACTCTATATGGCCAATAGATACGCATGATGAGATGTCTCGGGCCATCGCCAATGGTGGTGCTATCAGTTACGTCCTTCTCAGCGTCGTACTCAACCATGTGCACCATTGTCTGCGTGGTGAGTGACGTTATTCATCCCGTCACAACCGTAGCACCGAACACTCGTGCATAAGTTTATACTGAGGGCTTCTGCATGGTTAACCCACGGACAACTCTAGAAGAGCGCCGACATTGTAAACTTGAGAGAGTTCGTATTTACTTGGCCGATGGTGCTGTGCGGGCGCAAAAGTGGCCCGTGAGGCCTAGTGCAGGCAGCAACTGCGTACCGATGATCCGGCAGCCTCGCAAATCGTGCTAATTCACGAATGGAAATGAAGCTTCGGTGGAGGATGGATCAAGGAAATGACGCCGCCGTGTTCGCTGGTGATGTGAAAATATTGAAACAACGTGGCCCCGAAGAACTGCCAATGCGAGCATGACAGCGTCGACGTGATGTTTGCGGTAGCGCATTCGCCGAGGCAGACGCCCGCTTTCGGAGGCAATTTCTCTAGCGGCACTTTCACTGCGGTGGCAATGTGTAAAGACCACCACTGTGAGTTGTGAATCGCGAAACGCTTTTCACCGCTCAGTGAACCGTCATCTTCCGAGGCGCATGAGCGACATGTGAAAACAAACACTGTAGTAAACCAAAGCCAAACGTTTGTTTAACCTCATTAAGAAGCATAAACATGTGACCAATAATTGTGAAAGGCTCTGGTGAAGCGTCAGGTTGAACCTACTTTTAAACACCGACCCACGCGTTCTAGCTTTGGCTTCTTGACTATTTGTACGGTGTGCTTGGGTGGTGAGATTTTTATTATTTACTATCAGAACCACAGCGTATTTGTAGCACACTTTTGTTCTCAAATGGCCGAAAGCCCTGTCCAGGATGACGTTACATAAATGTTGCTGAGGGAAATCAATGCTACGTTACTAGTCGTTTATTGATTTATTCTAAATTCAGAGGAAGCCAAAAAGTCGCAGTACTGCCAACAGAAGTTGCAGCGCAGCTTGTACTGGATTTTCTCGGTGTATGCCGTTGCGTTACGAAAGAAAAGAAACGCAGTACGTCACAAACGAGCCCTTCACTACGGCGTCACGTAGACGCCATAGTGGATGGCTCCAGAAATTTCGTCCACCTGGGGTTCTTTAACGTGCACCCAAATCTGAGCATACGGGCCTACAGCATTTTCGCCTCCATCGAAAATGCAGCCGCCGAAGCCAGGATTGAATCCCGCGGCCTGCGGGTCAGCAGCCGAGTACTTTAGCCATGAGGCCACCACGGCGGGGCAAAAATACATGGCTTGCATCGCCATGCAGGCTCACGCCAATACAGTACAACGACACTACCTCGCACACAGCTGAGCACCTTAAAGTTTCTAAAAAGCGTGAGGTCAACGTCCTCTGTGATCTATATGTGAGGGCACACGAAGGTGCACTAACAGCCCCTACATTCACAATCACGACCTCACAGGCTACGACGCGGCGCTCAGAGCAAGTGGTAACACGTGCACCTCCCTCCACATGGGTTCCCGTGTTCCCGCTCTCCCACGTGTTTGTAACATCTTTCGCAGCAGCGCGATAAGTCACAGTTCATATCTACATGGTAGCGTTCCTTCGTGTCGAATTTCATGGACGAAAAACGTTTCACCTCAACTGACAATGAAGGCTCGTTGTCTTTGCAGGACTATGGTTCCCGTGGTACCGCGCTCGCATGTAATTGTAACGTTTTTGCGCCGCAGCGCGGGCAGTACCTGTTTGTATCTACGTGGTAGGGACTCTTCTTGCGAAACGTCGCGAATGAGAAACGATTAGCCACAAGCGTATATGTTACATTCACGGCTTATGGGCGTTAGCAAGACCACCGAAAAATTGTTGTCACCACAATATTCGTACGATTCATGATCGTGACACCAAGACTCTGTCGTATTTTGCGCCCATTCTTATGAAGTTGAAGTTGAAGTTTATTCCCAACATATCCATTTTTTTTTCAAATATGTTTGTTTTTAGATGGCGAATAAACAATCGAAGGTCACAAAACCTCCTAACAAAAAGTAAATAGCGGATTAGATTTTCAGTCACTAAACAGTAACGAATTAGCAACAATATATAGAAAAAAAATTGTGCGAAAAACGTTGGGCAATATGAGCAATACTGACAGTTTGCTTGAAACAAAAAATAAACAAAAGAAAACATTCATGTCATAAGACATGTAACAAAAAGATTTCACACGTTTACAAATTGTGTACAATGAGCATGATTTCAAATCGACAGACAGCATGTTCCACAGTGTTAAGCATGAAAATCTTGCCATCATTTGACAATAGTTGGTGCGTACTTTAGGTAAACGGAGATTACGTTTCTATGAAAACTTCGTGTTGTTAGTATTTACAAGAGTAAAATCTGAAAAACTGGTTCATTGTTAACGGAATGAAGCATGATCATTAAAATTTTGTAGCTATACATTTATGCGGGAGTAAAATGTTCATGTAGCGAAAAAGGGGGCTTGATGGTGTTGAAAGTTGTTTGAAAGCGATGATTCTCAAAGCTTGCTTTTGTAAGCGTTGAAGATGACCTACAAGTAACCAATAGGCATTTCCTCATGATGATATTTCAACATGAGAGGTGACTATGAATGAATGCGTAATATAAAAATATGAGGAATTCAGTGAAAAAGTAAGGTCGAGTTTTCACAACCACATGAATGCCGGAAGGTACTTTTTGAATTAAGTATTGTGTATGCTCGCTGAATTTCAAATGCTTGTCTATTACCACAGCAAGAAATTTTGTTGATGAACATTCACGAATGAAGTGTCCATCAAGTGTAAATAATAATGAATCGATGCTTAGAAACAACTGCGGAATATGGAATATTATGAAATTAGTATTTGATGTATTATTACGTAACAGTTTCGATTCACACCAAGAATGAACGGCATTTAAGACGACGTTTAGTGATTGTGGTAGTATGAGTCGATGCTTTTGTTCGGTAAAAATACTAGTGTCATCAGCACAAAAAACAGCGTTATTGTGTTTCAAACGAGGTGGTAAATCATTTGTAAATAGCAAAAACAGGAGGGCTTTCAGGATTGATCGGTGGGGAATGCCAATGTAGGTTATTTTTGGAGATAAAAAGCAATCATTTATCTAAAAAACCTGCGTCTGATTAGTGAAATAGCTTTTAATCAGCTGTAAAGGTGATGCAGATATGCCATTACAGTCAAGCTTATGAAAAACATGGTGTGGATAGTTGTATCAAAGGCCTTGATGAAATTATTAAACACAGCTCCAAAAAAGCCATTCATCAATTGGTAAATAATCCTGTCAGTGAAAGGTATTAGTGCAACTTCAGTCTAAGAGCTTGACAGAAGCCAAATAACTTGTCAGATATTACGTTTAATTTGGTTAAGTATTTCATCAAACAGTTGTAAATTAGTTTTTCAACGACCTTACTAAACGGTAAAATGCAAATCGGGCAATAGTTGTTACAGAATTCGCGATCACCATTCTTAAAGACGATTGTTGTAATCGTTCTCAAAAGATGCGTTATGAAAGAGGAAGCTTAGCATCTACTGGTTTGTTGCAAAAAGTTCTTAGAAAGTATATGCTTGCAAAAAACGACACCTTGCACAACGAAGAAAATTTATTCTTTGACTCAGGACGAGGCCGAAGCTTTTGTAGAATAGAAAACTTCTTCAGTAATGCAAATCGCTCGGTGCATTTGCGGCAAATGCAGAAATGGCACCTTGTGCTTTCCAAAACGCTCCGGTGGCCGTGGACTTAAATTCAACGAAGTAGGCTAACAGGTAAAGAATAATGCCAGTACACTCTCAACTCTTCAGCTTAACAGCCGTCATGAGACGCGATGGTGCCCTTTTCGACTGAATACCGTCGTCTGCATGCTCCCGACCACGTCTATGCGGTCACGCGAACAGGTCAATCTGTTATCGCACTGTTGTACGTGGTGTCCCCAGCAAGGTTTTCCGAGTTCGTCAACAACGACCACGTAATATCAATCGCAGCTGTGCATTCTCGGTCACGTATTTTGAACGATCAAAGTACTTTTTTCTTCCTACAACAAAGAAACGACAAATCCAGCTTCCATATTGTTGAAAGAAGAGTCTTACTCTGCCGTGAAGCCCTTTGATATTGAGTTGAACGTCACCAGTTGCGTCCCAGAGTATGGGGCTCCCATTGAGTTCATGACTTTCCTGACACTGTGAAATGGGTGATTGGTGGTGTAAACATTAAACTCAAAAACCTGAAAGAAAGAGAAGCAGCAAATGCACATTCATTTAGCATTATTGCTCACACTCAATTATTTTAGAGTCCACCCAGTTTCTGTGCCACCACAAGTAGGTTTCCACTCTTACAAAGGTTCATCTCTTCACACTAAGCTCAGAGTGAGGAATTAGAATATATAGAATATCTTACGCTGGTCATGTGATTTATTCCTCAATGAAATGACCTGGATCAGATTGTTCTAGTGTTCAATAGACGTTGTGGTGGCTTATATCCGCTTAGCGGTAAACAAAAGTACACTTGGTGTAGCTTTGATTTTATGTTATAGTTAAGTGTGGCTTTGATTTAATGTTATTAGATAATTCTAATGTTCACGGTTATATACTTTCAGAGATCCAGGAGGTATTGTATTAAGGAGTTGATAAACAGTCTTCTATAAAGGTGAAAGAATGCAGGAAGTTTGAACTAAATAGCGCAGAGCTTAGCGCAGATCTGTTTGATCCGCATTTCATCGGGCTTCGGCACGGGATCACAATGGCTATGGCGATGACACACAGCATGCTTGTCTGAAGAAGCGGTGCCAAAGAGAGGCTGAGTGATAGGCGGATCCTAAATACGTGCAAACTCGCCACTCGGAATGTGTTGAAGTTGCCGTCCTGTGACACAGAGGAAGGAACTGTGGCGGTTGCTATAGTGATGGGTACATGGCTGCTTGGCTGTTTTTCACACAGCTGGCGCGCAGCTGGGGCGATTGTTATGGCAACGGTGTAGTAGGGTTTTTTCTGTTAACAGACGTCTTACTAACAGCTTTAGCAGCTTTGCTGTTGAAAAAGAGACTGAGAGTCGCACGTTAAGCCGGAAAGCAGGTGCAAATAAATGAAAATTTTGAATTATATCACACAGTGTGTCTTTTACTCTTTCAGGAAGATTAAGTTGCAGGCTGCGCCCTGTGACTTTCACTTCCTGAAAAGAGCGTTTCGTAGCTTCTCATGACTACGGATGAAAGTCACAATCTGTCTATATGGCAATCTATTACAAATATTCAAGAGAAGCATGATTGATTTTATTCCTCATTAGGAAAGACATGTCTCCGTATCAGGAAATTTTTTATGCGGAATAAACTCCAATTGAACGAAGCGCTGAAACACCTGCGGCCGGCAGCCTGTTATACTTTCGTGTTCTTCCCACGTCAATGTGTATAAAATGGTGTCAAAATTTCAGTCCAAATGTTCCTGCGTCCTACATATGACCTATACACATCACTAAAAGTTTCACGCCTAGTGGTCTTGGCTAAATAGGGTCCTTGGAACCTGTTTCATAAATCTGTACAATATTTTTGTTATCTATACAGGGGTGCTTTGTAGGATCAGGCAACTTTTGCGAAACTCGGGATCTTCCCGAGGTCTGGCGACACCCCCTTATAAAGGTGCCAACTGTACGAGAAATTCAAATACACCTCTCAGCACGCTGCGTTTTATTGGTTACGATGAAAGCAGTCATTGCGTCAAGGATGGTCGACAAAGTTGGGCGGTGTTTTCCAACCAGATGCATCTTCTTTCAGTTTTTTGTCGTTCCACTGAGTGCAGAAGTGCACCCATGAAATAAAAGCGTCAGAAACATTTCGTGATAGTATTTTAGAGGCATGGGGTGTTTAACGAATTTTCGAAGCTTTCAATGCCTTCACTAGGTCCGTTTTAGAATAATCAGCACAGTGGCCTTTGATTGATTTGTGAGTTTAACGTCCCAAAACCACTATATGATTATGAGAGACGCCGTAGTGGCGGGCTTCGGAAATTTCGACCACCTGGGGTTCTTTAACGTGCACCCAAATCTGAGTACACGGGCCAACAACATCCCCGCCTCCATCGGAAATGCAGCCGCCGCAGCAGAGATTTGAACCCGTGACTTGCTGGTCGGCAGTCAAGTATTTTAGACACTAGACCACCATGGCGGAGAGCGTCTTACTACATCGCAACCACAGCTAAACAAGAGGCCACGTATTAATCATCACGGTCAGCTTGTACGTTCTAGCGCACTGCTTGGTCGGTGTGCGTCTTCGTTGTTGTCATCATCCGCTAGCGACCGAGCACGTGTGACAGGATAATTAGCTATACTAGGGGTGAAGCGCCTAAAGCTGTGGCTCTGTCTCGCCTAGCTTGTGGTACGTGACCGCCTAGTTCGATGATTCCCTCAGCAGGTGTGGACGGACGTACGAACGGACAGGCGGACGGACGAGCGTTTGGGTGGGCGGGTGGACGGATGCACGGATGGATGAACACAGACAGACAGACAGACAGACAGACAGACAGACAGACAGACAGACAGACAGACAGACAGACAGACAGACAGACAGATGATTCACAGTTTATCGCGATAAACCATCCGAAGCTTCGGCCAACTCATCATTATTTCCTCAATGTATATGCTGCGATGTTTTTTTGCTAGATGGTATACTTAAACTAGTTACTATAGGACATACTATGACCAAGCTAATTATGCCAAGTCATGGTAAGGCTGAGGTAGTTATGCCACATCTTAAGACCATGCTATTGAAGGTATATAAAGCAAGAACCGGGCTAATCAAAGTATGCGAGTTGATGAGCTAACTAAACTATGCTAATTAACGCAATGTTATTCATGAGGAAGCCAAGTGAAACTATGCTAATTAGTCCTTACTAATATAATGACGATTAGTATCCTGCTAATCAGCATTAAGTTTAATAGTTTGATACTGATCATGGCCTCAGTAATTATGCTCGAGATAACTGCCTTTTAATTATGCCTTATCAAAGAAGACAAGACTGTTTAGTACGGTGGTCGTTAAGCCTCAGCCAGTTATTGGAGTCGAAATTAAGACAGAACTGATGTAGTCTTCATATCGAAGCTGACCACGCACATAAGTAGTGCGAGAAGATAGGTTATCACAAACGCCTGTATGTATTCAGCCTTGCACAAGAAGAGTTAGATCAGCAACTTATTTTATCTGCAAAGAAGCTGCCACTCAGCGTTCACCACATCAATTGCTTGACAGTCACTACAGCACTATCACTGTCCCGAGTTGAACTTGGGCCTTCTGCAAATCAACGAGTTTGTATCTGAGTACACGCGTCCATCAGTTTGGTTGACAGACGCCTGTGGAGAAGATCGGATATGCCTGTCACGTCTGCTCATGCCAACGAGCAGTACTCACGTCGAGCGGCATGATTATTCTATCAACTTTATCTTGCACACTATGCACACAAGCACGTAAAAATAAAAGTGATAGCACCACGCGGCTACGATGTTTTGCATTCAATTTCGCCGCACTCACGGCTTATTCAATCACTACCGCGTTGCCGACAAGATGCGAGTGCCCCTGCTGACCACGTGTCCTTATAATTATCTACAATTTTGATAGAAGCAAAATGAGCAGCACGAAAGTGCTGCGTGTGCAGCGTCGCTGCATTCGAGGGTGGAAATTTCGATGCTGCAGGTGGAAAGACAGAACCTGTGCGAAAAAGAAGATAAGCCCACGAACATGCCTGTGGGAGGCGCGTGTTGAGTTGGCAAAAGAACAGCATGACAATCAGGCTTACGTCGCTGCACTGGTAAAATTTTGAGCGAGTGGCGACGCTGAGGTGCTCGCATGCGGTGTTTCTTTGATAACCACCGCAAATGTCCCACATGCGCTTCCAACGCCATGCGCGTTCATGCAATCATTTTTATCAACGCTGTTATCACGTGCTCCACACTGTCTTCATGCCACGGCCACCACAAGCGACCTCGGAGAAAACTCGCCCACTCGAGAAGCTCAGGCCATTTGCATAGCACTCCAGGGTCACTCGCCACAGCCATCGCGCCAGTGTTATTTTTGCGACATCAGTACGTAAATTAACATTATATCATACATTCAACGTGGATTGGGTAGGGCTACCTCTACACTTACTTATTCATAACATCAGTTGGTAATGAGACCACGCTTAATACTTAGGGTACTTATTAAGCCAATTTTTTTGCTGCAAGAGTATTTTTAATGTTCAGCTAATTACAGTAACACTTAAGAATGGGGATGTATTTCTGCTGACCTCTAACGCAATGTTGCCTATCGATTAGCGTAATGCACGCGTGCTAATGCAGTCAAACACAGGCATAATGAAGCCGAAAAATTGGCAGATCGCACGTACAGTTGGAATCAATGATAAGTAAAGCACAAAAAAGGAAGGTTGATATATTGTTTTAAAATCAACACAATGTTGCGAGAAGAGCATACTTTTTTCGCACATCAATTCAATGTCACGATTATTATGTTTGCCCCTGGCTTAGTATTTGTCGTCCAATCTCGTCACGTAATATCCAATTTGGTATACGTGATGCTGGTGACTCTGGCGCGAGCGCATAATGAGCGTGGTCAAAATTTCTGGAGACCTTCACTACTGTGTCTCACATAATTATATGGTAATTTTCGGACGTTAAACCCCCATATCTCTCAATTAAATCATCGCATCATGAGCGTGGCACATAGTCATCTTCTTAAATAACACGCATATTATGACAGTAAAACTCAACCTTCTAGCCACTTCATTTGTGTTCTAGAGCAGAGCTCTCTCAGCTGCGTAGCTGCTGTTGCTACAAAAAAGAGTGGAAGGTTCGTTGCATGGTGTCCGTCTTGTCTTGTCATGGCTGCTGCTGCTGTCAAGGATGGAGACCACCGCTTCTCTATATGATGCCACAAGTTGACTTGATGTAAAGAAATTCGTGTACAAATTTACAAGACTGTTGACCGTTGGGACCGTCACATGTTGCCGCGGCAGAGCAAATAGTGAAAAACACTGTTTTCTGCGACAAGAACGCCCGTGAGAAAAAAGGAGCCAGCTTTTAACCCCTAGGTTACCCACACTAAACACACTTATTGCCATCTTTGCCTCTCGCTCTTCTATTCAAGCATTTGAGCTCCCGGTCCGAGTGAGAGAGCCACAAGAAATGGCCTACTAAAGACGTTCCACGAACTGGGCGAACGCACACGATGGTGGCGCCTGTTAGGTTGCCCCGTTCATGTTACCCATGTGAAGCTGGTTTGACAACGGGGAATATGGCAGCTTGAGCTAGTTGGTATGACATCATGATAGTTACAGCTCGAGAACAGAACGAACACACAGAAAAATGTCTGCCTGTCTTTCTTCTGTGTGTTCGTTCTGTTCTCGCGCTATAACTATCATCTTGTTAGCAAGCCCATGCCATTACTGCCAGATGGTATACGCTGTCCTGCGCATCAGCCGCCTCGTGGGCCCTAATCAAGATGTATGGGTGTCAACACACCGGACGTCTTTCCGCCCCATCCTGACACCCCGCTGGCCAGACGCCACACATCGGTGATCGTTAAAAGCGTAAACCGACCGCGGCTTCCCCCCCCCCTCCTGGAATGGTCACAGGAAACTGTGAGGGGAGATGGGGTTCTGTCGCCACACCACGTTTTTCTTACTAGAACGTGAGTCCTTATGCCGGGATGCCTGTTTCGGAAGAATCGGCTCCCTACAAAGCGCACACTTCTAGGACAAAGAATACTCATCTTCCTTGCCTGCGATGCCAGACCTTACAATGGCTATCATGTTTTCCACCAATAAAAATAATGACTTGAGGTGTGTGAGTAATCGTCGACGAGCATTCGTGTGCGGTGTTGGGCCGATTTGAAGTGTGCAGGTATCACCATGATGGTGATTAATTATGATTGTGGCGAAGTAGAAGCACCGCGATGCACGCATGTATGCGCGGGGATCTAACGAAGATCTCGAGTGATGGGGATCTCTTGGCGAGCGGCAGAGAAATATAAATGCATCGGGTGGTCGAGAAGCGCTCCATGTGAGGACGTCTCGATCAGACGCTGCTTGTCCGGGGCCCAAACAGGCTTCCATGACCACGAGTACTACTAGGCTGGGCATCGCCCCACCTCTCCCCGGCTGTTGTTCTTAGCGACGTTTCTGGAGCTTGGCTGCCGTTGTTCGTGACACTGGCCTGTTGCTGTCCGAGGTGCCGTTCTTGGCCGGTACCGTTCGCCATCCTTTGTGGCACTGTTCCTCCTGAAATCCCCGGTGCTGTAATAGGCGCCGACACTGCTACACTGAGATTCTCCCTTACGGGTATCCACTCAGCCGGGCCGCGCATTGGCCCTGATCCGGAGGAGCTAATTCACTCCCGCCCTAGCGCCGAGTCCAGACGGCCCTCTTTTGGCCCCCTCAGATCACGACCACATAGAGTGCAACGCCGACTTGACTCCATGCACCATTGCATCCCACCCCTTGTTCGGGGTACGCCAGACGAGAGTTCGGAGCTTCACTCTTCGACAACTCCAGTACTGAAGCTCCGATAGCTGTAGTGGTGTAAGTGTGAAACTTGTTTGTGATATATATGTATATATATATATATATATATGTATATATATATATATATATATATATATATATATATATATATATATATATATATATATATATATATATATATACACGGTGAATTACGACGGCGGTCACTGATGCCAGCGGTAAGATTCAGCCGAGAGTCCCTACGTAATTGCTATCGCATTACAAGATGAGGCTGATCGCTCTCTTTGAAAATTGGTATAACACGAAATTGCAACGTGTCTTCACAGAGGTAGCTGAGCTTTTATTGTGCACTGTTCTGACACTAGAGCGAATAAATGAATGAAACAACTGCAAAAAACTGCAAGCCACTTGAAACTTCCAGCGCGCACCCCAAGCAGAAAGACGCACTAAACTAAAGCACAAGTAAACACAAAACTAAGATCCATCTCTCCGAACGGAACCCTGATGAGATGCCAAGCAGCACCGGTTTGCCCGGCGTTGACCCTGCTGAAACGGGCGTTGACGCGTGTGCTGGAAAACGGTTTGAAGCGAAACCCGGTGTAGCGTTCACTTGAGTAAACGTTTGTTTGAAAGGCAAACACACGAGAGGTAGGACGCTTGCACTCGGCTTCCTTGACCCACGTCTAGTCGGTGTTACCCGCGCACCGCCTGTGGCATTGAACGTGATCGGAGCTCTCGACTCGCACCTCGTTGGTGTAGCTGGTCTTCTACTGCCTACGCTTGCGTTCGGCCTCCCTGGCTCGCACTTCGTCGGTTTTGACATCGTTATTCGCGAAAGCGATCCACTTCGCTAACACTCGCAACGCTGATGACAGCCCGAAAAACGTAAGCGCACACAAGCTGGAAGCATGGCGCGATGGCGTCCCGCCCGTCAGTGCGATCGCGCCGACTGCTTGCAGAGCGACAGTCGTTTGCGCTGTCCGCATTGCCGGCGCCACATGATTATCGAACTACGCAGAGCGCGCGCACGCGCCGGCTCACGGCGTCTTCTCGCCGACACATCGAGAGAGGTGGCGCGGGTGACATGATGCCCACGCGAGAAGGGGGCTCGGGCGTTGCGATTGATCGAGACGGTTAACACATCGAACGTTGCGAGCGGTAAAGAGAGTGAAGCGAGTGAGATGACACAAGGCGAGTGATGACAGGTTAGGGAGAGAGTGATGTCTACGCGTGCACACTGTGATGAAAGGCGTGACCAACTGGCACCGCCTCAGTAGCTGCGGCCAGGAGAGCTCGGCGCGGACGGATGGACAGCGTTACACAAGCAAGTCAAGGAGCTGCTTCGCATCTATAATGAGCGCGAACAGCTTCGTGTGTGCGCCGCGTGTTCCTTTCGCAAACATGACAGGGGCTGCGAGCGAAGTGACCTATGTGGTTTCTTTACCTACTGAAACTTCAAAGCAAACTTTCGGTGGAAGCACAAGAGTACAAAGCACCACAATTCCGAGATAAGGGCGCGCGCTAGTAAGTGACCACGCCAGATAGCATGTATACACACTTGGAGCGAGTGCGCCTAATGCGCAATTTTCGTGCCACCAACGAAAACGCACTGCAGTTGCTAAGCTCTGAATACATCGAATAGTACATGGTGTATATAACTGGTTTTCCGTTAGTTCCTTGCACAACGTGCGTTTCGTGGCCTAGTGGATAGCACCGCGCGCTGCATATCCTAGGCCGCTGGTCAATACCCCTCAAGAGAAGCTTTCTTGGTCGTTTTTTAGCAATATATTAGGATTGAATTGACAATGTAACTTCCGTGAGGGGAGTACTAAAAATACGTTCGTGTTAAAACAAATATTGGATATTGAGAGAAGCCGTACAGTGACTTCGGCAGCGCTGCCACACCTATTTTGGTCTCCAGCGCAGACAATAAGCGTGGTGAGACTCCTCTTCCATTTCACTGGTCAAAAATGTTTGTACGATTTCCACACAAAATCCTCATTAGAAGATCGTTCTTGTAAACCCAATGAACAGTCGTTTTGCGTATTGCTCACTTCTACGCGATCATTTCAACACCTAATTACGGGTATTCAGCCAATACTTAATGAAATTTTTGCACCGAGTCATTCGTTTGTGATTTTGATGGGTGTCCAGAGAGGTCATTGTTGTTGACAGACTCTGGATTTTCCCAGAAGCTCTTGGTCCGCATAAAAGTGCGATTTTGTTTACAGCACTGTTTCCATAGGCTTTCTGAAGCATCTCTGCCCTGCTATTTTTACAGTTTCACTGCAAAATTTTTGCATGACGCTGCTCTAAAACTTGTAATTTTTTTATTTTTCACGAGGGTGTAGCAATGGCTTTACCCACCTCAAGAACTGCCCACCGAAAACCGAAACGCGACTCGCTTTGAAGGATATGTTGACCCCAAAAGTCTGTATCTATAACGCTGCGCCCCCCAGTGGCGCCGCTGACTGCCATGAAATTTTCGAGAACTTTTGGGATGGACCCTCGGCGTCACCAAACTATTAGCCATCAATCTCAGTAAAGTGTTCTGCATTATTTTGAAGTTATGAGTGCACGTGATGACAGCAGCATGAACGGGCAATTGTTCTCAACTCGATAAAGCTGTCAAGATGCTTTTTTCGACCTTCAAAAATTACAGGAATAGAGTGCAACATCCTGGCGATTCATGGGGCAAGAGTGTGTCAAGTTACTTTCATTCTAAGTACTTGAAAATACATAAAATTGCGACAGATTCTACTTGCCTTGGATGTAAATGAATGAAGTTGAGGCTCCCATTCTACATCACTAGTAGCCTCAAAAAAAGTAGGTCTGTGTCTTGACATCGAAATTAATGACTACAGCATAATGTGTTTGCATATCATCACCGCCCTAAACAATCGGTCCCGTGCAGCAGCGATGACGCTACTCACTAGCACCCTGCTACCGAGGCGTATTCATCAGGAATGGGTCAGTACATACTACCTCACAGTGTCTTTCAGTTGATACGCAAATTATAGTTAATGCAGTTTTCTGTAGCACGCACAGGATTTAAAAAATATTTGTTCTGCTCGGTAACGGAGCCTAATTATAACCTTTAACACAGCGACAAATAGTTAGGTGGCGAGATTTGATGGTTTCTGAAAGTGTCTTGGTCTCGTACACATTTTCTTGTAGCTCGATACTTCATCCAGTAAAAGTGGCACAGGCCGACATTTCTCACGTCCGATCTGTTCCTATGTTAACTCTGCTATGTGCCATTTCGAATCGTAGAGCGCCCAAGCTGTAGTTCATTGACAATGCGAGTATGCAGGGGCTAGTAAAACACGGAAAACGAATATCGATGCAAACAGTGTGTCTGCTTCTTCATACGCAGCGGTGTATTTTTGTCTGGTGCCGCAAGCCACTAGTCCATTGTTTGTCGGATGTCAGCTTAGTACTGAGAGTGCCTTTTGCAATTTTCTATGCAGCCGTGACACTAGAGTTCAAATATGTACCGTTTACTGCGTTTATTACAGTATAATTTGCGGAAAGCAGTAGGTCCGTGCTTTTCAAGCAGCAGTCACGTATGGAGCGAAAGACTTCGGAGAAGAGTTGTATCGTATTCCGTATTTACTTTTTTTTATTCTTATAAGCTATTGATACATTTAGCATGTAATTTATTGTTGAAAGGCTCACCTATATTGCATGAAAAATATGCGTAGTGATTAACAAAAGGTTCTAGTACATGGACATTTGTTAAGGAATGCTTATTTATTACTTCTGCTAGGATTAGACATTTGCAGTCATTACTGAAAGTAAGCAGTTCTTTTCAATCGCTCCTTCTTACGTGCTTGTTTCTGCACTGAGCTGTATGCTTCGTCCAAGACCACTACATATGTAATATGCAATCTTAGTAACTGCCAAGGATGGCATATTCTTCGCATAAATGTCCAGTGAAATAAATAACACTGTCAAACAATTCAGAGTATTTTTATACTAACTGACGGATTTTCCAAGTTTATGCTGCATGCATCAAGCGACGATTTGAGCGAGTTCTACTGATTTTTACAAAGTAACGTGTTATCCATATCTTCGAGAGGTCAACTTACCTCATCAGCTAATATTATGAGCTGATTTTTATAGGCAAAGCGAATGATCTCCTGCAGCTGGCACTCCGACATTACTGTGCCTGAAAATGTAAATTTGAATGTTGCCGAAAACAAGAAGATTCTTTTACGCAAACATACAAAAAATATCTCTTAGACCAGGGTTAGCCTAAGGTAGTAGGCGAAAGACAACTTTGCGTGAAACAGACGCTGCGGGGGCCGGTCGGGAAACCAGCCAGGCGGGGCCGTCGAGATAAAGAGAGAAAAATTGGCTCATTGGCAGTACTGCAGAAAATAGCAATAAAAGTCATCCGTATTTTTGTAAGCACGTCAAAAGTTTGAATAATAAAAATAGAGGTTACAAGTGCAAACTTCATTTCAGGTCAGAAACGTGATGTCGGCCTTCATATAGAAAGTGAGAAGAAGGGGGGGATGCGTTCTGACTTTGTGCTGGAGTCCGCATGATACTGCCTAGCGCAGATTATGTTGCCGGTTTCTGACTTACGCAATAACGAAAGTTATACCGCACAACGCATTTTTTTACAGTGCATGTCAATGTGCGTTAAAAAGAGATGCGAGTAAAAAAACGCAAGTTCTTTTGCCAAAAGTATATATATATTGCATTTGTTATTTTCTGTCGTAAGATGAGCTTCTCAACTTTCACAAAAAATAATTAAGAATGTACACTTCAAGTAGGTTTAAATCGCTTTTAAAGAGCGCAAGGTGGCTCTTGCTAAGATTACTATGACTACTAAACACTCAAAAGAGTGCATTGTCTAATGCCCACTGGCAATTGTCACATGGTAGCTTACCATTACATTTCGTACGAGGAGTTCACTAAAGCAACATGTTCAAAATAATTTTCATAATGGAGAAAAATCATTTTAAAAACACATTTGTACGTAGATGAGCTTTGACCTGTACCTGTAAACCAGTTTTTCCCAAGGTCCATTTTGGGCAACTTCTTGATCTTAGACTGCAGGTTTCTGAACATATGATAGCAATATCGGCATTAAATTTTTTGCATGTATCTTCAACATATCAAAGAGTCAAATACTTATTTGAAACGTGATATCGTCTATATAATTAATACTAACCTAAAGCAGGCAATTAATATGGTGTCGGAGTTCTAAGAATTCTCACACCACAGTGTGTTGTGTAGTAAATCATTTTATACGCACTTTCTTGGTAGCTATTTGTACTCTACACTTCATGTGGTGCAGTATGACAACTTATTATCTCAGAAAAAAAGTTCAGTGCTCTAAAATTTGTCCAGAACGAACTGTACTTTGCAATTTCTCAAGGCACAAAACAAAAACTCTGCAACCTACAGTAAAACTAATAGACATTTAAGATGAGCAAAAAAGCGCATACAGCAAAAGAATTATTGTACTGAGCTACAGAATAACCGAACGTTTTTTTTAATCACATTGCCCCTTTGCTTCTGATTCCAATTGTGTGCCGTACTTCTCTCCTGAATATGCTAGCGTTTACATTGCAACTAAGCACGAGCGTCGCTTTCCTTTCTTAAAACGCACTCAATGAACTTCAGTCGCAAGCGATTATTTGTCCTATGTGCTGCAACGTTATTCAGCTCAACTATGCGCCACTCACAAGAAAGATAACTTACTCGGCGGATTCGCAGGGTTAACAAGCAGGAAGCAGCGAGGAACACAGCGACTTTTGGCTGCATCCAGAGCCTTTTGCATATCGCTGGTGTTGTGCACCCAGTCTCTATCTTCATCGAGGTAATAGCAGGCCTGCGGTGAAGGTGCACAAAGCAGGGTAACATACATCACGCTAAACATACTTCAGGCTATTAAACGCTCAGTGCCCTTTCGTACTAAAAGCTGGGCAAATATAGTTTGTAATTGTAAGGCGGTATCTAATCTGAAATACTTCGTCTAAAAGTACCTAAAGTACACAGACAAAATACCACCGGAATATACTTTTTGACAATACATTTCACTGGTGTCGCAATGTATACTTCAATACAACAATTCTTTATTAGATACCAACATATTAAAGCAGCAATGGCTTATGAATTAAACTTTCTACTAAAAAATTTCAGCACTGTGAGAAGCTTTGTTTAACTTTCACGAAATTCTGGTTCACATCCGAATATTTTGTCTTCTTTGTTTATGGTATATTATTTCCATTTCGAAAACAACCTATTTAGATTTGTTTGCCTACTTATCATAAGAGATCAATAATTACTGTGGTGTCAGTGGTTTTTCTTGATCCTTTTCCAAGTGATGGATGTCGCTTCTGTAGCCAACCACCCAGTAGATTGCCATCTACTTAGAAGAACTTGAATAAAAACACCCCACACGATGGCGCAACTACGGCTGCGTGCTCCAAAGAAAGTTCAGCTTAAGTTGAGGACGACTCAGCAAACGATGGAAAGGGAAATTATAGATGTTCTCTTAAGAAACAAAAGAGAGCAGAGTGGATCAGAGAGCATACTTGGGTTAAGGATATTATAGTTAAAATCAAAAAGAGGAAATGAACATGGGCTGGGCACGTAGTGCGTAGGCAGAATAACCACCGGTCATTAGGGTAACTCACTGGATTCTCACAGAACTTTAGGTAGGAAGATGAGATTAAGAAGCTTGTGGGCATAAAGTGGAAGCAGCAAGCACAGGACCGAGTGGACTGGTGTATCAAGGAAGAGGTCTTTGTCCTGCAGTGCATGTAGGCAGGTTGATGACAATGACGATGACTCCTATATTGCCGGTGAGCTTACGACCGTTTCTGTAATACCGTATTACATGACATGTCTGAAGCGGCAACAACATTGGGAGAGATAAGTGCATTTTATGACGTATCGTTTTTACAGTGACGACATAAAACCACAAGTATTTTTTATACTCTACTGTCTTGCTATATCTCTCATATTTACTTACTGTATAAAGTGTTCGTTAGGAACGTGTTCACTTACACACAATATTTTTACAGTTTTTCCTTGAGTAACCTCGGGCCTCCCGGAATAGTGTCCACAGTAGCGTAAGCAAGAGTTGGCACACCTTTCTGTGCTCCCGCCCCTCCATCAATTTTTTTTCGCTATGATATACGAAGCGTAAGAGGTCACTCGATCAATTCTACCTGTCTGACCCCCACATGAAATAACCCCCACATGAAATTACCTTCCCCCACCTCCCCGCGAAAACAATTCCGCCTAGACTGCTACATCTCAGACGTACTGTGGTGACCCAAAGCGTCGCAGCATACGACTACTGGTGAGTAGCAACAGTCAAAAATTTTGCGGCGACCTAAACAAAGTTAGCAAACACATCTAAGAAAAATATCAATACCATGGTCGTAACATATCATGTTTGTGCAGTGAATACATACAGACCATATTAGTTTAAAGTTGAGACGCGTGGTTGGCACTTTAAATCGTTGTAGACGTCTTTTGCCCGTTACTGTAAAGCGACTCTTATATCAGGCTATTTTCCATGCCCACTTGAACTACTGCGCTTTAGTATGGGCAAACACTGCGTCCACAAATTTAAATAGGCTAAAGATACTTCAGAAAAGAGCGATCAAGGCTATAGAAAACATACCATACCTTGAAAACACAGGACAACTCTTTGTTAAACATAAAATTGTTAAGGCAAATGACATATACAAATTCAGGTTGTTACAATCCTATATTATTAGCGCAGAGGGAAACTCGACGCATTTCTCACACTTGCAAATCTTGAACATACACAAACCATTGACTTCCATCGATATAAACCCCCGTGTAAAATTTTGTTATCTCGCACCAATTACGGCACCCAAAGGCTTATCCACCCGCTACCTACTATACTCAACTCATACGAGCAGTAAGACGGAAAAATTGACAAATTAAACATTATCGATGTGCAAACACTCTTCTTTATTTTATTGTTTACATACGTCACTCTGTGTTGCTTTCCATCATTTCTGTGTACTTTGATTTTACTTATTTATTTCTTTTGTGTAACCTCATTATGTGCCTTTCTTATGTACGAAAGCGATGATACATATTCGGCGAATTACTGTGCTCATGTGTTTATGAAATACTCCTTTTTGTTTGTATACCTTGACCTGTTATTTACTTTGCCTTCTGCATGTATTGTTACTTGCTTTATAATATTTGTTTTTTCATTTTATTGTATTTCGTTTTACACTGTCATTGCTGACGTAGGGTGGACGGTGCTTAGTCAAGGTGCAATAACTGCAGCTTTTTTTCCGTCTCGCCATTTTTCACCATTGTATCTGTTTTGGTGAAAATAAAATCAATAAAATAGAAATAGAAATTAGAATAAATATACAGGGCGTTTGGTGGATATCAAACCAAATATATTCTTGAGATCTAACCAGGAATGAATGAAACCAGTGACATGTGTTTGCCGTCATGAGGCACTCGTTGTGGTACTTTTATACTGAGCTTATTCGGTAGAGTATTGTCAATTACGCAACATTTATATTGTTTGATGATCAAAAGCATGTCTTCACTCCGCAAAAAGACTTTCTAAATGTTCGTTGTAATTCATTGTGGCGACGTACTTGGGGTGCGTAAAAGTTTCCGGGCCCCTACACTCTAAGACAAAAGGGAGTTAAAAGGGTGTGTGGTTCGTCTTTTTGGAGACTAATGGGGCTGCCATAAACATCAATTCCTTTAAGAACTAAAGGCACTGGGTCTAACAGTTACTCCACACACGCTAGCTCAAGGGACTAACACTTAGTTCTCATATTTACACTTTAGCGGTTTAACCGAAAGTCCTCACAGTTCCACCTTGACGAACAAAAGGTTGGTCCATACAAATACTCCAATCAGACGAACTTTTTATCCGCAGTTTAAATATTGTTTTTATATTTACTCTCCGCCAGGCCTACTACTTTTTTCGCGTGTGTTTCTGCGCAGTGAGCAACAAATGGCACAGAAAACCGCGCAAAATTACTTTGCCCTTTGTGTGTCACTCTTTTCGCAGTCACTGCAACAATGAAAGACTAAAGTGAGACATTTAAATCTTTAATTTTATATATACACATGACGTTTATTCATTCTTTAAGTGAATGCTGGTGAAATGTCCAAGTCCAGCCTCGTTTTCACATCTTGCCAGTCTTTGTGAAACTTCTCCGACGGAAGACAGGCATTGCAGATGCCAGCGTACACAGCCTTCTCCGTGTTGTGTTGCTGAAGGCTGTACATTAGGATTGTAAAAATAATCATTCACACGTGACAAAAAACGAATATGCACGTATACGGCAAGTACGTGCAAGTTGATATAAAAACATAGGTGTAAAATGTGACCCGCAAACAACTTTACCTTCGCATCTCGTACAGTCCTTCTAAAACGATGGATAACAGGCATTGCAGAGGCCAGCGCACACAGCCACAGCCTTCTGCACGGTGTGTGCCCACGCCTACACAATAAGATAGTAAAAATAGTTAGCCACAAGTGACAGAGGATGAATGTGCATGCAGATGACAAACACGTAATTGTTGACATAAAACATACGTGTAAAATATGACATGTATTTATTTCATCGTGATGTCACACACCGTCGAAGACGCATATCAATCCCCCGTGAACTTAATTACAGCGCAAATCCAGAAAACCCGGGACAGAAAAGGAGCAAAAGAGAAAGAAGAGACGCCATATTTTCTTTCTCTTTTGCTCCTTCCCTGTCCTGTGTTTTCTGGTGTTGAGATGTAAATCAGTTCACGATGGATCCTAACCAACTGGCCCAACTTACCGTCTTACTGCAATGTCGATCCCCGTTGCGCAACAACTTAAATGCGGTGGCCACAGCCACAACTCCGAGGCGCCGCGAACCACCATGCCCTCAACGAGTGGGCGAGTTCTATAGCGACCGACGTCGTTCAGCTCGAGCAAGCGAACGCGAGAACGAACACGGCACTGCACGCGGAGCGTCTGCCGCAAGCGATCCTCGAATAGGAGAGTGAGCGTACCTGGGTCGCTGCCACGAACAGCGCCGAGCTCGTTAGGAGTAAGTGCCGAAGAAACTGACGGTCATGCGGCCCTTTTCCTCAAACTTGAGAGTGCGAGAGCAGCGAGCAAACGCCAGTCCACCACTACGGCCACCGCCAACGCCCGGAGCCGAGCTGCTTGTGACCGATTGATGGGGAAGCCAATTGTAATGGGGGGCAATCTTCACCGAGTTCTGACGCTAGCGAAAGCACCGCCAGTCCGTGCCGGTGCACTTACAGTGCATCACGTAATACCACCAAACTCGTTACGAGCAACCGCAACGCGTATCGGATGACTTGCATCACAGGGACGAGGTCTCCGCTGAATATCGTGGGCCCGGATCTCATCACCATGATGAACACGGGCAAGCACACGATGAGCGAATGTCCGGACGGTCGTCAGCTATGGCGGCCAATTTCGAGCGATCGAAAAGCACAGGTGAACTGCAGACGCTTAAGGCGACCTTCGCAGTGCATTTCGCGTGTGCGGTATGCAACACGACCGAGCCTGTTGCCGACAAGCGCGATTCGTATCGCACACGCGACAAAAACAGTAGAATAAATAATGATCACCTACTTGTGAAAGAATGCAGTGCTAATTTATGTCCTGACTCGAGACTGATGAAATGTATCCAATGGGTCTGCTGTCTTCGGCCACCAATTCAGACTTCGTTCCAACCGGTGGTGTTGTGAGCTGGTCGTGACCATCTTGACTGAGCCAGAGATATACAGCGCAGCGTGGCGACGTGTTGAGGCCTTCTTCAGACTCCATGGGTGCAACGAAACTGTCACTCAAGCGTACACCCAAAGCACCGTGGCGTAATTCTTAGCTCATCGAGCTTTCCGAGCGTGACAAAACGCCAACCCTCACCAGTAAATTACGGGGAAAACTGAGCCAGGAGAGAGGAGGATGGCTAGTGCCCTTGACAACGGTTTGCGCACGGCCCGCCTCTCCCGCGCGGTTCGTCTCTCTGGAGACTAAGTGGTTTGCACGTGGCACGCATCCCTCTGTGGTTACTCCTCAGCGCTCTGTTCGCTCTTCGCACGCGCCTTTTGGGCTCCGTTACTCCTTTTCAGATAATTTTGTCTTTGAGTGTATTATAAGTACTTCTATGGCCGCGTAACCTTATAAGTTTGAACGGACGTTGTACATACTGTGTGGTGTATTTTTGTCTTTTATAAGGAAAGCCTGTGAAATAAAAAATAAAACCCCACCACAGCACCGTTTATGCGCGCCTGTATAGCAAACTTCTTAGACATGCTTCGAGCGACTTAAAATGTGCGATGACCCTCAGCCTATCGGGTCTTAGGTACCACGTAGTTTTCTTGCCGTGTGTGGCCGTCCAAGATCTCGGCGCGCTGTGAAGACATTGCCCATGACCACGGCCGCTCATTTCACCACGATCATGAACCGGTTGTTTCGCGCAAAGCACGAGTGAGAGCGTTGTACTAGGTAGAGCCCGAATACACCCATGTGATAATAAATCGCAGGCTTTCTTCTCAAATGCCAGATGAAATCACAACGTAGCAGGTACGTTCAGACAAAAAAAAGTCGAATCGGTCACGTCAGGCCTCCGCCCTACGACGTAACGAAACGTTATTGGCACGAATGTGAATAAAAAGTGCTGAATTGATCTTGCCTAATTACCAATTTAAGCGGACCATAAAATACGCAAATAAAAACCACAAGAACCCGATTCATGTCGCCTGTTTCGTGGAATAATGCTGAACCACTTGTTTGGGAAAGCTTGGTTCTTGCTCCGTGGAACAATCTGTATAAACACGATGCAGCCATCATCCCTAAGAATCACGACATATTAGCACGATATAAGTCATGAAAAAAAAAACTAAGTGCCTATGCCAAATTGCAATAAGCGTTTTTGTGGGCGCGCGTGAAAAAAAAACAGATCACTTGGTAATATCAATTCATTCATCATTATCAGCCTGACTACTTCCACTGCAGGACAAAGGCCTCTCCCATGTTCCGCCAGTTAACCCGGTCCTGTGCTTGCTGCTGCCAATTTATACCCTCAAACTTCTTAATCTCATCTGCCCACCCAATTTTCTGTCTCCCCCTAACTCGCTTGCCTCCTCTGAGAATCAAGTTAGTTACCCTTATTGACCAGCGGTTATGCTGTCTACGTGCTACATGCCCGGCCCATGTCCATTTCCTCTTCTTGATTTCAGCTATGATATCATTTACCCCCGTTTGTTCCCTCATCCACTCTGCTCCCTTCTTGTCTTTTAAGGTTACACCAACCATTTTTCTTTCCATTGCTCGCTGCGTCGTCCTCAAATTAAGCTGAGCCCTCTTTGTAAGTCTCCAGGTTTCTGCTCTGTAGCTAAGTACCGGCAAGCTACAGCTGTTATATGCCATCTTCTTAAGGGATAGTGGCAATCTACCCGTGATAATTTGAGAGTGCTTGCCAAATGTGCTCCACCCCATTCTTATTCTTTTAGTTACTTCAATCTCATGGTTCGGCTCCGCGGTTATTACATCCCCTAAGTAAACATAGTCTTTTGCAACTTGATGTGCACTATTACCTATCTCGAAGCTCTGCTCTCTTTCGAGGTTGTTGTACATTACTTTCGTTTTCTGCAGATTAATTTTAAGACCCACTTTTGTGCTCTCCTTGTCTAACTCCGTAATCATGAGTCGCAACTCGTCCAGAGTTACTCAGCAACGCAATGTCATCGGCGTAGCGTAGGTTATAAGGTGCTCCCCATTAACTCTTATCCCTAATTGTTCCCATTCAAGGCTTCTCAAAACCTCCTGTAAGCATGCGGTGAATAGCATTGGGGAGATTGTGTCCCCCTGTCTTACACCCTTCTTGATTGGTACTCTATTGCTCTCTTTATGAAGCACAAAGGTAGCAGTTGATCCTATGTAGACTTCTTCCAGGATGTTTATATATATTTCATAAACGCCCTGATTCGGCAGTGTCTCTATGATGGCTGATAATTCCACAGAATCAAACGCCTTCTTGTAATCTATGAAGGCTATGTATAAAGGTTGGTTATATTATGAGCATTTCTCAATTACCTGATCGATGGTATGAATGTGGTCCATTGTTGTGTAGCCTGTTCGAAATCCTGCTTGTTCCTTTGGTTGATTGAATTCTAATGTTTTCTTTACTCTGTTAGGAATTACCTTTGTAAATAGCTTGTATACTACAAGAAGCAAGTTGATCGGCCTGTAATTCTTCATGTCCTTGTCATCTCCTTTCTTATGTATTAAGATTATGTTAGCATTCTTCCAAGACTCTGGTACTCTTCCCGTCAGGAGACACCTCGTAAACAGGGTGGCTAGTTTTTCTAACACAATCTGTCCTCCATCTTTAAGCAGATCTGATGTTACCTGATCCTCACCAGCCTCTTTCCATGCTCTTTAAAGCTTTTCCGACTTCTTCTATTATTATTGGTTGGGTGTCATCTGGGTTAGTGCTAGTTCTTATAGTATTAAGGTCGTGGTTTCCCGGCGACTGTACAGATCTCTGTAAAACTGATCCGCTATTTTCACTATCCTATTCATAATGGATGTTGTTTTGCCTTCTTTGTCCCTTGGTGCATACATCCGATTTTTGCCTATCCCAAGTTTCCTCTTCACTGCTTTGATGCTTCTTCCGTTTTTTAGAGCGTGTTCAATTCTCCCCATGTTATATATTCATACATCGCATACCTTACGCTTATTATTCAACTTCGAAAGCTCTGCTAGTTCTATTTTGTCTGTTGTACTTGAGTATCATATATAATTTGACGCTTCCTAATGAGATTATTCGTTTCCTGGGAAAGCTTACCAGTGTCCTGTCTAACTACCCTGCCTCCAACTTCCACTGCACACTCCGTAATGATACTCGTCAGATTATCATTCATTGTTGTAATAATGCACAGTACTAGGCTTGGGTGTCAGCCATCTTTTTTATTTCTAACCTCTTCTTTCTCCTCGTCTCCCTCCAACCTTTCCTAACGTCCACGTACACGCCCCCTCTTTGAAGACTCATCCCTCCCTGGGTGATACATGAAAACGTTTCCAATGGTAGCAAATTCCAGCACACCATCATCGTTGGTGTAACCGACTCTTTTGAGAACACCATGTTTCACTGCAATCTGCACCACGCGATAAGGTCCCAAGTACACATGTCTGTGCCGGTAAGGCCTTTTCTGACAAGCACCAGATCCTTCAGTTGTATCTGAGGTATGCGCGTGTTGTGGCGACGGTCAAAGTTCCTCTTCATACTTTCCCGGTATCGCTGGTAAGCTTCCGAAGTTTTTCGTTTTTCGCACAATTCTCGCAGTGTGTGACCGATTGTGATGGGCGACAGCTGCCTCCAAACAACACTTCCATCCACCCTGAAAACCTGGATACATTGAAATCAACTGCTTCAATTCCCGAATGATTCTTTCAGCCATGCCATTTCCTGCAGGAGGGTACGGAGCGCAGCGTCGCAATACAACTCCTCGTTCTTTCGGCCAATCTTGCAAACGCTGACTGAGAAACGCTGGCCCATTGTCTGATATTACTATTTTCGTATTCTTGAACGTCTCTCGATTCAAAAGCGTGATCACATTATTTGCGTCTTCCCTTCCCGGCCGTGCAGCCACTATTCTTGTGCACTGGTCTATTGCCACCAGGAAAGACTGCGTTCTTCTTACTCCTGCAGCCTTCTTCTTGAGCTCTGCAAAATCCAGATGAATGACTTCAAATGGTACGTCGGAATGTTGAGGCAACACCATCTCGTCTGTTCTCTAAAGATACTTGGCTTTTTGAACTTGACATTGATGACAAGACTGAGCATACCGTCGAACGTCCTCTTTCATGTGTTTCCACTGGAAACGCTGACGAATCTTGTGATATGTCCTCCATAAGCCGTCATGTCCACCTGAGTGCGGGGAGTCGTGATAGAGCTCCAAAATTCGAGGCACCATTTTTTCTGGGACTGTGAACTTTCCGTTATGGAACTTAAGTTCTTCAGTTCCCTCCCACAACAATGTTGCATTGACAAAGGATATGGGTGTTGCAGTAGGTCTCCAGCTTGCAAGCGGGCGTCGTTCCTCAGCTCGTGTCGCCCCGGTTTTCCTTGCAGCAGGTGTCATGGGTTGACGCTGGGTTCCTAGGTCCTGGAGGTAGAGGTTTCGCATTCCCTGCAGAAGTTCTTCGACCGTCTTGAGTCCTCGCATTTATATTTGCTTCTGGAGGTCCGGACTTAAACCATGAATGATAAGCGGAACCACAGACGTCTGAGGCAAAGATGAGTCCGCCAGCTGTAACAAGTGCCTTTTCTCATAAAAATAGCTGAGTGCAGATCCAGACCTGTATTTGAACGTGATTTCTTTGTCCTGTATTTGAACGTGATTGCTCGTAAAACGTGAGCCAGGACTCGGGACTACTAGACTCTCCATCAAACATGTCTGGCTTCACTTGTTCGCGACTCGGTCGGCTTAATCTTTCCATGGCGTTTACAAGCAAGCGCATTAAATCATTTTGCTGCCTATTCTGTTCTTGGTGCAGTTCAAGAAATTTGTTGATCAGCTCGACAGAACTGTCGGGCAAAGCAGCGGTAGCAGGCTTCGCGTCGTTTCTTACTGGAGTCAGCACAAAATTCTCATAATCATGAAGTTTCATGTTGATCCTCACCGTTCTTTTAACAAGTAAATGGTCTGGAGTGAGCTTCACTTTAGTGCTTATATAGGAAACAAATGAGTCAGTGCTCACTGCTTCCGGAAGAGCTAGTTCCTCTTCATCTTGAGGCGTTGCGGTCAAGATCCGGATGCCACCGCGTTGATTCGCTCCAATGCTGAAGTCCACCCACATCTTGAATGTCCACACAAAATGTATACGCGGCTGCGCCAATTTGTAATTTTACACAGTACTAGGCTGGGGTGTCAGCCATCTTCTTTATTTCTAACCTCTTCTTCCTCCTCGTCTCCCTCCAACCCTTCCTAACGTCGACGTACAATTGTATCTGTGCTAAGGTTGGTTTTCTCACTAAGAGCCGAGTACCTGTTCTGAAGTGAGACTCTGAATTCCTGTACTTTCCCACTCACTGCTAGCTCATTTATTGGCTTCTTGCGTATCAGTTTCTGTCGTTCCTTCTTCAAGTTTAGGCGAATTCGAGACCGCACCATTCTATGGTCACTGCTTCGTACCTTGCCACTTACTTCTACATCCTGCACGATGCCTGGGTGTGCACTCATTATAAAGTGTATTTCGTTCTTATTTTCGCCATTAGGGCTCCTTCATGTCTACTTGCGGTTTCCTCGTTTTCGGTAGAAGGTATTCGAAATCCGTAAATTATTGCGTTCTGCGAATTCTACTACAAGCTCTCACATGGCGTTCCTAGTACTGATACCTTAATCTCCTACTGCCTGGTCTCCAGCCTGCTTCTTCCCAACCTTTGCATTAAAGTCTCCCATCAGTATAGTATAGTGCGGTTTTACCTTACTCATTGCCTATTCCACGTCTTCATAGAAGCTTTCATCTGAAGTGTCATCATAGCTTATTGTGGGCGCGTAAGCCTGTACCACCTTCAACTTGTATCTCTTATTCAGTTTAATTACGATAATTGGTAGTTTATTGCTTCTCAAATCGCCTTAATAACTTCTTGATTTTTTTCCTGTAGTTTAATAAATTTCTAAAATTGTAATAAAGTGTTTCAGTACTGCTACTACTAGTAACTTTTATTTTAATATTTCAAACTCTTGTGCGCCTTGCTACTTACTCTTAAGCAAAATTTTCGTTACGATATATCTAGTCCCTCCAATATTATTTTATTTTTGTGCTCAGCTTCGCTCTCACACAAGTAATTGCAAATGAAGTGTAAATATGTAAACAGTAGGAAATACGCCGACATATCCAAATTAAGAATTAAGCTTTGAACGTATTTTGGCACCGCTTTGCGAAAGCCGTACTGCAGTAAAGAGCTGTTTATATACTATACAGAGCCCTATTCATTCATCAAAAGATGAACCTAGGTATTCGACAATATAATTTTGTCTCAAATATTTCCAGGCTTAGCAGGAAAACAAAGATGCACCACCCGAAGGTACCTTCTGTTACGCAGTTATTTGTTCTTTTGCATTTAGCAATGGCACCGGTGGTGCGATAGCTGTCAAGTCAAAATCAAGTCATGTAAGTCACACGTAGATCCCCAAGATATTTTAAATCGCTGATGGGCGAATTTGCAAGGCGCAAAGAAAACCTAATTTTGCACTCTGCAGACTTCATAACGAAGCTACCCGAAATGGACACTTCAAAAATAACGGTATAGTGGCATGAAAATTAGCGCAGAAACCGTCGCACGCATAGCAGCACCGAATATGAGGACATGTCTTGGTCCCGACACAAGAGATAGAGAAAATATCGAGCAAACAAACGGTCCACTACGCTACGACCTTAGCTCACTTGTTTCTGCTCGGATGGCGCGAGCAGTGTTATGTGACTCTTATCAGGGTTGCCACTTACTTTCGAGTAAAATTCGATAAAGACGAGCTAAAAGGTGCCAAAAGTCACCATTTTTCCTCACACTTCGCCAAAAAGGTCACCACTGTAGATATGTGTGGCTAGTCTAATCAGAAAAAGTCACAGTTCTGCCGCAAAGGCGAAGCACTGAACGTGATAGCAACAAATTAGAAGGTCACGCGCTGAATGGAAAACAGATCGAAACGTGGCCTGCCTTTCCCACACACAAATGACGCACGAAACGTACTCACAGGTACAAATGAACGCCAATAAGCATCTGAGTTGTTACATCACGGTGTATGAAAAGCACGCCCTTTGTGCTCAGATTTGGGTGCACGTTAAAGAACCTCAGGTGGTCTAAATTTCCGGAGCCCTCCACTACGGCGTCTCTCATAATCATATAGTGGTTTTGGGACGTTAAACCCCACATATCAATCAATCAATAAAAAGCACGCTCTTTTCGCGAATGGACGCTGTGCAACGATTGCAGTGACCTTTGTGTGCCCCATAACTACAACAGAACCATTTCAGTGCAAGCCCAACGCCAGCGAAAACATATGATTCTCCCGAGCGGGAGATAAAGATGCGCGAAAGATCATCCTCTCTCCCCCTATCTGCGGATCAAAGTACGCGTGAGAGATCAGAGCCGTGGCACGTTCTTGCGCCATCTTGCTGATAATGCTGAAATTGCTGAAAACACAATAGTACCCCTCACCCGAGATGCCCGCCAACAGTGGTAAATGGTAGATATAAATAGCTTGCCGTTTGCACGTACAATCAGGTACCCCTCGGTAACTCAGTGGTTGACGCCTCGCATTCACGACGCGGACGTCCCACGTTCGAATCCACGTGTCAGAGGCTAACTCCAGGAATTTTTTCTTGCGTTTTTACACGCACACACACACACACACACACACACACACACACACATATATATTATATATATATATATATATCCACAGGCATGGAACGAGGTTTAGCCATGCCAATGCGACAATGCGACTATGTACCATGGTGTGAAAAAGAAGAGAGAAGAGGACTGTTGCGTGTGCGCGTGCTCAAACGTTCCGTACGGCTCGACGACCTGCTGTTCCTGTGAACCGACGTTGTGGTCTTTCTGAAATTACTTGAAATTTTCTGGTGGAAGTGCTGGGTAGTGTTGTATGCACTGCAATCAGCAGCAAGGTCCCGAAACTAGTCGTGACTTGGAAGAACCAGCTGACCTACGGCGTAGCAGGCGACAACGAGGCCTACTTTCTGAATTCAGTCCATTTCCACAACTCGGCAGTACTATGGCTAGTGCGGGAACTCGAACCCAAGAGACATCGATGCTGCCTCCTTCATGGTTCTTCAACGCCCCGCGAACCCCGAAGCCGTTCCACGGTGACCCTTACGAGGACGTCGATAACTGGCTTGACGACTACAACCGTTTCAGCAGCGTCAACGAGTGGAACGAGCAGCGAACGCTTCGGAATGTCTGCTTTTACCTCGAGGACTCTGCGCACATTTGGTTTGAAAACCATGAAGCCACTATAACAACGGGGCCAGAGTTTTGCAACCAGTTGCGGAATACCTTTCGAAGCTCTAACCGAAAGGAGCAAGCGGAACGGCTCCTCAATTCCCGAAATCAGCGTCCGAACGAGAGTGTCCTTGTTTGTTGAAGACATGTCGTGGCTGTTCAGGTGAGATGACTCCTCAATGACGGAAGAGAAGAAGGTGCGCCTCCTAATTTGAGGAGTGAAAGAGCAGCTGTTCGCTGGACTAGTGCGGGGCCCTCCCAGCACTGTAGAGGATTTTCTCCACGAAGCCACGACAATTGAGAGAATGCTGAGGCATCGTTCATATTGTTACGGGGAGAAGGCGTCTGAAAAATACCTTTACTTTTGGTAAACAGGCAGGTATACAATATGGAGCCCAGGTCTGCACGAGCTCACCCTAAACTTCGTCCTCTTTTCTACAATGTTCATTTGTGGCACCCCGTAGCATCACCCCCGGTGGCGAAGGCACCGTCTCGGTGCTTGGTTGGTCCGCGTAATATCGTTTCAGCCGAGTGACGTTAACAACGTCAGAAAACGATCGCGTGCTGGTGGCGTTAAGAGGTTCATTTCATATGTCACGTCGATGACTTGGCGCACCACACGTTACAGACCTGAGTACGGTGAAGTCAGCTTTTCGCACAGGCCAACTCGCCGCGACGGCGTCCTGAGAAGGACTGTGTCACCTTTACTGAAGTGGACATCACGATGGCACGCGTTGTATACCTGTCGTTGTCGTTCCTGCGAATCACTCAGACGCCGGCGAGCAATCTCACGTGCCTCTAGAGCTCTAGAGATCACATCGCGGGCACATTCTGACGTGAGGCTAACGGCAGGAAGGAGCGTGTCGAAAGGCAACGTAGGTTCTCGTCCGTACAGGAGGAAAAATAGCGAGAAACCTGCAGTGTCATGCCTAGACGTATTATAGGCAAATGTTGAAAACGGAAGGGCGGAGTCCCAGTCACGATGGTCGGAAGAAACGTACATGGCGAGCATGTCCGTGATGGGTCTATTTAGCCGCTCCATGAGCCCGTTGGTTTGAGGATGATACGCCGTTGTGAACTTGTGCTTTGTAGCGCAAGAGTGTACTATGTCTTGGATAACTTGTGTAAAAAGTCGCGACCCCGATCTGTAAGCAGTTGCCGAGGAGCGCCGTGGTGTAGTATGACGTCTTCTAGAAGAAAGTCAGCGACGTCGGTCACAGAACTGGTAGGGAGGGCCCGTGTGATGGCATACCGCGTGGTGTAATCTGTGGTGACTGCTATCCACTTGTTTTCGCTGGCCGATAAAAGGAACGGTCCTAGTAAGTCAACACCTACCCTATAAAATGGTTCGGATGGAATCTGATTGAGCTGAAGGCGTCCCGCTGGAAGGGTTGCTGGTTTTTTGCGGTGTTGACAGGATTTGCATGAGGCGACGTAACGGCATACGGATCGGTAAATACCGGGCCAAAAGAAGCGACGTCGAACGTGGTCATAAGTTCTTGAAACTCCCAGGTGACCAGCTGTCGGAATATCATGCAACTGTGCAAGGACAGTCTGACGCATATGTTGGGGTATGACCAACAGCAGCTCAGGTCCGTCAGGATGCATGCTGTAGCGATATAAGACGTCATCTTGGAGCAGGAACATACGGAGAGACGGAGCAGTTGTGGGACCACTAAGCCGAAGGATTATACCTTTGAGGTGAGGATCACGGCGTTGCTGATCTCCGATGTTGCTAAACGCGGAAAGTGCCAAAACGCAAGTAGACTCATCGCTTTCAGAAAGGTCTGCTGGGTCTACTGGATGACGCCACAAGCAATCAGCATCCTCATGGTGGCGACCTGATTTGTAGACAACCGTGTAGGAATATACCTGTAGCCATAGAGCCCACCGGCCGAGACGTCCACTAGGATTTTTTAAGGACGACAACCAGCATAAGGCGTGGTGATCACTGACAACCGTGAGCGGGCGTTCATACAAATACGGCCAAACTTTAGCCACTGCCCAGACGAGTGCGAGGCATTCGCGTTCTGTGATGGAGTAATTTCGCTCTTCTGGCGATAAAAGACGGCTAGCGTATGCAATAACGCGCTCACAGCCATGCTGTTGTTGTGCCAAAACGGCTCCGATTCCGTGGCCGCTGGCGTCGGTAGGCACTTTCGTTAGAGCGCATATATCAAAGTGGCCGAGAATCGGTGGCGTCGTAAGTCTACCCGTCAGTTCAACGAATGCTCTGATTTGTTCAGGTCCCCACACAAAAGTCACATTTTTAGTAGTTTCGTGAGCGGGCGTGCGACGTCAGCAAAATTCCGCACAAATCTACGAAAGTAAGAACAAAGGCCCACAAAACTTCGAACATCGTTCACAGAGGTTGACACAGGGAAATCTTTGACAGCGCGGATTTTCTCAGGATCGGGACGAACACCAGAAGAATCCACAACGTGTCCAAGGACAGTGAGCTGCCGGCGGCCGAAGTGACATTTCGACGAGTTTAGTTGGAGCCCTGCTTTGCGGAAAACCGAAAAAATTGTTGAGAGACGCTCGAGGTGAGTTTCGAAAAATGGCGAAAAAACAATGACGTCATCAAGGTAGCATAAGCAGATTGACCACTTGAAACCGTGAAGAAGAGCGTCCATCGTTCGTTCGAATGTAGCCGGGGCATTGCATAACCCGAACGGCACTACTTTGAACTGATAGAGCCCATCGGGAGTTATAAATGCCGTCTTTTCACGGTCCAGATCATCAAATGATATCTGCCAGTACCCGGAACGGAGTCGATGGAAGAGAAATAGTTTGCTCCACTAAGGCAGTCAAGAGCGTCATCTATCCGCGGCAGAGGATACACGTCTTTTTTTGTAACCTTGTTAAGATTTGTGTGGTCGACACAGAAGCGCCAGCTGTAATATTTCTTTCTCACAAGCACAACGGGCAAAGCCCAAAGACTTGAATAAGGTTCAATGATGTCTCGGGCAAGCATCTTGTCGACTTCTTGCTGGATGACGTGGCGCTCGGTGGAGGAAACCCGATAGGGTCGCCGGTGTACTGGATTTGCATCACCGGTGCTGATCCGATGCTTTACTACGGTAGTTTGACCTAGGGGTCGGGCGCAGAGATCAAAGACGTCTTGATACAACGCAAGAAGGCCACGAAGCGCAGACACATGCTCGGCCGGGAGATCAGAGGCAATGATTCCAGTTACGCAGTCTAGTGTACTGCGCGACTGAATACTTGCAGATGACGATGTATCCTCTGTTAAGGCCGATATGTGGTAGTCGCTGGCCGGGGCATGAGTTGCAAGGGATATTCCTCGTGGCAGCACTTCAAAGCAAAGTCCAAAATTAAAAATAGGGAGACATGCCACGTTGTTCTTCACTGTGATTATGGTGTGGGGAACGCAACATTGAGCGAACAGAGTACTGTAGGATTATGTGAAATGACATAATCGCCGTCAGCTACAGGTGGATCAGAAAAGACGTCGATATACGTCACAGCTCGACAACATAGGCGAACAAAGTAGGCGGAGCATAGCTTTGGCGGCGCAGGGTCAGGAGGGCCAACGGCGTGTGGTAGGACGAGCTGAACAACACCAGCAGAACAGTCAATTAGGACGGAATGCTCCGACAGAAAATCGAGTCCCAAAATGATGTCATGTGGGCAGTGGTCCAGTACGTAAAACAGAATAGTGGTATGACGTCCAGCAACAGTGACACGGGCGGCACACATCCCGGTGACCGCTGGTGTTGCACCATCAGCTACTCAGACAAGAGTGATCGGAGCAGCAGTGAGCACAAAGGCTGGAGTTTATGACTGATATGTGAGCGCCGGTGTCAATGAGTGCTGCCACAGAAGTACCGTCAACATTTACTTTAATCAAGTTGTTGTGTCCGGGTATCGTGTGTAGAGGAATTTCGGGTCGGGTCGTCGAAGCAGGCTCACCTCTAGGAGCTGCGCCCGTCAGTTTTCCGAGGACTGGTGGTAGGAGGGTGAGGAGGAGCGACGTCGGTTAGTTGAGCGGGACATGCGTCCAAAGGGCGACGGGGAGCGGCTTGGTTGGGCGGGCCTGGATGGCAAAGCACCATCTTGTGCCGTGTATATCGGCATCCGAGTGCCAGCAGGTGGGCGTCGGATGTTGGCATAATGCGACTATGGCTGCCAACCCCAGGAAGTGCGGCAATCACGTGAAATATGGCAGACTCGTCCACAGTTGAAGCAGATCGGCCTGTCATCAGAAGTTCGCCATTCTGCCGGGTTGCGGTAACGTGGGCGGTTGTTTGGTCCACGGGACATATTAGGTGTACTGGGCAGTCGGTAGTCAGGTCGGTTAATGGGGCATAGCGTCTGAAGTCCGGCGTTGGCCAGTTCCTGGCGTACGACATTCTTCATCAAAGAAATCGTGGCGCGAGAATCGTCAGGGGCCTGGACTTGGTCAGACAGGGGAGACGCTGCCTCGATTTCGTGGTGCACGATGCGCACGATATTGTCGGAAGCAGCAGGGGCTCGTGCCAAACGAGCGTCCTTGCAGGTTGATGTTGCAGCCGTGTTGGGAAGACGCGAAAAGTGTGGAGTGATACGGCGACGTTTGGCATCTTCGAAGCGTTGGCATTCATTATTAACGTCGTCTACGGTCGATGAGTTTCGAAATACGAGGAGATTGAAGGCGTCAACGGCGATTTCTTTGAGGATGTGCGCGACCTTTTCGGATACCGGCATTTTGTCAACAACCATCCGGCAATGGGCGAGCACAAGTTGTATGTATGTGACGTACGACTCGGTGCCTGACTGGAGCCGGGACGCTGGTTCTTTCTGCGCAGCACGACGACGCCCGATGGGCTTGCCGAAGAGATTGATGAGTTTTTGCTTACAGATGTCCCAACTCGTGAGATCTTCCTCGTGGTTGGAAAACCAAACTTTAGCTGTACCATCAAGGTAGAAAATAATATTGGCCAACATGAGCGTCGGATCCCAGTTGTAAAGAGCGCTCACCTTTTCGTACAGCTGAAGCCATTCCTCCACGTCAGTACTATCACTGCCCGAAAATGTGCCTGGGTCACGCGGTTGAGTCAGGACAACGGTGCGGTTAGTAGCAGCTTGATGCGGTGCTGTTGGTTGCTGCGTAGTTGGACGAAGCACGGTTGAGGTAGTCTCCGAAGAATCCTCGTGTTCGTCTTGATAAGGCATCACACAGGCAGCCAAGGAACGTCCGCTGCGTAGAATCGTCGTGGTGTTGACTGTGGGACTCTCCACTAAAATGTTACGGGGAGAAGGTGTCTTTAAAATACCTTTACTTTTGGTAAACAGGCAGGCATACAATATGGAGCACGGTCTGCACGAGCTCACCCTAAACATCGTCCTCTTTTCTACAAAATTCATTTGTGGCACCCCGTAGCAATATCAGTATGAGGGTCCTGGCAGTTTTTCGTCAGTGTCGTCGGCCCTGCCAACACCTGACGTCACGACTATGAGAGACCTGACGGAGCTCGTGCGCAGTATTCTGCGCGAGAAGCTGCAAAAGCTGCACGCAGTGTCTTCTCCGCCCCACGTTGCTGCTCTAACGAATGTCGTTCGCGAAGAGGTCCGGTAGCTGGTGCACCTCATGACAACTCTGCGTGCAGCCGAGGTCCAACCCATGACGGCCCTGCGTCCAGCCGAAGCTCCGCTATTAAAGTACGTGGAAGCAATACGTACTCCTGCACCGGCTGTTGGCTATCCGTCCCGTCGGTCCACCCTGCAGATGGCGCCGTCATTCTACCCAGGACCACCGCAGTACGGCAACCGACCCCTTACACGGAAATCCAGCGTATGGCGTGCTCCTGATACCCGGCCTCTATGTTATGACTGTGGTGAACCAGGCCACATCTACCGTGAGTGCGCATCCAGGCACATGGGTCTTCTTGGCTTTCGTCCAGATGCTCGTCGACCCAGAGATGGTGAGCGGCCCCGTGTTATTGCCTAATACTTGGCAAGCCAACAATCCTCAACCCTTCTGCGTCACCGATCCCGCTCATCGTCTCCACGGCGTTCCACGTCACCTGGTCGACAATCTACCTTTGCGGGCGTTCTTGCAGGAAGATCGCCTACATCCACGAAACCCACGCCAGGGAAACTAAGAACAGCGACCTCTGGGGGTGAGGCCGCTGTTTATCGACCAATGCAAGACCCTCCCCCGAACTGCTTGCCGACATCCGAGGACATCCTTTCAACGACGTGTGCCATCGACGACAAACGTGTCTCTGCTCGCATCTCTGTCCTTGTCGACAACCACCCGCTAACAGCTCTGGTAGGCACGGGTGCCAATTATTCCGTTATAAGCACTGACATGACTGCACGCCTAAGAAAAATAACGACACCTTGGGGACGTGGAACCAACCTCCAGACTGCGGGAGGTCACCTACCGACACCACTGGGAATATGCACGGCCTGGCTTCGAATTCGTGAGTTAACTTACACTGCTTCCTTCGTGTTATTGCACGAATGCTCCCGAAACCTAATTATCGGAATGAATTTTCTCCGAGAGCATAGAGCCGTTATTACCCTTAGCGAACTGTTCATAACGTTCTCTAACGACCATACAGCCACACAATTGGATGCAGTTGCGCAGACCACAACACTTTGAATTGCTGACGACACCATCGCACTTCCACCGCGAGCCAGTATGTTGGTAACTGTGGAGATCGACTGTGACAACAAAAGTAGTGGCATCGCGGAAACTCACCTCTCGATGCTCTTGGCTCGGCAGACTTGTGTCGCGCGCGCTATCGTCTAACTGAAACTTCGGAGGACTCAGCTTCTCAACACGAATTTCGGCGGCCAGTACCAACACTTGGCAAAGCGAACAGCGATCGCGAACTTTGAAGCCATTGATGATGAAGAGTGAAGATTTTACGTATGTATAATATGCGTATATATATATGTATAACATGCGTATAACATGCGCATGATTTTACGTATGCTTTGCGTCCACCTCCAAAATCAAGCAGACCCCAACCGTGAAGCACCGCATATAACGCACCCTACTGAATGGCCTATACGACAGCACACCTACCGTGTGTCGCAAAAAGAACAAAAGGCAATACGTTTTCAGGTGAAACAGATGCTCAACGACGACGTCGTCCAACCCTCGAACAGTCCATGGGCGTCACCCATCGTACTTGTTAAAAAGAAAGACGGCACTCTTCGATTTTGCGTCGATTACCGGAAGCTAAACAAAGGGAGGGAGAGAGACGTCTACCCTCTCCCACGCATAGATGACTCACTGGATTGACTTCGACATGCCCGATATTTTCCATCAATGGATTTACGCAGCCGCTACTAACAGATCGAGGTTGATAAACGCGACAGGGAAAAACAGCATTCATAACTCCCGATACCCTCTACGAATTCAAAGTCTTACCATTTGGATTGTTCTCTGCACCAGCAATGTTCCAAAGGATGATGGACACCGTCCTGTTCGTTCTGAAGTGGGAATTCTGCCTAATCTATTTAGATGACGTCATTGTTTTTTCCTAAACATTTGAGCAACATTTACAACGACTTCAGTCCGTCTTCGTCGCTATTCGATCCGCAGGCCTGTTGCTAAAACCGGAGAAGTGTCATTTCGGCTACGAAGAACTAAAGTTCCTCGGCCAGCTTGTCAGTCTCGATGGCATTTGACCAGACCCAGAAAAGACCATGGCCGTTGCTGCGTTTCCTCCACCTTCGAGCAAACGAGATTTGCGCCAATTTTTGGGTCTCTGAGCCTACTACAGGTGCTTTGTCCAGAGCTTTGCTAACATTGCTGAACCCCTTACCCGCTCAACGAAGGAAGATACTCCTTTTGTACTGGGTCCAGAGCAGAGAGCCGCTTTTTCTAAGCTTCTACAGTGCCTTCAGAGTGAACCCTTACTAGGGCACTTTATGAAAATGCCGCCACCGAACTTCACATTGACGCAAGTAACATCGGTCTTGGTGCAGTGCTCGTCCAGTGGCAAGATGGCGCTGAACGTACCATCGCTTATGCCAGTCGCATTCTGTCATCTGCGGAAACTAGCTACTCGAACACGGAGAAGGAATGCTTTTGTGTTATTTGGGCAATAACAAAGTTCCGACCGTATCTGTATGGCCGTGCATTCAGAGTAGTTACGAACCATCATGCCCTCTGTTGGCAGGACAATATCAAGGACCCTTCAGGGCGCCTCACGAGGTGGAACTTGCGCCTTCAAAAATTTGAGGTTACACTCGTCTACAAGTCGGGCCGCTGGCACACTGATGCTGATTGCACTTCGCGCGCTCCCCTCGCGACGACATCGAGT
The DNA here is from genome assembly GCA_013436015.1 of Rhipicephalus annulatus. Taxonomy (NCBI): domain Eukaryota; kingdom Metazoa; phylum Arthropoda; class Arachnida; order Ixodida; family Ixodidae; genus Rhipicephalus; species Rhipicephalus annulatus. The sequence goes on from WOVY01009850.1 coordinate 834,128, forward strand.
GATGATGACACCGATGGCCATTTTGTTTGTGCAGTCAGTGAATCTGACTTGGCCCAACAACAGTGGAATCATTCAGAGATCCGACAACTTTTCAAATACCTTCAAGGTCACAGCTCGAGTCCACCATCAGCATTCGCACGTTCAGGTTCATTTTGTCTCCGCAACGACATCGTCTACAAAAAGAACTTCGAACCTTATGCGACTGAATACCTTCTCGTCGCTCCACCAGGGCTACGTGCTGACATTTTATCTGCCTGCCACGACGAGCCTTCCTCTGGTCACCTAGAACTCACACGTACCCATGCCCGGATTTGGACCCGCTACTACTGGACAAAGCTCACCCAGGATGTCAAGCATTACGTTAAAACGTGCAATCATTCCCAACACCGTAAAGCCCCAGCTGTGCGCCCTTTTTGTTTATTGCAGCCTGTTGCACTCCCGTCACAACCATTTGAACGATTCGGCATGGACTTGCTTGGGCCCTTCCCGAAGTCACATGATGGCAACCACTGGATCGTAGTCGTTACTGACTATTTCACGTGGTACTGCGAAACGAAAGTCCTACAACGAGGCACTGTCAATGAGATTGCGTTTTTTTTCATCAACAACATCGTCTTCCGCCATCGAGCGCCAACAGTTCTTATCACTGACCGTGAAACAGCTTTTACAGTCCAATTGATGCAAGACGTCATGAGACTTAGTGGAACAGCTCATCGCAAAACGACTGCATACCATCCACAAACCAATGGTCTGATGAAGAGAATAAACAAGACGCTCGCTGACATGCTACTTATGTACGTCGACCGCAATCACAAAAACTGGGATGAAATTTTGCCATATGTAACGTTCGCTTACAACACTGCGGTTCAAGAGACTACGGGTTTCACTTCCTTCTGATTGCTTCACGGCCGAGAAGCAATTACGATGCTGGATGCCATGCTCTTGCCTGAGCTATATTCCGGTCAGGTAAGAGCATGAAATGACTGATATTTCTGCTAATGCGAACGACTTTGCGCTCGAGCGGATCCAAAAAACAACAACGCATCGACTCACAGAGGTACAACTCCCGCCATTGCCATGTTATTTACGAACCCGGTGATCCGGTGTGGCTGTGGATCCCCGTTCGCCAGAGGGGCCACTCGGAAAAGTTACTTCACTGCTACTTCGGTCCTTATAGAGTACTACGGCGCCTCACAGATGTCAAGTACGTAATTCTGCTTGAAGATACAGCTCGGCAATCTCGATGTTCTCAGCAGGCCCACATTGTTCATGTGTCACGGATGAAGCCACACCACCCCCGAGCCACCTGACATTGCTTCATCATGCATATTTCTGCGTGTACGCGATGACTTTACCTTTTAATTGGCATTGATCATCAGGGTGGTACTTTTTTGGAAGGGGTTTAATGCCACAGGCATGAAACGAGGTTTAGCCATGCCATTGCGAGTATGTGCCATGGTGTGAAAAAGAAGAGGACTGTTGTGTTGTGTGCTCATGCTCTAACGTTCGGTTCGGCTTGTGATCATTCTGTAATCATGTGACAATATATATATATATATATATATATATATATATATATATATATATATATATACGGTGCATGACGCCAACGCCGGCAGGGAAATCCAGTCGAGAATGTCTATATAGTTCTTATCGGAATAAAAGCTCAGTACATCCAAAATTCGTCAAATATAATAACGCTTCTCATGCCAGTCGAAGTATCTGCTTCACCATGGGAGCACAAAGGCATGTGTGTTCCAGAAGCGTTTCTGAGTGCTAGTGCTCTATAACAAATGTTTGTGCTGGTTTCACTTGCAGCAGTCACTACGAGAATGGGATGGCGTGCGTATAGCCTTCCTGCAGGTTTAACATAGTGTCATTGTAATGAAATAATGTGTCCGATATTCGAACATTTTAATGACAAAACAACGAAGCAAATTCAAAATTACTGCGTAACCGTCACAGTTCTCACATCACGCTCTCTGTGCACCCGTACTTACACTAAGCATTCACTTCATTGCAATTTCTTAATTTTTTGAAGGCTGTCTAAAGAACACAATTTCTTGACCAGCGGTTGGGCCGGAGCGTGTCCCAATAAGAAATTTAAACTCTACATGCCAATTGTGGGGGTACTGCATGTAGTATCGTGTGGCGGACACACCACACGGAGAACACGGGGAAAGGTGCTGAAGCGCCGGCCGACAAAAAGTTCGCAGCATCCAGTAGCCAAACAGGCACCCTGATATGTACACATGCATGCTAATATAGACATATGTACAACGCCCTCTAGTGGTCAGCCAACCGGTTCTAAAACCGAAACTTAAACCACAACACCACATCATGCCCCTCCACCCCTTGAAATGAAGATGATGTGGAGTCCCCCACGCACCCAAAGCACTATAGTAGAATGCACAAAATACTCAGAAACGCAAGAAAATGTACTACATAACAGCGTAAAGATATGCACGGCAAACACACAAAAATGTAAAAGTAATGCACACTTGAGAAGGAATAATAATATCACGTCATCTCCCCCTTGATTAAAAAGCATGGAGGGGTAACACGTAACGCAAGCGCACACTGCAAGTAGCACAATGAAGGATACGAATGTACAGCAAACACATTATCACACCAAGCAAGCCACACGAAAGCAAAGCACAGTGTGAATTATACCGCCCATCATCCCCTCCTCCACGAGAGGATGTCCGCATGGTCACTGTGATGTTTAAGTGTACGGCGCCGTCGCCTGTAGCAGTGCCATTTTCACGACAGGCGTCTGAACTGTTGCCGCCGACAGCAGTCTATAAAGTGAACGAATACGCCCATGAGCTCTGTATCCAGGGTACTGTCGGCATAGTCTGAAACGGAACAGGCAGGTAAGCACGCTCCGAGGAAGCATGGCTCGGCGCCACCGATGCAGAACCTGCGCCAAAAGCAAGAATGGACATGGTCGGTGTAGACGCGACCAGCGGAAGCACCTCGGGAGCACGTAGAATAGGAACTGACTCAGGCATAACGGCTGAAATGCTTGGCGGATGCGACTCCGGTGGACACTGAATAGAAACGATCTCCCGAAGGTGATCACCAGTCTGAAGAAGTAATGCTGGAGCAGGAGGAGCAAGACGCAGAACGGGAGCAGTGGGCGCCGCCGAAGTATAGACAGCTGAGACACAAGCAGCTAACGCATGGTCATCAGCAGCAGGTGCGGCCGCGACAGCCATCCTCGCAGTAGCACTCCCGGTTGAAGCATGTGTAGTCCGGGTATGCCCAACTGCAGGCAACAAGGCAGGAGCAGGAGCATCAAGAACACGATCAGCTCAGTCTGTGCCGGAATCGTCGTAGCCACTTGTAGGACAGAGACTGTATTGGTCACTGTCGATGTGCCTTGATGACAAGTCGACTCCGTAGTAGTGCGGCAGACACGCGCAAAGTATGCACTATTCTGCACCGTGAACACGTCCGGCTCCTGGCAGGGCAAGCGGCAGAGTTGGCCCAATGCCCCGTGGAGCCACAGCGGTAACAGGCACCCGCGCAAGCCGGCGGCGAAGCTGGAAAGGAGGTGTCCGCAGCAGCCGAGGGCAAGGAGGCGCACGCACATGGAGGAAGAAAAACTGGGGAGAGGCCCTCGCTATCCAAGCGGCAGCATAAAAAGTGTGGCGGAAGTCACTTGCGTTTTCGCAATGGTTGCTATGGCAATGTGGGCACGACGTTGATGCCCCGTCATGGCCCCGTCGTCTCGCGTCGTCGGCGATTCAAACCTTTGATCAGCTTGTTGTCTGTGAATCTGCATTTTTATGAGATTGTTGTGTTCGCGGATGACGTAAGGTTTTAGAAGTTCATCCTACAGTGAGTGTATGTCGTCACGGTTGCGGGCGCAGCATTCAGCGTGCCATCGCGATGGGTTTTGGAAGCACACGACAGCTTCTACGAGAAGGCTTCGTGCCGTAAACTCGCTCTTTGCCATCGACACCGTGCTGGTGCACTCCTAAGAGATGAAAGGATACATTTCCGATAACAGAACGACACCTCCGGCGCAAGAAGGTGATTGACACAAGAAGGCGATTTGTGAAGCTGCTTGACGTGTTCAGATTCCATTACGTGTAGTGCGAGGTGGTTTTATATGGGCCGAAGTACTCTTCGGAGCGGTCCTACCCGAACGTCGGCCCCGCTCCACTGTAGCTTGACTGAAGGGCCGCCACGTTGGTGCAATTGAATAAAGCTCCATGGTGCGAATGTTATGACACCCAGATGCAAGCGATAATCTGAAGGTGCAACATGCTTCTTCTTAGCTTCCTTTGACGGGGATCTTTAGAAAACTTGCACGAAAGCAGTTATAAATGTACGCAAATTAGCTGACAATGTTGACACACGGATAAAGAGCCATGAATAAATATAAATACATATATGATATCACGACGCGCACAAAGTAAAGCGAACGAAAGAAGAAACTTCGGCGCTAGCTGCACCGTGTTGTCAGCATCGTGGCTAATTGCGCTGCGTTTTACTGCGGTCAAAAACTGTCTCCAAGAGCTGTAAATAAACCCCGAAAACACTACGCTGACGCATGCAGTATTGTGCATTATGTTCTGCGAGGACACTATTGATCAAACTGCATGTCGAACATAAAGAAAATTCAATACACTCACCTGTGGAAGCTGACGCTTGGTTCCCGTTTTATCGAGGATATCGCAGCTCCTTAGCCAATGCAATCAGATGTATCGCTTTCCGGCTCGGTCAGCTGGCGATGTCCATGCGCTCTGGTCAGCGCGACGTGATGTCGTCTCCTAGCAACGTGATGAGCGTGCCCACACGTGCAAGGAGGAGCGCTCCCACTCTTCCCTACTTCCGACTTCACAAAATGTGACGTCACGGCTTCTCTTAAGTTGTTTCCTTCCTCCATGAGCACGCAGGAGAAGTCCCGCCGGCACCATCTTTCACCAAAGCTTGGGGATGAAGGCCGCCATTTGGCCTGGCATCTTGAATCGCTCTGCGAGCTGAGCCGCCATCTTGAATCGGGCGCGAGGACACTGCGTCGGTTTGTAGTCCCGATAACTTTAGCAACGCGTGGTCGACGGGCTCCTCCTCTCTCGATGCGTTGAGCACCTATCGTAGGGTGAAGTACTAGCCCATCTCTAAAGAAACATTTGTAGGTGCGGCGACGCGATGTTAGAGATGATCTGGTTGAAAGCGAGATATTCGCCCGCCACGCCGAATTCACAAAGCTTGGGTACCCGTCATACTTCCTGAATGAATTCCACTGCCGACTGGTCTGGTCCCTGACGCAGGGCTTTGACGTGGGCACGCAGATACGCCGCGTACGGTTGAGGGTCAAATAGTTTATCAAGCAGCGCAAGAGCTGCGTCGAACACGTCTGGCATCGTGTCCTGAGTTGGCCAGTCGGCTCCCGGCTGCTGCTTACTTCGGCGGCACGCAGGTGGGTGTTGAGACTTTCGACGCCTAAGGCGTTCATGAGCAGCGCCTTCTTGTGCTTTGGCGTGGCGTCCTTGGCAGTGGCGTCGATATAAACCTGTAAGACAGAACACCACTGCCTCTATGGAATAGGCGGCACACCGGGCACTGGAGAAATTGAGGCGGACGTAATGCCTTGTTCCTGTTCCTGATTGCCGAAGAGAGCGTTGAGAAGGCAGTTCAGGAGGCACGCGCACGTCGTAAGGCCTCGTGACCGGACTGGCACGGAAATTGTAGAAAAGTAGAAATGAATGCAGAAAATAGAGTACTGGTGGGACAGCTTCCGTGGGTGCTGAGTCGACAGCACGAGGAAGAAGACTAGATCCCCACCTTATCGCCTGATGCTCCTGGATTGCAGATCCTCATCGCCACATTGTAGTATCGTACATCGGACGTGACGCATGGAGAACAGAGGGCACGGCGCTGAGTACACAGCAGCCGGTAGCCAAGCAGGAACTATTTTATGTACACAAGCATGCTATTATTTACATATGTAGAACGCCCTCTAGGGGCCAGCCAACCGGTTCCAGAACCGGAGCCGAAACCACGACATCACACTGCAGCACAAATGAAGTCGAGAGGCTATTTAGGACAGTTCAAACTTTGGTTGGAACATGCAGCTTAAGTGTCACCTAGCCACTTCAAAAGCGAAGCTGAAAGAAGCTTAAAAGTCTTACAGCACCTAAAAAATTATAGTATAACACCACCGCTTCACGGCACACGAAGCAGTATACTGACATACATTTTGCTCGGAGGTTGCTGGCAGCACACCCTAAAGCCATTGTCTTCAGATTATAGGTGAAATGAGGAGATACAAAAGAGAAATAGGAACAACGTACTTATATGTGTATAAAGTGTTGCTTCCACTAGTGGCTTTCAAACTAAAAAGAATAGAAAAAAATGTTGCTCATTTATTCTGTCAACAAGGAGTATAGAATGTCTAATTGAATGTATAGAATGTCTAATGGGGCACGGGAGCAGAATAGAGTATAGAATGTCTAATGGGCACGGGAGCAGCGGGGGCACGGGAGCAGCGCATCAAGCATGATGCCTGATCTGCGTGTTTTTCCAATGCAGGCTGCGCTTGCGCTGTTGGTGGTCTGGCTACCGGCTGTCTCTTCTGACTCGGCGTGTTCGCATCTGCTCTGGCAGGTGCATTCTTCTGGCGTCAAAACCACAAGCAGTGGCATATTCTTCAATGCAACCTCATCGGCGAAGCTCGACCATCATCTACCAACAGCATCGACAATGACATCGCTCCCCGGAAACCACAAAAGCAGCTTGCGGACCAACCTGTTCCTCAGTGGGCACGGGAGCAGCGCATCAAGCATGATGCCTGATCTGCGTGTTTTCCCAATGCAGGCTGCGCTTGCGCTGTTGGTGGTCTGGCTACCGGCTGTTTCTTCTGACTCGGCGTGTTCGCATCTGCTCTGGCAGGTGCATTCTTCTGGCGTCAAAACCACAAGCAGTGGCATATTCTTCAATGCAACCTCATCGGCGAAGCTCGACCATCATCTACCAACAGCATCGACAATGACATCGCTCCCCGGAAACCACAAAAGCAGCTTGCGGACCAACCTGTTCCTCAGTGGGCACGGGAGCAGCGCATCAAGCATGATGCCTGATCTGCGTGTTTTTCCAATGCAGGTGTGTAGAAAATATTCTCTTTATGCTAAAAAGTCGAATAATACCTGCCTTTTGCTGTTCCCGTGCCCACGGGTTTTGTTTGATACCATTTGTGACTGCTTTTCCACTGCCTTCCTATTATTGTGTTGCGGGGATATTGAAGCTAATCCTGGGCCAACAACGCGTTCTGAAGCGCTATTGCAACTTGAAACGCTACCCGAGAACCCCGCTGAACAAATGAGTGTACTATTTCAGCTTCTTAAAGACGTTCATGCGCGTTCTGTTCCAAAGTTCGAAGAATCACCCTGATCTAGCTGCTGACGTAAAAACCATAAAAAACGGTCAAAAGGACGTCGAGACGAAAGTAACCGGAATACTAAAAAGACTAGATGAACTAGAAAACAAATCCAAAATTGTCGAAAACTTCAAAAGTGAGCTATCAAGCATGCGTAGTATGGTATCAGAAACTACTGCTCAAAACAGCTTGCTACAGGCTCGCCTGGACGAGCTTGAAGATAGGTCTCGACGTGACAATTTAATTTTTCATGGGTTTCCGGATGTCAAAGAATCCTGGAAAGAAACTGAAGCAAAGGTGGTCACTGAAATTACGTCCGTCATAGGGTCATACGAACATAAGAAGCCTTCTTAACAAATATGATTCTTTATCTTCCGCAATAGATACCTGCGATGCACAAATAATTGTACTAACCGAAACGTGGCTCCGTGCGCATGTGCAGGACTCGGAAATTTTTAATCAAGCGAGTCATTTTGCAATTTATCGTTGTCATCGAACTGCGCATCGGGGTGGCGGTGTTCTGTTAGCGATATCCAAAAACATATCTTCTTCTTGCATACACATTACCACCACTCTTGAAACTATCTGGGCTTTGGTCACTATTGGCCATCAAAAAGTTGTCCTAGGCGCATGCTATCGTTCCCCTTCGTCGTCCTCAACATTTGTTAACGAACTCCACGACGTTATGAACCACATCGTAACACGTTTCCCCAGTTATCCCTTATTTTTACTCGGTGACTTTAACTTTCCGAACATAAATTGGACTACACAACCAGTTTCCATTTCTCCTTTTTCGACACAAGCTTCTGAGTTTTTTAACTTTTGCTCTATCTTTTTTTTAACGCAATTAGTAGATCATTCAACTAGAATATCATCTCACGCAGCTAACACTCTTGACTTAATCCTAACTACGCGGCCCGATTTTACTTCCGACATAACGTACTTGCCCGGAATCAGCGATCATTCTCTTCTCAGTTTTTCTTTTAATGCATCATTCCCAAAAGTTTCAAACAACAAAAAAGTAATTCGTGACTACAAAAAGGCGAACTTTCAGGCTATTAATCTCGAGTTATCCATCTTTCTTGATACTTTTTTGGCAAACTTCGATGATCATTCTGTTCAAACTAACTGGAACATATTTGCGCGTAAAGTTTACGATCTAACAGAAAAATTCATACCAAAACGCACTATCACGTGTAATCATCGCGCCCCGTGGTACAACGCCCACTTGAAAAGGCTGTCTAACTGTAAGAAGCGCCTTTATCGTTCTGCCAGGAAATCGCCAACTGATTCTCGATGGGAAGCTTACAGATTAGCATCGAACGCTTACATATCTGCATTAAAAGCTGCTAAATCTTCATTTTTATCTCAAACCCTGCCATCCATGCTTAATAATAACGTTAGAAAGTTTTGGAAAGTCATAAATCCCCCACATGATAACAGTATTTACTTAGAAGACGCATCGGGCAATTCCATTTCCTTGAGTGATTGTGCGGCTGTGCTCAATGATACATTCACGAAAAACTTTTCTGTTCCTTCCACAGTTAATGCTCCTAGCGTGCAGACATATAATTTTCCTGTAATGTCCTCCATCTGTATCGAAGCGGCAGGTGTGGCTAAGTTGATTGCTGGACTTAAATACCATTCTTCTCCAGGTTACGATTTAATAGACTCGAAGTTTTTGAAGAATACAAGTTCATTTAGTTCTAATATTTTAACAAAATTATTCCAGCAGTCACTTGACACATCTACGCTACCCATACAATGGAAAATAGGTAAGGTGGTTCCACTCTTCAAATCTGGCCAAAAAACATCCCCCGCAAATTACCGCCCTATATCTTTAACCAGTACCTGCTGTAAATTACTGGAACATATCATATTCTCACATCTAGTCAATTTCCTAGAATCAAATTTGTTTTTTACATCTGCACAGCACGGTTTTCGCAGATCGCTCTCATGCGAAACACAGTTAATATCCTTTACTCACAAGCTGCATCGCATTTTAGACCAATCATTAAAAGCTGACTGTGTTTATTTAGACTTTTCCAAAGCCTTTGACAAGGTATGCCACAAGCTGCTACTACACAAACTAAGCAAACTCCAACTCGATGACACCATAATGAAGTGGATTGTATGTTTCCTTGAAAATCGCTCGCAATTTGTTTCAGCTAATAATCATAACTCTTCATTCAGCCAGGTTTCCTCTGGTGTCCCCCAGGGATCTGTTCTTGGACCTCTTTTGTTTCTTATTTACATTAACGATCTGCCTTCTCTTATATCCTCTAATGTTCATTTGTTTGCCGACGACTGCGTAATTTTTCGCGAAATAACTGCTGACAAGGACTCCTACTCTCTCCAGTCAGATCTAAATAGTGTAAGCAACTGGTGCAAAGAATGGTTAATGGAACTTAATGTCACTAAATGTAAAGTAATGCGTGTATCGAGAACTACTAGTTGTATGCCTATATATTACCTCAACAATACACCACTTGACATCGTTTCCTCTTACAAGTACTTAGGTGTTCATATTACCAACAATTTAACTTGGACGAAACACATCGAATACATTATTAACAAGGCAAACCGCATGCTAGGTTATTTACGTCAAAACTTTTTTTCAGCCCCGTCTTCTTTAAAACTTCTTCTATACAAAACACTAATCAGATCAAAACTAGAGTATGCAACACCAGTATGGGATCCTTGCCACGACAACTTACTCACCGCACTTGAACTTTTTCAGAATAATTCAGCCCGTTTCATACTATCAAATTACAACAGAACGGCAAGTGTAACGGCAATGAAAAGTAGTATTGACCTCCCATCCTTAACATCACGACGTCGCATTTTTCGCCTAACTTTATTTCATAAGATTTATTACCATGCTTCTCTCCATGCTGAACTGCTTTCACAACCTCAGTACATATCATGTCGAATTGACCATAATCATAAAGTTGGAGTTGTTTCATCTAATACTAAATATTTTGCTGAGTCTTTCATTCCAAAAACATCCCGAGAGTGGAACCACCTTCCTGCCGATGTTGTTTTCATACGCGTTAATCACCTGTTTCATCAAGCATTAGCTAATATTGTATAATCAGGATAATCTGTTTTTTCTATTTAAACACATGCTCTGTTTTTTCTATGTTTTGTACATCTTGTTACTCCCACTCCCCTCTTCAATGCCCATGGCCTTGAGGGTATAATAAATAAATAAATAAATAAATAATTCACGACTGAACCGAAAATCGCCAAACATTCGCCATGTCGCTATTCATAATTTTAGGTCACCTCGAGCCTCTCAGATTCCCCAATTTAGCGAAAAGTAGCTGCCAGTTGCCACAACGACACTCATCCACTCATAGGAATGTGCAGTCATCATCGCCTGCCACCACTGGAGGGCTTTGCAGAAAGACAAAAAAATGTCCCTGTCATTTGGCTCATATAGGCGGCTTTGTCGCAGTAGCATAGGCTTGAGAAGCAGTTCAGCCACCTACACTGTTTTGCATGGTGTTATCTTAGATGGACGATACATTATCAAATGTTTAGAAAGTACAGGGACAAGCTAAACAAAAACATCTAAGAACGTACTTAGGATGGATGCATCTGCGCTACTGCTCAACACTGTTTTAAACACACTGTCCCCGCATAGGGATCTTCATTACAGAAAAGTCTATCTTGTATTTTTTTCGAGAACACCAGACATAAAGCTGACTTGCAAACCTTGGGCGCAGCCTCTCGATATGCGCATGTGAGAACTGAAATGTGCACTTTATTATTTTTTTCGACCATAAAGTTGTTCCTAGTCAACAATATTATGTAAGGTAGAGGTGGTCTCTCATGTGCACCGCGTGAGCCATAGCCTCAAAAATGTGGCTGCCCGTTACGGCATCCGGGATCGTTTGTTCAGCTTCCAACATACTGGCTCAATGGCGTCCGCGTATCACACGCGATGAGCCACGCGATGCTGCAAGGAGCCTTGAGGCAGCGACTTGATTAAACCTTTTAGGCGACGCGCACAAGGGACAGTATACGTGACACCCCTAACCTGCGACAAGCCCGCATCGGTCAAACGGGACGTTGCGTCATTGACTGATTGAGGGAGCATGCTATTGCTAAAGCAAAAGTGATATGCGCATCTTTCTGCGCACTATAAAGCCTGTGGATGTGAGGCATGCTTTGAGCAAACGTTAAGTCTTAGTAAGACCAGCAAAGAAACATCTAGAAAGCCTTGGAAGCTTTTTTTACCAAAAAGAAAAACCTAAATGTATGAGTGAAATGTCTATAATGTTGTATCCCACAGAAATGTGGTTTTTCAATAGCTTATTGCATTGACCATGTTGCTATACGTTGTTTGTTGGCTCCGCATGCATGCGCGGAATTGTCTTTTTTTTCTGTGTTTTTCTTAGGCTGCTAATAAACGGTTGGTAGTTGGGGCTGTTTTTTTTTCTTCTCTTCTACTGTTCCCGTTTCACGAAACATTTTTCATGTCTCAGTCATCTGCACCAAGTATGCTACTTCTTTTGAGCGGTCCAATTGTTCCACGCGCCTCTCTGATGCGTAACAAGTGTTTCACTGGAAACAACTGCGCCATAGGCGTGACTCCCACAAAATATAAGTTCTTCATCTGTATAATTTAATTTTGTATAGTCGCCATTGCTTGCTTTTGTATTGTATCGAACACAACAAAACAAAAGGAACAGACATTTTTTTCTGAAACGGCGTAATCCTATAGGTTTTAAAGTCCAATGGTTCAGTCTCTTTTGTTATGTAAATGCGAGCATGAACAGAAAAAAAATTTACATTTTGGGCAATGCAGTACATTCTATACAGAAAGATAATTCGTGCATAATGATTCGACCAAAGTTACGCGACTAATACTGTGGGCATGTATTTGCTACAAATAGCAACAGTAGTTCCGTGGCATTTGTAAAACCTTATTTCAAGTTTCTATGTTGGATTAAAGAACAATAGAAAAGCCAGCGTTGGCATTTTTGGGTGCTTCGCGAAAATAAAAAAAGGCAACAGCGTGCACTGACTGTCATTAGCTGCTCTGATATATAGCCCGCCTTGACGACAGACCCGTGTCAAGGCAGTGAGTGCGCGAACGCGGACACGACCTCCTTTCACAAAGAAAATGAATCGAAGGTCACATTGAACTATTAGCATACTAGTGGTTTATTTAAGGAGGTATATCGCCACCACTGTTTTTTTTTTCACGCGTCTACTTTTCCCTCCCCCTTTTTTCCTCACGATTGCTACATTTCCCTCTTCCGTTAGAGGAGGGTAGAAAACAGGGTGCTATAAAAGTGGTTGCTCTTCCTGCTTTTCTCTCAAGTTATTCTCTCTCTAAACAACAGCAATAAGAAACTTACCACGCAAAACCCTTGATCCTCCAGAAGAGTGGCATAGCCCATGTACTGAGGCACACATGTTATGATACCAGGAGGCATGGCGCTGGGACGTCGTTTCAGGACGTCAAGCACCATCTGGAGTATACGACAGAGTATCATATACACATATGTAGGGGTTACGTCTCAGAACAACCATATCGTTATGAGAGGCGCCCTAATGAAGGGCTCCGGAAATTTCGACCTTCTGGGCGGCTCTAACGTGCACCACTATCTAAGCACACGGGCCTCAAGCATTTTCACCTGAATCAAAATGTGGGCGCCGCACGGCCTACCTCCGGGTCAGCAGCCGAGTGCCTTAGGCACAAGACCACCATTGTTGGAATATATATATATATATATATATATATATATATACATATATATATATACATATACGGAGAGAGCAGAGACACAACTTTGCGTTTGTCTGAATTTTCTTTTCAACGGTTGGTTTTGACTACATGGTGGACTGGTCTTAGTCAGGGTTGATGTTCGCAAACGCGGACGGAGACCGGTCCACCGGTAGAAACCGTTGGGAATAAAATAAAGACAAGCACAAAGTTGCATCTCATCTTTTCACAAGTACGTTTGGCCCAATATATATATATGCGTGAATCGGTTCGAGCAAGAAAAAGGCGTATTATATCACGAATAAGAGCAGGCGTTAGGAAAGACGGTGAAACAACGTGTGCGCTCACAGCTAGCTTGGCTGGTCCGCAGCAAAGAACCAAGTAAACATTAGTTCCATTTGTGGAATTACCTGAGCTCCGCTGCGGTGGTCCAGTGGCTAAGGTACTAAGCTGCTGACAAGCAGGTCGCGGGTTTGAATCCCGGCTGCGGCGGCTGTATTTCCGATGGAGGCGGAAATGTAGGCCGGTGTGCTCAGATTTGGGTGCACATTAAAGAACAGCAGGTGGTCGAAATTTCTGCAGCCCTCCACTACAGCATCTCTCATAATCATATGGTGGTTCTGTGACGTTGAACACCACATATCGATCAAATCAATAGAATTGTCTGAACTTGTGTTTTGAGCAATCGCCCATATCTCAACGCTGGGCAGACAGTCACTCTAAGTTTTGTTTGCAATTTTACACTCTGTACTTGTGACGAGAACATGCGTTCCGCTCTTCGTATCTTATACGCTTCTGCTTTCTCCCAACTCTCGGTGCCCTTTTCTGGTTGAAGCAAAGTTCGCTACCACTGGCAACGCAAGTTCTGGAGTTTGCTGCACTCATGACATGTTTGCGCAATGGTACGTAGAAATACCCGAAGACATCATGACCTATTTTCAGAAAGTTCGCTTATAGAAATTGCATATTCAGATACTTAGTTCAGGGGGCCAATTCGCTGACAAGTTCATAGGATCAAACACCCCAATCTAAATGCTCGCGCCGTGCCGGTGCGACAAGCCCCGCTCTCATATTGTACGTCGTTGAATCATTACAGAACACCACATGCTTTTCATGGTCAAGGGTGAAGAGGGGCACATGCCGTTTGATCTTCAACACTAAGAGACCATGAAGAATCCCGGCCTGTACTGCAAGCACTAGTAAATAATGAACAGCAAGCGACTATTATCAAATACAGCTTCTTAAATTCGCAAAATTTTCTTCTCAAAAGCGGATGCAGAGAAGCGTGTATCAATCTGCAATTTCCATGTTGACCTCTTAAGCCCAATATTGCACTAAGCAGGCTTTGGGGCCTGTTCTGCTGCCGCGGCTTCTGATCGACACTATGGGTGTGGCCTTGCCTATAGTGCGACGTCCATGCAATTATACTGACCAAACCAAAAGACTTCCTTCATACGATCAGTAAGCGCGTCTAATACCGCCTTACGTCGCCAGATTAGCTCAGTTTTTTTTGAAGATCTAAAATCAAGAATCCCGCAATTAAAACAGAATGCGAGATTACAACGTACTTACTTGACGTCTGGTAATCCTGGTTCCACAAATGGTTTCATCTTAGCTAAGGCATAAGTGAGATTATTAAGTGAAAGACATACATGGCATCGAAAATATCGGCCACCATTGCGCATTATTTTCATTATTTTAACAACAGTCTTCTATAGGTTGGCTCTAGCATGCCGAATTCACTTAACATGTCCTTTTTCTAGCCGACCAAGATTTCTAGCTGTTATTCAGTCGCGTATGTGACACATTTCACGAGTTATTACTGAGCAGATAAGCGCTCCTCACGTTTATTTCTGCTAGCTTGACCAATAATCACGCTCCGTATTCATTCAACTCGTAACAATATGCACCACTTGGAGCGCTGACGTGTGGTACAAAATACGGAACCACTTTGCACGCAGACAGGAGAAAGTTGGAGGCATGCCACGACACAACAGTTTGAAATTTATCCCCGCTGCTTCAAAGGCAAAGAGAGGATGGAGTTCAGAAAAAAACTGATTTTGCGGTGAATACCACCGCATAGCTATATATATATATATATATATGGTACAATTGGCAAGAATTTCCATAGTTCATAGAAGGGAACGACCTCTGAGGCTGAAGAGAGCTAGGAAAAGGAGATAATGCAAAGCACAGCGTAACCAAACGAAAGGCGCATGCAGCTCGTGCCGTACGGTCATAAGGCGTAAGAATGAGGCGCTCGGCCGATTCCAGTGGTCGTGCTGGTCACTATACAGGGTTACGAAGAGGACGTCTCAGACCTTCTGATATCAACAGGGTTGCAGCTAAGTAGCCGGCAATTACTTTAATAAGATCTACCTCTTGTACCGCAGCTGTTTTGATCGCATTGTTAAAGGGCCCGTAAGCCATCTAAGATAATTTTTCAAACATTTGAAATAAACGCACGCATCGTGTGCAGACTCCCATCGTAATCAGCGATTCGACACGTGCCGCCGGCTCGTCACAAATTCCAGAAAACAATCTCATTCCGGGCCTTTTGGGTTTCCAAGTGACACACCGAGCCAAATATACTGCGATTGGTCGAGCCAGAGCCTACGACTTCAAGTCGGTCTGCAAGCAGCTGCCCATGCTGCTTGTTGTTCATCGTGTTGCCCTCATGCGTGCAACACGTACAGAGCACGACGTGCCCCCACATGTGTCCTTTGTGTGGGCAATATTTTGAAGGCGTGCGTACACTGCAGTTCCTTTACGGCAGCCATGGTTCGCCAACAAACACGCAGCTAGTTTGAAACTGACGAAGTCGATGGACGGAGTCGCGGCAACCGAAAGTAGAGAGTGTTTCAAGGAACGCGTGAGCGATGACGTATGCCACGCGAGATTGTGAGGTGCATGGGTAGGCAATTGACAAGAGGTCAAAGCATTTAGCATTTTGGGAGAGGATACCAGTGGAGGGGAGCGCAGGAAAAGTAAAAAGAGTGTTCGTCGCGGCTTCGATAATCAAACGCGTCTAACTCCGCTATTACTGCACCGTTTTGAAATATTTTCACGGCCCCGTGTACGTCGTACAAGCGGCATAATTTACCCAACACAACTAAGTTTCCACCTCTGGGTGGTTTACGGGCCCGTTAAATGTAACTTCACCTTTTTTATGTCTGTTTATTCTCAAGGACTCAGGGCTTCCTTCTTGTGAGGCTCTGTTCCCCCTGAGGATCTACTCTTGAAGTTGTTTCTTCACGATGGAACCTGTAGCGCTGCTGCCGCTTTGGTGCCGGCCAATGGTAGGTTCATCAATTTGAAGAATCCCAAGGAATCCCAAAGCAATGCAAATGAAACTTCGTACAATCACTCCCCACTCCCTACTGATAAGCGAGGCTTGTCAATTTAACGGGGAGATACTATGCTGCTCACCAGACAAGGCTTGTATTCAAGACCTACTGAAGCGTACTACGTTTGCCTCACATCCAGTGAGCTTTTATCCTACCTCATTTATCTTGCTCCAAAGGTTTGATTCGGGGGGTAGACGAAAGTTTAATTTAGGCAGAAAGCTTGCACAGTTGTTCTCTTGCAGAGGTAGTTTCTTTGTACCGCTGTACGAGACAAGTAAGCAATCAGAAGTTTCCTTCTCAAAATGCATTTACCCCATTTGAATCGACCCTCAGTGATCAAGACGTGGCCGCTTATCTGTAGCGTCGAAGCTATAGCTCCCTGGCCGCTGCGTTGCGCTAAAAGCAGCATTTTTGGTCATGGTACCAATGAGTGTCGTTCGCACACTCCATGCCGCATATGAGCGACCAACCATAGTACTGCGAATTGCCAGTCAGACAATAAGTAATGCTGTTTGTGTAAAGCAAGTCACGCTGCGGAAGATCCTAACTGCCCTACAAGATGAAAACAACTTCTTTTGCTTGAAATCATTGTAAGAAGGCAATATTGGAGACAATATTACCATAGGGAAGCACTGGCAAAAATTACAAGCGGGAATAAGGGCTACGCCGGCATAATAGCTCGTCCGACTCTTGCTAGGGATGCATCTCTCTTTCTAAGTCCATTATATCTATGGTAGGCAAGGTCATATAAAAAGTATTAGAAAAAAGTTTACTCAATTTGTCCGATTCACTCAGTAATAATATGGATTCGAAAAAGTCGGGTGTAACTGATGGAATAACTAAGAACATTCAAGCTCCTAGCGCTTCAGTCAAATAGCCTACCAAACATCAGACAAATGCCTCCACGAGGCCTACTCATTCTAAGACAACTGAGAAAGAATATATATCCGACTCAATAAGTAATCGGGGTGTGGATACGGATGCTCGCTCTTTTAAACGCACGATATCACCTAATAGCAAATCTTATAATTCTTCTCATTCAAAAACAAAAAGGAGTGTGAAGGAATTCAGGACTGAAGCTGACATGAAAGACAGTAGTGCGTATCAAGCAGTTCTTGCTGTTTTCCTCTCATCATAGGGTTCCTTAGAGTACTTTAGAGGAACTGCCGTTCAATCCTCTATAGCTACAGTTTTATTATATTTCGATTCTCAACAATCTTGTGGCATTTTAATGCTACAAGAAGTTTGGCTGTCTGCTGATGAAAACTTATATTTAAAAAAACTAACAGTGCTTTTGAATGGACAAAGACTCGCGTGGTAGAGGATTAGTTTTTTTTTATTTTATTCAAACTTTTTCATAGAGCGAAAATAGCTTGCAAAGCAATACCAGAAGATTATGAAGTATTGGTTTTATTTAATTCACTTTCCTGCCTCTGTGTCAAGATCTATAAATAAAAACTATTTACTGACTGAGATACAAGATGAAAGAGCCCTTTATATGATAGATAGAATTGTGGAGTTGAACATCACAAAACCATCATATGATTATGAAAGATGCCGTAGTGGAGGGATCTGAAAATTTCGACCATCTGGAGTTCTTGCACCCAAATCTGAGCACGCGAGCCTACAGAATTTTCGCCTTCATCAAAAATGCAGCCCCCGCAGCCGAGATTTGATCGCGCGACCTGCCGGTCAGCAGCCGAGTATCTTCGCCACTAGGCCAGCGCGGTGAAGTCAACCCTTTGTGTGACTGGGTTTTTGCAAAAACAGTATTCTTTTTGCGGGAGAATAATTTCCATCACATGTCGTGGGGTTTCCGCACTTGCTCTTCGCACAATTGGTTGTGGGACTGCAGTCATCGGAATAACCTTGTTTGTTGAAATTCAAGAGTTTCCACTTTCGTTCGATGCAGCTCGAGTTCCATCTTAGATTTGGCATTTTCTAGCTCAAATGTTACTATATCGTATTGTACCGTTCTCAATACCACTACAAGTAGTGATCAACGTCTCTTGGTATTTGAAGTTAGCATTTCATTAGTGACAGTAGTACACCAGGTGCCAACATTACAGTCAGCTTTGTCTTCCCTGCCCAGTATGGAAAGAAATGTTAAAACTATGAGCCTTTGTTCAACTTTAAAACGTACAACTAAATATCACCATTCACCGTATTGTCCTCAAAAGGAAACTCCATATCTTCATGGTGGAATTCAGATTGTACTAGAGATTATTCGCCGGAAAGCTGCATGTAAAAACGTCCTAGCCAACCAATGTTCTATTAATTGGAGAAATTACTTGTATGTTAAAACTACGTTCAGGAGAACAATATCATCAGTGGAAGACAATTATGAAGAAAAACGTTATAGTTATTTATCCAAGAGTGGTAACAAAAAAGCTCTAGTTAGATTTCTCTGTAATCATAAAGCTAATGCAGCATCCGTAAATATTGACTCAGATGTTCTTCCCGCGAAGGAGTTGAAGATATATTAGCTGAGATTGTATCATGGTTGAAAAACATATTTACATAAGAAATACACATAAAGTTAGTAAAAACCTCACACACGGATGATTTTGTTGAAGTAGGTATGGAGTAACTTGCGCGCGTCGTTCGTAGTCTGCCAAACACACTCCTGACCAGGCTATGTCTCTTCCGGAATGTTAAAATTATTATTCGACATCTCTCCAGAAGACATTCATAACGTTGTAAACCACTCATTTAGAAATAGTCAGATACCTCCTAACTGGAGTCTTGCTAAAATATTTCCGCTTCTTCAAATAGCAGGGACTAGGAATGCAGATTTAAAACATAATTCCGGCAACTTTAACAGCACAAGCAATTAGGGGATTAGAAATAATACTTTAAATTAGAAATATGTAGTCTATAACTGATAATGCAATACTGACCACGTGCCAGAATAGATTTAAAGTAGATTACTCTAAATGATGCGCACACGTCGATTTAGAGGCTCGTATAAAGCTTGTTTGACATAGACGACTATAAGCAGCTCTTGTAACCCACGATTTAACCAAGGCATATGATAGTGTTGAACATGCTGTTCGAATCAATGCCCTATAAGACATATACTTCCCGCAGAATATTATTATTTGGATGTTTGCATTTTTAAAATACGAAATGTTCCATTCTTGCCAACGATGTGTTTCTAAGTTCCAGTATAGCTAAACAAGAAGTGTTTTTACGGAGTCTGTTCCCTCGCCAATTTCATTTAACGTTTTGTCAAGTTCAACACGACTGTTCGATAAGGTGCCAATATATGTGTATGCAGATGCCATTGCGTGTTTTTGCATCTGACTGTGATACTCATTACTTACATTGAACTCTACAGTTATATTTGGCAATACTGCAACCTAGTTTCAGGATATTCATATCCTGAAACTAGGTTGCAGTATATATCCTGAAACGTTACAAGATGTGCTATAATAGTATTTTCATTGAACGAGCCAGTGAACAATTTTTTTTTCAATACCATAAAAAATAGTTCCCCAAGTTGACTGTATAAAATATCTGGGGGTATTGCACTGTCAAAAAACTGAGATGGCGTAAGCACACTAAACATATCATAATTAAGGCTACATGCGCTGTTGGAATTTTAAGTAGATTTCGCGGGTTCCGTTTCAGTCTTCGTTGAAGTACGGTGATTATAATTTACTGCATATATGTTTGCAGGATTTGTGAATTCAGATGTGTGCTATTTTCTGGTGGATCATCATACAAAAATAAACCCCTTGAGTTATCTAAAGCGCGAAGGTCTTTTAAATTGTTTCTCTATGCGGAAATTCAATCAACAATGTTTTGTATCAAGATGTTCGGATATCCACTCTTGCATCCAGATACCGCATTTTAACAGGTAAAATTTATTTAAACTTTTTTGAGTCTACATTAAAAAGGCAGCCATTCGTTTTCTTTGCCGAATCCGGTATTTTTTTCAATTAGCATTGGTTCCATGTGTATTAATCTCAAGTGCTGCTTGTTCCAACGCTCCTAAATGCTTTAAATGTTAATATATTTGACATCATACCATCATACAAACCAATCGGTTATGTGCAGATAGAGCTTGATAATATCTAACCAATTAATTGTGAACATTAGACCTTTTAGTATATGATTGGCTTATTAGAGGAACACAAGTATATATTAGGCACTACTACTGTAATTGCAACGAATGCATCTATCAATGATAAGTAAGCAGGTGTGAGTATTTTGTTCGCTAGGAGTATCTTGCTCTTTTTCATTATGCCTCCCAAATTACACACCCATATTTGAAGCGGAATTACCACCTGTTATACTAGCTCCTCAAAAACTTCCTGCGACTCAATCGACAGCTGTGACAGTGACGGACTCGTTATCCGAGAGTTCATTTTTATCATTGCATCGGTTTCAGCAGTACCAGGTACTTTTAAATCATTGATCTGAACAAGCATTCATCAAGTGTGATTGATATGGGTGTCAGGTTATCGCGCTATACATATAAATGGGATGGCTGATTAACTCGCGCGAGCATTCTTTCATCGTCCGAATATGCCAATGATGCATCTTACAGCTTATGTAGTAGCAGCGACGCTCAGGAAACTTTCCCTTCTTTGGGACTCATCAAAGATTACGACACCACGTCGAGAGTTTTCGCACCTGAACTTCGCATAATGAATGGTGTCTTACGCTTAAAGTGGATGTCTCCGTAATAAAATTACAATAGCGTTTACCACCTCCTAATTTATACTTTAACAGCTCTGATCTTGTGCCATGCCCTCTGTGCTCTAGCTGTAACGAACCTGGAAATATCGACCATTTTCTTCTTACATGTCACCGTTTCAAAAAATCAAGGGAGAAAATATTTCAAAATTTTATTTAAGAAACTAAAAATTTGACTTGGTACTCCAATTATTTATTCATTTATTTAGTTTATTTATTGATACTGCAACCCCTTCAGCCGTTTGGAGGGTGGGAATAGATACAATGCGTGAACGAAAATACAAATAATTTATGTACAGAAAGATTATAATGATAATCGTATCATTGCTAATAATATTAGTATTATCATTATTATTAAACAAAAAAGAAAACAGACAATCAATAAAATTAGCTAATTCATGTTCAGTGACCAAGGAAAGCATTTACCATAGGTGCAAATGAAACAAAGCAACATGCAAGGGAGATGCAAACAGTCAGCAACTATAAAAAACTGATCATGTTTCAGTAATCAAGAAACAATGAGAATGCTGAGAAAGAAGTTGCGTCAACGATGTTGTTGGTAAGGTTATTCCAATGTGTGACTGTTCTCGGAAAATAAAAGAATACTTGAAGCAGTGGGGATGAAAACGGAAAGGAGTCATTGTTTGTTTGTGTCTTTGGTGCGTTGAATAACCAAAGGAGAACGAAATCCATCCGCTAACGTGGACGTTATAGTGCCCCTTGATTAACTGATATAAAACGTTTAAGTGTGATGAGCGGTTTCTTTCGGCTAAGGGCTTTATGTAAGCTCAAGCTTGCAGGTCACGTAACGAGCCGCGTCTGAAATCGTTATAAATTAACTGTATAGTTCTTTTTTGGACGTTTTCTAGCTTCAGAATATTACCTTTTGTATAGGGGTCCCATATAACAGCAGCATAGTCTAAAACAGGTAGTAAAGTGGAATGGTATGCTAACTTTCTTACTGCAGGGGTAGCTACAGTTAACGTTCTGCTTAAAAGAAGTACTTTTATAAGCATTGCTGTAACATAATGAATATGTTTGTTCCACCTTAGGTCATTTGATATCCATAGCCCAAGATATTTGTAGTTGGACACTTCAGACAAACATGTACTGTTCATGTTATTTGTAAAAATTAGGGCGCTTTCTTTCGAGTTATCCGCCTGAAAACTGTCTTCTTGAAGTTCATACACATCTTCCAACTGTTACACCATAAAGCGACACGCTGGAAATCATTGTTTAAGAGTGCCTGGTCTGATTGATCGTTAACCTCAGTTTAAATAACACAGTCATCCGCGTACGATTTGTTTTACAGAGAGGTCTTTTACTACATCATTTATATATAAAGAAGGGAGTGCCCTAAGACCGACTCCTACGGAACACCTGATTTCACTGACATGTGATTAGATTGATGGTTTTTATATGCAACAAACATATGACGAATTTTTAGGTACGCTGAAATCTAATTAACAGACGGGAGTTTCTAAGCAGACAACGTAATTTAAATAATAATTTACTGTGTGATACTTTGTTGAGAGCTTTCGAAATGTCCCTTAAAATGGCTTCAATTTGTTTAACATTATTTACTGGCAAAGAAAAGTCATGAATGGTAGCTCATGAAAAGTCATTAATGGTAGAAAAGAATGAATGGTAGTGTATCTGTTGAGAACCGTTGCCGAAATCTAAGCTGGCTTTCTGTCAAGAATTTATGTGCATCTCAAAATTCGATGATGTGTTTATGTATAATGTGCTCTAAGATTTTGCTGCTGCTAGACGTTGAAGATAGAGGTCGGTAATTTTCTATACACTGTTTTGCACCGCGTTTACGAAGTGGGATCACTCTGGCTGTTCTCCAGTCATTGGGGAGTTGGCCGTCTTCTAATGAACGCAAAAACACGATGTGCAAGTATTTTGCAATCCGTTCAGGACATCTTTTCAGGAAAGCGTTGGGTATATCGTCAGGACCGGGACTTTTCATCCAGCTTTAAAAGCATTTGTAAGATTCCCTACTCACTTGTTAACGCATCAGAAATGGCGGGTGAAGAGTTCTACGAAACAGGTAACGCACCATCATCACAGGTACAAAAAGAGTGGAAATGCTCATTAAACTAAATAGCAATTTTTGTCCATTGGGCCTGCTTGATTAGAATTCAGTGACAGAAGCATAGGCGGGGCCCTCTGTGAATTTCAATGTGACACAAAGAGATTAATTCACTCAGCCATTGATCATCTTGAAATTTTATTCACCAAGGGTTAATGTAGTATTTCATTATTACACTGCATTTATTTAACCTACTGAAGAATTATGTATTATGATTATGCCTCAGTTATTCAAAACATCCTGCTATTTCTCTTTTTTCACTTCTTTCTCACAATGTGCCAAAATAATTTCGTCCGCTAAAAACAGAGCAATCATCTTTTTCTGGTCTGCACAATCTTAAATTGTTAAGTTACATTAGGCGCCGCCTTTTTGGCTGATCCCCCTTTGTATGTAAGAACCACGAAAAAGATCAAGCAAGCAAGCGTACCTATACTCAACACAGTATATCAGCAACTAGGACTCAATACATACTAGCATATATCAGCACTTCCAGCACTCTGTTACGTACAGGAAAGGTTTAATGAGCTGCGGCGTACCGGTAGGCTTGAAGGTGTCGGACCAACGCGCACCGGAGACTTGCTTGCTTGTTTGCTTGATTCTTTTTCGTGGCTCTCACCCACTAATGGGGATTGGCCAAGAAGCCAGCGGTTAATTAACTAAGAATATCTAGGCCAGGGAAATAGGATTACTTTGTTTTAACATGGCGGGAATATTTTTGGCACAATGTGAAAAAAGTAAAAGAAAAGAAGTAATAGAATTTTTTGAATAGCTGAGGTGTAATGATTATATGAAATTCTTTTGAAGGTTAAGTCATTACAGTGTAATTGGTAAATATTGATTGTTAGATTGGGTAGTAAAAATCGAGAGCTGAGTAATGGCTCAGCAAGGTGATCTTGTGTTACATAGAAATTTCCAGAGAGCCCCGCAGATGTTCTTGTCGCTGAGTCCTAATGAAGCAGCCCCTAAGGACAAAATAATAGGAGTAGTAAGTGATAAACCTAGTTTTTAAATAAAATTTTTAAACATTTTTTTTATTTTTAAAACGGTGGCATGTGAGAAGAAATTAGTAGATATTTTTGTGTTCATTAAAGCAGCAGCATAAAGAAAATGGAACCAGACCAGACCTGTGTAGGTAGAAATTAGGAAGGTGGTACACGGCAACGTATTTTGTTATGGAGACTTACAATTTACGCGTGGGCGATCATTTATTATTCTATGTGAAGTGCAGGTGCGAAAAATCTAGATTCGGTACCGTAGGTCTGGATGACTTTTCAAGAAAGGAAAGTTTTCTGAACCTCGATGCTGTTACATAAGCTGTAAGAAGCATGATTGGCACAATCGGAAGATCGAGGGATGTTCGCGCGAGCGCGTCAGCCATCTTATTAAGTATACTACAATGGCCTGGCACCCATATCATTCGCACTAGACAAGTATTTGCTGGGAATAATGATTTCAAAGTTTTTATTACAGCTGATGCCAAAGACGATGATAAAGATGGACACACAGAATAAGCGTCAGTCACTATTATAGCTGTCTAACGAGTCACAGGAACTTAAGGAAGAGCTAGTAGAACGGCCGGTAATTCCGCTTCAAATATTGGTGTATGATCTGGGAGGCGTATTGAAAAGGACTAGAATGATGAGAAAAAAAATACCCACACCTGCTTTCTCGCCACTCATAGATGCATCCGTTGCACTTACTATATTAGTACCTGATTGAGATAGGTGTTGTTCTAACCACTCAATCAAATATTTAGAGGGCAAGTGTTTCGCATTCGTTGGGAAGATACGGTCAAATTCTATTTGCACTTTGCCGATTGGTTTGTCAGATGGTTTGATCTCGAGTATAATAGCACTTAAAGCATCTAGAAGTGTTTGAAGAAATATCACTTGAGATTTATATGCACGGGACCAATTCTCAGTGAAAATAATACTGGGCTCAGCAAAGAATACGAACTTGTTAAAGTGGATTCATAAAAATTTAATATGTTTTAACTATAAAATACGGAATCAGCACTCAAGGATGGGTATCCGAGCTTCTTGATACAAAACATTCTTAGCTGTCAATTTAGCACACCTAGACAACTTCGAAGAGCTTCCCTTATCTCGCTTCCCAGTGTCCTCTTCTACTCCCACTTCTCTGTTTCCCACTACACAGATGCTCATACCCAGTGTCGAGAATGACGACTCGTGTAACCTGGGTATTTTTGGCTATCTGACAAGCGTTCTTGATATTCTTGTTTTAGTAGTTACCTCCACGCCTAGAAAGTTCATTTCACTCAAAAATGGCTCATAGTAAATTTATTACTAAGGTGAAACGCGTTCCAACTGTCAATGACTGTGTTTAGAGCGCCCATGGCATATTCCAATGTGATAAATATGTCGTCTTTAGACCCTCCACAGAGCCCACAATGTGGCCATCATGCTTAGCCTGCCTGTCCGAACGTGAGAGAAGCGCACAAGTGTTCAAGGTTCTGCGAACTGGTTATCGCGTTATACTGAAACCTGTATAACGCAATAAATAAAGAATAAAATTGCCGAGCAGACCCACAGAAGAGGAAAGAACACTCTGTTTTCTTGTGTATGGCTGCTCGGCCATTTTTCTTTCTGTTATAATGTGCTATACCAGTTGCAGTACGAGAGACGCCAACTGTTCGCTAGTCGCGTTTCCCAGGACTTGAAGTATCGTTTCTGCATATATCCACTGATTTATGTGGAAAAGATATTTAGAAAGCTTTGCCGAATAATATGTTGAAAGCTGTACTTCTAACCAATTAATAAACATTTAGGCATATATTGTTATAAAATGGGTTCCAATGCTAGTTACAAAAGTTTATTGGTGGCAGGAAGACTCAAATTCAAAATAATTACGCACTAGAACGAATTTGAGCAACGAGGGGTAAAACTCAGTATTGTGGGTTTTCTTGCTTTCTATGAGTGATTTTGACACCGCTTTCATAGCTTCTGTGATAGATACGTTCGGATACAGGGAGCATGTGTTTAATGTTGACATCTACTACATTCATCAAATGTAAAGACACATAATTGTACACTAGTCAGAACGTCGGCTCCAGCGCACACCCTGTTTACCAATTTTTGATCACGAGCTCCCTCGTGGCACTAACTCCTGTCGTTTTTTTTTCAGGCTTTAATTTATATTTAAAGCGTGCTTTAGCACACATTTGCTACACCATGTAAAATTAGGGATTATGAGTAGCTCACCAAAATATAACAATAACAATATGGTAGTACGCCAAAATACATCAATAACAATAGGTACTAACAACGTAACTGACTGAGAATACCAGGGTAACCTATTAGTTCCGCAAGATGGTCTTGGCTTTGGCAGGGTTGTCTCCTTAAACCTTGCTAAATGAGCGGTAGTTGTTTGTACATGCCCTATCGCTACCTGTTAATAACAAAAATACAAGCACCGAAATACTGAGGATGTTGTGAAGCGCGTGTGCTTTCTTGGCTGTCTACTTCATTTAACAAGAAATACTTAGTCTGTCTGTAATACGCAAAAAAAACAGAAGTTCGCAGACAAATGATACTTTTTTGTATAAGAAATTACATCTAACTTACCGAAACACCGGGAAGCACTCCCCCTGTAATCCATATGTTCTCTGTGCTGGTTTCAACAAGATCTCTCTGACTTATGTAGTCGGCGATGTGTTGCCGAATCACCGGATTACCGCGGACAATGACTGAGCCTACAATGACACAATGAAAAACTGTTTGTGCAGTAGCTAATATAGCACACCAGCATGCACAGGTTTTAATAATAATAATAATAATAGTAATAATAATAATAATAATAATAATAATAATAATAATAATAATAATAATAGTAATAATAATAATAATAATAATAATAATAATAATAATAATAATAATAATAATAATAATAATATACTTTATTGTCATCTTGAATTATACAAAACAAATAACAGGTCTGTCAAAGCCAGACAGTGGCTTGGAGGACTTGGCTCGGCACATCGGCAGACGAGAGATGACATATATATTGAAAAGCTTTTCATGTAAACAATCACAGAAAGAATGCATGTAGCTCATTTACGCTACATATAAACACAATAACAATCGAGAATCAAATTAGCGAAAGCAATACTACCTACAAAGCAGAAATGTGAATACAGGCATTGGAAAAAATATAAACAGATTATACCCAGTATGCAAGAAACTAGAAAAAAATTAGTAATGCGATAACTGATGAAGCATTAAAGAGACCTTAGGCTCTTTCGTAGACTGCGTTTAGTCGTTGCCGAAAAAACACTGTCGCGGATATCATTAAAAATAGTAGGGACATAGACCTTTCTAGTAGCTTTGTCATATCCTGTTTTGACAAATGGTACAGAAAAGTGGGCAGTTTTTTAAATATATGAGGGGTAATGCATTCCTTTTTAAACTAAGAGCCCCTGAAATGGCGTAATACAACAGTTTGGTTAAAAGACGCTTTGAAAGACGGCAGGCGAAGTAGAGAAAATAAATTTACATTGTCTGTTGAAGAACAATTATACACAATGCATTTCAACATACTGTTTAAAATATTGTCAACCCGACGCTGCCATCGCGAGGAAAAGAGAAATAATAATACTTTATTGTACACATTCATAAGAAATACAATGAAACGGGCCTGTCCAAGTCCCCAGGTCTTGTGCGACTAGGCCTGGCCGAGCCGGTTACAGTGATGTGGATACAAGGTAACAAAACTATTGTTGTTGCCTTACCAACGAACAGACAAACGATTGACACCATTACTTCTTTACAGGCAGTAAACAAAAAAAGAGGAACAAAGGAGGGACACAGAGCATACGTGGCATACAAATAGACCATGTGATTTTACAGCTCAGCGAGTAATTTTTTTAATTGCAGAGGCCTCCTCCATGGCGTCTCTCATAAACTTGGTTTTCCTTGGACAAAAAGATAGACTTGTTAATTATAATGGGATTATATTATTATTAATATTATTATTATTATTATATTATTATTATTATTATTATTAAAATGTCTTTTTGTCCACGAAACACTATGAGAGACGCCGTTGTGGAGGCTTCTGCAAAACTTGACCATCTGGTATGGCTTAGCATGCACTGTCATCGCTCAGCACACGGGCCTCAACCATTTTGCCTCCACCGAACTTTGACCACCGCAGCCGCGATCGCACCTACAACCCTCGAGTAATCAGCAGAGCCCCGTAGCCACTGATTCACCATGGCGGACAGGTTTCAATTCTAATGTTTTTTGATTAATTTTACTGTAGCCAGAAGTCAGAATTACTTGGATGAGTATCATATCGTCACAAGTTCGCAAAAAAAGTTCTATGGTCACTATTGATCTTTTACTAAATGCTGATCCCTCGCGCTGCTTAATTGATATATAAGGTTTAACTTTACAAAACCACCGTATGATTATGAGAGACGCCATAGTGGAAGACTCCGGCGATTTCGATCACCTGGGGTTCTTTATCATGCACCCAAATCTGAGCACATGGGCCTGCAGCATTTCCGCCTCTATCGAAAATACACCCGCCGCAGCAGGGATTGGATTTCGTGACTTGTGGGTCAGCAGCCTAGTACTTTAGCCACTAAACTACTGCGGTGGGACACACATACGTTGATACCGTATAAAATCAAGGATTTTGAATGCCGAGGCTTTTACGTCACAAAACCATAATATGTGCGAAAGGTGATTGCGAAACGCAAGACGAATGGAACAGAGGCTAGGAAAAAGCATCGCGAGCGTCTAGGCGTATTTGCAGATAGAGTTCCTTGCGGGCAGGTACGTCAATGCTGCGAAATCTGGGAAGGCTTATAAAGGTAAATGGCTGCATAAAAGTAACTTGCAGTGCCTTAACCAATCCAACGAGGACCTAAAAAAAGCAATTTTTAAGCGCACATAAATTTATTCTAGGCGTGAAATGAATTTCCCGGTATCCACGTTTCATTAAATTCAAACAGAGCAATTTTAGTGACGTTTCTATTCAGGCAACTACGAAGAACACGCATAACCAAACTTTAAAGTATTCCCGCTGTCGTTCCAATAATTTCAGGGAACTATGGTTTTGGCATAGCGTCAATGATTGCGTGCTCACCAAAGACAAGCTTCTAATACATCAGAGCACTGTAAACACTGGAGGTGTGTGAATATTCCAACATTTGAATAAACGATCTAATTGCGCATAATCAAGCAGCTGAACATTTTTCAAATATATTTTAATAGCCATCAGTGAGAAGAAAGGCTGAGTAGAGCAATCCGTTTGTAGAACTGAGGAGAGTTGTTATCTTCCATTTGTCAATGACCAATATATGTTAAGGTGCATGCTAGACACACGCAGGTGAAGCGACTTTCATGTCATGCTTTGACGGGTCTTTTGAAGCGTTCCTCATTACTGGGTGAAAGGTTTTTTGCTTGGAACTCCGGTTTCAAGGAAAATTTCTAATTCGTCTTTATTTTCGCATCAATTTCATGAGATCGCCATCGCTCATTCATGATATATTATTTAGCTTTTATGTCTCAGCTGGTCACGAAGTACGTCCTCAGGTGCTGAAGTAACTGTTGTGGTCAGTATAGAGTGAAGATTCCTCGAAGCCTGCAAGCGCCGCTTGATACGAGTTTACCCAAGTTTGCGAGCTGTTGTATTTTGCTTTGCTAATTGTAACGGTAATGTTTCTCTGCTACATTTGCGAATACGTTTTTGGTATGAGAAGTTGTAGACATTTAGGTCTGTATAGAATACGGTCACCTTAGTATTCGAATAATGTTCGTTACGTATTTGCACTTAATTCAGCATGATCACTTATCGATTCGTATTCAACTGAATCCAAACTTCACTGATCGTAGACGTTTGTTGAACACGTCAAAATAAAGTGAACATGTCTTATGCGTCGTGCAAAGGTCGATGAAATCGAAACTAAATGCTTGGCGGATTGTGCGAATGAAAATAACAGACGCAAAAGAAACGAAAGTGTCGGCAACACCATATGTGTGTAGGATTTTCCATTTGAGGGAGCGGAGGTGAGGCTTTCAATGCAACCACAGTGTTTATTGCCACAGCGCATCAAAAGACGCCCACCTGCGACACCTAGCGTCGTATGTTTGCAAGTATTCTCTCCATAAAAGTGCGAATGAAGCCCTCCGACAATATCCATTGGCCCATGGTGGACTAATCTTGATACCACGAGGTGTGCAATAGCTTTTCGGTGATCTCCACTCGAGGGGCTGTTCTGACACGGAAGAGGTTCACCATGCCATCATGTCAACATGTTTCAAGACACCTCGTTGAAATAGTGCAGCTGCAATATAGTAAGCATTCTAGCCAACAGATGCCAGTACACATAAGGTGCCTTAGGGGCAACTGCGTTGCTAAGCAGAATCCCTTACCACATTGTAAAGCTGAGTAATCATATTTTGCTTGAGACCTCAGAAAGGGAAAATTTGAGTACAATATACACTCACAGAAGTTAAGGGACTACTGCAAGAGCAGAGAAACTGGATTGCTTTCCCCAGAGTTCTTAAACTCCGTTGGGGAGTATACCGGCAGAATGGACCACGCAACGTACTCGTTTCTTGAAGGCAGAGTAAAAGAGACTGCGAACGCTCTGCTACTCAGGTGGAGTTCCTGATCCATGCAACTCTCATGCCGATGAGGCTTAAATAACGTCAGGCACTCCGTATTTGCTGACGGAGTACAGTCTAGCGCTTGCATTTTACCGCCGACGTAGCAAAGCAACATGACTGTCTCGTAGCCATACGCCTCTGATTTTACACGCACCAGATGTAAGTGTAATGCGTCAAGTTAATAGGATAACTTGCAGTGATAACTAAACATGGCTTTCTGGTCATAAACGTTTCGTTTCCGAAGCGCCAACAGCAATTTCTTCGAAGGAAAAAACAGCGGCAACATTTAACGCGTCGCCTAAAGTCATTTTACGGCACACAAAAATGCTACTAGAGTAAGGTCGAGGCTCTACACATATAGCTCAAAAAAGAAATGAGTTTTAAAAAAATGTTGTCGAAAGACGATAGTCTTGCGTTTGGAGAGAGTGAACAAGACGTTTATTTTATGTTCTGTGGAAGAAACTCATTGAATGCTATTCTGGATATGCTGTGTTAGAGTGCCTCGAGAAGTGCAGCGGATTTGAACAAGCGCATCAAGTCACACCACTCGTAAAACACGAGCGCTATCTGGCAGATATATTGGTAAACGAAGCGCGTGGCGTGCGCGCCTGTTTCAGAGGCGATAAGGTGTAAAACGCAAGGTGACGGGTAGTTTCCACGACCATGTCATCTTAGCAAAGCGTTGGAAACACCTTCATTTTTGTGCACGTGTTGCATCGTCAGCGCAGCGTGAAAATCGTACAAATAGCGGACAAACAGACAAAAGAACAGACAGACCAAAACTTTTGCGTCGAAGGTCCCTATGAATCACTATCGTCTTTAAAAACCCCAAGAGCGCCGGTCGAACTTTTTACCTACTTATTATGACAAGGCGAGAACTCTTTCACTATGTACGCCACGCGGGCCTTTCTCACTGCGCGATAAAATAACTGGTGAAAAGAAAACACGCCGTTCCATTTCATGCACCGGAGTTTCAACACATACAGGATTTTCATTTCTAACTAAATCTGGCGTCTTCGTATTATGCAAACTACTGGCGTTCACGTAGGACATGTCGCTAATGCCAAGTCGCCAAATTTATTTCGCAATTCACATCATAGAAAATAGAATAAAAAATTTACAAATACCATGGGGCCGAATATGATATTTTCGCCGAGTGCAAAAGCTCTTTATCTCTTTTTACAGCGAAAGCTCTTATGAGATGACAACTTTAGTCACGTGATTGCCCTAAGTTCCTCTACTGGGTCACTGAGTGCAACCTGCATCTGCCTAACACCACAGGGTGTGTCGCCTGGCAACGTGGAAGTGGCCATTCCCGTACACGTCGATTGCCTAGGAGTTAATTATGAGGGCGAACAGATTTTTTGAGCTACACTGACCCCCAGGGCGGTGATCAAAGTAGAATACACAATGGATAACGATAAGAACACTGTCTGTATTTGGCAATGGAACTGCAGGGGTTACGCTGGTAAAAGAGCACTCCTGCAGCAGTACGAAGAAACCTCAAACTATAGCCCTTCAAGAGACCTTAGTCGCTGCAGCGTCCATTTCTGGTTACCGGGCAGTCCCTGGCCAGTCAGGAGGACGAGGTGTCTGCACACTAATTAGTAAAAAGCTGACACACGTCGTCCACAACTTGAAGATGGCCAGATGCAATATCGAATATGTAACGGTAGAGATCCTACTTGGCACACCACGGCGCAATCAGCGTGAAAGCAGTGTTTTCGTATTGAATGTCTACAGTAACCCCAGGCACAGCGCCAGCAGTTCAAGACGTTGCTCGAGAGGCCAGTTGAATTAGCCGGTCCTCGGCCCCTTGTCATAGTCGGTGACTTCAATGCCCCACAAGGCTTATGGGGATACGCGTATGAGACGAGAAAAGGTCGCGACCTCTGGCAGGACGCCACTGAACTAGACGTTACCTTAATCACTGATAAGGCTTTTCCTACGCGGATAGGCAACTTTGCGACCAGAGACACGACGCCAGACCTCGCTTTCATCAAGAATGCCGAAAAAAGTACATGGACCAACACCGCCATGAGTTTTGGCAGCAATCACTACGTTCTGCAAACTGCTATTATAGTGGACCGCAGCAGAGTTCGAGAGTTTGCGGTGGTTGACTGGGATCTTTTTCGCAGCGTTCGCGGTACAAGCGCCAGTGCTCCTGACAATTTCGAGGAAGGGTTGTAGGGCATCCGCAGAGATACCATCGCTGCCACCAAGAAGATAAAGGCATACAAATGTGGAGAAGATGGACAGTAGGCTTGCCCACCTGCTCGAAGCCAAGACAGCTCTATTTTCTCGATGGAAGAAGCAGAGGCACAACCGTATGCTGCGGCAAAGAATATCAAAGTTTAAAAAAGAAATCGAACAACATCAGACACCCTGTGCAAACAGCAGTTGAAAGAGTTGTGCGAGTCCGTCTATGGTCAAATCAGAAATGGCAAGTCCTGGCCCCTTTTGAAGCACCTCTTAGACGAGCACACTACTAGAGCCAACCGGAGACACACTTTAGCCCGTGCCCTTCACGAAGCCATCAAAGAGCAGGGGGTTGATGATTTCGTTACCCGATTAGATTCCAATTTACCTGCCGGTTGAACGAGAGGGCAAAGACGGCGTGTTCCCAGAGTATGGCGGCCCTTCTCTAACTGAACTAGAGGAAGACTTTTCAGAGGCTGAAATCAGGAAAGTGATACGAATGCTCAATCACAAGTCGGCACCAGGGCCAGACGGGATCTCAAACAGAGCCCTCAGAAACCTCGACGACGAATCTATAGAGCGCTAACTGGTTTCATCAATGAACCATGGAAAACGGGAATGGTTCCTGAGGAATGGAAGCTACCTGACACCGTACTGATTCCCAAGCCAGGAAAGTCTCCTAGCGTTGAGAATCTTCGCCCCATCTCCCTCACGTCGTGCATGGGTAAGGTGGCAGAGCATGTGATTCTGAACAGATTAACAACTACCTGGAGGAAAATGACATTTATATGTACAATATGGTTGCGTTTCATACCAATCTTTCAATGAAGGATGCTATGCTGCTCATTAAGCACCAAGTTCTTGATGAATACTCTAGAGATACAAAAGCTCTTCTTGGGCTAGACCTAGAGAATGCCTTTGACAACATCAAGCACGAATTAATCTTGGAGACTGTGGCGAAACTCGAGCTTGGGCCCAGGCTGTACAACTACATCAAGTCCTTCTTGTATGGAAGAAAAGCGAGGCTGGCATCGGGAACTTCTTCTCTGAACCCGTACTACTCGGACATCGAGGCAAGCCCCAGGGGTGTGTGATTTCTCCGGTGCTGTTCAATCTCTGCATGGTCGGACTGTCGAAAAGACTGGCCAGCGTGGACGGCATCAAGTATACTATCTAGGCCAATGACATCACAATCTGGTGCGTTGGCTCAACAAAGGCCGGGTGCAAGATGCCCTTCAAGAAGCAGTCGCCGAGGTGGAATCGTACTTGCGCCAAACGGGACTCAGATGCTCACCCACCAAGTCGGAGCTCCTGCTCCATAGATAATAACGAGCTGGCTGACCTAAGTGATGGAAACCCGTCGAAGAAAGCAATATACACATTTACACGAGTGACGGGGAGGAAATCCCGAGGGTAGACACCATCCGGATCCTCGGCATGTTTATTGAAGCAAAAAGGGCAACGGCACCGCTCTGCGGAAGATTGTCGCCAAGACGGACAACGCTTTTCGGCTCGTCAAAAGAGTCTCCAGGAGACTTAGAGGCCTTAAGGAAGACAATTTGTAAAGTCTCATCAATGCATTTGTGCTCTGCCACTTTACCTACACCGTTGCCATGCACAACTGGTTTAGGTCGGAGTGGGACAAGCTCGACGTGATTACCAGAGAGATCGTCAAGAAAGCACTGGGGCTTCCCGTACGCACACACACCGAGAACTTGCTCGCGCTTGGTGTGCACAACTCTGCTGCCGAGATAGCGGAAGCGTATCAAGGCTCGCAGCTGGCTCGCTTGTCCACTACGACGGCTGGTCGGCGCATACTTGGCGAACTAGGTTTTAACCCTATGGATCTGGAAACAAATAGCGTGCGTATATCAAAACATATACAGAAAATTCATTGTTGCCCCGATACCCTGCAACACTCACCCTGTACACAACGAGGGACGTCGTCGGTCAAGGGCGGCTGTGCTGAAGCAACTGGGAAAAGGTGGCGTGAATGCAAGTTTTGTTGACGCTGCAACATATCGAGATGGCAAAAAGTTCGTAGCGGTGGTCATGGACCAGATGGCCTCGACAACTAACTGCGCCAGGATACGCACCACGAACCCCTCCGTGGACAAGTGGCCATCGCACTCACTCTACTAAATAGTCGGCGCGAAGAGGTGTACAGCGACTCCAGCCACAGTAAGAGCCTTTCAAAATGGCCGCATATCAACACAGGCAGCCAGGATCTTGAACAGCTCCACCAGTGATGCGATTGTCCCTCACACCATACATTAACTACCCGCGCATGTCGGCTCCGTAAACAGCGTTGCACTGAACCCGAACGAGTCGGCCCACACAGCAGCGCGCGCGCTCACTGACCGCGCTGCTCTCGACCTGGGTGACGGCTCCAGTGCCGACGACGTGGGACATAAAGACACACCTACTACACACAACGAGATTACGAAGTATTATTGCATGGCGAGGCGGGCATTCCCAATGCCACATTCAAAACTCAATAGAGCACAGGCCGTCTCGTTGCGCTTACTTCAAACCCAATCGTACCCATCGTTAGCATACCTAAACAAAATTTATCTTCACAAATTCCGCGATGCCGCCTGAGCCGCTTGCGGGAAGACCGCTACATTAGCACATATTCCCTTGGAGTGCGGGTCGCTTGGACCGACTTATAGCAAACCCGAGTGGGATGGGCTTCTGCACAGCCCAGAACTTCAGGACTAAATCCTGGCCCTCTAGTGTGCCCGCGACAGGGCCGTCAGGCTAGACCTGCCGGTCCCCAAGAGGGAGTAGCCGGGTGATGCATGGCAACCTCAGCGTCTGCACTGGACCATAATAAAGTTGTTCTCACTTCTCACTCACTCAGTCACGTGCAGTTTTCCGCCGCTGCCGCCACCGGTGCCCGTAACCATATCGTGTGAAATTAGAAAAAAAAAACCTGGCACCAATGACATAGCGTGCTCGAACCTGGGTCCGCTGCGTGTCAGTCCAGTATTCTACCACTTAGGTACGCTTGTTTTTTTTATTTATTACTGAGCTACACTTGTGCTTGTGACTTGTTGGCAAACTTGCCTTACGCAGGTTTGATATAGGGAAAGCAATCGCTTTATTACGACCTATAAAACGCTTTGAATCAGCGAAAAAACAATTAGTCGGCACACAGTGTGAATAGCGTAACGAGTGCGCCATCCAATGCACCAACCCATTACACAAGATTTTCCCTATTAACTGTGGGCATAGCCACTTCAGCCATAAATCCTCATTGTCATCAGGCATCAAATGAACAATTGGCACAATATTTCTTGCAAGTGTTTAGCGGATACCACACTTCTCAGAAGAATGACGAAAAATAAAGCGGATGCCAGCCTACTACGCAAAAAATTACTATTTTGCCCTAGGAAGTATCAAGCAAGTGTGTTTGCAGTAGTTACCCCTATGAGTGTTTTGAAAAGGCTCCTAAAGGGCACTCATTTAGCTTTCGCTGTGACTGTGCTGGGTCTTCCTCGCAGGCCTGACTTTTTTTCTGCTGGTTGACGCGTGCAGAAGTTTTATATCAACTGTAAAGCTCGATAAATGCGCGTACATGATTGAATAGGGTGTATTTTTCGCTCAAGCAACAATACGCCATAGTGCAGCAGCCGTATCATAGTGTACTGAAGGTTGACAGCTGTCTGTAAACCGATAGCTAGAAATACGTAGCCAATTTCTAAGAACCAAATTTCACCTCCATGAATGTGTCTCATCATGTTAGTTTATGAACGCCTACACGACAAGCCTGTGTTTCCACGTATGAGCCAACGAGTTCACTGGGTAGCTACCAGTGTGCACTGCGCTGCAAGCTAAAAGCACGTTGCATCCATGCTTATCACTTTTCGCGCGGACACCGTATGCATAAAACAATAATTCATTCAAGTTAACTCATGGAAACGATCTACTGTACAGTCACTTTTGCTTCTCAGTATAAAATATTATTAAACCCAGAAGTGCCGATGACATGTATGATGAGCTTGGCCGGTAAGCTTGGCCTACATTCGTTGGGAGTTGCACTCGTACAGGTCCTATTGAGTTGGACCATTCTAGGCGCAGGTGACTAAAGAGAGTTGTAGTTTGGGCATTTTGCAAGCCCCGCCGCTGTGGTCTAGTGGCTAAGGTAGACGGCTGGTGACACGCAGGTCGCGAGATGGAATCCCGGCTGCGGCGGCTGCATTTCCGATGGAAGCAGAAATGTTGTAGGCCCGTGTCTTCAGATTTAGGTGCACATTAAAGAGCCCCAGGTGGTCAAAATGTCGGGAGCCCTCCACTACGGCGTCTCTCTTAATTATATGGTAGTTTTGAGATGTTAAACCCCACGTATCAACCAATGGGCATTCCGCAAGTCTCTCATTGTCAAAATAAAGTGTAGATGAGGTAAGCAAAACTATCAAGATTTCCAGAGATGCGTTTATTATATGGTTTGGCCGACTAGCGTTGTTTTTCTGGCGTACCAGTACACACCGCTGCATCACAAGTCGAATCGGGCGCCGGATCGTTACGTTCGTCGATTATTTCTTTACAACTGCTAAACGATTGTTCAAACTGTGTTTGTAAGCACCTTCCTACCTCTACCAGGCTTGGGCACAAATGGCTTCACCGTATTGAGCTGATGTGACCGAATAACAGCTGATGATTGGAATATAGCATTGAAAGTGGTTATCAATGTCATGTTAGCTACAGAGTAGCTAACAATTCCCAGGTACTTACACACACTACATGTATATTTGATCTTAAAAACGCGCTATAGAGATGTTGCGCTACTCGCTCTAGAAGGTGGCTAGACATCAAGAGGATAAATACCGGTGTCAGAATGATGGTTGTCCGTAGCGCGAGAGCTACATGTTTAGTGTTGCTGTTTGTTGTATTGCGTATTATTATATTCTGCATGCCACTGTGATCTCTGTGTATGTGATGTAAGCTTGAAGCGATATATGCAGTTAACTTCTTTTAGAAAATGCTGAACATTTTCTAAACGTTAGTTCATATAGCACAGCAGGAGATATGTTACTCCTGTAGGGAGTTGATGCAATCTAACCCAACAATAATAATATACTCAGTCAGAAAGAGAGTAGCGCTACTTCCGCAGAGAGTGTATGAACTCAATTTCAGAAGCGTGACTGTACTCTTGCGAGGAAGCTCGTTCACTCTCATTCAGCCACAGTACCGGTATATCTATCGAGAGAGTGTGCCGGTTTGGTGCACTAGCACTCCTGAAAACAGAGTGAAGTATAGGACAAGTCTCTAGAGTCGCAATGGGAGTTGCCAGCACTCTTTTGCGGCTGTGTGTGTATGTACAGCGCAATAAAAAAAGCTTATAGTATTATTACCGTTGTTCTAAATAAAATACTAAAGATTTGCCGTCAAAACTTGTAAAAGAGACTGTAAAATATTAATTTTTATGGCGCTAAACGGCCATCATATCTGTGGTACACATATTTATTGGGCCATATCGGAAATTTACATAGAATCATTTTTTGCTACAGAATATGACCGCTATAATGCCGATTTCTGAACCACATCACTTAGCACGTTGTTTCCATACATCTTTTCATTTGTTTGCGTGTCCGTCATGACAATTCGTCATGACGCACAGAAAGACAAAAATACTGGAAAAATGTTTTGATGTAGTCGTGATGGAGAAATATAGATAATGATGAAATGAATTGAGGTAGATGTCAGATCAGATTGATGTAAATGGTGACTTTTGTGCTTATGAATTCTTTCTAATTGTC
Source organism: Rhipicephalus annulatus (assembly GCA_013436015.1). Taxonomy (NCBI): domain Eukaryota; kingdom Metazoa; phylum Arthropoda; class Arachnida; order Ixodida; family Ixodidae; genus Rhipicephalus; species Rhipicephalus annulatus. Next base: position 873,005 of record WOVY01009850.1, read on the forward strand.
GACTAATGTCTTACACTGAAGTTGAAAAACTACACTTAATGTCCCGGATATTCTTTTCTTGGGTGAATGAGCATTTTTTAGTAATTTCGGACAGCGCCTCCAGTGGAGATGGCCGAATTGAAAACAGGGTTTCCACAGCCTTCGAATTTGTCCGCCCACTGACTTTGCCCACCCACACTGAGGTCATCGGTAACATTTGCCCAGAACACTGAAATAAAATCACATGTTTATAAAATCACCCTTGTTAAAAGTTGCTCTTCTGCTCAACGTGGAGTAACATACCTATCACACTATAGACATCTATATTGGCAATAGTAAGGCGGGTTTCGAATATTTCACGCGCCACAGCATTCGCGCTCATTCAGAGCATGCGAATATTCAAAAAATCAGGCCCACACATGCAAGAATAAGATTACATAGCTAAATGAGAACGGACCTCAATTTTGAGCGACTGATCGTTCTCTCTTAAATATATTATTGGGGTTTAACATCCCACAACCACGATATAATTATGAGAGATGCCACAGTAGAGGGCTTCGGAACCTTTGAGCACGTGGAGTTCTTTAACGTGCACGTAAATCTAAGCACACGGACCTCAATCACACTCAGCCGTGGCGGCTGTCTTTTCGCCTCCTCCGAAAATGTGGCCGGCGCGACAGAGTTCGAACCTCATTCTGCAGGTTAGCAGCCAAGTACCTTAACCACTAGACCACCGGTGGTAAGTAGATCGCTTTCCCATGCTCTGTTCTTGAACAGAGTTGTCAGTATGGCGCATGCATAGAGAACTTCGTACTCTGTACATAGCGCAGGAAGCCCTCAAGGCCTTGGATGATTTTAATGATAATAGATTAGCTTTTAAAGCGCTGCGATGCATGGGCCCATGCAGGCCAACTTCCGTGGGCTGAAAAAAAACAATGGGTACCTTGTACCTATTGACACTCAGTTTTTCAGGTTGTGGGGGACTTCTTGAATATTGTCACGACGTGGAAGAAGAGGTCTTAACGCGTCGCTTCAGAGGAAGGGAAAGGACGGTGGACCATATCAGCATAGGCAAAGCCACCTAGAAAAAATACCAAGGCCTCCGAATCACTTCCTCCAATCGTCAATACGCCACGATAGGGAGATGACAGTGGTAAATGGGGAAGGGGGAGAGGGGAGGCAGTCAAAGCGACGCGCACCGCATCGTGAACGCAACAAACGCGCACCGCGTTATGAAAAAAAAAAGTTTTCTCCACAGCGACTGCATGTAGAGCCACGGCGGGACTGGAAAGACGCGCGCTTCTTCGAAGAGCGGCCGTGGTGGAGCATGCTGCATCACATACGCGCTTGCTATCTGTCACGTGCGCGTGGTTAATCATTCCTACGGTCATCCACAGAAGCGCAACGGTGCCTGGCTGTCGCTGTGTACCAAACTGCAAGTCATATCGTGACCGAGGGCCAAGTGTACGAGTTCACAGATTTCGTTCAGACCCAAATATTCGGGCAGCGTGGACCAGAGCTGTTTTCCTGAAGCACTTCTTGCCAACGAAGTACAAAGTGGTAAGCATTCCTTCTCTGTGCTGTTTATCAGGATTTTCAGATATATTGATTATGTTAGCTAGTTTCCAAAGTATACGTTGATGATTGCACGCTAGATGAGAATTCCGCACTTGTCGGCACGTTTGTTCTGCGTTTTGGTCGCGCTCATGTTTCTAACATCTTTTTAATTTGTTTCAGCTCTTTGAAAAGCATTTCTTGCCATTGGATTACTTGAAGACTGCATCTTATACAGACGTCAAGACAGGAAAAGTTGTCGAAGTCACCCCGAAGAACGTTCGTTTGCAGCAATTATAAACTGCAGTGCCCAGCTTGTTTCCCAACTGCCATCCCTACTTATCGGGTCCACAACCATACGTTAGGGAAGCACCAGATGTGAAAACAGCGAGATTGGAAGCCGCTTGCTTGAACGCAAGCAGAAGAGGAAACCAAAAATAGACTCAGTAGTTTTGCGGGCTTGCTCAACGCCTTGCTAGGATTTGATCATTCAGACTTCGGGACTGTAATCCGCAAGGGCTCCAAAGTTTGCTTTTAAGACTTGGCTCTCCATTCTGCTAAAACCACCTGAACTTCGGTGATTGTGTCTATTGACTTTCACATTGAAGTATTTTTTGGTAAAATGGTCGTAAGAAATTGTGGTGATGTGCTAGTTCCTGAAAAGATATATGACTTAAGAGATTTGAAGAGCGTGTTAGAGATCATCGAACAAACTTACTAGTATATCAGAGCGGCACCTTCTGACAAAGCCCGTCATCTACTGAGATTGGTGCTGACGTTACTAGAGCAAGTAAGCGGCGAACATTTTCCATGCGAGCTGCGAGCATGGAAATTGCGGATGCTGAAATTCTCGAAAAGGCAAGTTAGGCGCAAATGTTGTAGGCCCGTGTGCTCAAATTTGGGTGCACGTTAAAGAACCCCAGGTGGTCAAAATTTCCCGAGCCCTCCACTACGGCGTCTCTCATAATCATATGGTGGTTTGGGGATGTTAAACCCCACATATCAATCAATCAATCGATAAGGCAAGTTGATCTCGTTTTCAGTAATGCCAGCTGTTATCGCCCAGATTTGTTGGTTTTTCCTGGCCTTTTGTTCGCCATTTCCCCTCATGCATACAGATTGTTAAGAAATTTGATAAAGCTTAAGATGCCGCCTCTCGATACTATCAGGAGACGTTGTTCATTGTGTGATATTAACCCTGTAAAGGAGCAGCAAGAAGCTAGCTTTTTTTTCTTATGCAAAGCGTTGTAAGCCCACAGAGCATGAAAAGACAGTTACATGAGGTTCATCTGCAGTCTTTTTTTTTCTATTACAAGGCTACCTTTGTAACTGGCGCTGCGGCAAGTCATCAAATTTGGCAAAGGCTGCCCACGTATTTATGATACAGAAGAGCGTGCTTTCTTCAAACAAGGATGTTGTACGTATTCTTCCTATGGCGCAATTTGCTGCTAAGGCACTACATGACTTCCTCCTGAAGCTCATTCCTGAACTCCAAGCATCTGGTTTTAGAATAATCGCAGGGATCTCAGACAATGACTCCACAAACAGAAAAGATATCTTTTTCTTCGCAAAGCCCGCAAGTGTCAGCATTGTTTACCAGCAACCTACTGATTCATCTCGACCCTTGTTTTTCGTGGTGGACCCAGTTCTAACACTGAGGTGTATAAGAAATAACTGGCTCAATCAACAAAACAGTAGAAAATGCATGTACTTTCCTGAACCAAAAAGAAATGAGGATGAACCAAGCATGCTTACAGCATCTTTCAAGATGTTGTGCTAGAAGCATCAAGCCGAAAAGGATGAGCTTTTGAAGTTAGCGCCAACTCTCATGTTGAAAGCATTAAACTCCTTCAACATGGAAAGAGAGGACGTTATGCTTGAACTAAAGGCTTTTAACTCATCAATATTTGCTGCTCGCAGTAACGCAACGTTCTAGCATCCTAAGGAAAGATCTGAGTACAATGACACCATATTGACTTGGTGGAACATTGTTAACGTAAAGATGCGAAGAAAAGGCCTGTGGTTGCGAGATCAATTTCATGGGCCAATAGTATCATCGTTGTGCCGGCAGCTTGAGTTCCTGCAAAAAATAGGGCTGAGTTGCTTGACCACTGGGAAAGAATCCATCACAAAGGCCGCTTTACACGTGAAACGCACGCAGCTTTCAGCCGCCCTACCCACGCCTTGCACGAATTAGCAATATACGCCAGAGAAGAGCTTCATTTTGAGTACTTTGTTTTGGGCAAATACCAAACTGACTGCTTGAAAGTTCGCTTCGGGAAGTATCGGCAACTGTCGCGTGTAAATTACCATGTATAAGGCAGATATATGAATCTGAAAGCAAACTGCGTTTGCAGAATGTTTTGGACCTGTCAGATTTACACAAGCTACTAGCATCGAGTGCAAGCCCCGCCACGGTGGTCTAGTGGCTAAGGTACTCGGCTGCTGACCCGCAGGTCGCGGGATCAAATCCCGGCTGTGGCGGCTGCATCTCTGATGGAGGCGGAAATGTTGTAGGCCCATGTACTCAGATTTGGGTGCACGTTAAAGAACCCCAGGTGGTCAAAATTTCTGGAGCCCTCCACTACGGCGTCTCTTATAATCAAATAGTGGTTTTGGGACGTTAAACCCCACAAATCAATCAATCAGCATCGAGTGCAAATACATGTAGCACAGGTTTGCCGTCAGCACAGGGCCAGTTTGACGTCACTGTGACTGACTCTAAAATTCAGAAAAAAAAAGCGTCAGGGCTTCCTGCAGAAACATACGTTGCCTGATATTGTGCCCATGCAGCTTTAAAGAAATTGGCATGCGGATCTTGCAGGAAAAGCCTTGCGATGCAAGACGTCGACCTAGATGATGCTGAGAATTCAATAATGACGAAGATAACAAGGGGTGGGCTGATGTTGCCACGAGCAGTTGTAGTTAACGCTGTAATGTGTGCTGAAATTATATTAGTCAAAATCAGGCCGCCAGAATACTCTGCGCGATTTCTCAGCCTTCCTACAGAAACACACCCTTGTCAACCTTGTCTTCTCGGCCGTTGCAGACTATGCGCACCTAGATGTGTGTGATTCTGGTCAATCTGCGAAGAAAGTAATGGATCATGTTGTAAGTGCTGCAGCGAATACACTGCTGAACAATTTGGACGGTACAGAAAACGGCATGTTACGTAATGCCAAGAACGAGCGAAGTTAAAGACCTTGAAGACCTGAAAGCTGCTTATTGCTATTTATGTTTTATTCATGTCGCTCTGTTTTTGACAGATATTTGCATGCTTTTGTTGACAGAACCCTTGTAAAAATTGTGTGCTGTAGCTAGGCTTCACTTGCGCACATCATTGCGCTGCACCTTCACCAAATGCGATGGGGTGAGATCTAGGTTTATAGTACTGCGTCCACAGAAAATCGGCAGCGGAAAAACATGGCTGAGTTGCCTCTCACGCAAGCGTCGAACGCACAGGCGTCTTCGACCTCTACGCAAAGAACTACGCTTGCTCCTGTCGATGGTGCACTGTAACAATATAAACGATGTATTCTGACCATTCTAAACACTATCCTTGAAGAGCATTGTGATATTTATTTTTTTAAGTTCTTCATGTTACCGCAGTTCACCATTGCGTACTCTAGTTTTGCACCGAGGTGAGAAACTTTGTTTTTGGCGTGGTCTTCGCCATTATTTCAACATTTTTTAACCAATGTGACCAGCAATGCTGAGTGGGTAGAAATAAAAAAAACACGATCATAGATTGTACAAGAAGGCTGAGTCTCCATTTGTGCCAATCAAGTGTGGACCAATAAAATCAAGCTTCATATTATTGTGTCCAACCTTGTTTTACCATGATCAGCGCAACTACACGATTTGCACTGTTTCTCGAAGAATGAAGTTTTTTTTATATTTTCATGAAAAAATACTACGTGCCTTCCCTGTGCTGTTCTGCTTTTTTGTAGTCACTTCAGTCTATAACTAAAGTGACAAAGATGGCTTTTTATAGCTTTTGTCAAGCATTCTCGTTCACAAGCACAATAAGAGATGTTACGATACACACAAAAACAATGTTTCTAGCTCAATATTCAAAGTAAAGGGTAGTAAAATTATGCTTCTTATGATAGGGTAGATTGCGGTAAACCGGCGCGAGCTACGCATTTTTTTGCGTTGAAAATACATGTCATGCATTGTGGCCGAAGCATATACAGTGCTGGAAAAACTTGGAAGTCAGCGCTAATTTTTGAATCATTTAACATCGACTAATAAAGTGACTACCTACTAGCGTGACGAACTTAGACGCGTCGAAGCCAACAGTCTGGCCTATCTCGGTAGCGTGACGTCACATCGACGTTCGGAGGCCTTGATATTTTTTCTAGGTGGCTTTGGCATAGCTCGCTGGGAATGATGCATGGCAAGGCAAGGGTTATGTAAACAGTTGCCTTACATTTTGCGCACAAGTTCGGCAAGAAATGCTACAGGTTGCTTGGTAGGAGTAACGCTGTAAAGCGTGCGAACTTCCTCGCGCAGTAGTTTCCTGATCTTTAGTCGCAGAGAACTTTCGCAGACGGCAGTGTTTTGAGCGGCAGCACTTACTGCGGTGTGGTTTGGCAGGCGGTCAAAGTGGTGCCATTGTTGTTGCAGCGCGCGCTTCTGTTGTTGCAGCGCGCACCATCGCTTCTCTTATAACTTTATCCACAGTCGTGGGCGGACTTGGATTGATTTGTGGGGTTTAACGTCCCAAAACCACCTTATGATTATGAGAGACGCCGTAGTGGAGGGCTCCGGAAATTTAGACCACCTGGGGTTCTTTAACGTGCGCCCAAATCTGAGCACACGGGCCTACAACATTTCCGCCTCCATCGGAAATGCAGCCGCCACAGCCGGGAATCGAACCCGCGACCTGTGGGTCAGCAGCCGAGTACCTTAGCCACTAGACCACCGCGGCGGGGCATGGGCAGACTTCGTAAGAGGCCGGCGAGCAGTGCTTCCTTAACACTCCGCGTCAAGTGAGGCACCTTCTTCCCCTCGAGCCTGTTTGGGTGAGCTTGTCGAAACAGACAGATCATATCCTCTGTCTACATGGTGACTGTTTTGTTCGGCTATTTTTTTCGCGGGCTTCAATCAGTTGCTGTGTGTGTGTTCGCGTCGGTCAAAGGTCAAGAGTGTTTCAAGTAGCTTGCCAAAGAAATCTTCCCATGTTTCGAAAGCAGCCTTGCGGTTCGCGTTAACCCATGTGAGCGCTATTTTCTAGCGTGATATACGCACATCCAAGTTTTAATTGTTTGCTCCAGTGATTGGCCATGGTGTCCTATTCAACCTATTTGAGCCAGTCCTCGAAATATTTATGGTCTTTCTCACGAAAAACTTCGGGAATACGTTGATATTCAAGAGTCATCTGGGAGATAAGAGCTGTCCGTGATGAAAGGAGAACCGTGAGTGTTGTTGTAGCTGCCATGTTGGTAAGAGGAGGAATCAGTGTGAAGTCTGGACTTGGGCCTAGTGCGCTCTTTCAAAAAAAGAGAGTCAAAAGACGATTTTGGACTCAGTAATTCACTTGCGGTACTCAATTTCCCCTTTTGTAAGGTACAAGCATAATAAGAGAGTTGTCATTTAAAAGCGAGTCATAAATCTCTTGCGAAGTGTGTTTAGGTTGCATTCCGTGTCGAAGGTTCCACTGTATAAACGTCAGAATCTAGAGTATTGCAGAGACGTATAGTGCCACCGGTCGGCGCAGCTTTGAGTAGTACAAAGTATGACTCCCTAGCACAGTTAGCTGCGCAATCGGGTGCAACTAATGCACGCAAAACCAGAATTGAGCAAAGTATTAGGTCTGTTTGCGTACTGAACGCTCAGAAAAAAGAGCTGGGAATTTCTCTCCGCTAGTCGGACGCGTGATTAAACCTTCATGAAGCACTTGCTGATTCGCTCGCAAAAACTACAGCGCAAAGAAGAGCAGACGCAACAGTTCTTCACTCTACGAAAAAAAGACCCCAGTCGCCGCAATGTGTTGTGAATGGCCACAGACATTAAGGACTTCAGCTTTATTGAATTCTGTAGCTTTTGCGAAGCATGCAGAACGGTGACAGCGCTGGATGTTCGCCACCATGCTCACCACCATGCAGCATCGTCATCGTCATACAGGTAAATCGCGAAATGCTCGTCGTGTCAGCAATCATGTTTTTCTTAACGTTGGTCTCCGTGATTGCCGAAGTTATATCGAATGTCCCAGTTTGTCCATTCGTTGTACACCGAGAAAGTGGACACGCAAGTATTCCAGTTTGCAGCATATATAAAGGAAAGACAACCGTCAACATTACGTCCTAGGGTGTGTGATAAAACAGTTCAATGCACAAGAACTGAGCTATGGATGGAGAATGCAATTGAAAAGGTGAAATTCGCCGGGGCCATTCATGCCAGATAAAGCAAACTTCATACCACTGATCGTAAGATACGTTGCTCGCCAATCCACTCTATCGCTTTGTTATCATGTGTATACCCAAAGATGACGCATTGAGGCGTTACAAAGCGTTTGTCGGAGCGTTTGTCTTGAACTCGATGTCATGCGATGCTCGCTTGCACATAAATTGCGAGTCGCAGCACGTCGAAATAACGTAAACATCTTTTGAATTGTACTTACTTTTTCTTTGATGAGCTACCTACTTTTATAAAGCGAGGCTGGATTGACGGAAGAAAGTTGCCAAGTCCTTGATTTTTAGGAAACCGCGTCTCAACACCAACAAATAATGAGGACCTACGCACGTTCGCAAGAGGGCGGCTCACTTCGCACTACCTGGTTATGGCATGCGCGGCAAAGAGGGCGCTGGTGGAGGCGTTTTTTTTTTGTAGTGCCGTTGCCTACACATTGTGCATTTATTTTTTCGTCTAAGTAATTGCCATTGTTTTTGTCAACCCAAAATTTGTGTAGAACCCTGATAAAATTGCCAATTGGTAATTCTGTAACTTTAAAAATTAGTAAAAAACACCACCTTGACAAAGTATAACGTGTGTACGCCGTACACATCGCGCGTTTGCTGCTCGGCGTCGATGTGCCGGGTTCTTCTCTCACCCAGGTGACGTGTTATCGGGTGCAGCCGCTGGTGCCGTGCACCGCCGGTGCCTCCGCTGCCTCTTCCTTGTCTCTCACTATCCTTTGTTAGTTATGCTGTTCACATGTCTAGGTAGCTTACAGTTCGAGCAAACGTGCGCATTTTTGATGATGGACACGTATAGCTCCATGCGCGAAGTGACACTCCAATGAAGGAATATTTATGGAGATGCAGCAACAACGCGCGTCTCTTAACGGTGAGCGTACTGTTTTCGTGGATACTAATTGCACAGCGTAGGTGGGCGTCTGCAGCCGCTGTGCGGAAGTAGGCTACAAGTAATTTCAACAGTAGCATGCGTTCGCAGAATTGTTGCAGATGCCCAATTCAAACTGTCACTTAAGGATTTAACCCCGCTATGCGCGTTGATATGTAAGCGATTTCACCACTCATTCAATGAAAGATGCGGTCACTTATCAAGGATGATTAGTTGCTGCCTTCACGTTGCATTTGGACTGCTGAAACGGCTTGTTATCGTTGTAAGATGTGTTTTAGGCTACGTCGTACCAATATTGTTATCGGTACTCAAGTGTGCAGCGTGCTTCGGCGGAAGGAAATGTCAAGAAAAACACCCATGCACCAAGGTGCACTGCATAATTTGGCTTTTGCTGGCGTAAATAATGTAGTTTGAGGTGCAGATATGGTGCGATGCTGCCAGCACGTACGCGGTAGTCTTTTAGGCAGTTACTGCAGAATTGTGCTACGTACGCATCACGCAATCACCTTGCGTTACGTGGCGTCGTTTGCCACAAATAGGCTTTAGATACGACTTAGTACTCGCGTACTTAACGAATGTGAAGCGTTCTGCACCATCTGGTACACCAGCATAGAAATGCATGTTGTTGAAGGCCGAACTGAGCCAATCCAAGTGTGCTAGCCATATTATGGCCATATTTTTGCAGCTGTATACAGTGGCTAAAATATGGCGAGCATGGTATACCAGTGCTCGCCTTTGATTCCGCAATTTTGTGAAATGAATGCTCACGATGTTGCGAAAGTTTTTGAGAGCAGCGCGGCCACCTCATACGTACGCACGCGTTGCAGCATGCGTGCATACGTAGCGGCTGCGTACGTAACGTGATACGTGCGCGCTGCGGTCTGCGCAAGCGCACTGCGCAAAACGTGGCGTAGTCAGGTACGCAACGCCGCCACGTACGATACGCACGCAGTACTAAAACTCTCTAATGTTTAGGAGACGTCTGTCCGGTAACGCAAAGCGCTAGACTTCCGGTGGCACGCGTTGTTGTGGCCACCGCCGTGCGCTGTTTTCTCTTGTTTCTGTTTGCCGTTTGCGGGATTTTCTTGCGATGACATTCGACGTAATAGGGAGTTTTAGAATAGCGCACCGCGACCCTTGCGGTGCGGTCGCTGCTACTGCGCATGCGTCGTAACTTGAGTCGGCGTTCGCATTCGCGGACCACACGCAGAAAATCCAAAATTGCGTGCGGTTATGGTGGCCCGCATGTGGCCCGCAAGCGCTGGTTTCGAGGGTACGGTGTCGCTGCGATCGTGCGTTGCGGTTCGCAGCAGGGCAAGTGCTATTCTAAAACTCTTATGGCGTCCACTTCGCCCGCACCTCCCGCAGCGCTTGCAAACATTTTTCTAATACTCCCTAATAATAAAATCGAGTGAGTATACGTGCCTGCGGAAGCTATGGGTGAGAGCTGTAGCATCAGCGATTGTTGATGTCAACGTAGACGGCGTTCGCGCACGTTCCTGTGGTTGAAGCGCTCGCACTCCCATGTGCTTAACCAAGTATTTAAAGACAAGTTATGTTTGTAAAACTCGCGGTCAATAATCGTTAACACCGTGCCCTGCCCGTATGGGCAGGGTGATCGATTTATGCCAGTGCCTTATTCTGAAAGCAAATTATGAAGCAATTTATAAAAAAAATGTTTTCATACTTGCAGATTAGTGCCTATTGCATGCCCGTAGCCAGGACTTTTTTTTAGTAGGGCGAGGAAGGGGGCGGCACATGTTAAAGGCCTTTAAAAACCTGTATTTTCATTATGTATTATGGTCGACAGAACTTGCTTCATTCTAGTGGGCCAGTTCAATGTGCCGTTTTCAATTGTTATTTTGTTGTGAGCCTGCTTTGTGTCTGTGTAGATTTCCTGTTGTGTTGGCTTTGCCACCTCTTCACGATTCTGTCTCTCATCTTATTATTACGTTTTTCTTTCTAGGTTTCTTTTTTTATGTCTGCTCACGCTGAACAAAACTAAAGCATGGCAAGCTACAAGTTTGAATCCTCTAGCATTTGCGACTTTTTGATTTAGCCTAGTTACATCGTATTATGTGAAGACAAAAAAAGCGTGTATTGATTGATATGTGGGATTTAACGTCCCAAAACCACCATATGATTATGAGAGACGCCGTAGTGGAGGGCCCCGGAAATTTCGACCACCTGGGGTTCTTTAACGTGCACCCAAATCTTAGCACATGGGCCTACAACATTTCCGCCTCCATCGAAAATGCAGCCGCCGCAGCCGGGATTCGAACCCACGACCTGCGGGTCAGCAGCCGAGTACCTTAGCCACTAGACCGCCGCGGCGGGGCAAAAAGCGTGTATTCAATGTATTCCTCAATTTTATCTATAATTGTTTACGTGTAACGGTTGCAAAAGTGACGTCAAGGTGCATGTGACTGATTATGCACCAAACATGAGTACACGGGACAAAGGAAAGCTCATAACAGACTGTCTAATGATGTTGAAAGACCGCAGAAAGACAGCTTTTAACCGGCGTATGCAGGCGGCACTGGGTGACACATCCTTAATAGCCTCAAACGGAGTCCAAACTCCCAGAATGTCAGGGTTTGCGCTATGAGGCTCGAGCCGCTGTGAACTAACTTGTGTGAAAAATTAAGCGCGCGCTTGTAAATTCGCGTAGCGCGAAGAATCAATAAATTCTCCTCGCACGTTTCGAATAGACTTTCATACAGGTTATGGTAAATGAACAACTAAGAGTAGCAACAATATTGATGATTTGTTGACAATGTATGCAGAGAAAATAGTTGAGTATACAAGAGTCTCACCAACAGAGCCTTTGGGACAATGTTCTAGAATTTCCGTTGTCCTCTCTACAACATCTTCGGGCATATGGTCAGACATAGCAGGATATGCACATAGGCTTGTTACCTGTAAGTGAGTCAGAGTGCGAAGGCTTTAAGTGCTGTAGCAATAATATGGACACTCTTGCATTATTTTTGCAGTTGGCGTAGCCGTTCATCGACGCCACCGCCATGATTATCAGTGTATATATATATATATATATATATATATATATATATATATATATATATATATATATATATATATATATATATATATATATATATATATATATATATATATATATATATATAGGCAAGAAAGAGACGATGAAACATTCACGGAAGCGACGTCTTTACTAAACTTTTTCAGCTGGTGGACCAGCCTTCTTCTGAGTATACAGACAAACGCACGCACACACACACACACACACACACACACACACACACACACATATATATATATATATATATATATATATATATATATATATATATATATATATATATATATATATATATATATATATATATATATATATATATAAAGTGGGAGTAATAATTCATTGGGCCAGTTAGTCTTCGTGAAGGTATGGGATATGGCACAACGGGAGCGTTGTCAACAAGGATAAATATATTTATTTCCCAACAGTTTCGGGAGGAGTCCTCCCTTCATCAGGGGATGAGTTATACTCACATGAACGGCACACTTCGTTGCTGCCGCGTCCCTCTCGCCTTGTAAGATGTTTGCGAGAGTGAGAGGGAACTAGAAAAAGGGAAAAAAACAAAAAAAACAAAAAGGGGGGAGAAAAAAGACGAAAAAGAAAAAGAAAGAAAAGAAAGAAAGTAAAGAAGAGGAAGAACCTTTGTCAACACTAAGAACGAAACCAACTGTCCGTGTAGGTGTGTAGGTCCACATACGGTTCTTATCACGTGCTGTTCAGTTCTCGACGTGTGTCGGGCCTCCCAAGATTGTCGCCATGGTGCCGGGAGGGTCCGTGACGGCGTGCGTAAAAAAAGGGTTTCCCCGTAATGGGTCGGTCGGCGTGCGGCGTGCGTAAAGGAAGGGTTTCCCGTTAATGGGTCGGTCGGCTCTTTACCCTTAGTCTTCGTCCGTTTCCCTTCAATGGTCATCAAGTGGTAGGCGAACATAAACACTTTGTATGTGCTTGTGGAAAAAAGAAAAAAGGAAGAAAAAAGGAAGAAAAAAAAGAACAATCAAAAAAATAAGAAAGGACAGTGTACACGTACGAGTCAGTCAGAAAAAAGCATGGTCTCCAGCTATCAATCTTTGTCACCAATTTCCTCCTGGCTTACTTCTCGGAGGCAGTTGAGTTTTCCGGGGTCCTCGTTGATGCCGGCTACTAATGTTCGAAATTTGAAAATAAAATATGCCTCACGCTGTTCGCGCTCGCGTCTGTTTGAGAAACCGGACTGCAAAAGAGTTACGCTGATATTTTCAAAACTGTGATTTGGCAGGCGCAGATGTCTAGATAAAGGTAGCTTTGGCAGTGAAGTGGCGTGGTACCGGTGATTATTGAACCGCAGCCGAAATGGCGTGTCTGTTTGGCCGATATATTCTTGTCCGCAGATGTTGCAATGTAGCATGTATATTACGTTACTGGAGTCACAATTAAGGCTTTCAGTTATGCAGAATTTGAAATCCGAGAAGTTCGCTGTGGATTCACGTGTTGTGACCATCTGTGGGCATACCTTTGCATCAAGCTTTTCCGCAGTGGCACCCTGATTTAAATTTGGGGGTGTTTGTTTTTGCTCTGACAAGAATGTCCTTCAGATTTTTATTCCGGCGGCACACCACGTGAGGTGGATACGCGAAAATATAAGTTAGTCGTTTGCTTTGGCTGATTATGTTGAAATGGCGGGAAATCAACAACATACTTTACCTCCATTTCAACATAATCAGGCAAAGCAAACGACTAACTTCTATTTTCGCGAAGCCACCTCACGTGGTGTACCGCCGGGATAAAAATCTGAAGAAGATTCTTGTCAGAGCAAAAGCTCCAAGCTCACCCACAATGTCCCTGCGTGACCTTCAAAGACGCGTCGCGGAAGGTGCCCTATCCCCCTCTTTCTTTCTCCTCCTGCCTCTTGTTTCTTCTTTTTTTCTTCCTTTTATTGTTTTGGTATTTGTTTGTTTTCTCCAGCGAATGAGACGAAGATAACTATTCGGCCCAGCATATGTCACTACTGTAAAACACCACTAATTTGTCGCTGTCTCCCGTTTCCTTCTTGCATCACCATGTTGATGCGGCATGTTCGCATAGCGTCGCACTTGATCGCAAACCCTGACGAAGACCGGCCAACCGGTCGAAACTGTTGGTAATAAACTTAAGACAACCGCTAAGTTGTGTTTCTTCCCTTCCGAAGTACGTTTGGCCCATTGAAAAAACTGCTTCAGTATATATATATATATATATATATATATATATTGACACAATATTATTATGATCTAACAGACAAAAATGCCAAGGAATGTACAGGGAAAGTTGTTAGAACCAATGGATTGTAAATAAGAAGAAAAGTGGATGAAAAATAAAAAAACCTGCTCACGGCTGGTTGTTTTTTCAGCCACTTTTCTTCGTATTTACATTCCATTGGTTCTAATAACATCCCCTGTACATTCCTTGGCATTACTGTCTGTTAAATCTCATTATTATATACATATTATGAATGAGATAAATGGAGCGGAAAGGCTATTGCTGGTAAGGCGATGCACCAGCTGCAGTTCTTGAGCTCAAGCATCTGCTGCACGCTCGATGCTGCTGCCTCTGTTCCGGAGTACTTCCTCCTCTTTACAATGACCCCGCGAAAAAAAGGAGCCATCCTGGCGACTTAGTCCTGTGCAGGAGGCGTAGAACCATGGTACCGCTTGAGTCTTTAGACGTGTACAACCTTGCGATTGCGATGTCGCAAGTCTAACGGTGGCGTAAGAGCCTCGATGAGGTCATTTACTGCATAATTCTGTTCGATAATACGACATGGCCTGTTGTACTTTGGCAGGAGTTTGGTAAAAAGCCCCGGTGTGCGATGCGGCACTGACAGCCACACAAGGGCACCCGAAAGAAGAACGGGAGTTGAGGGCTGAGCATCATGAATTGCTTTTTGCCGGTTTTGGTGGTCGGAGGGAAAGCGACGAGCTGACTGGCGACATTCTTCTGCGTGTCTAGCGGCGTCCAAGAACGCCAGGCTCTCGGACGCCACCAGACACGTAGAAGAATGATGTCAATGGTGTGGGAGGGGTGACGGCCGTAGAGGAGGTAAAAAGTGGAGAAAGCTGTTGCTTGCGTTGCCGTAGTATAGGCGTATGTAATGAATGGAAGAACTAAGTCTGAGTTAGAGTGATCAGGCGTCACGTACATAGAGAGCATATTACCGAGAGTACACTTGAAGCGCTCGCAGCCCTATTGGTTTAAGGGTGGCAAGCGGTTAATTTGCGATGTACAATAGCACACTCAGCGAGCAATTGTTCAATGACCACACACAAGAAGGCGTGGCCACGGTCGCTGAGGAGTTCTTGAGGGCCTTCATGACGCAGCTCAAAGCGACGCAGTAGAAAAGTGGCAACCTCCTGTGCTGCAGCCTCTTGAACAGCAGCGGCCTCAGCATAGCGCGTTAGGTGGTCGATAACAACTATTATCCACTTGTCACCAGTTGGAGTCAATGAGGGGCCCATAAAGATCTATTCCGACCCATTTGAAGGGTCGCGAAGGGCATGTTAAAAGGGGCAGTTCACCGGCGGAGGCGTGCGGTGGCGTGGAGAGTGCAAGCGAACACGTCCCGACTGAGGGCGATGGTCGTCCTGGTAGCGGGCTGGCATTGGAGTGGAGGAACTGTAATGAGCGTTGGAGTCAAACGGGAAGAAGGGCTCACGGCGGTTTTCATTGGTGATATGCGTCGGGTAGCGGCAATACTTTGCAACGTGTCCGGGGTATTGACATACGTAATATATCGGGCGATTGTCAAGGGTGCGTCACGGGTTGGCGGTGTTGGTCTGGTCCTGTGGACTGAAGGTGGGGGATAGCTCGCACGAGGCTGGAACGGAGGCGCAGGTGCCTTGCGAGTTGGCATGGCTGCAGCCGCGGCGTAGGTGAGTGGAGCAGACACAAGATTATGCTCGCGGGCAGGTGGTAGGACCTCGGCGACCTTTCCTTGAATGACGCCACGGAGAGACGACGGTAAAGCTATAGTAGGTTCTGGTGGCAAGGACACCAAAGAAAGGTGCCGTGCGACTTCTTCCTGGACAAATACTTTGTTTAGGCTATTAGCCACGGTTGGTCATGACCATTGGTCACACTAGACAGTGACGCCTAATCGTGCGCTGAAAGACGTCTTGTCAGAGCTCGCTGCTTCCGCAATTTATCATACACTCCTAGAAAAAAAGCAGTGGTACTTGCTGCCCAAAAATAGCAAGTCTTCAAAAGTTACCTTCTTCAAGAGTTACAAAGCTAATAAATTAGTAACCATTGCTACGTTATCACTAGCTACGGCTGGTACTGAGGTGCGACAGACTGAAGCAGCACTTCAAAACTTCAAATACACAATTGTGCACACACCAGGTTAGCTGAATTGATTATTCTGATGGCCGTATTTTGCTGAAAACATTCTAGCTGAAATGAATACGACAATATAGCAGGTATATATACCAATACTATAGATATGCACTGTATATATAAAATCGGAATAATTGCTAATGGTATCTATGACGTTTTGCTTGAAAACAAAAAGGAAAGGAGAAACAGGTGTTTTGTTTTCGTTGAAACTATACTAAAACATTCTATATGTGGGGGAGGGGGCATATTTCAGGGCAAAGATGGTGAAAGCACCAAAAGGCCGTTCGGAAAGTAAAGCCGATATCTAGGGCCGGAAGGCACACGTTGTCAATATGACTGCGTGCCTGTCTTCAGCCCTGTTGTACCACTCCCCCAAGCGCCTGTGATAGAAATCAGCTGGTGCTGGTTGGGCTCTTCCACTTACACATAATAAGGCAAACATAGGTTAAACAGAGCGGTAAAGAAAGTATAAAGGTGAACAGTGAAAATGAAACAAATAATAACAAACATAAAGGCATGAGTGATATTATGTGAGAGATATCTGTACAAATCTGGAAAGTCAGGAAAATGCGGACAGACAAGAAGTTACACAAAAATGAAATACTTATGATAAAATTTATACTAAAAATAGTAAAGAAATAAAAATCACACAACAAAGGTACGTATACAAACAGTACATGAGAAATTTTTTTGTGTTGGTCCATTGCCCCTATAACTACTGGGCACCTCTGTTGAGCATATGGAGGAACAATAATAATATTACTGTTAATAAAATAACAATTACGGTTAAAAATGAGTTCTTTAAAAATTCACAAAAACATTTAAAATTAAAGAAATAAAAACATGAAATTTACGCCAGACTTGATTCCTCTCCCATCTCACCGCTGCACGACCTAAGAAACGATATGTTGCCGATGCTTTCATTGATAACGTTTTTTAGTGTTTGGAATTTGTGTATGAAGTGTGACTCTTTTTGTTCCCGTTCACAAGTCACGCGGAAACTTGACTGGAGGAGGGTGACTCGTATTTTCTCGAATGAGCGCTTTGGCAAGCTCAGATGTTTAAAAAGAGGTAGATTTGGCAGACTGCTTGCGTGGACTCTTTGGTTATTGAACCGTAGGCTGAATGCCGTACCCGTCTAACCGATATACTGCTGGCCACAGACATCGCAATGCAGCGTGTATATTACGTTCTGGCTATCACAATTCAGCGTGTCCTTAATTTTGAATGTGAATACTAAGGACGAAGCTTCGACAACAAAGGTTGTAGTGTTGCGTTTGCAGACATGGCAGCGTTGTTTCCCGCATGGCTAACAACCTCATTCACTGCTTTCAGACTCCGTCGTCTTAGCTCTAACTAGGATGCCTTTTATGTTCTTTCCGCGGTGGTAGACCACTCGCGGCGGCTCTGTGAAAATCGATGATAGACGCACACAATCCTGTATAATGTTAAAATATTTTGAAATAATATATTTCAGGTGCGGTAGTGTGGACGAGTATGTGACGACAAGGTTAGTTTGGTTTTTTGAATGGTGTGGTTTCGAGCCCGACAAAATTTCATTTCCATCTAAACTACGTGCCCCGCTTATAGCATCATCGATGATTCTCTCCGGGTACTCTTGCCACAAGGGCCGTTTTAGGATTCTTGGCTTGACCTTCGATATCTGACACATCCGAACAAATTCGGCGGTATCGGTGTGCTTGCGAGTACGGGATGGCTGTCTTGTAGTGATGCAGATGGCTGCTTTTAAAATGTAGGTACTGGTGGTGATCTGTTGTTTTTTTTTTTGTATGGGTCCGTGCAAATTCGTTTCTTAATAATTTAAACAGTGACATCGAGAACGTTTATAGTTGACTTAGAGTAGGTGTGTGTAAACGAGATAGATGAGTGAGTTGAATTTAAATCATCTAAGAATGACATCAGACTTTCCTCTCCGTGGTGCCAAATAATGAATATATCTTTTGTAAACTAGGGGCTTCAGTTTACTGCTTCCAAGCAAAAGTTCAATAGATGCCATAAAATATTCGCCTAAATAGGAGCCATCTTTGTACCCATAGCTGTGCCGTTTATCTGGAGAAAGTGCTTATTATCGAACTCAAAGTTATTGTGGCTGAGTACAAACTGCAGCAAAGTCAACAGCGTGTCCTCATCTAAGCACACTGGCACGCTGGCCTTCTTGAAAGCTGCGACTGTTGCATCAATGCTATCTGAATGTGGGATGCTCGTGTAAAGTGACACTACATCCATTGTAAAAAGGATGCTATTGTTGGGAACCTCGAGTCTGCTGATTTCACGGAAGAAGTGGTTATGTCCTTAAAGTATGAAGGAATAGCTGGAACAATTTTCCTAATGATGAAATATAGCGCGCTTGACATTCTTTCTGTTACTGCGCCGTTGCTTGAAACAATAGGACGACCGGGGTGGTTGGTTTGTGTATTTTAGGGAGCAAGTAAAACTGACCTGGAGCAGGCTGAATCGGTTGCATTGCCTTGACCATATCAGCCGTGAATTTTCCATTGTTACGTAGTGAACTTAGTTCACAGGTTATTTCTGATTCAAAAAATTTATTGGGGTTATCTTCGAGTTCCGCATAGAAGTTCTTGTCCACCAGTTGCTGATAGCCTTCTCTCAGGTAATGAGTCCTATCTAATATTACTATCGCATCACCCTTTTCTGCAGGCCTTATTAATTACCAAACCCGCTCGACGGCTTAGGAGCTCCAGTGACTTGCGCTCTTCCGAGAAGAGATTGTTTCTATAGTGCCTTAATTTTGAACAAGCCGATATGATGTCTTTTTGTACTGCCGATATATGCATGTCTACGTGCCTGTCCCGCTGTTCAGGTGGGGACCAAGTTTTTTCTGAAGAGCCAGGGAATGCTGTTCGGCTTGGTTCTTGGTCATGGAAGTACTCCCGTAAGTGCAAACTTCTAGCAAATTTATCTTAATCCTGATACAATTGAAACTCACTAAGTTTTCCACTAGCCGGACAGAATGTGAGGCCTTTTGAAAGCAGTCTGATTTTAGTCGCAGATAGCTGTGCTGAAGAAAGACTAATTACACTCGGAGGTGCCGTTTCCACATACCAGTTGATATTTATTGTTGTCGCCGGTATAGCTTCATGTGTAGCAATTGTATCAGTTACCCCATACCGGTCTAGTGTGCAATGCTTCCACACTTTGGTCACTGTTGTTTTTTTTAGTTTCATACTTCTCGAGATCATTAATGTCCCCCTGGTTGAGATTAGACTAACGTTTTAGTGACAGTGATTTCTCGTTAAGCTCAGGAGCTTTTCGTTCACTTTGCTGAATAATAATCTGCATGAGCTGCAGGGATGCATCCTGAAGTATTTGCTCTCACTGTGCTTGTTCTTCTCTCTTTAATATATATATATATATATATATATATATATATATATATATATATATATATATATATATATGTATATATATATATATATATATATATATATATATATATATATATATATATATATATACACGATTCATAACCAGAAGACTTCTCGAAGTATCTTGATTAGTTTGACCCGCTTATACACAGTTCCCTGAGAAGTACCAAGCATGCAGGTGTGCGCGCGCTGCTTGGTACTTGCGACAGATACGGCATAGAATTGAGCCCGTACGTCTACAAGCGTCTCACAACACTGGCATTCACCGCCATAGCAATAGCGTGTTTTACGAATCCCTAATTCAGCTAACAGACGAAGAGTTGCGCTTCGATGATTCGAGTTATTCAACCCTCCTGTTCCTTAGTGCGTTCTACGTAACAAATTGTTAACACTTCGGTCAAATTCGCAATTGCGGGTGACGCGAAAAACATGCAGCTTCGTTTATTCTACCTAATAGTAAATATCAATAGGCTCTTCGACGCGATTGCATCGATAAACGACTCGTAAAATTATCGTTCGTTGTCCTAGTAAATGCCAAAAAAAGCACTGAGCGATAACTTTACTAGTTTTTTGTGAAAAATCCTGTAATGACTCTGATTGATATGTGGGTTTTAACGTACCAAAACTACCAAATGATATGAGAGACGCCATAGTGGAGGGCTTCAGAAATTTCAACCACCTGGGGTTCTTTGACGTGCAGCCAAATCTGAGCACACGGGCCTACAACATTTCCGCCTCCATCGAAAATGCAGCCACCGCTGCCACCGGGAGTCAATCCGGCGACCTGCGGGTCCGCAACCAAGTTTCTTAGCCACTAGACCACAACGGCGGGGGACCGCGATGACTCTAAAACACAAATTGCAGTTGTCACAACTGTGATTTTTTATTGCGATAGCAATTATATGGACACTCTCGATTGGATTCTGCCATCAGCATCACCGTCACTCACTATATATATATATATATATATATATATATATATATATATATATATATATATATATATATACACGTATCTATATATATGAAAATGCAAGAAAGAAAGAAAAACCCGAAGAACACTCCACCGCGCGGAATCGAACGTGGGACCTCTGCGTCGTCAAAGCGAGTCGTTAACCACATAGCCAACGCGAGCACCTCGTTCATCGTTCAAACGGCCAGCTATTTATACCTACCACTTACCACTGCTCCCGAGCATCTCGAGGGAATTGTATTTTGAGCATTACCAGCAAGGTGGCGCAATGAGCGCGTGTCACCCATCACACGGCGGCACCCGCTTTGGTCTGTCCTATACTAGACACACCAGTCACTGCTTAAACTACAACAGGTATAACACATTTTGGCTAAATTCTTCGAGGCATATGTGGCCAAACTTATTAATAGTATTACTTAGCTTCAAAAAATTAAATAAGCCCTTTACCTAACAAGCAGACCAATTACCACATAGAAGAGGTAGCGGTACTTTCAAAATGATTTTTTCTTTCACATACAACAGCAAGCCGACATTCTGGGAACATCAGGAGGCAGCTGCGTGACAAAAAACCTATTTGTCTCCGAAATGTTTTAGCAGTTCACTTTTTCAATGCAGTAAATCAGAATGACTTTTTTCTAATACATTTGACATAGTTGCCAAAATGGCTGGGACGTTCGACGTAGACCCAATAGACAATTCTTGCATTATATATTTGTGTCAATGTGAGCTACCTCAATAAAGCTAGTTATAATCGCAATTAAACATGTAACTACAGAATACTTACTTTACATGCTACCTGCACTTAATACTTTATTATTGCGCACACCGTCATGTATGCTAAGTGGCAATGTGCTTTTGTGCAATATATATTAGGTATGTATATGCTGTTGAACATGGTACTGCCTTCCTTTTATGAAACCATTCAAATGACTACCATGGTAGATCAGCAGAAATGCACACGTACCTGTGTTGATGCATGCTTCAGCATAGAACTTAACATTCATTTAGACTTGGTCGATTCATACAGCTAATGAAACATTATCGCCTTGGAGCTGCACCTCTCTATTAGCCTGCACGAGCAAGCTGCAAGGTAAAGTGAGGTTGTTGTCTGCGTCATGAAAGGTATAAAAATTCTACGGCAGAACGCTCTTTCTGACGTTTATTGCTCAGCATAGCATTTCTTGCATTTATTATGGCAGTGAAGCCCATGCAATGCCACTGAATATGCTTGCTTGCACTCAATTTATACTTGAACATAAGAAAGCAGTTATTTATGCAGGGTGCATACTGTATGCTGCCATCTTTGTGAAACTTTTGGTCCTTGTTCCTTGTGTACTTATTTTAGGTTCCGGTTTACGGTACAGAAAAACAACGTGGCTCCATTTCTCTCAAAGGAACCAGTAATGTTAGCAGCTGAATATGATTGCGGAAGCAGCAGCGACGAGCTGTGGTTTTGCAATAGGATGTGTATCAACACTCACAATACATTATTCCAACCCCAATAACATTACCTTGCCGAATGCTGTCTATTTTATTATGGAAGCTTATACTGCAACATATAGCAGGTTGTAAACAATTCTCCGGAAACTCGCTTACTCTTTCTACGTGTTTTTTTCTATTGTATAGGTGTCCTTCAACGCCATACCTCTCAGTCATTTTCTGGCCTAGCGCAAATGTTTTAGAAAGAAGTAATGGGGCTTTCTTGTACTGATAACAACAAATGTCTGGTATAGAGAGAAAGAAAACTAGGTCTTGTGAGAGATTTCAAAATTTGGTAGAACGTCACCAGATTCCGGTTTGTCTGACTTCTTGCATTTTTTTCCTAAATAAAGGCATATATGAACAAAATAGGCCTAATTGTTTTTTTTTGTTTCGGCTTTATGTTCAGTGGAACGTTACGCTATGCTTTACTTCTTGCACTACTGTGGTGTGCGCCAATGTGTGGGTCATGTGGCTGCCTCGTTTCACTTTGTCATTTTTGGCCCAGTCTACCTAAACATGTATACACTGGTGTTAAGCAAATCATTCAAGACCACGGCACCATATTTTATCAGCTGCATGCGTGAAGGTATAATAAGTACACCGGTCATACCTGTATCTTCCTTCTTCCCTGTCAGCCTAAGGCCAGAAGGTTCATATATGCTTTTGCCTTATAACAGTTGAAGCTTGAGCCAGTTGGTGATGCATATTTATTGAATGGGGTGCAATGAACGACACAACAAAAGAGGAGGCACACAACGCGAAGCGTCTCCTTCGGTGTCTCTTCTTTTGTTGACCTGTTAATTGCTCATCTTTTGATTAAGTATGGTTCTGCGTGTTACTGCCATCATTTGAAGGATGTTTTTATGTGTTACACCCAGCTCACAGGGATGTACTTTGATCTAACGCACATAGCTTAGGGGGGTTCATAAGCACCAATAAAAGCAGGATGTAATGTTTGCTTACACTCTACATTTTTACGGTGTTTCTAAACACTTTGCTTCGGGTGTTTCTAGCAGTCTAAAGGGGTGTGTTTATGAGACAAAAGTACATCCTTTAGGGTGTGAAAATATCTTCAGTGCAGTGCCCCCTGCGCATGGATCACCAGCATGCACCTGGCCTTGCATGTGGACGGAGCGGAGATGGCAGACTAGCCAGTATATTAGCTTTTTGCAGCGTCATTGTTCCTCGCGTGAAAAGCATTTTGCTGGAGGGGGCGAGGACAAGTGAGAACAAGATTCAGAAGCGAAGATAGAGGTGTTGAAGGGTAGGAAAAAAGAGCCCCTGCTGAATGCCACATTTCTCCGAACCGTGAAAGCCTGCTTCTCGTCTCATAATTCATTGTGACGGGCCATGATAAGTTCGGGAGTTTGACCTGGTGTCGCCTGGTGTCGGTATCCGCACTACTAGCAAGATGGCTACAGTGAAACCATCACCTTAAGGCGTGCAACTCTTTCCGCCATTCATAGCGAGGGTCTAGTCTTGGCAGACCCTTTACCTTCAGGCAGGTGCATAGCGAAACATCTTTTCGGAAGGCGAAACAACACCTTGATTTCTGGAGGGACACCCCCTATAATGAACATTCTACGCTCTCTATTGCACGGCGACAGAAAATTTCGGCAGGGAGGGCACGTGCTCGGTGTGCCACGCCCTGGCTACGTCCCTGCCTTCCAGTAGTAATCGAGGGAATATTGGCCAGCTGTAAGCTCCTAATAAGTTAACGTACGTGAAGCCAACTCAGGAACATAAAGAGTTTTGCAGGCTCACCGCCATTGCTACTGCTGGCGCTGCCTGACGCTCCCACGTTCATTGGACATATATACGCTATGAGCTGAATGGTGAGTGTGGTGGTTCTTGGGCCCTCAGACGCAGAAACCCAAGACAAGGACAAGAGAAACATCTATTGACTTCACACACAAAACGATCACAACACGGTGGCTATCTGTACAACACACTGGCTCCATAATTCAGTCCCACAGTCCTTATGTCTACGCGCCCGCGAGTAACCCACGCGTCCTCACTACTCGGAAGTCTAATTCCGTCGGGTGCCACTCACGCTCCCGCTGAAGACGATGGCGTCGACGACGCAACCTCGCCATGGAAGGTTGCCAAGTGCACGGGAGCTCACGAGCAGACCATCAGCTGCTCGTGCTGGACCAGGCGGCCCCACGCTGCTGCCGACGCAACACCCAGGTCGCACCTTCAATTGGCGGTTGTGCCGGACCGGCTCCGACGTGGCACCGTGGCCACGATCTCGGTGACTGGTTGTGCCGGACCCGAGTCTGGACAGGATCAGCCGCTTGCCCTGGCCCGCACGCTCGTCCACCACAGGAACAGCATGTCAGGCCCGGCCCGGAACCGCCACTCACCTAGGAACATGCCACGCTCGTCCCGGTTGGGTTGGTGACACCCGCTCGTTGGTTCGGTCCCCTGAGGCCCAACGCCTAGCGCTCTTGCTAGCTGGCCGCGTTCTTCCTCTGCCCGTTGCTGTTCCGAAACTCACGCGCTCACGTTCGTCTGACCCCGTGCACACTTTCGTCTTCGTCGGTTATTTTCCGCTGTCGGTTTCACTTCCAGTTTCGATTTTTGTTGTGAGAAGCACTGTTACCACACTCCCCCCCACTTCCAGTACGTAGTACACACGTAACACACAGTTCCCGAATATAACAAAGGTTCCGCACACTCTAAATGTCACAGTTTAGATGTAAAGAAAAAAACCAATTGCACTATGATGACAACATGATAAAAAAATTGTGTACAACGGCAATAAGTCACTGCTCGGTAAAAGCCGCATGACTCATATAGTCGGCACCAACGTTGTTCACACCATGAATGTGTTCCACGTGAAAGTCATAATCCATAAGAAGGAGACTCCACCGCAGGACTCGATTATTTAGGTGACTAGTTGACTGAATATAAGTCAATGGCTGGTGGTCACATTGCAACGTGAATGGCTTGCCATAGAGAAAAATGTGGTATTTGCGAACAGCCCAGACTACGGCAAGGCCTTCTCTTTCAATTGTGGAGTAAGCTGCTTCGCGGGGTAGTAATTTACGGCTCGCGTAGGAAACTGGGTGCAGACGGCCTTGGTGTTCCTGGAGCAACACTGCTCCTAAGCTCCGCGAAGACGCATCCGTGTGCAGAACAAATGGCTTATGCAAGTCGGGTGACTTCAGCACAGGCTGCGTGAACAATAGAATCTGCACTTGTCGAAACGCTCTCTCATGTTCTTCACCCCATAATAACTTATTGGGGTGGCCTTTCTCTGTAAGTTCTGTGAGCGGAAACGTCAACTCAGCGTAATTGGGCAAAAAGTCGCGGTAATAACCTGATAGGCCGAGGAAGTCTCTCAATTCCTTCTTGGTGCTTGGCGGCACAGCTGCTTGTATCTTATCAGTAATGCTCTTACTTGTCCGCAGCATACCTTGCCCAACAGTGTGGCCCAAAAAAGTGGTAGTCGGACAGCCGACCGCACATTTCGCTGGTTTTATAGTTAGACGAGCCGCTGTGACGCGCTCAAACAATCTCTTTAGGGTTACCAAGTGTTCTTCCCAAGTTTCAGTAGCGACGAGCACATCGTCGAAGTAATATAGCACATTGGGAATCCCCTCGTTGACGACTCGCATTAACCGATCAAATACTGCCGGCGCAGTCTTGATGCCGAAGGGCATAAAGTTGAAGTGGTACAAGACAGATTCACACGAGAAAGCCGTGAGCTCTTTCGACTGACTGGCCATAGGTACCTGCCAGTATCCTTTAGTAAAATCAAAGCGCGAGAAGTAGTTGCATCACGTAAGCTTAACGAACACCGTATCTGTGCGAGGGATCGGCTCACAATCCGGAAGTATGACCTTGTTCAGTTGTTGGAAGTCAATACACAAACGCATGGTGCCATCCTTCTTCTTGACGACCACTATGGGCGAGTGATAGGCTGACGTTGACCTTTCAATGACACCTAACTGCAGCATGTCCTTCACTTCCTTCTCGACGGCACATTTGACAGTAAAAGGTAGCGGGTACTGTCGGACCTGTATGGGAGCCTCTGATGTAAGCCTCAACTCACAGTGAACAATGTCAGTCTTCCCAGGTCTATCTGAGAAAACGTCTCTGAATTCTTTAAGAACCGCTGTGGCTTGCTGTCATGCATCAGCGTTGAGCTCCGATGCTATGGTAACATTCGTCCAGTCCTGTGTCTGTTCTAGTGTGATATGGGGCACTTCGTCGAACTGAACCTCGTCTGTGTCACTTGGCAACGTCGTGGTAACGCCTGCAACCATTCGTTGGCTTAGTGGCTTGCACTCCTCATACTTCTTTAACATGTTGATGTGAAAGAGCGTAACCTTGTGGCCCAGGTTTACCAGGTAATCCAGTTCGCTGCGCTTCTCAATAACAGGGAAGGGGCCCTTCCAGGAAAGCACCAGCTTGTTAGCATCGGCTGGTAACAACACCAGCACCTGGTCACCAGGGACAAGTTCGCGCTCTCTCGCTTTCTTATCGTGGTACCCTTTCTGCAGCTTCTTCGCCTTCATCAATTCTTCGTGTGCGAGCGCACAGGTGCGTTCTAAACGTTGCCGCAGCTTCATCATATGCGTGTATGTCGTCTTGGTCTCGTTATCAAGGTGAGGGTTCGTCCAGAGCTCCTTGAGAACAGCCATTGGCCCTCGCACGTATCTACCATATAATAATTCAAAAGGAGAGAATCCAGTGCTACATTGGGGAAGCTCTCGGTAGGCAAACAGTACCGGACCAATGTAACGGTCCCAGGTTTTCGGACGCTCTTGACACATTCGCCCTATCATGCGTTTTAATGTCCCATTAAAACGTTCAATCAAACCATTGGCCATCGGATAGTATGGCGTAGTAGGCATTTGTTTGAATGAAAGCAGCCGGCTGAATTCCTTCATAACTGCTCACATGAAAGACGTGCCGCGATCACTGATGATCTCTTTAGGTATGCCAACGCGAGAGAACATTTCTAGGAGACCTTCCGCAACCTGTCTCGCTTCAATGGAGGGAAGTGCTACCGCGTCGGGGTATCGCGTCGCAAAATCGATCATTGTCAGTATGTAGCGATTGCCCTTTTCAGATGTTGGTGACAATGGGCCGATAATATCAATGCCAACTCTCGTAAACGGTGTCTCGATGATAGGCGTGGTGCCCAAGGGAGCGCGTCCCACCAGGTGGCGTGGCACCATCCGTTGACAGATGTCGCAAGATTTCACGAAGCGTTTTGTGTCGGATTAAACACCCGGCCAGTAGAACTCTCCAGTGACCCTGCTTACTGTCTTCGTGATACCTTGATGGCCGGCTAAGATGCCTTCGTGGGCTTGTGTCAGCACCACCTCACGCAACTGTCGTGGTACAACAAGTTGCTCCAAATTAGTTCCATCTGGTAAGTTGTGCTTGCGGAATAAGGTTCCGTCCCGAATGAAAAACACCGTTTCTCGATCGTTTGACATGCTTTTCTTGCCAACCGCCTCGAAACACTTTCGCAAAGTTTCGTCATCCACTTGATATTTTTTAAGCGCCTCACTTCCCACTTGTAAAGCAGGCAGAGCCATCACAGGTAAAGAAGTGTGCTTATTCGTTTCTCCTGCTTTTCCCACGAGGACTTCTTCAGGTAGGGGCCACTTTTCCATGGCTTCATGCGGTGGATCATACGCTTCTTCCGCATTCGGTCTTGGTTGGGTTGCGTGCAAATTGCCAGATACATCCTGCTCACTATTGACAGCATATCCTTTGCTAGAGTCTGTGCATGGTGCACGCCTTGTTTCCACATGGCCATGGTCATGCTGTGGTGCTGACTCATTCATAGGTAACGTATCCGGCAATGCCGCACCCTTGATGTTGCCCAAAATTACGTCGTATAATGGGTCGGTCATACACTTAACGAGTACTTCCCCAGTAAACAATGCACATTGCAAAAGGACTTTTGCCTCTGGGAGGTATCGCACAGTACGGTTCAGTAAGTACACTGGGCTCGTCGTTCCCGTGAACTTCTCCTTCGGAACCAAGGATTGCCGCACGACGACCGTGTTGCATCCCGTGTCTCGAAGCACATGCACTGGTCTGTCCTCTAGGAACCCCTCTACAACAGGCTTGTCAGCGACTCCAACGTTCATGGATCGTCGACTTGATGTGGCATTGACGATGGGTATTGTTCCGCCGTCTTGGAGAACAATGTAGCCACTCTTATGGTGTTCAGGTGTCAAGTCTTCGCGTTTTTCCGATAGCATACATGATGCCTGGTCTTTGCCAAATTTTCTACCGGGGCATCTGTCACTGCTGTGTCCACTTTGTTTGCATACTCCGCATCGGCTGAAAGTATTCCCTTTCGTGCGGGACCAGCAGTCGGCTGCGCGATGGCCTGCCTCGTCACAAAGGAAACAGCGACTTGCAGGCTTCTCCGTCTTCTTCGCGGACTCCGGCTTGGACCCCGAAGGTCCCAGATCCTTGGGAATCCGTTCTCTTCCTAAGTTTGTGAGCGCCTGTGCTTCCATGAAGTTATCGGCAGTCTCGCAAAGCGAACTCAGGGTTTTGCAACTTCTCTCCTTGAGAAAGATCCTGAGTGCCGGGAAACAACCCTTCATGAATTGCTCACTTATCATCAGATCTCGCAGGCTAGCAAAGCTTGTCTCCGTTTTTCCCACTTCAAGCCAACGGTCAAAGTAGCCGGAAAGTCTTGCAGCGTACTGCAGACCAGTCTCGTTTTCTTCGGGCTTCGCTTTACGAAATTTTTCGCGGTAGCCTTCCGCAGTATAGCGGAACCTCTGTAGAAGCGCCGCTGTCAGCTGATCATAATTCAGCACAGCTGTTGGATCCAACCAGCCTATGACTGTTAGCGCTTCTCCTGTCATGCATAGGCTAAGCGAAAGAGCCCACTTTTCACGCGGCCACCCTTGACACGTGGCGACCCGTTCAAATCGCTGCAGGTACGCGTCGAGGTCGTCCCGAGCCTGATTGAAGGGCGGAATCAGTTTATGAGGACTGCAGACCTCTGTTATTCCTCTGGCGCTCATGCTGGATCCTCCTTGTTCGTCAGCCACCATTGGCTGTACCCCGCTTGCGCTCTCCTGAAGTCGAAGCTTCAGTTCGAGGATCTTCAGCTCTTGTTCCTGCACCTTCTGCTGCTGCTCTAACAGCTTCTGCTGCCTCTCAGCGTTTTATTTCGCGATCTCGCGCTCCCTAGCACGCTCATCTCGAGCTTCAACGCACTCTCGCTCAACCTAATCTCTGAGCTCCTCGTTCTCCAACCCTAGCTGTCGGCCAAGTGCAATAAATTTCTCCCTGTCCATGACAAAGGCTGCGTCTGAGTAATGGCTTTAGATTTTAATAAGCCATCCCGGAATCTTCTGATCCTGGCAGGCTCGCCAATTGTGGTGGTTCTTGGGCCCTCAGACGCAGAAACCCAAGACAAGGACAAGAGAAACATCTATTGACTTCACACACAAAACGATCACAACACGGTGGCTATCTGTACAACACACTGGCTCTATAATTCAGTCCTACAGTCCTTATGTCTACGCGCCCGCGAGTAACCCACGCGTCCTCACTACTCGGAAGTCTAATTCCGTCGGGTGCCACTCACGCTCCCGCTGAAGACGATGGCGTCGACGACGCAACCTCGCCACGGAAGGTTGCCAAGTGCACGGGAGCTCACGAGCAGACCATCAGCTGCTTGTGCTGGACCAGGCGGCCCCACGCTGCGGCCGACGCAACACCCAGGTCGCACCTTCAATTGGCGGTTGTGCCGGACCGGCTCCGACGTGGCACCGTGGCCACGATTTCGGTGACTGGTTGTGCCGGACCCGAGTCTGGACAGGATCAGCCGCTTGCCCTGGCCCGCACGCTCGTCCGCCACAGGAACAGCATGTCGGGTCCGGCCCGGAACCGCCACTGGCCTCAGGAACATGCCACGCTCGTCCCGGTTGGGTTGGTGACAGCCGCTCGTTGGTTCGGTCCCCTGAGGGCCAACGCCTAGCGCTCTTGCTAACTGGCCGCGTTCTTCCTCTGCCCGTCGCTGTTCCGAAACTCACGCGCTCACGTTCGTCTGACCCCGTGCACACTTTCGTCTTCGTCGATTATTTTCCGCTGTCGGTTTCACTTCCAGTTTCGATTTTGGTTATGAGAAGCACTCTTACCACAGTGAGACAGCCGTCGTGGTAGCTCCGTTGGTAGAGCATCGGCGCATTATTCGAAGGTCGCAGGTTTAATCTCTGCCCACGGCAAGTCATCTTTCCTCCACATTTCTCAGTACACAACTACAATACAATTACTTCATAACGTCTCCTATGCATTCCTTGACAAGATTGTTTGTTAGATCTAATTATTATGTGTCTGATAAAAAGCGAGCCCTTAAGATGTACCTCTTTCCTCCAATTTTTGAGCCATGCATGTGATTGAAAGGTTCGTCAAGTGTACTATGTTTGCATTTTTTCGGCTGGCAATAATGCACAAGGAATGAATAGTTAATCATATTTTCTGGTATAATTACTGGTGGCGCAGCAATGTTTTTATATTAGGAACAACATTTACACAGTTGAGAAAATAAATATTTTTATAGACATTCCGATGCAGTAACACACGGTGATGCTCCAAATAAAATTCATCTTTACAGCTCATTTGAAACGACAAATATTTCTTCCTATACAGCAAGGTGTCTCATTACACTTATTTAAAAAGAAAATCTTCTATGACGAAAGTGGCATATGGCGAAATGGGAAGATAGTAGCCAGAGCAATCTGCCCACATTTAAGCGAGCGCTTTCATTGCAGCATAAAACGGGGCATATGGCCATCAGTGTTCTTGTGGACACTCAGACAGAGATCTCTGTCATCTAATGATGCAGTCTCTAAACACAATTTTCTTACGCGTACGTTTGTCAATTTTAGACAGAAATTTACTCTTCCCGAAAAAAATATGCGTCCATTGCCAACAGTAGAAATTCTTCAGTTAAGAGCACCTGCACCCATGAAAATCTTTCTCAAAGGAGCGAATATATTATGAAAGAGTTTATGCTTGACTTTATAGTGAAAACAATGTGGTTAACAATAATCTTGAGATGCCGTCAGAATAATTTATTGCTTTTTAGTGTTTTTTGTATTATGTCAATACCTGTTTCTTTGTGTGTTTACTGTGTATGTCAAAGAGTCTTGAACAGTAACTTGTTACTAGTAGCGCGTTACCGGTAACTAGTTACTCGTATTCAGTAACTTGTAAACTTGTAACTCTAACCAGTTACTTTGTAATATTAGGAACAACTTTTAACTGTAACGCTGTTACTTTTTACCCAGTAACTGCAAGGAAAATGACGTTACAGTTACCTTTGTTCTTATAAAAAAATTTCCGGCAGCAACGCTCAGTATAAGCCTACATTAAAAGCTTCTCACGTATTCGGCCTTTTTCTTTGCCACGTCGGCTTCACCTTTTAACTACAATAGGGCTTTCTTTGCAGTTTGAAATGTGTCGCTAAAACGAATATCTTCGGCGTAGAAGACAGTATTTTGGGTTTGCTTCTAAACTGCATATTGCAAATTAAACACGTTGAAGCTCAACAGCTTTCTAAGCTCACGTTCCACCGCCACCTTTTTTGGGGAGGAATTTTTTAGGAGGGGGGGAGTTGTGGCACTTGTATATTTTTTACTTGAGTTCTGCTAAGTTTTTGGTATGCCGGACGAGGCTCCGCCTGAGGCTCCTGACGAATTTCGTTGAACATATAGCTCGAAAACAACCATGCAAAATGGTTGAAAGGCAAAAAGTCGTGAATTGGTGAAGCAATCTTCGAAAACTTCTAATCGATTCTCATTGGTGTATTCCGACTTAGCACAACAACTATGTACAAAATTAAGAAATGCTTCACGTCCTATGCAGCTGGCATCCGCAGTGTGAACTGGCAAAGAAAAGCAAATGTCGATCAGTCTGTCAGCCACACAAGTTAGTCACCGTTTTCAGAATTCCCCCCCCCCCACCCTTCACAATCGCTTTTTTTATTAGGCAGCGTCGTCATATTGATTAGGTCTAAGCTATGCCTTTTCCGGCAGTGTTTAACAAGCTCGATCTAGCATGTGCGTAGCCAGATGTTCGAGGATTAGGAGTGATCAATCTCTCAAATTTTTCAATTTCGCTTGCATTTTATATACAAACCAAAGTGGCTGATTGGGCAAGTTGGTTCAGCATACTTTAGGTTTACCATTGCGAAAAAATACATGCAGACGGGAAAAGGACGGGACAAGCGCTGAGAAACCCACACTGGTTGTCCCGTCCTTTTCCTGTCCACCGTGTATTTTTTGCGCTGTCAACTCTTAACGATATACACACTCGCACATACAAATGCACGCCCCAACATGCATAAGGTATGGTTAAAACCACCGTAGCACTGCCCATTCAAAAGAAGAAAAAAATCTGATAGCGTGCTCCTGCCCTCTACAAACAGCAACCTTTCGTTTTATGGTCATTTTCTGATCCTGTAATTATGTCGCTTCGCCATCCCCACGTCCTATTTGGAGATGATCCGGCACTGATCGTGTATTTCTGTGTGTGGTCTTTGGACTTAGTGAACACGTGTCCTAATGGTTTGTATGTTTAGTGGACGGATAACTGTTTGAGTGGCCTGCTACATTTTGAGTACATAACGAATGAACGTCAATAGTCAGTGGACTTCCTCTTGACTGGTTACACACTTTCCATACCTCTTCGAATTTTTTTAACAAACAATAGTTTTGGCATTTGGCTTGTAATCCATGCCATACTTTGTATGGTAAAGGAAAAGCAATGGCGTTACTTTTTCGTGGTCACTGTAACTGTAAAAGAGTAACTTTTTGCTTTGGTGACTGTAACTATAATATTGTTACTTTTTTACTGGTAACGTGCACAACACTGACGTCAAGCTATGCGCACTTACTTGGACAGGTGCCGGAACAGTTGTGACGCGTGTACTGTTCGATTATACTGTGTTTGTACACCTCGTGTTGTAATGCATAATTTAGGACACATATTGCGCCTTTTTATATTTTTATAAATACAGCACACTTGGTTTGCTAATCATGATTAGTCGGTGCTGCCATCAGACCACCAGTTCATTATTTCAATAAAAAATGGTATATAACGCCACATTCATAAATGACGGTGTGCGGCGTTGCACTTGGCGCACATACACGCAGCTGAGAGTCGTTACATAACGATTGTGCAATCAAACAGGTTCACATTTATGCGCTTATTGATCCAGCTTTGACATTTTTTCTCTTGGAAGGCTAATAAATGTTTGTGCACTGTTTATTCTTCGTAGTGCCCGGAAAGACACCGGAACAATAAGTGCAACAAGAGAGGACACATGGAAGCACACGAGTGTTAGAAAGCCAAATTACAAGGAGAAGGGGGAGCGACAGGCAGGCAGGCAGGCAGGAAGGCAGGCAGATAGATAGATAGATAGATAGATAGATAGATAGATAGATAGATAGATAGATAGATAGATAGATAGATAGATAGATAGATAGATAGATAGATAGATAGATAGATAGATAGATAGATAGATAGATAGATAGATAGATAGATAGATAGATAGATAGATAGATAGATAGATAGATAGATAGATAGATAGAAGATAGATAGATAGATAGATAGATAGATAGATAGATAGATAGATAGATAGATAGATAGATAGATAGATAGATAGATAGATAGATATCACGTTCGAAGGAGTTGGTTCATCCTTAAACGAATAAAAAAAGATCTTTGCTATATAAGTGCTCACCCGCGTGCCTCGTCTACATTTCCACGTGGTTGTTTTATTTTAAATTATAGTATTGATAAACCTGACACGGTGTTGTACTACAAAGAAAAAAGGTCACTGCGCACATGGTCTATAAAAGTGCCTCAGGAATAATTCATAGATAAAGAAACCGTCTTTTTTAGAAGAGCAGATTTTATGATTGTAGTCATATTCCAGAAGTCGGTGTTTACCTGGCGAAGAAATGTGATTGGTTTCAGGCCCTGCCGGTGGCCGTCACTCATCTCACCTCGGATGAGGTAAGGAAAGTCAAATGTCTCACCCTGCGTATAAAATAGTAAATGTCGTTCAATCTATCTCTGAAAAAAGGGGCGTGGTGCCTCATTCTTATGCGGTGAACTGTGAAGCTATTAATAGGACAACGGTTGTTGACACACCAGCGAACCAAGCGTATCCTACTATACACAAGAGAAACTAAACAGGAAAAATAATGGCAAATGTGCTTTCGGTCTTGATATCAACCTTAGCAGAAGACCTAAGTCCAAATAACCATGCATTCATATTCAACAAGGCGCACGAGCTCGCTCAATCGTTTAACTGGACGAGCATGCAATA
Source organism: Rhipicephalus annulatus (assembly GCA_013436015.1). Classification (NCBI taxonomy): domain Eukaryota; kingdom Metazoa; phylum Arthropoda; class Arachnida; order Ixodida; family Ixodidae; genus Rhipicephalus; species Rhipicephalus annulatus. Next base: position 907,447 of record WOVY01009850.1, read on the forward strand.
ACAAAAAAAGAACAGCGGGTAAATGCAATAATATTGAAATTACTTCACCGTTGTACATTTGCAGCGGCTCTAGCGGCTGTACAGTTTCGATGCCAGTACCCTCAATGTGCCTGGTTTCTACTCGAGGTGACGGCGTACCGCATTTCAGTGTGAGTGAAATGAAAGCCAACCCTGTACTAAGATTGCGATAACGGTAAAAAAAATTGTTCATATTTGCACTAGTGGCGCCAAATCTGTTGGAATTGTGCAACTGCGTGTGCTTTCCAATTGTGTAGCATATAGCTGTTTTTAGCGAACTTCGGCGAATTTACGAGTATCTGTCTTTCTTTCTATCTAGCCGCCCACGACATTTAGCTTTCCTGGCAGTTTCGCTTAAGGAACCTATACCACAATTGGTATGAAATACCATGACTGTAAGACGAGTATAAATGACTAGTCATAACATAAAAATCATAATATGCATGTCATGAAGGTCATGGTTACATGCCACAGTCATGCTGCTCCTGCGGAGGTTTAGTTGTTGTGACATATCACAAAACTGGTACAATACATGACTGCATGGCGAACATAAGTGGCAGGCCCTCACGTGGAAATCATGACATGCGTGTCAGCTTGACTATATACCACGTTCAAGATGCGCTCGCGGTCATTTCGCTTGCCTCGCATTCACCAAAGTTAGTATTACGTGACGTGAAGGATGAAGTTATATGACTGGTGAAGACATGATAATTATGACATGCGTGTCATGTAAGAACAAGACTACATGCCATGCTCATGATTCGCTCGCAGCTATTTTGCTAGCTTCACGTGTAGATAGATAGATATGTGGGGTTTAACGTCCGAAACCACCATATGATTATGAGAGACGCCGTAGTGGAGGGCTCCGGGAATTTTGACCGCCTGGGGCTTTTTAACGTGCAACCAAATCTGAACACACGGGCCTACAGCATTTCTGCCTCCATCGGAATAGCTTCAGATATAACAAATTTGGTATTAGGTGACACGAACGGACGACGAAGCTAAAGGACATGTCCAAACATGATAATAATGATATGCGTGTCATGTAAAACATGACTGCATGCTATGCTCATACACGATCGCGGCCGCTTGGTTAGCTTATCATATACCAAATTCGGTACTACGTGATTCGAATAGGTGACGAAGGTAAAGAACACGTCAAATATTGATAATAATGACATGCGCGTCATGTAACGCATAAGCACATGCTACGCTCATAGAGAGTTCACGGCCATTTCGTTAGCTTCACATATAACAAATTTAGTATTACGTTACATGAATGCACAAAAAACTCAAGTTCCAGGCGCATGCCATAATAATCATGACGTGGAAGTCATGTACGACATAAGTCACGTTCGCCTTGTAACATAGTGCCGATTTTAATCTGACAGTTTAACCTTCCTCTTTCGTGCTTCGCATACCACTTATTCCCACTTTACGTGGAATCTAGCAATTTTTTTGTTTTCACTCAAACGTTGCTTTTATGGACTCGATCTTTATAATCAAGTGTACTTTTTCTTTTTTTCTGGGCCTCTTTTTTCCCTTTATTCACTTTCATTCTATACTAGATCACTTTCTTTCTATAGCATGCTGTGCTCTATTCTTTCTTTTGGCCCAAAATTTTGGTTCTCAACCACTGCTTTTACACTATAGTATAGAAGACAGTATACCATACCATGCTATGCTCAGCTAGCAATGCCTGCACAGCTGAGATGCTAGGACGCTCGCGTTCGGTTTCTGGGTCGGCGGGTTGTATTCCCACCTCACAAGAAAAATTTGTTTGCCAGAAATTTGATTTTTTCCTAGTATCTATACTTTTGTTTTAGTTTTTTAACTCCCTATCTTTCTTTGACTCTCTTTTAGCTTGATTTGTTTTTCAAGAATACTTGCTGCGCCCGAGGGAATTATTGTAAGAAGGAAACACACTGGGACATGAAAATAATAAGTTTGCAAAAGACAAGATCGGCACCAAAATAGACAATAACCAAAATAAAGCCACGAGAGTAGCAGTATCTCTTTGACGGATGCTACACTGCGACAGTCGGCATTATGTTGTGGATGCCGATTCAACTGCGAGATCGTGTTCAGAAAAAGGAATATTGGTAAGCGTTTGTTCTAAAAAACATTCTCTTATTTTTTGCGAGTGGTCACTTCTCTAACATAAAAATGTAATATTTTATATGGTGGAAACTTATCTTTGATAAGAAATGGGGAGCTGAAGGGTAAAATTTTTCATCTATTTTATTCATCCAAGAAATCTTTTGAAGAACAGCTTAATCTCATTTTTTTCTACTGGTAACAAGAAAATCCCATCCTAACCTTTCTCTAAATGCAGCGACAGTGACACTGTAGACATTTTGGGTGATTACACGCAATATAGAACAGGGCATGACCCGTCGACCTCTTAAATTTCTTTTGAAATTGTATATATTGTTGCCTGATGAGTGCAAAAAAGAGGTCCTTAATTGATTCGCCGGGAACGATATCTTTTTGAAGCACAGTAAATCAATAATGATGAAGAGGTGGAGTGCTACGCTTATCTGCTCCGCTGTTCTTTCAGACTTTGGCGATGAATTACACTAAATAGTTTGAAGCTACGTACCTCAAAATGTTATAGCTATATCTAGTCGTATTCGCGCTTACGTTCAATAATTTTTTATTCTGATCGTAGTGTAACGTTTTGGTAAAAAGTCCCAAATTCGCCCCAGAAACGTTTTTTCTTGTCTATTTGGCAGACCTCTATTTCAAAAAAGGTCCTTTGACATAGCGCTCGAAATTTCGAATAATCTTTCAGCATGCTTGTTTAAAACTGCCAAAGCTTACATTATACTGGTTTTCAATAATACATACTATCTAGCTAACCTAAACAAAAGAGCATGAAAGCAAAACTTCTCACGACGATTGAAAAAAAACATTTTCGAAAATTTTTGAAACACTCGCCAGTTATTTTCTTGCCGATGAATTCTAACAATCAATAAAGATTGGTAAACCCCACGTACAGTCGGTATTCGTAATATAAGAAGCACGTTTGAGGAAAGTTGAACAGCCGCGTTAAAGCCAGCACTATGCATATTATGCCGTACATGACTACCATGTCATGATTATCATGGCATGGGCATGGCTTTTGTGTTGGACATCCATTCATGTCATGTAGTACAAAATTTGGTATATGTAAAGCTAGATAAACGTCCGCAAGCGCACTATGACCGTAGCTTGTAATCATGTTTTACGTGACACGAATATCATAATTACTATGTTTGGACGGGACAATTACCATTTTCATTCATTGGCGTCATGTTATACCGAACTTAGTATAGGTCAAGCTATCGAAACGGCCACGCGCGCATATGAGCGTAGCATGTAGTCATGTTTTTGAATGACCCGCATGTCACTATTATTATGTTTGGACGTTTCATTTACTTTCGTGGTTCATTCGCGTTACGTATTATCACATTTGGTATATGTGAAGCTGTCAAAACAGCCGCGAGCACATAATTAGCGTTGTACGTTGTCAGGTTCTCACATAAAGCGCATGCAATGATTATTATGTTTACTTTAGTTATAGAAACGGTTTCAAGGTTGCAAGCGTTGTATCCCAAACACTTCCAGTAACCTCATCTACCAGCTTTTAACATCAAACTAAAAGCATGTTTTCAAGTTCTTTTCACAGGTAAGAAAAGAATATTTCGTTTTTTCCCCTAAAACGAACGTGCGCTAAATAGAGAGAGAGAAGTGAACGTTTTTTTTTTTGAAACAGTGCCCGGAGCAATGCCCGGTGTCACCCTGAAGTGGGAGGGCTCCTTAGTCCAAAAACCCTCTGCCTTCTACTCTCTCTTGGCCCTGGCGACGTGTTGTTGTTGGTCTTCCAGGTCCTCTAGGGCGAGCTTCGCCTCCCACGTTTCGGTCAAGTCTTCGTTCGTCCGTCCTGCTTCATTATCAGTCGTGTGTTGTTGCAGGTTAATTCTGGCAATACACTGGAATGCAAGAAGCAAGTGTGCCAGGGTGTCTGGTACGTTGCAAAGCGGGCACATAGAGCTATATCTCGTTGGGTAGAGACGGCGCATTAGGGCCCCATGTGTGTATGTGCTGCTTTGCAGGCATCTCAGCATCCCGCTTTCCTCTTTTGTCAGTTTTGGGTATGGTGGAGGGTACACTCGTTGCTCCAACCTGTAATGCTGGAGTAACGACGAGTAGGTGTTTTGAACAACTTCCGTCTTTTCAACGACGGGTCGAATGTCCTGTGGGCAGGGGGAAGCCCAGCTGACGTGCTCGCGGGCTGCGGCGTGGGCCGCTTCATTTCCCTGCCGACCCTCGTGTCCTGGCACCCATATTATACAAGTGGATGAGAGTAGAGTGCTTCGCCGTTTCAAAATATTGATGGCATTGGCTGAGATACGGCCCTTTGCAAAACTCCTTCAGGCGGCTTGTGAGTCGGTGAAAAAACCGCGGCGTCTGTACATGTTGTGGTTGCTAGAGCGATTGTCGATTCTTCTGCGGCGTCTGAATTGAGTGCGTTGACCGTGGCTGACGCTAATTCTCGGCCTTGAGAATCTATGACGCTGACAGCGTACGCGTTTCTATGTGGATGCTTGGGCACATCAGTGTAGCCGGCATCCGGGTCTTGCTTGAACTTTCGTTGAATAGCGTTAGCTCTAGCCTTGCGTCTACTGTTGTGGAAAGTAGGATGCATGTTGCGTGGAATATGTGTGATGGACAGCGACTCTCTAACGCACAGCGGAATGCGCTTTTTCCGGTCTGCATCGGCGATGAACGTGTCGCTGTAGTTGAGGTACCGGAGCACCGACCTTCCCGTGGGCGCCAGCTTCAGCCTCTCCAGCTGACTGTTCCTATGCGCTTCGATGAGGTCTTGCCACGTGTTGTAGACGCCCATCTTTAGGAGACGTGTGGTAGAGGCTATTGGTGGAAGTCCCAGGGCCACTTTAGTGGCCTTTCTTATCATGATATTAAGCTTTTTTTTCATTTCGACGGTTTTCAAATTCAGGTATACAGCGCGCCGTATGTAATGCGGCTGGTGAGCAGAGCTTGCACTATACGTACCGTGTCGTGCTCTTTAAGTCCGTTTTGTTGATTCGCGATCCTTTTGACGAGGTGCGTGAGATGTGATAGTGTCCGCTGTAGTCTCGGTATGGTGGCAGCTCCCGATCCATTCTTGTAGATGTGAACTCCAAGCACTCGCTGGGTCTCGACTTTTGGAATTAAGGTCCCCTTCAGTGCTACGCTAGGGTCGGGCTCGTCGTATAGAATGGGTCTGCTTCTTGTTCTCGCTTTGGGGACGAGGTGCTTGGATTTCTCGGGGGCACAGCAGAGACCGCAGTGTCTGAGATACCGTTCAGTGGTATCTACGGTGGTTTGTAGGCAGATCTCTTGTCTTCCAGTGCTCGAAGCCCAGCGTAGATCGCGTTCCGTAAATCTGGTATTTTGTCGAGAATTTTGGGCAGATTGTTCATAGCCACATTTAAAAGTAACGGCGAGATGACCGAACCCTGCGGTGTGCCTTTTTTCGGTAGTTGGAATCTTTTGCTGCAGATGTTGCATATGCCCACAGTTGCCGTACGGTCCGTATGATGCACGTGTAGGTCCTAATGCCGCAGCCAACGCTCTCGAGGTTCTTGAAGATCACGTCGTGGCGGATGTTATCGAAGGCCGCCTTGACGTTGATTCCGAGTATGGAGTACTTTCTTCGATGGATGAGGTGATCAAGGAGGTCTTCTTTGAGTAGTAAGAGCACGTCGTGCGTCGAAAGACGCTGCCTGAAGCCGAACATGGTGCCAATTGTCAAACGCCGCCCAGTTGTCCTGCGTGTTGGTGAGACTGAACTGCAATCTTCCTCTGCTTAGCCGCGTAAAGACTTTCACCTAGAGATGAATGTCTTGGTTTTAGTTTTTTGCGCCATCAGAAGTGTTTGGCCACGTGCATTGAACTGTTTGTTAAGTATTTTGTTGGTTTGGAATTTTCATTTCTTTACTTTTTAATTATACATTTATTGTTACTTGTGTAACCAAACAGCTTTGTCCTTCTTTAAGACTATAACAGGTTCAAACCTGGAGAGCTGCTACTAACAGAAAACAACCTTCATCACAAACAGCAACTGGAAAAACTTCTTTGGAAGATTATTACACTAAACATCCAAAATTTTACGACTTGAAAATATCATTTAAAAAAATTATGCTCAATAACTGGTTTCATGTGTTCATCTAAAGCACTTAATTTATGCACCTGAACAGTCTTCTATCTAGCTAACAAATTATAGAATCCCTTTTAGGGAGGCTCATTTTTAATACCACATAAATGCAACCAATCAGATGTTCCTAATATGCACCTAACACACCTAAAATTTTCTCCTATGGAGCCATTTCTTCTGAATAGTAAAGTGCTATGATTCACATATATAAACTAACTACCGGTAGGGTATATATTTACGATGTCGCCAAGGTATATCTCCAATAATATTAGGCCAAAGGAAGAGCTCATTGTGGCCACCTGTTCAAAAATGTTGAAGGAAGGGTAAAGGGACCTTAAAGAGCGAAAAGATTTTTTGCGGACTTGTAAAGTACCATTTAAAATTCCGTAAACACCATTCCTACAGGGACATGAAGCTTCGTAAGCGAGAAAACACGATAATATAACCTCCAGTTGCCGATGCCACGCAGGGATTCCCGCACCAAAATAACATTACAAGTTTTCTAGGTGTCTACTAGGTCCCGCGTGCCTTCTAATTGATTAAAACGAAGTGCTTTGTGAACTGTGAGTGCCATAGACCAAGCATACAAAGTTAAAAGAAATAATCGTGTGAATGTTGCGAAATACGGAAAATTTATTTGGAAACTTTTGGCACCACGCACGAGATTTCAGCGCCAACCTTCAAAATCAAACTTCACTTTGATTGTTTCCACTAATAATAGGCTTATGAATGGAAACACATACCATTATAGATATTAGAGTGCAGTTTGTCAACCTAAATCATGTTATTGGTTCTCTTTAGTGCGATTTGAAAGAGAAAGGCTGCACACTGTCAATACACACTGAATTCTTTTTGTAAAATAGCTTCCCACTAAAGTGAGCGGGTTACCCGCGTGCTCAATACACTGATTGCTCATGAGGAGAATTGTCATGAGTGAGGCAATGAAATGCCTTGCTAAAATTGATGAAGAGCTGGAAGGAGGTTCGTTCTCTATGTTTTGCGCAATAATTACTTTCTGGGATAAAATACTTGCTTCCATAATCAAGATTTGGAGACTTGTGCGAAGGACGCCATCTGTCGTCGGCCACAGTGGTGGCCTGCCATAACTGAATGGATGATAGGTGAGAAAATTGCGGTTTTGGGGCGTTAAACACCACAAATCAATCAATCAGGTGAGATTATTATATCTGAAGAATAAAGCTACTTTTCAAAACGGCTCCCGCTTTTATACAACAAAAACTTACTCGAACCATCTCGAGAAGTTACAGTGCCGCACTACAAAGCACCTAGCTTCCCACAGCGTTTGTTTTTTAGCAATGGCATCCCATGCGTTTCTAAAGTTGTAAGCCACAAGCTTTGTAGTGCGATAGTGCAATTCCGCTAAAATGTACGAGCGGGTCTCTTCTACTTATAATCCGGAGTCGTTTTTGATAGCTAACATTTTCAAGCAATGTGATTTTCTCACCTGTTTTCTATTCAGTTATGACGGGCCGCCATTCATGCCGCCGAGATGATGGCGCCACGTCCATATTTCCCCGATTTCTCGATGGCAGACCACCGCTCATGCCGCCGAGATGACGGCGCCACGTCCAGGTGCCCCCATATTGTGGGACCATTTCTACACAATTTCCCTTGACAAGTTTTCGTGTCTTTATCAAATTACGTGTACGCTTAATAAGGAACTTCGCTGTGTGTTGATAATTATTTTTAAAGAACCATAGAACAAATGAGTAGGATTTATGGTAGCCTGTTGTTATAATTATGATTATTATCACCGTTTTGGTATAGTGCTTATATGTTAGCTCGTTTTATGCCACCTAGTAGAGTAGCCGACTATATTGTTCAACTGAATATGTGGACCAATAAGAAATTAAATGAAAAGTGACATAGGAGGCATCTCACTGCGTTATGTTGCAGACGGACGATATCGAAGGCATTGTTGTTATTTAAATCTTAATTGTTAGGAACGCCCTTTTGTCCTTCAGGAGGTTCCATAAATATAGTTTTTATAACACGATTATCATCTAAGTTCACGACCTGGAATTTATCGTTGCGGGGAATACCCGAATTCTTAAAATAGGCATTTATGTTTTCAGCCAGTACATTACCACCCCCTTGACATTTTTGATCAGCTCCTAATAAGGGTAATTTGACGACCTAAAAGATATTTTTTTCCTTTTTAATCACATTCACACGCTTAATATTGCAGGAAACGTGTGCTGAGACGAATTTATTTTTTGTTGCTTTAGTATTTCAATCAGGATAGCTCTTTAATCTTCAATCACTCCAGTTCTCTTTCTGAATTAGAGTGAACGAACACAATTCAAAAGCTCTTACTTTTGACCAATTTATAGTGCTATGCATATACTACAGTATTCATACCTTTCTTTTTAGCTGGTTACAGAGAAAATGTGCCATGAAGATGTGTGCAAAAGCTTCTAGAAATTTGTAGTATGCTTAATTTTGATTCTTTTTAACACACAATATCCATCGTGCCTGATTTCAGCTAGGCTGAATAATTTCAGCCACTGAAAAGAAACGTGGTGGTAAGCAAGCAATTCAATGTTTTGTTTGAAATTGTCATGCACCAGTGCACATTTGTGCACTGGTGCATTTCTGCACAGATATTTGTGTTCACATATTATTTTGTGCACACCGACCTTTGTATATTCGTAATGTTATAATGACGTTGACTAAAGAACACACATTGGTTTAGAGGTCTGGTTAGCAAAGCCAGATGACAGCAGTAAACTGATTATATGATACAGGGACTCATTGTTGTCTCAAATATCAAGGCGAAACTTGCCTACCACTGAAAAACAGTTTTCTTTCATTTTAAAGTATAAACAAACTACCGAACAGCTTGACTAAGGGTAAGGGCCGGTGCCGTTAACAACGCTTAAGTTACACATTAAGTCGCCTAAGATTTTCAAGTATCGGCAAATCATTAATGGCATAGTGTTTTACCGTTTCAAAGTGCGCATGCCCCCTAGACAAAGATCGCACTTGCGTTGGTTAACTTAGCCAATGCTTAGAAGTGCTCGCCGACATCACCTCAACGCCAAGCATGCGACAGGACGCGGCCATAGGCTAGTCAGACAGTGACGTGGCGATACCACTGCAGCGCTGATAGAAGTGTGGTTGATATATAACGGGGCGTTGCCCGAAATGTGCGTGATGTGTGCGCTCCAGCGGAGGCAGGCTTTGCTCGTCATCGTTGCGGCAGCCTCTAACTTGGTTGTGTTTTTGTACAGTTCTTGCTCCTCTTTTATTCATCAAGTTATTGATTGATATTTGGGGGTTTAACGTGCCAATATACACCAAGTTATGTAGTGGACGCTAATTTAAGGCAGCATTTTAATTTCTCCTGCGTTTTTTATGTTCCTGAGAACTGGTAGACCTCGTAGTGAAAGAATCCACTTCAGCTTGTAATACTAGGGAGAAACTAAGAGAAAATTTCGCGCACAATTAGGGAACTCGAGGGTGCACCCTTCTCGTGTGCTTTTTTCAGACAGTTTGTCTTTAGCATGGATAAATTGTACCGCACCTAATGCTTTCATGTCAGCATTATTCTCGGTTCTATAATTCAAAACATATAAGGATTTCAACAAGTGAACGTTAGGCCTGTGAGGCTCTTGCTAATGTGGAGAAGGTATGCTGAAGTATCAGCCTTTATATATGGCTACTAACACATTCACTATTCGTGCTTCGCTGCGATTTCACAACCTGCTTTATGACGCCGACATTAGACTAATGCTTCACACTTACAGCTGACGTCTAACCAAAATTCGTAAATAGCTGCACCAGACGTTTTAGTAAACATTACTAGCAACTCCTAGCTTATAATAAATGTCGCTTTTTCCGCATTTTACTGACCTGTTTGAGTCGGTCTTCGATGTCATGTATGTCTGCGAGGATTTTCCTCAAAGCTTTGTATCCCGAATGGTTTACGACGCTGCCAGTATTGACCGTCTTGGGCTCGCTGGTACGCATCATGATTAAAACAGTTTCTGAGGTTGTATAAAAAAACCCAGTCTCCAATAAAAGGTCAGTACCTGTAAGGACCTTTCCACCCTAGAACTGCAAGTTTAACTTCGCAGCAAGCGTTTTAATTAATGTATCTCAACATATGTGCTTTCCTAAGGCACCGGATGTTGAGGTCACACAACCCTTGCATTGCCTTCCACACATGGCATCTGACTCTGCTGTTTCAGTAGAATCAAAACGAATGAACATAAAGGCAAAACAATTGAGCCGAGAATGCCTACACTGAGCGTTCCAGCTGTTATGAAGCACCCCTAGGCTTGTTGAAACAACACATCCGGCGGAAAGCATAAATAAATTTGAATTGCTTAGCCAAACATTGCAGCCATGCGCGCCACGTAGAGAGGACAAGTAGAGTGCCAAGCTGCTGTTTTTCCAAATGGCTTTGGTTCAAACAGATGCAGGTTGTCACTCTTGTCGGTGGGAGGGCGGGTGTCTGTCGTTGGACGTCAGTTTCTGTCATCAGACGTTGAATTTCGCCAATAGTGCACATAAATGAAGAGAGCTGTTTTGACCAGATTCACTTGTTGCCGTTAACACTGTGTGTGTTAGTTGTAGGTAAATAAATAGCCTAATAATAGAAAAGTTTTGCCGCGAATGTTCGAAAAGATTGCTTCCTTCCGGTAGAGGACAACTGTCATCTACTGAACTAAGTGCATTAGCGTATGTTCGAGCATGCGCGCATAGAAGTTTACCTTAGAGTTGGATGCCTCTAACATCTACGATATCGCTAACATGTTTTTCGGCAAAATGTGCTAGAGTGATCTTTTGATCCTGCTCGACACATAACAAACGAATTAACTACCTTTTGTTTTGTTGTCGTGAGCACTGTTATGCAGAAATCTGAATATGTAAACAAGGTGATGAAAAGACAGGCCAAAGAATTGAAGTATAAAGTAAGATTACCATGCTCTGTTTCTGCAGTGGTACCGCACCGTTTTCACATTACATCGTATAGGCGGCGCTGAAAATTGGCAACATACTCACGGGGTGAATGATGGAAAGTGGAGCGAAGCATCCGTCCGTTCATTCCATCTTGCTTCCGTCCGTCCCTGCGTCCGTCTGTGTGACCGTCCATGCGTTCATCCGCCCATCCGTGCGTGCGTCTGTTCGTGCGTCCGCACGTCAATCCATGCTTCCGTCCCTGCGTTCATCCATGCGTCCACCCCTGCGTCCGTCCATGCGTCCATCCTTCCGTGCAGCCATCCGTGCATCCGTTCATGCATCTGTCTGTGTGTCCGTTCGTCCATCTAGTCAACACTCCAAATACCACCATCTCCCATCTTTTCAACCTATATTCCGTATATAGAAACACCACAATCCAGTGGACATTCCAAGGACTAAACGAGAGATGGCACACGCACACTTTATTACGGCTTGCGCTTCTTATCCACTTCCCACCTTTAACTGCCTCGATTTCATGGTATACTAGTTCACCGTATTCATGGCACTGCGGCCCAACGCTCGCTAAACCTTTCTAAAACAAAGGAGGTTACGCCCAGCGAGTATAACCTAGAACCCCTTTTTTGCCGATAGTGCTCAATGTACATGCCAATGGCTGCTGATTGGGAATGAGAGACAGGAGAATTCAGCTTTTAGTTAACGCGCACGCTGCGAATTTTTATGGTTCAACAACGCACAGGAGAAATATCCCACTGGCACCACCTTGCAGGTTAATGCGTAAGACTAGTTACGCACTACGACTGTGACGAGGGATGAACGAGTGCCGCTTTAAGGAGCTTCGCCCATAAAAAATTATGGGACCCCTAAGCTTCCAGTTGAACGCGATAGCGATATCACTTACCTATAGCAAAAAGAAACATACTTACATAAAGAGCGGACACTCCCGTCGGGCCCTGCGGCCCAGCTACTGCGCTGCTTTCAGCGCCATGTGTGGTTGGTCAGACCCAATAATCTCTACAGAATAAATAAAATACCAAAATTTTCTTCTTTCCGACGATGGGATTTGAAACCACAACCTCATACTCCAAGAGCGAGTGTCTTTTCCACAAGGCTATACACACCCACGCTTTCGCGGCGGGAATTAATGTACAGCACATCTAAACCACATGAATGTGCCTTTTTGGGCAAAAACAAATGCAGAAAGGCAACACTTTCTAATCAAACTTTGCTGTTTTCTGTTAAATGGCAATTAAAAGTTCTTAGCGGGATGATGTAGAGCAGATAAGGGAAAATTGCTCGAATTAACAAAATATCTTCTTTGCAAAAAATTGATGCAGACTTGAGTATTCATTGTAATCCTCTTAAGGCTAATACATCCTAATAGAGAAATAAAAGCGAGGATGGGTACACCACATAGCGGTGGGTGTACCCATCCTCGCTATATCCCTTCTTTGCTGGGCCGCGAAAAGGCTCCAGTGGCCACTCTTTATATATACTATATTTATGTATGCCTATAGTGCATAGGTCAAATGCTTGGTGCATATTATTTATTATGATGTTACTGGAACAGTTTAAATTGTGAATTATTGCTGTGTAATCAATAAAGTTAAAAGTGGCTTGTGTCAGTGAGGCTTTCGCGTATGGCTGCAATCTGTGTGAACCAAGATTTTTAAGCACCGAGCAATTATACACGTGAAATTGCTTGAGCTGGCTGTATACCCACTACGTGGTCAGAATGCGCGTAATAGTGTATGTGCCTCTTGATGATGCTTTGCTAGAATGCAACACACTCACGCCGAACCAGACACCGGAATTTCTGCGAGTTGAGCTGATTACTGCTCTTGCATTAAAATAAATCTGCACGTGCGAGGGCCGGCCGCAAACAGGTAAAATGGCATCGCCACCCGTCTCTCGTTTAGCGGTTGGTGTCAAGATATTGCAGTGAGCCTGCGCGTCGTTGCATGCCTGCAGCGGTGATATTGTATTTGCTTTCAGCGGACTAGCTGTATAAATGTAACGTTCTGCAGTACGGTTGAGTTCAATCTATCAAGGCCGGTTCACGCGTGTGGCTAGTCTGAACTGACGGCATCGTGCCGTAGACCAGCGGCCACCGCCGTCCACGGGAGAGCTGTTCTAATTGGTGACCGATAAAATATGCAATCGCAGGGAACTGTGGGATACGACGGCTTCCGGTTCGACACACCACGTGGAATATCAGCGGCACGCATGCACTTTTGCACCGCTTTGTTGAAGAAAGCACCTCTCCGTGCAATGTCAATGCTTTAAAAGTTGGTTTTTTTGTTTCTGCTAGCCATGACTGCGATAATGACCAGCTACGAAAGCCATGAAGAGTAAGAAAACTTTTTATTGAACCAAAATGCTCTGCAATGCTTTTATGCCGCTCGGGGGTACTGTCAGTTTTTCTAGCAAATCAGTCGATACGAAAGACAGTTTTCATTGTATGATACTTTACTGCACATGCAAAATGACGACTTCAAAGATCTCAGGGGATGGTGATGACTCTTGCAGTATGTTAAGATTTCATTTATAGATTGCTGCGTCGGCGAAATTGTCGGTACATCGGCATGAAGCGCACCATTTATCGACCGTGTTTAGATGTCATTTTATAGTTTTTAGCGCGCAATAGGATGCATTTCTTTGTCGAAGCCGGATCCTTACTTCAACTTTGATCTTGGTCAAGCTGCGCGGCACGGCGGCAAATAAACACTACATTCAAGCATAGACGGTGCCAAAACGTCGAAATCCGGCTCTTTTTAAAGCACTTCTTCCTTTGTGTGCTGTCCTGACGCACAGTTTGACCAAGATAAACGCAAACGGACTCGTCCAGTGCTTTGTGTACTTACTTTTGCATGAATTTTTCGCATTTTCTTTGTCATGTGTATGGGTGCAATGCCGGCCCTCACCTGATATGTCTGGCAGATTTTGCACGCGTTCGTTCCCATATTACTTTTGCTAGGCGCGCCTGCGCAACAATTTATTTCTGGATATGATATTCGCACCGATTCATGCGTGATCTTTTTATTAGCGCGGAATACACAAGTACTTGCAATAAAATGGTCTTTGCACACTCTTGATCCAACATTCGGTACCAAAAGGCAACTTGTCGCTGCGGCTGCGGTCCACCACACATGGTGTATACTTATCTAGACAATGAACCATTGACTGCGACAGCTCACGCAACCATCAAGTTGGAATTCGCAGCAGCTGCTCAAAAGAAATCACATGTAAAAGAAAGACTATCGTCTTTAAAAAAGCAGAGCAAACGCACGTTCATGGCGTTTGTTAAAGTTGCAATATAAATAAATCTTAAAAGCAGTGTTGTTGTTCGTGTTCTGTTTTATTAATTTTCGGACAACGAGAATTGAACTGTTTTCGCACTTTTGTGTGTGCCTCCCTGCTAAGTTCATGCTGCACGTAAGATGTGATCTTGGAGCGCAAGGTTTCCGCGTGTAATATTGTCTGAATTCAACGTTTTATGCAATAACTACGCAAGAAATTTGCTTCGTTCGCATTGTATCCATGCATCTTCCTTCCCAAAAACACACATAAACATTCCACTCCAAGCACACATATTCCGTACAGCGTCAAACGAACAGGAAGGCACACTCTTAGTTGCAATAACAGTTCAATTCACGCTGTCTGAAAATAATGAATCAGAAATCAACAACACCCCGCCGTGATGGTAGAGTGCCTAAGGTACTCGGCTGCTGACCGAGTACCGAGGTCGCGGTATCAAAACCCGGCTGCAGCCGATGTATTTTCGATGGAGGCGAAAATACTGTAGGCCCATGTGCTCAGAATTGGGTACACGCTAAAGAACCCATGGTGGTCAAAATTTCTGGAGCCTTCCATTACGGTGTCTCCTCTAATCATAAGGCTGTTTTGGGACGCTGAATTGCACATTTAAATCAATCAATAAGACATGAAGCACGCCACGGCATTTCAGAATTCTTTATTGTGCAATTTTTACAAATGCCATGAACGTGTGCCGTGGTTTGTTCTACTTGTCAAACATGTCATTTCGATTTGAGCAGCAGCTGCGAATTCAAACTCGAAAGGTGCGTAAGCTGTCGCACGCAATGGTTCATTCTCAAAATAAGTATAAAACGACGAATGCCATTGTCACGCGCAATAAAGCCACGAGCGAAACGTAGCGAAAGTCGTTTTAACATTATGCCAAGTGAATTCATTCGACTCAGTGTCAGACAAACTGGAAACAGAAATTTACGCGTGAAACCAACGCGTGCCTCAACTATCTTTAGGTACAGCAAACATACCATTCTCAACACTGAATGGCGCTGACCTGGGTCAAAGCGAGCCGAGGACACGCGTCGAAGCGTTCGAGTTAAAGGTGCTGACTTCTGTACAATGCAAACGTACTAATTGACTGCAAACAGGTTGAAATGCAGGTTGACACGGGAGCTGCAATCTCGATAATGAGCGAAAGTCAATTCCCGAAATTGTTTCTCCACAAGCACTGCGGAAAGACTAAGGTAAGATTAAGAACCTACATTGAAAGTTCTGTATCAGTATAACTGGGCGAGCTGTGCTCTAGGTAATATAGGAAGGAAAGGATCACACTTTGTCGTTGATCATTGCGCAAAACGCAAAGGGGAGTGTCATGCCAAATTGGTGAGCCGGCATTAGTTGTCTCAAGTTGTCTAAACTGGCAACAGGTATTGATGGAAAGTACAGTGACAACTGAAAACTTTCTGAAGCGAAAGTACAGCTGACCAAAAAAGTTTACAGACCACGCGAGCGCGTAGCGAAAAGCCTGTTAGCGACACTTTCACTATGTCAGCGGCATTTCATAGGATCGCAGTGCCCAAGACGCACCTTTCGCTTAATCTATAGGCACCGTGCAATCGAGATTTACAAATCTGTCTGCAGCGCCAGAACACGTAGACTAGCGCATGAAACGAGCAACATCGAGATGGGGCCGGTCAAAAGGGAGCGGGATTTGGCATCTCACGCTCTCCATGAGTGGGTGGATTATGGCCGGGAGACAGGGGGAACGCACGCACGCGTCTATTTTCTGCGTGCCCCTAATGGCCTGTGCCAGCGGCTTTGAGGCGGGGTACAAGTGAGCAACGCAGCTTCCTCTTGTCAGTTGACGGTGAATATGGCTTGTATGTTTTCTGACTGGGTACAAATGCGTCTCAGCTTCCACTTTTTGACGTCACGCACTTTTTGGCATTTACGTCTACGTGCTTCTGCCTCGGGAACCGTTTGCCGGCGCAACTGTCATCAGTCACAATCTTTAGCAGAAAGGTATATATAGCCAACGGAAAGCCGTTCGAGGTGTGCCGTGATAGCGCTGATACTGCTATGAAAATTGCAATGTGACGGTCATACTGCAGATGAGCGCTTCGCGTGAAAACTGCCAACAGGGAATGCGCTACGCAGTGGTAGAAAATCCAAACTCTATGAAGTGAATAAGTAGAGTCGTTTCCTCCTTATCACTGTGGTCGATGGTAGATGCCGCACCACTAGATGACGCGGACAGGCAGTTAAGCACGTGCTCGCGTGTTCCGAAAACGTTTTTGCTCGATTGTACAGAGCCGTCCACTTCTTCCCTGTACACTGCGTCGTGCGTTTGGCGAAGGACACCGCGGTGGTGGTCTAGTAGCTAAGGTACTCGGCTGCTGACCCGCAGGTCGCGGAATCGAATCCCGGCTGCGGCGGCTGCATTTCTGATGGAGGCGGAAATGTTGTAGGTCCGTGTGCTCAGATTTGGGTGCACGTTAAAAAACCCCAGGTGGTCGAAATTTCCGGAGCCCTCCACTACGGCGTCTCTCATAATCATATGGTGGTTTTGGGACGTTAAACCCCACATATCAATCAATCAATCAGCGTTCGGAGAAGGATAGCATATACAGTAGCTCTAGTTCGGCGCTCCGCGGAGTGCCTCTGTCGGGTGCTTAGGAAACTGACGCGCAAGCGCAATGACAGCCGTAAGCGGGGCCTTCACCGCGTCGTCTGCTAGGGCGCGGCCGCTCAACCGAATGGCGCCTTCTTTGCGGTGAAGCAAGCGTCACTGCTTTTATGTGCACACGCAAAATCAGAAGCCAGCTTGGTTCTTGAGAAGCGAAGCGCCCATGCTTCTATATTGATAGCAAATATATTGTCGCGAAAGGCAGAGTTAAGCAGAATGCTTTTTCTTTTTTCAATGGTGTTACATTCTTTTTCGACTGCTCTTGAAGAAAGACCCCCAAAGAAGAATTTCTAGCTGTCGGAGGGGGGAAGCTACATCCGGTCGTTTCCTTCGCACCCCGTGCACAATCGACTGACTGCAGGCACACAGCGGAGGTGCTTCGCGGGACGACGAGAGCTCGAAAATTGAGACCAAGTGCGCGCGTCGCCTCTGCTTGCCGGAAAGTGGAGTGTACAAAAAGTGAACTGGTTTTGTCGCAAGGCAGGCATCAAACGACCATGTAAACTCGTGTGGGGATTGGTTATCTTCGGCTTGCCTGATTGGTCCCAAGAAGCCGATTTCCAATTGGTGGAAAACGGTGCTTCTCCCCAAGATCCACGTTCTCGTGAACACAACTCAATTTAAGCAGCGACTCGAGCCCATTTTGGGGAGAGTGGACTCGGGACCCACATCGCATCGCACCACCAGAGACCAGTCAGGCAGGCCGACGGGGTATGCCATCATTTGCTATGTTTTGTATTCATTGTCCAGTGCATTTTGTAAATTGAAGTTGCGTTAGCTAAATAAACCTCCAATGAGTGCTCCCCGAAATCATCGTGTTGACTTCTCATCGATTGCCTCCGCGGAGTTTCACCCACACTTATTCGTCTCCCGGGTCTTCCGATGCGCCTAACTCTGAACAAACCCGACGTTTCGCTACAAAGTGGTGGAGTTGCTCAGTAACGATAGTTCCGCTCTGAAATTATGCCCCGAGTCAACAACAAATATCAGGAACCTACCTCTGACTGCTCTACTATGACAGAACCCCCTACTTTCTTTTCTGCTATGTCTACCCCCCAAGCTAAACCTTTCGCTGGACCACCAGTCTTTAGAGGCGCGCCGGAGGAATTTATTTCCGAGTGGCTACTTTGCTACGAACATGTAGCGTCGCTTAACAATTGGGACAAAGCCACGAAGGTGAAATTTCTATATCTGGCTTTAGACGGAGATGCGAAAAAGTGGCACACTACTCAAATTCTAACCAGTGCCCCTAATACATGGGAAGAATGGGCGACGCTACTAGAAACGTCCTTTACGAGTCGCCACTCAGTCGAGATCGCCCATTTGCGGCTACAAAACCGCACCCAATTGCCGTTCGAAACCCCCGAGCAGTACTACTATGACATCGTACAGCTGTGTGGAAGAGTGAACCCGTCCATGACGGAAGATGATCGGTTGCGGCACCTTATGCACGGTTTGCGTCCGGATGTTCTGGAGAAGATGATAATCACAAACCTGAAGAGCTGCGCTGCATTCCTCCAAATTTTGCAACGCATGAATCAGGCAGCTTTGATGAGCCGTGCGTCGGGGCCACAACTGATTGGCATCCAGTATTCTACCGGATCGCAGTCGTGGATGCAAAACATCGCGCATTCCGTAGGGTTCGCACCCGGCGCAGCGACAGGGCACCCTCCACCTACGTGTGTCGCCACTTGCGCCGCGGCCTGATTGCGTTGCCCACGGGAGGCTGCCGACCGCGAGAGAGACCTGAAAGCGATTGCCGACTTGATCACCTTGCTGTCTGACCGGCTAAAAAGCATCGAAGACGAGGTGCGTCGCCCCCCAATGCCTTGGCCTCAGAGAACTTCCCGTGCCACTGATGGGTGTCCCCGATGCCAGATTTGCCACCGCATAGGTCACATAGCACATCTCGGAACCGCTGCTGGCAGCGGTTCCGAAATGGCAGAAACATTCAGGCGGAGCTCCTAGGCAATCATAATGGGCAGCCTAATCCTTCGGGAAACGAGAACGGCCGGGCCTAGGGGACCAGCCCGGCCGCCCCATCTGCACATTGTCGGAAGGTCAGCTTCTCGCAGTTTCTACACGAGCCAACGGTACAGAAACAAAACTTGTAATTGACACCGGCTCGTCCGTAAATGTCATCTCAGAAGAATTAGCTAACAAAATATGTGCTTCATCCAAATCGAAAAAAGCCATAATCATCCAAGGAATTGGCGTAGGCTTGCTCACCCTCAATGGTGAAGCTGAAATAAAACTTGAATTTGGCACCACCAAAGTTCACGAGACGTTTTTAGTGGTCAAGAATCGCCCGTACAAGATACTCGGTGGTCTTCCTTTTTGTCGAGCAGCCCGGATTCTCATTGATTTCTCCAAGAAAAAGCTGCAACTAAACGGTGAAATTTTCTGGCTACGTATAGACTCAAGTGCTCCCGAACATAATGATGTACTTACAGTGCTGTGCCACGAGCAAATTCGCATTGAACCTCGCACAGAAGTCGCTATTGAAGTAAAGGTCGCAAGAGACAGAATTCTCCTCGTCGAACCGAACAGCACGCTGAGAAACGGACTTCAGGTTGCACACACAATAACGAGGATCGTGCATGGGAGAGGACTTATTCGCATAGCTAATCCTACCATGTCGCCAGTAAACCTGCTCAGCGGAACAAAGCTTGGATGAGCTTCATCTATTCATGACGCACAACTGGCAAACACGGCCCCCGAGAACGATCGAGTGCCTCAAGAGTTTGACATAGAGACTGGGGATCACCTACAGCCATCTGAACGGGATGAGCTGCTGTCGCTCATTGAGAAGTACCACCATCTATTTAGGAGCAGTGACAACCGCATCCGGCAGACTCATGTCGCTGAACATGTGATCGACACAGGCGATTCTCGACCAATTCATCAGCACCCATATTGTCATTCCCATTTTGAAAGGCAACAGATTGAGCAACAAGTAGAAGGAATGCTGCGCGATGGGATAATTAGAGAGTCTCACAGACCTTGGTCATCACCTGTCGTCCTCGTGAAGACGCCAAATGGGACCTGGCGTTTCTGCGTCGATTTCCACAGAGTCAATGAGGTCACTAAAAAAGATGTGCACCCACTGCCACAAATTGATAACCTTCTCGACGTCCTACAGGGGTCAAAATACTTCACTACACTTGATCTAACATCAGGCTACTGGCAAGTGGGGACCAAGGAGGAAGATAAGCAAAAGACCACATTTGCCTGTGGACCCGGCATGTACAAATTCAATGTTGTTCCTTTCGGCCTGTGCAACGCCCCTGCCACATTCTAGAGAATGATTAACAAAGTCCTCAGTGGTCTTCTCTGAAGAGTTTGTTTGGCCTACTTGGACGACATCGTTATTTTCTGGAAGACTATGGAAACTCATTTGCAAGACTTGGAACGTGTGTTTTCGGTTTTGGACGCGACAAACGTACGACTGAAGTCCGAGAAATGCAGCTTCGCCCGCCAGGAGATCAAATATCTTGAACAGATTTTCACAGGTGAAAGCATCCGGCCGGACCCAGACAAAGTAGCAGCGATCGAAAAATTCTCCAAGCCACGAAACAGGAAAGGTTTACAGAGCTTTCTCGGAATCTGTAACTACTATCGGCGATTTATCAAAGATTTCTCTCGTATTTCTCGACCTCTGACCAACTTAACCAAAAAGGATGTTCCTTTTGTCTGGGATGTGGCATGCCAAGTGACCAGGCAATCCCGCAAAGAAAAGCTGATCACAGCCCCAATTTTGCGTCAGTTTGAGCCGGGAAAGCCGATAGAGGTGCACACTGATGCCTGTGATTACGATATTGGCGCCGTGCTTGTACAGGAAATTTGAACTCAAGAGAGAGTCGTCGCCTATGCCATCCGCCACCTTAACAAGGCTGAGATGAACTACAGTGCAACTGAGAAAGAATGTCTCGCCGCTGTGTACGCCTGCGGACAGTTTCTGCCATACGTCATTGGTGCTAAGTTCACGGTCGTGACTGACCAAGTCAGCCTGGCTTGGCTAATGAAAGTAAGGAATCCGATCGGTGTCTTATGCGATGGTTCCTGTTGCTTCAGGAATTCGACATAACGTTGCGACACCACCCTGGCCTCAAGAATGGAAATGCCGACACGCTTTCCCGCCTTCCTCACGATCCCGCGCCTGTAAGCGAAGAAAACCCCTTACCGTTGCTGGTTCTGGATCAGGTGGATGTTGGAAAAAGCAGAGGGCAGACCCATGGATGAAAGAAATTTTGCAGCAACTCGAGCACCCGGATGCGCCCGTTGTCAGGAGAAATAAAAGAACGGCACGGCACTTTCGGTTGATCGATGGTGTACTGTATCAAAGGGCGAAAGGGTTTCAGGAGGATCGTGCGGTGCTTGTCCCCAAGTGCTTGAGATCTGAGATTTTAAGGTACTGCCATGACGACACCACAAAAGGCCAATTAGGTGTCAAGCCCACATTGGAGAAAGTTCGTTGCCGATATTTCTGGCCGACGATGTTCTCGTACGTAAAAAAGTACGTTCTCTCCTGCCCCGACTGCCAGACACGAAAGCAACCACCGGGGAGGCCGGCCGGTTTCCTCCAACCGATCCCACCTGCAGGTCGACCTTTTCAGCAGGTGGGCATGGACTTTATTAGGCTTTTCACCAAATCCAATGCAGGGAACCGCTACATCGTCGTAATTACCGACTACCATACGAAATGGGTCGAGGCTGTCGCGTGTCCAGCGGCCACTGCCACAGAAGCAGCAAGAGCTTTCGTCGAACAAATCGTCCTACGTCATGGTGCCCCGGAGAAAGTAATAAGCGATAGTGGACAGCACTTTGTCGCCAACTTGACCGAAGACATATTCCGGCTCGTGGGTAGCGAGCATGCCACTACAGCAGCATACCACCCACAGGCCAACGGCTTGTGCGAGCGTTTAACTGCACGTTGGCTGACATGCTCAGCATGTAAGTTTCCTCACACCACCGCGACTGGGATGAATTTCTACCATACGTTCTTTTTGCATACAATTCTTCCACCCACGAGACGACTAGATTCACTCCCTTCTTTCTTCTTGACGGACATGAACCGACACTACCGGTGCATGTAGGGTCGGGCGCGCAACGCGGATTCGACTACACCCTGGATGCAATGAAAGTGGCTCGCAGGCTGCGGCAGGCTCGAAAACTAGTAAATGAATGGGAAAAGCGTCAGCAGAAGAAGAACAAACGCAGCTATGATGCTAGGCGACGAAGTGTTGTTTATCATCAGGGCGACTTGGTGTACTTGTGGACTTCCTCCCGGGCGAAAGGGAAGACGACGAAACTTCTTCACAAATATCACGGACCTTTCCGTCTTGTGCGCCGGGTAGCCGAGAACAACTGGAAGGTGGTAGACCAAACCGGGAAAACACGTGACGTTGTGAATGTGGCGAGTTTAAAGCGCTGCCGCGTTCGATTGGGCTCCGATTCCGACGACGCGGACGATGAGTCTGATGATAATCATGAGGTGCACGATCTAGGTGGTGATGTGCGCGAGTGCAGTGCAAGGAGAGATTACCGCGGATTGCATTGAAGTGTTGTGCGCGGGAACAGTGCAACGAGTGATGAACAGGGATTATATCAAAGTTTGTGCGCGAGTGCGGCTCCAATGGTGATGCGCGCGAGTGTGGTTCGCGAGTGCACCAAGAACTTGGTTTTCGTCGTGGTGTGAGCGAGACAGAGACCAGTGATTCAGAGCAGTGCGAAGGCTCCGACTTTAAAATTGAACTTTACACCCATTGGAAGACATTTCCAAGCGCCGACAACGGGCAACGAAAGGTCGCCGCTTACGACACTGACACTGACTTGTAATACAGTGCCAAGGAGTGAACTTCCGTGCTTTTTGTTTTACGATATTGTGTTGTTTACGTTTTCGTGTTTCGTGATTTATCAGTTGTTGTTGTTGTAATCAAACGTAGTTTTAAGTTTTCCACTCTTTAAACCGATCTATAAACTTCTCCTAAGTGAGCACCCCCATATCCGCTTGTACGTAAGATTGCTTTCTCATAATTATTTGTGTGCATTGTAAATAAAACGAGTGGGTCACTCTTTTTCGTAGGGGGGAGGTGTCGCGAAAGGCAGAGTTAAGCAGAATGCTTTTTTTTTCCAATGGTGTTACACTATTTTTCGACTGCTTTTGAAGAAGGACGCCCAAAGAAGAATTCTAGCCGTCGGGGGGGGGGGGGAAGCTACGTCCGGTCGTTTCCTTCGCGCCCCGTGCGCAAACGACTGCAGTCACACAGCGGGGGTGCTTCGCGGGACGACCAGAGGCCGAAAATTGAGACCATGTGTGGGCGTCGCCTCTGCTTGCCGGAATGTGGTGTGTATATATAAGTGGTTGTAACACATGAAAAGAAAAGAAAAGTGCCGACCCATAACTGTCTCTCCCTACAAGGACACCTCAACAGGTCAGCACAAGAATGGGGTATGGGGAATAAAAGATATAGGGAGGGAAAGATTGGAAAAGAGAAAAAAAAGAAAGGCGAGGGTCATTCGTTCTGCTTTCCGCAACGGACTCACAAGCCCCCACGCGCCATGCACAGCTGACTAGGAAAGCTCCCAAGGGCCGGAGAGGTATCGTCATCGAGAGGAGGACAACGGTTTGATTGGCGCGTCGTACAAAGTGCGTGAAGCACTCGCCGAAGCGCGTAATCTCTGTACGAAAAACTTTGTACGGAAAACCGTAGCACTCACTAATACGAATCCAGTGGACATCGATGGGGAGGCACTAATGTTCCTTCAGTTCACAAGCGCTCAAATAGCGCAGAAGTCTTGAGGAAGGTGATGAGGGCAGCTTGCGCGCGCTTCACCAGGCATGCGTGCGCACGGGGAAAAAGAATCACATCAAAAGTGCTGGTACAGAGTCCCAGTTTGCTGTAAGCATCGAAGAGTGATCTGCGCGCGTCCGAATACTCCTCACACTGGAAGATAATGTGATGGAGTGTTTCTGGCTGTGGGCAATGACGGCAGTTTGAGTCTCCACGTCCCGACTGTCTGTGAACCCGTTCCGCCGTGCGGTAGCAGCCGATGCGCAGGCGGAGAAGGAGGGCACGCTCCTCTCTCGAAAATCCTGTTTTCGGGAGTGGGCGTGGTGGCTGCCCTGCCGCAACTCGTGGGTCCGGGTGGCGAGCGGTGAAGGAGCACCGTGTGCGAAGCCTTGCTACGTCGAATGTGCTCACTGCTGTAGTCACAGGAATTCCCGGAGAGTGTGCTTCATTGGCCAGCTCGTCGGCCGCTTCGTTGCCGGATATTCCAACGTGCGCCGGTATCCATTGCAGCCCAAGATCACACCCGAGGTCCTGCACTGCTTCGAGCTTTCGCGCGATGCGCGTGGCAACCGGAGGTCTGCGGGCGTACTGCGTGAGTAGTTGGAGAGCAGCACGTGAGTCCGAGAGAACGGCAGCCGACGGAACTCTCAGTTGAATGAGGGCATCGGCGGCGACGTCAAGCCGGCAAGTTCGGCTATCGTCGACAATGCCTCGCAGGCGAGGCGGCACTGATTGTGAAGCTCCAGCGAAGGCACCACACACGCAGCCGCGGCACACCCGTCGTTCAACACTGAACCGTCAGTAAAGACGAGGAGTCGTCCCGCGAGAAGTTCGTCAAAAGTGGCAGCAGTTTCATGCCGAAGTGCACACACTGGCGTCGTCCGCTTGCTTGCCACTCCCGGTAACCGTGTCCGAATCTTGAGAGGGCGATGGTGGCAGGGCGGGGCACTATAGTCATTCACATCCGGTGAGCTCGGGATGAGGGCGTAGAATGCCGCAGCGCATTGCCCCATCCGTGAGTGCGGAAGTGAGGAGAGCCAGAATACCAGCTGCTGTCCGTGGCGCGAGCGTTTCATACGCTCTATGTGATTTAGCGCTCGAAGATCGGCCCGGAGTGACAGTGGCATGTCTCCCGCCTCAGCAAGTGTTGGGCCGATTTGAGATGATCTGCGCAAGCTGAAAAACTAGCGAATCGCGATACGATGCGCTGCGTCCCGTGTCTCCCAGTTGGAACGCGTAAGCGCTGCGAGAGGAAGGCCGTACAAAATGCGCGCCGCAGCCATTCTGTTGTAGATGCGGAGAGCTAGGGACGGTGTGCATCCATTGCCGCGAGCAAGGAGCGCTCGAGCGGTGGAGGCGACCCTTCGCGCATTTCGAAGCTGGTCGCTGACCGCTGGTGACCAGTTGAGGCGTTGGTCCAGCTGCACTCCGAGGTAGGTCACTCGCCTCTTCCAAGGGATGGGGATCGTTTGGAGAGTGAACTTCGGTGTGTAGCGCTGGGCGCCATAACTGGGGTGCAGCAGCATCGCCTCCGTCTTCGCCGGTGAAAGCGTCATCCCCGTGCCCGTGATGAACGCGTCAATAGAATCCAGGAGGGTTTGGACACTGGTGCGAATACACCGGCCACTGGGCACGGGTCCCGTCGCGAACACCGCAATGTCGTCCGCGTAGACCGCCACGCGCACATCACAGGGAAGAGCACGGGGAATGTAATCGTCGATGTCAGCCAGGGCGAGACTGAACAAGAAGGGGTTGAGTACATTGCCCTGCGGAACACCGACATTCACGGGACGCGGCTCACTAAGGACTCCACCGACGCGCACACGCATGGTTCTGCCGTCGAGGAAGGAAGCCATGTACGTGAAGAGGAGACCGGTCACTCCGAGATCGCGCACCGCGTTCAAGATGATGGGGTGTGGCAGGGAGTCGAATGCCGCCTTGATGTCTAACAGGATGAGGTACCCGGTCTCTCTAACAGGATGAGGTACCCGGTCTCTCCTTTGTGCTGTGCCTCCTCTAGCGTTGCGATGACGTCGGCAAGGGCGTCGGCAGTAGCACGCGAACGGCGGAAGCCACACTGCGAAGGCGAGAAAACATCCAGTGCCTCGGCAATCCATTCGAGTCTCCTCAGTGCCATGGCCTCGAAGAGCTTGCCCGCTGCGGAGGTAAGGGAAACAGGACGATAGGACGCTGGCTCCGAGGCGGGTTTGCCCTTCTTGAGCAATGGGATGACGATGGCTTCGTGCCACTCTTGCGGCACTATCCCCTTGCGCCACACGTCGTTGTAGGCGGCCAAGAGCACTGGGAGCAGGGACTGATCAATGTTGCGAAGCACCTGGTATGTCACGCCGTCAGCGCCTCGCGCTGAGCGCCGTTCACGCGATGCCAAAGCCAGGCGCAACTCCCCGAGAGTAAAATCCTCAGTGCATAAAGCAAGTACTTGATTGCGCATGCTGATGGTGAGGCAAAAGCGGCGAGGTTTGTACCACTCTCGACGATGGTGCAGCGGGAGTGGGGGAACCTCGGGCAAGCTTTCAGGAGCGCTAAGGCGGAGGGTGTCAGCCAGTAGCTAGGCCAATTGCTGGTAAGTGAGACAATGTGCCACAGCAATGGCAAGAGCTGGGAAACGTAACTCAACGGGGCAGAGGACGGCAATGAATATCCTCCACGCACGCGCGGAGCGTCGCGGGTCGTCCAGCGTGACGCATAGACTGCCCCAGGAGCGGTCGCGTCTTTGCCGTGCGTGTCAGCGACACACGGCGTCAAGGCGATTATACAGTGTCCAGTGCTCCTTGCGGTCACTTTTAGTCGCATGGCGCTGGAGCCTCCGGCAATCCGCGCGTAAATTAAGAAGTTTTATGTCCGGAGCTGGTGTTCCCACTGGCACTGTGCACTTGCGCGAGGCCGCTTCGACGCAGCGGGCGACGTGCGAGAAGTAGGCGACACCGGAAGGTGGGGAGGCAGCCGAGAGTTGCCGAAAACGTGGCCAGTCAGTGACAGTGTATGTGCGCGTGCCCGCGCGGCGCCGATCAAGTGGCTCTAGGTGGAGGGGGTAATGATCTGAGCCCCACGTGTCTGCCTCCCTCTTCCATTCGTACCAGCAATGGTCACTCACATGTGAGAGGTCTATGGCACTGATTTTTACGCCGCGACGGACGAAAGTCAGACAGCCCGTATTTATAATAAGCAAGCCTGTCGCAGCAGTGGTATCCAACAGGTCTCTGCCTCTGCAGTCTATGTGGTCACTCCCCCAAGCCGTATGGTGCGAGTTGAAGTCTCCACAGATCACACAGTCACCTTGTAGGCGTCGCACCAAACGGGTCACAAATGTCGTGTCCCACCTGTGGACAGGGACATAAACACACGTCACTGCCATGTCGCACTGCCCGAGGCGCACTTTAACCGCCGCACATTCAACCTCACTGCACAAGGTGTCTGAAACATATACAGTGCAATGTGAGAGTCCATTGCGCACGTAGATGGAGGCGTAAGAGCGGGCGGGAGGATGTGTGGGGTCGCAGCACACATCTAAGTCGCAATCGCGCACTTGACACCTCGCTGTACAGTGGTAGCTCGAGTAACCAGTGAGTCTACATTCGCTTCCGCGTACATAAGCCTCCTGTAGAGCGACGATGTCGTACTCGTTGAGCAGCAAGTACTCAGCGATCTCACTGTGACGGCGGCGCAAAGAACGACAGTTCCACTGAAGGATGCGCGGCCGCCGTGCACAGTTTTTACTCGCCATGCTGTGTCAGAGCTTGTTGCGTAGCCAGCGCTGCTATGCAGAGCGGGCGAACCGGACAGTCGCGAGGGAGGAAGTCCAACGCGGCACGAACTGCGGCCGCGAGCACCGAGATCGTCGAGGAGTTCTCTGGAGCGGTGGTGGTGTTCGTTGATGCATCAGCAGTAGAGCCACCAGTGGCCACCGCATATGAAAACCCTTCTCGAGTGGCAGAATTGTGTGCCATGGCGTTGTTCTTGCGAACAACTGCAAAGGCCTCGCGGCGTGTCATGGGGCGGGCCGATAGTGCGCGGACCTCTAGTAGCTGACGCTCTTGTTGCCAGCGAGGACAGCGGGGTTCTGTGGCCAGATGGGTGGCGCCACAGAATATGCAACGTGGGCGCTGCGCGGTGCAACCGGCACGCGGATGTGGCCCGCCACAACGCACACAACGTTCATGTGCTGTGCAGGTGATGTCCGTGTGGCCGTAGCGACCGCACCGTTCGCACTACACAGGACGAGGGCGGCGAGCACGAACCGGGCGTCGTTGTTTGTAAAGTTCGATGTCCTGTGGAGGTTTCTGTCCAGAGAACATGATCACGATATTGCGTCCGAATCGCGTGCATTGCAGTACAGGGAGCTGCGATGCGATGTTCTCGCGTAGTTCCTCCTCCGTGAGTGCTGGGTCGACATTGTGAATTATTCCACTGCAGGTGTTGGTTGACGCCTGCCTGGCACGAACGGGAATCTCACAGATGTCGGAAACTGCGAGGAGGGGCGCGAGCGGTGCTCCCGCGGCAACGTCGACAGCGATAACATTGCGGCCGAAGTTAATTCGCACGCGGTGTGCCCCCTCAACTGCCGCTAATTGTGCGGAGATTCCCTTTTGTGTCGCAGACCGAAAGGAGGTTTTCCTGGCGGTTGGCCTGTAGAGGACGGTCTCAAGCTGGGAAGTAGACCCAGGTCTCGCAGGTAGCTGAGTGGGCGGGGTACATTTTTTGGTTGAAACCGCAGGTTTTTCTACCCCCAGGTTCTTCTGCCGTGTGTTGGTAGTAGGAACCTGTGGTTCGCAGAGTTTGGTGCCATTTGGAGACCCTGTGGATGGCAGTGAGGGAAATGGTTCCTCGGGCGGCCCCAGCACACAGCTGTTGCAAGCAAGGGGGCGCGGCTGCGTTTCTCGAGATGCGCTGGATTTGTTTGCATCCCGGCGTAGCTGATTAGGCGGTCTTGAAAGAGGTCTACTTGGGACCGAGAGGAACACTTGTTTTTCTCCCTCGGCTTGTGGGGTAGAGAGGGCTGCCTTTCCAGGTGTCCCTGTGTTGTCAGTCACCAAAGGGGAGGAGGAGCCCTGTTCCTTGTGTTCCGGGTTGCTCTCTTCTACAGAGGTGTTGGGAGAGGAGGCCGGCGTGTTGTGTGACCACGACGAGGAAGAGGTGAGGGACGACGTTTCAGTGATGGGGGAAGAACCACTGCTGGCTGCGTCACTCTTCTGAGGGGAGGGAGACAGCTCACATTCTGTCTTTTCTGGGTAGCCAACCTCATTACTGCTGCTGGCTTGAATTCCTGTCTCCTGGCACGGAGACTGGTTCTGCAGGGTGGCGGGCGTCCCTAAAATGGCGGCGGCTGCTGTCTGCCTTCTTGTGACTGCGCGCTTTTTCGGTAGGAAGTTTTTCGTTCTTCGTGCGCGGAGCCTAGGACCAGCGTTGCTCGCGGTCTGCTGTGGAGGTTTGTACAGCAGGCTTGTGGCTGCCTTGAGTCTCCCTGCCCTGGTACGTGCGCTGGAGGTAGGTGAGGGACGCGGCGGGCTTGGTCAGCCGGCCGTTCCTGTGTGCAAAACCTGGGCCGCGGTTTTGAGCAGTAGGTCGCAGGCCTTGGCTCTTTCTGCCAAGTCGAGAGCATAACCTGACGGGAAGCCCTCAGGCAGGTCGTCCGCCATTAGCGATGGGATTGAGGGACCATCCAGGGTGGTGCCATAGAAATTAAAGTAAACAATGATAAAAAAAGGAAAAAAAGGGGGCATTGAGAAATCACATGCTAAACCTTAGAGCCCTAAAAAGGGCTGCACTCGAGAGTGCTATTTAAGGTTTAGACGAGAAATAAATACGCCCACGGGAGTGAGCAAAAATTGCCAAAATCAAAGGACTGGGGACGGGGAAAAACACGTCTGCTCCGTGCGAGGCTCTCCGCGACTCTGGTGTGTACAGAAAGTGAACTGGTTTTGTCGCGAGGCGGGATTCAAGCGACCATGCAAACTCGTGTGAGGATTGGTTATCTTCGGCTTGCCTGATTGGTCCTAAGAAGCCTATTTCCAATTGGTGGAAAACGGTGCTTTTCCCTGAGGTCCACGTTCTCGTGAACACCCCAAAACTCCATTTAGGCAGCGACTCGAGCCCATTTTGGGGAGAGCGGACTCGGGACCCACATCGCATCGCACCACCAGAGACCAGTCAGGCAGGCCGACGGCGTATGCCATCATTTTCTATGTTTTGTATTCATTGTCCTGTGCATTTTGTAAATTGAAGTTGCGTTAGCTAAATATACCCCAAATGAGTGCTCCCCGAAATCATCGTGTTGACTTCTCATCAATTGCCTCCGCGGAGTTTCACCCACACTTATTCGTCTCCCTGGTCTACCGATGTGTCTAACTTTCAACCACCCCGACGTTTCGCTACAATATGAACACTTTCGGCTGAATTTTCGCGCTGGCGTCGGCGTCCATCTCATGCACCGTGTATGTATACGTATCTATATATATAGGAAAACGCAAGAACGAAAAATCCTGAAAAAAGTAATCCGATGCACGAAATCGAACGTGAGACCTCTGCATCGTGAAGGCGACGCGTTAATCACTAAGCCACCCTGAAGCACGGCCTTCACCGTACAAACGACAAGCTACTTATATTTACCACTTATCGCTGATCACGTGTGTTTTGAAGGGAATTGTGTTTTCAGCATTACCATCGAAATGGCGCAAAAAGCGTGCGTCGCCACATCGCATGAGGGTGCCCGCTCTAATCTCCTACGCGTACTTCGCCCAGCAAGATAACAGGCCCAACCACTAGCTCGCGTATGATTTCGCCTACGCGTCAAAAGCGTCTAGTCGCGCCTGTGGAGGAAAAGGGCGCGCAACTACTGGCACGCGTCAACCGCGTTGACGCCCACGCATCGAAAGCCGATGCACAATGTTGCTTGATCTTTTGGCTTAGAATTGTCCAAGTTCATTACAGAACGGCACGTTCTCAACTGGAGCGGGTTTGTATGTTTTAGAGGATATAAGAACACGTTAAAAAGCTTATAGTGCTTCACCCACCACAGTTTAGACTATTTTAGAAGTAATTGACATCCCAATGCCCAAAGTAACTACAGCGGTATGCACCAGAAATCAACATCGGTGCATGCGCTGTTTCCACGAATGAAAATTCGCGTCTAGGACAGTGTATATGTCTATCAAAGGCATGTGCAGGGTTTTCCTTAAGGGGGGGGGGGGGCAAAAGTTGGTCGCAGTGCCCCCTCCCTCTTCCTATAATAGGGAGGGGCTAACTTTGTACCCCCTCGCTACTATGTTAATATATGGAAGTGACATTAAGCCCCCCCTCCCGTTCTGTCTTCACTGAATGAGGCGGTGGCTGCCCTCCTAATCAGGTTTATAAAATACCGGGTTCCTATACCTGTACTCCCAAGTTTATTAATAATATCGTGAATATGCGGGGGCCTTCAGTATATTTAAACTTCATATTTTATAGCCCTCAGCTTAATAATCACGCCTGAAACTTCATGATCTGACAGATTTAAGTCATAAGACTACAATTGAGGCCAGAGTAGCAGGCTTTCAGCTGATGTATGTGTTAGAAATATCCTCTAGAGCAATAAAGCACACCTGGTTCTTATTGGTACAACAGATATTGGTCATAAGATAGGAACCAAATACTGTGTACAATGCCTTTGGGCATTTTTGATAGTCGAAATGTGCTCTAATGCAACTAACTCTGTCTGACACTTCACGATGTGACAGATATCGATCATAATATTGCAACTAAACCCCGTATAGAAGACTTCTGGACGTTGTCTTTAAACAAAGTATTCTCTAAAGTGACACACCGCACCAAACTGTTGATGAAGTCACAGATATCGCTGATAATATTCGAACTTAACCCTGTATGGAAGACTTCTGAACGTTTTCTTTAGTCAAAGTATTCTCTAAAGCGACAAATCGCACACAACTGTTCATGAAGTCACAGATATTGGTCCTATTATTGGAACTTAACCCTGTCTGGAAGAATTCTAGACGTTGTTCTTATTGACAGTATTCTCTAAAGTGACAAACTGCACTCAACTATTCATGAAGTCACAGATATCGGTCAGAATATTGAAACTGAACCTTATATGAAAGACTTCTGGACGTTGTCTTTCATCAAAGTATTCTCTAAAGCGACAAATCACACACAACTGTTCATGAAGTCGCAGATAGAAGTCATATTATTGGAACTGAACCTGTATGAAATACTCCTGGACGTTGTGTTTAGTCACAGTATTATCTAAAGTGATAAACCACACTCAACTGTTCATGAAGTCACAGATATTGGTCATAATATTGGAACTGAACCCTGCATGAAGGACTTCTGGACGTTGTCTTTAGTCAAAGTATTCTCTAAAGCGACAAATCACACACAACTGTTCATCAAGTCACAGATATTGGTCATGATATTGGAACTGAACCCTGTATGGAAGACTTCTGAATGTTGTCTTTAGTCAAAATATTCTCTAAAGCGACAAATCACACATAACTGTTCATGAAGTCAGATATCGGTCATAATATTGCAACTGAACCCTGTATGGAAGACTTATGGACGTTGTCTGCAGTCGAAATGTTATCCAATGCAACAACCCACACCCTACTCTTCATGATGTGGCGCATTTAGGTCATGAGGCTGTAATTGTGTCCTGTGCGGAGGGCTTTCGAATGATAAGCGTATTGGAAACATCCTCTAACGCAAGAGACCGCACCTGGCTCTTAATGATACAACTGATACTGGTCACAAGAGTGGAACCAAGCACTACGTAGAATGCCTTTGAGCATTTTTTTACTCAAAGTACGCTCTAACTGTACCTGAAACTTTCATGATAAGACAAATATTGGTCATAGGACTGCAAGTGAACCCTGTTTGAAAGGCTTGTGGACGTTTTCTGTAGTTAAAGTATTCTCTAAAATGACAAACCGCACCCAACTCTTCATGAAGTCACAGATATCGGTCATAATACTGGAACACGACCCTGTATGAAAGGCAGCCAAAATGTTCTCCAATGCAATAAAACACACCTGACACTTGATGATGCAAACAGATGTTAGTAATAAGATTGTTAGCGAGCGCAGCATGGAACACTTTCGGATGGTATATTTATTTATTTTCAAATACGGCAGCCCGATGTAAGGGTACTGCAGGAGTGGTGTACATATGTACAAAATGAAAGCATTTAAACAGTAATATCACAATAAGTGTGCCAACATAAACAATTAACACTACCCCCTTAGTGCACCCCAGTAAAAAATGAGAGAAATAGAACATTATAATACAAGTGCCTCAAAAAGTCAGACACACTGGTATCACGAACTAAACCAAGTAGATCAATTCAGTATTCGATAACTTTATTTGAACGTTCTGAAGAGCGCTACAAATGGCTTCTAAGCTGCATTGTGATGGCAAATCAGTGCTGTGTTGAAAGATTTTGCACTTTCCTGGTTGTGTAAATATCCTTTAACATCTACAAAATGCATCTGACACTTCTTGACGAGACGAGACAGATATTGTTTTCGAGATTGCAGCCAATCACTGTGGAGAAGGCTTTCACACGTCACCAGTAGTCAAAATACCCTATAATGCAATAAAGCATGCCCAAAATATTTGATGGGACAGATACCGGTCATAGGATTGTACCAGAGCACCGTACAGAATTTGTGGAAAGCTTTCCAACATAGCTAAACTGAATATCTTGATATTTTCAGTATGCTTAAGTACATGCATATATAGTCCAATTAATGCATATAATAAAAAACTGAACAGAAATGAAGCAGTCCTTGAAAATATATACAAAGATTCAATGTTCAAAACCATGTAATAATATCTTCAGCTCATTGCAGTCTGGAGGAATAGATAAATACATGCACAGTTCTGAAAGGTCTCATAAGTCACATGAGGTACTTTTTGCATTTATTCTACACAAAGTGCAGTACTAGTGCACTTTCATTCGTTCTGTGCATACATCTGGTGACCTTCTCTTCCTACTATTGTGTCATCGTGCAGCTGATTTCAAATCAGGCGCTTCTCACAAGGTTTTCAGTTATCTGTGCAGCTGTAAACAAAACGCGTGTTATATTATAGTAAACTGTAAAACGACGGAAAAGCGCCATTGTATGCTTATAGCTATGTGTATCAGAATGAACTATAAATTGAGAGTGAGTGTGTTAGATTGCCTCCAAACAACGTATGTGCTACTGAGCGTGGCAGAGAAGCAGAACAAGCGAGAAGTGAAATAGCAGGCAATACCAGCAACACTTAATCATGCAATTTCCTTTTTCGACAACCACAGCAACGCACGTTCGAATTTCTGTCTTGCACATGAATGGACGTGAGACCGCTGACAGCTGAATGTGTCAGCGTCACTGGTACCCGACACGAAATCACATCACAATGCTACCAAACAGCGCACGCTTGTCATTAGCTTGGCAACACACGAAAACAATTTGCACCGAAGCCAACGAATGTTTCAGCGTCATACAATTCACGAATACACTTGTATAGGTACGTACGATTTCACATCACCGAAATGTGCTGGCTAGTGCGAGGTTCGCTTTCAGCATAATGAATACCGATGTTGAAAACAAACACAGTGCAGATAAAGACTCCTCCGTATGCACTACGCGATGTTTCGGGCGTTGTATATGTTCAGCCGATGTTTTTCGCACGTGCTGGTTCATACGAACTTGACAGTAGAGGCCGACGCTGGATGCAGATGACACCACTCTGAATTGCCTCCGCGGTAGGCGAGGGCTCACTCTGAAAGCTTCAAACCTCCGAAGTCTGTTTACACTCGTTTTCATTACAGAAAATTACAGGTAAAAGCACAGGAACACCGATATCCTCCAGTAGTCTGTACGATGTTTTCATCTCGGCTGACGCTCGCACGCAGGACCGGCGCAAGCCAGCCGGCCGGAATTCGCTGGATTTGTTCGCTGAGTTCACTGGAACTCGGCACGAAACCACGTCACGCTGGTAGCACTTGCAGTCGTTCGTCGTGTCGTTGTCGTTCTAGATTATGAAGCACTCATTCAGGAATTTTTGGAGTAGTTTCCGTGCTTGCTTCCACCACTCGGCCGTGCCTTCGAAGCGGCGGCCATTAGGCATAACGTTCCGAGGCATCGCGGCCTCTGGTTGCTTGGCACGCGGCCCCTGGTTGGTTGGCACCGCTGTACGGGTCGTGACGTAGCGTAAGCGTGGCAAAAATATCAAGCCCGGCTTGATCCCTCGCGCCTCCTCGCGTATGCCCCTCCGACGCCGACGCCGAGAGACGCATTTGGCGCTTTTGACGCGTAGACGCGAGCATATGCGTGCCAGTGGTTGGCACTTAAGGCGCGTGAGGAAGGAACGATCCCTCACGCGCTTATGTCACGGTGGCAAGGAGGGGAAGGTCGTACGCCTTGGCTGGCCTCGGGGTTTACCTAGAACGATTCTGGCGTACATGCAAAGCATGTCAGCGATTGTCTTGTTAAGTCGTTCTGTAAGCCCATTCCTTTGTGTGTGGTAAGCTGTCATCTTCCTATGCGCTGTGCCATTGAGCGTAAGCACAGTGCGCAAAATCTCGGCTGTAAACGCGGTACCTTTGTCTGTTATGATCACAGCTCGAGCGTCACGTCTCAAGACAATGTTCTTAATGAAGGACTGGGCCGCTTCAGCTGCAGTGCCACTCGCAGTTGCCTTGGTCTCCGCGTATCGGGTGAGGTAGTCCGTCACCAGTATTACCCAATTGTTGCCGCTATCCGATGTTGGGAATGGGCCCAGTAGATCCATTCCAATTTGAGAAAACGGAGTTTCTAGCACGGGCACGGGTTGTAATAGCCCAGTGGGTTTGACAGGTGGTATGTTGTAACACTGACAGTCAATGCATGTTCGGACGTATTGTTTTATCTCTGCTGCGATTCTTGGCCAGTAATATTTTCCTTGACGCGTGTCAGTGTTCTTGTGAAACCGAGGTGGCCCGTAGTGGCTTCTTCGGGGCACGCTTGTAAAATTTCACTGCGGAGAGCTTCAGGAACTACCAGCAGATAGCTTCTACCTGTTGATGAGAAATGCTTTTTGTGCAGAATTCCGCCCTATAAACAGAATGAAGATAAGTTCTTCAAAAACACTTCTGGTGCATGCCGCTCGTCCGTTCAAGAAGACAGTAGATCTACAAGCGAGTAGATCCGGATCATCTTGTTGTTGCCGAGAAATGATAGCCACATCAACCACTCCTAAAAAACCAGTGAGTTCATCATCCTCTGTAGCCGGTGATTCAATCGTAGAACCTCGACAAACATTCGGCGCCTAAGTGTTGCCTTCCGTACTTGTAAACTACGACCATGTCGTACTCTTGGAGCCGGAAGCTTCATCGTGCTAAACGTCTAGATGGGTCTTTCATGTTGGTCAACCAACAAGGAGAGTGATGGTCGCTTACGACTTGGAAAGTGCGGCCATATAACTGCGGGCGGAACTCCGCAACTGCCTCAATGACAGCCAGACACTCCTCCGTTGTTGAGTAGTAGGACTTGGCACGTGTCAGCGTTCTGCTACCGTAGGCAACGACTCTCTCCACACTATCTTGGCATTGGACAAGAACAGCACGCAGGCCCACATTGCTGGCGTCTGTATGGAGGGCCATTGGTGCATTCTCCTCAAAGTGAGCGAGGACGGGTGGAGTTTGTAGACTCTGTCACAATTCGTTGAACGAAGCTTCCTGCTCTTCACCCCATACAAACGCAACGACTTCTCTTCTAAGGCGGATGAGGGGAGAGGCGATTTGTGAAAAGTCTGCTATAAATCGCCAGTAGGCGCAGAGACCCAGAAAACGCTTGACCGGTGTTTTATCAACAAGCCTTGCGAACTTTGCGACGGCTGCAGTTTTATCTCAGTCAGGCCTCACACCTTCGCGACTGACCACGTGTCCCAGAAAGTGAAGTTCTTCAATGTCGAGGTGGCATTTTTCCGGTTTTAGTGTGAGTCCAGTGGACCGTATGGCTTGAAGGACTGACAGTAGCCGCTTTAGATGTTCTTCAAATGTGGCCGAAAAAACAATCACGTCGTAGAGGTACACAAGACATGTTTTCCATTTTAGACCGGACAGAATGGTATCCATTAGTCTCTGAAACGTGGCTGGGGTAGAGCATACACCAAAAGGGAGGACTTTGAATTCATAAAGCCCGTCTGGCGTCACGAAGGCGGTCTTTCCTTGGTCACGCTCATCTACTTCGATTTCCCAGTATCCTTTTTAAGGTTCATTGATGAGTGGAAGCGCGCATGCTGTAGCCTGTCGAAAGAGTCATCGATCCGTGGTAACGCATACATGTCTTTTTTCGTAACGTGATTCAGCTTCCGATAATTGATACCGAAACACAAGCTGCCATCTTTCTTTTTCACGAGTACTACTGGCGATGCCCAAGGACACTTTGATGGTTGGATTACATCATCCTCTAGTATCTTCTTGACTTGCTGCTAGATTACCTCACGTTCTTTCTGACGACGCGATATAGGTTCTGTCGGATTGGTCTTGCTGTGTCTTCCGTAATGATGCAACGCTTAGTCAGAGGCGTTCAACCCACTCATGATGTCGATGAGAGCAGTCCTTGAACTGGTCGAGCAGCTCCATAAGACGGCATGTTTCAGTCGGTGTTAGAGTTGGACCGATATCGACTGGTGGTGTATGTGGAGGTGATTGAGCTGTGGCTTTCCCTTGCATAAGAAGACAGTCGTGAGAGTAGTCGAGCTCTTCGAGGTACGCCACAGCCGTGCCTTTACCGATGTGCCGGTGCTCATTCGTGAAGCTGGTCAGAAGCACCTCTGCGCGCCCATCCACTAAGCTGACGATGCCGCGAGCGATGGTGATGCTTTGGCGAAAAATAAGGGCAGTGATGCGTTCAGCTATGGTGTCTTCATTACAGTACATGCCGCAACACACGGAAACAAGGCTACATGATAGTGGTAGCACGCAGACATTGTCGTCGACCACACGTAACACACTGGGTTCTTGGTCTGGATCATGGGTCACAGGCTTGTCAGCGGCGAATGTAATCACACCAACACGTATGTTGACCACAGCACTGTACTCTTTTGAGAAATACATTCCCAGTAGCATATGTTTGCAGCACTCGGGTAGGATAAGAATTGTGGCTACAAAAGCGACATTCTCAATCGTGAGTCTTGCTGTACATTTTTCCCGTGGGTGTCATTATCTGGCCTCCAGAATTTCGGACATAGGGGCCCGTCCATGTCATCTTGACTTTTTGAGTTGGTCTGCCAATCGTTCACTTATTATGAAAAAGTCTGCACCCGTGTCAACCGAGGCCGTCAATTCAACGCCATTAATCGTCATAGCGTGGTCGGCAGTCACAGTTTTTTTTCTCGGCGGAGTCTTCATCGACGTCTCTCACGTGCTTTGGCAGCAGTGGGGGATTTTCAGCAACTCGACGGCTTGCAACCTTCCTCCCAAAGGTCGCTGCTTTCAGTTTCTCTACCTTGGGCTCGGAGACGGACCTCTGACGACATCAGCGAAACCACGGCGGCTTGGTGAACCAAAACGAGCCGGGGACGGTGAGCGCGTCCGGAAGGTAGCAGAGCATTCCCGCCGGCTAGCCTGGTCGTCGTCGATGAGGGCACGGATTTCATCGAACTGTCGGCACGTAGCAGTAGGTGCACTCCCACGCTTTTCAGCTTGGTGATGTGGGCAAAACCGGTAAATGTGCCCTGGCTCTCCACAGCTGTAGCAGAGTGGTCGGCGATCCGCTGTACGCCATATGTCGGTCTTCCGCATAAACGGTCGCCTGCCAGAACCCTGCTGAGCCCAGGCTGTCACATCGTACGGTTCTAAGTACTGCTGCGCTGGCGTGGGCGTGGGTTGAAAAACAGCGTCTGCATAGCTTTATCCGTTCGGCTGGAAGGATACTCCTGGAGCCAACGAATGACGCACAGCGTTTGCGTTGGCATACGAGTTTGAATGGTATGGCGGAGCGGAATATTGCGGAGGAGAGGCAAACGCTTCTCCAAGTTAATGGCGAACGACTTCAGCGACGGAGGCTACCGTGGACTCCTGCTGCGAGAGCGCCTATACCTGCAATGTGTACTTTGTGTTCTTCTTCGCAATCTCCTCACGCATGATCTGTCGATACAGATGGCGTAGAGAAAACTCGTCGTTTTCGGTAAGTGCGGCGGCGCCTACAGCTGCGCTAGTGGCCGGGCGATTAGACTGTGGGTACCGTTGCTGCAGCGCACGCTCTATTGTGGTGGCTTCTCTGGTGAACTCGCTCACTGTTGTTGGCGGATTTCGCCCAAGACCAACAAACAGCTGCTCTTTGACGCCCCTCGTGAGATGGCTTAGCTTTTGAGCCTCGGGCATGTTGGGGTCCGCGCGATGGTACAGAGGCACCATATCCTCAGCATACATGGCGACGCTTTCATGAATCTGTTGGGTGCGTCCTTCAAGAAGGCATTGTTTGCTTTCGCGTCGGTCCACGTTACCAAATGTGTCAAGAAACCAACGAAAAAACTCCTCCCGCATCGCCAACGTTGCCTCGCGGTTTATAAACCACGTCTTCGCGCCGTCTTCAAGGGCAAAGTATAGGGGGAAGATTTTTTCATCGAAACTCGAGTAGTTTGATTTAGCTACCCGTTCAAACTGCTCAAGCCAGTCTTGTGCATCTTCGTTGGGCCGGCCATGAAACGGTTCGGGAATGCGCATATTTTGGGCTGTACCTGTGCGAGACTCCTTTAAATGTCATTTCTTGAGTAAGGTTGGCTGTCAGAAGTGTTGCTCTTTCTAAGAGGCCAAATTCTGGTTCAAGGTCTTGAAGGCGAGGGCTTGAGCGGTGCACAGGCGTCTCCACGAGTCGCTGTCTCGTAGGGCTACACTCAGGGCTTCTCACAGGGGTGCCGATCATGAGGTGGTAGTACCCAGCACTTCCACCAGTGTCGCGGGTTGGAAAATACAGAGGGTTTATTTAAAAACATGGACAGTGTAACTCGTAAAGACGCTCTCAAAAGAAAGCTGCTAAGATTGTCGTCTTCTTTCCGCACCTGCGCTGCGCCTCTCGAGCAAATGTGCAATCTTCATTGTCACCGCTATCTCGCACTAGACGCAGCCATGCACGTGGCAATAATTAAAGAAAGCGTGTTTCTAATCTGAAACAACAGCAAATAGACAACCACTATACATGCCGTGATTGGGCTCTGGCTTTCACAGACAACAATTGGTTGTATAAAAGTGATGGAGCTTGCCAGCCTAATACACTTAAAACACAATACAGTGAGCCCTGCAAATGTTTTATTCAGCTGATGACATTAGACTTTACGTCACCACTCAGTGTAAACAGATTTGTCTGCGAATTCGCGCTGAGCATTTATACGTACAGGTCTTGCAAACAGCACCCACCTATAAGTTAGCTTGATGAGGTATTGTGATGCAAGGATCGAAGTAATGAGTTTGCTTTTCGTATGCGCCAGCTCCAATTCCACGGGAGCAAAACGCAGTATAAGTGCGCTCAGATTTTGGCGCGAGAATGATAGACATGGCGTGTTAGTGTTGCATATTTCAAGCGTACGGTGTTATGAAGCTAAATGTTAACAGAAGTTTTCAATGTGAACAGAAACGCTCGGTGTGTGTGCACCTTCTGTCGCTCGTCGTCACGCCGTATACACCTAAAATATATTTAGGTGCATGTTCAAAAACTCCAGGTGGCCGGAATCCATCTGTAATCTCAAACCATGGCATGCTTCCTAATGATATGATAATTTTAGCGCGTAAAACATTAAGTCCTTGCATGCGCCGGAGACGAGGGGGATATACAGCCGCCGCTATGAAAACGAGTTGAAGAAAGAACTAAGGCAGATATAAAAAAATTGCCCCGCCGCGATGGTCTAGTGGCTAAGCTACTCGGCTGCTGACCCGCAGGTCGCGGGATCGAATCCTGGCTACGGTGGGTGCATTTCTGTTGGAGGCGGAAACGTTGTAGGCCCGTCTGCTCAGATTTGGGTGCACGTTAAAGAACCCCAGGTGGTCCGAATTTCCGGAGCCCTCCACTAGGGCGTCTCTCATAATCATACGGTCGTTTTGGAACGTTAAATCCCACATATCAATCAATCATCAGATATAAAATTTTTGATTGCGAACCCGCACCTTTAGATCACTTTTCGCTTCGCTTGTCTGGAGATACTTCTGTTATGATAGCAGGAGGTACAGTTTTAGCTAATTTTGATTCATAAAAAGCATATCTGCAGCTCAAGCTAGATGAAAGGTAGCATTGGTAGCATGGTGGTTTTGGAACGTTAAATCCCACATATCAATCAATTATCAGATAAGAAATTTTTGATGGTTTCGCGTAAGTTGACGCGGTTATCAGGGGTAAATCTTGACGTATTTAAAAACATGCTTAATCTTATGAGCGTATAGTTAATTATGATGAAGGTCAAGCAAGCTGTCAATGTTCGACATTCAAATGAGAGAACACAATGCGCAATCAGGCGTGGATATTAATCCGAAATGAAACATGCGCAGCCCAAACATGCATGGTAAAAGTGGACATAAACTGCGCATCAATATGCTTTCAAAGAAGCTGTAAAACTCCAAGGTGGCATTCAACTCTCGATACGACATTGTTTACATCCGATGAAAATTCGGCATGATTAACACTCGTATGGAACTGAACACTATACATTTAAATGGGGCCAAAGACGTCGTGAGCGTGGTTAAAGTAAATTCGAGACATCGTAGCCGCGTGAGGATATCACTTTTACTTCTGCATAAGTGTGTGCATAGTCTGTCCAATAAAGTCGAAAGACTAATCGTGCCACTCACCGTGAGTACTGTTTTTCGGTGAGAAGAAACATGTTGGGCTAACCCAATCTTTGCCACTTTCATCTGTCAATCAGACTAATTGTACGTGAACTTGGATACAAACTCGTTGGTTCTGAGAAGGCCCGAGTTCAAGTCGTAACCATGATGGTGGCGGTGTGACTGTGAAACGTTTGATGCGGTGTACGCTACGCGGCAGCTTGCTTGCATATAAAATAATATTGTGATCTTACACTACTTGTGCAAGGCTGGAAACATAGAGCAGCTTGTGATAACTTAGCTTTTTGCAGCTTTTTAGGTTCGTCGTATTCTCATGTGCGTGGTCGGCTTCAATGGTAAAACCACATCAGGTTGTTCTTAATTTTATTACATTCACTCGTTGAGACTTAACTATCAATGCACTGAGCTGTCTTGTGATAAGGCTTCAAACAAAAGGCAAATATCTTGGGCACAATTCGCAAGGACTCGATCAGTATGGAGCCATTTCATTCAATCCTGGTTAGCATGATATAATTTTCATCATAATAGCAAGAGATCATTAGCATGGTTTTAGTTAGCCTGATATTGATTACACTGCGTTAATTAGGATAGCTTAGGTAGCTCATTAACTGTAATGCTTTAGTTAGTCTGGTTTTAACTTTGCATTGCTTTATAAGCACTGCCAAACACCTCAGCGTTAGCGCTAGTTTACGTAATTAGCTTGATCATGCCAAGTGCTTGCCTAACTGGCCAATTATACCAAGCAGCCAAACAATTGACATATGCATGGAGCGAATGATGATAACTGGGGCAGAGCTTCGGAGGGTTTCATTGGTAAACTGTGAATCATCCGTCTGTCTGCTTGTCTGTCTGTCTCTCTGTCCATCCATTCGTCTGTCCATCTATCCATCCGCACCTGCTGAGTGAGACAATAAACTAGGTGGTATCGTACCCCGAGCTAGGTGGGACAGACCCATAGCTTTATGAGCTTTGCTCCTAATATCTAATTAACTGGCTGCACGTGCTCAGGTGCTAGCGGGCGATGACAACAACGACGACGCGCACCAGCCGAGCAGCACTCTAGAATGTACAAGCTGGCCACGATGGTTAACAAGTGGCCTCGAGTTAACTGCGGTCGCGATGTTATAAGACGCTCAGCCAGTGCTGATCTCAGAGGACACCATGCTGATTACTTTAAAGCAGACATAATGCAGAGAGAGAGAAACAACTGTATTAATGGCATAGCAAGGTCGGTAAACTTAGTTTGCCGGTGGTTGGAAGGGTGGTGGCCAAAGCTTGCCACGACCGTTTCGCTCGAGTTTGCCACTTCTCTCTGAAGATGGTAGTAAGCTGATGACAAGAGCGACTCCCACACCTCGAGGGAGGAAGCTGGCAGTATTGTTCTTGGTAGGTTGTTACCCTCTCTTTCCCAAAGAATGTGATTTTGGGTAGATTTCACGCAGCAGCAATGTTGGCGGTTTGCTGTAATCTCTTCTAGATAAATTTTAGACAGCCGATTAGGGCTGGGCAAAGAATCTGTTTGAATTTGCCTCCAGATCATGGCCTGTTCCCTTGACATATCTGCCTGCGGGGCCGCTTATGTCTTGCGGTTCTCTCAGTAATACGCTCTAATATTGTCATTCGTGGTGATCCCTTCCTGCGAGAAGTCCAGGGTGAAGAGGTCCACGTCCCGGTTGATTAAACCTTGGGCGACGCGGTGGGCCGCCTCATTCCATGAATTCCCCGCGTGAGCGGACACCCATATAAGTTGTATTTTATTGTCTCGTTTCTTCTTTTTTATAAGGTTGGCCGCGATTGGCCCAGCACAGCCCATCGTAAAGTTCATGAGCGCTCTTTTCGGATCACTTAGGACAGAATCGATTGCCGGAATTTAGGTAGCCAAAGTGATGGCGGCTTCTTCTGCCTCTAATGATGAAGCCTCTTTTATGGTGGCTGCAGTAATAAGTTTCCCATTGCCAGTCACTGCGCGTATAGTGTAAAGGTATCTCGCTTGTCGAGCGGCGTCAACATACATAATGTTTAGGTGGGCGATCCTGAAATTGTTTTGCGAAGTTTTACGCTCTTGCCTTTCGTCTCTCGTCATGTATACCTGCCTGCATATTTTTGGGCAGGGGTTTAATTTTAATGTCTGCACGAGTGGCCGCTGGCAGAAAAACCTTGTTGTTGAGCGTGCAACTAGTGCGTCGTCCGAGACGGTTGAGTATGTGCAAGCCTGCTTTGGTTCGCGAAAGCCTTTCTTCTTGGGCCGTAAAATGTCCTTCTATTAGTTCCTCCACTGTGTTGTGAATACTAAGGCGCAGTAGTTTTTTCTGTGCTTGCCTATCTGGGAAGTCCTAGGGCACGTTTATATGTTTGTCTAATTTGTCTAAGTAGGGTGTTTAGTTTTTCCACATCTTTTTTTCTGATTTGGTAGTAGGGAAACGAGTAGGTGACTCGACTGATTACAAGAGCGTGGATAACCTTGCATAGGTCGGATTCCTTCATTCCCTGATTTTTCGTGACCACTATCCTTAGAAGCCCAGTGATTTGCTGTACGGATGCCTGTAACTTGTTGA
The DNA here is from genome assembly GCA_013436015.1 of Rhipicephalus annulatus. Classification (NCBI taxonomy): domain Eukaryota; kingdom Metazoa; phylum Arthropoda; class Arachnida; order Ixodida; family Ixodidae; genus Rhipicephalus; species Rhipicephalus annulatus. The sequence continues at coordinate 951,731 of WOVY01009850.1, forward strand.
TAGCTTCTGCGTTATGAGTGTTATGCTGGATGAGCATTCCTAAAATCCTAAGTGTGCGAACAGTGGGAACAACGTTCCCATTTACTGTTATAATTATTTAGGATCGCGCTCCACTGTAGGGGTCATCCTTCTTGTTTTTGGTTCTGATTAATAAGAGCTCGGATCTGTTGAGAGAACAACTATACCCACTTTCTTTACGTACTCCTGTAGTGTTTGCGGCCGCTTGCAAAACGTCATAGACTTGCCCATCTGAGCCTGTGCAGGTCCATATCGTAATATCATCAGCATACAATGAGTGCCTAATGTGTGGGATCTTATCCAAGGGAACGGGAAGGCCACGCATGCAAATGTTAAAGAGGAATGTGGATAACACGGCTCCTTGTGGAGTGCCCCGTGTTCCAAGGGAGGTTTTGTCACTTTTGAGGTAAGCAATGGCTAGTTCAGCCATGCGTTCACGCAGAAAAGTTCTGATATTATTATAAGTGCAACTGCCGACCTTCATTTGGGCTAAGTTGTCAAGTACAGCAGACTGGGACACATTATTAAAAATCCTTTAGTGATATCCAGGCCCAGAATAGTCCTGGTAGCTGCTTTGTGTCTAGGATTTTTTATATCATTGTGAAGTTGCAGCATTATATCTTGTGCGATAATTGCTGGCAGAATCCCCCCATCGTGGGGGGTAGCAGGTCTCTCGACCCTGCATAAGCTGTTAGTCGTCATAGAATTACGTGTTTAATTACTTTTGCTAAAGATGATGTAAGGGAAATAGGCCGAAGATTTTCCAGACTGAATGTCTTGTCCAGCTTGTGAATGAATATTACTAGAGCATGTTTCCAACTTGGCGGTAGTGTCCCAGACGCCTAATGTTTGTTCATAAGGTCAGTAATTGTCGTAATAGACTTATCATCTAGGTTACGCAGTATTGTGTTAAAAATTTGGTCATGTCCTGGGCAAGCCGTTGTACGCATACTATTCAAAATAGCACGTATTTCCGCCTCGGTTATACCTCGATATAGCTCTTGGTAAGTATTTCCAGAGTATTCAGGCATTTGTGACAAGTCTACCTGTGTGTTTAAATACCCAATTTTCAGTTTTTGCACTGATTCATGATTGGTGCCCGTGTATTTGTAAACGAGCTGATGCATTTTATTGCGAGACGTGCTTTTTGTCTGCTTAGAATCTATCAGGTGTCTGAAGAGCTGTCAGGCGTTCTTATTTCTTATCTCACCGTTGCGTTTGTCGCATAGCTGATGCCCTTTTTTTTAGTACTCCTCAATATCCCGGTCAATTCGCCCTAGTCGGCGTTTCCAATTTCGATTGTGCTTTTGGCGGAGCCATTGGGCGATGCAAAATTGCTTGTGTTTCCCACAGGTGCACAAGCTTCATGTCCTGGACGGGGACGTCGCGCTCCATTGGGGTTTCGCATGTATCCCGTTTAGCATATTTAGTGAAATCGATAGTTCACTCATTGAGATCTTCAAGAATTTTGTTTTTTGCAGCCTTTAGTGGATACGTTGATGGAAAGCAGAGAATGGTCGCTTCCTAAATGGCGTCCAGTGTTTTCCCACGTAACTGCGTAAGCGTTTTTAACAAGTGTCAATCGGGGGTTTTGTTGCAACTGCCGCTATTCCCAATCCTGGTTGGTAGGTCGTGGAGCGTGGGTAGGGTAAGACCCAAGTCTTTAATTGTTTCCCATAGTGCCCTTGTGGTCACATTTAGGGTAGCTCCATTCGGTATGTTTGGCATTAAAGTCACCCATTATTATCAGCTGTGAGGAACCCGCTATTCAGCTAACTTTTTTTAGAAGTGAGGCGACGTGGATAGTAGTATCTCTGGGTGGGCTATACAAATTTAAAACTATACGCTGCTATCTGAGCGTTTGTGGAGGAGAAGTTCTACGAGAGTGTGAGCTATCTCTGGATATCGCAAGTCACGTTGGATTGCCGTGAGATTGCGTTGCACCAATATGGCAGTAGCCGGTTGCTTACCGGCAGTGGTAAACTCGTTGAATGCGGCATATCCAGACAGTTTCGCAGAATAACCTGCCTCCTGTAACGCAATTATATCAAGGGACTGGTCAGTGGATTGGATGTGAAATTGTAAAGCTGCCCGTTCTTGGCGGTAGCTCTTGCAATTCCACTGCCAGAAGAGCGTGCTAGTCACATTGGTCATCTTTTCGTGAATAGGGCGTGCTTTGGCAGATCGGGTCGAGGGCATTTTGGGACTTTTGTGAGCAATGGGCTGCGTAGGAGTTAAAGATGGTGTCAGTGATTTGATTACGTCGGCAGCAGCTGCACTTTCGCTCAGAGCGGGAAGCGAATCTAAGCGAGCTGTAAGGTTAGCGAGAGCCATACTAAGGGCACTCATACTCTCAGTGAGCTGTTGGTTTTGAGTTGATTGCTTCCTAAGTATTTCGTCGAATAGAAATTCTAGCCTGTCAATTTGATCATTGATGTGTGAGACGTTCGGGTCAGCGGTGGTAATTACGGCTGTTGGTTCGGCAGCCTCACGTTTCGTGCTCCTGACCACGTCTACGTTCATTGTGGCAGTGTTTTTATTTTGCGCGTCACAGGCCGCGATCTGTTCGGTACTGTACGTAATAGTGGTGCTAACCGGCGCTTGCTTGTGTTCAAATTGTTTGATTTTATTTTTAGTGGCAGCCAATTGTTGTTGCAACAGTTTGACCTGTTCTGCCAACTCCCTCATCTGTTGGTTTTCGAAGAATCGTGTCAGCAGCTGTCGCTGCTTGTCTGTGGGCCAAGCAACGCTCTTTGCATGTCGGTCGGCCGGAAGTCTGTTGTGGTGATCCCAGGTCCTTGACGTGGATCGGGAGCAGGCACCGTTGTCAGGTCCGGTAGCACTGGTGCTCCTTCCACCAAGCGGTGGGAAAGATACTTGATAGTGCTTAATGTCGGTAGTAGTACCCTCAGTCTGGGAGTTGGAAAGGTGCTTAGTTGCTTTTCCAGTGCTCTTGTCGTTTCCTGGAAGCTTCCTTTTCAGGAATCGGTATTTACAGTTGCAACTGCCAGTTAGATTGCCGCCTTTACTAACGACGCATTGCGCCCCGCAGGTGAGTTCTTTGCTGTCGGTAGGTTGCGGGTCACTTTCGCCACAACAATGACAGTTATCTTGTTTCGGGTTCAAACACACGTCCGTATTATGACCAGTTTTTCTGCAACTGAAGCACGCCTCTTCCCGTTCTCTGAAGGGAAATATTAGGAGCGTGAAAGCAAGGTAGCGGACATGCTTGGGTAGGGGTTGACTAGCGATGGTTAAGACGAAATCTCTTGTCTTTCCAAGTTGCCGAACACTTACGATTCCGATAGTTGGACTGCGGGCGCGAAGCTCGTTGAAAATCTGGTCCTCACTTACAATGCTGTGTGCACTGAATATTATTGAATATTATGCATCTAACCGAGTTGTCTAGTGCAGGGGAATACACAGCTATGGCACAGGATTTGTCGGCAATTTTCAGTAAGGTAATCTTAAGGTAAGCTATTGCATGGTTCACATTAGGCGTGCTGACAGTGAAAGTGTTGTTGGTCGGGTGAATGCGCGTCTGGTCGGTTTGAAAAACTGCGGGTCAGTCGAATCCGGCAGCGGCGCATAAGGCTTCAGAGAGGTGGGCTGGTCTCAGATCGGCTAAGTGTAATAAATCCAGCGGTCCCAGGACTATTTTGCAGTCTTCCGGTGGTAACCGTGGCAGTGGGCGTTGTTTTGGAGCGGGTGGTGGTCGTGCACGGCGAGGAGTCGGCTTGCCGCATTGGGTGTCGGTGGTCACATTGTTGGCCACGTCTGAGCAGTGCTCGGGATCACGACGGCGATATCGGCGTTACATGGCCAACGCAGTATGTGACCATGATCCGTCATTAAGCTCCGCATCAGTTATTGGCGTTCTTGTTACAATAATTCTCATTTCCCACTCTGGGGCACGCTCTGGAAGCGAACGCTGACAGAGAAAGGCGGCGTCTTGTCGCAACGACGCCGGAGTAGTGTGGCATGATGTGTTCGTTCACAGCAGCGAAAAAACCACTTGCCGGTGTAAAGTGGTAGTTTTCAACGGTGCCTGGAGTCGTCTTGGAGCGTTGGGTCACTTTTCACACGTAGAAAAGGAAACTTATGGTGATGCAGCAAGGTGAAAATGCAGAGTCTATGTGAAACGTGTGCGTGAGCTCTGGCGATCACAGCGCCTCCCCCCAGACATAGTGCAGGCGTTAAAAGCTTCAGAATAAATTCAAACACGCTGAACGGCAAACAAATGAAAGAAGATACCTCTGGTTTGAAAACACCCACCAAGTTAGTTGAACGACGCGAGGACTGGTTCTATTGTAGCCAATTAACGCAGCACGCGGAGGGGTGCACTTAACTTTTTCCTACTGTTGGCTCGTTCATTACGGGGTTTCGCCAGAGCTCGGGGAGATCCCGAGTTTCGCAAAACTCGGCCTATCCTGCATAGCACCCCTAATATACTTGCCGGTTATCACTATGCGATAGAGTACCAGAAAGGTGTTCGTGGCTTCATTTGAAATGCAGACTGGCTTTCTAGACTAACGTTTTCGAGCGTGCCTACTGTGAAAGCCGTGAACTATTTTCCTCCCATTCTAGAGGTACCACTGATTACTAAAGAAGTAGCGAAATAAAGAGAGTAATACAATGAACTGAGAATTGTGCGCAAAAGTACATGGCACGGGCGGCCAAAAGCAGCCGACAAAACTCTAGAGTCATAATTATCAGAAGGTACGAACTTTCATTCTACATGAATTGTATTCATCAGAATATCTGTGTAGTGATCCCCAGTTCATTGCGATAGAGCGTCTTATACTTGTTGCATGAAGAGTATCCTGTAGTTACTAAAATGAAGATCCTTGCTCGCGGAATTGTGCGGTGGCTTAACTTTGACAAAGACCTCGAGGTGTGTGTAATACCCCTGTCACAAGTGGCAGCTTAAGACCACTTTGAGCGAGTACAATTCACTGCGAGTGTCATTTGCGTGATTTCACTTGACAAAGTTTAGTGTCACTCACTGCAAAGCGCACTTGCCGACAAGTCTGTGCGCCAACCTCAATTCGCTGTGACGGCTGTGACGAAGTGTGTAGCCTCGGAACCAGTGACTTGTACAGAAATACGCTGTTGCCTAAAGTGGCGCTCATACTGTTTTTAAACCACTGTTTTTCTTATGAGAAATACTGCTATGTAATGAAACAAGTTATAAAATACAACAAAAAACTTCGCTACTCTCACCAACGGGCAGTTTGCGGCCACGTCCGCTAGGGGGATGCGACAGCACATGCTGTTGTTTAGTTGTTTGCTTCCAGGTACACTTGCACATGTGTAGGCGAGTTGTTTTCTAAACATACAAGATGACATATGCCGCAGGGGCTACATCCACAAAGACCACATGGTCCGACAAAGAGACAGATGCGCGTCAACAACAAACATACGTTGTGCTACAGACCCTTCCATTGCCGCTACCATCATTTCCAAAGTACACTTCACTTTCTCGTATAGCAGCGAACCACCAAAACAAAACTTCGTGAGCTAAGTACACTCGCTCGAAGGAACCTTAAGTATCCACGTGTGACAAAGGTATGAAAAATGCAAACTTCAATTTCAGCCGCACCATTACAGAAATAGATGTGGTGTTCCAGAAACTGAGAGCACGTACACGTGGACTTCGCTTAAAAGTATGGCGAACCCTTTTTGGCAATGTTTGACACACATTTCAAGAGGGTGGAGGTTAAATTGTTGACCATTACAAATGTACAGGAAGCAGTGAAGTTGTCCGTTTTGCGTTCGCGTCCTTTCGGCTGCCAGTTGTAGTAGTGAAGGAGAGCAGTCGCCCCTTTGCAGGCTGCGTATTTGAGGAATTCCTTCGCACAACTGGTGCACAGCACTCTTTCACTCCCCCTTACTACCCTCAGTCGAATGAAGCAGTGGAGCGGGCTGTAGAGACAGTGAAAAGGGATCATTCTAAATTGCTACTGGTTACTCAAAAGACCGACTATAGCAGAAACTTGCAGCACAAAGTAGATAATTTTTCTTTTTTTTGCACAGAACGACTTTTTATTCTATCAGTAATAAGACATATGGCCACTTGTTCCTTCGAAATCGCGAACGCCTCTATTTTTGTTGAAACCAGATATGACTCAAGCATTGAAAAACAAATGAAAACGACTAGTCGCACCACAGCGTTCGTTAGCGTTGCTAACAAACGTTGCCGCTGAACTTAAGAGGACACTTAAGAGGCTGTGAGGGATGCATTCATAGTCGGATCTGGTAGCCCTCCTACTGGTAGCCCCCCTACTTCTGCCTCATTGTTGCCGCGGCGCAGCACTCGTACTTGATGGCCGCTGAACCGGTTTTTGTACGAATGAATTTCTCTGAAGGCAATGAGTGATTGCGTATGGTGCTGTTGCATTTGTGTTGTACTAGTGCGCTAAAAGCATTTATGTAAGGTGACTTTTCGCCTGAGGAGAAAGAAATGTTACACATGAATAATGGCACGCATGACGCCGTTGGGCTGGGCGCAAGCCAGTGGATATCTGTAATAAGATTGGTGCGACCACTATGCTGTCTGCCTGTGTGCCCATCCACGCGTCTATGGTGTAACGCCCTTGTGAAGGCTATAAAAAGCCGGTAGCTAGGTGTATCATTGATCTTATATTCATTGTTTTGACCCTTGGACTGATAAGCCACTGATGCGTAGAATAAAGCAGTTAGCTTCTGCTATTAAGTTCGCCTGGGTTGTGCCTTTCTTCGTGAATATACAACAAGCATTGCCGTATTATGTATGTTTTTCTTTCTGTGCGCGAATTTTTCTTGTTTTTGTTGTTGAAAACGTAATAACTGGTACTGAAACACGAATGATGATTTGATTGTTACGTAGAGATAACGTGTCAGATCTAACAGATGGTTATGAGAGACGCCGTATTTGAAGGATCCGGAGATTTCGATCACTTCGGGTTTTTTAACGAGCACCTAAATAAGAGCACACGAGTCTACAGCATTTTCGCTTCCATGAAATATACAGCCGCCACCGACGGGATTCAATCCCGCGACCTGCTAATCTGCAGCCGAGTACCTTAACCACTACACCACCGCAACGGGGCTGAAACATGAACGATGGCGCTGAAAACGAAGAGACGTTGACCCGAAAACGTATTTCAGTTTAGTGACACAAGATGACAAGAGAACTTCCGGCTGCCACGCGTCGTCTGTAAACAAGGGCAAAGCGGGTGGTTTACGCTGCACTAGCAATGTACCACCACAGAAGTTTGCGCGTTACTGCCTGAACAAAGGACACATCATCGACTGCAAAACGCTACATATATTCAGCTAGAAGGCTGCTAGCGAGTAAAAATACATCGCCACGAGTTTAAAAAGATGTCGACGCGCACTGCGATGACACGTGTCGAAACGCTCAACATCAGGCGGCGCAGCAATGCGGCTAAATCTAAGAATGGAGACATTATTTCCTTCTGATTGTGTTCACCAATTGCAATCCCAATTTATTTTGTCGGCTGCTCTACGTTGATGATGTGGGTTTGACCCTCGCTATCTCACAGTTTTAAACGCAAAGCATTTCTTAGCGAACTTCGTAACTTTGCCCGTATCTATCTATCTATCTATCTATCTATTTATCTATCTATCTATCTATCTATCTATCTATCTATCTATCTATCCGCTAACGACTTTTAGCTCTCCAGGCCATTTCGATTATGGTATATATACCGAAATTGTTATGGTATAACATGACTGTGTGGCGAGCATAAGTAACATGTCATAACATCATAATCTTGACATGCATGTCATATATGTCATGATTTACTTTTCATGGTCTTGCTGCTCTTGCGGTGGTTCTGTTCACATGAATTGTTTAAAAACTGCTATGGTATGTTATGAATTTATGCGAACATAGGTAACAGACCCTATCATGGAAACCATAATATTCATGTCTTCTAAGTCATGACTACACACCACGCTCATGGTGCGCTCGCAGTCGTTTTGCTAGCTTCACATGTACCTACTTTGGTATTGCCAAAGTTTTTCAACATTTGTACAGGCAGTGAAGCTTCCCCGTAACTCTATAGGAGACCTTTGTGCTCTGTGAGTAGTGGCCGTGGGGTAATGCGGCATTACGGGGCATCGGGCGCACCAGAGGGAAGCTACCTGCTGGTGCTGCTATGGGGCAGTGCATATTATTACTATAATCTTATTGTTGTTTGTCGTCGCGTAATTATACTGTGGAAGCAATTATATAAACACTCTCGGCTGAACTTTGCCGCCGGTGCCGACGTGTACGTGGGCATCCCCATGACTCACCGTATATGTATACGACTCTCTATATTGCCACGTTCCACTTCCCAAGTTTTGTTATCATCCCAAAACACTACTCAATTCTGAGCGCGAACCGCGCCTGCAGTTTTCGAGAAGCTTCCGGATTGTAGTAGTTCATTACAATGAGATGACACCCACTCTACGAACTGTACAGATTATTCGGGAACCTACGCCACCGCCAGCGATAACGCTAGAACATTCGATGGCAAGAGTATAAATGCCGACGCGCTTCGCCGCTTGTGAGTAGTTGATCGAGGGCCGACGCTCCGTTTACCGCTATCAGTCCAAGACTGCTACTGTAACCGAACTTTCCGTTTACTGGGCACAGGTTTGCCCAAATAAACAGTTGATTGATTGATATGTGAGGTTTAACGTCCCAAAACCACTATATGATTATGAGAGACGCCGTAGTGGAGGGCTCCGGAAATTTAGACCACCTGGGGTTTTTTAACGTGCACCCAAATCTGAGCACACGGGCCTACAACATTTCCGCCTCCATCGGAAATGCAGCCGCTGCAGCCGGGATTCGAACCCGCGCCCGGCGAGTCTGCAGCCGAGTACCTTAGCCACCAGACCACCACGGCGGGGCCAAATAAACAGTTAAATCCCAACATAAAGTCTCCTGTCTTCGCCCACGTCACAACCCCGTGACATATGGTGGAGGTGTAATACGAAGATTGCTTTTCGTCGTCATTAAAATTCGGCCGACCAAAATCACGAAACATCACATCATAACCGAAGAAAATGCCAGACCACTCCGTCAGAGTCCGTACAGGGTTTCGACGCGAGAACGTAAGGCTATGAAGAGACAAGTTGATGAAATGCTGCGGGATGACATTATCCAGCCGTCCACGAGTCCATGGGCATCCCCCGTGGTGTTAGTGAAGAAAAAGGATGGGACCCTACGTTTCTGCGTCGATTATCGCCGCCTGAACAAAATCACAAGAAAGCACGTGTATCCTCTCCCACGAATAGACGACGCACTTGATCAGCTCCATAACGCCAAGTACTTTTCGTCAATGGACCTCAAGACTGGCTAATGGCAAATCGAAGTCGACGAAAGAGACCGAGAAAAGACGGAGTTTATAACACAGGACGGCCTCTTTAAGTTTAAGGTGATGCCCTTCGGTCTTCGCTCAGCGCCTGCAACTTTTCTACGCGTTATGGATGCAGTACTTGCAGGATTGAAGTGGCAGACTTGCCTTGCGTACTTGGACGACCTCGTCGTCTTTTCCTCGAGTTTCGACGAGCATCTTCGGTGCCTTGAAGCTGTACTTCAAGCCATCAAGACGTCCGGACTCACATAAAAGCCAGAAAAGTGGATTTGCGTACGAGGAGCTCTTGTCTCTGGGGCACGTTATTAGCCAGTCTGGAGTTCGTCCCGATCCATGAAAAACAGCCGCCATCGCCGACTTCCAACCGCCCACTGACAAGAAGGCGGTGCGCCGATTTCCGGGCCTGTGCGCCTATTATACGTGGTTGGTGAAAAACTTCGACCGCATCGTCGATCCTCTCACTAACCTTACCAAGGCCGACGTAGAGTTTAAGTGGGAAACGCCGCAGGAACACGCTTTCCAGGAGCTTAAATATCGCCTCTAGACTCCTTTGTTACCTGCCCATTTCGACGAATTCGCCGAGACAGAAATACACACAGATGCAAGGAGCGTAGGTCTTGGCGCCGTTCTTGTGCAGAGGGCTGACGAACTTGAAAGGGTTATTAGTTACGCCAGCCGATCAATATCCAAAGCAGAAGCCAATTATTCCACAACAGAAAAGGAGTGCCTCGCCATCATCTGGGCTACGTCAAAATTTCGACCCTACCTCTACGGCAGGCCCTTCAAAGTTGTGAGCGACCACCGCGCCTTGTGTTGGCTACCTACCTTGAAGGACCCTTCAGGTCGCCTCACACGATGGAACTTGAGACTTCAAGAATATGGCATTACTGTCATTTACAAGTCCGGCAAAAAACACTGCGACGCCGACTGTCTCTCTCGTGCGCCTGTCGACCAACCACCACCCGACGACCCGGATGACGACTACTTCTTGGAAACGATAACTACCGACGACTTCGCTGAACGACAGCGGGCCGACCCGGAACTTAAAGCCCTAAAAGAATACCTCGAAGGCAGGACCACCAAAGTCCCGAAGGTATTCAAGCGCACCCTTGTATCGTTCTTCCTGCGAAACGGTCTTCTACAAAAGAAAAACTTTTCACCGCTTCCAGCTAAATACCTCCTTGCGGTGCCTTCAGCTTTGCGACCAGAACTTCTGCAGACCCTGTACGACGATCTGAGGGCAGGGCACCTCGGTGTTTCTCGCACGCTCGCGAGGACACAAGAAAGGTACTACTGGCCGCGTCTTACCACTGACGTCACTCGTTATGTGAGGACATGCCGGGACTGTCAGCGGCGCAAGGCACCGCCGACGAGGCCAGCGGGACTTCTGCAGCCAATTGAACCACCTCTCCGACCTTTCCAGCAGATTGGTATGGACCTACTGGATCCATTCCCGACGTCGGCTTTCGGAAACAAGTGGATCGTGGTAGCTACCAACTACCTCACCCGCTACGCCGAGACAAAAGCCCTTCCCAAAGGCAGTGCATCCGAGGTAGCTAAGTTCTTCGTCGAAAATATCGTCCTACGTCACGGCGCCCCGGAGGTCCTTATCACCGACAGAGGAATGGCATTTACTGCTGACTTAACTCAAGCGATCTTGGCATACAGCCAGACAAACCACCGCCGGACGACAGCGTACCACCCACAGACCAACAGTCTCACCGAGCGGCTTAATCAGACGATCGCCGACATGCTGGCAATTTACGTCGATGTCGAACACAGGACGTGGGACGCCATTCTTCTGTACGTGACCTTCGCATACAACACGGTAGTGCAGGAGACGACGCAGATATCTTCATACAAATTGGTCTACGAAAGGAGCCCGGCAACGACGCTCGATGCCGTGTTACCCAACGTCACCGACGAAGAAAACCTCGATGTGAGTGAATACCTTCAACGCGCCGAAGAAGCCCGACAACTCGCACGTCTCCGTATCAAGAATCAACAGACGACCGACAGCCGCCGTTACAATGTTCGACGACGCTTCGTGGAATACCAGCCCGGTGGACGTGTTTGGGTGTGGACGCCGATACGCCAACGTGGACTAAGTGAAAAGCTTCTGCGACGGTACTTCAAACCGTACAGGGTGGTTCGACGTCTCGGCCTACTTGATTGCGAGGTTGTCCCCGACGGCTTCACGAACTTTCAACGACGCCGATCGTGACCTGAAGTCGTCCATGTCGCGCGCTTCAAGCCGTTTCATGCGCTTTGACAAACTGAAACAGTGTTTTTTGTATTATTATTGTATCGTAATTTATTCATTGTAATTTCTTGCATTATTGTTGTACCTTCATCTTTAGTTAAAGCATTGGGACGATGCTTCTTTCAGAGGGGGGTAATGCCACATTCCATTTTCCAAGTTTTGTTATCGTCCCAAAACACTACACAATCCTCAGCGCAAACCACGCCTGCAATTTTCGAGAAGCTTCCGGACTGTAGTAGAGCATTTCGATAAAACCACACCCACTCTGCGTACTGTACAGATTATTCTGGAACCTACGCCACCGCCAGCGATAACGCTAGAACATTCGATGGCAAGAGTATAAATGCCGACGCGCTTCGCCGCTTGTCAGTAGTTGATCGACGGCCGACGCTCCGTTCACTGCTATCTGTGCAGGGCTGCTACTGTAATCAAACTTTCCGTTTACCGGGCACAGGTTCGCCCAAATAAACAGTTAAATCCCAACATAATGTCTCCTGTCTTCGGCCACGTCACGACCCCGTGACAATATATATGAAAATGCAAGAAAAAAAATTACTCCAGAAAAAGACTCCGGCGCGCGCAATCGAACTTGGAACTTCTGCATCGTGAATGCGAGTGGTTAACCAATGCGCCACCGAGGAGCACGTCCTTAAACATTCAAATGGCAAGCTATTTATATTTCACACTTGCCGCTGGTGAAGGGAATTTTGGGTGGGGGGAAGGGGTACCGTGTTTTCAGCATTACCAGCAAGATTGAGCAATGAGCGCGCGTGGCGACCCAGTGGAGCACTCTCACATCTCTCACGGACACTTCACCCCGCGGAAAGCACAGGGTCTACGCTCACTCGCGTGCTTTTATCTTGAGGTAGGGAGGATAGTACGTCTTGGCTGGCCTTAGACTTTCACAGGATCGATTCTGTTGTAGCTCTCAGGCGAACAAAGGTCACTGCTATCTTTGCAGAGTCTCCGTTTGCGAAAACAGCGCGGTCTTCAGACACAGCGAAGTAACAATTGAGAAGCTTATTCACGTTCGTTTGTACCCGTGAGCATTACTAGTGCGTTAGTTGTGCGGGAGAAACGCGGGGCACGTTTCGATCTGCCTGCCATTCTGCGCGTGACCTTCCATGTTGCTATCACGTTCATTGCTTCATCTTTGCGGCAAAGCTGTGCCTTTTTTCGCCGCATGGTTAATATTGTTTCTAGCTTGCTGTGCCTGAAGATCGACAAGAATACCGTATACCTGCTGGGTACCTGGTTGTTGATTCACTTACAAAGAATTACAAAAAAGTACATGTTCCCGCTGCCTGCAGTGATCGGCGGGAATAACAGAAGAGCGTCGCAATAACGCGGCAAGAAACTGTAGGTTTTACATTGGTTTCCCTGAATGTGCGCATGTGCGAAAAGCACTTGTATGAGAGTTGCATCGTTCGAGTGGGGCAGTGGCTAATCCGAGGTGTTGTTGTGAAGTCACCTCACGACGCACCTTTGCCGGTGCTATGCCGAAAATTTTCCACGGCTTCACGGCAAATTTGTACAGAAAAAAAGATTCAGAGTGCCAGCTGGAAACTGTTGAGGCTTAATCAACTTTGTGCTTGAGCCCTTTTGGCATAACTGCAATGAATATTCACACACCTATTAAGTGTGAACATACGGCCACGTAATCCTCATTCAGCGCGACTGGGTAATAGCCAAGCCCTATGAGTGAAATGTTGACTGTTTTCGTTTATACAGGCACTATGATGACCAAAAGTGTTAATAAGATAAGCTGAACAGGTGGAGCTCGAACAGCTCCTCAGAACTTTGAAAACTTAAAGTACACATTCATTGCACGCAGCAGAGACCTTAGCGCTACTAATGAATATTCGCTAAGGTGATGGCGCAAGAACGGTTGCACCACAATGCTGCGCAAACCTTGTGCAAGCTGTGAAAGTGGGCAAAGTTAATTTTCGATATCAATGTGCCATGAACAAGAGCACATAACTTTTTGCGGCACATGTTCACGCCTCTGGCGTGGGACGCAGTCGGTGAATTTTCACGTTTGAGGAGGCATGTAAGGCTCTCGGCTTTACTTAATTGCGAGGTAAGAATAGCATATCCTCGGCCCGCACCATAAATATATAGCAGGCAATTCCAATTAGAAGCGAAAAATGAACAGGGCAAAGCCAAGTCGAACTTTGATCAGTAGACTCCACCCCAACTCGAACCGGATTAAAAAAAAGCTCTTAGTTTGGTGTACAACTTTCATCTCGCTGTTAGCATGTTTGACCAAGTTAATCTTCAGTGACAAATCTTGCGGTGCGCCGCTTAATGGGGCTGTCTTGGCAAGCTTGCTTTTTCGTCAGTTGATAGAGTGCGAGTTGCCTGTTGATTTAAACTCTTCTTGCCAAATGAGTACTCTATAAAAGTAAAATACTTTTTATTACTGACCCCCCCGCCCCGTTAGTGTCAATTTAGTTTGCATATTGGCTTCATTATTTTTTCAAGTAGCAGATGCGGACTACGTAGGTAGAGTTGGAGTCATTTTTAGCTTTTGTTTTGTTTTTTGATATATATAAATATTTAGCGAATTTCAAATACGGCAGAATGTCGAGTTGCTTACAATATTAGTTGCAGTAAACTTTTCTTTAAACTTCAGAGTTATAATTGCATGATTTTTTTTCTGAGGAAGAAAATTTTGAATTGTGACAGATTTTCCTCGATAGTTGTTAGAATTTCACCATTCATTAGTGCAGTGTATATAGTTTTCACAATTTTCGCTTCAACTTTCTATCTCTTTTTTTTCTCTGTTTCCTTTTCAAGTTTTTTTTCTTTTTACTGTCTTCATTTTCACCTCAATCTTTCGTGTTTCTTCTCTCTTTTTCCTCTTTCGTTCTCACTGTGCTGTCTTGTTTTCCTTTTTTAAAGCAAAATTGTGGGGTTTCTTGGCTTAAGTATCTTTTCTTTTTCATTTTTTGTCCTTGTTTCTTTTCCTTTCATTTTTACTTTGTTCTTTCCTGCTTTTTTCTACTTCTTTCTCCTCACGTTTTTCTTTTTGTGTTTTCTTCTCTTTCATTTTACTCATTTTTTACCTATTCTTCCTTAACGTTCATTTGAACAGTTTCACTTTGATAATACCTGAGCATACACCACAATTTTGTTATAATAATACTTTTTTCCTTGAAAAATGTGTTAGGTGTTTTTGTCTTCACCGTAAAAACAATAAGGAATGACAGGAAAAAACAGTATGAGTAAGCTACACAGCAGAGTAAAGGACTGAGAAACTACTTTGCATGACCAACTAAACATAAAACATGGCAAGGCATCTTAGTGATAAATAAACACAAAACAAAACACAAAAACGAGGCAAACTTCATATGAAGTATTGCTTGATCCTGATCACTTGCTAAATTAAAAGCCCTGATTCAGTCAAAGTGGTCAATGGTTCAATAAGTGCAAGGCAGTTTTACGATACAAATTTTTGTATATAGCAACACCGAATGTATATATAGCCTGCAAGGTTGGATACGCGCTGTGAAATGTTGCAACCACTGCGCTTCGGAGGCGCGTTAAAAACCACCAGATTTGTCGAAAAACTCTGGATTGTATACAAATGTTCACTATATGCTTCTGCAAAAAAAATTAAGCAGGCTTGTATTGCAGTGGCATATTGTACAGTGGAATCAGCATGCTATCGAGTTTCTAGCTCGAAGGCCTCATTCAACGCTAAACTTTACTTGATTAGAATTTTCCCGAATTCCCTTGAAGCTAACCTCACTTTAAATACGTGTTCGACCTTCACGGCTAAATTAATAAAGTTTCACAGCTCCAGCGCATGCCGTACAATTACAGTTCCGTGGCCACTTCGATGCCCTGCCATGGCGAGGGTGTCCCTATTTAGTAAGTATTGCTCATGTTTTATATTAGTACTTGCACGTTATGTACCTCTAATCATCTTCAAACTGCTGCCATTTGTATGTACAGGCAACCAGGGCCTTTGTCAAGCAGCCACGGCTTTTAGCCTTGGCGACTTTCCAGTTTTTGTCTGGTAAATGAAGTCTGAAGTTTGAAGTTTGGTTGCTCCTGTCTCTATTTCAAGCTTTCGCCGAAGCTTCATGACCAGTAAATGTACTAAAAGACTCTGGTATTACGGCCCTTGAATAAATGACGAAGGTATATGACTGGCACGAACAAGTACAATGAAATGCGTATCATGTAAGAACTTGACTACATGCCATGCTCATGAGTCGCTTGTGGTCATTTTGGTAACTTCGCACCAAATTTCGTATTACGTGATTCGAACCAACGACGAAGGTAAATGACACGTTCAAACATGATAATCATGACATGCATCTTATGTAAAACATCACTACATGCTACAGTCATAGCGTGCTCGTGGCTGTTTCGCTAGCTTCACATGTATCAAGTTTGATCATACGTGACATGAATGAAGGACGAGCGAAAATTCCAAACAAAAACATGATAATCATAACATAGAAACCATGTACGGCATACGTTAGGTCCTCCCCATACCGTTGTGCTCATTTTCTAGTGACATATGAACCTTCCTCAGTAGTGCTTTGCATATTATCTATGCCCACTGTACGTGGCAACCGGCAATTTTTTTTCGGTTTTTTTTTTGTCAGAGTGCTTGAGTTTTATTCAGAATTAGGATCTGACTGGTCATAGCCAAATTGTTGTTTCTTTAATTTCAAATAAAACAAGCAACTTAAAAGCCCAATTTCAGCCCAAAACAGGTGTTTCGCGTGCCAGCGTCAAGTGTGCATTGTTCAGTGTCTCAAGCAATCGTTACCCTGCGCCACACTAGTTCAGTAAATATGTATGACACTGCCTCAGCACCACGGGGTTTTCTGCGAAGGTAGCTCGCACTCAGCGCATGCATGGTGGCACCTGCGCTCGAAGGAAGCGTGAATAACCACCAATTTATGTTACAGAGACGCTAGTGATGATGCAGCAGTGTCACGTCGCGCGGAGTATTTTTCGTCACAGAACCAACAATGGGATTTTTAATGCCTGGCGTTTTAGGGGTGAAGCTCGTTATGGTCTAGGGCAATCCCTCCCTCTGGCGTGTTCAGAAGCGTTTCCATTATCTTACGATAGATAACGCTGTCCCAAAGAGATGCATGGAAACTGCGGTTCAGTGACAATGTTCTAGATGGCGCTGTCCGCAATCTGTGTCGTCCTCGCCATTTATCGTCTAGCTTTATAAATGACGCTGTCCCATTGTGATGTATACAACAAGGCGTCCAAGATGGCAGCCGTGCAGCTTGTTTCTCTCCGGCCATTCCAATTGCTGGGCTCTTCAGAAAAACGAGTGATTATCGCCTCGTGCGCGTGGTTACCGCGAGAGGGTGCGTATTCTGGCGGCGGCGTATTCCGGCGGTAACTAGAAGGAGGTTATCTGATTGGTGGCTAAAGTCAAGGCACGAGTGAAAATCAAACCCTTCACTGCAAAGTACGAGTCCTCAACATCACTATTTAAACAAAAAAAATCTAGTTTTTGGTTTACTAAGTGTTACGGCTTGGGAGCGTTAGCCACCACCCGACCTAAAGGTTACAGCCATATCCATCCATCCATCCATTCAGCCTAAACCGCGGCAGAGAGCAGAGAGCACAATATTCCAGAGAGTTTTTTTTTTTTTTGCGTACGACCAAGAATCACCACTAAAGTTTTCTGGTTGCTCTGAAGGCACCTATTTTTTTTGTTAGTGCATTTATTTTGTTGCACTTTACAAAAAAGCGTAGCAACTGTCAAATTTTTGTGATATATATCGCTGTTAGAAGGCAACAAGGTATGAATTCGTATATTGCAGTATTATTTTTGTTATTGTGTTCGATTCCATCTTAATGCTAAATACCTTGATTTAAAAATTTTTAGGCATCTTAGCATTTCTCTTTTTTGGAGATGTGCATTGGCGAAAACTGGGTTAGTTGTCATTGTTGATTCATATTGCCTTCCTCTTATGGCGCAATACTTAAGTATTTTCTCACGTATGGGTATTTATGAGGTGGTCAAACGAAGCAGAGTTACGCTCTAAATGTATGAGTGACCTGGTCATATCCCTAAAGTAAGATGATAAGTAATTTCGCCGCCATATTGTGAAAGGCTTTGTCTAGCCGACCTACATTTCTCCTCGCGTCTTTAGCAGAGATAGTACTTGAGTTGTCATCGTCTACTTTTTCGTCATCTATATTTTGATTATGTTTGGTACCACAGTGTCAATATCAGTATAATGTTCATTTACTGTACTTTCGACCTCATCCAAATCAAAGAATCACACATGCAGCAAAGCGGCGTCTTTCTCGAACTACCCATTCTCGAAGGTCGACTAGTTAGGAAAGAAAAGGTGTAAATTGTCACGGCCGCAGGTAACGCGCAGTGTTTCACACCAGATACACTAAACTCTAAACGCGTGCTTTGTTATTATTTAACAAAAGAAATATATCCATGTTTGTTCTTAGATATCCGCTGAGAACCGTACGACTGATATGCGCTGAAAACCGTACACAGCGCGAATGGGTGACCGTTCAGACTGCAACCACTGCGCCACTGTGATTACCGAGCACATCTGCAAGGGTTCTTGATAAGTTATTACAAGGAAAAGTAGCGCTAATTTAATGAAAGCAAAGAAAAAGGAAACCATTTAGTCGATCAAGTGTAACGCGTAAGCGTACACCGTGGCACTCCTAAGACTTCGTTTGCAGATCGAGCTGTAATTCTTCTTCGCCGGTGTACCCTTTAGTATACAGCCAGCCAAATTTGAAGTATAGTAAGATTACAGCACATGCGGGTCTCTTGCAGAGGCTTCGCACATATCAGCGTGGCGCAAAGCTACAGCGAAAAAGCCGATTTCAGAGTATATACGCCCAAGCATTGACTTTGTTTCTGGTACATGTTGGCCCCACATTCCTAAATGAGCACGAAGTTGTATTGTCACGGGGTGGTCGCGTAGACGGAGAGAACAAAGTGGATGTTCAGGTAAGACTGCCATATCAAAAAAGCAGTGTTTTCAATCTCCCCTAGTGCGTTTCCGCGCGCTATCTCTATTGGAAAACCCAGTGGAACTGCCCCTGCGCCATACCAGATTGCTGTAACAGTGTGGCGCTAGACACTGAGACAATGGCACGCTGCACACTGCCCCAGACAGCGCAGAACGTAGGCCCAATGTTGGGTCTAGATTGGCAGTTCATGGCCCAAGAAGAACCCAGGTTTGACAACGTACCGCCAATAATGGCTGTGCCAGCCGAATAGAACGGGGATGTCGGACCACCTTTGGCAACGTACCGCCAATAATGGCTGTGCCAGCCGAATAGAACGGTAATGTAGGACCAGCATTTAAAACTTTCCGCCAATATTGGCTATGCCAGCGTATTAGAACAGCCACATCGGACCGAGTTGTACAACCAGCAGCCGATATGAGTGGAGCCATGCAATTAGGCTGGCATTATTGGCCCGTCGTTCGAACGTTATTGCCTGCGTCGGCTAAAGAGTCAACTTCGTTGGCATAACATGGACCGGTATGAGCTCATTTCTGCGTCTGCTGCTTTTGGCGCTGTTCTGGTCCAACTCATGTGTCGATTTTTCAAGTTCGAGAGAGTAATATGCCGGGCGCTTGAGTAATATATTTTTGTCATTAAATCATGCACACCTAGTTGATACGAACGATTGGTGATTGAAGTTGCACAAGGTAGATTATTTTACTGATAAACATTTATCGAGTTTGTCGCCCGTCAGACGTCCGATGCGGTGCTTTTCTAGATGAAAACCGTGCAGATCTGTGCGATGAAGCAACTGCGGAGGCCACTACCATACGTGACCCCACTTCGACGTGACCTGGCGTGCGCGTGCGCCGGCGTTTGTTTCGTCGCATCGCGGCGGCGATGCGACGCCAAGCGCTTTCGGTTTCATAGATATCGGACGCAAAGCGTATCGTATCGTGTGTCCTGCTATGCTATCGCCACGACCGATTTGGTTTCTTCGCGTTCACAGCGCTGTACCAATTAACGGCACACAAGTGCTTGATGTGTGAGAACTGGACTACTCAGTTGCGTTACGGCGAATTAATCGTACAACACACGCATTCACCGTCATCTGACACACGCACCGACGCTCACATCCTGTATCGCAATGACCACACGAATTACCTACAACAATGCAGCGAGCGGTTGGTAAAGTGTGGTAGAGTGCGTAGGCGTCGGGCACCTTGTCTCCGTGGGTCATCGTGAGTTACAAATTTGTTGTGGAATGTCTTTGTTGATTATTTTGATATATACATTTCCCTAGTATATCCAAACATCAGCTAGCTTACGCAGTACGTATACTTAATTGAGCCCGGCCGCAGTACGACGCGCAAAAAAAAATGTTTCCGTGAGGTCATATGTGCTGATGCATAGAACACATAACACGTAGGCTAAATTGTTTATAAGCAAGAAACGTGCATGCTTACGGCGTCGTGTTGTTTTGATCAAATACAGAACCACACACCCTTTCCACCTCTCTCGCTTTTGCTTTTTTGAAGTCTGTGGAAAGAAGGAAGTGCTCTGCACAGATTTGGCAAACTGGTTCCTGTAAATTAGATAGTTTTATTTCACACTCACTGCCCTTAATAATTTTCCATTTTGTGGAGTGGCTAAGGCCAGCTAACTGTCATACGAGAAATCAATGAACGGACACGTTACTGACCAGAAAATGTGTTCAAAATGGCTCTAATATTCAGAACATGAGGAAGATCATTCGACAGCTGGTGTCAGGACTGGTCCTCAAAACTGAAAGGTAATATCTATGAATAAATCTTAAGCTACGTGTGAGTGACTGTTTGTAGTACTGAAGACTGTGGCCTGTGCTGTCAGCAGCTGCGCATTTTTGTATATTTGGCATGTGAGATCTTAAAATTTCTTTCTCACAGTGTTTCTCAATCTAGCACAGTAATATTTTTATTGTTTCCTTTCTCCAGGCTCAGTGCAGAAGAGCGAACAGAATTGTTGTGATCAGCGAATAACTAGTTCATTTGTCTTAGTTATCACATACTCTGTCTGCAATTTTGTGCTGTATGTGTCTTCATGACGTCCTAAAATCAGTGGGAGAGTCAAACAGAACTATAAGCAAGGAACGGCTTGCTAGGCCGAGGTAGCTGGTGCATATCACTCTTTCAATATTTTGTATATTTTTGACCTATACTGCTCTACGCACGTGAAGTTCTCATTAGTTTTCATATTTATTTGGTATATGAACGCGTTTCCTCAAGGCTTTTCAAACTGAAACGACCCTTTTCACTTTGAGTTTGACACGCAGATCAAGATATTTAGCTTATCTGTATTAGTAATGGCTGAAATAGTCACGTCCACTAGAGAGGCAGTTTAATTGATGATCCACTGAAGGCACAAAAGTGCAAGATAAGTGCTTCATAGTCAATGCAGTGGTGAAGTCAAGAAATGAGACACTGGGCAAACAGCCCACCCTTGACATTTTCTGCAATGGGATACCGAGAACCAAATAACCCATACTCGACATGCCTGCAGTGAAAACCAAGGACGTCATCCCCCTATCCCTCCACTACACAAAGTTCCACCTATATCACAGGTTATAAGTCCATGACCCATGTTCAAGCATTTTGTCAAGGTTTGTGTGACCTTATGCTTTCAAATGGAAAATTTTTTCCAAGGGAAACAAATATAACACTTTAGCATCAGTGGCTACATTTGTGTATGCAATTGGATTATGCTTGCTGTGACAACTTGAGGCCAGACTAGAGTAAAATGCATGGTTCGTCAGATGAACTGAATCTTTTCCCTAATCAGTATGTCCTGACTTGACCTCAGTCTGCTGCGCACTACTGTAGTTGATCACTCTAGTGAAGGAACTGTTATGTTTGATGGGTCGTTCAAATCGTAATCCAAAACCAGTGTCAAGTGTTGCTTTTCTTCTCCCGAAGTTAATTCAATGAAAAACTAGTTGCACACACATTTGGAGCTTATGAATTCATTTTTTATACCAAAACTAAATATAACTTACAGCAGAATGATGAAGTATTTAATTTCATAGAAATTGTAATGGCTCTCTGAAGCTCACACAAAAGAACACAATCTTTTCTTCTTTGAAATATATTATTGTGTGCCTTGCGATTGTGCTATCTGAATTTGCCACACTTATTGACAGTGCATCGTAATTCCCACCTGAAGGAACAATAATACTAGCAAGTGTAAATAGTACTCTTCGCACGTGATTTGCAGCTAACTAAAAGAAGAGGCTTTGCCTGTCGAGCTAGTATTACATACTCAGGACATCACCGCTGCCAAGATACACCAGCCACAACCAAGAAAGGGCACACCTGTAGTGATTAGTCCACACTTTTTAAGTTTTCCGTTGTGCCAATAAGGCTGGCTGAGTGGGAACTGCATTTAGTACCAGGAGGCTGCAGCGACAAAGTCCTACTTAGAAAACACTCACCAGCTAAAAGGAGAAGTACTGATGTGCCAACCATTCAAAACAGAATGTCGGAGAAAGGGCGGCGATTACTTTTACAGTCCATAAAAACATGCTAAGAGTTGAAAGTTGTAACGTTGCTGATCTTCCAGGAAAGTAAAATAAGGGTACACTGAGAAAAGATGCTGAGGATACGCAGCCAGCAAATGACAAAACAAGAACTGATGGAGGTTTGTCTTCATCACATGAACAGCCTTCAACTGATAAAGGTGAGGAAGTAACTGACAAACAATGAGTGCGCGAGGGAGAGCTGTCACACGAGGTTGTCAGCAGTCAAATGACACATGCTGGAATCGGGGTGGTGCCAGGGTAGGCACAGGGTTACGGGAGCCTCCCACCCTTCCCGCAATTTTTGCCTCACCCCTGTTTTGTGTTATGACTATGTGTTACGACTATGTACCCAAGAGGGAACATAGTCGTACTGTAATATAACGGCAGAGTTCCCCGCCTCTCTGTTCCTCCTGAAGAACCTAGCTTAACCTGGGTGAAACCCCGATATAGATCAATACTGGCACCATCCATGCCTAAGATAGAGTAAGAACAGCAGAAAACTCAAAGCAAATGCTACGACCATACTTTAACATCTTGCTTTGTGTGCAAATAAATCTAGCGAGAAGTATGTGGAACATCAAATAAAAGCACCACAGTCAACACCTGCTAGTACCTGCTTTCATTATAGTACAAAGTACTGAAGAAGCACGCAAAGAGCAATCCTACGAAGCGAAGTATTATAAAGCAACAGGAGGGTGTGTAGCCCTGACTGAGACAACACTACAACAAAAAGAAAAACTTTCAGTCATGTCTGCAGTTTGTGCACAGCACTGAAAAGTCACGAAAACCTACCTTCAATGCCTTTCTTGCACAAGAACATTAAAAGGAATACACACTGATTAAGACGAAAGCCATTACTCAAATCTGGCTCTTGCTCTCTAAGGCAAAATAGTGTTAAAAGGGTGTGGTTCGTCTATATGGGGACTAATGGGGCTCCCACAACCATTAATTACTTTAAGGACTAATGGCACCGGGTCTAACAGTTAGTCGCCCCAATGGACTAACATTTAGTCCTCACATTTACACCTTGGTGTGTGACCGTTAGTCCCACAGACCACCCCTAAGAACTAACATTTAGTCCTCACGTTTGAACCTTATAGAGCAATTGTTAATCTCCACATTTACACCATACCAGGCAACCGTCAGTCCTCTCAGTTGCACCTTGCCGGACGAATGGCTGATCCACTAAAATACTCCAATCAGATGAACTTTTTGTCCCCAGTTCAAACATTGTTTTTTGTTTATTTTCCGCTAGGCCTAATACTTTTTTCGCCTGTTTTTCTGTGCAGTGGGCAACGAATTCCGCACAGAAGAACACGCAAAAAGTAGTTAGCCACCTATGTGTACCTGCTTTCACGGTCAGGGCAACAACGAAAAACAAAAGTGAGACATCGAAGTCTTTTATTTTTCTACATACACAAGAAGTTTCCCCATTCTTTTAAGTGAATTCATGGTGAAGTGTACAAGTCTCGTCTCGTTGCCAAATCTTGTTTACTCCTTGGGGAGCTCCTCCGATGGAAGCGATAGATGACAGGCATTGCAGATGCCAGCGCACATAGCCCCCTGCCTGTTGTGTTCCCTCGGCTGCACGTACAATAATATAGTAAAAATAGTTAGGCACACGTCACAGAAGATGAAGATGCACGCATATGACAAGTACGTGCTTGTTAATATAAAAACAAGCGTTAAAATATGACACGCAAATAACTTTACCTTCACATCTCGTACAGTCCTTCTGAAGCTTCTCTGACGAAATAGATGAATGACGGGCATCGCAGAAGCCAGCGCAGTCTTCAGCACGGTGTGTGCCCACGGCTGCACAATAAGTATGTAAATTAGTGAGTCACACGTGAGAGAGGATGAATACAAATGCATATGAGAAATACGCGCAAGGTGAAATGAAAACATATGTGAGATATGACATGCTAATAATTTCACGATGATGTCACATATCGCCAAAAACGCATTTCGATCCCCGTAGCGCAACAGTTTAGGAGCGGCGGCCGCAGTCACAACTCCGTGAACCACCGTGCCGCTAACAAGTCGGCGAGTCCTACGCGAGCTACCTCGTTCAGATAGAGCAAGCGAACGCAAGACCAAGCACGGCGCTGCACGCGGAGTGTCTGCCGCCAGCGAACTTCGAACAGGAGAACGAGTGTACGCTAGCGCCGAGCTGGTTTGGAGCTTGCGCCAAGAAATCGACGGTAATGCGGCCCTTTACCTCAAGCTCGAGCGAGTGCAGCGCGCAAACGGGAGTCCGCCACCGCGGCCAACGGACTGCGCTGAGCTGCTTGCGACCGGCTGACGGGGAAGCCAACTGTAATGGCGACCAATTTTCAGTGAGTTCCGACGCTAGCGACAGCCCCGCTAGCCCGTGCTGGTGCAATTACAGCACACGACATACTACAACCAAGCTCTTTGCGATAACCCACAACGTGTTTTCGACGACTCCCAACACAGCGACGAGGTCTCAGCCCAATATCGTAAGCACGGAGCTCATCGCGGTGGCAAGCACTCAATGAGCGAGCATACGGGAAGCCGACGGCGATGGCGGCCAATTGTCAGGTGGTCGCAAAGCACAGGCGAAGTGCAGACGCCAAAGCTGACCTTCGCGATGCATTTCCTGCGTGCGATATACAACACGACCGAGACCAATGCCAACAAGCGCGATCCGTATCACACACGCGACAAGTAGAGTAGAATAAAGAATGATAACCTACTTGTCCTAGAATCCAGCGCTGTTTTCTGCCCTCAGTCGGACCGAAGTATATATCCGATAGGCCTGTTCTTCTCGACCACCATATTTGCCTTACCAACTGTTGCTGTCGTGCGTTTGTCGTGACTATCTTGAAGCCAGAGATATACAGCGCGGCGTAGTGACCTGTCGAGGCTTGCTCTAGATTTCATGGGTGCAGCGAAACGCTAAAGCAGCAGACCACGCTCATCCAGACGTACACACTAGCACCACGTCGTAATTCTTAGATCGTAAAATTCAGGCGGGCGTGGTCGAGCAACCCAAGCGCGACGCTACGCAACCGCCGCCGGCAAAATACGGGGAAAGACTGAGCCAGCAGAGGAGGTGAAGGACATGTGTTCTGTAGAGAAAAAGGGCTGGTCACCTTGGCAACGCTTTTCGCGCTGCCCGCAATGCCCGGGCGGTTCATCTCTAGTGAAGACGAAGTGGTTTCGCGCCGCTCGCTTTCCTCTGAGGTTGCTTCTCAACGGTCTATCCGTTCATCGCACGTGCCTAATGGGCTCCGTTACTCCTTTTTCGGGTAATTTTGCCTTAGAGTGTATGCACTGATGGAAGATACTTGGACCTGGATTCATAAGAACGGCTTCAGTACAACTCATGATCATACCCTCAAAAGTGCTGACTGCAACTGGACGATACATGAAGTCAGACTACAATGCGACACAATCAACACGTCGACCACCAACTATGAACTTATGCTAGAGTGGATGTAGCAAGAAATCTGGAACACTGGGAACACCCAATTCAATGTTCCCAACCGAAATATTGATCTCACAAACACGATAAGAATGTTCCCATGACCTGCTGCCCATCGGCATGATGTGAAACAGGGGCATATACACACACAACTTACATTTACAAGATTCAAACGCTCACGCTTCCGTGTTTATAGAAACCGTCTCACCGAGTTTCTCTCTAATAAGCTCACCACCTTCATTGTTGCTGGGAGTGTGTTCAAATCAAAGGAGACAGATGGCACTGCTGCGGCTGAATGCAGATGGTGTTCTTCGAATAAATGAGCAATGGCCTGCATGGTCATATTTGACCACCTTTCACGTCTGAGTTATTTGTAATATTCACGTTGACATGTTAGTGTAGTAGTTGTGCCTAATGAAAGGCATGAAAGCCAGATATATCAGTAAGAGAGGAATGTAAGCTTTCAGGCGCATTTTAATTATTGCAAATTTGAACTGTGTTAGAAAGAAAATCTGATTGTTGCTGTAATGATACTGTGCATATTATATAAAAATATTTTCACTGTTTCTGCTATTTTTCTATATGCAATGAGTGTATAAAGCCAGGCTTGCTTATGCTAAAATGAGGCTTGGAAGTTGATCAGAGAATGACAATCAACGTGCTTTCTTGTATAGCCCCTGTCAGACTCTGCTCTCATGTTCATTATTATTATTATTATTAAACGTATATAGATAGCGCTCACATGTACTTAAACTTATTTGGTCTTTCTTAAAATCTAATACTGTGCCTTCCTGAAAACAGCTTTTTCAATAAGAAAAATGTCATCACTAGCTGTCCTATTGCTTGATTGACCTTGAATGTGTGTTTGATTCAGTGAACTGCAGGAAAATTTGATGCATTGACCTACTCTGAGCGACAAATTCAGTTCATTGCACTAATGCTGCCGGGAGTCTGAATAGTAATATTAAATCAGTGTGCTAGAGTTTGCTCAAAAAAGAACTACTCAGGCAGAAGATACACAACAATTATGCTGACAGAGGTGTCGAAAAGAGTTCATACTAGTGGATTTTCACATAAACAATTAGGGGAAGAACTACTATATATAAAATCGAGATGCAGTAAACTTTGTTTTTTTAGACTGGCATGACAGAGAAGGAAAAAGACTATTAGGTAACGTGCGCGAACACAAGCTTCCTGAGTTGTCCTATGATGATGTTTTGAAAAAAAAAGGAACTAATTGAGAAGGTACAGTCAAAGTGGAAAACAATAATGCATCAACTTTTTTTCAAATATACTATGGGGTAAACAATTCCTTCACTTCGTGTACGACCTGTTTTTTATTTTATTATATTGCTGGTCAATTTTGCGTATCGACATGTGGATCTAGTATATATCTGTTCTGTAGTTTTGAATAAACTTCAGCCGTGAATCGGCGCTTGTGTTCCTGTGGCTCATTTGTTTTTAATCTTCTTCGTGGTACTGTTCTAATACCATGAATCTATACCAACTCATTCTGTCCGTCATATTCAAACTTTCTGGCTCCTATAGTGGTATTACTAAACAATGTCAGAGATATGACCAAGCGTACCTCTCAAAATGTTTGGAGGACTGTTTGGTGTACGGCTGGGTTAACCGCATTCATCACATCGGTTACGCGAATATTGCTTTTTTGCTGTTCAGGGGCCCATGCACTGTCTTAATCTTTAATTTTTGCAAATGTGGCTTTACAAGCTTCAGTGCTTTTATGATGTGAATGAGTTAGGAAAGACAATTAGGCATGACTTACGACCACGAGTTTGTTGATATACAGATGAAACAAAGCTCAAGATGCAAGAACACACCGTCTTTTATTCGAACTGATTGAAAAATTCATGTATTTAATATAGTGCCTCAACCTTTTTTAAGTGAGGTCTAGTCGCAGGGGTCAAACTCTCGGCTAATGTGAAGTTACACTTTATTTTTATAGCACATGAGCGTAAGTACCAGGCAATAAAAAAATTGAAATTACATTCTCACTTTTTTCATTTGTGGCACTCGAGAACTAGCACATTTGCAAACCCATGCAGAACATACATTTACTGATTCATATGATACCATTACAGCTGTTATTCAATAATTTTTTGTAGCCGTCATATCTCAGGTGTCATAAATTCAATGGGGCATTTTTTTCGCACATAAATTAATATTTTAGATATAACAAAAATATTTTTACTTTGACTGAAGAAATGATGCTGGGGAAAGCTTTATTGGCTAGATTGACCTGACAACCAGTTAACATGCGATTTCAATCATGGCATTGTGGGGAATGTTTATTGATGCTATGTAAGTGGGATAATTTTGCTGTTCCAGGTCATTTGTGCACTGATAATGACTTCTGCGTAGGAAATGAATCATATGTTTTGTCTTCATAAAACTTCAGTAATAGTTACTTAAGAGAAGGGTTTTTTTTAAAGTTGGCAGCATGACACCGTTGAGGGCTGGTTAGCCAATATCATTACATCACGCATGCATGTACAAGAGTCTAGTTCACTGCTACCATATGTGCTTCCAATGCGCAGTCACACAGCTAAAGGTAGAAGCTTCTTTATGATGTAACACAGACGAGATGTTTAGTCACTGGCAGGAAGGTGGGCTTCGTATCGATCAGAGTAAAAGAACATGGTCACGGGGTAGACCTAGAGTCACGCCTAAAGCAAGTTCTACAGTGTTGCAACCAATGTCTGCCTTGAATGTCATGCCTGTAAGTTTCATTAATTCCTATGTTCATTGGATGGAGGGCTCGGTGGAATACTGTCAGTCCATATTGGCTTTTTGTATCTGTTGGAACCTAGGATGACATGAGTGATGCAGCCACCAGCTACAAAAGTAGGAGCAACACTGCGTAACCTAGAAATGTCTGGTGTAAGAGTATATTCCACCCAACGCTTTACCATACAATCAACACAAGCTTACAAGTTTGTGTTTTGCAAGGCAGCAGTATAGTCAATGGCGCAATAAGATCCTCAGAAACCTCCCTGAATCAAGTGGTTGGTCCTGCAAACAAATCCAGCAATGTCACAATGTGATTGAATTTTGAAGTGCGGCAAAGAATTCAATACAGGTGGTACGTATACCCACGTGATGCCATACACATTACGTTAACTGCCCTGGGAAGCCTTTAAATTTTCCGTGTATTTGGGCATGAAATACAGTCAAGTAATATGCCTAATTGTGGTTGCAAGTGGACATATATGGTCAGTTCTTGGGTCACAGCATGTGTTGACGCTAATATGTCTCCTGTTACTGGCAAACGACTCTGCACCACTGAAAGTCTAGCAGTGTCGAAGCTTTTATTTATTGCAGATGGCGGAATTTTTGTTCATGTCAACCTGCTGCCACTTTTTAAGGTGTATATTTCTCTGGGACAGGTGAACATGTTCATTCGGCAATGTGACAGGGCATCATGGACAATATTGACAGCTCCTATATGTTCCTGATATGTTTTGACATCTGCTGCAGTTCATGGGAATATGCATGCCACGACTGGAACTGAGGGAGTGTAACATGTACTGATAGGAAATGTACTCCCATATTTTATGACAACGAAATCACGTAATTTCTTCTATGTAATAATTGTAATGACAAAAGCACTTACCATTTATGCCCACTTGTAAGCACAATTGGGTATATCAAAATTAGAGATTCTTTCACATACACCCCAAGTACACGTGAAATGCAAAGACTTCCCCAGGCAAATACCATAAGGTGTAGTACAGCATCACGTGGGTGTGCATACCACCTGAGTAGATTGCTTTGCAGTACTTCAAGATTTAGTCACATCGTCTCAATGCTGGTTGTGTTTACAGGGCCAACCACATGATTTAGTGACATTTTTGAGTATCTATTGGCTTCAGTCTCCACAAACAAATGCTGTGATGCTGTTCAGATAGTGGGCATAAGTTTTCAGGACTTGTCAGGGAACTGATTGCCCGCAATATGTACTCCTTTGACGAGTCGGTGATCTAGCATATATTGCAATCAAGATGTCGTACAATGATGTATAGTGGAACTCTCATTTGTTATTTAGGGAGTAGGATATACTGGCGCGCAAGCAGCTGTTGATTCCCAAAAGTTTGTATGGGAGTTCTTGGTCTAAGGGAGCTCATTATAGTAGCATTTATGTGTAATAATAGCACAAAGTGGAGGAAATACGTATAATGACCTGGCACCGTGGTACAAAATGTTTGTATAGTACGTAGTTCACAAAAATAAGAAGAAGGAGCTTGTAGGGCTTATCAGCATCTAGTATTCGGAGATGGGAAGCTCCCAACACCTGTGAATTTGCCTGGGTAGAGCTAAATACTGGATGCGAAGAACACAAGGATAGGACAGGTGAGCTTTTGGACAACAAATGCACACCTGCTTATGCTAACAAGTGTGCCTTGTTGAGGTGTTGGATTACAGAATTCAGATGTGAACTGTGCTCATCTGATGAACTCATGATGAGTAGATTTTTGAGGCAAGCATGACAGAATTCAAGGCTAGGGAAAATGTTGAAATGTATGTCTGGAATTTCTCATGCCACATGGCATATGTAGACGATCAGATACGAAGAACGGTGTCCTATCAGTATGTTATTTGAAATATGCACATTTTAAAGAATTTGCGGTTTGAACCACATGAGGCCAATTTCGGAGGAAATTGCTGCATCATATATCTGTATCATCATATACGAATGTGAGATGCTGAGTTGAAACAGCTAGGCTCAGTTGACTGTTGGTACTATGCCATAAGCATCCTGATTTAGACTTCAGCACCATTGCAGAACACAGTAACATCAACACACAGCACACATTGGGCTGACTGATGTCGGCAAAATCTGTAAATATGTGCGTGATTTGGTATCGCTGCCTCGAAAATTCTTTCTAATTGCCGCCCAATTGAAGTAGTGCTTCTAATATAATTTATGTTGTACATCAATTTAATGATTCAGTTGCCGTATGCAAAATTAATTATTCTTTGTTTCTCTGTCATCAGAGCCCTGCGACTAGAGCTCTTTCTCAAAAAAGCATCCCATACTTTTGTGGTGGCTCCGTGGTTTAGTATATGAAACAGTGATAGTGTAGTGCGCAATATTATCGTTGCAAGAAAGCGGGTTCAATTGTTATGCCTTAAAACACAGGTTTTAATCTGACCGATGTCTTCACACCGATGCAGAGCTTTCCTTAGCGGTTAAGGTGTCAAAACTGTTGAAAATTAGCGCTCGTGTTGTGCACACTCTTCCTTAGTCCTCGTTACTTTGGCGATGTTTTGCTTATACGCTCGCTGGAAGCATAATCTGGTACTTATCTAGAGTGTATACATGTAATGTTGTTAGGACAAAGTTAACAGTGGACAGGCGTAAGCGGACTGTTATTGCTTTGCGCGTTTCTTACTAATAAATCATGCACGTGTATACGCTTACTTATTCTATTTTACAAGCTGCCGTATTGTGTTCACACGGTCTGGTGTATATCGCATGAACAGGGAGGTGTATCTGAGATTTAAAGTACACAAACATGTGACCACGCTGAGTCACGTTTTCAAGGGCGTAGCCAGTGTTTATTTCTGGGAGAAGCGTTGAACCCACGGTGTGGATGAACCGGTATTATTGTATTGAATTGTATAGTTTGAACCCAACCTTGTGGCAATGCCTAGCACCTTATGCTGCCACTTATTCAATTTGGACGAAAATTGCGCGCTTCTTCGCCTCTTTACGGCCGTCAATCTCGCTTGGTATTTACGCGTCATTCTCGCAAGTACAACCGTGGCTTGTAACACATGCCGAATTCAAGACTACTGCAGCTGCGTACCGTCCGCTACTTCAGCATGATAAAATGAAATATATGCTTAATTCGAATCAGCTGAAACTGGTTTTCGCTATTTCGCGAGGATCGCCTGAATTTTCTTGCTGATTCTTTCTGACGGTGTCTTTTGATCGTAATCAGGCCTCTCAGGTTTCGTTTGGCGCAAAATCACGCAAACGTTTGGCGCAGACGTTAGCTAAATGACGGCCTGAGAGTCGGAAATTGCGATGCGCAGATCGCGACTCTCTTAATCCCACTGCTATGATAGGTGTCCGTGTGACACGCAACGCAAGCTTAGCACAGTAGTAAGAAGTAGTACGCTTGTTTTGTTGGTATTACAGGCAGCTGGTGCTGTATGAAAGGCATAAAGTCAAAGATACTTTATTTTAAAAATCGTTTCAGAGATTTTTGCGCCAATCACGACCTCGGTCGTGATAACAGCTCGCCAAGCTGAGCGACAGTGGATTTTGACATTTGCTGTTTGACTACACCATCGCTGCCTTTCTGAGTGCTGTATTTCACTTTTGTTAAGGAAGCTTTAAAGCATTTTTAGTTTTGTTGTGAATAAATACTTCCCTGGCACCATTTCAGGCAATTTTGTCTGATTTCGTCAACGCTTTCTCACCAAGACCTGGCAACACTGATTTTGTCATCTGGGTTTCGGGCAGAGAAAAGAGAATGAGAATTTCAACGTCCTCAGATCGCCAGCGACAAGCCAGATTAAAATTGTGAGTATAAGTTACTGTTTTTCTGTACGAGTGCCTTCTTGTTCATACCTGTCACATGCACCTGAATCCGCCGCTCCCCGTAGTGTGCGAGTATTAGGCGAGTAAGTAGGACAAACAGTTGCGGCTAGTCGCGTACGTGCGACCCGAGTTATTGATCTTTTTTTCTTTCGATTCGAGGGTACATAGTAGAGTACAAGTAATCGTTTGATTTGCAGCGTGTGTAAGCTTACCGCGACATGACGGGAGCCTATATCATCTGCGTATGCCTCGTTTATCCTTTAGAAAAGTGCCTGTCTGTCACTAATGCTGATTTTATGTGTCTGGGTGCCAAACGTCTGCAGTGGATCGGCAGTGTGACCTGAATGATGCATACACGTAGCACATGTCGCACCATTTTGTATAACCGTCTTTACGATGCACTTAAAACAAGGCCAACCACTGCAGTCTGCCGTGGGTTAAGTGCGGCCATTATGTGGAGCATGACCTATTGTAACTAGAGGCAGTTCTCTGTGTGGGAGGCTAGTACTCTAGACAAGGCTTGTGTAACTTGCTAGCTACATTAGATATAATGAGTAGTGACGTTTAAAAGCTTCGTGACATCGATACGAGTAAATAAAAGTGGCATTCAAAATTTATGTCAGTTACTTCGCAGCAAAGAAAGTGGTGGTGGTGAATATGTGGCTACAGTGCGGATAGCTTGACAGACAACACAAGAAGATCTGACTTACTTTTAAGTTTTTTCTTGCTTTGCAAGTCCAACAATACCTATCAGTTAATTTTGAAAATTCACTCGTGGTGAGTCACAAACAAAACATAAAATTTCAAGTAATAATTCATCTGAATTTCAATGTTTGCCGTATCTGTTGGCTTCGTGTGGTTTTTATAATGTAAACGCCCCCATTCCTCATCGAGTGAGGCCACTTTTGCGCACAAATGTGCCAAACTAAGTTTCCTGTATCAATGTAGATTATACCATGCTGCACTAAAGTCACACGTTTGACAGTGTGTATCAGTGGAAATAGCATTGCTGGTCTAAACATTGCCGCTTGATTTCCAGGAAACCAACCTCACTGCCATACGCGAAGGATTATTTTAATACCTAAACAGTGCTGGCACGCAATATGTGCTGTACTACATGCAGCCAGAGATCAGATGCAGTATTTTATCACCCATAGATGGAAATTCAGCTGTGGTGAAGTTGTGCGCAAGTGCACAACGACCATAAAGCCGTTAAAATTTTTAAAGGAGTGCTGTAATAGCGGAGTTAAATTAATTTGATTATATAAGCACAGTCATCACTCTTTTCATTCTTTTTTTCACTACCCTCCGTTGGTACCTCTCCCGAAGCCGCTTTGCCCTCTTGCCGAGCACCTCTCCCAGCTTTGCGTGGCATACATCATCGATGACATATTACTCCCAATACTGTCATGTTACGGTTGTCGCGACTCCGCCCTCTGTCAACTGTGTGCTTGTTGGTGAATTGCTATTGCTGTGCCAGCCGGTGCTTATACGAATAGTGTCGGTATGAACCCTGTCCTACGGACCACAGTACCTGATTTGCAAGAACGTGCATGCATGCGGCCATCACAACAGACGACGAGTGGCGCGGACAGCTTCTTGCAGGCTAACAGGAAGTCATGGGTGCTTGCTTGACCAATTGCAGCATATTTATTGTGCACGTCAGACTCAGCTTCTTGATGTCACGTGCCAGCCCGAAAGGTATGGGAGGATTGTCTCTTGGAATTTGTGGAGAACTGGCGGCTTGTTGCACTGCCACGTGGAGAACCAATGATCATGAAGAATTTTGCATGAGATGCATGTGTTTACTTCAAGCGTTTGAAAAAAATTATGGGGGGGTAGTTTGAGGGCCCTTTAAATGGACCGGAGTGGTCGCCGGATTTTAAAATAAGGATTACTTTAGGTATTTGCTGTTCATAAAGAACAATGCAAGGCGGCTGAGAAGAAGCTATAGCGAGACACTGCTGGGGCCTAAAGAAGCTCTGTTACACCATTGCAAAGCGTAATTTACTAGAAACAGCCTATGTCGATAGGGGAGGGGGGGTATTTTGTTAGCGTTTTATTTAGAATGGGAGGAGATGGAATTGAAGAACAAGAGGGAGCAAAAAGCCCATAGGCAAGTTATATAAATTCAGAAATGCTTGCAACACATGGAACGATGTAAACGACAGTTAAGGATAACAGATTTACCTTAACGATCCTTAACGACAGTTAAGGATAACAGATTTGCCAAATCATCATTTTATTTAGTTTTGAACAGTGTTGATACACTTGAGACATCTATCAACATTTTACGGCACACAAAGATTGATACAAGATTTTGTATGAAGGAGGATCACCATTTGAAATAACATAATTGCTCTTCTTGGGTTATAAAAAGTAATAATAACAAAGGGAGTGTCACGGCATTCGCTCTTCTGAAATTGGCCACTCTCTCTGAAAGAGAACATGGAATGCTTGAAAAGTACACGTAGTAAAGCAATACGTGTGCAAGCCACATCACCAAATGTTACCTCATTAAACTCCACAATAAACAAGTAACGATAAGTAGCATGTTCGACCAAAACCGGTCCATTAGATGAGAATCCATGACATGCAGAAGATACGTGGCTAATATGTAATTGTTATTGCAATGTAATCGACAAAGTAATGCTGTAAACAGCAGCAGAGGCAAGAATGAGTACCCGCGATGCAGCTTTAAAGCTCCTGCACAAGGCCAGTGTGTCTGTGCCTAAATTCACACGGTGGAAAAACTGTTTCATTCTGGCATTGCATGAAAGAGCGTGCTGCGATGAGTGTCTATGCTGTCCCACATCTGGATAGAACGGAGGATATAAACAGACATTTATTGTAAGCAACAAATTGAGCAACCGATCTGGCCCTTCACGTCAGCCACGAAGAAGTCGATTAACATAGAGGTTAATTTCCTGCAAATATTTTTAGCACCCCAGTTTCCTCAGTCTGAGCAACATGGCAAACGAAAATTTGTTGGCACTGCTGCCCCTATCTGCCACCACACGTTAATATAGACATTCCGTGCCTGCTCAGGTGGAGCGCACCCAGCCCTCAACATGCGGAAATGTGCTCGGTGTCTGCTGGATGGCAGTAGAGTTTACACAAGGTCTGTACAGTGTTTTCGGGTGTTTCAAAAACACATCAGTTTTCCAAATATTTCTTTTTTAGCCTAATAAGTGTTGTCGTCGTGCCATGATAACTAAGAATTCTTTTTTCTCGTGCTGTTGACCTGTGGTTTGCGTTACGAGGCTTGTTTAGGGCAGTGTGACACCAGTTCTAGTACAGGGTGGCAAGTATCTAAATGTCGCGTCAGTGCTTTCTATTCATAGAAACCAGAAAAGCTGAAGTCTCAAAGTGACGCTTCCCTTAAAGGGTGAACTCCTGGTAGTCACTTGCTCTTTAAAGCAGAGCATTTGTTTAGCGAACAAAAAGCACCTTAACCATATCTTTCTGTCAGTCGGTCTGTGTATTATCTATCTGATCGATCGATTTAGTCTAGCCTATTAAGTTTGGGCGCTCTGTGATCGTCTCCTTAACTTGACACCTTAGGTCAGCAGCTCAGTTATGAGTTGACTTAGTCGAGACTCGCTCATACTGAAATGAAGGCATGTGCTTTAGTGAGTAAGGAGAGTAATTTTTTAGCGAGCTTGAGGCCGAGCGAGTCTGGTTTAAGAAAGATTCTATGGGTCAGAATGAGCCCCAGGTGCGAAAAATGTATAAGTGAATTTGAGTAAGCTCTAACTTTTTGCCAACTAATGTTTGACATGAACCAAAGCTTTCATGACATGACAGAGCATGTTATAAAAGGTTCACTGACATTTGGTTTCTGTAATATACAAGATGTTTATTTACACTACTTACAAATACGTTAGAGAGCCAAGAATCTATGGTTGACTGTTTTCAAAAAGTCTCTTGTCCCTCTCTTTTCGACCACTGATTCACCCCGCACCGACCACTCTTGCCTTCCTCTATTGTTTGCTGTGCCGTTCAGTATACCAAGGGTTGGTCATGCAGTTTTCTTAACACATTGGGCGTGAGGCCCACCACCGGAGGCGCAAGTGCTGCAATCGCTGTGACGTGCAGGGTTTGATCACGTGATCTTGTCTCGCACTGGCAAAGGAAAACTGGCGGTTGAATGTGTGGTTCTACCGTGACTTTGCTGTGTCTTCATTTCCGAACAGCGCTGTGTTGCTCTGGCTTCATTTATGCTGACTTCTGCAGACTACACAATCCGGAAAGAGAGCAGAAGTTACCGGCGGCATGCCACAGTGCGCTGCATACGAGTGGGTACTCTCAAGGCAGCTTGCAGTGCCACTGTCACCTCTCTCTTTTTGTGCTGTGGTTGAAATCAACTATAGGGTTAACATGAGCACCGACCATGAATGCTCGCATAAAAGTGGACCGTTTTTTTAGGTTTCCGCACGGGAGCCACGCTCACAACTAAAGTGAATGTGCGAACAGTGCATTTATGTATATTTATATATAGGATGTGGGTGTGTATATCTTAGGGAAGTTGCAGTCATTGCCATTAGTATCAAGAATGTGCCCCGTTGTTGTCCGAATTTTCAGAGAGTCTCGATATAGCCCGGAAATCCAATTGTTTACCTTTTATTTCGGTAATTTCACCGTATTCCA
Organism: Rhipicephalus annulatus; assembly: GCA_013436015.1. Taxonomy (NCBI): domain Eukaryota; kingdom Metazoa; phylum Arthropoda; class Arachnida; order Ixodida; family Ixodidae; genus Rhipicephalus; species Rhipicephalus annulatus. The sequence goes on from WOVY01009850.1 coordinate 988,589, forward strand.
GTCTATTTTGTTGTCAGTTGCTTCTCTGTGTTCGGCCAGCACATTGGTCGAAACCTTCTTTCTTACATCATGCATGTGCCGCTCCAGTTAGAGCTACTTCTCCCGCCAAAGTTACCTGACAGCAGCCTGTGCCACTCCCACCGTCCTTACCGGCTCTCCTTCCCTTTGTGTGTAAACAACCACACTGGTTTGAATCTACCAGTAGCATAGCCAGGGGGTAGCACACCAGGCCCGTGCCTCTTTTCCTCTAATATTTTGCTATGGTATATAGGGGCGCAGAAAACAACTGTCTACCACATCAGCTTACCTAGCTGGGACCTATTCTAATCAAGGTGGCCCCCTTTCAAAAAAATTTCTGGCAACGCCTCTGCTATCTGCGACCTCATCTCACAGGGTTCTTTGCTTACAGATTACGTCTGTAGGATGGGCCCATAGCCACTGTCACTTCCTCTCAATGCTGTTTTGATCTACAGGAGAAATCTTGGTAAACTTCGAAAAGTGATTCATCTTCTGAGACCTACCGTGAAATATCGCACAGTTTGTGAATAAAGCTAAAAAAAACTGGACACCCCCGATTTCATTGAAAGCTCTGAGCTCTTTTTTTTCGTCTTGAAGTTGCGTCATCCTGGCCACGGTCCTGGCAATAGACATCTGCGGTACTGTCGCCAGGTCAACGCGTGCACGCTGCTGTTACTTTACCCTGTCGAACGCGCCTTGAAGGGTGAACTGAACCGATACCTAACCCCACGGTGGGGGAAAAGAACAAGGCGGGAAGTTGGGGAAGGGGGGGTGTATTGATTTGAAAATTTCTTGGCTTTGGATTCTAAACCGTGCTGGGAATCCTAAAAAGGCCATCTTTGCTAATTTACACTGGTGCTTTGCGGAAAAGCGTATTGAGATTTGGAAGGGGCGGTTATCGCTAGTACCGGCACTCTGCACATAATGTTCACTTACTCACGCGTTTGTACGCTGCCTAATTCTGAGTATCAGTGTAACCACTGATGTGTAAATATGTTACTGGAAATAATTTGGAGCAGTGTATGACATTTCTGCTTTCCTAAAGGAACAAACTAAATTGTGCACCAGTTTTTTTGTTTACCACCTGTGCTCTTCGGTTTCAGGTATCTCCCGAATTTCAAGGCCGCGAGCTTGGCAGATCCATATTCAACGTCGCAGAGTCTATGAAATAATTTTACAGGCACAGCAAACGCTGATATAGACTTTCTCATTGTTGGCTCAGTGGGGTGGTTCAAAATACTACTTTCATTGAAGTACCAGTGCTCATGTTTACACTGCACAATTTTGGGTGATGTCGAATGGTTTATACATGTTTCGTTTCTAAATGTAAGCGTTCTTTTTATACTCCTCAAAATTTGGTATTCAGTGATGAAAACTGCATATGTTTTCCTGTAACCTGCTCGAAATTTACATTTTTGAGCTCTAAAAGTAATATTTTGCTGCTCCAAAAATTGCTCCAAATTGTATTTCGGCTGTAGCACCCCTGATCTTGTTAAACAGTACTTTTCAGGGACGCTGGGTTCAATAAGCAAACAAGTTTGATATTAGGACATTCTTTTCGCATATCTTTTGTCCCCGTCATCTAACATGCACCTACCAGTCAGACATATATAACTGTTGGCGCATGACAGAGGATTCTTGTACACTACTCCTGTAGCACAAGGAATAGAGGAGGTTCGGTGTTTCTGACCACATTCACCTTTATTTTTGGTTTTGCCTTTGGCCCGTAGCTTAACAAGTGTGCAAGTGCTGCCCAGCTTCTTGAGAGCCGTACATAACACTGCCGCATCATATCTGGATGCGACACTCTTAATTGTGCGCCAAGTCTAACAACAAGTCTAACAAGTGTTGTGTATTTTGTGTGAATAATAGCTTGTATCAATAAAGAACTTGAACGTAGGGCAGCAGGCTGAAGCGGCTTTCATAATTTTTCTCACAAACTTCTCATTTGCTGAAATGTTTCATTCATTTCGCCACCTTTTGGCAGGATCTAGTGACCGCATAATCTGGACACCCTGCTGTTGGAAACCTCTGAGTCTGAGCATAAACACTGCTCAATAACTTGTGCACACATGACTTGCACACAGCCTCCTGTACCAAAGATGCAGCCAATCTATCTTTGATCACTTTGGAATAAGCTAATGTTTAAGGCAAAAGAGGCTGTTGCGACCTGTGCCTTTACTGCTAACACACATGCATTGGTAAGGGGTGAGACAGCTGCTCATATTGCGCATTTTTGATACATTTCCATTTCTTTGTTCCAAGCTGCTTTAAAATCATAATAATCAAGAAAATTACATCAGACTGCTCCGAAACAGCCTTGAAAGCTCTAATTTTGATGCCGACCTCAGCTTCAGGGGGGGCAAAATGGCGAGCTTGAATAATAAGACGCAACCAATTGTGATTTTTTTTTTCACTTTCCATCTTTGTGATGACAAATGCTCTCATTGTGACGCCATAGGCTTGAAATTTTAGCAAATATACGTGACCCTTCAAACATGTGCTGCCGTGCATCGAGCGTACTGCTTCTAATAGATAGGCTCTGTGTTCTAGTGCCACTGTCTGCTAGCGAAAACCACCGAGTTGGGTGGCAAGCATAGCAGGGTTGATTCTCCGGTTCTCTGTCGTGCATAGCGCGTTCCTCCAGTCACTGTGGCTTTCATGTCGACGCTGCTGCATGTGGTCACCTACGAGTGCGTGTTTGCTGTGAGCGAGAATCTGTAAACGTGGAGCCATTTTTTCCCTGCATCTGACGCGTCTCCCGCATGCTCTGGCATGTGCACTTGGGTTGTCAAATTGGGTTCTGTGAGCGGCAGAATGCGTGCAACCTATTCAAGGTTTACACTCATTAGCTACTAGTTTATTTAGACAGGCAAATTCTCATTGCATATTGCATTCGAAAAAGCCATCGGAACTGAATTCCGCAGATCAGTGTCAGCAGGTAGAGAAAAACACTTGGTTACATGCGAAGCCGCGGTGACAAAACGAGTGATCAAACCATTGTACACGATATTAACGGGCACCATGGCACTTTATTCGTGTCTTATTGCGCATCGGCATTCAGTTGGCGCAGTTTTCATTAATGGCGATTTGCCAATGCCCCGTTTTATAATGTAAACTCGGAACAAGTGCTTAAAGAGGTGTCGCTGCATGCGTGCCAGCCCTGGGGTACATGAGCTTTTGTTTATCTCAATCAGTGTTTTGATCAGCGGCAGTGTGACTTCGCTTTCTTCCTTTTCTTTTTTTTTTGCAGAGCAACCTGTCTCTCTATGATTAGTGGTTTGTTTGTGTGGACGAGATTTTTCCACCTGCGGTGTGCGAGCACTTTACGCGAGTCACGGGGCGGCGCGGGCAGCAATCGCAACTTGATGTAGTATTGGGAGTTCTTCATCGACAGTGAACACCTATACTTATAGAAGAAATATAAAACTGGCCAACTCGTGCTACAATAATAGCGCGTAGTTGCTTATGTGGAGAGGCGTTATCAGTATCACTCGCTTATCACTTAGTGCCATATGCACGTGCTTTACGAGATAGTCTATGCGGCGAGATTTCTCGGCTCTCGCGCTGCACTCAAGGAGGTGGTCCTGCATGAGGTGGCCGCGAACGGCAGTGCAGCATGCTTTTGTTTGTTAAAAGCTCTTGACGCTATCATCTCAGGCTTTTCTTCAAGAGACGGACCACTGTTACTTCACTAAGATTCTTGTGCAATCACAGTTTTTTAATTTATTTTTGAGTGTGATGTGTCTTTTAATGTTACCGCGGAGCCCAGCTTTCACAAAAACCTTTTTTTACAAATTATTTCGCCTGTTACGAGAACTAGATAGGTGACGTGTGTGGTATGTAAAAAAGAAGTGCAGTTCATACCTAGAGATAATCTGTTCAAAAACTTCCTTCAAAATCTGTTTCAGTGTATTGTGTATTATAAGCCAATTAAAATATGCACTGGTGTCCCCACGTTGGTAAACATATGTATTTTTGAGCTCCCAGGGCATCTCAGTAAAGGTTGCTAACTACTACAAAATTGAAATTTCACTGCTCCAAAAACTGCTCCTAATTTAGTTTCAGCCATCTCACCCCAGTTTGAGTAAAGCGACAGCCTTAGGTCTAAAAACTGAAGGTTTAATAATTCCTGCGGCAGTTCTGTCGTAAAGTGAAGTAGGCCTCCATTCACGTTAAAGAGACACTAAAGGGCATAGCAATTTTTCGCATATTAGTAACTGTAATTTCACTATCCCAAAAACAGCTCTTGTGCCGCGACATGTTGCTCGGCAACGGAGAAAACATGCAAGAAGAAAATTTTGGTGGAGATTTCACTGAGATTGCCGTGCCAAACACAGTGACATACGAAATATTGAAGGAGTCTACCGGGAGGGTCCCACATAGCTTCTACTCAATAAAAATGAAGTGCATTGTGTTCAGTGGGTGCTAGAGCTAGCATATGATGGTTTGGAAAATTTCGTTCTGCCAATGTCATGAAAATACAAAAAAGACATTTTGAAATTTGCTACGTGATTTTCAAACGCCAGGGTGCAGCAGCTGTGCTGATTGCGCCAATTTGATAAAATTCCTCATTTCTTCACCGAGCTGTGCCAAAACCAAGAAATTTGCTGAAATTGCGCTTTGCTGCGTCAAAATGCCTGACGAGCCTCAAAATTTGCTCATTTGCCCTAATTTCAGCGAGAAACAGAAACCACTTTAGCCACTTGTAGTTTGCGTCATCAATCTATGCGGGCAGACCCTAACCCTACACCGCAGTGTAAGACAGCTGCTCATTCGGACAAGACCCTTGCGAAACGCGATCGACCAGATCAAGTAACAACACCGGGAGCTTGTCGGTCTGCTGACCACAGCAGATATTTACTGGCGGGACGGCGGAACTACAACACAAAAGATGTGTTGCCGTAGCCAGCAACATTTCGTTGGAAATATGAATATTCTAGTCAGCGAGTGCGGCAATGGCATGTTTGGAGCCATAAGGAACTAAAGCTGGAAGTGTACAAACTCTCAGCTCATCGAGCTTGTACACTACCAGCTTTAGTTCATGCCGTGACCACGTCAGTTGGCATAACAACGCCACATGTGATAGATATCCGGTACCATTGTGAGGCCAACTTGTGCGTGCACCTATAGTACTTTATCTGGTCAAGCGCGCCTTGCAAGCAAGCCACGAAGTGGTGCTCTGAACCTAATTCCTTCATGAAAAATAATTGGAGTGGAAGGGGGGTTGTTGTTCGAAAATTTCTTGGTCCTGTTCTAACCTGTGCAGAGAAACTGCTTAAGCCACCTTCGCCATAGTGCATAAGTGGCCTGCGGAAAAGCATTAGAATATTTAGGTGGGGCTCAGAGTTGCTCAGACACTGTAGAGTTTGTTCATTGACTGATGTATGTATATGCCACGTATTGGTGAGTACTATTATGCTCGCTTATGTCTAAAAATATACTGGCAAAATTATTTGGAGTACAATATGACATCCCTGCATCTCTAAAAAGTCGGCTTTTTGTTCCAGTTGTACGAATCTTTCGGTCACCATCTTGGGAAATGCACATTGAAATTCTCAAACAATGTGACAGGCCTGGTGACTTCTAATGTGGATCTCGTCATTGTTTGCTGAGGGGGGTGAATAAAGAAAATACTACTTTGTCGAAATAGCAGTGCTCATATTCACTGTGCATGATTTAGAAAATGTTAAATGGCTTGAACATATATGTATGTTTTTAAATCGAAGCCTTCTGTCTCAAGCTGCTCAAAATTTGGTCTTTCGTGGTAAAAAAATTAATGTTTCGTCGCTTGTAACCTGCTCCAAATTTGAGTTTTAGTACTCCAAAAGTTATATTTTGCTGCTCCGAAAATTGCTCCATATATAGTTCGGCTGTTTAACCCCTGGCAAATGTTTAAGCACAAAATGTAGCATTGAAGTTATGACCTTGAATTTTATTCATTAATAATAAAATGATGAGAATGAAACTTGTAGCATTAGAGTTCTCAGACCACGGTTTGTTAATCTATGTCAAGTCATTGTCTCTCTTTATTGTCCCGAGTATATCTACCTGCGGCCAATCTGGAAGCGCACGCTCGCTTTCTTTACGGCCTGTGCATAGGAAGAAGGTTGTGCTTCTACCTAACGCCGGAAGCTCGTTCCAAACTAACTCGCCACCGTCCATTGGAAAAAAAGGCTAGCGCACTCAAATAATGCTCAGGTTAATTTCTACTGTCGCACTTCCTGGTGGTACCAATGCATTAGAAATATGGTAGGAAGCATATATGACAAGACTTTCTAACACATCATGAAAGGAATAAATTGCTAAATATTACATTCTGCAAGCATGTACCAGTGTGCGACACGTTCAGAAGGCTCGGCCATATGATCCCTCACTAATTGGCAGACGGAATGACAGACAAAGTAATCTTTTTTTTAGAAAATTACTGTTGGGAACGTTTACTTCAAATCGACATGCCGGCAGCCAGTGCCCATGAATATGATAAATTTTGCACCTTTTTGTTCAAGGCATCACATTTCGTGCTTACTGAAATAAGTATTTCAAAAAGGTGAAATTAAAAGCATAATAGAGATGTCCACTGATTTTCACAAGTAGGTGTGAATAGCAATCGCAATAGCAGGAATAAGAACAATAATAATAAGAATGTCAAGGAAAAAAATAGTTGTTCAAAATGAAAACACAAAATTTAGAAACATGAAAGAACATGTAGTGATACAGTTTTAGAAAGTCGTAGTAAAGAAGAAAAACAAAACAATCCCAAGCCCACACAAGCCCAGATGCAATCTTCAGTGCCGATGAAAAAATGTGAAGAATTTTCATATGCAATTAGGCTTGCCAGAGACGCAGAAGAAAAATGCAATTCTAGAGAATCAAAAATTCTTCTCATTAGTACTAATATATTTTCATTACACCTGAAGAAATAAAAGCAGTGTTGGCAAAACTTTGTCGTGATGCTTTTAGCTGAAGCAGCGACATTGCTTCTAACCACAAATGTTTTTGTGTGGGCTTGTAAACAAATCCAGACGGTATGTCAAGAGCATGTAGTGATAAAGTTTTGGAAAGTCGTAGTAATAAAGAAAAAACAAACCCAAACCCACACAAGCCCAGATGCAATCTTCTGTGCCGATGAAAAAATGTGAAACATTTTCATATGCAAGAAGGCTCACCAGAGACGCAAGAGAAAAATAAAATTTTAGAGAATCAGAAATTGTTCTTATTAGTACTAATATATTTTCATTGCGCCTGAACAAATAAAAGCACTGTTTGCCAAACTTTGTCGTGATGCTTTTAGCTGAAGTAGAAACAGTGTTTCTAATCAGAAATGTTTTTGTGTAGGCTTGTAAACAAAGCCAGACGGCATGTCATTTTGATTCCGTAACATTTTTATGCTATTAACTAGAAGAATCTGGAGAATCTTTTCAGAAGTAATTAGTGCCGATGCTTCCGCATAAATCTTGTCCACACTTTCCGGACAGGCTAGTAGCAGTGAATCTTCAAAGTATAGCTCAAGAATCAACTGTGATTGTCAAAGATTTTTGTTCGACGAAGTTACTTTTACTGATATGTTTATGAAGGACGCCATAGTGGCAGGCTTTTGGGAACTTTCATGATTTGGAGTTCTTCAACGTGCACCTAAATGATAAATCGAACCACACGAGCCTCAAGCATTTTCGAATTCAGCAAATAGAATGTGTTTGAGCCTTAAAAAGTGATTTTGTGCCGTTGCATGTGCTTATTCATCACCCAATGCATAAGTGATAAAAATGCATGCTGTGCCCACACATCTCTACTACTCTCACTGCTTCCTACAAATGGAAAAGTCATTGGCACGAGAAAGTGGCCACGGACAGCTGTTTAGAATGCAGTGCGTATGCGGCAAAATGTAATTCGAAGAGTTGGCTCTCAAAGCCCTCGTGCGGAGGGCGCTGTCACTGTATATAAACAACTATATTTTACTCAGGGCGGCTGCTTAAGTCATAAAAGCAGGAAGCGAGTGAGCACCTATAGACCGGCCATGATCTGCCATACATTCGTTAGTATTTTTCGCTTCACAATCGATCAGGTAATCGTGCATATACCGAAATACATACTCTGAAACCATCTAATAATACTGTCTCGATTCGCCTTGTTGGCGTCAATTAAAAGAGTACTGAGACGAATTTTCAATATTTAGGAATTGTTTTATAGAAGACGATTGGTTTCAAAAAGAGAGTTCGGCATTGCGTGGGAAAGCATCGCATGTTTTAACTTCCTCTACAATTAAGACACTTTAAGTTTCGATATCAAGTGAGTGGCTTCTCCGTGACATGACAAGGTAGTGTGACGTTGCAGGTACTTGGCAGTTCACTACGTACTAATGGCAGATAAGCGATCTGCTCGTGGTACATATAAACCAAGAGTGCATTGTCCCCATTGACCATGACAATGATTTCTGTGATTCAGGCTGCATGAAAACTCCGTTTGCAAACTCGGAGGAACCTTGTTGACTCGTCACGATAATGTCCACTGCAATGCTTGCAAATACTCTGCAACGAAAACTTTAAAATCAAAGTAACTATCTGATGCATGCTGGCCGACTAGTCTATGGTAAGTGGTAATACTACTTGCAAACCGAGTAAACTAAAAATGTCCCTTTTGCGATGTCTCAAAATTGTCTTGGTACGCCTTCAAAAATACTATAACCAAAAACATTTATCACGTATTATTAGTCAAGTCCAATTTCTCAATCAAGGAAGTACCACTTGTACCGCGAAACGATGCTTGGTATGTGAGAAAACGCGCACAAGGAAATGTGGGTTGAGATGCCGCCTTGATCTTCTCGCACGAAACAACATGACATCATTAAACTCTACCACGTGTACTGAGTCTTACGTAGATAATTATTCATAACAATTAAGTACAATATATACACTGTCATCTGTCGGTGTGATGGACCTACGATACGAAGTTTCAGAAATGTTTATCAAGCCAATGTTGCGAAAATACAATACATCTCAAAATTGGAGCATCACGAAATTAAAAATAAACTTCAACCCTAATTTTCTCCGCTCATAATAAACTTGTGGCATGAGAGTTTTGGGTGTGCAGGATGTCAGTATAAACTAAGACATTGGTTCTCTTTAATGTACTTTTAGGAAAATATTGCGAACTGCTGGTGCAACACGAGTCACTGCAAACACTGCTTTTAAGCAATATTTGATTTTATTCAAGTAAAACATCAGAGGTTCACTGACATTTTATTCCTATCACTTCATTGAACTAGGCCTTAACGTTGACCTCGTGTTCTAGCGACTGAACAGCAGTCATGAGTTGTTTTTTTTTGAGCATGGCGTATCGTTATTATGATCCCTTTCTTCTGCCCAATTCTGAGGCTATCGCGATATTTCTGTGGCAGAGTGATCCAAAGACATGCAGTGAATTTAGTTTAGATGTCGAATGCCTGCACTACCGTGAAATGGGGTTACTTTGTGACAAATTTTTCGTGTTTTTTCCTTGTTGTAGAATTGTCATTATCAAGGCAAATGAATAAAGGCAGAACGTTTATAAAACATTTCTTAGGAATAAGAAGTGTTCTACTGATCCGTATTTTTGATACAATGGCTCTATTCAGGTGTGGAGGTGAGGTGGGGCGAATGACTCTACATCGTGTGGGGCAGCTTTGTGATAACGTTGTTTTTGGCTTAATATGATTGGGAAAAAAGGTTAGCACAAAGCTACAAAATCAAAAGCTCATTTGAGTTATCTACAACTGGTTTCCGTTCTAGCAACCTCACAGTTGTATGGAAATTTATTCAAACATGTACCTCATCAATCAAGATGTTTTACCTGAAAAAAACCTTGCTTTCTAGTGGATTCAATTGAGCACAAATTTGCGTCTTCACAATCCGGCCTTCTTCAGTTCTTTAGTCCTCCCCATAGTGCTGATGATGTGCCTACCAAGTTTGACTTCTGTCGCTCATTCCAGGTAAAAAGGCCGTTTAAAGTTTGCTATGTTGAAGTTATCCTTCTAAAAAGTTTTTTTTTTCTTTCTCTGGAACCCGCACCATCGAATCTTATACGTTGCTGGTATAGGGAATGAGCGCTGGAGTTTCCATGGCCACCCTGGCGGTGAGAACGCGCTCTTTTCAGCTGCTGCCGCATACCTGAGTGGCAGCTGGTAAAGATGGTGGTGCGCACATCGCCGTAACAAAACCAAAGGAGTGGCTGCTTGGGCTGGTTGGTATTGCATTTTTTTAGAGAAATATACTTCCTTAGTGCGCAGAAAATGTTTCAGAGGGCAAATATAGCAGAGAGATAGGACACAGCTCACACTTACAACCAATTTTATTGCACAGATAGCGGTAATCTATATACAGCCAAGAGGGTGAGGAGATCACACACAAAAGAAAGAACAAATGATGGCGCATGCGCCAGACCACCTTATTCCAATCTCAAAATGACAACTTAACTGAAAAGATACCTGTCAATGTGTCGGATAACGAATACAGGTATCTTTTCAGTTAGGTTGTCATTTTAAGACTGTATAAATTTATAACAGGACAACAAGACACACGACCGCACGAACTTTCAACTCTGGATTATTCCTGGGCACACATCAACTAATACTGCACAAGAGGATGACTGAACACCAGATAGACAACATAAAATGAAAGAATCTTGCAAACATAATTTCAGCACTGACACATCTGGATGATTACAAAGCTCCTGTATTATGTTTACAATGGTTTCTCCAAATGCTATGAAAGATGTGCTGATGAGGTTTCCTGTTATAAATTTATATAGCTTCAGACTAGTTCGCCTGGCTTGCAACCCTGTAAGTCATGTTTAGAAATTATGAAATACCTTGTGTTTATTTGTGAATTATTCAAACAAGCTTGTTTTAATCAACTTTCATTGAAACCTATTCCTAAATATTTTGGTCTGTGGCACTTTTTTTTGCACAATGAATGACGAAGTATTTGTTCATTTTGTTTTTATAATGACCACATGGAATCTGATCAGAATAATACAACAAAACGTCTGCTGTCATTGTTTTTCATTGTTTTAGCTTGCATATACTGCAGTGCTTAGAACTTATTTTGAGGTGTTTGTTTCTATTCACGTATGCAGGTGTCTGAAAAAGGTCAGCATTTCATAAAGACGTGGCTGTTGAAGTTTGTTGGCCTCGAAGGAGGTTAGTAAAGGTACTTCACAGATGTGTTCATATATTTGCAGCCCGATCGCTGCTGCCCCTCAGATAAGGGATCGGCGGCAGCCTGTGATAGTAGGTTTCCTGCCCAATCGCTGCTTTCATGTCCCTGTGCCGCCCACCGTCATTGCCTCATCTCTTGCTGCAGCCTCTGAATCATCACACCACCTCTGCTTCCCTGGCCAGCCATATACCCATAGAACCTGGCTGAACTCGCCTCCTAGTTTGGGCTGCATTACTGGACAGCAGTAAATCAAAAGCTGAACTGAAAAATAAGTAGTTTTACTTGGTATATTTAGAAATAAAGTTACAAAAAATTTGTCCTGGTATTCGTATTTATAGATTGCTTGTGTGTGGGATATTTGCACTGAGCAGTTAATTTATTTAATGTTTTTTAGCTAATACTTGATGGAACAGCCTATGTTACAATTTCTCTTGAAACTGAGAAGAAATGTGTGGAGAAACTAGAGAGTAACTAGACTTGTGCAGTCTTATGCTCTACATGCGGGGAGGGTAATAGGCAATGCAAGAAAAAAGGGCAAAAATGGACAATTTAGTGGAATCATGTTGTGTTTCTACACTAAGTCATCCATTGGTCAGTCACCTTAAAGTATACTACACCGCGAAGCTCGTACGGGGCTGGTATAAGCCGCAAGGGGAAGTTCTGGGGGCGTAATGTAAAGTCTACCGGCTAAGGAATGCCAGTAGTTAAAAGCCCATAATAATAATGGTGGAATATTGGCAAGCCAATGGTAGCAAATATTTGATTGAAAGCGAATGCTGGCGTAATGGTGGCATTTCATGGCAACAAATTGGCCCAAGAATGGTACTATGCTGGATGTATGTTGGCAACTACGTCGGTGAAAGGACGGGCCTTCATTGGCATGTGTAGAGTGGGCTGGCGTCGGCTGGATATTGGTAAATGTAACGGCAGAACGTCGGACCCAGGCAGGCTTGAACATCGATCCTACATCGGAAGAAGTTGCACTTGGCCGAGACGCCAACCTTGCGCCAATATTGCGGCCGACGTTAGCCGATACGGGTCCAAGACTGGTTCAACGCCGGTGTGCTGCCTGGGGCGATGCCAATTATCAGCCGAAATCCGGCTTTTCAATTTTTTATAAAACTTGTGGCCATGCCCGCATCACAATTAAAGCGGAAACACAAGCGCGGTGGAAAAAATGAAAAAATAAAAAAATGAGCGAGGTAAAGTCGAAATCACTACCTCAATGCATCACACATCCTAAGTTTGTGACGCTGCCCTCTGCACCACATCAGAAAGACGAAAGCACATGTATTTTTCCTTCATTATAAAACTAATTCAGGTATCCAATATTTAAATTTCCAGACCTGAAATTGCGGAGTTTCACCTCTTTGTGCTCGCGCCAACCTAACATGTGATTGTTGGCTTATTTCATACGGATTGTCTTCGATCACATCTATCTGGCACCTTTTGCCGCAAAGCTTGCTAGCCTAACCGCAGATATTTTGCGGCAATGACAGTGACTCGCTACGTGGCTAGTCCTACCTATGTAGAAAATAGCGTGAATCTGAGCTGCTCCCTGAACACTGTAATTGTAATCACTCGTTTGGAAGTATTTTTTGTCCTCGTTAACATTCCGCGTACGACAGCCACAGCAGTTCACTGTAGCCGAAATGCCTATTACTCCTAGGGCCGTAGTTCGTGTGCCTCGTCTGCTGTGAAGATTGTAGATATTTAGTCAGAAAGAGTGTAATAATCCTTAAAATATAGTTTCAATCGTAACTGACTCATAAGGAGTCAGATATTTGCCTTCGACTACACAAATCAGAAGCTAAAAACACCGAGATCGGAATGCAGCGGCAAACTGCGGCCTGCACGCGCACCTTAGTGCGGTACGAGCCGGTGCGACTCACTGCTGGAGTATGATGGTCCTGATTATCATACTAATTCTACTGCCATACTGTGTTTCGAATTATCAGCTTTATTAATGCGAATTATGAAATACATTGAGAAAACTTGATTCCACTTCAAGGAAAGCACACCCGCGCCAGAGGGGATGGGTGGGCTGGAGGCTTTTTTCCTAAAATTTTTGCCTGCCTTCCCTTCCCCCCTCCCAAAGAGCAAACATAGACAAAGCATGACGCATGAATTCTGTGTCTTCCCGCCCCCCTGCAAGAACACAAATGCTGGTCCCCCCCCCCCCCCCGCCAGCAAAATCCTGGCGGCGTCTCCGACCCGCACGCCGGACAGATAATTGCTCTAGCGAACTCGCACATACATTATCTAACTAAAACTAAAGCTATATGTGTGTAGCACATAGATGAGAAAACCATCGTATTCGGTAAATATTACGCTCGACAGTAGGAACAAGGGCAGCATAAGAGACGGCAAATCACAGCACCATCGAAGCAAAAGATTTGGGCACGGCAGCAAAACCATGCTGACACTACTTCCGGGAAGGAATTAAGGAATTTGCCAAAGCCGTTTATTACCTAGATGGCAAAAAGAAGGGTTTTGAACGGTGCATTTCTTATTTCCACCACCTAATGACGAATTCCTCATTAAGACAGTTCTAAATGGACGTCTCGTGACATCGCACTGTCGCACTCTCGGATGAAGTTGTGGTGCTCGCTAGAAAGTAGCTGCTAGCGCTGCCAGGTGCCTAAGAATAATGCCAGACATTTCCGGCGTTTGTGGATAGACGGTGAGGAAGATTCGGTTGAGAAGAGCAGCATTCAAAACGTAACCTGGGCGGGCAAATAAGAAGGAGTTGAATGATTCATCTGGGCATTGCCACCAACCCGACTCACTAAATGAATGCGGGCAATAACACAAGTCAAGGTATAGTTTTTAATGTACAGCCAGAATTCTGAATCACACGAATTGAGGCCGCACAATAAGAACGGCCGACATTGGTTTTTCGTCGTCTCTGTGAGGCCAACCGTAGCCCAATATTACCGGCAGTGAGCCATTATTGGCTGAGGCGTTGAACTCGGCCGGGAACACTAGGCCAGTTCTGCCACCCTTTATCCAGTATTGGGTTTCAACCGGCAACATTGAGCCTAGTTTTTCTGTCATCCCATACGCAACGGCTCAGACAGTGAGTTTCAATGCCAAATATAAGGCCGATTTTGCCGACCTTAACCCCATGTTAGCTGAGACGTTGCCTTTTGCCGGCTAATCTTGGGCCCTTTTTGCCGTTCTTTAGCCAACGGTTACTGAGTCGTTGGCTCTCAGTGGCTGCTATTGGGCCTAGTTTGCCGCTCTTCAGAGTGTAGATGACAGTGAGTCTTTTACTGAGAAAACTTGACATCTTTTCTCCCGTATACCGTCTGCCTGAACATCAAGATCCGGTCGAGGTAGTATTACTGAAAGCGCTTTCATTTAGTGAGCGTCGATGAGACCCCGACTGCCGTAAGTACGCATTTCATTGCTGGAACAACATGTGCGCAAGCTTGTAAGCCATTTTCACTTCATGTGCTCTGTTTACCTAAACACTGGGTACACTTGTAATGTCATAGAGCATTAGGCGGTTGATTGTTATTCGCCAAAGCTGCAGAAAGCTGTAACATAGATTGGTGCGCTAACAAAAAAAGTGCTTGCAAAAATGGCTGACTCACGTTAGATGACCACTTCAGTGAAAAGCTCTTCGATGCTACCAAAATTTTGAAACCTTAGTGAACATGCCATTAGCTTCATGGACGTTGTTTAACTAACTTTTATTTCATAAATATTTCGCCTTTGGCTGGTTGACTTCACTATTAAATCCAGCATTATGATTCACCTTATCACTTTCGCACGAATACGTTTAGCCGAGGACGTTTCATGTGAACCCTCTCTCTGTGTGTAAACCGAAACCTACATAATATTTCAGCGCTATGTCCTTTGCAATCTTTCAACGACTGACTGTGTGGTGCCAGCGCTCATAAACTGCACGAATACCTTCCTATCTGTGTGCGTGAGCGAATTTACACACGCGCTTAAAGTGCTCAAGTGCAACAAGCGCATTTGCTTCAGTGATGTCACATTTTTACCTTGGTAAAATAGTAAAAAGCTCGGCAAAGCGTGTTACTTAATTCATTGCCTAAGAAACTTAGGTATGGGAATAAAAGACCGGGACGAAAGTGGGGGCTCGTTTTTTAGAAGCAATAAGCTCTTTGACTAGCCTGTGTAACGCTGTCTCTGTCCCTCAATAGGAACGCGCCGTGCGGTGAAGTTGTTGGCGCAGCGCCAAATAAATCACGCTGCTGCTGAGCATTGACGCCTCCCTACACTGGAAGTGCACGATGATGCCACTCTCTCCCTCGCCTGCCACTCGCTCGTCGCGACGCCTGCAGCTGCCGCCTCGTTGATTCTCCCGCAACACCTGCCGTGACAGCCGCTCACTACACCGCCGACTCGTTGGTTCAGACGCAATAAACCTGCGTACACCTAACGTACGCGTTTAAGCATATTTGTATGTGTGACGTACAAGACCTACACCAGCCATCACTTCAAATAAATCTCCCAGAGTTCACCGAAGCACCCGCGTTAGCACAGTTAAACCCATGACGCCCCCCGTGCGCCACGCTGCTGCTTCACATTCCATCAGGGTTCCCTTTGGGGGGATGGCCCAAGATTTTTTGTTAGAAGGCTTGCGTTAGTCCACAACAAACTGACAGACACGTGTTTGCCACATGTTTGTTAGTCACGTGTTGTATATTCGTCGCTGTCTTTTTCTCCTGTAGCTATGTTTCTGAAGTGAAAATCTTGTTCAGTTGTTACTTCTCACGTGGTTTTATGAAAAGTCATATTAATATTTATAATAACAGAGTAAATACAGTATAGAAAGTACAGAAAATACGTGGTTTCTACGTGAAGTACGCAAACTTTTTTCATAGCAACCAGTTGAAACGAGCGATGCTTCGAAAATACCGCGAACCTCTATAGAGGACGTGATGAGGTACGGTGAACAGGAGTGGGGCGCACATTATTGTCGGAGATGGAGCCATGCTCCGAGAAGAGAGAGCAGCATTTTGTCGCCTTCTTCAACCTATGCCCCTCCCAACTTCCGTCGTTCAGCGTCGTTGCCGCGAAAATTGCTTGACCAGAGTCACGCGGATGTGATTGTTCAGCCCTAGTTTTTAGCCGGCCTAAAAAATGTGAAATGCAGTCCTTCATAGATCAACTCCCAAAACCCCATCTTGTCCTAGGAGACTTCAATGCACATAGTAGTTTCTGGTATGACTCTAACTACAATGCGGAAGGTTGCCTGATTGAATTTTCTTTTTCTTCCAGCACATTCCTTTTAACGAAAAAGCCAACGTATTATAACATCGCTATCAATACATACTCAATTATTGACCTCAGCATAACATCTCTTTCACTCCTGCCTCTTCTTAAGCGGGAAGTCCTTAATTATCAGTACAGAAGCGACGATTTTCATATAGTTCTCAGCACGTCAATACCAAATGCATGTCTACTGCAGGTTCCCAAGTGGCTCACTGACAAAGCATATTGGGTACCGTATGGAAAAATGACTATCTTAACTCGGGCTAACAGAGGGTGTTAGGCATCGAGGCTGCTTTGGGCTACTTTACAGCTTTTGATTGAGGCTGCATCAAAGAGTATTTCACGAACATTTTGACCATCAGGTGAACGATGAATCTGATGTTAAAATAAGAAGGGCCATAGTTCGCGCAAAAACACAAAATAAAAATAATGTTTGGTAGTTACCTCGAGACTCACAGGTAGCCAATAATGTTATTCACTTTAAGAACATCGTCGCAAGGAAGCAGGTTGTGCTCACAGGTGAGAAGAGAAAGCCGGCTTACTTGTTTATGAGGCAATACATCATATGCAAAATAGGGTAAAATCTGGAACAGGCTGAAAAGGACAGGAATAGAACAGGCATATTTTCTTCCCCTTGTGGACATGCAAGGCGACAATTTGGAGGATCAGGCGAACACTCTCGTGTCGAATTTCGAACAAGTCTCCAGCCCATCACAAGATAACGAAGCATTTTAACGGTACAAAACCGGAATAGAAAAGACAGACATTGGAGCGCGCATCCGCAACTCATGAGGCATGCAACGAACCTTTCTGTTTGGCTTAGCTACAAGCCTCGCTTACCTGCTCTGATCAATCTACCCCAGGCCCACAGTGTGTGGCATATGAAATATTAAAACACCTTCTGAAACCTAGAAAGTCCTCCTCTCCATTTATAAGGCGACATGGATTTTCGGCAAGCTACTCTCAACCTAGACGAAAGCCATTGTTATCCAGATTCTCAAACAAGGCATGCACCCATCCTCAGTTTTTACCTGCAGGCCGATAGGTTTACTGGATGTTTTCGCAAGGTCTTTCAGTAAATGATGATCAACGACTGATGCACTTCCTTGAATCTATTGGCCTACTTGACTGATACCAGTATGGGTTTCAAAAGGCTAGGCCCTCCACTGGCCACCTTTTCCATATCGAGGCTCCAATTCGCAATGCCTTTGTTCATAAACATTTTTTCTTTCTGTGTCTCCTGATACAGAAAATGCGTATGAAGCTACATAGCACTTTGGCTTATTGCGAGACCTGGCACCATTAGGTGTGCGAAGTAGAATGCTGAATATAATTGAAAGCCACCTGTACAGCCATACATTCCATGCTCGTGTGACACAATTTTCTCTTGCATATTTGTCCAACAATCAAGTGTGCCAGAATGAGTTGTAATGAGTTGTACACATTTCATAGTCAAAATAAACTCCCTGCGCCTGTCTATCCCACGCAATATGTTTTATTGCACATGTGTCGATGATGTAAAGCTCGGCTGTAAATCGTAAAATCTGCCCCGTTGTGGTGGTATAGTGACTAAGGTACTCGGCTGCTGACCCACAGGTCGCGGAATCGAATCTCGGCTGCGGCAGCTGAATTTTTGATGGAGGCAGAAAATGCTGTAGGCTCGTGTGCTCAGATTTGGGTGCACGTTAAAGAGCCCTATAGGCGGTCAAAATTTCCAGAGCCCACTGCTTCGGCGTCTCTCATATTCATATGAAGATTTTGGGACGTTGAACCCCACATATCAGGTTGTGCAACTTCTCAGTATGTGAACGCACGTACAATAAGGTTCGAACAAGGTTTCTCAATGAACAGATGAGAATAGTTTCAAACTCCACGCACAAAAGAGCGTTTGCGTCTTACTCTGCCTACAGAGGGGCCTCCATCCCAACCTTGACGTCGACCTGCATGGTAAACGTCTGCCTGGAAATACGAAGCACAAAATTCTCGGCCTAATTCTAGGCGCAAACTAACCTTCATGTCATACATCAAGTATTTAAAATACAGGTGCTTAGAAGCCATGAATATATTTGAAAG
Organism: Rhipicephalus annulatus; assembly: GCA_013436015.1. NCBI lineage: Eukaryota > Metazoa > Arthropoda > Arachnida > Ixodida > Ixodidae > Rhipicephalus > Rhipicephalus annulatus. The sequence continues at coordinate 1,007,125 of WOVY01009850.1, forward strand.
CGTTCTCGCGCACTACGCGGGGTAGTGTCGGGAAATGTCAGACGAATATATATAAAAGTCCCATCCACACGTGCCTTGATTAGGTGCTTTAAACTATTAGTATGCAACAAGATCAGCCTCGAAAATGCTCGACCCTGCCCAATATCTAGTCATTTGCCATTCTACGGGGTAATTTGAGCAAGCCCTGTAGAAAGCCTGTCTATAGAATCAAATGAATGGTGCTCCACCTGCAGAGATATTACACGTATTTTGTCTACTTCGTTGGGGTGAAGATGAACGAGGAAAAGCACAATCACTCCATCATTATTGATTTGTCCAATTAAGCTTTGTTCAACAACCACCCTTCGCTAAGGCAGCCCTACTCACTCCTCGGGAGGGGCCTTGCTGAAGGAACAGGTGTACCATTTTTAGAACATCATTTCATGGCTCACACAGTATGTCCGCCACCATGGCAGTGGCGGGTTGTAGACTGTGATACATCTTTTGTTGAAGTTACTAAACAGGCGCCTCGTGCAAATATCCACACGCACTTTGTCAAACTCTATCACAAGTACACTTGCAGGGAATTTTCACGGACGCTCCAATGTGTGTCCTATTTAGCTGTTGGCCCATATTTTTCTGATTCCGTATTCAGCACGCCCAAACAAGCATCTGCACCACAGAAGCTCATGCGATATGTGTCGCCGTCAAACATATAAGGAAATAAAACTGCAATGCGCAGTAATATACAGACATTTGTTGAGCGTCGTAGCAGTTTTGGAAATTCTGAGAATGCAGAAAAATTATCTTCTTCTGTCACTTTACCCTCTCTTGTACACTATCTACGCACTCAAGCGACATGTTGCGGTGTGCTTGGTACCAGAGCTTCGTGACATCGGGGCGATTGTGTTGGCGGGTCAGTTGGCTGCAGTCACTCAAAATACCGCTGCCGCTAACACATCCATAGCTGCCTTGGACTTTATCTGAAGCGTTTTCTATGACGGCAGCTGAGGGCATGCTGCCAGCGTTTATGAGATAGGCAAAAGAAAAACATTTAATCAAACCAAGACTTGCGAATTCGCCGACAGTATCCCGATCAGGCTATACACAAGTAACACTTAACAGGTTACGGATAGGACAAACACGCTTTAAACATTCATACAATTTGTCTGCTGATGACCAACCCGTCTCTGAGAGATGTGCAGATCTACTTACGGTTTTCCACATCCTCGTATAGTGTAGTGATGTAGATGCTCTAAGAGAAAAGCATTTTTATTGCTATACCGACAGCAGCTTCCACTACATCCTGTCCTGCTCATCATAAGGAATCCACTTTTTAAACTTCATTTAGTGTTTATGTTTTTAAACTATGTAAACAATTTTCACCCCATATTAAGAGGTCATCAGTAGCACAGCCTCTGAACTGAGGTAGCGGCTAAGGTGATTACAACAAAGCTATGGTTTTTATATCGCGACATTTCGAACTCTCTCTCATTGTGCATATTTTATGTCACTGCCAAGATTTTATTACTTTTGTGTTTTTACCCACGGTACCGCTAGGAATAATAAAGCCTCTATACAGCTACGTACCGTACCATTGTTAACATGTCTTATCTACTGAAATGACGCCCTTAGGCCATTACCTGGCCCTTGCGCCATTACGCAACTTCGCATCATAATCAACAACGATACCCGTTGCCTAAGCCGGATGAGTGTTTGCAGCCCTATCAGAGCACAATTTTTTTTCAAAATTGATATCAACAGGGCTTGCAAGCAGGGGAAATAGACCCGCTTTCGAAACGGTACATCAAGCTCAACACACATAAGAAATTACGCCGCATATAATCTCTCTTTCGGGATCACTTCTGTACCCGCTATTTTCCAAACGATCTTCTCTGACATCTTGAAAGATATCAGCTTTTTGTTTTGCTATATGGACAAAATTTCTATTACGGGCCGCTTATGAGAAGAGCATCTGGAAAACCTTGATGCAGTTTTGAAAAGGTTGTCTGAACTGGGCTCGCGCGAAAGCCAACGAAGTGCAGATTTTCTTCGCAATGAGCTGGCATATTTAGGTAATGTAATCAACAGGCACGCAATCTATAAATGAGACCAGAAACTGGCTGCGATAGTCAAGGCACTGGTGCCAGCTTATATGCACCAATTTCAGTATCTGCTTGGTCTTATCAAATACTACGGGGAGTTTGTTCCAAACTGATCCACTGATTTCTCACCCTTGAACAGGCTCCTATAAAAAGACGTAGCCTGGGACAAAAATGAATATTGCAATCGGGCCTCTCCACACATCAAACAGCTGCTTTCGCTTTCTGCCATTTTAGCGCCCTATGATCCGGGCCTATTCATGCAGTTATTTTTTGGTGCGTCTGCTTACGGGATAGATTCAGTGTGCCACACGTGTTTTCGAGTGTTCAGATCAGGCCAGTAGCCTATACCTCGCCCACCCCGAGCCAAGCTGAGATGGGCTATAGACAGCTCTAAATAGAAGCCCTAGCGCTTGTACTAAGTGTGATAAAGTTTTCATTACTTCCTGTATGCTAGACGTTTTGTTTCGCTCACCGACCACAAACAACTGGCGACAAATGTTTTTCTAAAAACACATACCGCTAATTGCCTCCGCAAGACTTTTTCTGGTTATTCCTTTTCATTGTTCGATCAGGTGAAAAATTCTGTAGGCTCCTGGGCTCGGATTGGGGTGGACGTTAAAGAACCCCAGACTGTTTAAATTTCAAGATCCCTCTACTGTGGCGTCTCTCATGGGTATATGGTGAATTTTGGACAGTAAACTGCACATATCATTGTTCTTCATAATTCCGGCCTTATGCTGAGAACGTTGATGCATCAAGGCTGCCAGCCACACAACTGACAGTCGAATATCAGGGATAATCGTTTTATAACCTTCGGTTTGGCACTATGCTGGTCATCAGCCGTAACAAGGCTCGCAAAACTGCAGGCCATGCTACAATGCAAACAGTAAATTATTTCAGGATGACCGCGTAGTGTCCCTGACAAGATCCAACATTTTTCCTTACATGACTGGAACCACAGAGCACCTACCAGTTTAGAAAACGGAAACTGTGCCTTTAGGCTTTTGTATCAAAATAACATGCAAATTAGTAGTGGCAGCGTACTTAACTGCAATACCGTGTGGCGAGATGGAGCTGACAGTACTATCATCATCATTAAACAGACGAAGATTTTGTTGCTTTGGGGGGCTCGCTGATGGTTAGTGCTGCTCGCTTCCTCTGAAATTTAGTTTTTTTATTGTTGCTAAATCTTGGTTTGCGTGTGTATTTATTGCCAGTTGACCAAACTGGCCTCGACTGGCAAAAAGAACGTCATCCAAGTAAGGTTTGCATCGTTTATTACGTGTGTCTAAGCCGGTACAACCAATGTTTGTTTTGTTCGGGTCCGAACGAAACAAGTCACTCATACATATCGAAAGCTTTCAAACCATGTGTAAAGACTCTTGAAAGCTAACAAGCATATCCATATAACTGACCATCGCGACCGCTGAGTGAACGTCGCTCTCATTGTGTTTTGGCATTAGAGTTCAATAGCGTGACTTCAGGACAAGCGTCTGATTCTGCTGTCAGGTGCGGCGCTTGCCCTGTAGTGTTCACCTTGAAGTGAAGTGAATGCGTGATGCGAAATCTTGCAGATTGACGATAGATAGCTCGCGCAGTTAGAGCATTGTAGTTTTGCTCAATTTGTTAAATAAATCAATGCGGATGCGTTCAGTTCTGAATATTTCTAGCTCTGCATTGCTACATTGAGTACGTCGAAATTGTGCAATGTCGCGTCGCGTCGACAGGGCAAGCACAAGGTTTAATTCTCAGCCGTAAGCCCTTATCATAGGTAATATGTAATTAGGTGATTGGCCTGAAATTAATTCAGGTTTTGTACATTTATTTTGAAAATTAAGTCACACAGTTACTACAGCTAAAATTGCTCGTCGCAAGTAATGACCAGTCTGCTGAGTACGCAGCGAACATGTATGCTAAAAGAACAGAGTAATGAGGTGTGTGCATACAGATCAAAAAGGCCCAATTCTAAGAAAATGAGCTTTAGGCATGCATTGCACAATTTAGTTATTTGTACATCTTTGTTGGTGTTTTTACAGTACACTATCTGCTCAGCGCTGCGCACAATCTCTTTTTTGCATAAACATACTGATAGAGCTTGAGCACTGTCTTGCAAGCAGGTACTCCTCAAATCAAATGGTGGTAGATGATGTGAATCTGTGCAAATATTGGATCAATAAAAGTCACATTTACAGCACACGTGTTACTGTGTTTACTTTTTCAGTATACTTGTGATTAACAGTTCAAGTTGTTTTCTCCCTGCTACTATTAGATGTTAGGACTTGAAATACATACTATCTTGCAGTGTGGCTGGGGCAAGTCAAGATGATGTATTTTTTAACTAGCTGTGCCGTTTCCTAGATTTTTTAATGATGGTAGTGCACAGACTTTCACTTCGTAGTGATAAACACTATAGCTATGACAACTTCATTTAAACAGAAGCAGATGTGCTCAAAAAAATTCGGGAAATATTTTCAATAAACAAAGCGACGCAGTAATCTATTAGGGTAGGTCTTGAAGGAGATATCAAACTTTTGTCGTTTTTATAAACACAGAGACCGGCTGACCAATAGTTGTTAGTTTGGTATCAGTGCAATCATATTCATAATGATTTCATAACAATGTGGGGAATGTGGGGAACTGACAGGGATTGGGGAGACAGTAAAGTGTGAGGGTGACAAATTACAAATAGTCGATCATGAACTACATCAACGGTGTTTAGTTAGAGCTAATGAACTTTAATTAGGCATCACCGGTTTGCGCACTCAACAAACTCCTAAACTAGTGTAAGCAAGTTTCTTCTTCACTCGTATCACATCAAGCTGTTTATGGAATACCAAGTATACCATTTTTCGCTGTGATGTCTCCAATTATCACGCGAAAGAGGTTCAGCCAGTGAACGCCTTCGTTTGATTCAAGTCTCGAGCCCACCTTCACGACAGGAACTGGACAAAACTTGTGACAGGTGGCATATTCGCAATGATCAACATGAACAGGATGATGTACCTCTAGACTGCAAAGATTTTTCATCGCAGCGGAACGCACAAATGATAGCTTGCCCATATATAGTTGTGGTTATACCCCCGTATTCACAAACGCTTCTCTACTCGACTTCCACCCTTCACTTGACAGAGTTGAGCACTGCGCCACCACTCGGCTGAAAATGACAATGCGCTACTCAAGAATCGCAGCAGACTATCGCTGATATGCAGCGACTTGCTATGTCTAGAGATGGCGCTCCCATCGGCTTTCTCAAGTGAAGGCGTAGCTTTGAGTGAAGGGAGGTTCTAGAATACGGGGGATAGTCTCTGCATTCTTATATGTGCATTTATAACGTCCACAATGGTAGCTGAATGGATAAGACATTGTGTTTATTCATTACGTAGAATACGTACACCCAACTGTCGCCCATATTTTGATGGCAGTGAAAAGAAAAATACCTGTCTTTATTGATTTAGGGGTGAAATGGATTTACCAGCACAAAAGGATGAAACAGTTACGAGAAGCACACGCATACAATGCTGAACTCACAAAGGATTTATTACTTCGATTGAAAGACCTGCAGTAGTATGGATAATCAACTAGTGTTCGCCAAAATATTACTCTTGCTTAAGTATATGCATGATCCATAATAGACAAAAACTATGTACAGTGTCAGGAACAGTAGAGGCACAACACCTATTCTTTGGGCAAGCTGTTCTTTATAAGCCTCTTTTTTCTCTTCTCTTCTTGTTCCATTTAGATGCTCGCACTCCCGAGCCCCAAAGTCTTTCTTTGTCATGACAACAAAAAGATCATCAACAGAACAGTACAGGCGTACGAAGGCTTCGAACAGCACATTTTACGGGATTCGACGGAACGGTATATTTGTTCTACGTGGTTACAAAAGCATTAAAGTTGCGGAGGTGCAGTCAACAAAGTGATACACAGGCCGATTTGCGAGTATGAGATTGGGGTAGTGTTACATAAGCATAATACCGAATTGGCACCCGGGCCCGACGTGATCACGAGGCTACATTCTGCAATTTCAAGTAATAAAACATTCAGATACTCAAGGAGTAGGGGAGCGCGTTTCGGGAAACAGGACGGCTCGCACGTTATTAGAGTCCGGACACATTGTGCTGGTATCGAAACCGCGCAAGCAACTGTATCTAGTGTTAGGGATGGGAAGGAACGCAGGAGGATACAAAAACACAACAGGGTTTATGGCACTATTTACAAATATTTACAGCATGAGGTTAAGAGTTCGCAAACCACGAACGTGGTGGTTGAACCGCTACACAGTTCAGAGCGTTCACAAACCACGAACGTGGTGGTTGAACCTTTACTTGGTTCAGAGAGACGTCCTGAACTCTGCGGCGCCGTCATAAGCCCTGTCGGGCTCCTCCTTCTTCAGTAGAACACCAATCACACACACACAACAGGTGAGGGGTACGAGCATGCACGGCGCACGTGAAGATCCAATTTCGAGTCAAGATCACTGCACTTAAAGGTGGCGCCAGAGAGGCTCTTGCTCGTCGTGTATGTCGCTGGTCGAGGGGTCCCAAGCTTCGGACAGCAGACATCAAACGGTCCGCCAATCTGTCCGCTCAATTAGCAGGGTACTTTGTGGCGGCGGTCGCCGTTTCTTCAAAGGAATACGCTGTCTTTGTTGACCTCTCTGGAACGGCTTACAGCTTCGTGGCGACATGACGTCTCATCCCCCGGCTAGCAGGGACAATACCTTGCAGGCATAGGTATTCGGCGAGTCGGCTACTTGTTTGAGAATTAAAAGAGCGCCGCTCCCCCCGTCAGCGCTCGACGCATGGTTCCAAGAAAACCTGGGTTCCAGGCGTGGGAACGCGGCCCGGCTACGCTTCTCAGCGACAGTATGGCGCCTGCTGACGACGGTCATAACAGCTTCCCCCTCGCCAGATGAGTCACGGAGGGCAGCAGTCAACACTGCTGCTCGCAGGGACGACGAAAGGGTCGGTAGTTGAATGGCAGGAACTGGCCTTCGCTTGTGGCATGGTCCAGGTGATTGCCGAATCTTCGACAGGTTCTCTGATACTTGACCACATGTACAAGCAAGCACTCGGCCCCCCTCGAACAAACCAAGCCAAAAGAGGGATAGCAAACTAATTTTAATTACTTGCTTTAACAAAAGCTCACACTCAGAACTCTCAGGACTCACTTGCGCTGAGAAACCAGACGTGCTACCTTACAAATTTACACACGATGCACGAAAAAACTAAAATATCAATTTTGATACACCAAGAGCGCCCCAGAATGGCTTAGAAAGAGCGGCTGAGCGCGTCAGCGTTTCCATTCAATTTGCCCTTTATTTACCTAATGTCAAAATGATATTGTTTTAAAAATAAAGCTCCGCCTCACAAGGCGACTGTTCTTCGATGTCATGGTTTGCAGCCAAGGGGACAATGGTCTGTATCTACTTTAAATTTAGCACCTCCGAGATAACGCTGCAACTGATCAATGGCCTACTCAAGGCAAGCGCATTCATTTCCTGAAGCGCAGTACGTTATCTCACCAGAGCCTCAATTCTGGATCAAGTAGAGTGCATTATACTCGTTGCCACTGTCGTCGAGACATAGAACGGCAGCCTCCTTCTTTTTGTCGCTGACTACTTACATCGGTTCTGTCCCGCTGGGAGCATCGGTCCGGAACTCGAATTCAGCGAGCTCTAAAATTGTTCTAAAGTCCGTTTTTGTTTACGTGTACCAATAACCGTCTACTACTGAGACATTAAGCTCACCAGCCTCCCTAAAGCTTAACCGAAACTGTGACCTAACGGTCTACCTCAACGGTTGGAGAAAGCTTTATCTGCTCATATGATCACTCAATCGATTATTCTTGGCAGAAAACATGGACAAAACTTAGGAGACGAATGCTGCTTTCTTGAAGGTTCATTTGGTTAATGTTACGTGCTTATGCAAACGCTTCTGAGTAAAAAAAAACCACTGGGCTCTCTTGAGCGTTTTCAATTACTCTCATTCCTGCAGCGCTGCAAAATGTACGGCACTACCAACCAAAACCTTAATCCTTCACAATTTGTCCAATTGCTCATCCTTACGTTATGTTGTAATTCTCTGTGTACAACACAAAAATAATCCTCGGTGCAATATTCATCAAAAGCACCTCACAATAATGCACAGGTTTTTGCAAAAACTGTGCGCCAATGGCTCTCAATTTTCACAGCGAGCAACGACAACTCCACTGTGTCGCGCCAAGCTTATTCAATTTATGAAATCACTTGGTCCATGTTAACTTCTTCCTCGAATGCTCGTTCACGCCACATCCCCATGGAAGTGAAGGCATACGATATTACACTAAACCTTTTAAAAAAAACGAGAAAAATAACATATTTTCTCGGTTTTTACCTTATGGAAATTTTCGCACTAATGATTAAATTACTTCGATGCTATCTTTCAGCCTTTGGTTCGGCGGTTTCCCTTTTTTTAAATTAAGACCGCATCTTGTAACCTACGAACTTAAACAGACCAATATGCATCTCCAATGCAATACTGAGTAGCCATATTTAACACGCACGTGCAACCATTGTTAAAACTGACCGCCCCCTTTTCTCAACTAGATTCCTTGAATCGCACTCGATGGGGTCACGGTCCCGGCTGTTTTCCAGCAGGCCTGAAGCTACTAAACTCACGAACGTTAGGCTGTGTCCTGCTGTCACGCCTAATTTTCCACTTCGGCCTGTTCCCCTCAGGAATTTGAAAGGGACACGAGGAGCAGGGGTGAAACCTGTGCCGTTTTTCCTTTGTGTTCTCCCCTACGCCGTATTTAGCCACTCTGCGCTTTCGACTTTGACCAACCGGGTAAGGCCGCTTTCCCGAAGTAGTCGAATGCAACCGCGTTTTTCGTTGGGGTAATGCACCACGTTTCCCCCCTCTACACCTGGCTTGCCGCTTGTGCCTCTCGGAACGCCACCATGGATGTTTCCTGGAACGGATTAACGGCCTACCCTCTCGTCTTTCTTGCGACTGAGTGGGGCCTGACCTAGGCTTGCGCAGTGACGAACGCTTCTGCTTCTTTCTTTTTCGGCGATGTTTTCTTGCCTCCTTTCTCTCGATGCCATCATCATGTCGCGTCGGGAACTGAGGGGTCGGGAAGCTCGTTGGAGCTTGTGCTACATTTTCCCCGACGCTCAAACATTTTGTACTCGGTGTTACGACGGACTGCCGGGCCAAATTATCTTTATTAATGCTGATGAAACCATTAACTGGGCCCTCTCCGATGGCATCGCTGCACTCCTGAAGCGTCGCGTTCTCGCTGTGTTTAGTCACTGTGCTAATCCTATCTGCATGTGACGATCTCGAGACGTCCTCTCGAGGCATGACGATGGTTTCCAGCTCCTTACTGAGCCAATTAGGGCTGCTGGCACACACCTAATCCTCGCAAGGACAGTCTTTTAATACTGTCTCTACCTCGAGACCGGCCAAGGCATCGTTCTCTACATCATTTACATTGATGCATTCGAGAATATGCGGGCCCTTTTCTAGCGCGATTTCTGGTTCTGGCCTTTCATGACGCGCTTCAACGTCCAGCGCTTTCCGACGCGCCTGAACTTCCGGCTCTTTGCGACGCGCCTCGCTTTCAGACTCTGGTCTGAGTCTTTCTTTCTTTTTGCTAACAGAATTTCCAAATCATCTGATTAGCTCTGCTTTCATAACTTCATAGTTGTTCGCGTGCTGCTCACTGAGTCGCGCAACAACATCCGCTGCCTCGCAGGGCAGAACCGTGCGTAGCTTCTGAGACCAAGTGTCTCGCTCACACTTCAGTTGACTACACTTTCGTTCAAATAGTCTAAGATACAGGCCCATATCCCATGATACCTCATATGGCTGCATGTACCTAGACATCTCGAACTCTGCCTCATTTTCGAGAAGTACTCCTCGCTGGAGTCCCAACCTCTTACTCAACTCATAGTCTTGTTTGAAAAACTTTAGCTTGAGGCTTTCTCTTTCGTCTTCACTCTTTCCTTCCATCTGAGCTGCTCTTAGTTTTCTTTCGATGATGAGGTCCCATTCTTCACTTAGTTCCTCATCATCAGCCCCCAAATCATTAATCGCTTCAATGATTATGGGTTTTCGTGCCAAACCCTTTGTATCGATCCCCAATTCTTCACACAACAGCAACAAGTCTGACTTCTGCAGCTCCCGTAAGTCCATGATCGTACTGAGTGCTCGCTACTTCCAAAAATAACTTCCCAAAACAGCGAAACTGAGTCTTTCGGCAAAGTTAACTACCAGTTCTAAAATTTAACTCTCTTTTAGAACCTGGTTCACTCAAACGAAAAGCCAAGCACTCACCCATACGTGATCCATGTCTCGAGCCAGCTGCTTCTCTTGGGCCGACTGTGGTTGTCACTTGTAGCTTCGAATCCGACCGCTGATCACCAGTTGTCGTGATCCCACCGCTGCCACCAGTCGTTAGGGATGGGAAGGAACGCAGGAGGATACAAAAACACAACAGGGTTTATGGCACTATTTACAAATATTTACAGCATGAGGTTAAGAGTTCGCAAACCACGAACGTGGTGGTTGAACCGCTACACAGTTCAGAGCGTTCACAAACCACGAACGTGGTGGTTGAACCTTTACTTGGTTCAGAGAGACGTCCTGCACTCTGCGGTGCCGTTATAAGCCCTGTCGGGCTCCTCCTTCTTCAGTGGAACACCAATCACACACACACACAACAGGTGAGGGGTACGAGCATGCACGGCGCACGTGAACATCCAATTTCGAGTCAAGATCACTGCACTTAAAGGTGGCACCAGAGAGGCTCTTGCTCGTCGTGTATGTCGCTGGTCGAGGGGTCCCAAGCTTCGGACAGCAGACATCAAACGGTCCGCCAATCTGTCCGCTCAATTAGCAGGGCACTTTGTGGCGGCGGTCGCCGTTTCTTCAAAGGAATACGCTGTCTTTGTTGACCCCTCTGGAACGGCTTACAGCTTCGTGGCGACATGACGTCTCATCCCCCGGCTAGCAGGGACAATACCTGGCAGGCATAGGCATTCGGCGAGTCGGCTACTTGTTTGAGGATTAAAAGAGCGCCGCTCCCCCGTCAGCTCTCGACGCTGGTTCCAAGAAAACCTGGGTTCCAGGCGTGGGAACGCGGCCCGGCTACGCTTCTCAGCGACAGTATGGCGCCTGCTGACGACGGTCATAACACTAGAGAACGTCAGACCAATCTCCCTAACTTCATGCCTATGGGAAGTAAGGAGAACGTCGTATTCACAAGACTAACTACGTCGAGTACTTACTGTTGTATCCGGTATATAGTACACAGAAACCAAAACTACAGGTACTATATACAGGATACAACACTTACCCTCACAATTCTATGGTTTCGGGGAAACCTCTACACGCTGAACCCGATGCTACAAATAAATCACCACGTGATAGCTAACGCAAAGTGGTCCACAGTGGTCATACTTGGCCTGAACCTGAAGAAGGCCTTTGTAAAAGCAATGCACGCAAAGTCACTGACCAAACCCCTGGAACCGGTCTCGGTGAACGTGAACGTACGTTCGAGATTTTCTGACAATTGCAAAAGCCAAGCTAACTTTCGTGTAGCTTCCGTATAGCAGCTCAGGTACACTGCAAGGATCTGTGATATCGCCCATAATTCTTAACATACCTCTTGTAGGGTTGCAAGCAAAGCTACAAGAAATATAAGGGCTCAATCACAACCTGTACACCAATGACATTACGATGTTAGTTACGAATGACTGAGTAGGGCACATAGAACAGACAGTGAAACGTTCTATGGTGAGTGTTGAGTGATAATTAAATAGCACCTGCCTGAGTTGTTCTACGTAAAATTCTGAGCATTGTGTCTTAAAACCTAAGAGGTGGGGCCGCAAGCTGCACGATGAGGTAAATTATGAAAAACCCGGTAGGATCATAGGAATGACAGCCCGTAGGGTCACTCCTCTCAAGGGTATATGATATACGTGCTCTCGACTCACAAATCAAAAAAAAATTTGCGGACGTTTAAGCTTCGCTTTTAAGAGTTGAACGCGATAGCGAAATCCGGCTTCTAGTGCACCCTTCAACCGCTAAGTGCTTACTTATTTATATGCTTTGTTACATACACACACACGCAAACACGCACACAGTATAATGGGCCAGCGCGCGCTACTATCGCCGAACGGACTCGTTTTTGTCGCGACATCTGCCGAACAAAATGCGTTAAAGGGACCCTGAAACACTTTATCAAACAACCATGGAATGAATTCACTGGATGAGCTTATTGCCTCAAGAATTCAATGCTGCAAAATTTTAAGAATCCGTCTGGTGCGAGTGGAGTTACAAAAGTTTGTCGCATGCTGAAATTGCATTATATCTTCTTTCGTCCCGACGAAACCAATGAAAGCTTAGCAAGGATAGTGGAAGTGCAACGAACTACCACGCCTTTTGACCTTGAGAACTTTTTTTCTTCGAATGAGCGGCTTTTCTAGCGTGATCGCGTGCGCATGCGAGGACAAGTAGCGGCCTCCCGTGGCTATCTCGGTAACTTCATTTTTCGGTCACAGACACGCAGACGACTTTACGCTCACCAACGGGATTGTTACCGGCGGCGGGTTTTCTGCGACAAGAGCTCTTTGAAGCTATCGCGTTAACATGCGACCACAACAATGAGACCATCAAAGGATTAGCACGCTGCGGAAGCAGTCGTTTTGTTTGTGGCATCACCATGGCCCCGAAATAATGGCGGCTTCAACCTCCTCTCACCCCTAACCATGTGAGGCTGAGCCATGTCCGGAAAAAAGGGTATCCGGGGGGTTGAGCCTGCACTAGGTGATTGTACTTTAAAGTCTCTCGGCAGAGACAACACAACTATTCAGCCTCATCTTCATGTAGGCTGCACCTCTTGGGTGACCCACACAGCGAAATCGGCAGGTGCCTTTTCCTAATTCTCTATCCCATCATGTTTATCTATCTCTCTCACTTTTATCGTTCCTGTGTTCTTCTCTCTTCCATTTACTTCGAAATTCCCTGGCAGCAAGGGTGATTCTTGTGTAGTTGTTCAACGTTGGGCAGATATGTTTGGTTATAGCGGTGATGTTTGGCTGACGATCTCAAATGTTCTACCATGTAGCGTCATCTTGCTGGAATCTGCGGTGGGTGGCCACCATCAACGCAAAACTTCATATTTTTTATGGCAAACTCTTTTTCCGCTTTACCTGATCGCCACTCAAAAATGTGGCGCAGCGATAAATATTTCACTTTTACCCTACCCAAAGGATCTTTTCCGAAATTCATTGTAATCGATAGCCAAGATGGAAGAAAGACAGTAAAAACAAACTCAAAAGAGTAATGAACGCTGGGCGAGTTGGTAATTCATAACTGCAAAACTGCACAGAAAAGGGACAAGAAACAGAGAAAGCACACACACACCTGCGTTTGTGTGTGTGCCTTTTCTGTTTCTTGTCTCGTTTTCGTGCAGTTTTGTAGTTAAGAAAAACCTCATTGTTCCTTGTTTCAGGATATTTTACAGCGGCGATCAGCCCAGAATACAAATTAACTAGAATAGGAAGTGGCCACTGCAAGTTCGTGGCAAGCACCAGTACGAGAAACTGCCAAACGTTGTAGCTCTTGAAGACATTTCTGTGTTAGCATGCGCACATAGATCTATGAAACTAGTGCGCGGCGTCATGTCTGATGACGACCTTCTTGAAATCAGTTGAAGCAATCTCCTCAATGAATGGTAAGACCAGAACGCTGTGAAAGTACAAAATATCATGATTAGGCAAAATCCCAAACAAATACTAACGAAGCACATAATTCTAACATTTGGAACATTCAACCACCCTGAATCATTCGAAACTGGCTACTGTAACCTTCTTGTGAGACGGCAATTACCGAATCCTCCCCGATGCTTCAATTGTCAGCGTTTTGTACCTGAGTTGGAAAGCTGCAGAGGGCAAGCCACATGTGCCAGATGTGCATCTAAAGAATACTTGTATAACAACTGCGCCTGTGAAGCCTGTCGGGCGAACTGGGGAAGGAAGCAGCCAACCTACTCACGGTCATGTCCGACGTGGAAAAAAAAAGAAGGAAATATTAGAATGAAAAGCAAAATTCAACTTGTGTTTCCAAGGGACACGCAAACGTTTTTTTATAGGACAACCCTCCAACTTTGGGCCGTGCAGCAGGTCCGCGGAGCGGGCGGTAGTCTTGGCCTAATGGTCCAGACGTGGGAGTCACCCACTGCGTGCTGCCGCGCGCCTTGCAGGACCACAATAAAGTTTCGCAACCAACCAACCAACCCTACTTATGCATCACTCGCCGATGTGACGCGCTGGGGCGCCACGCCATAAGTTTCGGCGCCCGCAAGTGTCACACCGAGTGTGGCTGTGGTAGTGCTACAAGTAACCTCCGGCTGGAGCAGCCTGTACTGCTCCACCGCCTGACAAACAGGGCCAGTAGACTTTCGTGTACGCCGGACCCCGGGTCGCTGCAAGCGCAGTCAGGTTCAAAACCAGAAGGCACAATCCACCACCCCACAATTGGGGATGAGCACAAGTTCTACTTAGGCAATTTAGAGGCCATAGAATGGGCACAACTCTTCGGAGTTCACCAAAAAGGACTGAAAAGTACAGAGCCCCCGAAAGGTCCTGTAACCTGAGGCAGCACTTTTTGTGCACACAGCACCACAGAACAACGAAATGACACAAATACTACAATTAAATATCAGAGGACTGTTGAGTACCTCGACAATACGGCAGAACCTTTACAATAACACTCACCTAAAACCCTGTGTGTACCAACTTCCTACGCAGTTACACTATTTTTTTAAACGACTGGGACGATGCTGTCACGTCATCTGACATTGTTGCCGTTGTGGTTGATCAAGAAACAGCCTGTACACGTTTAGCATTTCAGACACGCCTTGATGCAGTAATTAACTGAGTGTTCCTGTACAAACTGGTCACAATTTGTTCAATTTACATATCTCGACTCCAGCAAATCAATAAACATGAATTCCGAACATTATTACCTCAACTTCCAGAACCATATCTTTTCCTTGATGACTTGAACGCACATAGCGGTTCATAGGGTAACTCCTGCTGCCATGTTCAAGGCTGCCCAATAGAGCAGTTTCTTTTCAAATCCAGTGGGTGTCTACTGAATCATAAAGAGCCAACATATTAGAGTCTCGCCACCAAAACCATAGATCTTAGCATTAGATCCGCATCACTTCTACTTCTGCTCAAATAAAAATTAAAATAATACGCAGGGAATGGACCATTTCCCGATAGTTCTGAGAACACTAATACGTAATGAATGTCCCCACCTGTACCTAAGCGAAATATGTACAAAAGCTTATTGGAAGCAGTATCGAAAAACTACTCACTTGAGTTGGCCTGATATATGTGGCCTAAGCATAGATGCAGCTGCAGGCTACTTTACAGCTCTTCTAATTTATGCTACAATGAAATACACCCTACAATTCAGACAGACTACCAAAAGGCGTGCTACTTGGTGAAACGCCAAGTTCGAAATACACGCAAACGACAAAACAAAGCGTTCCGGTTGCTTCGAGACTCGCCAAAAGCCGTAATGCTGAATAGTTTCAAGCCCGTTAAGTCTCAAGTATGAAGAGTGCGCCGACAGGCTAGGCGAGAGAGCTGGCAGAAAATTGTAGGAGAGATTATTTTTATACAAATGAAATTAGTACTTGGAGAATGGTTATTCAAGTACCAGGGTGACAAGCGCATTCACTTCCACTTGTAAACACACAGGACGACAGCTTGAAAGACCAGGTAAACTGCATCACCACACGTTTTGAGGCGGCCAGCTCTTCGCACTGTACTGAAGGGTTTCAACAATACAGAGCCAGAATAAAAAATAGAAACTACAGCGCAAATTCACAATTGGCACACACTGCACCCAACGAACCTTTCTGTTTAGCTGAGCTACATCTTTACAAGACTGCATCATTTAGCCTGCCCCAAGCTACAACCGTATATCATTTGAAATGTTGCAACACTTGCCTACTAAAACCCAAAAAGCCATTCTCTCTCTGTATATCTTTACATGGTTTCCTGGTGAGGGCCCCTAGGCCTAAAACGAAGCCATAGTTATACCTTTCTTAAAACAGGGCAAGGAACCGTCGTCAGTTTACAGCTACAGGTACATGCCGTTCACTAGTTTTCATTATAAGGTCTTTGACAAAGTTATATTACGGTTAATTATGCACTTCCTTGAGACAAATAGCCTGCTCTACCCGTACCAGTGCAAGCTTCAGGGGGCTGAATTCACCGCTGACCACCTTGTCTGTATCAAGACACAAATTCTTCCTGCCTTTGCTCATATGCAATTTTTCGCTGTGTTCCTCGATATGAATAAGGCCTATAACACTACACGGCGTTTTGGCATACTGATACAACTCTCACACTTAGGTGTACGAGGTAGAATGTTCATAATAATCGATAGCTACCTGACCAATCGGACTTGCCGTGTTCAAGTAGGCACTGTTTTGTCGTGAACATTTTTCCAAGAAACCTTGGTGCCGCAAGGAGATGTATTAACTTGAACACACTTCGTAGTCAAAATAAAATAATTGAGCCTCTCTACCTCACAAAATATGTTTTATTGCACATATGCTAATGATATACAGCTCGCTCATAAATCGTTCAAGCTCTCAATATGTGAACAACAGGTTAAATCAGGCGAAGACAATGTTTCTTGGGGAGATGAGATTGTTTATTCTGAACGTGCAAAAGAGCGCTTGCGTCTTGTTCACCGCAGGAGGCACAATCATCCGGATCCCCAGATATACCTGCATGGCGAATGTCTGCAAACTCCGAGCGTTAGAATCTGGGTCTAATATTATGCACAAAACTAACCTTCGTAGTCACAACAAGCATTAACGAATATGTACATTAAACAATAATTTTAAACTCTTGCCACGAACTACGTGGGGTAGTGATAGTAAATGTCCAATAAATTTGTATGAAAACTAGAGAGCATGCACCAAGAATATGCTGCTTTAACCTATCAGTCTGCTACACCATGAGATTTATTGATGCTGGGCCCGGTCCACCATCTAGGCATTCGCTTTTCTACGGATTTTCAATGTGAAGCATTTCTTAGTGAACTTCGGCTACTTTGACAATATCTATCTATGTATCTATCTATCTATCTATCTATCTATCTATCTATCTATCTATCTATCTAGCCGCCTACGACTTCTAGCTCTCCTGGCCGTTTCGATGATGGGGTGTATACGAAAATTCTTATGGCATATCATGACTGTATGATGAGCATAGGTGACTACTCATAACATAAAACTCTGCACATGCTCGTCATGTATGTCACGACATACATGTCTTGGTCTTGCTGCTTTCGCGGTGGTTCCATTCAGAAGACATATTGCAAAACTTGTACGGTATGACATCACTGCATGACGAACATAAGTGATAGTTCCCAGCGTGAAAATCATATTATACAAGTCATGTAAGTCATCATGACTACATATCATGCGCGCATGATGCGCTCATAGTGGTTTCGCTAGCGTCTCATATATCAAGTTTGGTAATAGGTGACGTAAATGAATGTCATATGACTGCTGCTAACGCAATAATCATGACATGCGTGTCGTGTAAGAACATGACTACATGCCATGCTCATGATGCGCTCGTGGCTGTTTCGCTAGCTTCACATATACCAAATTTGGTATTACGTGACGCGAACGGATGACAAAGTAAATGACAAATCCTAATATGATAATCATTACACTCGTGTCTTGTAAAAGACAAACACATGCCATGCTAGTGTTGCGGTCGCGTCCATTTTGCTCGCTTCACGTTTACAAAATTAGGTATTATGTGATGTGAATGGAGGACAAAGGTAAGTGACACATTTAAACAGGATAATCATCACATGCGTGTCATGTGAAACATAACGACATGCTATGTGCATAGCGCGCTCGAGGTCGTTTCGCTAGCTTCACTTACAACGATTCTGGTATTACTCCACGTAACTGAGCGATAATTGCAATCGCCAAGCTCAAACATGATAATCATGGCATCGGCGTTATTTACGGCATATTTTACGTGCCTACCACTGCTGCGGCTTGTGTTGCCAGCGTTAGTGTGATTGTAGTTACACTACTATAAATAACATACTTGCACCATATTCAGTACCTACGTGCGCATGACATTTTTACTTGTGTTTACTTTGTACTACGCTCGTGCAGTTCGTAACGTTGTGGTAATTTTAAAGTGACATATTAACTTTCCCCATTTGTGCTTCGCATATCAACGATTCCCGCTGTACGTGGGATCTGCCAATTTTTACAAACTACCCTAGTAGAAAGCCTGTTCGCCGAATCAAATGAATGGTGGCTCCAACTGCGGCGATGCTATATGTTTTTTACATACAATTTCAGAGTGAACGCACACGAGGAACATACCACTAATTCCACAATTATTTATCTGTTCAGTTCTGCCTTTTTTAACAACCGACCTTCGTTGAGACAGCTCTACTCAGTCCGTGTTCGGAGCCACGTTGAAGAAACAGGTGCGCCACTTCTAGAACACCCATTGATGGCTACCACAGCATGTCCACCAACGTTGCAGTGACAGGTCAGCAACTGCGGCATATCTTTTGTGGAATGAATAAACAGGCAAATGTTACACCTATCCGCATGCATTTCCTCGAACTCCAACACAAGCACAGTTGTCCAGAATTCTTTACAGATGCGTGTAAGTCTCACACTGGTGTGTCATATGCAGCTATTTGGCCCATATTTTTTAAGTTCTTGTATGTTACGCTCACAAACAAGCATTTTAACCCCAGAAGATTGTGATATATCTGTACCTGTCAACCATATTATGAACTACAACTACAACGCGCGGTTGTGTACGCAGATTTGCTGAAGCTTGCAAAAGATTTGAAAGCAGTCAAAAATTATTAAAACCTTGTCCTTGTGCCGCTCTCCTGTTTTTTTATTCAGGATCTATGCTTTCTAACTACACTTTGCTGTGTGATGTATGCCAGGGCAACGCGAGATCACTGGAAACGTGGTGGCGGACCAGCTAGCTGCATTCGCGCATGACAATGCTGCTGCCGATATATCCACGGCGAGTGCTGCCTTCGACACAAAGCCTTTCCTTCGAGGAGAGCTACGGTCATGTTGGCAACGCCAACGGGATGGGCCAATGAAAAATAAATAGCATGTTATTAAAACCAAGACTTCAAAATTGTCAAGCAGTATCGAAAACACGTTACACCGAAGTAACACTTACAAGGCTACAGATAGGATACATGCACTCTACGCGTTCATACATTTTGTCTGTGTGGGGAGATGTGGAGATTACCTAACGGTTCTCCACATTCTCGTTGAGTGTGATTCAGGTTCTCCAAGAAAAAGGGCACTTTTGTTGCCCTACCGACAGCATCTCCCACTACATACTGTCTTGCTCATTGGTAGGGATCTGTTTTACATACTTTAACCACTTTCAAGCTTTAAAAGATGCAATATCTTAAGCAATATGAGTTATAACACGCGAGCGCATGGCGAAGGGTCTAGCACTCTACATCGGCTGATTTGCAGGGGCCTTTTTCAAAAGCAAAATGTAAAGGGTGGCGTGGTTCTGGTATCTGTTTGCAATCCCTCCTCAATATCGTTCATGCAAAATGGCGGCTTATAGCACATTAGTGGCTGGGTGGGTGGGTATGAAGCCACGTAACTAGGTAGAGAGGGAAAGTAGTTTTAAATGAAAAGAAGAGAAAAGTTAGCCCCCTAACTGTTTTTCAGGGGGAAGACACTTCAACAGCACACGAGGGGTTGGGGTAAAGGAGGGATTGAATGGATGGCATTGAAAGGTAAATAGATAGAGAAACAAGAAGGTGATAGTGAGGCGCAAGGGCAGCGAACAACGGAAGTAAGGAGAAGATAGGAAAGATGGACACGATCAAAAGAGTCCGAGGACGAGGCACCACCAGCGAGAACTCTTGTCTGCGTCAGGAGGTGGCGTATGGCGAGCCCAGTCAGCCAGAGCTGCGCTGTCGTCGGAGATCAGCGTCAGGAGATGGTGTAGGGCGAGCCCAGTCGGCCAGCGCAACACTGTCATCAGATATCACGGGGGCACAACCAGTCGGCACGAAATCTAGCGAGTAAGTCCCACGTAACGTCTACAGCCACACCCAATGAGCTACCAGGATATGTAGCTGCTGAAATATTGAGTGTGACGTAGGCTGCCATGATGCCATGCCTGTATTATATGTAGGTAGTGACGGCCGAGAATTTCGATGCTCGTGTTTCACTCACTTAGTTTTCGTGCAAGTTTCGTCATAGTAATAACGCTAGCAGCATATTGCTTGTAATCATCTGCCGTTTGCATGCGATGCTTTCGAAAGGGCAGTTCCAACTGACATTGGAACAGAGCCCCTCATTTAACGTTTGGCTTAAGCAGCGCCATCCAAGCATCCCGCTTTCTCGGTTTTCAGGCTATTTATTACATGCACGCGTGTTTGAGTTCATATTG
Source organism: Rhipicephalus annulatus (assembly GCA_013436015.1). Lineage (NCBI taxonomy): Eukaryota > Metazoa > Arthropoda > Arachnida > Ixodida > Ixodidae > Rhipicephalus > Rhipicephalus annulatus. Next base: position 1,027,723 of record WOVY01009850.1, read on the forward strand.
CTCACGATAGTAAAAAGTTTTCACTCCATTTGCCGAGGTGATTCGTAGCTCTACCTCTGTAGAGAGGTTACGGCTGCGGTGACCCTCATCACCAACACTGTCATTTATTCCTGTTCCGCATGGTTGTCATCACTGCCATGATAATAATGTTTTTGAGTTTTAATCGCCTCAGGGCGCGGAATTTGAGGCCTTTTTTCAGCCGCATAACAGTATCCTTGTTCATATCCAGTTTATAACACTTCAATAACAGATCATTGCTTTCATTCATCATTGTTCATGGTGTTGTTCGCTGAAGCATTGCCGTTGCGGAAACAAACCACATAATATCATCATCATCATAAGAAGAAAAAGAAAAGAAAAAAAAGGACTAGAAGGCGTCGTGACTCAGACCGTCAATTACTAAGATGCATAGCAAACAGACATAGCAGGATGAAAGAGGGTGACAAGATAAGGCTAGCTCAGGCCTTTGTAATGAGTCTAAAACGTACGCAGCATGCTAAAGGTAGTGGAAGATAGTGAAGATGGCACTGGTATTAGGCTTCATAAGGAAGGTTTATAAACAGACGATGGGCGTATCAATGAAGACGAACACGAACAAATTACTAGATCTGGCTCTCCACAGATTAGAGTGCATACGAACGCCTGTTGAAGACTATATAGGGCAACACATACTAGTGAGCTTACGAATCACTTATCAAGCTCAGTATGGTGTCAAACTCAAAATACCGAGCACCATCCGAGATAAGCTGGTCATCCTTCTTAGGCTGAGAACCATTCACCCCGAATACCACAGAGTTAGTCGGGAAATGAGAGCACATGACAAACACAAGAAGGGATGTAAAAACGGCTCAGAAAAGAGATGAGGTGAAAAGAAAACATTACACAGGCGCTGAACTCAGAGCTAAAATTTATGAGAAGGCACACACTCATAGCTCAATTAACAGATCTAGTCACGTGGCACATGATAGCGTCTGCACAGCAGAGAAACAGGGTACGAAAAGTGCCCATTCGTTACGAAATGCAACACGCGTGTTAAAACCAAAGAAAAAAACCTTTTACAGGCAAGAACATTCATAACAGTTCATAAAGAGATTCACTTTAACACGGCAGCACTTGCATTGAAACAGAGGGTGGAGAGGTGAGTGAGTAAACCATCTGTAGCCCTTGGTGAAAAGGAGGCTGAATACGTGGGTTCAGTGTTACGGTACTATAGCGGTGATTTTAGGGACTGTTGCGTTTGTTGTTTCCAGTCTTAAGTTTGTTTTTTTTCTCTCTGGTGTTTACGCACAAGTTGCATTTGTCATAATAAGGTAATTTTGGTACCAGGTTAGCTCTGCACGCCATGGTTCGCCATAGCCCTGCACGCCATGGAACCACGCCATGGTTCGCCGCGTGACGGGGTCGGCTGCTTGATATATGTGCGTCTGCCCTCCAACTATTTTGAAGATGCGAGCTGTGCACCGTGTCACGTCTGCTTTAGTCCTAATCCTTTTTCAGTATATTTTTACACCCCAAGCATGAACCACCAACAAGCCTTACTTTTTTTTTCTTCTAGTGCCCACAGAGTAGGCATGGCAAATGTAAAGCCGCACTGCTTGTGGGCGTTACGAGGGTTGAGCGCAGGCGCCCATTCACTGCCGCGGTAAGAAATCTTCGGAGAGCTTCAAATATTCGCGTTGTGCGGACGGAACAAGTGCCCTCCGCGGCGTAGTATTGGCTAAAGTACTCGGCTGCTGACCGAAAGGTCAAGTGCAAATCCCGGCTGCGGCGTCTGCATTTCCGGTGTAGGCGGAAATGCTGTAGGCCCGTGTGCTCAGATTTGGGTGCACGTTAAAAACCCCAGCTGGTCAAAACTTCCGGCACCCTCCACTACGGCGTCTCTCATAATCATATGGTGGTTTTGGGACGTTAAACCCCACATATCAATCAATCAGATGGAGCACGTGGACACTGCGGAGCAGAAAGCTATTTCTCTCGCTGTGGCCACCACCACGGCTGAAGTGGTAGTTAGTGACGGCTAGAGAACCAAAACTTCACCAACAGCCACGTCTTTCCCAATGTGTTATTTGCAGGTACACTGAAATTAAAGATGTTACTATTTATGGGCCCCCGCACGCACTACCTCGCTCTCCGGCAACGAGGCAGTGCACTGGGCTAGTCGAGGACTTAAAGCATGAATACACGCTATCCACGCAGCCGTACCGCATGAGCTTGAAACCAGCGACATAGCCAGGGAATGATACACTGGGCTCGTGTCTTCCCCTCAGAATTGTATTGGGGTCATAACATGGAGAGCGGAAAATCACTGTTTCAATGGTGTGCCCTACCGCAATGAACAAGACCCCCGCCCTTCCGAAACAAATCTGTGGCTCTGCGCCTGGCCAGGACACCTACAGCACGCAAACGGAGGGTGAAAAAAGCGTCAAGAATATGCTCTTTCGCCCAACGGTACACAACTATGGTGTGGCAGGTACCGCAGGACGTGAGGTGTGCTTTGTGGTAAGCGCGTGTACAAGTTCTCATGGCCCCAGCCGCCACCCTTGGCCACAGCGTCAGGAGAATATTGGGGAAGGAAGGCTTGCCTCACTAGTTTGAGGCCCCGCCGCGGTGGTCTAGTGGCTAAGGTACTCGGCTGCTGACCCGCAGAACGCGGGTTTGAATCCCGGCTGCGGCGGCTGCATTTCCGATGGAGGCGGAAATGTTGTAGGCCCGTGTGCTCAGATTTGAGCGCACGTTAAAGAACCCCAAGTGGTCAAAATTTCTGGAGCCCTCCACTATGGCGTCTCTCATAATCATATGGTGGTTTTGGGACGTTAAACCCCACAAATCAATCAATCACTAGTTTGAGGGATATTGCAAAGCTTTTGACTGGCCAGGTCTGGATTTTCGCCACAACCACAACAAAAAATAATGCCTGCACCTTCCCGAAAGGAATCATGAGAAATTTGAACGCATTTTTTGCCCCGAAAAAAGGCACCATTGCCATGAGACGTTCAGCTTCACCGACTTCTGCAACCACCTTTGGAGGCACCCAGCCAGGAAACGGTCAAGAGTTAGGAGTGAGCAAACCGGAGAGTGGGGCGGCAGCGTTCTCGGCTCGGTGCTGGCGTTTCACAGCGGCGTCTTGAGCACACATTTCCGGAAGTTCTTGAGGGACGCCCAGCCAGCGAACGGTAGAGAACGAGGTGCAAGCGGATGGGAGAGTTGGCGCAGGGAGAAGAGAGAGTGAACGGCGAGAGAAGCGGCGAAGCACTGCACCTACCATCTTCTACACTCTCTTATCATCGCGCTTACATGCGCTTATCCTCGCTTGGGGTTAGGATAACTGCCCGACACTGTTGCTATGAGAGAGGGATCAAGAGCGGGCAGATGACGCCTACGGGCACGCGGACACCGTCATGGACAATGTCGGATGCCCTACCTAGCCTGAATAAGCAATACATGCGCATATAAAACTACACAAGAAGCAGGAGTTCACGTGGTGGCAGCTCCGACCAAAACGTTTCCGAACCCGGCAATCTTGGCATCTTTCTTCCTCATTGCTTTATCTATCATGCTGCAAGTTTTGCGGTACAAGACAACCCTGTAACACATGTTTGAGGAGTGCGACATAAGTAGAGCTCCAGACGAGGACGCAGTTTAAAACAGAACGCGCTGACCGATTGCACTGTTCTGCCATGCCCTCGCGAAGCAACTAGGTCTGTGAGGCAGGCCGAGGCAGCCGACAAAGCACTATGGTTATGCTAAACACTCAGGCGGGAATAATGAACCAAATTCTCCAAATAACTTGCCAGAGTAGCTTTTAAAAAAGTTGCTTCTCTGCCTCCATCTTTTTTGCTGTCTTTACCTCTCCGTCTATATATCACTTTCCTTTTTGTCTATTTCTTTCTCTCTCATAGTTCACTTGTTCTTTTATACTCCTTTCTCTCCTCCTCATCCGCGCAATTGTCCTCCTGCTCCTGTTTTTCTCGCCCCCTTGCTATATACACTTTGCACTTTATCGCTTGTCTGAATAGCTGAATGGTTATGATGCACGACTTCTAGCCACGCGGCTCAGAATCTCGCCCAGCCACATAGTTCTTTCCCCAATAAGTCCTTTCTCTTTATTTTCTCTCTCTTTTTTATTATTATTCTCTCTCATTGTACCCGTTCTCTCGCCCATCAGATTTTTTTGCCCCGCCGCGGTGGTCTAGTGGCTAAGGTACTCGGCTGCTGACCCGCAGGTCGCGGGTTCGAATCCCGGCTGCGGCGGCTGCATTTCCGATGGAGGCGGAAATGTTGTAGGCCCGTGTGCTAAGATTTGGGTGCACGTTAAAGAACCCCAGGTGGTCAAAATCTCCGGAGCCCTCCACTACGGCGTCTCTCATAATCATATGTGGTTTTGGGACGTTAAACCCCACATATCAATCAATCGCCCATCAGATTTACTGCCTCCGATGCCGTTGAAATTGGTGCTTGTGTTCTGGAAAGAAAGCCGAATTGGGAGACGATGAAAATAATAATTGCATGTTTGAGACTTTCGCCAAACCAAGAGCATGACAGCTGGGTTGTAAAACAGATCATGGGACTCAGTACTCTATTAGGAGCTTGACTCAACGGCACTGAGCAGTCAATACTGCAAAAGAACGATAGTGATGTTGTTACTGCGTGGCTCGTAGGAGAACCGTACTGCATTTCTGGTTATTATATCAACCGGGTCAAATAGCCAAGTCAATATGCAGGCATTTTCTTGTGAAAGTATGGAATACTTTTTGTTAGCTTCAGCTCAAGATTTGTTCCCCATAATGTGTAACTGATAGCCTCCCAAGACAACTATGTTCTTAAGGTTGTTTATGTTTGCAGTGATATTCAAATATTACCATAACTATAGTGCACCATTCAGAATTATACTTTATCATTGGCTTTCACGAATGACTTTCCTAGCTCAGATAATTAGGGTAAATGAACGAAAGAACATAATTTACTTTTCATGTTAAAGCCGAACAAGATAAGTATACGCAGAATGCCAGAAGTAACTCGAAACACACAACACCTGAAACAGTTCGTGCCCTGTAACTTCTCTTGAAAAAGAAAGCACTTTTCAAGTTCTACTTCATTTCTACCCCTTCAAAGGACCTCATATTTCACTGTCGGTTTTAAGGAGAGAGCGGTAAATTTTATAGTCAATATATTCAAATATAGTACTCTAAATCTAAATTTGAGAGTGTGACAGTTGTAAGCTGTTTGTTTCCAGCCTGATTATGTAGATCGAAACTTCTCTGATATCTACCCCCCCCCTTATGATTTGCGCCACTCCATGGGTGATGTTTGTTCAAAGGGTAAAGTTATCTCCAATGTCAGAGAAGATTTTTGAAGTGCGCGCACACTAAAACAACTGGCACCCTAAGAGGGCCTTGCCCTTCTCTCTCTGTTGTCAACCAGCTCTGAAGGGTTTTTTTTAATGAGCATAATTTGTTAATAACCACATGTAACGCATCCGGCGTCGGCGGCATCGTCAACACCCACACTGCGCATGCTTGTAACTCGCGCCAAATGTCGCTTCTATACCCTCTGTCACCTCGAAAGGCCGACGCAGGCAGAGTCTGCTAGCATTATGTCTACTGCTCGCACTCCACAACTGTTCACTGGCCACGCCGGTATGTAGGCACTGGATCACGCGTTAAGAATTCAGTCTTTCTTTGTTTTTCGCTAGACTTGACGCTTTGCTTAACTCAATTAGATGTGATGGCAGTAACAGTACGTTCAACTTATCCCGCCACAGTGGTCTAGTGGCTAAGGTACATTGCTGCTGACCCATGGGTCGCGGGATCAAATCCCGGCTGTGGCGGCTGTGTTTCCGATAGAGGCGAAAGTGTTGTAAGTCCAAGTGCTTAGATTTCGGTGCATGTTAAAGAACCCCAGGTGGTCGAAATTTCTGGAGCCCTCTACTACGCCGTCTCTCATAATTATACGGTGGTTTCGGGACGTTAAACCCCCCATATCAATCAGTCGACAGTACCTTCAACCAGTATTGGGAAACAACCCAATATCAGCATCCCTCCACTCGTTGAAGGCAACCGTTCTTCTTCATTCAGTAAATAAGAATAATAATGAAAACGAAATAGCAATTAAACATTCCCAAACCACACCCTTTTTTGCAACATTCACGCCTTACCCCCTTCACTCTGCGACGCATTTAGTCAAGTTCCTCCCCATAGCAAGATGCGTTCGGCCTTTTCTTTGTGTATAAGAGGGCCCAGCAACGCTTTCTAACATGTTTAAAAAATGCCGACGATCGGTAAAACACGTGAACCAAATATTACAATGCCAGAACGCGGCCTGGAATTCAAAATGAATGATGAAAATTAGGTAAAGATGTCTTTCTCGTACAAGTTTAAAAACAAGATAAAAAATCACTCATCACAAGCATTGTATTAGCCATGGCGAATTTGAGCATCGATAGCTCGATTGTTACTGGCACAGCCACTGGAGGCCGCGACTTGTCCTCCCGTGCACGCGTGATCGCACTTAAAAGATGCATACTTGAAAAAAATTAAAAATTACTCGAGGTCACGAGGCTTGCGTGAACTATTTTTTTTCTCCACGTCGTCTTTCCTTGTTAAGCTTCCAGCGCTTTCGTTATAACGAGGGAGGAGAGAATGCTATTGCAGCGTGCGACAAATGTTTGTAACTCCGGCCATGCTTCACGGTCAACTCATGAGATACTAGATCATAAAGCGCTTTACTGAATTCATTCCATGGTTGCTTGACAAAATTTTTGAGGGCGCTTTCAGGGCACGGCGGCATCGAAAACATGCGGATCACTCAAAACCCGCTTGTCTTGATTGCGCAGATCCTTAGCCTTCTGCAAGATCCAGTGTCATGGTGCTCGGAACCGCTCATGGCTGCTACCGGGATGCTTCACCTCGATGGACAGCCTCGGTGCGTGCTTCACGATCTCAACTGGCCGCCGTGGGAACGACTGAATCATCGCTCTACGTCACCGCGCGTGGAGCGCTGCGCAGCACCACCACAGGCGGCGACACTGTGCTGGCCGGCTATAAAAGGGCTGCCAGCTTACTTCACGGCCACAGGGCACGGCGGCATCGAAAACATGCGGATCACTCAAAACCCGCTTGTCTTGATTGCGCAGATCCTTAGCCTTCTGCAAGATCCAGTGTCATGGTGCTCGGAACCGCTCATGGCTGCTACCGGGATGCTTCACCTCGATGGACAGCCTCGGTGCGTGCTTCACGATCTCAACTGGCCGCCGTGGGAACGACTGAATCATCGCTCTACGTCACCGCGCGTGGAGCGCTGCGCAGCACCACCACAGGCGGCGACACTGTGCTGGCCGGCTATAAAAGGGCTGCCAGCTTACTTCACGGCCACAGGGCACGGCGGCATCGAAAACATGCGGATCACTCAAAACCCGCTTGTCTTGATTGCGCAGGTAAGAGGGCATTATGGTAAATGCTTTCGCTCCGATAACCGTTTTCTTTTGATGCTGCCGTGCCCCCGGCTGTGTGATATGTTAAATGTACTCACTTACTCGGTCAGGAAATTGCTGTTGCTTGGAGGCGACATAGAAGAAAATCCGGGCCCAGACACAGCGCAAATTGCTAAACAGCTTAAGGAAATTGCTTCGGACATTAAAGAAATCAAGGAATCTCGTCTTCGAGACATTGAAAGAAAATTAGATTCAATTTCCGCTCTCGAACAAAGGGTAGCATTGTTTCAAGAGCAAATTAACTGCATGCAAAACACTATAAAAGTACTTGAATCAAAAATAGACGACATGGAAAACTATAGCAGACGCTCTAACTTGATCGTTTATGGACTTCCAGAAAAAGAAGATGAAACTAACACCGCACTTGAAACTGCCGTAAATAAAGGCATTTTTCAGGATATTCTTGAAATTGAGAGCGTACAAATCGAGCGTATACACAGACTAGGCAAACAACGAGATGACTCGACCAGACCTGTCATTCTTAAACTGTTAGATTCAAGAAGTAAATATGCAATACTAAAAAAAGGCTTTAAACTCAAGGGCACGGACTATTCCATTGGTGAAGATTTTTCCCAAAGAATTCGCGACATCCGAAGGAAATTGTGGGCTAGTGCAAAGCATAACCGTGACAAAAGAGAGAAGGTTTCACTAGCGTTCGATAAACTGTACATAAACAACGTGCCTTACGTCTGGGATCATGATTTGAATGATAAAGTTCCGTTGGGAAAAAACGGCAATGCGGGCATGAACCGCCCGAATACCAGAGGCTACACGCAGAAGCAAAACAAGAATTGAGAGTGAGGGGTGATCACGAGGGCCCTTCAACATCCGTTAAACGCGTTCATTTATCTCGTCAAGTAAATCAGAATACCCGCAAATCTACGAAACCGAAAGAAAAGAACTTGCGAATCCTAAATATAAACGCACGAAGCATTGTAAACAAAAAAGATTCTATTGAGGCCACACTACTCGAATACGACCCACACATTACTGTATTCACCGAAACCTGGTTACGAAATGAAATAAGTGATGACTTAGTTTTTCCTCCGAGTTACAGTGTCTTTCGTAAGGACCGGACGAATAAGGGCGGAGGTGTTGCTATCCTTGTCAAGCCTTCAATACAAGCGATTGTTTTAGCGGATGTCACTGACCTCGAGTGCTTGTGTATCAAAATAACTTTTTGGAATCAATGCTTTGTGCTATACGCGTGTTACAGACCACCAGACGCTGCTCCTGAATATTTGCTGAAATTGCAAGAACATATGACCCAATTTCGCAGTAAAAGAATTTTTGTTATCGGGGATTTCAACTTACCGAATGTTGATTGGGAACTCCTTCAGGCAAGCCGCAAATCGAACAAGAATGCTAACATAGTCTTTGACATCATGCTTACTCACGACCTAGTTCAAGTGGTTAGGCAGCCTACTCGAGAACAAGGTTCGTCTAGTGCAATACTGGACTTAGCGTTCCTAAGCCGCGATTTTTATGAATATACAGTTCTAATTGAAAGTGGCCTGTCTGACCATCATCTTGTAAGTGTCACCATTCCTTTATTAAGCTCAGTCGGTCACAAACGCACAGCCACTCGAAGCTTCAAGGATTATGCAAGATCCGATGACGCGTCTATTGTGCAGTACATGAGAAGTTGTTATGATGACTTTATTGAAAATGAGGGTGATGTTGACGCCCTATGGAACCATTTTACTAGAATGTGCCATCACTGTATAAGCTCATTCGTACCAACCAAATCTAAAAAGATTGCTAAAAGCACCCCATGGATTACGCGTAAAATCATTCATCTAAAACGCAAATTAAAACGGCTGAAAAAGAGTAATCCCCAGTCAGCTGTTATTCATGAACTTAAAATAAATTTGGCACGTGCTTTGCGCGAGTCAAAGGATTTTTACTTTAAAACAACACTGCCAAACTTTTTAAAAATGATCCTACGAAGTTTTGGAACTTCCTGAGCGATAGTAAGAAGCAGGTATCACATATATTAGTCGATGGAAATACAGTTACAGATCTGAAGCTCATTGCAGAGCATTTTAACAATTTTTTTCATAGCGTGTTTGCTAAGGCGAGTCTTAATACGCCTCAGAAAAGAGTGTTTCAGCCTAATGAAGTGGACTTTATCTCATATTCTGGTGTTTTTGCAATGATCTTGAAGTTGAACACTAAATCATCTTGTGGTCCAGACAATATCCCTAATGTTTTTCTTCGCCGTTATGCAGAAAGTATTGCTCATTTTGTCACTGTGCTTTTTCGATGTTCGCTGTCGAGTGCAAAACTACCCAGTGACTGGAAGAGGGCTCGTGTTGTTCCTGTGTTTAAGAAAGGCAACCATTTACTCGTAGAGAACTACCGTCCCATCTCGTTAACATCACCAATATGTAAAATGCTTGAACATGTAATATCCAAACGCGTTGTGGAATTCCTCGAACAAAACTCTATATTAACTAATTTTCAGCATGGCTTTAGAAAAGGTTATTCAACCGTAACTCAGTTAGTCTCAGTGGTTCATTCATTTGCAGAAACTCTGGATAAAAATGGTCAAATGGACGTCATATTCCTTGATTTTAGTAAGGCATTTGATAAAGTTATTCATCACAAACTGCTTGCAAAACTCAGGGACATCAATCTACCCGACATATTCATTGCCTGGATCCAACACTATTTAACAGAACGTTCACAGTTTGTTTCAGTAGATGGGATCAATTCGAGCTCTCTTCCTGTAACATCAGGCGTGCCACAGGGGAGTGTTCTGGGGCCGCTATTATTTTTAATTTATGTAAATGACATTGTAAACACAGTACTACCAGGAACTCAAATCAGACTGTTCGCGGATGATTGTGTGCTATTTCGTCAAATTACCTGTTCTAATGATCAACAGAACTTGAACTTAAGTCTTAATAACATACTAAACTGGTGTAATGACAATGGTATGGCACTCAACGCACAAAAAACTGTTTATCTTTGTGTAACTCGTTCAAAAACACCTCTTCAATTTACTTATAATCTCGGCTCATCATCACTACAACAGGTTAACAACTACAAATATCTAGGCGTAACAATAACTAATGACCTCTCTTGGAACTTACACATAGACAACGTATGTTCTGCTGCCTTCCGTAAACTGTGTTTCCTAAAACATAAGCTTAGAAATTCTCCTTCTAACATAAAACTACTTAGTTACTTTACGTACATAAGACCAAAACTAGAATACTCTTGCGTTGTATGGGACCCCTTTACTAAATCTAACATTAAAAAACTGGAAGCAGTGCAAAGAAAAGCTGTTAGGTTTGCTTATTCAAAGTTTAAAATTACGGACTCGCCGACTGAACTTATGACTGCTAACAACATTGAAACACTTGAATTACGGCGAAAAAGGAACCGCCTTAACCTTCTGTATCTTCTTGTCAATCATAAGTTAGCCCTTGACCCGCGTGCATATGTATCTCCTCTGTCCACTAGGCATACACGTCATCATCACACCCATTCTTTAACCCCGTATTTTGCTAAAACCAACGCGTTTCAGTTTTCCTTTTTTCCGCGTACTGTATCAGAGTGGAACTGTCTAACTGATCTTAGCCAATTTTCTGTTGCTTAGAGCTAAAATATGCACTGTTAACTTGTGTTATGTATCCATTAAATGTAATATTTTGCCATGTTATCTTTTATGCGCTCTGTTAGTAGGTGTTTCGATTCCATTTCTCATGATATATTCTTGTTATCACATGTGTTTTTGTTTATATCCTGCTTCTTGTACCTGTCCTGCTTGGACCATTTCTTGGTCTGCAGTATTGAATAAATAAATAAATAAATAAATAAATAAGGAGGAATAAATCCGCAGTGAATAAAGACGCAGCTTAGTGATATCAGCTGTTTAGAAAATTTCTATAAATTGAGACAATGTGCAAAGGAAGAGAGATGAGATAGCTCTGGTGCATTTTAAAGGATATTGAAAAGCACTGTAGCGTTTCGCACGATGTGTGTAGGAACAGTAGGGCAAAGTGCGCCAAACACATGCATAAATAGCTGTTTTCTGCCCCACCGCGGTGGAATGCTTTGCGCTGTCGGTGAAACATACGCGCGTAGAGGCGACCCTTGCTTCCTAATTCATGAGGTCATTAATTCTTGATGCGAATCCTCCCTTTTTCACAGTGAATTTCTCTCTCTTGTAGCTACCCGTTTACTATAGGAATGATTTTGTTGTTCTCTGAGAGTACATGCACTTTACGGACCAGTAAATAGACTCTGGACTGCTGAAGTTCGGTTCGCTACTTTTTTACAATGGGTAGGTTCACGTCTTGTAATCAAAATTTGAACCGCCATGCCCTAACACCTCCTATATTTACGCTAGCGTCCTTATTAAACGAGGATAGTTTTGCGTCTGTTTGTAATTATCGACACAATAGCATAAAAACTTGCGTCCACACTCTAAAACTGTGAAGGGTATTGCAGGAGTAAAATTGCCAAGTTACTCTTCAGAGTGTTCTCCTACTTTGGCAAAGCGTCATATAGAGTGAAATTCATTTGCGCTCATATAATAAGAGGCTGAAACTGCTTTCTACTAAACCTCTTTTGAGAAAGTGGAATGGTATTCTCTTAAGGCATGAGAGAGTAAAACGTAGTTATACTCTGGCTCTTTATTACACTTAGATAGTCGGTTAATTGCGAGTGAATGGCACTACTTATTATTCACACATATATGCAGTAAAGCATACTGCGATTGTTTGTTGACGCGTGAGAGACAAATAACAAAAATAGCAGCGACTGCAGTGCGCGTCAGTGAAATTCACCGCAAGGAAAGGCACTTCTAACTCTTAATATCCATGTGTTTATGTTAGGAGTTTTAAAATAAAATAAGCGAATACTATATTACTCATTAGGTTATGATCAAAGCGTAACGCAAACGGCTATGACATTCCCCAATATTATTATTCATTTTTTTCACAACGACCATCGACACGGGGGTTGGTGCCGTAAGCCTCACCTACAGTATGGCTACAGAGAAACATTGTGGCTTTAGTACTAGAACGTGAACAAAAAGGACCAAAGATATGTCTAAGGGGATAAAAACACTAAATTGTGTGAATTTGCACTTCAGCAGCACGATGTTTTGTATGCCGACAGGACTAACCATTTAGCGATTAAGTGCAAATCAGTGCCGATGCCATTCTTATAGGTGGTTGCGTTAAACTTCTTTTTGTAAAAAAACGTTCTGGATAGACGTTCTGATCTCACGAAGCATAAAACCACACCTAACACGTTAGCTACAGTCCGGCTTCTTTAGAGAAGCCAGAAAACTATGAAATCTTCACTTCTAAACAAGAAAATGCCGAAATATCACAAACACTACTTGTGACATGAAAAATGTCACATCGATGTCACTCTGCTACTGATAACCGACGTGTGTGGACGCAGGATAGCTGGCTTTCAGAGAACTTTGACAGCGATCGCCTACGGCCTTGGTACGTTGTCTGTTACTGTGCCTAAGGACTACAGGACTCTTCTGCCCACTGTCTCAACAGGTGATCATATGAAGCGTGGTGTCGTACTTCACCGCAATATTTTAGAAAGTCCTTATCATATTGAGAATTTTCAAAGCCTTTGCCGGACGCCAGTGTCATCAAGAATGTGGTTGTTATTGACACTTGCCAGATTTCACACATCTGGCTCATCAACCTGCGGACAGATGAAGTAAAAAAAAAATGTCAGGCCTGCGAGTAGTGCACAGTAAACATGAAGATCAGCCTTTCAGCGGCTTTTTAACGCTCTTTTAATGACTGCTACAAGCACACTTGTGGGGCACCAAGTATGTTGAAAATAATGATAATTTTTGTGTGGTATACTGGCAATAACTATAGTATCCCTAATTATGCGTTGAAGAAGCGTGATATCCGCTACATACTTGCTAGGAATAATGTTCAATATTTTATCCAGTGGCTGACGACAACGAAGAATGAATAAATAATGTAGGCCCGTGTACAATTTAATGAACTCATTACCGAGAGCTCAATTCTAAGCCCCTGTAAAATTGGCTTCAGGGCTAGGTATTCAATTTACGATGTCCACGTTAATTTAGGAAGTTGCCTTCAATTAGCTTGCTACATAACAAATATGCAACTTAAGTTACCTCCGACATCGCTAAAGCTTATGATACCGTGGAGCACTGTGATTTGATAGATTGATTAGAATACCTTGATTTTCCGTCATACGTAGGTGCGTGGGATCACAGTTTTTTTTGCAGACAAAAATTTTATTGTTTTAATGATGTGTTTTCCTCATTTACTCACACACAATCGAGGGAAGTATTCTTGGCCCATTGCTTTCCCTGGCGCTATTTAATTTAGTAATGAACATCATTCCACGTAAACAAGACATAACTTATATTTATGGAGACAATATCGCGTTTTTTGCTATGGCAGATAGCATTCACACCTTACATGAATGTCTGCGAACTTACCCTAATATATTGGAGAGCTGGCTCGACAGCGATTGCTTTCTACTTAATCACAGAAAGTGTGCCCTCTTTGTCTTTCCGCTGCAATACCCCGTGCACACATCTGTCTTACCACCACGTGCATATACCACAACTAGAATCTGTAGAATACCTTGGAGTACTTTAACGTGTGTGGGACTGGAAAAATAGACTTACTAACTTTTGTGACATAACTAAACACTATCGACTGCAAACATGGGAGTACCCCGCGCCTCACCCAAACTAACTCGGGCTCAGTCCGTTGAACGGCGGCAGCTACAAACACGCACATACACGAACCCCGTCATCAAACATCACATATATCCCGACGTCTATAACACCAGCCTCTGCCAACACTGTACTACAAGAGCCATTTTTGACCACATCATATAAGAATGTCCAGAAATATTCAAAAATTTTAGGGTCAGGACCGCCAATGAAGACCTTCGGGCGCGTTGGCGGACTGCGCTGCTCAGTTTAGACCTGGGCAAGCAACTCCAGGCGATCCAGCAGGCCCAGGAAGCTGCCGCGCGACACGGTCTCTCCGTTAGCTCCTAGGCGAGAGCAAAGCCCAGCAATCTACAGGAAATAATTACAGTTTACCTCAGTCACTTTCTAATTTACCATACATCGCTTAACTGGCGACCTCTCATCGAATACATAGCCGGAAATGTGCGCGAGACTATGGCATATTACGTAGCATAAGCAACTACGGCATAGGTATGAGAAGAGAGACTATGGTAATAATATATTGGATTTACGTTCATCCTATTTCGGAATTCAGTTCTCTACTTTTCTCTGGAGTTCTAGCTTAAAAATTTTGGCTTGTAGTTTGTAGTGCCATCATCATCACCATCATTTTCTTGATCACCGCGCCGCGCCTCTCGCCCGCGCCTCTCGCGCAGCGGATGCTAGCTCGAGCTGCGCGAGAATTAGAACGAGCTTCTGGCCTGGCGGTTTGGACGCTGGTAGCCGACATGGCTCCGCTTCAGGCGAGGAATAAAGTGGCGAGATCGGCGCGGCCCCATCGGCCGCCTTCGACGTCATCTCACGTCTCCTCCTCTGTCTCCTCGCTACAAGTTCTTCTGGAAAGAGAAGCTTTGCACTAGTGCTTTGGCCTACCTAAAACAGTTGCTAACAATGTGCTTTATCTCTAATCGAGGGTACCTCCTTTTCCTGCAGAATTCGCCTTCTGACTGTTCAGACATTAATAAGAATTAATGAATAATTATAACGATATTCAGATACAACCTTTATTTCTACCCCAGAATCATTTTTCTGTGCTAGATGGCCGCGCTTTCACACCCCCACAAATTGTATTTGTGCAATATTAACTGGAGCCTTTCAGCGTAATACGATATCATGCCGAGACGCGATAATCATTCCATGGGGAAATTCAATTGAACAATACGATGATGATGATGACGATTTTGGTGCTTCGTGGCGCAAGGGCCATTTGATGAAGAAATAGCGCCAGTTCATTCGGCAAGAGATGTGAACAGTGATTGTGATTAACGGCTGTATAAGGGCTTTGAGATTCTTCGCCCTAAGGCGGGTAAAAACAGAAGTATTAAAATCTTGAGCATGCCATGAAAAGTGTGGTGTTAATTAATGAAGAAAGTTTGTGATAATAAAAACCATGGTGGGCATGTATGACATAAGCAGTAGTGTCTCGATCGTTCACACCCTTGCGTCCAAGGTCCGTGAGGCAAGTGCTTTGTTGAGTGTAGCCTCCGCAGCGGAAACCTTTCGTGAGAGGTTGTGCCGCGGAATGGCCGGGTATACGCTATAAAAAGTAAGAACATCTGTTAAAAAAGCTAACAACAATTTGTGTGTGAAAAGTGGTTCTCTACCGATGAACATTGCAGGATCTAGCGGTATCTGTTGTCGGTAGGGTAATGGAAAGTGCTGTCTTCTTAGCGTGTCTAACTCTTTACACTCTATTAGAATGTGAAGTACGGTGAGTGCTTCTTCACATCTGTCACACAAAGGTTGATCGCCCCAAGATAAAAGAAAGGAATGTGTTTTGCGTGTATATCCTGTTCTTAACCTTGTAAGGATTACTTCTGTGTGCCGTGATTTTGATACTGGCAGCCAATGACCAAGTTGCGGCTTGATGACATGCAATTTATTACCCGTGTGTGTGTCCCATGTGCTCTGCCAATAGCCCCTGAGCATTTGTTTCAGGAAAGCTTTAAAGTCAAGTGCAGGAATCGGTATCGAAGTCTGATAACGGTTTTGTAGGTGGATCCAGCTAGCAGGTCCACCAGAACATTTCCTTGTATTTCGTGGCATCCTTGCACCCAGCAGACTATGCCATGCTGCTTGGATGAGTAGATTGTGCGTAAAAGCGAATAAAGCGAGACAAGGACAAGGTTTTTGTACGTTTTAGGTGTTCTCAGAGCTTTTACTACGCGTAGGGAATCTGTATATATTGTTGCCTTCTGTAATTCTATTTGTTTATTGTGTTTAACAGCCACAAGTATCGCCAGAGCTTCGCCGGTAAAACTGCTTGCATCAGAGTGTAGAACACGGGGTTCGGAAAAGGATGGACCGACGGCTGCGGATGAGACAGAAGTGTTAGAATTTGAAGCATCCGTAAAGAACTCAGGACATGTATATTTATGTTGTAGCTCAATGATGTACGTCTGGATATGTACAATTGGTGCATGCTTTGTAACCTCCAAGAAAGACACGTTGCAATCTATCGGCTGCCACTGCCAAGGTGGCAGACATACTACGGGAGTCATCAAACGGTGTTCGAGTGGTACACCGGTTTTTTTCGCTAGGCCGCTCACATGGAGTGGGTAAGGCTGCATCACGGAAGGCCATTTTTCAAACACAGCATGGCTTGAGTTGTAATTGATTGTGGAATGTGATGGGTGATTCTATTCTGCGTTTATTTTAGATAATTTTTAAAGACATGTAACATCTTTCCAGGTGAAGCGACCATTTGTTCGATTCCACGTACAGGCTCTCTACGGGGCTAGTGCCAAAAGCACCGGTATTTATTTATTCATATACCCTAAGGGCCCATTTGGGCATTACATAGGGGGGGGGGGGGTAGTTACAATAAAGCAACATAATACAACAATACAGCAGGGTTATGTTCACAAAAGAAATATTTACACAGAACACGCAAAAATAAAAAGGTAAATGCAGAAAGCAAAATCTCGGATCAAAGAAAACAAAGTAATACAACACTCAATAAAGCGTAAAACGAAGTTTGCGATAACTGATGTATTATTGGCACTAGAATAAACAAAAGAAAGCCACAAAATATCACAGTTCTACATTCCACTACTCCTTTAATTTGCTAACAAATATGTCGTGATCACGCACAGTTACAACATCTCTTGGTAGTTTATTCCAGTGATAAATTGCAAGAAACAATGGTGAGTCACGAAGGAAGTTAGTACGGGCTAACATGGGTTGCACTTTGTAAGCATGATCCACACGTGGAAAAATGCGATGAGCTGGTTTAATGTGTGAATGTAGGAAAGATGACTCACTGAAATAAAGCCTGTGGAAATGAGACAGTAGTGCGATAAGCCTACGTTTTTCTAGAGTAGGTAATTTCAATGAAGTTTTAATTGCTGTTATGCTGTATAGCCGAGAGTATTTTCCTGTGATAAAGCGGGCTGCTTTGTTTTGAATGGCCTCAAGTTTATGAATAAGGTATTGCTGGTTAGGATTCCAAATTAGGGCGGCGTATTCCATTTTTGAGCGAACTAAAGTTGTGTAAGCAAGAAGTTTGGTGGACTGGTTGGCAGAGTGCAAATTTCGTTTAATGAATCCTAGAGCTCTTAAAGCCTTACTGGCTATTGCCTCAACATGAGCATTCCATGAGAGGTTGTGTGTAAGATGAACGCCTAAGTATTTTATTGTGGTCACACTTTCGACTAGCCTATTGTTTATCATATAAGAATGCAGCTCAGGTTTCGTAGTTCTTGTAAATTGAATGTACTTCGTTTTTGAAACATTAATTTCCATTTGCCATTGGTAGCACCAGCGGGTAATTTTGTCAATATCAGACTGCAGCGCACTCACATCAATATGGTTAGTAATTTGTCTGTAAATTACACAATCGTCTGTAAAAAGTCTGATTGAGGACGACAATTGGTTACTTATATCATTAACGTAAATTAGGAATAGGATGGGCCCCAGCACGGTACCCTGCGGAACACCTGATTTAACCTTTACTAATGGAGACAAGGTATTATTAACAAAAACAGACTGATAGCGATCAGACAAGAAGTTAGCAATCCATTTACAGATTTTAGGGTTGATGTTGAGGGCGCTCAGTTTCATATTTAGACGGTTATGGGGGGACCTTGTCGAAGGCTTTGGCGAAATCTATAAATAGAGCATCAATGTCTGTTTTATTATGTATCGCTTCGTGAATATCGGTTATTAGTTCAAATAGTTGAGTTTCGCATGAAAGGCCGCGCCGGAAACCATGCTGACTTGGTAAGAAGAACTTGTTTTTAGTGAGATATGTCATAACTGCAGATGATATAATGTGCTCTAAAAGCTTACATGGTATGCTTGTTAGTGAAATTGGTCTATAGTTACAAAGCATAGAGGAGTTACCTGATTTAAAGATAGGAGTGATGTGGGCAATTTTCCAGGCGTCTGGTACGCTACCACTATCAATAGATTGCTGAAAAAGAGCAGCTAGAATGTGAGAAATTACAGGCTTTGTTATTTTTAGTATTTTAGTGCAGATGCCGTCCGGGCCAGGTGCTGAACTGTTTGGGAGCCTTTCAATAGCTCGTTCAATACCTTGATGTGAAATATTTAAATCGTCCATGACCGAATCTAGAGTCGTGAAATTAAGTTCAGATGGAACGGGATTTTCTTCTGTAAATACTGAACCAAAAAAATCATTTAGTTCCGTTGCAACACATGATGGCGAAAGAAGTACACCATCTTTGGAAATAGACACTTGTGATGACGAAGATGGTTTGGGGTTGATTACCTTCCAAAACTTTTTTGTATTTTCCCTTAAGAGCGTGTTTATATCATTGTTAAAGAATTTGTCTTTGGCTGCTTCGATTACTGTTTTACATTGTTTGGATTGTTCACGGTAACGTTCCCAATCACTATCGGACCCAGACTGCTTTGCTTTCGAGTAAAGTCTTTTTTTTTTTATTTATGCAGCGTTTGACATGCAAGTTGAACCAAGCGCTCTGAGTTGACGCTATCACTTCAATTTTAGGGATATACTTTTCCTTTAGTTCGGTGAGCTGAGACTGTACGAGATGCCAGTTTTCATTAGTTGTGCGCAGTGACAAGGTGCGCAAAAATTCTAAAGAAAAAGACGACAGCTGATTTATAATCATATCAACGTTAGCCCGCGTGTAGTTGTAGATTGTTTTCCTTGGATTTTCTGGCTTTTCGTTCTCCAAGGTATATTCACAATGAAGCACATTGTGATCACTGATATTATCTAAAACATTCACAAGTACATGATCGGGCTTGGTAGTCAATACAAGGTCTAGAATAGCATCACCGCGAGTCGGCAGGGCTACCATCTGTGTCAAATTGAACAAAGCAAGTACCTCAAGAAATTCCTGACGGTCAGACCTTCCTGCACCGCCTTCGGGTGTACACGTCCGCCAGTTTATGCCTGGGTGATTAAAATCACCTGCCAAAAATATAGGGGACCGGGGATAATTGCATTGTATGAGGCTGAGCGAATCATTCAGTTTTTCATTAAAGTCGGCTGGCGAGTTTGGCGGACGGTAACATACTCCGACAGCACAAGTTACAAATGACGATAACTGTAGTGCAACCCATAAAACTTCAATGTTAACTTCTGTTTCAATTATGTGAGCATGGAAGTTTTTTTTACAGCAACTAACACACCACCTCCCCGAGAGGCCGTTCTATCTTTTCTAAAGACTAAGAAGTTATTCGACAGTGATAGCTCAAAGTTAGCCACATCCGGGGACAGCCATGTCTCTGTACCAAGCACGATGTCGGCAGAGCAGCCCTCGATAAAAGAACACAGGTGGTCCTGTTTATGAAAAACGCTTCTGAAGTTCGACACAATCAAAGATAAGGTTCTACTTCTACAACGCTGTTTGCGTCACGCAGTTGACGCAGGAGCGTCCCGCCTCGAAAGTGGGACTACCGTGTTGTTGAAGTTATCATAGGTATACAGTTTGTTTCCCAATAACAGTTTATCGAACCGCAATCTGTATTTTTCGTTAGGTTTACGTTCAGCACGTGCAAAGTCCCGAAGTCTTTTTCTAATAAGTTGAATTCGTGGTGAGAAATCTTCTTCTATCCAAACGGACGGAGATGCAAGATTTCTAAGTTTTGATGCATTTTGCAAGATGCTGCTCTTGTCCTTGAAATTCAAGAATTTCACAATGATTGGGCGATTCTTACCGGGTGTTTGTTGACCTATTCTATGTGCACGTTCAATTTCACCGATGTTAAGACCAAGGTTACGCAAAACGAACTCGCTTATAAGTTTTTCCGTTTGGTCCCATTTTTCGCCTCCTTGTTCTGGCACTCCTTTGAATATCAGGTTATTTCGTCTCAGCCGGTTACTTAAATCGTCAACTACAATACTAGCTTGTTCAAACTGTTTTGTGCCAGTATTTCGAAGATGAGTTTTAACTTCTTCAAGGACTGGGCCAAGTGCCGGTGCGGCGGAGCTCTTGAGGTCAGTTTTTACATCATCTAGTGCTGAGGTTAGAACAGCAACGCCTTCCCGAAGGGTGTCTATATCTTTGGGTATTCTTTCTAGACTGGCCATTCGTCTTTTTACATCTGTGATGCCTGATTGCATATCCTTCAGCCTACCTATGACATCCTTTTGAAATTTCTCGTTTGAAGACACCAACTCCTTCACGAACGTTAGTAGCTGATCTACCTTATCCGGCCCTGGATTAGTCTCAACATCTCCAGCGCGAACAATGAGATGTGATAGGCAGAACAGGACAACAAGGAGCCTACTACCCACATAGAACTTCTAGGCGCATAAAACTTCAGACAACTAACACAAGAGACGAGGACGAGCGCAGACTTTCAACTGATTTATTACTACTACGACACACATATATATGTTAGAAAGAAGATAAGATCACTTGCTTAAGCAAAAAAACAACACACAAAATCAAAAGGCGAAAAAAGAGAGACTGCAAAACACCACGTGCTCACCCTGGACCCTCACGTGCCAAATTTAAAAACGCCAATTCTTTTCCAGATAATGCTATCGATGGTTTGCTGATACAGCTGCCTCGAGCAATTGCTGCAGCTTCAATCACAAGTCTTGTGCCTTCATTAGGGTGGGACGCGAGAACCCTTGTCTTTTCGAACAAAGGCTGGCATCCACATTCGGAACAATGAGCGGCCAAAAAACCGTCCCGTCCTGCATTTCTTACTTTCTGACAATGTTCTTGAAGTCTTACATTGAGGCACCTGCCTGACTGACCAACGTACTCAAGTCCACAAGACAAAGGTACGCCATAAACAATCCCTGTTGCACACTCAACAAACTTCTTTCGGTGCTTAATTTTGCAGCTACTCGCGGTGGTTCCTACGGGGCTTGTTTGGACAGATAATTTTGACAATTTATTCGGTGCGGAAAAAACCACTGACACGCCCGCTCTCTGGCCTATTTTCTTGAGTTTATGCGAGATACCATGTAGATACGGTATTACCGCCACCCTCTTGGGAGTTGCTTCTTGTAAAACGTCCCCATCGTTACCGGCCCTTGATTGTCTGCGCAGCTTCTCACACACAGAAACTAGCAACGAACCGGGATAGCCCGCTGCCTCTAGACGGAGAATCTGCCTGTCGAAACTTCGCTGGACTGAGTGGAAGCAAGATTTTGTTAAAGCGTTATATAAACATGCCTTTGCAATTCCACGCTTCACCAGTTTGCTGTGAGAAGACGCGTACGGCAAAAGGGGTTTCTTCCCCCGTGGCTCATACGTCCAACACACGTGCCCAGCTGAAAATGTTAGTATTAAATCTAAAAACCTCAGGGAACCATTTTCCGGCAACTCATACGTGAGAGACAGTGGTTCAAGGCATTCCTGGAACACTTGCAAGACTTGCTGAAAGCACTCACTAAGGACATCAAGATCGCAATCAAACAAAATTAAGAAATCATCGACGAACCGGAAGCACTTACTGACATTCATTTGTGCCAACCGTTGATGAATCTTTCTATCCAAATGAGCGAGATACAAATCACTCAACACTGGGGCGATGCATGAGCCAATGCACACGCCTGTGTTTTGCAGAAAAACTTCACCATTCCACTCCGCAAAGGTGGAGGCAAGGTAAAGCTTCAGCACATCCAGGAAGCCAGAGACAGAAATACCACACTCGTTTTGAAAGGGAACAGCACCAAATTCAGAGATTGCTTTTTCAATGACATCAACAAGTGGTTTTTGAGGCAGAGAATAGTAGAGATCCTTTATGTCGATGGAAACACCCACTCGACGAGTGGACACGTGTTGACGGAGGAAACCAACAATCTGCGAAGAATTGTTCACTAGAAAAGGATCATTGATCGGCAACAGTTTTAGGTACCTCTGAAGCCAGGAGGCAACACACTTCTGCCATGTGTCCCGTTCAGAGATTATTACACGAAAGGGCATATCAATCTTATGCGTCTTTGCAGAAAAAAACAAATTTAGCGCCAGTCTTTCTTGTTTGTTAACTGATCTCGCGAGACTACATAGATTAAGCTTATCAAGCATGTTGCACGCTTTTCGCTTCGCATCCTTCAGATTAACTTGCGGGCAAAGGTTGTGTTAGTTGTCTGAAGTTTTATGCGCCTAGAAGTTCTATATGGATTACCAACTAGCCCAATCCCACACTTTACTTAACTACTACCCACACCCAAAGAACCGCAGATTTTTCTCGGCCGGAGCCAAACAGGTGAATTTGTTCGAACATGTCTTCTTAATCCTACAAAACAACCGATTCGAACACGGTATGTGCACAAATCAATACCCATGTCTATTTACAGAGTAATCACTTGGTGGGATTTGCGACCAAAAGCATAAGATTAAGTCGGTTACAAGACTAAAACTCACCTAAAAGAAGCGAGCAGACTTCGTTAGCATCAGTTGCCTGGCCGCAAATCCCACTTGCTGGTGGTTAACGCGGCTTCTTATAGGCAAGAGGCTTGAGGGCGCTCCAGTAGGCGATAGGAGCACCGCTGCGATGGCGACGATGAGCGGTGTCGACCGTCTGCGCAGGAGAAGCGGTCGGGACCTTGCCACGAGCCAGGAGCAGCACGTGTGGACTGGTCACTTTGCAATCACCTGGTAACGTCAGTATCAGCAGAACGCTGATCTTTCCTCAAAGATTCCGGTGCCTAAAAGAAGCGAGCAGACTTCGTTAGCATCAGTTGCCTGGCCGCAAATCCCACTTGCTGGTGGTTAACGCGGCTTCTTATAGGCAAGAGGCTTGAGGGCGCTCCAGTAGGCGATAGGAGCACCGCTGCGATGGCGACGATGAGCGGTGTCGACCGTCTGCGCAGGAGAAGCGGTCGGGACCTTGCCACGAGCCAGGAGCAGCACGTGTGGACTGGTCACTTTGCAATCACCTGGTAACGTCAGTATCAGCAGAACGCTGATCTTTCCTCAAAGATTCCGGTGCCTAAAAGAAGCGAGCAGACTTCGTTAGCATCAGTTGCCTGGCCGCAAATCCCACTTGCTGGTGGTTAACGCGGCTTCTTATAGGCAAGAGGCTTGAGGGCGCTCCAGTAGGCGATAGGAGCACCGCTGCGATGGCGACGATGAGCGGTGTCGACCGTCTGCGCAGGAGAAGCGGTCGGGACCTTGCCACGAGCCAGGAGCAGCACGTGTGGACTGGTCACTTTGCAATCACCTGGTAACGTCAGTATCAGCAGAACGCTGATCTTTCCTCAAAGATTCCGGTGCCTAAAAGAAGCGAGCAGACTTCGTTAGCATCAGTTGCCTGGCCGCAAATCCCGGCGGATGCCTAGATGATGAACAGGATCGAGCATTTTAGGGGCAGTAGGTGTCGTAGACTGATATACTATTGCCCCATAGTCTAGGTGGGTACGTATGAAGCCTTTATACAAATTCATTGAACACTTCTTGTTACTTATCCATGTAGTACGTGACAATACTTTCAGGACATTTGTGGCTTTTGTGCACTTGTTTTTTAAATACTTGATGTGTGGTATGAAGCTTAGCTTAGTGTCCTATATTCAGCTTAAAAATTTATGTTCAGTATTAACAGCTAGACGTTGCCCATTGTTAATGGATCGAAGCAGGTCAAAGGCAGGAACGGCGGGCTATTCTTCAAGGTAGCTGCCACCCCGCCGCCATCCGCATAGCTGATCTTCGCCAGTGAGGAGACGCGTTCGTAAGAGGAAGAACGAAGCTTTATTTACATCATAGAAGAAACATAGGAACTGTTCAGGGATCGAGAAGATCCCGCATTATGTACAACAGAGGTTCAGCTCATGATTCCGTACAAGATTCCGCTCTAGATTCCGCTCACATGATTCAGCTGCATTTGCGAAAATTGTTCGGCTTTTATAGCCCGCCGTTACCGCCGTTCGAAGGAGGCGCTAATCACTCTTGCTACAAAGCAGGGGACGAAGTCTTTGTGATAAACTCACCGGAAAGAGTGCAGATATTACACCACTCGGCTGGGCGAAACAATCCAATAGTAGCAGGAACGCACCACACAAACACGCACTTGGCCCACGCCTTGAAGGCACCGCAGGGCGAGGAGGTACAGTCCGGAGAAGGAAAGTTAAGCTCCTCCGGAGAGATGGCCGTTAACCCAACCATCAGCAGTCCACGCTGCTTTCTGTTTCAAGCAGTTCCAACGCTTGATTCCGGTGAACGGCTTCTTCGACCCGTTCCCACGCTTCCGGGCTGTCAGTGCACTGAGATGGCCTCGCGTAGATGACAAAAGCCGAGTCTTAACGAGGCCCGCCACAGTGGCGCCATTCTTCCGCTATAAGAGCCCGTTCAATAAAAAACTTGCCTCACGAAGCTTTCGTCGAGACCCGACTGCTTCCCGGAACTTCTCCCGGCCAGCGTCTTGCATACTGGGCGCCGATAGGATCGAAAGCCTCCCCAGTTGACCGGCTTACACACAATGGCGCCTGCCGAGACAAATTGCCGGGCAAACATAACACCATGCAGTTGAATATCAGGTAGGTTCGAAATGAAGGCCTTTCTTCCTGAAAAACAAGACACACATGTTTTTCTGTGCATTCATCCGGAACCCGTTTCCTTCTGGGTAATAGGAAAATTTGGTCAGACAGAGCTGAACCTGCCGCTCACACGAGGCCAGATTACAAGACCTAAAACCAAACTGGGCGTCGTCAGCATATGTGCCGTAAAACATATTTCGAGGAATAGATGAGCGTAAAGAATTTATTTTGGAAATAAAAGTGTGGAGCTACCTTGTGGCACTCCTGTTTCTTGAACAAACGTTTCGGAAAGAATGCTGCGCACCCGGTCACGCAATGTCCCATTTGAGAAGTAACTTTCGATTATGTTAAACATTCTTGCATGCTCTCCAATATAGGACAGGTCTCTTAATATTCCGAAGTGCCATGCCCTCTCCACTTCCTCGGGCCACTCATAACGATCCGGTGGTTGTGGCACCTGCCCTAAAGCGGCTGTAATCTAGACGACTCCGCCTACTTCCGAACAGAGGCTGGAGTCTCCAGGGTCCTCTAGTCTCAAGGCCTCGCCTCACCAGGCGAGGCCCAAAATCTGAATAACTAGCTCGCACGTGCGGGCATCCAGTACCTCCGAGGAGGCAATGAATACGTCGGTACCCTTGGTGCCGAAAGAGCGGAGTGGTTCCTTAGGTTGCGTTACTTGAATCTGAACTTCCCACCTAAACAGCCACTCACTCTTCGCTCACACAGCACTACTTTACTTTCAACATGAACACTCAAATATACAATGAAATGTCAGGGGCCTTCTAAGGAACCTGGACGTTGTCCAAGAACTTTTACGCGAACACTCACCGTAAGTGCTGTGTGTACAAAAACACACCTAAATTCAAAACACAACAAATGTTTACGTAAATACGCTAATTTCCAAAAGGACCATGATGATGCCGTGATATCATCTGGAAGTGTTGCCCTCATAGTGAATAAAGGAATGAATGCCTACACGTTCAACTCTAAACATCGCTTGAGGCAGTGGTTGTTTAAGCTGTGCTTTTTGACAAACTGATCACAACTTTCACTCTTGACGTACCTCCGAGCTATCACCTACAAAAACATCACTTCCACTCCTTAATCGATGAACTTTTGAAACCTTTTGTTCCCCTTGGAGACTTGAATTCGGATAGCATGCTATGGGGCGACCCTTGTTGTGACGCTCGAGATGAACTGATTGAACAGTTTCTTCTCTCTTCCAGTGCGTTTCTCCTGAATCGAAGAAAACCAACCTATTATAACATCGCTATCAATACCTATTCCTCAATACACCTTAACATAGTACCTCCATCGCTTGTGCCTCTTCTTTGTTGGAAATTCATCACTAATCCCTACGAAACTGACCACTTTCCCGTAGTTTTGAGCCCACCTACATCAACTAAATGCCAACCACAGGTTACCAAATGGCTATTAGGCAAATCTGACTGGACCGTGTTTTATGCTATCTCTCACTCATTCAAGTTGGTGCGACATACGTACTTTAAGCATTGGTGCTGATGTCAGCTACTTCACAGCGTTATTTATTGATGCAGCAACAAAATGCATTCCACAAATGAATGAACACCCTGAAAAACAACGAGTGCCATGGTGGAACTCTGAATGCCCAAGTGTGCGCAAGCAGCAAAACAATGCAAGAAGGTTGCTTTGAAACTCGCCGACAACCACCTACATCAACTGAATGCCCACCCCAGGTTACCAAATGGCTATTAGGTAAAGCCGACTGGGACCTGTTTTATATCATCACACTTCGAAGGGGTGTCCAGGTTGTTGAATTGAATTGATTAAACTTTATTTGCCCAGCGGTTGTTGCTGTGCCCGGGGATAGGCTGCCAGAGACACATCATTCGAGGAACATCTTCTGAGGTCCTCGGCGACGGCCCTGGCCCACTGGACGTCCCACACCTGGTCTTCGAGGGCCTCGCTGAGAAGGGTGGCTTGCCATCACTCAGCAAGGCGCCCCATTTCGGTGGGTCTCTCAGTTGACGTCATCCTTTCTCGTGGCCAATCTGAAGTTGGTGCAGAACGGGCAAGGCAACAGATGTGCGCCGACTGCTATGGAGAAGAATTTTCTGCCACGTACCACGACCTGCTTGAGCACTGTAAGACAGACCAGAAGAATTTCCGCAACTCTACGTGCGCCTGGACAGGTCGCAGGCGGTGGACCTGAAAAGGCTGCCGACGGGCGCGTTCACCAACCTCTACCATCTGCACCACCTATGGTCCACGCTGCACCTGTCGCCTGGCTGCTCATGGTGCGCGCACCACGAACAGGCCGATATGGCACATATACTTTGGTGTCCAGGTCGTCACACTATATTGATGATTTCCAAAAATACCAAACAAAAATAGACAAGAAAAAATCGACCAAAGATGTACAAGATACGAGGCGTATAACCAAGCTTACTGCTTTGCTGAGCTCCTAACATTGTTGAACTCCTGCAGTGATTCCGCTCCAGGTTCTGACCGTGTGGTGTAAGGAACGTTAAGAAACCGACCGATTGAAACGCAAAAAATCTTACTTTTTACAATGCCATCTGGTTCTCTGGCTCTATTCCTACTTTCTGGAAAGAAGCTATTGTTTCCCAATTTCAAACAGGACAAAAACCCTTCTTTAGTTTCGAGTTATTGGCCTATTGCACTTACAAGCTCCCTGTGCAAATTTTTCGGAAAAAAAATGATAAACTGCCGACTTGTACGTTTCCTTGAAACAAACAATTGGCTCCACGAATTCCAAGGCGGGTTTTGAGAGGGTAGGTTCACCACCAACCACCTTGTTCGTATTGAGGCACAGATCAGAGATGCTGCCGTCCACAAGCAATACTTCCTTGCTCTGTTCCTTGACATCAAAAAGGCTTATGATAAAACAAGACACTTTGGAATATTATGAGACCTGTCCCATCTTGGCGTGCGTGGCAGAACGTTTACCATAATGGAAAGTTAGTTGTTGAATTGGGTATTCCGTGGTCGAGTGGGCAGCGTTCTTTCCGAAATATTTGTTCAGGAAACAGATGTACCGCAAGATGGTGTAACTCAGTTGCACACTTTTTATTATCAAAATGAATTCTTTGCACTTGTTCATTACTCGTAATATGCTTTACTACTCATATATCGATAACGTCTAGCTTGGCTTCAAGTCTTCTAATCTGGCCATGTGTGAGCAGCAGGTTTAGCTTGCTTTGCCCCGCCACGGTGGTCTAGTGGTTAAGGTACTCGGCTGCTGACCCGCAGGTCGCAGGATCAAATCCCGGCTGTGGCGGCTGCATTTTCGATGGAGGCGGAAATGTTTTAGGCCCGTGTACTCAGATTTGGTGCACGTTAAAGAACTCCAGGTGGTCAAAATTTCCGGAGCCCTTCACTACGACGTCTCTCATAATCATATGATGGTTTTGGGACGTTAAACCACACAAATCAATCAATCAGGTTTAGCTTGCTTTGAACAAGGTCTCCGATCGGGCAGAAGAAAACGGGTTCCGGCTGAATAAAAAAAAGCACGTGTTTCTTGTTCTCGAGCAAGCAAGGCCTTCATTCCGAACCTGATGATCAACTGCATGGGGAACGTCTTGCTGCTATTGCAGAAATAAAATTCTTAGCCCTACTATTGTTCATCAAGCTAAGCTTCATACCACACATCAAGTATTGAAAACAAGCGCATAAAAGCCATTAATGTTCTAAAATTGTTGTCACGCACTACAAGAGAAAGTAACCAGAAGTTGGTGTAATTAATTGGTGTAAAAGCCCCATATGTACCTGCCTAGACTATGGGGCAATAGCATATTGATATGTGACACCTACTACCCTTAAAATGCTTGACCCTGTTAATAATCTAGGGATCTGACTCTCTATACGGGCGTCTTCGCACTAGCCCTGTAGAAATCCTGTACCTGAAACCGAACGAATCGTTGCTCCATCTACAAAGATGTTAGATGTCTTTTAAATATTATCTTATTATAAACGCAGACAAGGATCACCCGTCACATTCCACAATTATTTACATGTCAAGCCTTGCTGTGTTAGAGAAATCGCCTTCTATGAGACAGCCCTACGCACTCCTTTTGAGGGGCCTAGCGAAGGAAACTGTTGTGTCACTTGAACATGGTTTGATGGCTACCGCAGCATGCCTGCCACCGTGGCAGTGGCAGGCGATACACTGCGACATGTCTTTCTAAGAGGTTACAAAACATGCACCAATTTTGCACATATTCATACATACTTCTTAGAGCTACAACAAAAAAACACATGTCTCGAGTTTTTTACGGATGCTTCAAAGTCCACCACTTCTGTCTCGTATGCAGTCGTCCGCCCATCCCTTTCGGAAACCACCATTGTGCACTCTGATACAAGCATTTTCACTGGCAAAAGTTATGCGATACTTGCGCTCGTTAAACACAATAAACAAATAAAACTACAGACAGCAATAATATATACAAATTCTTTAGGCGTAGCAAAAGCTCCGAAAACTCTTAAAAAGTACAAAAACCCTGTTCTTGTCTCGCTTTATTCACTCTTATGTACAGTCTACTCATCCAAGTAGCATTTTGTAGTCTGCTAGGTGCCAGGACACCTCGAATTACAAAACAACGCTCTAGTGGACCAGCTAGCTGAATCCACCAACAAACCAGCTGCCAATACATCGATACCAATTCCTGCACTTGAAACCTTCACTAAAACGAATGCTCTGGGGTTATTAACAGAGCCTATCGGACACACACAGGTAATAAATTGAATGTCTTCAAGCCGCAACTTGGTCATTGGCCACCAGTATCAAAATCACTCCACGCACAAGTAATCCTTACAAGGTACGAACAGGACTTAAACACAAAATACATTAATATTTTTGGTCTAGGGGCAATCCACTTTTGTATGACAGATATGTGGACAAGCGCGCACATACTTTACATTCTAATTCAGTGGAAAAAATTAAACACGCTGAGAAGACAACACTCTCCGTTACCCTACCGATAACAAATATCACTTCACCCTGCAATGTTTGTCGGTAGGGAACCACTTTTTCCAGATGAATTGTTCTCTTTTTCGAGGGACGTCCGTACTTTTCACGTCATAGACCTGGGCAATCCGTAGCATGACCTCTCCAGAGAGGTCTCCGCTGCAGTGGCTACACTGAAAAAGCACTTGCCTTACGGACCTTGGAAGCAAGTGTGTGAATGGTCGAGGCACTTGTGCTAATGCTTTACATGTCTTCTATCGTGTTTATTATCACAAACTTTTGTCATCCATTAAGGCCACACACTTTTCACGGCATGGTCATGATTTTATTACTTATATGTTTTTACGAGCATTAGCGCGAGGAATTTTAAGGACCTTATACAGCCACTTATCAAAATCATTGTCCATATTTCTAGTACCATGAACGGCGCTCTTTGGCCCTGAAATGGGCCTAGCGCCACAAAACAGCAAACATCACCAATATTTGTTTCTAATAAATCTAAACTACTTCCCCTTAATGTTTTAGATGGTTTCCTACAAGTTCACCAGCGCAATAATTCAGCGAACGTTGTTATTGCTACCAAACGCATCGCATTGTGATGAAAAGTCAGGGGTTGGTATTTTCAGCCTGATTTTAGATTGGTCTTATTCTCTTCGACTACCCTACTTCATACACGTTTTTGTGGCTGAATTTCTCGCAGTAGTGCTCAAATTACCCGAGTTGGATTACATCAGCTCTTATAATAACAAATTCTTTATCTCTTTGTGCGGCACTTTCTGTTGGTGCTGATAATCACGCAACAAGGTGGTTTCGTGCACTAGTGCCTACGCATTTGAGGAAAGTCCGATTAGTTTGGGTGCCTTGATATAAAGGCTTATTTCTAAATGAAATAGCCGATTCCTAGCTATGTAGTCAATAAACGGACCGATTATACGGCAATTTCCATCATCCGCCTATGTGGCTGCTGTTTGATTCCGTGGCGTCTCTCATAATCATATAGTGGTTTTGGGACATTAAACCCCACATATCAATCAATGGATTCCGTGGACATACTCTTATGGAAAACTTTAGACGTACAGCACTCACAAACTCTTACGAATATCGCCATTTAATATGTTCCTGGTGAAGAGACTTTTGCCGAAATCGTAAACAAGAAGTAGTTATCACAAGTCTGGTTGCTGGGCACCAAATCCAAGTGGCTACAAACACAGATCTGCTCAGGCACCTTCGACACTGAGCGCCTTCTGTGGTGAACTTAAAACAATAGACCATTGCTCTTTGATCTGCAGGCGGCTTAAAACAATACAAAAAACCCTTTTAAAGTTACTGTTAGGTGGTATTGGTATAAATTTATTTGTGCCTGTCATTTTGTCTTTTGGAGCTTTCATTTCTGAGTTCTCCAGTGTTACAGTATGCATTGCCGTCCTGGACTATAATATTGAAACTAATGGGTCTATTTAGTCTGTTATATTATCTTAACGTGTTTACAAAGTTATATACGTATAAAAATGAAAGTATCGCTAAAATTTAACAAATATTTTTTATTTAAATAATTATATGCATTAGATCAAACACTTCAATATCCTAGGTCATCGGTAACAATTATAAAATATAACTTTCACTACTATAAAACTGCAAAATACTTTAAAAACCACTCCATTCTAGCCCAATCCTCTTTAATTGTTATGCCCCATGGACAATAGGTGAACAAGAACAAGTACTCAGATTTGGGTGTACGTTAAGGAACCCCACATGGTTGGAATTTCCAGCGCCCTCTGTTATGGCGTTTTTCATAATTATATACTGGTTTCGGGA
Organism: Rhipicephalus annulatus; assembly: GCA_013436015.1. Lineage (NCBI taxonomy): Eukaryota > Metazoa > Arthropoda > Arachnida > Ixodida > Ixodidae > Rhipicephalus > Rhipicephalus annulatus. Next base: position 1,059,653 of record WOVY01009850.1, read on the forward strand.
CGTTAGACCTCACAAATCAAATCAATCAATGACAAAGATTTATGCCTGAAGTGGCTATGCACCACAATTTTTAGGTGATTAAGGACGAGTTGTCTAATGGTTTGTAGCATTGGACGACCCATTCGTTACGCAATTTGCATTGTGTGATGTCTGGTTTTTATTTTGATGTTTTAAAACGTTTCATTACTCATATTACCGTGAATCCTTTACTGACATCATACTGCCTAAGGGCAGTACGAAGCACCGGCGTGGTTCAGTGGTAAATGCTGGACTGGCACGCAGCCAACCCGGATCTGAGTCCCATTGTCTTTAATGTATTAAAAAAGTTTTTTTTAAATTTCTTGCAAACCTTTTTACGGAAAACTATGGTGCCGCTCGTGATCCGTGTTTTGATCTCATAGTAATTTTCGCTGTAAACAAAGCTTGTGGATGGTGGACGTTTGGTTGTGAAAGACCAACTGTGCTTCGTTATTGGTGCTCACACACAAGAGGTGCGTGTGAAGTTACACTTGGTGACTTTGGATGTTACTAATGATGGCATTCACACGGCGTTTGAAGGCTTAGAGCGTGCTGATTGCTTGAAAAAATTTGTGAAGGTGTTTCTTAAAGAAGGTGCTTCGCTGGACGACATACGGCATCGAATACGGATTGACAGTGGCACAGCGCTTATTGTTGTGCCGGGTCGAGCACCGCTGTGCTTTCGCTGCAAGCACACGAGCCATATCCGGCGTGCCTGCAGGGTTCAAGATGCACTGAGTTTCATGTCTTTGGCCACTTTCTGGAGGCATGCACATGAAGCTACGCCAGTGTGGTGTGAAGGCCTGCAGCTCCACACCAAAGCGAACGAACTCATCATGAATGAGAAAGAGGCCGAACAGATGGTGCAGACAATGACATATTTTAATGAAGAAAACGGTCAAGGTGATCCAAAAGACAACAGCGTCTCTGGGAATCAAGTGTCAACGGTGGTCGACGCGGTTGACGGCGCACGCCAAAAGCCGGTGACAGCGACTGCGGACGGCGTTGACGGGGAGCACTCGGGAAGGGAATCCGGCAAAAAGCAGCGGGAAAAGCGTTGCGTCTCCCACGTTTCAGCCGGTGCGGGCACCAAACTAGCGGTCTCTGAGGCTGTTGCAGTAGAGATTGACGGGGAGACAGCTCCTACAAAGGGTCGCCATGACGATGTGATTACCGTGTCGCAGCGCAGCGTCTGAGGCACATCGAAGCATCTGGGGGCGTTACTGCAAAGAAGAAAGCACGCAATGATGCTCGCGTGCATGCACCGTCCTTATCAAGAACGTTGTGGGTGCTAACTTCTAGCCGCCATAATGGAATGTGAGAATGGAGGCAAAATGTATGACCAGAGCGTCTTGCCGTTGGTCTCGGGCGGCGGCAGAACTATTTGATTGGAAAGGTTCCTGCGTGTTGGCGCTGTTAATGTTCATAGATTTGTGAATAAAAGAGGGCAATATCAGTTTTTTCGTATTGTGACAGAGAATGAATTAGATAAACTAGCAGTTAAGGAAAGAAAAGTTGAACGGGTGGACAATACCGATAACATTGTAGGCTCTTTTTCGGGGTGGTATATTGTAAGTGTCAGTAATGCTGATGGTTTGTCCGTAGGGCGCCTGCTTCTTTTTAGTAACTCTCGGGGAGATGTTATACACTTGGCTATAAACTGTGATTCAGGCCACCTCATGATCTGCGACTTTGTACTCTCTGGCAGTGAATGAGTAGTCTATCTGTATGCCCCAACAGACGGGGCACAACGCCAAGATTTTTTTCTGTGAAGTAGTCTATTTTACAACACTGACTGCCTTCTCATCATCCCCAGAGATTTTCATTGTGTTCGTTTGGTTTGACACAGAACGTGTAATACGCTTTATTGAGAGTCAAGTACTATTAAGTTAGCAGCCATAATTAACGTCTACACTCTTGAGGATTCTGAGGAGTGCATTTCCAGTGGCCATGGTGTCCGAGTCACGCATTTCAGAGGTTAAGTCTTGCTCGCTTAAATCGCGCACATGTGTCGCTTGATATTGTACCGCTGTGCAATGATTATGGCATGTGCGGCCGTTGTTCGGTATTGTTTACCACAGGCAGCAAAAAAGGAAGAAAAATAAAGTTCAATTGGCATTGATTGGAGAGGAATAATGAACTCATTGACGATGATGTTTTCCAAACTATAGAATTATATTCTATATAAAAGCATAATGGTGACAACAGCTCTAAAGCTCGACAAATGTGACAAACGTTTGAACATGAAATTAAACTGAAAGCAATAGAGAGGTGCAGCATTCTTAAGCATGAAAGACGCAACAATGAGCTGTTTTTTTGTTTGGGGAACTCTTTTCTTAGAAGAGAGCAAATAAATGGGCAAGTTCAAGCAAGATATTCATGAGGAGAAAGAAAAATCGGAGCTTTTGCATAACAAACACTTCCATGGCGCAATAATTAGGGCACGAACAAAAAAAAAATCGGCATTTGCTGATATCCCCAAGAAACGCAGTCTGTGTATAGAAAATAGTTGCGCGCAACGCAGTTCAATAACAGAGATTGTGTATGACGGCGTGGCCGCAAATGCCAAGGAGAACATCGCACACGCTCTTCGCCAGCACTCCAGAAACTATTTACAATTGGCGCTGCAGATCGGGTTCTCTTCACGATTGATTTCTTGATGTATATGCCGCAATAAGGCGAATAAACTAAAGATAGATTCAAACTTTCAATCTTGGGGAGAGAAGGAGAGATATAAATTGACGAACTCAACGGCAAGCAGTCTCCAGGTGCGGACGGCCTAAGTGCTGCTTTTCACAAACCTTTTAAGCAAGAGTTGTCTCTCATTTTGGCGTATAATTTGAATGACGCTTTGAAAGTGAAATCACTGCCTCCATCATTACTGTCCTTCTATGCTATTCTGATACCTGAAACAGATGATTCAAGAAAACATCTACAGGTCTCAGCCCATAGGCCGATCTGTCTGACCAAGCGTAGACTATATACAAGATCTTGATGAAGATTATGGCTAGTAGGTTGCAAAGCGTACTAAAGGAAACAGTAGGCCCGCATCAAACTGATGTAATAAAAGGAAGGGGCATCTTTATGAACATTCATACAGCGAGATGCGTATTAGAATGTAGTGATATTCATTGGCTCTGTGGTCGCTATGCTTCAGATTGACTTGGAGAAAGCGTCGATCCAGTGCCGTACAATCTTGTAATAACCGTATTATTGCATACACAGGATGTACCACTCGCCTGATTATTAGCAAGTAGTTGGGTAAATCGATAGAGCTTGAATGAATCGTGCGCCAAAGGTGCCCTCTCTTTCCTCTCCTTTTCTGCTTTGCATTAAAAGCCTCTGCTAAGTTTAATACGCAGCAACATTAAAAAGGGTTTCAACTTCATGCATGTGAAGTGCGCCTGTTGACCTACACGGATTTCATAGCTATCTTTTGTACAAACCTTGAAAGTATCGCAGATGTAGTCAACATAGCAAAATGTTTTTGTCAGATTAGTGGCCGTGTAGTGTACTGACAAAGTGTCTCGGTTATTGGGAATGAAATTAGGAACTCACAGCGAACTATGGGTGACAACACCGGTAAAATGCTTGGGTGTATCCTTGAAAAAGTACAGTGACAGTGATCTTTACTGGCGCAAACAGGTAGTTGAAAACCGTGAAAAGATAAAAAAATGCAATGATAGTGACTCATTTATTTTATGGCACGACCATTGGCAACCTGTTTTTTTGATTATGAAGTTGTGGTATGTTTTGCAAGTATTTCACTGCTCTCGAGCGAATGAGCAGAAATTTCATCATAATATTCGCGTCTTTATATAGGGCTTCTCGTTGTAGAAAACAAGCCGCATGAACTTGTTTCGTCTTGCGCGTGATCGTGGTTTGAGTTGGTAGCACATGTTTTTGCAACAGATTGTGAAACGTTTCTGGTACCTTCGTGATGTTCAGGACCCTTTTCCACACTGTCTGTCAAATGCGATGGGCTGGTACTTTGCCCGAGTTTGTTGTGTCTTCGGCTGATTGCATGGCAGAACATAAAACTCCTTTGAGGAAATCATTGTGTCATTTCGCTTCCTGAAGGCACGTTTTTCTTTTAAATATCTGAGCACTACTTCCCCCACAAAACTGTATAAAGATTTATACGACTTGGTTCTTACCGTTTCACTATACCGCACACAGTTTTCTGCTGGAACATAAAGCAAAGAGTTAAAGCATGTCGCACGCATGATTGTGCATCCAGGGATCAAGACATTCTTCTTCAAGCTTGATGCCGGTGTTTTGCCTCTTGATACGTAGACGTTTGGCAAAGGTTTATTCGTTATGAGGGGTGATCGCTACTTTTTGTGCCGGATGTCCAAGAAATTTGAGCATGTTTTCCTTGGTTCTTGAAATACGGTGTTCTTCTGAGATGTCCTGCGAAAAGCACTAAAGAAAAATTTCGCGCTGGATGCACAGGGAATAAGGTACCTCGCCATTCATAATGAGGATAGATTTCCGTACAACATCATCATGCTATTGGCGTGCATAGTATTTGGTGGCCGTGCATTGAAACACTTCATGATGATGTTGATGCTCCCCGAGCTATGGAATGTTTTCAAAGGTCCTTAACTTCGTTTTTAAAACTGCAAAATTTCAAAATGATAAGCCCGATTGGGTACCAAGCATGTAATCAATGTTGTTTTTAAAATAGCTGTAGAAAATTTGTTTTGGTTAAAATATCTGAAACACTGCATAAATAAAAAAATTGATGTTGTACATAAAATAACTGTAGAAAATTTGTTGTGCTTAAAATTGTTGAAGCACTGCATTAAAGAAAAAAAATCAGTGTGGTGTAGCAGTTATTGTGTCGGGTTCGCCACGTGCAGTGCGTCTGGATATCCCACTCAATCAAACGTTTTCGCATGTTACTTTTTTAGTTGCGCTCGTATTTAGCGATCATTACAATGCGGGCGCGGGAGATCCATCACAAGTAAATAAACAGCGCAATTTTGCCTCAAGTTGTGCTATTTTTTGTTGACGTGTACTACAACTCTCTTCGGTGAGGTCGTGCTACTCTGCTTCGGGCAGCATTATACCGCTGTCACTTGTGTACTTTTATTTGCGATCAATGTCAGTCCGAATTAACCATGATCCGGAATAGGTGCTGCGACATGATCACATTTAATCACAATCAGGCGTGGTAGGGATCAAAGATATTGCATCGGGATCTGCATAATATATCTGCAAGAGAGACACTTGCATGAGAGATCGTGATTTTGCTCTCGTCTGCACTCTCTGGTCAAGGTTGTTGAAAGCACAATAAACAAGAAACTTGAGCATAGTTCAATAAAAGCACTCACAAACACATCGATGTTTATGTAAAAAGCAAATTCTAAACTGTTTCAATTGCAACAATATCTGTTTTATTGCATAGCTTAAGGTACGTATCGACCGCATGTAGGTACGGGAGAAGCCGACGACAAGCAGCCGACCATTGCCTTCCGCGCTTAGTTCACCCCTCACGCCGTTGAATCTCTTAGAGCACCTCGAAGCAAACTGATTATGATTGTCGCATGCCTTCTGACTACGCCACAACAAATGCATACTACCTGGTCAAATTAAGAGACTTTTACAGTAAGTTGCCACGGGTGACAGCGACTGACAGACTTGAGGTGCTACAAGTGAAACTCCGGCTCGTGCAACGAGATTGACGCTTCACTGCGACAATTCGGCTACGTATGGGGGCCATCAAAAAATAAATCGAAGGTTAAGAATATCACACAGCAATACAGCTAAGTGCGAAGAAAACTCCATCGAACGATGGATTTATGAAATTTCTTTGGTACTGGCACGCGAAGTTTTATACGTTCGAATGGTTTTTGCACGAATAGCATTGTTGATAATCGGCTCTATAAAAACATTGTACGTCGAGTTTTGTCAGGTACATGTTTTGCGGCACCTAAGCGTCACCAGCTGGTACAATTCTTTTGACTGAAGCTCAATTCACGTTAGCTTGGCTCATGTAGCAGTGGTCATAAACTTGATCGCGTGAGGAAGAAAACCAATCCGGATCGCCCTGATTGCAATCAAAAGTACCCGTTTGATACCAGTATTAGTTACTCTCTTGAAGGTGAGTGCTTTGACCCGTTTTGGCGGAATCACTGTACTCTGCTTGAACAAGAAGTGATTTACCCCGGAAAAGAAAATGAAATATGGGCCAAGAAAGTCCTGTCCCAAAGAGAGTGCCTAGCACTCTTAGCTTTTAGAGTGCACAGTTGGGAATGCCTGATACTACGTGCCGACAAGTTTCACTGACAGTGAACACGTCCTTTTCAAAATTTAGTGCCAGCGAGCAATTACGAACAAAACGTGTGGGCATTAAGCGTGACACCTTGAGGTAAAAGAAAAGCATCTCTGGCGCTAGCAGCCACAAACCACCTTGAAAGAAATCTGGCATCAGAGCAAGAGGGGTGATTAACAGTAGTCGCTACCGGGTGCCCCAGGAGTATTGAGCACACGCCGCCAATATTTTTCTTCTGTTGCCAATATCGTCTTGTTTGTTGAACGTCAGATGCAGCATCAGTCTACATAAAGCCGTGGTGATGTAGTGAGATGCTTCCAATTTAGGCGAGAACTCACGGTTCCTTTAGGACCAACTTGACATATTTTAAAGCCAGAGTTCCCCACAAATAATCTATATTAGCCCCCCGTATGCAGGACAATGAACACATATTTTGAAGACCCCATTTAACCATATACCGATGGTCTCACATTGCATTAGTCCTATGCGGAATCCTGCCATGCCCCTCAATACCAAGACTTCTCTTTAAACTTCCCGAAAGGATCAGTGCACGCTATCTTAAGCGCCACTTAGCGGTAGGGCACTAATAAAGCATAAGCTTCGCTGAAAATGAACACGCCGCTTTCGTTTGGGAGAGACAGCGCACAATGAAGAACGGAACGTGTCTGCTTTGAGCGTGTCCACGTCAGGTAAGAGAAAAGCATTCCTAGCGTTAGCAGCCAAGAAAAAAAATGTTTTGATTGGCGTTTCAACATGACCCCAAAATTGATCAATTAACATTGATAACTGTAACTACGCTATACTACGCTACGCTATACATTTATGCTTCAATTTCGCTATCGACTGGCACTAAACTACAAATTGTATTAAATAGAAGTCTCTTACAAACGATAATCTGGCTCTCGGAACTTCTTTAACAACGCCGACGTTTCACTAGACTGCAGTCGGTGGTTTCTGTGTTACTGCCTACAATGCAGTGCCATTTCGAGACCTCTGAGGCTGCATTTCTACGCAAAATATGCAGTTACATATTACTGAATGTTTGAAAGCAAGCTGAAACGTTATTGACACTGTCATCTAGTTCTCCTTACTTTAGTCTTGTTTATGAAGCAAAACTAGACGACGCTGCTTGGAACGTTTTAGTAACCCATTCATAATTTTATTGTTATAGGTGCACCGTTTAAGCGGCAAAAAGCTTTATAACTTTGAAAAATCCAGAAGTGCATAAACAATTTAACATGCACATCACTTCTACCTATCAGTATTTTGTAAATGTCCGCCCTGCCCACACTATGCACTTTGTCAATATCGACAATGGCTCTCTGGGTGCCGGTGTATAACTCTCTGGACTGTTATTATTGTGCATGACCTCCTGATTATGCCCTACTGAGACCCTTATGCCAGCTTTTGTGCTCCTGCGCAGCAGTCTAAAAAGGTTTTATTCTTCTCTCCACTAACAAACTTTATGGTTGGGTATAACAATTCATGTTCACGGCATTGCCTCATAAAACACGCATGCTCACAAGCCTTCAGCGACAGGAGCGTGCTCAGAAATTGGCGTCATGAGCCAGAAGTCAGGGACATGGCCATCGGAGAGCACTGACGACTTCATAGGCGGGACAATTATTTATGTCCATTGATTACAAAAATACTGAAAAAGATATACCAAGAGATGAAACAAGCAGACACTGCTGACTTACTGACGTTTTACTGATTCCCTCCGGAAACTAGTGGTTGTCGGAGATTACAATGGTCAACCAGGTGCGATAAGACTTTGGCTTCTTAAGTAGGCTCTCTGGTTCTGGCGGCCCGCCATGACCTGGCGGTCCGTGACGGACGTTACCTATTGGCTTCGCTGGTGCAGCGTGAGATTGGGCTTGCAAATAAACGAATAGAAAACTTCCAAAACTCATCCTTAGGAGCCGGTATGGTGTAGGTGGTGTATGTGTGAACAATCGCAACGAAGTGCTCGAAAGTCGCAATATTAAGACGGAGTGTCTAGACGACCCATAAAACGCGATGTTATACATTGAAAACGAAAGCCAAAAAATAAAAAAAACTGAACACCATTCCAACTATTTGAAGAAGCCATGATTTGAAAGTAGCTGATGGTTATAAGGGACGTAAACTAAAAAATGTCAGACATAAATATTTCTGAAAGGTACTTTCATCAATTTCGACCAGCGCTCCCAAAAATATCAGAAAATAATCAAGCAAAAGCAAACCTACGAAGCCACCCGTTCTTCGGAAACGACGATCTTATCAACTCCTTCAAATGAATGCTTTCAAGCAGATTTTACTCCAGATGGAGGAAACATAGCACGCGTCAAATCTTGCCCCGCCGCGGTGGTCTAGTGGCTAAGGTACTCGGCTGCTGACCCGCAGGGCGCAGGTTCAAATCCCGGCTGCGGCGGCTGCATTTCCGATGGAGGCGGAAATTTTGTAGGCCCGTGTGCTCAGATATGGGTGCACGTTAAAGAACCCCAGGTGGTCTAAATTTCCGGAGCCCTCCACTACGGCGTCTCTCATAATCATATAGTGGTTTTGGGACGTTAAACCCCACATATCAATCAATCAACGCGTCAAATCTTCCAATCAATCTCTAATAAAACACCTGACAGTTGCCAACCAAGGAGTGTATAGCCTACAACAAAGTACGGTTGACATGTATTTTCTCGAACGCCTAATATTACAGACCTGCCTGATTTCCTGGACTCAACTGTGGCACCGCTAAGTTCGCCATAGATACAATGTGTTAAAAATATAATAAAAAGTCGGAAGTTTCAGACTTCTATAGCCTTCACCATCCAATTTTCTGGACTTTCGCCCGCTAATCGCAGACTCAAAGTCACTGCTAACGCCGCCAATTTGGTTCAAACTTCGAAGCCAGCGTATTCGCAACGCATTTGTGACCAGCCGCACCATTCTGCGGCTGGCGTACCCTCGTAACCACAATTGCCGCATTATACTGCGCGTCAATCCGTTACCAGTGGTAGCTTATATACTCAAACTTGTCGTCAAACTTCATATTAGTTCCACGACCTTCATGGTTATAGAGAACGTCATGGTATGTTCACAAGTTTTTCTGTCAGCTCTGCAGTAGATTGTGTGCTGCTGCACAATATATTGAGCACTCTTTTTTCCTAATCTTCAGCATCCACCGAATTTCTAGCTGTTTGAAGCTGCGCTTTTTCTCAAGTGAATTCGTTCATTACAGCGATGGCGCCGACTGCTCCTTCGTCTTCGTCGGCGCCTTCGAAGCGCACAAACCCTCCTCGTAGGCTTGACACAAAAAAAATAATTCTACGCGGGCTTCACACTCTACGCCGGAATGGCCATTTTGCCCAGAGTGGACAGCGCGTGTGATGAACTTCCGTCCGAGGACGTTGCCTTCGAGGATGTGCGCTGCCGGCGTTTCGACTCCTGCCGGGAGAACCTTTGAGAGGGCTTTGCCGATGCTCAAAAAGACTTCGGGCTCCGTGCGGAATGGACCGATGATGAAATCATTCGTCAACTTGTGGAGAATTCTGACGACTCCGACACCAAGATCAAAGAGGCAGGGCCTACACTCTAAATAAAAAAAGGGGGGAAGGACCGAGAACGGAGAAACGGGCTCCGTTCCTCCTTCGGCGCAGAGACATTCTCCCTTTCGGGCGCTTTACCCGTCGCTTCTTCTCACGGCAAGGACCAAAAGAGCAACGTTCCTCCGTCAGCGTTCAAGTTTCTTCTCAATCACGGGGGTCTTGCGTGCGCGCATGCGCACGCCGAGCCTAGCCGTCCGCGGCCAGTCGCGAGCGATCTTTTACCTAAGATTGATGTAAGCAATGCAGGAGTGACGTTTTTTTTTATTGGTGTATAGTAAAAGCTTTTTTTTACATCGCCAGGCACTCTCACGATGCTCCACACACTTCCGTATGTGTCTCGGGTTGTTTCATACTATCAGTTTGTCACGAATACAAGGAGCTCTGCTTCCCAAGCAGTCTTGCTTTATCGATTACCTTAGAGAGTACAGAAATAAGGAATTTTTTTCGTTGTCGACATACTTGGTAAGCCCATGCATTTTTAGTTTCGCACGGCACCGACAGCACTCATTAGTTCAACGAAGCGCATAAAAAAGCATCACACTTAATTTTTGCAACATTATAGGAAACCTGAAACCACTGTACAGTCCATGCGTGAAAGCACGATCATATACAATAGATACAGTTATATGTGCCGCTACTGCCATATGGATGTTCTTTGAAGTTTACCCCCTTTCGAATACGACCACTGTGGCCGGAAGTCGAACCTCCGTCCTCCAGCATAGTGACACGACACCTCATAAGGCTATGCTTCGACGGCAGGTGAAAGCACAAAAGGAAAGAGGCTGCGAAGTTTCCCCGAGCGTTTATTCGCCAGGCTAGGCTACAACCATCTCAAACGTTTTAAACATCATCATAACTACACTGTTGTGAAAAGTAAACCAATGACTTTTGTCAGTTAAACTATATAATTCTCAATCGCATGCGTTTGAAATTACCCTTGTCAGCACTGAGAGGTAAGACGGAATTATGCACGCGTGCAGTGAGCAGTTCTCTTCCATGATGCTCCTTTGTCGTGAGAAACTCAACACAAAATGCACTTTTAGTAACAGCTGTGCAGAGCAGGTAAGTACTAACACTCACTCACCTTGGTGAAAAGAGTATTCTAAATGTAGAGTAATAACCACCACAGCCACACTGCTAACAACAAAATTGTGGTACGCACTATGACTGCAAATTGACACGCGAGGCGAATCACGAGAGGCATCTGAGGCAGACAAATATGTAGGCACAACATGCCATAACGTTATAGTAAATTTGCGCACTGCAGCGATAGTTCTTCCACTAAAGTAATGTAGCTGCCGCGACGCCAACAGCCGCTGCCATAGCTCACGAAAAAATACCGTCGGATCCGAGTTCATCGTTTATTTCTCTCGCAAGACACGCGTTGTAACGTACATATACATGCTAAGATGGTCGTTACCGCATCAAAAACATAGTCATTGAAGGGCTAGCGGCATACTGTATTCATGGCTAACTGTCACATTTGTGGTAAGCACGTAAAAAGAATATAAGCAAACGTTGACACGAAACAACTAAACGAGCTCGACGTGACCATAGAACACCTACCACGACGGAGACTAAGTCTGGTCTGCATGCTGCGCCCTTTCGGAGTAACGAGAAAAAGAATAAAAAAAGACATGATCTCCAAAATGGCCAGCGCGCGGCAAGCGTTTGCATTCTCGGACCCTTCAAGAAAAAAAAATAACTGTGGCAGTGGTCGAGAGATAGCGCAGCATTCGAAATGACGTGAACACTTTATGCATGGTTTGGGAGTAATCGCTTCCGTGAAAACCAGATAAGCTCTAGTAGTTAAACCGTTCATTATTGTGCAAAGTTGATAAACTTTCGTTTGTCTAAGTATCTAAAACAACATATTTACGTGTGCGCATGTTGTGTTATTACCACAAAACGTGAAAAAAGTGTAAGAAAACTTGTAACTTTTTTCGCTATGGTCAGTCGAAATTCATCGCTATATAAGCTTGTGCGTTTTTGTTTCAGGTGTGAGTAAACACGTTGAAGTGTGTGTCGCTTTTGTGAATGGTTGATTGTGTTCTTGTTCATTGAGTTCACCCTATATGCGTACTGTGTGTAGTACGTGTCATTGTGTATGCATATATAGCTATATGCATTGCATCAGCACATATTAGGCGTTCGGTGTCAGTGAGTAGCCCTGAATGAGCTGAGGTGTTAACTATCCTCAAGGGAGCCGTGATGGCGGGTATGACAACTTACATCGCCGCAGCCGACCCTTTTTTTAGTATCGTTAAGTTTCTCCAGATGGCGCAAGCTACCACCTACTTAACGGCTATGACGCTCTCACACCCCCAGCTACTTATATAACGTTGAACAACTATCTATCAAATCGGTACTACTGAGTCGGAATCGTTTCGCTGTGATTGAATCTACGGTTTGGAAGCACATCTCGTGACCTGCGGCTCCTTAAACGCATGAATAACGTCGCTACACTATGTTAATCTGCGAGAAATAAATACAGCAAGCCTAGCATGCACTCTTCGGGTGAGGACTCTGCAGCATCCGTGTCTTTCAGAGTGAACGTCGCCTCACTGGCCGAACGAAACCAACTTGCTCCGCTGTTCTCTTTCGCGATGTTTTCATCACTACAGGTTCGTCTGCTTGTTTTTATAATCATTTCGTTCAATATCAAGCTCAGCAGGACCGTTGTTTGCAACTTTCAGTGCCGTGTACTCCTTATCAGTCGAGAATTTTCGCTAAGTCTACTCACTTCGCTAACCTGGGGTCCGCCATGTTGATTTTCATAGGGAGGAACATGTTTCTCCGTGGATGAGGGAGCAATGTTTCTCCATTTAAAGACGAACATTAGGGACATCGCCATTCCTCCCTAAATGAAGAGAACGTCATTCCATTTTTTAAGAGTGTATACAAAGCCAATGTGCTCGGAATTGACGCGAGCAATGATGACAGTGTCATCGGTGTACAGCGACAATATGAAGTCAGCTGAAATTGGAACAGACATTATCTTGGGCAAGCGGAATGCCGTGCCAAAGAAAATAAGTGACTTTTTTACGCCGTGGTGTTGATCATTGAGGTATCGCCGGGCTTGTTAGATTTTTGATGAATAAACAGCTGCTTTCTGAGCCACCGAGCCATGAATTGGCTTGCAGCGAGAATTTCTTTTACTGTCATGACATTCTATTAGCGGAAAATATCTGTAAAAAAGGAGCGCTTTAGCGTACATTAGTTTTTCCGGACTGCTTGAAATCCCCGATATTTTTGTGTTTGCTTGAGGGTCTGGAAAATTGGACGTCGACTGTATTGATACCGAGAAGCACCTGATCCTGAAAACTTTTTAAAGAATTTCCTCAAAAGAATACTGAGTGAGTGACCAAATATCTACGTAAAATGTTTCATTATTTGCTGCAGTCATACACTGTCTTCACAGTATAAAAAACCGGCATTTTTACCAATACATGAAACAGTCACCTGAGCCGTGCTTTCAAACTACCGTGCTTTGTCACTAACTTAATTATATATGAAAAATATTATGACATAACATAAGGGAGCACGAATGTTCACCCAGGAAAAAGATATCCTGTATCTTATATAATATTGTTTTCGAAACGGCCTCTGAACAATTACTCAGCTTTCAGACATATTACATTATGCTGTCCAGTTCAATATTAGTCATAAAAAATTAGATCTCATCTTAATTTTTCTTAAAGTATTCGACTCTGTGTTTCACATAGTCAATGATTCGGTCGATTACGTTTCATTCTTGTAGACAATACCATTTTTAAGAGCATAAAATGATAACCAAGTGTTCACACTTCGTACAGTGTTGCGTAGCGAGCCGCTGCCCATATTGTTGGAATTCGCGTGTCCCAGCTCGCGCCTCCCTCTGCGCACAGCAGATAGACGGATTGAACGAAGCGACACTTAGTTGAGACAACAATTATGCACAGCAAAAACAGAGGCGTTACATAATACGCACTGGGGCCGACATCTTAAGGAGTTCACACTGAGGTTCAAGAAGGAGCCGGGATTCTTTCGGAAGCTCTCCAACACTCTCGGATGCTCTGACACTCTCGTCTGCTGATGCTCGTCACGTGACGGGTTTTTTATAAGACCTGGGGAGCCCTTGTGTCAGCAGCCTCCAATCAGGAACCACCACTGGTTGCGGGGCTGGCTGGATTGCAGCGGGGGCCGATTGGTATTGCCACGCTTTGATGAAGTCATGCTTGGCTGGATGATGTCGACTACATCATCGGGCTAAAATCAAACCCGTTAGTAGAGGGAGCTTCCCGCGCGTCGCCTAAGACACCCCTTGGCCGGTGATTGCGTCAGCTGGACTTGCTCGCTGTTTTGACGCTGCTTGCCTTTGGAGAAGCAATGAAGTTTGTTTTGGACTGAAGGCATAACAGCACCCCACCGTCAGACAGTGCACCGGAAAGACGAGCTGCTTTCACGTGACTCGGATAACGAGTGCACTCGTACGCACTCGCGAACCTCCAGGATCAGCTCTAGTGACATGGGGAGGATGTGGCTCTAGGGTCAGTTCTGGGAACTGACCCCATCCTTGAAGAAGGGTCCCAGCTCCACTGGCTTGCCGCCAAAACTTGTTGATTAGCTTTGCTCGTCTCTTCTGGTGATGTTAGGTTTCAGCACTAGTTGATGGTTCTGCAACTTGTCAAGAATGATTCGACGACAACACTCGACGCAAGCAAGTGCCTTCGATTATCCGACAGAACACCAGACACAATACAGTACAACGTATACCTAGCTACGTGTCTGTCAGGATTTCGTTCCCTGTACATCAAGAGGCACATGTGGGACACCACTCCTAAAACTAGAACACAAAATCTTACACGTGCGTCCACGCAATGAAGTAGAATGCAACATAAGTTTGACCCCTTGAGATTACCCTGGACAGGAGCGCTCAGCTAAGGCCGCGGTGAGGACAAAATTTTGCCCCGACTCGCCAGCGAAAGACCAAAAGGTAGAAATGGTACTGACTAAAACGCGTGGCTCAATATGTCTTCATTAGTGTTTAGCTTTTTTTTCTTGTAGAGAAGGTCCAAGATGTGCTGTTAGAGTATCTCAATCAATTCCTGCTTAAAGTACCAGCCTATTGTCTGAAAGCGAGACCAAAAATCTAACGGCTATATATGGTTAGTTTAGCCGGCAAAATCCGTAGCCGGCATCTCTGCTCAGTGGCCCATCTCCTAGGCGGCTCTGAAATAGGCCGAAGATTTTTCGTCTCGAGTCCTGGCTAGCCAAAGGGCCGACTGCAGAGGTCTCCTGCGTACGGTTCGTCCCCATTACTGCTTGTACTAAGTATAAGTAATGTATGGAGTGGCAAAAAAGTTTTTGAACATATTTCAGGGCTTCAACCAGGGTTTGAGGGATTAGGTTCGTGCTTTATGACATCCGTAACTAATACGCACATTATGCAATCGGAAATAAACCACAGGAAATTCACAATAAACAAATGAGTATTTGAACTCGCGAACGTTCAATCAGCAAGCGCGTACGGTGACCAATGCACCACATCACGCCAAGGTGGGAAATGTAAAATCATGGAGTTACATAAGCATCGACGAGTCGTTTCACGTTATGACGTCTTAGTGCAGTGATGTTGTTATGATACGCGCAGCGTTCAAGACTTATACGCAAAACAACAACCCCGTGTTTTAGGTAGCGTCACCAGTAGCTCCGCCACCGCCATTGCCGCGCTTCTGTAGTCGACTCCCTTAGCCTATTCGGTTTACTTCGAGGCAAAATATTATATGGTGCTTCAGAAAAAAAAACTCTGACGCTCATAAACGAGGTTGTATTATTTTAACCGTTATTAGCTCAACACTCTTCTCGCAATAAGTGCGCAACGAAATAAAATCTCACTCGCACTTGTGATATTGCCGGCAATCTGCATTGGCGAACACACCCGTACAGGTGCGATGCGCCGTGCACACATTGCAGCTGAACTTCAATCGCAAAGAAGTTCTCATTTGTTCTAAACATTTTGAACTGAATGTGTCCTTCCTGTCAAATAAAAGACATGGTTCCCACGGACTTCATATCTCCTGCAATAAAACGTGAGGCTCCCGTTAGTTTCGACATGAAAAGGAGAAGCTGGCGCTGTTTGTCGGCGGCTTCTAGAGTGTCTCGATGCCCGCTTCCCTCGCGCATCGAGGCACGCTAGCCGTGACCTAGCGGCTTATCAATCGCCCGGTGGTCTTAGTCGCAGAAGAGATGTTTACTTTGGACGCCACTCACCTGATAGGCATGGCCTATGAATTGGGCCGACGTTTTTTTTTTTTCTTGCCCTTTTTTTTCTTTTAGGTCAAAACGCTGTCCGGCGTCTATGAAAAAAAACGGGTCGTCACCTCTTGCAATCCGGTGCTCCGTCGTTCACCGATCTCAGGTACGTAATATGTGCAGGCTGCTCTGGACATGCTGCTTAAATGAACTACAGTTCGCGTGTATTCCTTGCAGGAACACGCAATTTCTCAAGTTGCAGTTTCCTCGCATCACCTTCTTAATATCGAGACAAGTGCACTTATTTATTTATTTATACAAATACAAATACCCTAAGGGCCCAAAGAGGGCATTACATAGGAGGGGATGCAAGTGAGTTACAAAAACGAGGTGTGTACATATAATGGTAAAAATGCACACAAAACCATGAAATACTTTAGGTGACATTATAAAATAGAGCACAATGCGAAGCGGTAACGAGAAAGTTTGGGACAAAAATACACAAGGCAATACAACAGTAGTGACAAGTTTGCGTTTAGGCAATTTTAATGTGGGCGATGTTTTTGTAGTTTTTTTACAAGATATGCGAATATATTAGGCTAAGGAGGGTTTCCATCGAAAAACACTGTTAGGGCAACTTGAAATAGAGTTGGTTCTGTAAGCGACACTAGAGATGAGGGCAAGGAATTCCATTCTGTAATTGATAACACTAGCGGCGAATTTTGATACAAGTTCGTTCGCGCAAATATTGGTTTTATTTTATGAACATGGTCTCGCCGAGTAGATACATTGGGGGCAGGCAGAAGGTTAGCTCGAGCAAATGTGGAGTTTCCATGATGAAGATTATGAAAAAACACCAGACGTGCAAATTTTCTGCGTGAGCCAAGACTGACAAGATTTAGCCTTTTTCTTCAAGTCAGATACACTTACGTAATGAGAATATGAAGACATGATAAATCGGGCTGCTTTATTTTGAACTGATTCGAGTAGATTGGCCAAGTAAGCGTGATGTGGGTGCCAAATTATAGAGGCATATTCCAAAGAAGGCCTTATGAGTGAGATATACGCACGAAGCCTCGTATCAGTGTTTGCGACATGTAGGCGTCGTTTAAGGTATCCTAGTTTTTTGCATGCTTTGGAGGTGACGTGTTCAATGTGCGCATTCCAGTTTAAGTTTGACGTAAAAAGTACACCAAGGTATTTAATCGAGGATACTGAGCCAATGTTAGCACCACGTATTTTATATTGATTAGCGTTCTGGCGAATAGTTGAAGCGAATTGCACGTGTTTAGTCTTTGAAATATTGATTTCCATTTGCCATATGTTGCACCATTCTGTTAGCCTATTTAGGTCTAATTGTAGAGAAATGACGTCACTGTTGCTGGTTATGGGTTTGTAAATGACGCAATCGTCTGCGAAAAGGCGTATTTGAGATGCGAGATTAACGGCTATGTCATTTATGTATATCAAAAATAGTAATGGGCCAAGGACGGAGCCTTGGGGAACTCCCGAGATGACGTCAGCACGGGTAGAAAAGCAATCTTGCAAACTGATTACCTGAAATCTATTACTAAGGAATTCTTCAATCCATCGCGTACAGTTGTAATCAAGTTGTAAATTTCTGATTTTAAGTTTGAGGCGATTGTGAGGTACGCGATCAAATGCTTTAGAAAAGTCAATGAAGATGGCGTCTATGTAAAGTTGATTGTGTATTGAAGTGTGAATATCTGTGACGAGTTCGAACAGTTGAGTTTGACATGAGCGATGTTGACGGAATCCATGTTGGTTGTCAAGAAGCAAGTTGTTTTGGTTGAGGTAAGTTATAATGTGGGTATACAAGACATGCTCAAGCAGTTTGCAGGAGATGCATGTTAGAGAAATTGGTCTGTAGTTGGTGGGATCTGTGGAGTCACCTGATTTAAAAACTGGAATCACTAAGGCAGATTTCCAATCTTCTGGTACGCATCCTGTATCCAGCGATTGTTGAAATATTAAAGATAGCAATAAAGACGAGTAATGGGACGTAAATTTTAGAAGTTTGGCGCTTATACCATCCGGACCGGGGCTGGTTTTATTAGGGAGCCTGTCAATGGCACGAGATATGCCATTTTGTGATATTACGATGGGCAAGAAAGGGTACTGGATGAGCGGTTGATGAGATATATGAGCATCATGAAGTGCGTGTTCCCTAGTAAAAACGTCGGAAAAACATTTACGAAACTTGTTTGCGCTATCTATAATGCTCAAAGTCACGCCATTTTCAGTAAGTAAGGGAGCTGCATGATTATGTTTGGGGTTTACAACTTGCCAAAACTTTTTTGGGTCAGTTTTCAGCATATTTGGAAGGATAGAGTTGAAGAATTCGTTTTTGGCATTAGCAATAGCTGTTTCTGTAAGACGTGATATGTTCTTGTAGTTTTCCCAGTCTGTTTGAGTCTTTGTCCGAGAAAACTTTCTGAAAGCTCTTTTTTTCTTGTTTATGCATTTTTTTTACATCGTGGTTAAACCAGGGGTCGTTCTGCCTTGAGGTGATGGTTATCTTAGGTATACAGTTAGCTTCAACTTCCTTCAGTCTGTCTCGAAACAAACACCAATTGTCATTTGCAGATCTATTTTGAAATTCATTTGAAAAGTCTGCGGCAAATGGTGCTAAAATGGCAATCATTTTTTCAGTATTAGCGCGAGCGTAACTGAGAATACACTTCTTCATTTTCTTTTGTACGGTGGATTTCAGTGCAAACGAGCAGTGCACGACATTATGGTCACTTATTGGATCAAGCACTCGGACTTCACTGAATTCTGGATGATTTGTCAAGATTATCAGCAAGCTTAACTCGAACTTTCTGACGCATGACCTGGAATACTTCAAATGATGTCAGCCACGAAGCACTGGGCCTTGTTGCCGAGATAAAAGCTCGGTATGCTTGGATAGTATGTCGGCATGCATGGGTTACATCTCAGAAGCAGATCCCAAAGCAGAGCGTCAATCAAACTGCTTCCGGGCACGCTGTGGAACGTTCTTGTTAAGCTTGCTGACGGCTGTAAATTCTTCCACTATTGCTAAGTACTGGCTCACACCGCATGCTCAATGAACCATACCAGCCTACGAACGTCCGCCGCTGATGTATAATGCACCAAAACTTACCCGTACCACGCCAAACACGCAACCTCGGCGGTGGCGAGGACAAACTGTGGCGCCATCTGCCGAAATGGTTCTGTGACGTATAAAACTACATCACGTGGTACCGGCTGCGCGAAATGTTTGACAACTCTTGTGATTCAGGCTCTTTTCGCTTGGCTAGTGTCGCTTGTGATTGTATAAGGTGCGAAACAATCTTAAATGTTTGCCAACAAACATTTTTAACGAACCGACATATGGTCATTGCCACGACGCGCACTTTGGATGGAACACGTGCACTTGGCGCCATGGACGCACAACGTGAAGAAGCACTATGGTAAAAGAAGAGTTGTTATGAAAATCGTCCATAATCTGTTAATCAAAGCATTCGCCGATTGCGCGAATGTTTACGTTCACTTAGGCAAGTGCGATGACGTGCACCTGTTCCTTGCTTTTGCGCGGAGAGTGTGTGGCCGAGAGGTAATGTTTTGATCAGCGTGAACTCGTGTGCTCCGTTCACGGAAGCACCTCGTCCTAGTTTTCTGAGAAGTATCAAGTGGCCGAAGGGGAACGATGCTTTGGCATTGGTTATTAGGTTCGGTTGACCTTTCATAAGGCTATCTGTAGCTCTTTTACCGCTATAACATTACTATTAACAACAATCGTGGTTCATTTGACCTGCTACTTTCGCGAGGATTATTACCGGACTATTATTTATAAGACATAATTTAATAGGTGTACCTTCACCCGCATATATTTTCTCTCCCTAATCCTCGCTTTCACTACGCACAGTTCCTTGTGCGGAGGTATTGAGTGACTTGAGTGACTTTACATAAATACCTGCTCGCATCCTTTGCTCGACAATAAATTAAAGTTACCGTGTGTTGTTTTCAATCACTCTGCTGGTCTCTGTGATCAATCAATTTCTTTAGTAGCAGCTCAGCACATTACGGCTGCTAACAGAATAGACGTCTGAATATGAAACTCAATGTGACAGCATTTCGACAAAATCATTCTTGCCACCCTTGAGCTGCACACAACTGGAAAAGGCCTCTCCCTTTGGGCTGAATAAACGTCACAAATTCCTACGCGTACCTTCGCGAAAAGTTACACGCCGTACTGAGCAGATATCAACCCCACCGTAGTGCAATAAATATTTTTGTGAAAGTGCTTGCCGCACATGCAATAATCAATTCTGGGTTGTTTGCACATTCTTGCACAACCAATCTGCAACAGAATGGTTGCTGTGTTTTCACGCTTCGGGAGTCATGCTTTCGAGCATGGTGCACATAAAGGCAATAAGTTCCTATGCTGACATACCCGTGAAGTACACTGTCAAAATTACCGAAAATCTTATCTCCAATTATTGACAAAAAATATTTGCGGATGCACGGACGCTAAAAAAGTGTCCGCTGAGTGAGCTGCACGCCTTAGGATGAAGTATGAGTTGTTTAGCCAATTTCAGTTCTATGAGTCAAGTGTATCGGTGCTGCGACGTTTTAGAAGGGCTCATTCACTATAACACTCACCTGAATGCATCCGGCATTGCGGCCACGAGCGTATAAAAAAACCTTTAAGTTAGCAAATGCCGACACTGTGGGCACGAGCATGTAAACAAATCTGAAAGTTAGTAAATGAACTGACTCGAGGTTGAAAGCAAGCGCACTGCACTGACGACGCCTAGGGCGAGTCACGTGATGTCGTTTGCTAGGTCATAGCGACAGTAGCGCTGGTCTCTCCAGTGATTGCCCTCCCTCACAACTCCGAACTCGTGATCTTGCCTCCTTCCACACACTTTTTTCTTAATCCACGCAAGAGAACAACGCGCGATCACGTGCTCATGTTCCCAAGAGTGACTCTTTTCCTCTTCACGTTCACAAGAAAGGGTGCATAGTCAGCCCCGTGTATAGCTATTTGCAGCATTGCTTGCCCCTGCGACTGATACCGCTTGCACATGCGTATCACCAATACATGCACGGCATGCCCCGACATGAACGGCAGTTGAACGATGACTTCGCTCGCGCCGCCAGCATCGCAAGTGCCCAGAGCTGTCGGCCGCCTATAGATGTCAGACTCTGGAGTTTAAAAGACACGCAGCGTCACCTGTCGACGCAGTTTTGAGTAATGCAAAGCCCGACTCGCTTGCACATTTTGGTGCGCAACCAGGTGCAACTACAGTGCCCACAGCAACGATTGAACGAAATATTACATTTACTTGCGCATTGAACACTCAGAAAAGGAGCTACGAATTTCTCTCCGCTAGTCGGACGCGTCCCTGCACCGACGTGTTAAGTGCTTGCTGGTTCACTCGCCTGAACGATGCTGAAAACATAAGCAGACACAACAGCTGCGCGCTCGACTACAAAAAGACCCCATTCTGCGCTATTGTTGCGTTGGGAATTGCCACGGACTTAAATGATATCAGTTTTACTGATTTCTGCAGCTTTCGCACGGCAGAATGGCGAGAGTGCTAAGTATAGGCCGTTGCGAACGTGTTAGGTAAGCGAATTACTCCCGTTCTCTACAGTCGTTTGCTTTAGTAAGTGTGATTATGTAGGTCTCCTGTAATTGTTTTGAGTAGACTTGACGAAGAACCGTTGTAACATTTAGTATGAAGCTCAACAGACCCTCTGACCACGGTGCGTGACATCACTGACATACAACCACACAGCAAAGCGCACAAAGAGCTTTGAAGGCTCTTAGTTCTTTAAGTTTCGGTTTTGACTAGAAAATGCGAACACGTGCGATCTTCAGGCAAATTGTCAAATGATCGCGACCTCAATAACGTTTTTTTTTTTTTTGCCGTTGGTCTCCGCGAGTACCGGAGCTATCTCGGAGGCATTTTCTTTTGCGTGTCGTACACTGAGAAAGTAGGCACGCATGCATCCTCATTTGCAGTATATACAAACGGAAGACAATCATCAACAGAGCATTCGAGCATGCGTATAAAACAATTCATTGAAAGGAAGCGAGAAAGAGATGAAAAATGCAACTGCAAAGCGAAAATCACCAGGGTCATTCGTGCCAGATAAATCAAGCTTCGTACCATTCATTGTAAGATAGAGTGCTCGTGTATTCACTTCATAGCTTTGACATGATGTGTATGCCCAAATTTAACACATTTAGGCATTACAGAACGCAAGTCGGAGTGCTTGCCTCGAACTATAGTTGATTCGATGCTTAAATTGCTAGTTTCAGCACCCCGAAATCGATTCAACATCTTTTGTATTGTGCCCGCATTTTGTTTTAAAGAGCTTCCTAATATTAGGAAGCAAGGTTGGATTGAAGGAAGAAACTTGACAGGTCCTTGATTTTCAGGACACCGCGCCTGAAGACCAACGAATGAGGAGGGTCTTTACACGTTTGCTTGAGGACGGTGTTCTGTGCACTACCCATTTACGGCTGGCGTGGCGATGGGGGTGCTGGTGGCGGCATTTCTTGCAGCGCCGCCTGGGCAGAGTCTGACGGCTAGAAAGCGTGCTCGGAGGTTCCGCCCTTTTTTTTCGCAATGTCATGGCTAACTCTTGGCGCGTGGCCTCCTGCAGCCGTGACTTTTTTTTTAATTTTGGAGCGTCCCACCAACAAGACGTGTGCTAGCCAGGACCTGATTAAGAGTGTGCTCCATCTCAGTATAACCGGCCACTTTTAGGCGAGTTGTTATTTAAGCAGGTTAGAAGACAGTGGTTCGTTTCGACCACAAGCTTCAATGCGGAGTCATAATAGGCCAGCTTTTTAACGGCCGAAACAAGGCAAGCGCATTTCTTCTCAGAGGTAGCGTATGCCTCTTTCCTGCAGCTCAGTGTTCGGCTTAAATACAAAAGTGGCACTTGGTCACCAGCGCTGTCTTCCTGGCACAATATAGCTCCCATGCCGCGATCACACGTTTCGCATTGAATGACAAAGCACTCAGAAAAGTCGGTTGTAACGAAAACGGACTTTTCGCTTAAGGATTATTTCAGCTTGCAAAAAAAATTTTTCTTTTTCTTAGTTCCACCCCCATTTAACCGGCTCGCACTTTCGAAGTGCATCCGTTTGAGTGGTGGCAATGCCAGAGTACTTTTTCACGTAATGCTTATGATTTTCAGCTAGGCCTACGAATGCCCTTATCTAAGATTTTGTAGTTGGTCGTGAATAGTTCACAACGGGAGACTACGAAGCCACGCGCTTTTCTGAAGGTCTACGCTGGCCACGCCCACAACGTGTCAGAGGTAAGACACCTCGCGGCACCCTAGGTGGCATTTAGCAGGTTTCGCGGTAAGACTAGCTTCTTTCAACGTGTTAAGCACGGCTCATAAATGCTGGACATGTTCTTTTCGGCTGTTTGAGAAGATATTGATATCGTAAAGATACGGCAGAGCGAACTCGTAGAGGTTATCAGGAGTGCGGTTCATTTAGCCAAAAAACAAAGGGGCGCATTTTGAATCCAATGTTAAGCTTAAGTAGATGATAATTTCCGAATGGGGAAATAAGTGCGGCACAGCAGCTAGCACGCTCCATACCGGGAGCAAATACCCTCGCACGTTGCCTAACGTGGGATTAGACTGATTTTCTGGGTTTGGTGTCGGGTAAACTTGGTCTTGAGTTATGCCGTTAAGACGCCAATAATTGATGCATGGCCTGGGTTCTTTTCGCGCCAGATAAACTACTATTAGAAGGGAAGTATAGTCATTCTCGCCAGGTAATATGACTCCAACTCCAGCATTCTACCAGTCTCCTATTTTGTTATCTGAGTTTGCACAGGGGACCATCTATACGGCTTGCTAGGCATTAGTTCCTCACAGGTTAGCTCGACATCGTTTTAATCACCGTCGTTTTTCTCGGAAGGTCCCAAGTCCCAGAATATGTCTTTAAACACGGAGACAAACCTCTTCAAGTCCTCCTTCTAGACTTTACTTAACCTTGGTGCCAGGTTCAGTTGTTGCAACATCACCTCTGGTCCCCTTTCAGTTACATCTTTTGAGGTGAAAATTGGTGATCGCTCTTCCTGTAAAACGTTCAAAAGCAAATTGACGACCCCTTGACGTTGAACGTATGGTTTCATCAAGTTATTGTGGTAAGTTTTGTTGAACCGCCTTCCTAATTCGACATCATAGTTGGCATCGGAAAGCTTCAATGTTACCTTAGCGTGCCCTTCACAACGACTCTCAGCATTGTTTTTTTTTTAATGTCCGCAGCAGCATTACCTGACATTCGACTTCAAAGGTAAGTTTCTTTGCCTATTTATCGCAGTACTCCTTCGACAACCTTTGTGCAGACTTCATGTCGCGTTCTACAAGGTTTTGTGCTTTTCCAAGCCTCTCAAGGAGGTTGAGAACATATGTAACTGCATTAACGTCCTCATCAAATATCTCCCAGGATTCACGTAGCATTCGCAACGCTGTACTTAAACTCTGACCATGTACAAGCTCTGCATGGCTAAAGCCAGTGCTCTCATGGGGAGCTGATCTCAAAGCGAACATAGCGGGAAGAATGCAGGATTCCCAGTCGTATTCGTTCTGCTAGCAAAGAGCTCTCAGGGTCTCTTTCAGAACAAAATGCATACGATCTACCGGTATATATTGTGGATGATGGGTAAAACTTTGCACTAATTTTATTCAGAATTTGTCCAAAAAGGTTGAGGTAAAGCAGCTGGTGAAGACACTACCATTGTCGCAATGAATTTCAGTGGGAAATCCGACACGTGCAAATATAGAAAGCAGAGCATCTACGACATTGGGAGATGTGATCTCCCCAAGTGGTATGGCTTCTGTAAACTTTGCGGCTACACAGAAGGCCGTGATGGTGTATAAATTACCTTGCCTTGGCTCTGGGAATGGCCTGAAAGTGTTACATTTTAGTCGCCGAAAAGGTTCTGTGTTAATTGGCAAAAGCTTCATGGGTGCCTTCCACTTGTCCGTGGAATTCCCAGCTCTCTCACAAGGTCGCAAAAGCGCACAAAGTTTTTGGTATCCTTCCAGCATTTCGACAAATAAAACTCAGGGGAAATTCAAGGCTTGCTTTTTTTTTAATCCGAGATGCCCCGCGGACGGGTTTTCATGCGCCTGTTACAATGTAAGGCAACGACACCTTTGCGGTACAGAGAGCTGCTCATACTTGCAACCTTGCACATTATTTTAGCTGCGGTACACGAGCCCTGCTTTCTCACAAAAAACATTCTTTTCATTTGTTCTCAATTTTACACTTTACATAATCGCTTTATACGAGAGGTCGTCCGCTGCTTTAAAATGAGCGTTTCTGAACCCCCGACCACTCACACCAACTTTCCTCTACGGGCGAGATCGTAGCGCCGCTCTCGCGCAACGGCGCCACTTCGTCTCCTCTGCCAACAGAGACGGCGCCATTCACTTCCGCTAAGGCGGCTAGAGTAACTTGATTTGCTTTATCTTTGTTCAATTTTTTTCCTTGTCGCATATGGTAACTCAACCAACAAGAATTACTAATGATAGTGCTAATACTCTTGATCTTTTTCTAACAACTCATCCGGAGCTTGTGTCAAAGGTTTCTTACCTACCTGGCATAAATGACCATTTGCTACTTTCAGTCGGTGTTAACATTACAATGTCCAAATAGGCTAATACCACTAAGCTGATTCGTGATTACAATAAAGCTAACTTTGATGCCATTAACAACGGACTGTCGAGATTTCTTAGCCTTTTCTTGAACAAAGTAGATAACCGCACGGTCGATGTAAATTTGAATTTGTTCAAATCAAATATTCATGAACTGATAAACAAATACATCCCTTTACGCAAGCTGCTTTCAAACCTCAATGCGCCGTGGTTTAACATTACCTTAAGAGACTGTCCAATTGCAAAAAATGGCTCTACCGGGCAATGAAGCGGTTTCCCTCCGAAAATCACATTACTTCATATAAAGTCGCCAACTCCCGTTACGTAAGCGCACTGAAAAGCGCTAAATTTAATTTCCTTCAGCGCACATTACCTTCCATGCTTATCACTGACCCAAAGAAATTTTGGCGTGTTGTCAGACCTACCAAAGGTATTCGCCTAGTTGATTCTTATGGTTGTCTTGTCCCTGATGCCTAGTGTCCTCATGTGTTAAATGATGTTTTCAACCTGAACTTTGTCGTGCCTTTTGATTTTTTGTTGCCCAGCGAAACCTCCTATAACTATTTACCAATGTATTCCATTATGATTGATTCAGCCGGCATTGCTAAAATATTTGAATCTTTAAAACATTCTTGTAGTCCCGGATATTATCTAATCGAAACAAAGCTTTTGAAAAGCACTCTTACTTACTCATCAATAATATTGTCTAAACTTTATCAACAGTCTCTGGATACTCGTGAATTACCGTCTGACTGAAGGTCGGGAAGGTGGTCGCTCTTCACAAATCTGGAAGCAAAGAGTCTCCTTATAAGAATCGCCCCATATCATTGACAATTGTCCCGTTTAAAATTCTACAACATATAATGTTTTCTCATCTTTCAAGGATTCTTGATTCTAACTCAATTTTTTTTTCGTGCGCACAACATGGTTTTCGCAGAACATTTTTATATGTGCCACAGTTGGTAACCATTACCCATCAACTTCATGTCAGTTTGGATCGTCCTTGACGTGCCGATTGCATTTTTTCTAGACTTCGCTAAAGCTTTCAATAGCGTAAGCAATAAACTACTACTTTTCAAGCTTAGCAAACTAAACCTTAATCCCAATTTTTTCGCCTGGTTAAAGCAGTTTCTTCTTAACAGTTCACAGTTTGTAACGTGCAATGACCATAAATCTTCACTTAGCCCCGTTTTATCTGGTGTGCCTCAGGGCTACATTTTTGGTCCTCTTGTTTTTCTTATTCATATTAATGTGTTGCCAGATTGTGTTTCCTCTAACGTCCACCTATTTGCTGATGACTGTGTTATTTTTCGCGAGACAGAGGGAGTAATCATACTAACTTATTGCAAAATGAAATCGCTGCCATATCCGATTGGTGCTTGAAGTCACAAATGAAACTTAACACTACTAAATGCAAGGTTTTGCATGTTTCTTGGTCCACGCTTTCTTCTCCTGTCTACTATCTAAATAACACAGTGCTCGAAAACGTTACATCATATCGGTATTTAGGAGTCAATACTTGTGATGATCTAACCTGGTCTTTGCATGCTGAGAATTTATTAACAGCGCTAATCGCGTGTTAGGCAACTTACGCCGCAACTTTCGTTCCGCACCGGTCTCATTTAAAACACTGTTATACAAAACATTAGTTAGATCAAAACTGTAATACGCAGCTTCAATTTGAGACCACAGCTCTGAAAGTCTGATGAAATCATTAGAACTAGTCTAGAACAGCGCCCCTCGTTTCATTCTTCACAACTACAGCAGAACAGATAGTGTTACATCCATGAAAAACTCCTCACAATTACTTCATCTGGCTACCCGTCGCAAGCACAGTAGGCTTTCCTTGTTCCAGAATATTTATTACCACAACTCTATTCTACACACAGCTCTAATTTCCCCACCTTCGTATGTTTAGTCCCGCACTGACCACTCTCACAAAGTAGGAATTATGACGTGCCTCACTAATACTTGTTTTCAGTCATTCATTTCTCGTACATCGAACCAACGGAACCACCTTCCCGGACCAATTGCTGGCATTCAAGATAATGAACGCTTCCGTACTGCATTATTAACAATGTAACAGATGTTAAGAGTACATGTTTACTTGTTGTTGCTGCTGTACTTTATTTCTTTGTTGTATTGCTCCCCCTACATAAAACCCCACTCTCTTCTGTAATGTGCTTGGGCTTGAGAGAAAATACATAAATAAATAAATAAATAAATAAATAAATAAATAAATAAATCGACAGTTTTCCGTCCAAGGGTTCGTCGACTCGCCGCCGAAGTCACGCAAGTCGGCTGCTTTTGCAGGTGGTATTTTGCAACATTGAACGAGATCAAGATCCTGCGAAAGCTACCGCGCTTGCAATTGCGTGAGGGTCATGTACTATAAGTTGAAAAACAACGATTTAGCCTGCTTTTTGAGAAGCTGCTTAGAGTTATTAATAAATTTGCAAAACAATCGAAAATGGTGGCAGACAAAGCCGCTTCGGTGCGGTGTTTGATAAAAGAGCGTTCAATAACAGCTGTAGCGATTGATAAGCAAGCACTCTGCTCCTCGGCGACTTCCCTGATCCACGCGCATTCTCTTGTAAAGTCATCTGGAGACACAAATGAAGAATGGAAAACGTCCGTGGTTGCCACTGAGTCTCGAAGGGCTCGACAAGCTTTCCCATTGACACTAATTTTCTGGAGAGACAGCTCTAACAACCGCATGTTTCTTTTTTACTCCTTGATTGTTACGAAAGCAAACGCTTATTTACAAGTTTCCGCGATGTGCGCTTCATTTTTGCAGTTATAGCAGATTAGCAGCTTCCGTGACTCAAACACCCGCTGGGTTCAAGTGCGCTCTTTAGGAACCTCACTCAATTTCTGCACTGCCGTTTACCCTTCCCCTACATTGTCCTTTGTAGTGGACGGGTCCTTTCTTAAATTACGGTGCGCAGTGGGTTTCCGTATAAAATACGGAGCAGTCAGTTACGTCCGTGCCAGAAATGTCAGGTTTTCTACTAACTCGGGCACACCTAATCGTGAAGAAATTAGTGACTTCATGTACATATCACTGGCGATGACGTCGTATATGTGCCACAGAGTTGCTCCTTTGTACCCCTGCACTGCGAGAGCCAAGAAAGCGGAATTGGCATCACTGAACGCCTCTGCGATCTCACATTCACTTGTGGCATTTCTATCGCCAGGGCTGTCATGATCGTCATTAACGGATGCGCTTAAGTACTGTTGTCAAAGTTTGGCTAAAAACATCGACACATTGTCAGAGGCACTGCAAATGCCTACTGCAACGAAGTTGAGCAAATAGAAAATTTCCATCTCGTGGAGGAAGCAGCACCACCTGCTCTTTGTACACCGATACGTGACTACGTAAGTCTGACGTTATCAACCACCAGTGAGACCGCCGCAATCAGCTGATAAACAAGTTCTACGGCTGCTTCTCCTCCACTTAAAGAGCTGGTCGAGCAACACTCACCAAGCACCACATCATGAAAAATTCTGACGCCAGACCCAACCATAAAAATCTTTCTCACGTTACTCCAAAGAAGCACGAGGCAATTCGATAACAAGTGCAAACGACACTGGAAGATTGCGTTATTCGGCCATTCAACAGCTTTTGGGTATCACCCGTAGCAATCGCTAAAAATTACAGCATATGCATGGAGTGAACATTGAGTGGGTGAAGCATCATGAGTTCATCCATGTGTTTGTCCATCCCTCCGTGATTCTGACCATCTGTGCATCTATCAGTCTGTTCGTCCGTCCACACCTCAGGATCCTGCCAAGTTGCACGAGCCGCAGTGGCCTTCTGCAGCTGGCGCTCGTCGTGTTCCATGGCCCGTCGATCAGCACGATCCGGCAAGCCCACTCGTGCAGCAACAATCCAGGAGAAGCAGAGATAACGGGCGCCTCGAATGAGTTCCATGCAACCCACGCAGAAGCCAAGAAGAAATCAGCAGCACCGCCAAGGTGATCTAGCGAACCTTCAGTCAACCGCCATATTGTACGCATGTCTCAGAGATAGCGTTTTCTTAAAAACGATACTAGAAATGGAGAGTGTACAGTGACATCTAGTATATCGTCATCCAATTCAAGTTTCTAGGCATCTCTAACAGATGATGGGGTACAGAGTATTGATCGACTGTGAATGCCACTTGACAACCGGTTAAGTGTCCTCATAAAAAGCTTTGTCTCTAAAAGAAAAATGAAAGCTTGGGTTCGTGTGTCGACTATCGGTAGCTCAAGAAGAGCATAAAGAGTGATGTTTATGCGCTGCCACGTATCAATGATTCCCTGGATTGGTTACAAAATGCTCGCTACAATGGCTAATGGGAAATCGAAGTAGATAACAGGATCTATAGAAGACTATCTTTGTCACGCCTGACGAAATTTACACATTTCAGGCGCTTTCATTCCCTTTGTGTTCAAGAGGGAGACTGATTCAAGTGGGAGACCTGCTTGGTACACCTTGATTACGTGTTTGTGTTTACGATGACGTTGGAGGAGCATTTAAGAAGGCGAGAACCAGTTTTTCACTCAATACGTTTCGCCGACCCTGCACTGAAACCAAAAAAATGTGATTTTGGCTTCCATGAGCTCATCGGTGACGTGTTCAGCAGCCAAAATATGCCATTTGATCCAGGTAAGCTTGTTGCCATGGCAAGTTTCCCAACCCTGTCAGACAAAAATGAGATCGCCGTTTTTTTTTTGGGGGGGGGGGGGGACTTCGTGTCTGGTAATGACAATTTATTGTCAGTATCTCATGCGTAACATGGGTATTGAAACAACTCACAAGAGAAGATATCCCCCTCGCATGGGGTGAAGATCAACAACCAGCATTTCACGAGCTCTATCAGAGCACGCAAACGTCTCCCGTCCTCACCTACTTCGAAGAAGTAATGCCGACCATATTGCACACAGACGCTAGTAATGTGGGGCTTAGAGCTGTACTCCTAAAGTGACAGGACAACACCGAAAAGGTTATCACTAATGCTAGCTAGGCAATGTCACGAAGAGAAGCCAGCTACACAATGACAAAGAAAGAATGTCTCGCAAGGGGGCAGTCCTCCAATATCGCTTACATTTGTACCGTCCCTCGTTCGCTGTTTTGAGCGGTCACCATTCACTCTGCTGTACTCGTACAGTGACAGGACAAAACCAAAAAGGTGATCAGGTGATCACTAATGCGAGCTGGGCACTGTCACGAAGAGAAGGCAGCTACACAATGACAAAGAATGTCTCGCAAGGAGGAAGTCCTCCAATATCGCTCACATTTGTACCATCCCTCGTTCACAATTTTCAGCGTTCACAATTCACTCTGCTGGTTTCTTGATCTGAAAAATGCTTCCCGGCGCCTCGAATGTGAAGTCTTCGGCTCCAATAACTCCACGACATCGTTTCCTACAATTCGGGTAGACCACATGCTAATGCCCACTGTTTTGTCGGTCTGCTGTTGACGCAGCATACCACGACAATGACGACACGGCCTTTTTGGGCGTTCTGGACACTGCCGTTTTTTTTTCACTCCAGCAGTTGGAAAACGTAGAACGTTCGCCGCTGATTTATTATCTCGAAGAACAAACTTATAATGCGCCGAAGTTATTTGCAAAAGGGCGAGCGTCATACTGCTAGCGGAGTGAGGTACTTTACAAGAGGCACTTCTCATATTGAGGCAGCAGCTACTTGCTCGTCGTTCCCTCGCACTTCGAAGTGAAATCCTCTACGTCTGCCACAACGGGCCAACCACCGGTCACTTAGGCTACACTCGGACATTCGCAAGGACGAGGCAGGCCTACTTCTTGCTGAAACTTGTCACAGTCATGAAAAGTTTCGTGCAGACGTGTGTAGTCTGCCTGTGCCGCAAGCTACCACCTGTGAAGCACTCTGGCCTGTTGCAGACTCTTTAATAGCCACCGACACCGTTTTTGCAAAACATGGCATGAGTTTCTCAGGCCTCTTTCAAACATCTACTACCGGAAACATGTGGATATTCAATGCTACCAACTAGCTCACCTGTTGCGTTGAGACAGGACCTCTGCGACGGGTAACGCCAGCGGAAGTAGCTCGATTTTTTATGAAATCCATGATTTTGAGAAAATTTGGTCCTGCAGTAGTTATCACCGACAGAACTATTGCGTTTGTTGTCAAGCTCTTTGACATCATTCTGCGACTAAGTGGTACCCCTCACAGTCGGACAATGGCATACCATCCCAAGAACAACGGGCTGGCTGAACGCTGGCTAACATGATCAGCGTGTACTTAAGTTGAGAACACAAAAACTACAACGACATTCTACCCTACTTTACATTCGCATACAACAGGTCTCGTAAGGAGACCACTCAGACCCAATTAGGCATCGTTTACGGCCGTGAAGCTATTACAACAACGTTACATGCATTGCTTCCCATGAACACGATACTCATAAGACGGAAGCTAAAGTTTTTACACAGCAAGCAGAAGCACGGCAACTTGCCAGGTCACGAACTTTCGAGCAACAGCACTGTGATGCCCGGCATGACAATATCCGGCACAGATCTGTCACATACAACGTGGTGACAGAGTGCGGGTCTGGACCCCGTTTGTTGTGCTGCGCTCTCCGAAAAACTGTTGTGAAGATACTTAAGATTCTACAATGTATTCTGACGTATTAGTGAGATTAACTATGATGTCGTTGCCCACGGCCCCCAGTGTGCAAAGCACCGAATACATTCGCCAGATATTATTTACGGGCTTTGCATGAAAACATAATTTCAGTGACTAAGCAGTTTTTCTGCTTCATGAACTTTCATAATTGCGACAATGATTTTTTTGAAGAAGGCACAATGTTGCACGTATGTGCCTTAGGAGAGGACAAAGAAGCAGCGCCAGAACCCTCGGCCAGGACAAGGGTGAAGAAGTCATTACTGCTCGTTTTAAAGTTACAGATAAAAGCTAATTTGTTTGTAGTTCTTCGTTTGATCGATGATGCCGCGTCGTCACACAGCCATTCAGTTCTCGCACATTTTCACGGAGAAGCCAATACTGATATTCACACCGACAGAAGCATCGTGCGTCTCGGGGCCGTCATTGTTCAATCGCAGGATGGTTTAGAACAGGTCGTTACGAACACTAGTCGTACACTCAGGAAGGCTGCGGTTGTTTAGGAAATAATCAAGTAGCCACCACACCTATATGGAAGGCCTTTTCGAGCGATCAGCCAACGCGATTCACTGTGCTGGCTGGCAAACCTCAAAAACCATTAGGGCGTCTCGCGAAATGGAGCCTAGTGCAGGAATACGACATAACGGTCGTCTATAAGTCGGGTCGCAACCGTATTCATTCGGACTGTCACGTGCCCCGGTTGATTCTATGAAAGCCGCCTCCACAGAAAGCGCACAGGCTTTTCTGTTTTTGGCAGCTGTGACTACATTATAGAGGGCACAACAGAAGAAATATGACCGCGAGTTAGTGCTGCTGATCAAGCGCTTAGACCGACAATTTCTTGAGATTACTCATGCTTTTTGCTCGAAGGTTGTCTTCTTTCATCCTCCAAAATAACGTCTTGTATAAAAGAAATAAACGCAGTGTAGAGAAGTTCCTTCTTGTCGTTTTTACAGAACTAAGACGCGAGATCTTACAAACATGTCGTGATGATCGAACAGCAGGGCATTTGGGAGTGAGCAGAACATTCGCACTTATTCGCACGGAATACTACTGGCCGAAGTTGCTGAATTCTGTGCAGGACTATGTAAGGACTTGTCGGGATCGTCAGAGGTGCGAAACCTCACCAGTGAAAGCAGCTGGTCTCCTCAAACGAATTGAGCCACCGAATATCCCGTTCGCACAGGTAAGACTGGACTTACTTGGTCCAATTCCCATGTCGCTGTCAGAGAAGCGACGGATGGTCGTTGCAACCGACTATTTAACTCGACATGTGGAGACAGCATTACTGTTTGGGGAATCGCTGTTGAAGTATTTCAATTCTCTGTGACCAAAATTGTACTGCGGCATGGAGCTCCTACAGTGCTGACAACGGATGGAGGAACAGCGTTTACAGCTGGGCTGACCAATCCCGTTATGGGAGTGACGCACACCTTACATAGGGAAGCCGCGGCGTATCGTCTGCGAGTGAATAGACTAACCGAACGGCTCAGTCGAACGTTAACTGACATGTTTTTGAAGTACGTCGACGTGGAGCATTGAACTTGTGGCAGGATATTACCATGCACAACGTTTGCAAACAGCTGTACATTAGATGACACGAATGACACCTTTTCGAGTTTTTTTGGCCGACCAGTTATCACGCCCTTGAATGTGAAGCTAGCTGCAGATTACAACTCTGACCACAACCATAACACCAGCGACTTCATGCAAAAGGCCGTAGCAGCAGGGCAGCAAAACTATAATCTGCAACAAGAAAATACTATGTAGATTGGTATAATTTCCGACAAAAAGACGTGAAAAAAAAACAGTTTTGGAGACAGAGCATGGGCACAGACACCTTGCCGTGTACGTGGGCTCCCCGAAAAGCTACATGAACCTTATTTTGGCCTATGCAAGCTTCTTCGCTAGCTTGGTCTCTTGAGCTAACAAGTGATTCTAGAGGAGCAAGTAACATCATCGAGACGGTGGCATCAGACAGAAATAATGCACGTCCTTCCAATGAAGGCGTACCACGAAAAACAATGAACAATCAATCAACACTGTTGGATTATGCTTGCTCCTACCTGCCATTACTACAATACCATCATGAAACACCTTACATAGGGAAGCCACGGTGTATCGTTTCGGAATGACGCACTCTCGGAACGGGGATAATCACGTATCAGAAAGATAAGCACGTGCGCCAGACGCTTGCTACGCCCTCCATGCTGTCTGTAGTGTGCGTGCCAAACGGAGAAAGCGAAGCGCCAGTGAAGCATGTCAGAATCAACGCTTACAACTCAAACTGTACGGGATAAGAGAAGAAGACGAGGTTTCGAACTCCAAAGAAGCGAAGGTGTTCTAAACACAAACATTTTTTTCTAACTCGCTTGTTCGAAGGGCGCACGTTCGCTCATTTTAGCTAAAATATTCCAGTGGAGTTTTTTAACTGTGCGTGCAGAATACATTATTGACCTGGTCCTTTTAACTAAGAAATTAGGTGATTTGTAGGAGCCTGCGTACTTTAAATTATTTTTTCTACCGATATCCTACTCATTAACAGAACACCAGAATATGTTCGCTCTCTTTCAGCACACATTTCATTACACAGGCGATAACCAGCAAAAAGCACAGGTCCCAAATTTGCTTACAATGTTGACAACTTCACCTTCACTACTATTCCAATTTAGAAAAATCCTGAAATAATCATTTCCAACGAGCTAAAATAGGGCACTCATTTGAAATGATTACTAGCGCAGCCCTAAAAAAACTACGCTCACTTAAAAGATGTCTTAAGCACTACAATCAAATAAAAGATATGCAACTTTTATCCGATCTGTACTATATTAGGCCAGCCCCAGCTGGTTTCCGTTTACTCTCGAATAGATCATTAAAATTCAAGTGATCCAAAAATATCAATAATGTTTATTTCTAATATTTACAGACTAACAGTGTAGTGTCACCGACCCATCTAACTCAATAAATACACCACAAATCTGAACAATTATTCTAACGGCTAAACAAAGTTGCAAAGTGTACACAGCAGAGGTAAAATAGACATTTCATGTCATATTACTTATTTTCGTGGCAGACTGATGCGTTAAAAGCATTCCCAGATTCTTGCCAAATACTCTTCCAATACCAATTCTTCGAAATACTCATTTTTTCTTTGACAATTGGAAAAAAAACCCACTGAAGCCTACTCTATAACCACCTATTTCCTATTGACCTATCTAAAACTGCAATTGAAAGGAAAGTGCTTGCCTCACAAAAAACACTAATGAAAGGGCCAAAAAATTCACTAAGCGATGAGTCTGTGTCATGCTACTAATGCAAAGTTTTGTTTTAGATTTCTCAGATCACATCATTTTCAATGACACTTTCTTTTATCAATTTGTTGTTCGTAACATTATTTGAATAGTGTGTGTTCAATAAAAAGTACACTTGTGGATCTAACTTCAGCTGACCGATATATACTTTATCTCTTTTGCAGTTGTTTCGCAGTGAACACTATTATAAGATTACAAAAAGGGTGGTTTCTGGGGCCTAGGTGTCCACCGCCGCCGCCGCCTGTGATGTCCGTAGTCAATATGACACGGAATAAGGTAAAAAAATAGAAACACACAGAACAGAACTATCGAATCAATGTCCTCTGCGTGGCAGCCCCGTAGTCTACCACAGAGCTACGCCGGTGGGTGAAACTCCGTGGCGAATTAACGCTGTGCAGGCTTCATGTACGGTAAAGAATTTGTGTGAGAATAACGATGTGCCACATAATGCGAATTGCGTATATAATGGGCCACTGAATTCTGTTACTCATTACAAAAGGCTCAGGCATATTTCTTCAAATTCGTCAGTCACAGCCTCCAATACCCACATATTACATTACAAGAGCATAGCGAAGCTTTTACCAGGCTTACCAGGCTTTTACGAATAATCAGGAATCTTGGCATTGTAGACGATCCCCCACAATAAAACGATTTTAATGATTTATGACGTAGGGGGTACCATTTACGTGTGCTAGTAGTAGGGGCTCCAAGATTTCGGATATTAATTGATATTTGGGGTTTAACGTCCCAAAATCATCACGTGACTACAAGAGATTCTGTGGTGTAGGGCTCCGAGAATTTAAACCGCCTGGTATCTTTAACGTGCTCCCAAATCTCAGCACACGGGCCTATAGCATTTTTCCCTCCATCAGAAATGCAACCGTCAAAGACGGGATTATATGCCGCGACCTCCAGGTCAGTGCCCGAGTACCTTAGACACTAGGCGAGCGTGGCGGGGTGCTCCAAGAGTATACAAAAATGTTCTACAAGGGCCACACTTTCCCTGTCGCTGTGGCTGGCTGCATGTTCTGTGCAGGCCTAGTGGTTTTGTAGGAATAATCTCGTACATGATTTGGAGCTAATATTTTTGTTATGGTGTGTTCTTTAAAGAGCAATTGAAATAGCATGACTTTGTACACCATTTGTCGTTTTTTTATATAAACCATTATGATTTGTGTCAAGAAATATATTTTACGGGTCTTTTCTGCAGTATTCTGTCAAGAGATTCGGCATTAGTATTAAAATAATAAAACTAAGCATAGGAGTTCTTTTGAGAGTGTGGTAGTCTCTCCATAGCAAGGAGCTAATGCCAAGTCTTGCCACAAACGGGTCCAGGCAAAAAGAGCTTCTGATTCACCTGGGCATTTAAAAGGCTCAACAGAAAGCGCGTTTACATCCTATAAATATTGTTCGGGTGTGGGTGCCCCATAGGCGCCCGCTTTCACACTCAGTCGAAAAGCAATATATAAAAGCGAGCAGTGATAGGCTGCCTTGGGCAGCTTAAAACCTGACCTCGACGAGGGCATCGTGGTTTCGCCGCAGAGGGCAGCGGAGGACTACCGTGTTATCGGCCCCTTTTTCTGACCCTTCGCCATTTTATTTCAAAACGAAAAATAAATATTTACCTTCCTACCTGCCAAGAGTGCCGCAGTTGCTGTTGAGCTAAACCACCGCTGCAGACTTGGGCTTCGATGGCACGCTGTACACGTCGCCCGTTGTCTGTTGTGGCGGTCTAGATGGGTTGGCCGCAACTGCAACGCAGATGAAGTCACTAGGTACAGCTGAGAAATTTTTCGCTATATTGTCATACGCGTACGTACAGCTAAAGCTATCAGATACAAAAGCATGACTTTGAAACCAAGGGGGCTGCATGCACTGAGTACACACATGAAAACAATGCTAACAACTTTTGAAGCGTTCACCACGCTGATGATTTGTGGAACAAAGTCATGCGCAAAATGTTAACAAACTTCTTTGGCTGTTTGGCACATATGTGGAGTTCAACGCCACAAAACCAGCATAAGTATATCAGAGGCGCCGTAGTGGAGAGCTCAGGAAATACCGGCCACCTGGAGTTCTTTACTGCGCTCCTTAATCTGAGCATACGGGCCTACAGCATTTTCACCTCCATCGAAAACACAGCCGCTGCAGCCGCCATTTCACCCCATGACATGCGAGTGAGCCATCGAGATCCTTAGCCTGTAGACAACCGCGTCGCGGTTTCACTGTTTCTGAGCCGAAAATTTCATACCGAAAGTAATAAACGCATTTAAAGCATATATTTTCTTGTAGAACGCAGCAACAAGAAAGCTGTGTTTATTCCCTTGCGACAATGGACACTATCATTTAAATACGACGCTTACCCTTACTTAAAAGAAGACCACGAACGCTCAGCTAATGCTAAATTACGTGCTCTAGTTGCATAGGGTTGCTTTGGTATCACCTTTAATTCAGACAAGATGCTATACAATTAAGTTTTTTGAAGACAGTGCCATCTCTGTTGAGATATTGGTTGTTCCTGTATATATATATATATATATATATATATATATATAGGCAGGCATGGTGGTTGAGTGGCCTTAGCGTTGCATATAGTCCAGTAGATCCTCCGTGAGCGGTCACAACGTGGTTTATTTCGGCGTTTCGGCCTAGAGTCTGGCCTTCATCAGGATTAAAGGTACAGTTTGTTGGTGCTCAGCTTTATAAAATCTCAAATCAGAGAGAAAGGAAAGAGGAAAAAGACAGAAAAAAAGAAAACAAGAAGAAAAGAAAAAAAGAAAAAAAGAAGAAGAAAAGAAAAAAAAGAGAAAAAGAATATAAGGCGGACTCCCCTCGGGCGCCCCCCTTGCACTCTTCCTTCCACTTCCCCCTTCATCTCTCTCCCCTTTCTCCCCTTCACCTTTCTGATGTCAGTGGTCTGTGTATGCTTCCTTTTACTTTTTTGATCAGACGGCGCCTCCTGGCACTGGCAGTTCGGTGTGGGGCAAAAAAAGAGCTTTTTTAGGAAGTTCTAAGCCTTTAACTACTCGGAGCCCCGTCAACATTTGTCGTAGAAAAAGGGGTACCGCGTATTGGGGCAGAGGCTGGTAAGCGGGTATTTTAGGAAGTTTTAAGCCTTTAACTATTCGGGGTCCCATCAACATTTCGTCGTAGAAAGAGGGGTTCCGCGTATTGCGGCAGAGGCTGGTAAGTGGGCGCAGTGCGAATTCCTTGCCCGCTTCTGGATTACGCGTTCAGTGGGGGCCTCCCGGCTGTGCACAGGGTTGCTGTTGGGCATATCATGCATGGCACAATTGATTGGGTAGTAAAATAAAACAAAAAACAGACGACAGCTGCACTTAGGAAGAGTAGTTACACTTGGAATTGTTTTGAGCTGTCCAGTGCCCTTCGCAGCTGCAGTACCGTGAACTCAGTTACTATTTTCATTATTGCCGTTATTGTTTTCTAATGCTTTAATTGCTGCAAGTGTTCCAGGATTCTCATTTATTCCTTTATCGAGGGTGTTAAATCGGTGGATAAGGTATGACTCTCGTTCTTCACGTTCTCGATTTGATTTAAATCCCGTCTCTAAGAGCGTTACTGTTAGTTTGTCGAATGCATGGTCGGGAAGATTGAGATGTTTTCATAGAGGTAGACTTGGGGCTGATTTCGCATGGGCTCTGAGATTATTGAAGCGAATCCTAAATGGTGTTTCTGTTTGTCCGATGTACTGCATACGACACACGTTGCATTCAAGTAGGTATACCACATTAGAGGAATCGCATGTTAGGTTTCCTTGTATGTCATTCGAAAACTTGGATTGTGTGCTGGTTGCTTTGTGTGTTTCTCGCATCACCTTACATACAAGACATCGTGGCTTTAAACAAGGTCGGCATGAATTATTGGGAGGTGATGTGTTATTTGAGAGTGGACAAGTGTGTCTTTGAGGTTACGTGGTCGTCGGTAAACGACTCCGGGAGCGGATGGAAATGCGCGTTTCAGATGTTCACTTTGTTCCAGAATGTTGTAATGTCATTTAAGGATTTTGTTTACATTGGGGAAGTTTGTGCTGTAAATCAAGCAGAGGTTTGTTCGTTGTGGGTCTTCTTGCGGTGGTCGCTTCATAAGTAAGTCTTCACGTTTCAGTTTTCTCGTTTTTTGAACAGCGTCATTTATTACATGTGGAGGGTATTTGTGTTTCTCGAGCATGAGTTTTAGCCTCAGTGAGCTCGTGTCAAAGTCAGCGTCTCTAGAGCAGATTCGCTTAAACCGGTGAGCCTGGCTGTATGGAATACTGTTTTTACAGTGGCGTGAAGGATCGCATTTGGTAATGGAGGTATTGTTGTCGATCCGTTGGTTTACGATATAGGGTTGTAGTGAGCGTCTCTTCTTGTATCCTTATGGTAACATCAAGAAAATTTACGGTTACTTGCGAGTATGTATATGTAAAGTGTATGTTCGGATGTGCAGCATTGTAAGCGTCGATAAAGCTGAGAAGTTCGTCCTCGCTGTAGGTCCAAATAAGAAAGATGTCATCTATGTATCCTCTGTATAACATTGGTTTCAAGGAACTTTGTGTAAGAAATCCAGATTCTAGCTTTCCCATAAATATGTTGGCATAATTAGGTGCCATTTTGGTGCCCATAGCAGTACCGCTGATTCGTCGAAAATACTCTTGGTTAAACTCGAATGAATTTAATTCGAGGACCATCCTCGTCAAAGTTGCGATGGCAGAGAAATCTGGGGTGTTAGATTGTCTATGGTTTGTGTACATGTTGCTGTAAGGTTCGATGCAGCTTGGCGAAAGGTGCTAGGTGCTTTATGAAGAGGTTCATGGTTCTGGAAACGCTGAAACGGCTGTAAGTTTGGCAGGGTCATGAAGAATGCGGTCTTTCAAAATCACGTGGCCAAGGATCGTAAGCTTTCGATCGGCAAAATTGCACTTCATCATATTCAGTTGCAACCTCACTGCCGAGAGATAAGCGAAGATTTTATCGAGGTGGGCTAAATTTGATGGGAAATCAGTTGAAGAGATGACAGTGTTATCTAAATAACAAAACCTAACGTTTCAAATGAGGCCTAAAAGAATAGTGTCCATCATTCGCTAAAAAATAGCTGGCGCATTGCAGAGGCAGAAGGGCATGACTTTGAGTTGGTACAGCTGATCAGGCATGACGAAAGCTGTTTTTTCGCGATCAGCTTCTGCCATGAGTACCTGCCAGTATTCACAGCGCAGATCTAAAGAAGAGAAGGATTGGCCTCCCTCTAGGCAGACCAAGTCTTTGTCAATTCGCGACAGTGGATAGACATCTTTGCGCATGATTCGGTTAAGACGTCAGCAGTCCAGGCAGAATCCGATGGATGTGTTCATCTCCACCAGCACAACTGGAGAGGCCATGGGACTACTTAAACGGTTCGATTAAGCCAGGTTTTAGCATATCGTCGACCTGTTTATTGATGTCATGGTGTTCGGCAGTTGACACGGTATATCGACGCTGTCGTAGTGGTGTCTTTTGAACGGTATCAATACAGTGAACAACAGATGACGCTCGACCTGAGGAAGGCTAATTGTGGTTAAAGGAGGCTCGGAAGCACTGGAGGAGCTCTATCGGCTGTTTCTGCTGCCCAGACGTGAGGTAGAAATCAATGAACATGCGGAATACAGCCATATATGGGTGTTCCGGGTGTAGTGGCACAAGTTTGTAGGAATGACTTGTTTGGATACATTGGGTCTTCGAAAACACAATCTAAGGTCTCAAGGCTCCTCAGATACTCGCCGATTAGCAGGGCGTATGGACAAGCAGAGGCGTTGCACGCATAAAGTCCCGCCGAGCCATTCAAAAAGTTGATGGTGGCAAATGGGAGGACGACGGTTCAGTGGTGCGCACTAGCTCTAGATGGTTGGAACAGGAGCGTCGAGTTATTGGCAGCAGAAGAAAACACAGGCACTAGAATGGCGGAAAAGAGCGCAATGCAGACATCAGCTGAGGCAGACACTATCGAGGTACTATGACGGTTGACATATGGGCACGGATTCATCAACGTGAGTTCAGCACCAGTGCAGTCAACGGGGCCCTGATCAGTAGAGAGGAAGTTCTATCCTAGTATGACGTCGTAAGATGAACGTGGAAGAACAACATACTTGACGGCGTACTAAACATTTTGAATACGAACACGTGCTGTCCACAGAGCCGTCGACACGATGAAATTGGAGGTGGCTGTGTCTGTACACCAGTACAGAAGACTGTCGTTGGTGGGGCTGCTTGAGAAACGCCAGGAGCAGTCATAGTGAACGGTGAGGGTAGCATCCGATTGCGAAATTTCAGGTTGATGGGAACCCCGGCTCCTCCAGCTCTTAAAATACGGGTGTACGGGTGTACGGGTGTTGTACATCGACAAAGGTTCGGATGCAGCATGGCGAAAAGTGCTTTATGCGGCAGGTCTCGCCACTGGCGAGCGCGTGCGCGTGCTACTACCACAACCACCGACCAAGATCGTCTTCAGTAACAGCGGAGCATCTGTCATTCAGACTCATTATTGTATATATATGATGAGATCTAACAGCAAATAATGCCAAGGAATGTATAGCGAAATTATTAGAACAAATGTAAATAAGAAGAAAAAAGTGGGTGAAAAAATAACTTGCCCTGAGCAGGAATTGAACATACGACCTTCGTATAACGCGTTCGATGCCCTAGCCACTGAGCAATCATGGCGGCTATCCCACCAGTCACTTTATTTGGTTTATATGTGAGTTTAAACGTGGGAGTGTCAGTCAGCGCCATCTGTAGCCACCGCGGCGAGTGTAGAACACCCTTTTATGAGCCTGTGTGGTGTCTCGTAGCACGTGAACTTATTACGAGTGGGCAGCTGATCAATAGTCCCTCGTATACAATTTAGGGCTTTTATTTCTTCTTATATAACTGTCTTCTGATTCACATTGGTTCTAATAAGTTCCCCCAATACATTCCCAGGCATTATTATCTGTTAGATCCCGTTATTATTGTGTCAAAACACGGAAAAACGAGCCCTTAGGTAAACACTTCTTTCCTTTATTCATTAACGAGTGTCTCGTACTAGCAGACTTGGTGCCGTTAGGTTGTATACGAGGGACCATTGGTCAGCTGCCCGCTCGAAATAAGTTCACGTGCTACGTGACGCCACAAAAGCTCATAAAAGGGTGTTCTACATTCGCCGCGGTAGCTACAGATGGCGCTGACTGACACTCCCACATTTAAACTCACATAAAAACCCAATAAATGGCTGGAGGGATAGCCGCCGTGATAGCTCAGTTGCTAAAGCACCGAATGCGTTGTTTGAAGGTCGAAGGCTCGATTCCTGCTCACGGCAAGTTATTTTTTCACCCACTTTTCTTTCTTCCTGTTTACATATACATTGGTTCCAAGAACTTCCCCTACAAATTCCTTGGCATTATTGTCTGTTATATCCCGTTATATTGTGTCAAAACATGGAAAAACAAGCCCTTAGGCCTACTCTTTTTTCCCTATATATATATATATATATATATATATATATATATATATATATATATATATATACGTGTGTTTTGGGGTGGGTGTAGTAGCTTCAATGAATTTCTGCTTCCCGTAAAATGTTGAATTGATTCCACTTATAAAAACTATCTTCATTCACTGTAATTCAACAGAGTAACTTGGGTGAGCTGGTTTATTCTTAACGAGCTTATGGCGCAAAAAAACACGAAAAAAAGACAAGCGCAACTCACTGTACAGTACTTGGGTGAAAGTGTACAATGTGAATGCATTGGATAGATTAAAACACTCCACTTTACAGCTTCTTCGCATCAAACTATGTAAGTACCACGCATTCATTGACAGTTGGTCATAATGCGTGCTGCGAAGCGATAAGAAATATCTCACTTTCCTGCACCGCTTATATTCTATTTTGCTTTGGACATTGTAGTATGCAATTCTGTGATAATTTGGGAGGATCTCAGTTAAAAAAAATGTTGAGTGACCTTTGTGCTTCCCTTTGGGGAGTAGAGTGTGACAGCGAAAATTTTCTTTCCATGCGTACTTCAA
The DNA here is from genome assembly GCA_013436015.1 of Rhipicephalus annulatus. Lineage (NCBI taxonomy): Eukaryota > Metazoa > Arthropoda > Arachnida > Ixodida > Ixodidae > Rhipicephalus > Rhipicephalus annulatus. The sequence continues at coordinate 1,103,454 of WOVY01009850.1, forward strand.
CCACTCTGTATATATTTTTTATTGTGTGTTGCTACTGGAGACGTTCAATTGCAGATTACTACAGTGTAATCAAAGAAAGTGAATATGGCTTATCTCAGCGAAGCTTTCATTTATGCCTTTATTCTGTGTAATGGGTTGCAAGCTGTAAACCAAGAGCAGTTTTTTTGAGAATTGCTATAAAACCACTTCGCCGTCCTATGGGAATACGCGAAGTAACTTGTGTGCTTCTGTAATTAGTGACTCACTTCAAACCACAAGGCCGTTATGATAATTGCGTGCTATAGGGACCGACAGAAATTTATGTTTGTACCACGCAATATTACTACTGAATATATTGTGAAGCATGTATATAGGACCTGTGTTTTTGTAAAGCATGAAAGTTTTTTCACTGCATGTGCAAGCAAAGAACGTTCTATTAATTATTTCCAAGCAGACGTTTAGCTGTTGTAGAACACCTTATTGCCGCGCAAACTACTTGAGAGCGATATTCACTAGCACCTGGAATTTTAAATGCGAAGCATTTTTTAGCGAACTTCGACGACTTTGAGCGTATTGTTACGGGCAAACGACGTCGGAAAATTTTTTTAATATTGAGAAAACAAGAAGTCATACAAGATGGAGCCTAGTCTACACGAGAGCTCCGACATCGTCTTATTCCTTATCGAGTTTCGAGTTATCCATGGCGCTACGTAACATTACCCCCAAGCGGCGAAGGCACCGTCTCGGTGGTCGGTTGGTCCGTGTGGTATTGCATCAGCCGAGATACGTGCAGAACGTCAGAACGCGAGCGGGTGCTGGTGCTGTTAAATGGTTCAATTTCATAGTTCATGTCGGTAACTTGGCGCACGACACGGTAGGGACCCAAGTGTGGCGAAGTCAGCTTTTCGCACAGGCCAACTCGCCGTGATGGCCTGCTGAGAAGGACCGTGTCACCACGCTGGAAGTTGATATCGTGGTGGCGGGCATTGTACAGCAGTCGTTGGCGGTCTTGCTAATCACTAAGACGAAGGCGAGCAATTTCACGTGCCTGTAGAGCTCTAGAGATAACATCGCAGGCGTAGTCCAATGTGTGGGTAACGGTAGGAAGGAGCGTGTCAAAAGGTAGCGTGGGTTCTCGTCCATACATGAGAAAAAAAGGTGAGAAACCTGCAGTATCTTGCCGGGACGTATTATAGGCAAATGCCACAAATGGCAGGACCGCATCCCAGTAACGATGGTCGGTGGAAGCATACATGGCGATCATTTCTGTGATAGTTCGATTTACCCGTTCTGTGAGCCCATTGGTTTGAAGGTGATAGGCTATTGTGCACTTGTGTCTTGTAGCGCAAGAATGCAACATGTCTTGTACAACCTGGGATAGGAAGTAGCGACCCCGATCGGTAAGTAATTGTCGAGGGGCGCCGTGATGCAGTATGACGTCTTCTAGGAGAAAGTCGGCGACATCGGTTGCACAACTGGTAGGAAGGGCCCGCGTGATGGCATACCGAGTGGCGTAGTCCGTGGCGTCTGCTATCCACTTGTTCCCACTGACCGATAAAGAGAAAGGTCCAAGTAGGTCAAGACATACCCTATAAAATGGTTCCGATGGTATCTGAATGGGCTGAAGGCATCCTGCTGGAAGGGTTGTTGGCTTTTTGCGGTGTTGACAGGATTTACAAGAAGCGACGTAACGATGGACGGATCGGTATATCCCTGGCCAGAAGAAGCGACGTCGAACACGGTTATGAGTGCTTGAGACTCTCAAGTGACCAGCCATTGGAATGTTATGTAACTGCGCGAGGACCGTCCGACGCATATGTTGGGGTATGACCAGTAGCAGCTTCGACCCGTGAGGGTGCATGCTGTAGCAATATAATACGCCGTCTCGGAGCAGGAACATACGAAGAGACGGAGTAGTTGTGGGACAAGTCAGCCGAAGGATGATATTTCTCAAGCGAGGATCACGAGGTTGCTCATCTCCGATGTTGCCGAAGGTGGAAAGTGCCAGCATGCAAGCAGACTCGCCACTCTGAGGAACGTCCGGTGGGTCGACTGGATGACGTAACAAGCAGTCGTCCTCTTCATGGTGGTGGCCCGATTTGTAAAGGACGATGTACGAATACTCTTGTAGCCGTAGAGCCCATCGGCCGAGACGTCCACTAGGATCTTTTAAGGACGACAGTGAGCATAAGGCGTGATGGTCAGTGACATTTGTGAATGGCCGTGCATACAAATATGGCCGAAATTTACCCACTGCCCGAACGAGCGCAAGACATTCACGTTCAGTGATTGAGTAATTTCGTTCCGCTGGTGATAAGAGACGGCTAGCGTATGCAAAGACGTGCTCGCAGCTATGCTGTCTTTGTGCCAAAACTGCTCTGATTCCATGGCCACTTGCGTCGGTGCGCACTTTAGTTGGAGCGGACATATCAAAGTGGTCGAGAATTGGTGGCGTCGTAAGTCTGGCGGTCAGCTCAGCAAATGTTTTGGCTTGTTTAGGTCCCCACATAGAAGTCACATCTTTCTTCGGTTGTTCCGTGAGTGGGCGCGTGACGTGAGCGAAGTTCCGCACAAGCCTGTGAAAGTAGGAGCAGAGGCTCAGAAAGTTCCGAACGTCATTCGCGGAAATCTTTGACTGCGCGGATTTTCTCAGGGTTGGGACGAACACAAAAAGAATAAACAAGGTGACCGAGGACAGTGAGTTGCCGGCGGCCGAAGTGACATTTGGACAAGTTCAACTGAAGCCCTGCTTTGCGGAAAGCAGAAAGAATAGTCGAAAGACGCTCAAGGTGTGTTTCAAAAGTCGTTGAGAAGACATTGACGTCATCAAGGTAACACAAGCAGATTCACCCTATAAAACTGTGAAGGAGAGCATTCATCATTCGTTCGAATGTTGCTGGGGTATTGCATAACCCGAACGGCATTACTTTAAACCGATAGAGTCTGTCGGGACTTATGAATGCTGTATTTTCATGGTTCATGTCTTCAACTGAAATCTGCCAGTAGCCGGAAGAAAGGTCGATGGAAGAAAACTAACTTGCTTCACTAAAGAATTTAAGGGTGTTATCTGTCCTCGGCAGGGAATACACGTCTTTTTTCGTTACCTTCGTAATATTCCGGTAGTCGACACAAAAACGTCAGCTGTCCTCTTTCTTTTTCCCGACGATGACAGGCGAAGCGCAGGGGCTTGAAGAAGGCTCAATGATATTCCGAGCAAGCATCTTGTCGTCTTCTTTTTGAATCACGTGGCGTTTGGTGGAGGATATCTGATAGGGCCACCGATGTACCAAATATGCATCGCCATTGTTAATTCGATGCTTTACGATGGTCGTTTGGCCTATTGGTTGGTCGTGGAGATCAAAGATGTCTACATACGACGCAAGAAGGCCACGAAGCGCGTACACATGCTTGGCAGGGAGATCAGATGCGATCATTTTCGTTATGCCATCTTAGGTAGTGCCCAACTCAAGACTGGGAGGTGACGGTATATCCTCTGTTAAAGCGGAATTGTTGTTGTCGCTGGCTGAGGCAAGTGTTGCTAAGTATATTCCTCGGGGCAGTACTTCCGCACAAATTCCAAAATTGACCATAGGCAGACGTGACACGTTGTCCTTCATAGTGGTAATCATGTGCGGGAACGTTACATTGAACGAAGAGAGGACGGCAGTGTTAGGTGACACCACATAATCTCCGTCGGCCACAGGCGGATCAAAAGAGACGTCTATATGAGTCACAGCTTGACATAATAGGCGAATGTGCTCGACGGAGCATAGACGTGGCGGCGCAGGAGCAGGATGGCTAATGGCGTGTGGTAAAGCAAGTTGAACAACACGAGCAGAACAGTCAATTAGGACGGAATGCTCAAAAAAAAATTCTAATCAGAGAATGATTTCATGTGGGCAGTGGTTCAGGACGTAAAACAAAACAGAAGTATGACATCCAGCCATAGTGACGTGGGTGGCACACATCCCAGTGACAGTTGACGTTGCTTCATCAGCGACTCGGACTACAGTGATAGGAGAAGGCGTAATCACTTTCTTTAGCCGAGCCTGAGGATTATAGTTCATTACAGATATGTGAGCATCAGTGTCAATGAGTTCTATTGAAGGTGTGCGGTCTATATTTACGTTGATCAAGTTCTTGTGTCCGGGTAGCGTATGCAGAGGAATTTTGGGTCGGGTCGTCAAGGCGAGCTCACCTCTAGGAGCTGCGCCCGCTAGTTTTCCGAGGACTGGTGGCAGCAGGAGGGAGAGGGAGAGCGGCGATGGTTTGGTGAGGGGGACAGGCGTCCGGATGGCGACGGCGAGCGGTTCGGTGGAGCGGGCATGGGTAGCGAAGCATTGTCATGGTCGACGTATATTGGCATGCGGGAACCATTACGTGGGCGCTGGGTGTTTGCGTAGTGCGGCCATGGCTGCAAATTCCAGGAATTACGGCAATGACATGAAATGTGGCCGACTTGTCCGCAGTGGAAGCAGATGGGTCTATCGTTGGGGGTTCGTCATTCAACCGAGTTCCGGTAACGGGGACGGTTGTACAGACCGCGGGGCATATCAGGTACACTAGGTAATTAATCAGGTCTGTTAATTGGGTAGAGCGTCTGTAGTCCGTCGTTGGCCAGTTTCTGGCGAACAACGGTCTGTATTAAAGAAATTGTTGTACGAGAATTGTCAGTGGCACAAGCATGATCAGCATTGAAAGATTTGGACTCGATTTCACGGCGGACGATGCGCACATCATTGTCGGTAGTAGCAGCGGCTGAAGGGAGACGTGATTTTCGCAGGTAGACTTGGCAGCGATGTTGGAAAGACCAGAAAATTGAGGAGTAATACGACGACTTTTCGCTTCTTCAAAGCGTCGGCATTCGTTAATGACGTCGAAGAGTTGCGGAACACAAAGAGAGTGAATGCATCATCCGCGATTCATTGGAGGATGTGCGTGACCTTTTCGGATTCCGGCATTTTGTCGTCTACCGTGCGGCAGAGGGCGAGCACATCCTGAATGTATGTCACGTATGACTCGGTACAGGACTGCAGTCGGCCCGCGAGTTCTTTCTGCGCCGAACTACGACGTCCAATGGGCTTGCCAAAGAGTTCGATGAGTTTGTGTTTGCAAATATCCTAACTCGTGATTTCTTCCTCATAGTTGGAAAACCAGACTTTGGCCGTGCCCTCAAGGTAAAATAGAATATTGGCCAACATGAGCGTCGGGTCCCAGCTGTACAGTGCACTGACCCGTTCATATAGCTGAAGCCATTTATCGACATCCTTGTCGTCGTTGCCCGAAAAGGTGCCCGGGTCCTGTGAAGCCATCAGAACGACGGTGCGATTCGTGACGGCTGCATGCGACGCTGTTGAACGCTGCACGGTCTGACGAGGCACGCTTGGGGAAGGTACCAACTAATCCTCATTCTAGTCATGATTAGCCATCCTAGAAGCAGCCAAGGAACGCCCACTTTGTAGAATTGTCGCGATGTTGATTCTGGGAGGACCCGCTTTCTCCACCAAAATGTTACGGGGAAAAGGCGTCGGAGAAATATGTTTACTATCGAGAAAACAAACAGGCATACACGATGGAACCTAGTCTGCACGAGAGCTCCGACATCGTCTTCTTCCATATCGAGTTTCGAGTTATCCGTGGCGCTATGTAGCAGTATCTATCTATCTAGCCGCCTGCGACTTTCACATCTCCTGGCCGTTTCGATAATGATATCAATACCAAATTTTGTATGGCATATCCTGACTGTATGAGGAACATATTTGACTAAAATAACATGAAATAGATGACATGTATGTCATGAGTGTCATAATTTATATTTCTTGGTGCTGCAGCTCTTGCACAAGTTTCGTGCACATGGAATGTGTCAAAACTGGTATTGTATGGCATGATTGCTTGGCGAACACGAGTGAGAGACTCTAACATGAAAATCATCACATGCGTGTCGTGTAACAACATGACTGCATGCCATGCTCATGATCCACTCGTGGCCGTTTTGCTAGAGTCACATATACCAAATTTGATAATACTGTATGTGAATCGATATCAAATGTGTGTAACTAGTGAAAATGGGATAATCGTGAGATGCGTGTCATGTAACATGACTAGATGCTGCGCTCATGATGCGCTGGCGGCCCTTTCGCTAGCTTCACTTATACAAAGTTTGGCATTACGGGATGTAAATGGGTGACGAAGGTACGATACTGGTGCGAACATGACAAACATGACAGGCTAGTCATGTAACAACATGACTACATGCTACGCCCATTAAGCGCTCGCGGCCGTCTCGGTAGCTTGACATGTACCAAACTCGGTATTACGCTACGTAAACAGACGACATATGTAAATGGCGCATACAAACATGTTAATCACGACATGCGTGTCATGTAACAGCAAGAATACACGCCACACTGATGATGCGCTCGCGGTCGTTTGGCTAGCTTTCCGTATGCTAAATTTGGTATTACGTGATGCCAATGGATGACGAAAGTATGTGACTGGTGCAAACATGATATTGAATAAATTCGTGTCATTTGAGAACATGACTACATGCCACAGTCACGGCGCCAATACATTTCGACGTGACGCAGTGCGCCTGCTCATGGGCGTTGCCACGCCAGGTGCCGGTCCTGCCGTATACTCGCAGGTGCGTGACGTGCTGCAGTTGCTTGGAAGCATGTGCATTTAAGCGCGTCTGGCGTCCCTCCGTCACGAAAAGAAGAAGACGTAGTGTTGTCTAGGACAGGCATCGGTGCGAAATGCACCATGTCGCATTTCGCGTCGGTTGCCGTCGGTCCACGCTGACGGACGCTGGTCACGCATGGTGTCAGACTATAGAGCGTTCGCGTTTCGCATACGTAGATTCGCTGCGTCCGGCGTGCGTGTGCGTCAATGCTACATTTGAGTATATTGAGCCTTTCATGATGCGCTCGCGGCCGTTTTGCTAGCTCCACATATACCAAATTTGGTGTTACGGGACGTAAATAGATGACGAATTATATGACTGGTGCAAATATGATAATCCTGACACGCATGTCATGTAAGAGTATGACAACATAGCATGCTCATAGCATGCTCACGGCCGTTTAGCTAGCTCCACATATACTAAATTTGGTATCACGTGACGTGAATAGGTGACTTAGGGAAACGACACATCGACACATGATAATCATGACACGGAAGTCATGCACAGCATCATTTACCTCCATCTCATAACGTTGTGCTGATTTTATAGTCACATATACACACTTCTGATTCGTGCTTCGCATATCATCGATTCCCACTGTACGCGGGATCTGCCATTTTTTATTAGTCACTTTATTGCAGTTTTCTCGATATTTTTGCCATGGACAGAATGTCTTTTTGCACACAGCGAACGACGCCGACGCCAAAACCTCTGCCAAACGAGCTCCTAACACTATCGCGTAAAAGCTAAACGCATCGGTTTTTTAATATTGCTGATATCTAGATATTAAGGTACAAGAGATGTATTGCAGGGCTGCTATAATCGATGTTTGTGGGCAAGCCAAATGGAATGGCCTCCTTAACTTTCCTGATGGGTAAATAAGTGTTCCGCTATGAATCAGAAATGTTACAAGTGTTCTCCAGTTCGACGTCCCACAACCAAGATATTTATTCAATCTTATATCTCTATATATCTTATATATTTCTTATATATATTCTTATGTATTTATGCAATCTTATATCAATATAAGATTGCGTGTTGTCGTTTTGTTCTCTGTGTCCTGGTGTTTTGAGCATTGTTGTTGTGTTTAACCAACTCGCCCAACAGTCAGTTCTTCTAGGGTATATAAATATTGGGCACATTATTGTTGAGAACTTATTTTGGGCCGCTGGTATGGTGTTTAGCCTGAAATATTATCCAATTGGACACATAACACTACGATTGTAACACCGTTGCCGTGTTTGGGAAGACACATTGGCATGTGAGATTTAAACGTCCCAAAACCACCATAAAATTATAAGAGACGCCGTAGTGAAAGGCTTCGGAAATTCGGACCTCCTGGGGTTCTTTTACGTACAGCCAAGTGTGAGCACACATGCCTACAGCATTTTCGCCTCCATTGAAAATGCAGCCGCCACAGCCGGGATTGGATCCCGGGACCTGCGGGTCAGCAGCCTAGCACCTTGGCCACTAGACCACCGCGTCGGGGCGTCACTGAAAGTATAGCCTCAGCCTGCATAGTTTGTACTTGAACACATGATGTTCACGTGACGTCACAGAAAGTCTTTCCCCGCTAAATAACTCATCATGGCGGCCACCTTGACTACTATTTCATTAGATAGTGCCAGTTCAAGGCAAGAAGATGAACCAATGTAGGAAGACACACAGTCATTGGGTCCCCGCGTTCTTTTGTGCTTTCCCCGCTTTGTTCGGTTCGGCAGGCGTGCCAATTTCGAACACAAAGGAACGCGAGGCGGCATTGGCACTAATTTGAGGTCAACGTTTTGTTGTTCGGGCGTTCGAGTTAAGGCCTGACCACATGTGTGTGCTCCAGCGTAGTTTCCTGACGCGGAGAGAGAGGGTGCGCGTCTACACGAAACTGCGCGCCCTCTCATCTTCACTGGGAGGGGGCAATGAACCATGTCGTAAAATAGGGTTGGTTGATTTGTCTACTTTACTCCTGAATAGGTACTCTTGAAAGACCACGGCTAAAAAAATCACATTGGCTTCTTGGTTACTCTGAGGCCATGGTTCTGGCGCGGGTATGAACAGCCAATTTATATATACTCAAACCAAGTGCGAGCCTAAAACACAATATTAAGGGTTATTTCACGCTGCCACTTGCGGCTCTCTCGGTGTAATTGCACGCGCCCAAAACACGACCAGGCCACCATGGTTCTTCCCCTATTACATGCGAAGCAGCTTTTTGACTAGCGCGTGTAACGATGTCTTTCCGTCCGCACTGCTCCCCTCACCGCAGGTGTTGCAGTGGTGTCAAGTAGCTTATGCCATTTAAGCAGTGTGCGGTGACGCCTCTCTCTCTCGCTTGCCGCGCGCTCACAACGTATCAGCTCTCTCGCTTCACCTTCTCCACCACTCGCAATGCTCTAGCCCACTCTTCCTGTAGGCATAATCGCCCACACCTCCTCCACCATCTGTCGGCGAGAAGCTACTACCTCACGCTTTCCGGCCACTATCTGCCTCAGGCGCGAATGCTATGAGCTGCCGCTGCTGCACTTGTCAGCCATAAGATTTGTTATGTCGAATGTTTTATTTTATTTGTGAATGACAGGCCTTTTTTTGGCTGTTTGCGCGCACGACGCACTGCATGGGTTTCTTACGTGAATGGGTCAACACTGTTGTTTGCGTGATATATTAACAAATATGCAATAAAAAACAGTTTCACGCGAATAGGCCATCCGGTCTTGTTTTTTCTGTGACTCAAGCTGCACACTGTATATTGTACTATCTGTTAGGGTGCCGAATAAAATGAACGCTTTAAAAATTTTTCAAGAGAGTATTTAGTAGCCCCGAGCCCGTACTGAGGAGCAAGTAATGCACCTTTGTCAATTTGAGGATGTGATTGTTGACATGCCAGAATTGAAATTCTGGATGTAGTTATAAAGATGCCGGTATGCATAAGGTGCTAACCCTATGCGAGACATTTTATTGAGGGCGACGAAGTTTTTTGTGCTCTGTAATGTAACGCAGAAGCAGAGTCAGTGTTTTCTGTTGCGTCTCTTACAAAAAGCGACTTAAAGACTTCAATGTCACACGAACTTCTCATGATTATCAGGTTCAAACTGGAACTACGTATGGAAGTTGTTACAAGATTTGCATTAATGTTATTGGAAAAGTGCGCTGCGTTTGGCTTACCTTGGTCTCGTTAGCGAGACTGGGTGGAACTTCGTCGACCAGCGGAAGTGATACCGGGCCGTTTCGCAGTGAGGAAAATAGGTGGGATAATATAAACGTGCACATCCACAGCAAATTGTTTTTTTTTTTGTATTTCAATCTGGCAAAGAATATTCAAACTAAAGTTTTAGTCTAATTCGACTTCGTCAGCTTGTCAATAAGTTGTGCTGTCTGCAGCCACACTCCACTTGTTTCTAGCTATAGTAGCTCTTCTAGTGTACAAAAAGTGTTATTTTCGTTCTTTCGGTATGGTTTTCGCTATCAACAAAAAATAGCTAGGCAGACCCCGCTTGAGAATAACTTCGTGAAACAAACTCTGAAACGAAGTAAAACTGAATACTAAGACAAGCACGCACTGGTAACTAAAATTATATCCTGGAACTAAGGTACAAATGATTGTCAATAGACAGCTTTCATGAGCTCGCTGCCGGCATGCCTCACTAAACTGCGGAGAATCGCAACCACTCGATGCACGATGCACAGGTTGTACAAGATTTCGTTCAACTGTATCACTTACTACGTGAATCAGACGGGCCGATACCTCAATATTTTCGTGTGTTTGCGTGTGAAGAGTTATCGCAATCACCAATCATGTAGATTTGGCCTCTTTTTGTGCGGGTGTAGAATGGGGGAGTGGGAGCTGGCAACTGGAATTTATCAACACTTATCAAGATAGTTGTAACATTGTCGATGCAGCGAACATTTCGTATAAGGAGACGTTGGTATAACGTTTGCAAAAGGGGTCATGCAAACGTGGCAGGTTTCTTTCACGTTTATCCTTCTCTGCGTTATATACGTCTGGTTTTCCGAACTCTTCTTGGTCAGAATGAAGAAAGCGGTAAATATAATGGCTCGTTCTTTTAGTTAGACACAACAATAATGAGAACCGGCTGACAACTTTGTCAAGGAAAATATAGGGGATGTGCTCTAAAGCAACTGTAGTATAATTGTGAAGAAAGAAAAGTGGACAAAAAATATCTAGCCATACACCCCATGGCACTGCCAGACGTCATGTTACTTCCTTTGTAAGATTTCTTTTTTAATGCAAATTTATTTGCATCATAAAAATAACGGTATAGGGCTATGTAAAACCAAAACACAAAGCTGCTCAAGAGAGTCAAATGTCAGGAGAGCCTGATGTGATGCGTGTTTTAGCTGTTATCAAAATTTTGATTTGTGTATATGTGCCTCCTGTATGCGCAATTTATTTCACGTTTTATAAAGAAGGGCTACTGCTCACTCACACTTTGCGCAACGCCTTAAAGGGAAGCTGATGGAATTTTATATATTAATCAAACTTTGTGTATATGAAGGACCGACATATTGTTGACGATTTCATAATTGTTTTCGCGTTTGTAGCAGCAGGAGCTTTAGAACAGGCGAAATAAAAGCTTGTGTTGCTCCGCCCCCGCGGGCGCGCTAAAAGTGTCGGCGTATAGAAACATACGTCATTTTGTTTTTCCTCCGACCGGAGTAAGTGTTCCTTCTCATCTTCAGCCACGACCCCCGTGACTAACCCATGACGTGCCGTTGCCGGAACTGATCGAAGAGGCTACACTTCCGCAGTGCTGCCTTTGCACATGACGCGGCATACGCGGATGACGTCAACGGGTTCGCTTGGAGTCTCGAGGATCCCGGCGGCCACAGCCACTGTTTTTTCACCAAAACATGCTATCGGCGTTCCCTTGAGAGAAATCTCACATCGCTTTTCTAATTCAGCAGGAATCAAACTGTCCTTACACACTCCTAAGTCATTTTTTTAGAAAAGTGCTCCAGCTTCTCTTTAACTAAGGGAAATTTTAACGCATATGATATCGTGCCACCCGAAAATGTGTGGAGATACGTACGCAACTATCCCTACGTGCACTCAGCCTCACTTTCACAAAAACCTAAATTAGTCTGCTCGAAGTGGTTCAGTTGCTGCTTTTCTTTTAGGGAAACCAACTTTCTAAATAAAGTGCACCATTTCCCGCTTAAGGGAAACGTGCGTAGATGCGAAGCAGCGAGCGCTAACGCTGACACTGGTGTTTCCGTAGACAATGGTGCTCATCCCGGCGTCGTGCTGGACAGACATCACGGGAGGCGCAAAATGCGCAGTGATGAGCAGGTGTTTCCTTCTTGAACAAGCCAATCGCGATTTTTTATTGTTCAACAACGCACTGGGAGATTTTCCCACCGGCATTACAATGAAGGTCAAGATCCAGTGAATATATATGTGGGGTGGCCAGCGACTGCAGCGTGAGCAGTCGCTTCTTTCAATCAATAACCTCGCTAGCAGACGCTTCCTGCGTAGGAATTGCAAGGCGAGGGAGAGAGGGAGGAAGCATAGGAGAGAGAGGCGAGGGGACACGCATACGCAATGGGTGTGTAAACACCGCGGAGAGAGATGCCTGGAAGAGAGAGAGGGAAGGGGACGCGCAGCGCGAACGCCATCGGATCAATGCTCGTTTATGAGATGCTTCGCATCTCACACACACAAAAAAAGAAACGTTACGTGAGATATCTTCAATCTATTTGAGGGACCGAATCGGACACCGAGCGGGACGGGCGCACACATACTGCGGCTACTTTTTTTCGGCAGAGGGGATTATCACGCGACGGACACGGAATAAAGGCACGCCACAGCTGTATCTCGTCATCAAAGCACCCCGCTTGCAGCCAGAGTTGCCACTTCTGCGTACAGATAAGAGAAATCTGGCTTATTTAACGTTGGTACTTGCACAAAGCTTCCATCTCTTTCTTATTCCCTTTTTTGCAGCTTATTTTCATTTTTCTAAAAATTATAGTTATTCTAGTGATCGTCCTTTTGCCAATAGCACGTTTGTTGATCAGTGCCTAGTTGAGTGTTGAAATAATTGTTGCAGTCACCTAGCAACATCTATCACATACATTCAACCAAATTGAGAGTAGTCTAGAGACTCTCTTTTAAAGTAAATATTTGCTTTTGATCATATTTGCAGTTACTTTTGCACAGTATTATTAAATATTTTTAGGCCCCTCTCGAATGTCGGTGACATATTATTCATCAGAATTGTTATTTTAAAGAATGAGAAAATGGTTTCTCTTCTGCTTTGTTTATTAGGCTTACTTTGTGATAAATACTTCCGTGTTAGCTAGGCAGCATCCCGAAATTCTGCTCAGAACCAAGGATAGCCTTATGTTTGCCTGCATCTTCCGTCAATCTTGTCAAGCAAGGCTACCGGTGTCAACGCGTTTGCTAAAAAAGGGCATGCGACCACTGAAACATTGTTCGCGGAACGCGAGCCCTGCGGTCACTTCATCTGAGCAAAAATGTGAGGCAGAGGGGATAACAAAAATAACTATCTAGCCTCCCCTTTCGACGTAAAGCTTCCCACTACAGGCGCTTTTCGCGTTTGGTCATCGTCCGTATTCAATGTTCACAATGTGGTCATGCATATCTTACCCGTGACGGCCGGTCGGCGTGCTCCGGCAGCCGAAGCAGTAGGCATGCCGGCTGCAAGGCCTCGTGTATTCCTCCTTGTGGCTCCTTCACAAGTGTAGTCATTTTAAGTGGTGATTTTATTAGTGCAAGAGTGTACCATTTCATTTGTGCAACAGCTATCAACAGCACGGTTGAAAAAAATGGCGGCTTTCTAGAAGCACACAATGGAAGTACACTTATGAAACTTGACGAAAGAAAATGCAAATTGTCAATTTGTTGTAGGTAATTCAAACCGTTCTTTTTAGCAGTCTTAATGGTCGATAAAATATAACTGTCAGTGTAACAATGTTTGTGCTATATGCAAAACGTGGTAATTTTGATTTATACCATGAAAAGGCAATAAAACAAACCTTAGTGAATTTTCGAGAGGCTGCGCACGTGGGTTCTTTATATTGTATAGTTTCTCGCTGCAGTGTGCTTGATAATGTAAAAACCGGCGAGACAATTAGACTGATGCATCATGCATTTTAAAACGAGCATACCGAAGTTGCTTTATAAATCGGACAAGTACAAGTTAAAACTTCACTATCTATAGAATTTTTAATTATTGAAGAACGTTGACCTTCGCTTTCAAGAGCAAATCGTGACTCGTAATCGGGTCTCGTGGGCATCCTGTGCCTCCTTGAGTTTTCAGTTTATGCCTCAAGCGTGTCGCAAAAAAGGGAACAGCAGTGCGCGGAACACTGCCCTTTTCGTAGAACAGCAGAGTGCCTATTGCAACCAGAGTGGCAAAGTGCCCAATATGCCATAATTATTGCTTGTCTGAGTCAGTGAATTGCTCACTACGCGTCTGTAGGGCAACACGCGAACCTACGTAGCCATTTACTAGGTTGTTTGTTCCTGCCGCTGATGAAACTAAACATGTGTGGGCGCTTTTTAATTGGTAAGTGTTTAAATGTCCCACTAGTTGTTTAGATAGTTTGCACTGGGCTTCGTGTTTAGCATGTACAATATGTGCGCTCCCGGCAAGGACTGCATTTGGAAGTAAAGTGTGGGATCGGGCTAGTTTGTGCTCCATTATTTAACTACTCAGCGCAAAAAAAAACTAATTAGACAAGGAACACACTAGTCCCCATGTCTTGTGTTCGTTGTCCAATTTTTTTTTTGCGCTGAGCATTTATTATTTGAATTTGAGCCTGTACTAGACTATATATATTTTTTTAAATCACATGTTCTCACACCTAGCGCGATCCCACGCTTTAGTCACGCAATATATGATGCGTTAAGGAGACTCTGTTCGCTACATAACATTCATGTGTTTTTTTTAATACGTTCATCAAATCACGTCGCTCTGTGGTAGCCTACCTGTTTGCCTCACAGGCGGCTTGGGTTTCATCCTCACTTAAAATTAAAAAAATTTATATTTATTTTATTCGCATCTATCTCAAAAATTTCTAACAAAAAGGTGATGATTTTTCGCTCACAGCCAGCGACACCCACGCCGATGTCGCCATTTCTGTGAGACAATTCTTTAACACGAGAGTTTTACCCCTACCCAGGATTATTCTTTTCCGAAACGAACCTACCCTTAGAAAGCAATACGGGGTAGTGTGCTCTATTTATTCTGGTTGATTAACAAAATAACCAGTGAAAACAACGGTAATTTTCATTTTCGATTGATATGGTGGCTTAGCGATGAGGTGCGAATCAATTCAAATTAGGTATTGATTGATTGATATTTCGGTTTTAACGTCCCAAAACCACCACATGAATATGAGAGACGCCTGAGTGGAGGGCTCCCGAAATTTCGACCACCTGGGGTTCTTTAACGTGCACCCAAAATTGAGCACACGGGCCTACAAAATTTCCGCCTCCATCAGAAATGCAGCCGCCGCAGTCGGGATTCGAACCCACGACCTGTGGGTCAGCAGCCGAGTACCTTAGCCACTAGACCACTGCGACGGGGCAATACAAAATAGGTATACGCTTTACGCTCATGCTGAATAAATATCCTTTTCGACCAGCTTTACAGCTCACAAAAAAGTCTATGTAAAGGCAGTGTTGTTTCTCTTTGTGCCTTCATGTGGTTATATTTTTCGTAAAGCTGTCTGTATATACATTTCCTGTTTTATGTATTATGCCACTAAGAAATTGCGTTCGCTTCTTCTGTATTATACAGAAATCACTTCGTTTTCTTGTCAAAATGTTCAGCTAATAATGTGTTGTTCATGCTCATTTTCCGTATCATATGCAAGAAGGTATATAAACATATTGGCACGTACGATTTTTGCAAATATTACAATTCATTAGGCAGATATGTTGTAGTTTGAATACTTTATTGTCACTACTTGCGAAACACTGCAGTTAAAACACAATGTGCATACCTAGTTAAAATTATCTGCAAAAACATTCACCACATCAGTAGTGTTCTGACTGGTGCAAATGATTTTGCACATTATTGTACTTTCCATGTCCTGCTATATTTCATGAACCCATTGACATTTAACAAGCTGTTTTATAAACGGAACTAAACTGTCTGAGCGTTTCATTGCCGCATCGAAGTCGCTAAATCACTATGTCGAAACCTCACCAAAGAGATTCGAAAAACGCATTGGCTAAATTTGTAACTCTATGACATTTTCTTTTTCTCGCCTTATCTCACCATTTTGTATGATTTACCGTTGGCGCAATTTGCCACAATCTGCTTCTTGCTCACTGGAAATACGTTGTGTCGCAACGGCGTAACAAGCCGACTTCGAGAAAGTAAGAGATAAAACGCCTCCCTTTACCAGCAAGTGTGTCAATGCGTGCCGCGAGTGCACACCTCATCGTCTAAGAGTTCAATTTGTAGAACTTAGTCGTAACAATGATTTTGTTTTCAGTAAGATGGTTGGATGTAGTGGTGTCTCCGTCCCCTGAGTGCAAGTTTATGAGCTTTTAAATGATGTTCAAACAACATTAACAAGCACCTTGGGGTAACGAGTGCTTTTTTACACGTAAGAGGCGTCCCTTCGTGTTGTCTGCATGATATAGATTACTTAGGATTAGCTTGGCGACCGCTTTAACGACCAACCACAATTTTGCTGTGTGAATGGCAAGGCTCCTTTCTAGTTCTGCAAAGAATAAAACAGGTCTCTGTCCATCAGGTGCTTTGTTTGAGAGAACTGACTTGCGTAGCGAGTATCGATTACAAAACAAACACAGCGCAGTGGCAAATCACCACGTGTATAAAGTGTGTCACATGATCACCGACGTGGCACGAGTCACATGAATAAGATGCCAAGGCGCCCGGTAATGTCGTTTCAACATGCTTTGAAAACTCACGCGCATGTATTACGGGTGCATATGCATGTCAACTTCCAAACGTCTCGCTGAATGCAAATTCATAGTGAAGACAACGTTGCACGAAATGGCCACCTATAGACAATTTGGTCGTCAATCGCACAACACATTTACAATATGGATGATAGAAGTTGGGCGCAGTACGTGACAGAGACTGAAGGAGAGAACAACACAAGTGCACATTTGTGCGCTTTTCTTATTTGCTTCTTCAGTCCTTGTCACGTACCGCACCCCACTTCTATGTCCCATAATAAACTGCTACCAACTAACCCAAATGCCTGTTTTTCTACACATTTACGAACATGTTAGTCTTTCTGATGCTAATTACCGCTAAATCACCACGAGACGACCATCGATAGAGCAAACGTCTGGATTGCTCAAGATACGCAGTTCCTGAGACATGCAGTGCCTGGCTAGCGCGCGCTTTGTGCGACTCAAGGAGTAGCGTAAGGATGGGATAACGAAGGTCTTTGTATTATCGTCCGTTCTTTATCAACGGCGATGGTCTTTTAACTAAGAGATAAAAGGACAGGCACACTAGGGTTGAGTTTATTGTGCAGCACATGTGGAGAGGTGTTATCTTCAAGGGAAAGTCGCCGATTTGCTGTCAGTCGATGTATTACCCCCATCTCTTTCAAGCAAAAGTTCACTTCCCCTAATTTCCCACTGCTTCAGGAATCGATACACCTGTCGGCAAGCGGGAATGTGACATGATGACGTCATCATGCCACTTCATCTCGAGTGGCGCTATAGTGACGGCTTGATATGATATGTTAACGTCATTAGATTTTTTGCGGACTACTTATAACGCCGCCTAAGGTCACTCTTCGCAATTCATAAAGCATCTGACGCTTTCGCCTTAGGCCATCGGTATCAGGTGATTCAATTTTTTCTTCCGTGTCTCTTTTTATTATATGCTATGAAATAATTATTTAAAGCTGATGTAAGTTTGTAAAGGCTGAAAAGATAGCAATAACATGAAGGGGACTACCTGGTTGCAGGTGTTTTGAGGTGGTCGTGACTCGTGCAGGATGAATCATAGTCTCCGAGAACTTTGCGCGAGTCGCCATCGCTTGAGGCCACATGAAGACACGTAATGGGGCCGCCGTCTTGCAGGGCGGTTTGGCCGCCTTAGTTGTGGGCGCGGCCTAGAAAAGATATCGAACAGTGCTCAGCATTGCGGAACTTTGCCAGCCGTATTCGTAACCAGTTTAACGGCGCTATGTTCTTAGCGCTCTCGTGTTCTTAGTGCTCTCAGTGCATACCTAAGGGCTCGTTTTTTTGTGTTTTGACACAATATTTGTGAGATATAACAGACAATAATGCAAAGAAAAGTATAGGGGAAGTTATTAGATTGAGTTGTAATGTAAATGTGAAGAAAAAAAGTGGTGAAAAGATAGCTTGCCATGGGCAGGAACCAAACCTGCTACCTTCGAATAATGCGTTCGATGCTCTGCCACTGATCTACCACGGCGGCTGTTCTCTCCGCCACTTTACCGGGTATATAAGTGAATTTAAACGTGAACATGTCAGTCAGCGCCATCTGTAGCCTTGGTGGCGAATGTGGCGCACGTTCTAAGAGCCTGTGTTGCCTCACGTAGCATCTGAACATATTACGAGCTGGAAGCTGACCAATAGTCCTTCGTATACAACCTAAGGCACCAAGTCTGCCAGTACGAGACCCTTGTTAATGATTAAGGGAAACAACTGTATACCCAAAGGCTCGTTTTTCCGTGTTGCTATACAATAATAATGAGATCTAACTGACAATAATGCCAAGGAAAGTATTAGGGAAGTTATTAGACCGAATTGTAATGTGAATGGGAAGAAGAAAAGTAGGTGAAAAGATAATTTGCCGTGGGCAGGAACGAAACCTGTGACCTTCGAATAACGCATTTGATGCTCTACTGCTGAGCTACTATGGTGGCTACCCTCCCAGCCAATCTATTGGGTATACATGTGAACCTAAACGTCGGTGTGCCAGTCAGCGCCATCTGCAGCCATGGCGGGGAGTGTGGCACACTCTAATTGAGCTTTTATGGCGTCACGTAGCACGTGAACGTATTACGAGCTGGCAGCTGACCAATAGTCCCTCGTATGCAACCGAAGGCGCCAGGTCTGCCAGTACGAGACCCTCAATAACAAACAAGGGAAAAAAGTGTATACTTAAGGGCTCGTTTTTCCGTGTTTTTAGAGAATAATTATGAGGTCATACAGAAGATAATGCCAAGGAAAGTATAGGAGAAGTTACTAAACCGAATGATAAAGTAATTGAGAAGAAAAAAACTGAGTGAAGAGAAAACTTGCCACGGCCAGAACCCGAACCTGCGATGACCGAATAACGCGTTCGATGCTCTACCACTGAGCTACCATAGCGGCTATCCTCTCAGCCACTTTATAGGGTATATATGTGAGTTTAAACGTGGGAGTGTCAGTCAGTGCCAGGAAGGTATGCAAAATTTGCGTAACTTTCTGTTAATGCACATATTTGAAGAAAATACGGAACTGACAGGCACCTACGTATATAAGACTGTTGCTGTTCTGCTAAGCTTTGAAAATTCTTATTTTCCTCCTTTCTTCCGTTTTTATTGTTTTTGTGTTTTGTTTCTTGCTAGCGTTCTCTGTATTCTCAGTCTACCTTTTTCTGTATTGTTTTTGTTTGTTTGTTCGTTCAATAATAATGTGAGCTCCAGTCGTGGGCTTTTACAAGATGGAAAACAAATGCATTATACAATATCACGCTGAAATTCGAATAAAACATTGTCTAAAGTACACTTCTAAATAGGAACAAATGGCGAACGCAAGCACGTACGCTTACCATAGTGGGTATAGGAAATAAAACTTAACAAAGGAAAAACACGGCAGTTTACATTGTGCACACTGACGCAAAAGGCACTAATATTGGGCACACAAAACGGGAAAAATACATGCTACGACGCATTTCCACCCCAGATATTAAGCGTCTCTAATGCTGCCATAAAGGCAGTGATAGAGAAAGATATGATACTTGACCTGGAAGTCGGTTCCTTTATTCATTGCCTCTTTCTATGTAGTTCTAACGTCTCTCTATTTTTCTGCCTATTTTCAGCCGTTCGTTCTCGCATTGCACTTTCTTACGCTACGCTTTATTCTCTCCCCTTCCTTTCCTCATCCATTCCTCATCTCCCATTCCTCATCACCCGCTAACCATAGAGCCTAATACAATGCTAAGCTATGCTCTGGTAGCATGTCTGGATTGCAGAATAGTTCGACGTTCGTCTTGGGAACCCAGTACGCGGGTTAGAAAGCCGCTGCGCTTCCTCTTGTTGCTGAAAAAATCTGTCGCTCTTCAGTTTCAATATTTCTCTGTCTCTCTCTGTGTGGTTAGGGGTCGTGAGATTTGTATAGAAATTTTGTTTGTAGAGACCAGGGCTGGTTCAAGAGATCCAAAGCCATACAAGACCATCGGACGCGTAGGATGGGAGAGGCTTCAAGTTATAACGATGGTGTTTTGGGGGTTGCTGATAAGCATGATGGAGCGGGCCCGCGGGTAACACTCTTCCAGGTATTTAGGAGCTTGTGACACTATCACCGACTCAGCAACATCATGGCGGTATGTCCTCATGGCGTCTAGCATGCAAGACGGCTCACGCCCGTCAATCAGGAAGTATGGAGGGAATGCAGTTGTCTGTACAGCAGTATTATGGGCGTGTGCCACAATCGTGAGAAGACCGTCCCAGTTAGAGTGGTTGGAAGCGACGTGCTTTGAGGGTATATCCCCTAATGTTATGTTCAATTGCTCTATAATTCTATTTGTCTGAAAATGCGACGCCGGGGACGCGGTAGTGGTCTGATAAATCACATGGAAATCCTTGGGAAGAGATTCAAGTGCCTCTAACAGAAACACGCGCCCTCCACGCGTAGTAGCTTTTGCCTTAATCACTGCAAATAATTATTTCTGAATGCTTCCCTGAAAGAGTACACCATTAGAACTGTCCTACGATAGTGCAAGCAAATCTCATTCTGAAATATTGCGCATAAAATCGTGTACACAATAAAGTGACTAAGACACAACCGCAGTGTCAGTGGCGTTTGTACTTTTCTTTGTGTCCATGTTTGCGTGCCCAGGGCTTTAGAATCAATACCTAACAAATACCATCACTTTTTTCTTTAAATAAATCAGGTAACTGAATCACTTCTTGTTCGGGCACCTCCATCGCGAAGCGGACAGGTTTTTGCGAAGTGACCCGCCCAGCCGGCAAGTAACTCGGGCTGCAGGTACATATCGGCCGTGAATAATTGTCGGGTGCCCCGGTTTGATTCGAAAATGAACCCCAGGAGGTCCTCGCGCAGCAAGGTCACCTGCTGCCGACGGTCTGAGTTGTGTATGGCCAGCTCACTTTCTTTCGTGCACGAAAGTGACCACTTGCCCACCACCAGGCGCAGAGCGCTGGGGCTGGACAGCAGAGGCTGGCTCTGAGTGCGTGGTTTTACCTGCACGCACACACGTTCCCGTTTTGAAATGACACAAAACAGAACAACATTTTCTGTATTGCAGCACTAAAAAAAACACCACGGAAGCAAGAGTGTGGTAAGGTATGATGTATAGGCACTCATTGCATTGAGAACTTTGTTCAAAATTTTGAGCGTAATACACCAAAGCTCTTGTTCCTTTCTGTCTTTCTATTTTTTGTCTATTACAACTTGTATTGCCCAATACCAACTGCATCTATTGTTGATGCGAATCCAATTGAACGCTCTCGTAAAGTAGCCAAACAAAATCTGACGTAGAATTGAATGTTTCAGAGATGGACTCAGGAAATCTGCAGACACGCATCAGCACCTGCCAGCACTGTTTTGGGTTAGTGCAATGCCCGACTTTCTTGCATACTTAGCTGCGCAACTAGATTAAAGTAGAGTGTGTGACAAAATATTTCAGCTGAACATTAGGTGTGCTTGCGCATTGAAAACTCTAAGGAAGGGATACTAAGGTATCTCCGCTAATCGGACACGTTATCGAACTACCATGACGCGCTTGCTGGTTCACTTGCCTGAACGATGGCGAAAGCAAGTGAAAGACACAACCGCTTTGCGTTTTACTAAGTCCAGAGTCGACTGCTGCGGCGTTTGAAATTGTCATGAACGTAAATACTTCAATTTTGACAATTTTCGTAGCTGTCGTGGAGAAAAATGGCGACAGTCCTGGATATGGGCACTTTCGAACGCGTTCGACAAGTGAAAACACGCGTTCTCAATGGCTAGCAACATAGGAAAGTGGAATAATGTATATATCCTGTCATTGTTTTGAGTAGCCTTGCCGCAGAACCTCGCTGATTTTGATTATGTCACTCGACAGAGCCTCTAAGCACGTTGCGCACCTTGCAAAAGTAGGTTGTCGGCACGCTCGATTAACATCGCACATGCCGGGACCATCGATACTCTGACGTAGTTGCCATCGCATAACATCCCGCACATTGGCTTTGAAGGTTCAATGTTCTAGCTTTACCTTGCAAATACGAACACGTACGTACATTATACAGGTAAACGTACCCCTAATGTTGGTCGTTATCACAATCAAGTTTTTATTACCGTTGGTCTCCACGATTGCAGAGTTATCACGGAGGCTTCGGTTTTGCCTCTCGTATGCCAAGAAAGTGGACACGAATGTATTTTTTTAAAGACGATAGTCTTTCTTCGGAGCCTTCCACGCAAAAATTTTGGTCTGTCTGTATGTCTGTCTGTCTTTATATTTGTCTGCTTGTCCACCTTTACCGCGAACAGAGTACTTTACACAGCAATAGCCGGTACCCCGAACGGCCAACCCCATTCGCAACGCCCACCAATGTTGCTCAAGAATCAGCATCCATACGTGTGCGATTGTCAATTGAAAACAATTATTGCACACATCTGAGACACCGTAACAGCACGTATATATTCTGCATGTTTGTCGTTTACTAGAAAAGGCATACATAAGTACTTCTAAGGACCGTAGCGCTTATCACGCTGCGCTGACCATGCAACGCTTGCACGAAGAAGCGAGTGTTTCCAACGCTTTGCTAAGACGATATGGTGGGGGCACCTACCTGTCACCTTGTGTTCTACACCTTATCACCTCTGATACGGGCGCACACGCCCGTCTCAGAACCACGTGCTTTGTTTTCCAAATAACTGCCAGTTGGCGCTCATGTCTTGCGTGTGACGTGACTTGATCAAAGCGCTCAATCGCCTCTGCTGCATGCTCGAGGCACTATAAGGAGTGCCTCCGGAATACCATTCACCAATTTTCTTGTGCAGAACGTCAAAAAAATGTTTTGTTCACTCTCTCCACACAAAAGATTGCCATCTTTCGACGACATTTGCATATTCAGGCAGATACGTGGCAATTTTTTTGCAGTTTAAACAAATAGAGGACAATCATTGGTAAAACTACCTAGGATGCGTAATAAAACAGTGCTATAGACAGGATGGGAAAGATTGATGCAGAATGTCACTGCAAAGGCGAAAATCGCCGGACTATTCGTGCCTGATAAAACGAGCTTCGGGCCACTGAACATAAGATACATTCCTCGCGCACGCACTTCAGCGCTTCGGCTGCATGTGTATGCCCTAACGTACGCATTTAGGCGTTGCAGAACGCACGTGAAAGTGTTTGCGTCGAACATAATGTCACGTGATGCTCGCTTGCACCTAACTTTTGAGGTGCAGCACTCCTAAATATCAAATACATATTTTGCATTGTACCCGTAGCTCAATTTGATGAACGTTTATATTTTCTGAAGCTAGGTTGGATTAACGAAACGAGCTTGCCAGGTCGTTGATTTTCAGAAAACTACCCTCAACGCTAACGAAAGAGAAAGGCTCATGCACGTTCACTTGCGTATGGTTTTCCTTGCACTTCCAGCATGGTGAACAAAGCACTAGTGCTGAGCATCTGCCATCATACCTTAGCGCTGTTTAACCCATAGGTACAGGAAAATATTACCTAACTAGCTTTCTACACTAAGCTTGCTGAAGTGAGGACTGAATATTGAATTGTAATGCATTACACAAGAAATAACTGGTGTTGTATGTTCCATACTAAGACAATTTTCATATAATGTGCTGAGATTTTGACCATCATACAAGCTCAGTTCACAGATCTTCCTGTGTGCTTCGAAAGCAGTTCTGTAGTTTACACTAACTTGAGAGAGAAATTTTTGACGGACAGCAAATACTGAAGAAATTTATCGTTGCCGCCTCAGCTCACCATAGCGCGTGCCTGCTGGAGCCCCCTGAAGAAGTCACTCCGGTTCTTGGAGGTGTCGAAGCTCCTCTTGGGCCAGCCGCTCGAGTATAGGGTGGTCAACCTGCCGTCCAGTATGAAGCGAAACCACCCTCGCGATGCATTGGGGAGCTCCAGGACGACCACCTTACTCCACAGGTAGAGGCAGTCGCGAGCCCGCAGCAAGCTCCAACCTCGCCAATGGTATGGCCTAGCCACCGCAATCTCCCGCACGTCCTTCTGGGGAGCCGGCTGCTGGGCCTGGGTGGGCTGCAGCTTCTCCTTCTGGAGTGCCTCCTCCTGTCCCTGAAAAGAAACGCGAAAAAAAGCTGCGTTAGCAGGTGGCCTCTGGGGTCACTTCATCGCGGCTGAGGCCTCGCACCGTGGTGGACGCCGTTGCCTCATCGAATGAGCGCTCGGCCGACAAAATGGCTCTACTTCCATACATTGCATGCACTTTGGAGAAGATACCCAGACAAACAAAATGCTCAAGAAAGATGGCCGGGGCTTTCGTTATCACCTCTTTTCTCATCTGCGGGCCGATAACGAAGCCGTCTTTGTTTTCGTCAAAGTCGAGAAGGAATGAATGGCTAACGCCTATGTATTATGTCAAGTAGGAATTACGGGCTTTGTAGCCTTTACAGTAAGTGTGAAAAATTGAAGGACAATTTGTAATTACCATGTCTTGTTTTTACACTTCCAGTTGAACCACTCGTCTCTGTCTCTTGTGTTAGTTGTCGGAAGTTTTCACGCAGAGAAGTTTAATAATGAATTACCAAGTAGCCCAACCCCACACTTTAATTCTGAACCACTCAGAAGAGTAATGCGTGAGTGTCTTCATTTTTTCAACGTGTACAGTAAACTGCAGTGAAGTGCGAGACTGATATGTACCCCTTTCTTAAGCGTTCGTATACTCTCGCACTTTGCGCGATATACAGAGTCTGTGCAGGTTCTATCGATCATAAAGTTAAATTATCCACCTGCCTGAAGAGAGACGCCACCGCTGCCACCATACCAAAAGGCCACAAGAGCTCCGAATACCGTGAGGCGTTCGCCTAAAAAAGAACCTGCCAATAGGACGTCTAACACCTGGTCAGTGCTTTTGGGGCAAAGTTTGAGAAGCCCGGTGCATTTCGTATTTCAGTTTATATAAAATTTTTGACCTGTGAAACATGTAATATTTGCGTATGACATGCCTTATACCCAAAGGATAGTTCCTGCAGTGACGTTTAATTGTAATTATCGGGATAAAAGTATATATTCACTATTATCAAAATTATGTCTCAATTTTACCTTTCTATTGTAAAGAGTTCTGTCTTGAAACCACCAACTGCTCCTTTTTTTGATTTCACGACCGACTGACAATACTGAGGATGGATGGAGCAGCTTAAAAGGCAACCGTGCTAGCCAGAAAAAAGGGCCCCTGACCTCCCACTGTGAAAAGACGAAGGGGTGGTTTTCTCCTCTGCTTCACACATGTGATGCATCCTCTTCACCCATTTTTTTCTTAAAAACACGTGAACAGCTCCCGCACAGAGCACCAGAGCCTATCACGATTTCACGCTTCTCGGCTGCACGTTGTTATCGCTGCTTGTGCAGTTCTACCCTGCTTGAGCAATGATAAACACCACACAAAATGAAGCGTGAACAATTGGTCACGAACAATAAATATGCGAGACAAGAACAGATGAGCGGGCACATAGCAAAGCGATGCAGCAGACAAATCACATTTGGTATTTCCTGTCACGGACTAATGCGTAGCATGTACGCTATAGAAGTAACGAGACCTTCTGTGCGTGCCACAGATGGGTGTAAGAGGGAAAATAAATACCAAGACAGCATATTGCGCTCACTTTTTTTTGTCTTTTCAGAGCGTGGTCAGTGGCCCTTTGGGGGGTGAGAGCGTTGCATGTCATGGCCTCAGAATCTATTAAGGCCGCTGCTGTTTATTAGCCGGAGATTGACTGGCAGTACATCCAAGTTTTGGTTCTTTCGGAGCGCCATTTTAACCATATGCAGCTTCTTGAGGTCTCAAAACAAATGAAAGCAATAATACGCTACAATGTGCGCGAATGCCGCATCTCGAAGAGGATAGCCTATTTAAAAAAGTTCAAGAGATAGAGCTGATCGCTTGTCTGCACCGATTACTTCTGCCCATGCAATGATGGCTATTTGCAGCGCTTTGTCGAGGAACCGTATTAGGGTCTTCTATATCGAAATCGAATTCGCGAAAACTTTGGCAAACAATAACACCTAATCAGACTTTGAATATTTCATTGCTGGTTTTGGGACGTTAAAGCCCGCCTATGAATCAATCAATATTTTATTGCTAAACGACAAACAACAACCGTTTTAAGATGCAGAATGCTCTTCAGTATTCAATACTTTTTTTATTTTTGTTTACAAAGGAAGACCATTGCGATACTCCAGTGGGCCCGGAACACAATTACCCATTTATGGCACCTATAGATATCTCAGTTGAAGGTATTGCTTCCCTCATTAACAACCTAAAAAACATCTGCCTGTGGTAACGCAGATACCTCAGGCAGATGTCTGAGTTGACATTAGGCCATGAAAACGCACTCAATTTATTTCAAGTGTAATGATATACCCTACACCTAATCAGTCCTTGTCCTCTGGAGTATTGGCCATAGATTGGAAGATTGCTGAACTCATCTCATCTTTAAAACCAGAGACAAAAGTTGGCCTGAAAACTATAGTCCAATATCGATGACATCGGTATCATGTGAGCTACTTGAACACATAACCGCCTCGCAAAAATACACCCATCCAAAAAGATGGCAGCATATCTACGGAGTGAATTATGGATAGTGGGGTGAAGCATCCGTCCGTCCATTCGTTTTTGCTTCAGTCCATCCATGCGTGCGTCTGTGTGGCCGCCCGTGCTTCCGTCCGCCCATCCGTGGGTGCGTCTGTTCGTGCTTCCGCACGTTCATCTGTGCGTCCGTCCCTGCTTTTGTCCATGCATCCACTCCTGCGTCCGTCCATGCGTCCGTGCAAACATCCGTGCGTCCATCCATGCATCTGTCTGTGTGTCCGTTCGTCCACCTATTCAATACTCCAAGTACAACCATATCGCATCTTTTCATCATATATTCCTCATATAGAAGCACCTGCCATCCAGAGGACATTCCAAGAACTGAATGAGAGGAGGCACACGCGCACTTTCTTACGGCTTGCGCTTCGTGTCTACTTCCCACCTTTAACCACCTCGAGTTCATGGTATATACTAGTTCACTGTATTCATGGTCCTGAGGCCCAACGCTCGCTAAAGCTTTCTAAAACCTAGGAGGTTACGCCCAGCTAGTATAACGTAGCAACCCTTTCTTGCCTTCTGTGCGTTGTTGAACAATAAAAAAATTCACAGCGTGCGCGTTAACTAAAAGCCGAATTCTCCTCTCTCTCATTCCCTCTTAGCAGTTATTCGCATGTACATTGAGCACTATCTTTTATTGTTCAACAACGCAAAGAAAAAAGCTCTCACCGGCACCACCTTGGAGGTCAAATTGTTATACTTGTTACACACTACTACAATGGCGACAAGGGATGAACGGGTGCCGCTATAAGAAGCTTCTCCCCTAAAAATTACTTTTTCTTTCAGAAACAACACGGCTTCAGAAAACATTTTTCCTGTAAAACACAATTACTCGAATTCCCCACTGAACTGCACTCCAACATGAACAACAACGAACGATCAGATGACACTTTTCTAGACTTTTCTAAAGGTTCCGATTACGTTGCAGCTTGTCGTCTCATTCTGAATTATTCTATTTCGGTTTAGACTCACTGCCTCTTTCCTGGCTTAGAAACTTCTTGTCACTTCGTCATCAGTTTACGGTTGTTAAGATGTGTCGTTTTTCTATTACCTGGGTCACGTCTGGTGTTCCCCGGGGTAATGTTCGGGGGACAATATTTTTCTAATATTTATCAATCACTTACCCTCCGGCATTTTCTGCGGCATACGACTATTTACCGACGATTGTGTTGTTTACAGAGCTATTAATTCCGCTAATAATCACACTATTCTGCAGCATGACCTTCAATGTATTTTTGACTGGTGCACCAAAAGTAAAATGTCTCTGAACCCTTCCAAAAGTAAAACTATATGCTTCTCACGCTAGTGCAATTATTCCAAATTAGCATGCAGCTTCAATAACACCGCATTGTCATCTACTACCAACCAGAAATACCTAGGCATTAGCCTCACTACTAACCTTTCTTGGTCTTTGCACATTCACAATATATGTGCCACAGTGTCGAAAATACGTGGCTTTTTGAGGTGCTACTTGCGAAAATCAACTACTGACATAAGCGCGTTAGCTTACATAACGTTTTTACGCTCTCAAATGAAATTCACATGCGCTAAATGGTCCCCGTACCAAGAATGTCTAATAAGCACGCTTGAACGCATACAGAATAGAGCTGCCCGCTTGATCACTCAGAACTTTAGATCGGTGAGCCAGCATAACTGAGAATAAGCGCAATATTTCTATACAGCACCTTGGTATTTGTCGCAGCATTTCCTTGATTTGTCTGCTTCACAAGTATGCCCATTCCGGTAAGCCTTGCATATTACCACTCGAAACACCAACATGCATATCCTGAAGACTACGTAATCGTCTTAGTTCCAGGCGCATTTTCGTAAAAATACTGCTTTCAAGTTATCAGCAGAACCTCATGCCATATCCTCCTAATGAAATTATCTTCTTGATGAAATTATTTCAATAACCGATCTTACGATATTTCGTGATCATCTCAACGCCCTTTTTACTTCCTCTGTTTTTGTTTTTCTGTGCTTTTTTACCATGTTTTACTGTTCTACTTGTGTACCGTGTTCATTTTCAGTGTAAAGTTGCTTTATATGTATTTTCGAGCCGTTTCTGTAGTATTTCGCTCTTACTGCATCACTGTACCCCTTAATCAATGCCGGACAGGGCCTGCTGTAAAACTTCGTTTAAAGAAAAAATTAATTCATTAATACCGCTTTTGACGGAGCTGGGAGAAGCTTGCTGGGTGGGGAAGACCCTCGCATTCTCAGAGGACTTGAGCTTGGTTTTCTATGGTAATTTGTGTCACAGTATTTGTTTATTTACCCAGCTTCTCTACCTCTGGCTAGAGCTGAGTGGCGAGAAGTGGTTGGGTGATAATTTAAATTTGGCCGAGAACAGTTGCCTGCGCTCCAGTAAGAGTGCTCTAAGGTACTGCTAGCCGTGACGCCTGTGCATGGTGGTCAGGTCACTTTAAGAGTCACTGCCTCTGCTATCGGTGAACCCGGTTCCAAGCAAAGCGCGACCCGGTTTATACCCTCGGGCCACAATTTGTGCTTCGTCACCGGGGTTTCCCGAGTGAGCAGAAGATGCGGTTCTGTCTGCGCGAGTATTGGAGTTATAAATTAATTCTTGAATTGCTTTACTCATCAAAATTTTGTTAAATGTAGAATACCATTCACATCACCTGCGCGATTTGGTAATAGGTCAAGGCTTTTGGAGCGTATGAAAGAATTCTGGGGACGACAGGCCTATGTGGACGTGTCCAAGAAGAGGACAGTTTCAGAAGAGCTCCTGTCGGCCATATCATCAACGTAATTAGTACAATGGCTGGGAACAAAATATAAAGTCGCCGTATAGTCGTTATTTCGGTTAGAGAAAAAATCTCAACAAAAAATTGTAACGCTGACTCTGACTCCCTAAATAAAAATATTTCTCTCTTAGATCTTTCTCGGAGTTACACACACCATAAATTTTAGTCAACTAGACTCAGCAAAAATGACTCAGCGGGACTCACTCAGAGAAACCGCTTGACTCGAGTTTTAATGAGCCGCAGCTAGTCGAAACTACCTCTGTTGCTAATGGTATCACTGCGTTTAACGCCAATATCTCACATAAGTACTGGTCTACTATATGCTTTTTGTTGTGCCTTGAAATAAGAATTTTAGGTTGTTTCGATGCAGTAACGAGATTTTTATAAAATACAGGGCTTTTGACATATATTATCGAAATACCGAGGTAAATATTTCGTTTCTCGGAAGCCATTGCACAGATCCCCACAAACCCATGCTTCTGATCAGCAAATATTCACTAAGTTTCCGCATGAAGCATGAAGCTGTTCCGCACTAAGTTTCCGCATGAGATGTGTGGATACCTTCAGTGTGCGCGAACCTGATATCAGGCTGATAGGAACGCTGAATTTAAGTGCGTGTGTCTGAATTGAAAGATGGATGATATCAGACTCACTCATTAAGTATATTTTGTTCTTGCAGCTCATTCACACTCATATTCTCCAGTATTTGCCTCAGCGGTACTTACTCGCACACAGATCACTGAAATTTTTACCAACCAGACCCACTGTGACTCAATAGCACGGAAGTAGCACTCACCCAAAGTAATTGAGACTCGCGGTTCTATCTAAGTCAGATTGAGTCAGATTCTACACACTAGGAAGTTTGCCGACCTATGGTAAGGTATTATGAGGCTGGACCACAATGTTTCCATAGTCTGAGAACACATACATTTCTTTGATTCTGAAAAACAACACCTAAATATTGTGTGACTAATCTTTCAAAATAAAAAAGTAAATTGATCCTGCTCACTGCACAACGTACAGTTGCGCATTATTTTCGAACACTTGGGATTCTTGAAGAACATGGGTTGACCTTATTTTAGCAGAAAATGATCCATGCACGTGAGCATCACGGCAACTTACGCTACGAAGGCCAATGGCTGTCTCTTTACTTTGGATAACTAAGCTGTCTAAACTGGTCTTGGAGTCAATGTTGGTCCTACGCGCAGAACAGTATGAATAAAACAGCAGCTGGAACGTTAAGATGGAAGCTTGAAATAAAAAAATAGCAAAGAGGGGTCTGCACTAGAGCCGACATCTCGAGAAGTGGACTTGTCTTCAAGGCCAGCATCAAAGAAGAATAGTTCATTTGTCCAAACGTCGTCTCAAGCATAGGTTGCCGTTTGTGGCTACTCAGTGCCGAATGGGCTGCTTTACGTTCCCATCTCGCGGCGAAACGTTCAGCCTAAAACCTCGGCTACGTTCTGGCTATTTTTAAACTCCTGTTTGGATGCCGCCTTGCACCATTGTTCAATTATTTAAAGATAAAATGCACTGCTTCTCAGCTTTTTTTATCACGTTTGCCTATGCACGTGGCGTCGTTCTCCCAACTAGCAGGCTGGTGCTAATCGAGAGACCTCAAAGCAACATGCAGCATGCTTTCAAATACGTAGTGGTTAAGTTTCATGCGTGTTGTCAAACGCATAGCTGCTATGCTGCCCGATATGTGTGCTGATCCTAAGCGGAAGTACCTAATATTTGTGTACAGCGAATGATTCACTATGAAATCTACAAGAACAGAAGTCCGCAAAAAAAAAAATTTACTTGGACTGTATGTCCAACCAGATTACACACTCCGAAGGGGAACTGGCACTAGGTGAATTCTGCTAATAAAATTTTATGCAGCTGCAAAGAAAATAATACCGCCTTAGCAGTCTGTTAAAGTGGTTAACACACGAAAGGTGAAACGCGTGACCCAGGTGTTAAGGAGTGAGTTCAAACCGACGATGCAATGAAGCCTTTCACAATTATTGGTTACATGACCGTGCTTGTTAATGACGTTAGACGAACAGTTGGTTTGTCTTTACCACAGTTTTTGCCGTCTTACTCGCATATTTGCAAACTTTTTTGTGATTTTGGGGCCTTGAGAAGGCGGTGGGCAAATTACGCGGGGACTTTGGGAGTGCACAAAAATATTGTGCTATAGTCCTAACGCGCGCAGTCTATACATTAAAAAACAAATTGGAGCACAAACGAAGCGTACTTGTTAATTTTGAAAGAATTAGCGCGTACTGTACATAGTAATAATCAGTCACGCGTGGTCTAGCGAGAATCATTGACCGCGAAGTCCCATTGGAAGTCATCGTCGCGGCCACTGCCACCGCCCTCCCAAACGACATAGTCGTCGGTTCCGCCGAGCGCATTCCAACGCCTCATTTTCATGAAGTTCTTTAGACAGTGCTGAGAGAAACTAAGTCTCATGATACGGCGATACCGGTAGAAGTAAGCATCCAAATCTAATTCACAAGGCCTCCTTCAAGGCTCGAAACTTGATTTAGCAAGCACACACTCTTTTGTTTTTTTCGCGTACCTATCACGCTGGTCACCTCTTGAAGTGCTTTCCGGTGGCACGCTTCCCGTTTTCTTTGGCAAAATTTACGACGGCGAGCTTCAATTTCGCCATATGTATAATTATTGTAGCACATCGCATGGAAACCGTCAGGTGACATTTTCTAGGGACCCTTGTTGGGGGGAAGTCCTCGAAAGAGGGACTTCGTAATGGCAGCCTGTTTATCTGCGCTTGTCTACTAGGCGAGGCATGCACCTCACCGAAGCATCGAAATGTTCAAAGGTTCAAAGGTTTCAAATGGATGAATAGATGGATGGATGCACGGATGGATGGATGGACGGACGGAAGGACATACGGATGGATGGATGGATGGAGGGATGGATGGATGGATGGATGGATGGATGGATGGATGGATGGGTGGATGGATGGATGGATGGATGGATGGATGGATGGACGGACGGACGGAAGGACATACGGATGGATGGATTGATGGATGGATGGATGGATGGATGGATGGATGGATGGATGGATGGATGGATGGATGGATGGATGGATGGATGGATGGATGGATGGATGGATGGATGGATGGATGGATGGATGGATAGATGGATGGACGGACGGATGGACGGGCAGATTGACAGACGGAATCCTCCGCACAAGCATTGCATCGGATCAGCAAATATTCACTAAGTTGCCACATGAACCTAGTGATTTTTAATCTTTATGTAGACTTTAGTGTAAACGAAGCCGATATAAAGATGATCGGAATGCTGAAATTGATTACATGTTACCAAAGGTTTCATTGAAACTCGGAGATGATCTGACTCACTGATAAAGTATATTTGACTTTCTTGTTGTATGTACCTATGGCCGAAATTAATTATTCTATCGACTCTTCTCTGGCCCTTCTAGACCTGATGCCACATTCCCCCACAGCACAGTCACCCGCCTCTTTGTTATTAAAAAAAGAGGCTGGCGTAAAGAGCATTAAAATCACCTTTCAGCTTTGTATACTATTTTTTTATTAATTGCCAACCCTACGTCTTCGTAGAAGCGTTCGACCAAATGATCGTTATGGCTTGATGTAGGTGCGTGGATCTCTACTACCTTCACCTTGTACACTTTGTTAAATTTATTTACAGTACTTGCCACTGTCACAGGTCTCTTTAATTCGGGAGGAGATCGCCGGGCTAATTCCAAGGGCCGAAGTATCGGCCCCCCGAACCGCACCACGAAAGCGTGGACAATTTAGAAGTGGTCCTTTTTGGCGCGCCAGCGGACGCCGGCTGTGGCCCAAAGAACATGTCAGAGCCGAGAGTTAATAAACAAAACAAAATTATATTCTCAATTATGGCAGATCAAAACAATACACAAGTATGCACACTCTACAATAGTTGAATACAATATGTCACCAATCAAACAATGTACTACACAGTACAATCAGCCACACTCGAAACAACGGACACAGACAACAGTACGCACTACAATGCAGTCGCATGCATCGAACAACCAAGACACTTAAAGACTAAAGAGTTAGAAAACTTATTCAGTCCAAAGTTCTTGGAACAAAAGTCTGCATGATACTCTTCCGAGAATCACTCACTCATAGTCCAGCGTTGTTGTCGTTCCGCTGCCCCCGAAGTTTCCCTTCCAGGAAACCTCGCGTCTTCAATTGGCCACTCTCCAAGCTTCAAACTTCTTCGCCGGAAACACGTCGGCTTCCCACACGCAGCTCTTGCCACGCGTCTTTGCTCGCTAGCGGTAGACACACACTCTTTTCTGTAGCTCGAGTCTTCATCCCTCAGGTGGAAATCCTCTTCTTCTCCTCCTTTGTCAGGGAAGACAAAACGCGTCGCCTACAAGGCGGAACACCCTACGCACTCTGGTGCATACTTTCTTCTTCTCCTGCTTTGTCACTAAGGACAAAACCTTCACCATCAGACGCGGCGGAATACCCCACGCTCACTGGCGCTAACTTCCTTCTTCTCCTGATCTCTCATCTCGGCTGCTCGGTTAAATACCTTCCGCGCGAGATTCCAGGAAGTTCTCATCATTTCGTCGGCGCGATGCGCAGCGAAGGCTGGGGGAAAGCGCGAGACGGTACGAGGGCCGTCCGCGACAGATGACGCAACCCGGCATCACCACGCCCCTTTCCATCGAAAAATTTCCAGGGCTTGCTCGGCCGCTGATGCGAGGAGGTTTTCGTCGGCGAACCTACGCTTCCGAGGGAGAGAGACGCGCGCCCGGGAAGTCTTTGGATGTTTGTTTTCTTTTTTTATCGTTGACCTCGCGGCGTCACTCCCGCGCTTTATCGCGAGAATTTGGCGGCGCGCCCTTTTCGAGCGCTCGTTTTGTGACAGCCACCCTCTTATTGATGCTATAGTATTCCCGTCTTTTGACAGTGATAATCTTGAGGATAAGCAAATCCTATTCTTCGTTTTCTTGTGTCATCAAGACCACAGTAGCATAACAAGTGCCCTTTCTTCGGAACTACATAATCCTGACGTGTCTTCCTACCTTCGCTGAGTCCTATTAGCACTAATTTACTACCCTCAAATTTCTCTATTAGCACAGCTATGTTAGCCTCACTAGACAGCGCTCTAGTGGTAAACGTAGCCAAGTTCATATTCTAATGGAGTCCTATCAGTACCCAGATATTCTTAGCACCTTCCGCTCTGTCGCAAGTCTATCTGCCTCATTGCACAGTCTTCAAAGCCGCTATGGACTGAGGGCCAAAGGTTAATTAGGGCTTCATAATGAAGGCATTGACAAGGTACTTCACCAGAAGGGCCAATCCTGCTCTGGTGAGGAAATGCATACACGGCATGTCATAGCCAGTGTGGCTGCCACCCAGACCTTTTCTTCCTTTTAAGAATTCTTTCGCCCGACTTTTACAACTAAATCTACTATTGGCAATAGTCCGAAATTTGAATTCGAACCAAATTTTGTAATTTTATGCTAGGCTGATGCGATATCTCAAGATATGCACTCTCGTCTACCGAGTTCCTGGAGTCTTTCGCAATACGGAATATTCATATGTTGTACAACCAATTGCGCAAATGGACATTATGCAGCTCCCGCTGTTCCGATGCTGCTGAACAGATCTAGATCAAGTGCAGCTTTTGAGCATGTTGGCTGTAAGCAAAGGAGCAGTCCTGACGATGACAGCACATACCTCTCACTGCCTCTGCATTATATTATAAAGCGATCAGCATAAGCCTGTGCATAGCCTAGATTGAACATTCAACGGCTCTTTGCACAACTATTTACAATAATAATTTTAGAGCTTCTGTATAGGAGAGTGCACCATTGTAAGTGTGCTTCAATATTTCAACGAAAACTTATGCTAAAGTACCAAGCATGCCAGCATTAACAATAATGTTCATCATGAATATCAATAAACCGGTGCAAACCATGCAAGTTATGTGTTATGACTGTCAGCTAACAAAGTGCGTGACAGCCTACCCCGGTATGAAAGCCAAGTTTCTGTGATAATTTTTTCTTTCTTTTCGTTTTCTCTTTTTGCATGCATTATTTGTCGATGATCAATTTCCTTTTTTTAGTTGTTTTGCTCCTTTAGAATTTCAAGATAGCGGGTTGAGAAGCAGTTGGCTGCATTTGTTGTGCTTGGACTTTTCCATGTATCCGTGTAAACCTGTCCGGTGCACTAGAACCAGTACCTAACAAATAACTTGGCTGTCTTTTTCTGTAAGTTTATGCTGTAACTGAATCACCTTCTCTGCGGATGCCTCGATCGTGGAGCAGAGATGCTTTCCGCACCGGCCCGTCCAGCCTCCAGCAAACTCGGGATGCAGCAACATCTTCGCTGTGAACCAATGTCGCTTGCCCAGGATCGAAATGAAGATAAAACCTGGCAGGTCTTGGCGCAGCAAAGTCGCTTGCTGCTCGAAGTTGTAGTGGCTTATCACAAGCTCACCTTCTTTCCTGGAGGAAAGCAGCCAGTTTCCCACCGCCAGCTTCAGGCCACTGGGGTGGGACAGCATGGGCTGACTCTGGCTTTGCGGACCCACCTGCACTCATAGGTGTTCCTGTTATCAATTGACACAAATGGAAACAACATGTTCCATATTGCAGTGCTCGATAAACATGTCTGAGGCAAGCATGTGGTGAGTAAGGTATGAAGCGCACGCTATCACGTAAAAACCTTGTTCAAAATGCTCAGAGTTATACACGAAAGCCTTTGTTCATCTCTATCTCTCTGTTATTGTTAATTACACCTTGTATTGAGCCCTATCAATTGTGTTTAGTCTTGCTCCGAATTAAAATGAATGATGGCATAATGTTGCGAAATAAAATCTTACGCATAAGTAAATACTTCGTGGACGTCAAACTCTGGAACTCGGCAGACACGCATCACCACGTGGCGGAGCAGTTTCGGATAGCGCAATGGCTGACATCTTTACCTAGTTTGATCTGCAACCAGGTGAAAGTAACACGTGTGAGCGAACGATTGAGCTAAACAATAAGTGTGTTTCCACACTGAACACCACGAGAAAGGTACATAAATATCTCTCCACTAGTCGAGCTCATTAACGAACCACCATGACGTGCTTGCTCATTCACTTCACTAGGACAACGGCGAAAACAAGAGCTCAGTCGCCGTGACTGATGCCTTGGAATTCGCCACCTACGTAAAGACTTCAGTTTTACAGATATCCGTAGCTGTCGCGAAGTAAAACGGCAATAGCCCTCGATATTGGCTGTTGCGAACGCCTTGGACAAGCGAATTGCTCGCGTTCTCAACGTCACGCTACATGAGAAAGTCCAACATTGTATGTCTTCTGCTATTGTTTTCAGTACCCTTGAAAGAGAACCAGAGTGCTTTTAATTATGTAGGTCAAGAGAGCCTCGGCGCCCGGTGTCGCCGTAGAACATACACTGCTGAACGTGTCATAATCATCGCAACACTCCGGAACCACAGATAATCTGAAATGGTTGTAACCTTATCGCTGACGTGTTCATAAAAGGCTCTATGTTGTAACTCTACTTACATAGGTGAACAATAGGTTATACAGGTAAACCACAAAATGTTGCTCATACCAACAATCGGGTATTTCGGACCGTCGGTCTCCGCGATCGTGGAGCAACGGTACAGGATTCGCTTGCAGTTTTCGTTGTACGCCTTGGAAGTGAACACGCATGTGTTTTCTTTTGCAGCATACACAAAATGAAATACAACTGTTTGTAGGACCATCTAGGATGCGTAATGAAAAAGTTCATAGCGCAGGATGCGAAAGATTGTTAGAGAAACGCAACTGCAAATGCGAAAATCACCTGGGCTATGCGTGCCAGACAAAAACGAGCTTCGTACCACTGACAGTAAAGTATTTTTCTCGTGCAAGCGTCTCACCGCTTCGGCAACATGTGTATGCCGAAAGTTACGAATTGAGGCGTTACAGAACGCACTTCGCAGTCCTAGCCTCTAACTCATTGTCATGCGATGCTCGCTTGCATTTAAAATGCGAGTCGCAGCAATCCGAAATAGCAGCAACACCATTTGCATTGTACACGTACTTTCATTCGATGAGCGCGGAACATTCCTGAATCAAGCTTGGATTGACAAAACGAGCTTTGCAGTCCTTG
Organism: Rhipicephalus annulatus; assembly: GCA_013436015.1. Classification (NCBI taxonomy): domain Eukaryota; kingdom Metazoa; phylum Arthropoda; class Arachnida; order Ixodida; family Ixodidae; genus Rhipicephalus; species Rhipicephalus annulatus. Next base: position 1,141,048 of record WOVY01009850.1, read on the forward strand.
ATATTTGGCAAACTGCACCTCAACACCCACGAAACGGAGAGAACATGCACATTCGCTTGTGGACTGCCCTCTTTCTAGTAAACAGTTGTGGACAACGTGATGATGACGAAACTAGTGGCGACGTTTATCGCAGTGCCACCAGGGCCGAGTCTGCTGTCTAAACAATTTTGCTAAAACTTGAACTGACAGCGTAATTGTAATGCATTATACTAAAAATAACTGGTGCTGCATGTTTTCTACACAATATTTATTAATATGACATGCTGCAATTCTAATTGTCATGCAAAGTCAGTTGACAGCTGTTCCTGTATCCTTCGAAAGCATCTGTGCGGTGTGGTGTCAATAACTCGAGCGAGAATTTTCAGAGGCGATGCTTCAGATGGCGTGGGTCTGTATATCTCTAGTCTGTATCTACGTGACCGCCTATTTCAAGCTTTGCCAACTGCCCACTTCTTCATCCTTGCAAACTTCGCACTTCGCCCTATCACCGTTCCACCAGTTGACCAACCATAAAATCAATGCTGTTGAGAAGTGCCCAAAATGAAATGCATGATGTTCGTGCACTTGTATCCAAGTGCCCATTAAAGAACCAAAGATTGTCCCACTGTGTCCCATTCTTGTTGTACGCGACCGCCTATAGTTCCACCTTTGCAAATAAGATGAGAACACACTTCGTCTTTTCAAACGTTCCACCAAACCCCATCACCAACCCACCACTTCAACGATCATAAAGCCGTTATACTGAAGGGGGAATCGAAGCGACACACAGCTACCACTTACGGACAGAAATATTTTTTTTAAATTATACATAGTGTTTATCCCGTCTTTGATGATTTAGTAGGCAATTTTCGTGGATGATTCATAGTTTAGCGTTGAACCCCTTAATCGATTCGCCGCACTCATTACAATTCACTCCGTGGATATGCTGTGAGTTTTTAACAGTCAGTAAATACTGAAAGTCTTTATCGCTGCCGCATCAACTCACCAAACAACAAGCTTCCTGGAGCCTCGTGAGGAACTCAGACGCAGTTTTGGCATGTGAAGGGCCATTCTTGGCTTTGCCGCTCGGGAATAAGCTGGTGACGCTGCCGTTGAGGAGGAAGTAGAAGCGTCCTGTCGAGCCGTGTGGAAATTCTAGCACGGCCGCCTCACCCCATAAGTAGAGGGAGTCGCGGGCCCGCACTATGCTCCAGTCTCGCCATTGGTAGGCGCTTCCTACCACTACCTCCCGAGCATCGCCTGGGGCAGCGGGCTGCTGTGTCCACTTGAGCTGGAGATGCTCCTCCTGGAGTGCCTTCTCCTGAGTGAAACGAAAAGCAAATATTAGGTGCGCTAGCAGATGGCCTCTAGGGTCAAATAATCACTGCTGACACCTTGCACCGTGGTAGATGTCGTCTCATCGAAAGAGTGCTGAGCTGACCAAGCGGCCCCACCTCCAGCCAGTGCCTGCACCTTTAGAACATACCCAGACGACCAAAAAAAAAGCTCAAAGAAGATGGTGAGGGCCTGTGTTATCAGATCAAGTGCAATCTGCAGGTAAATTATGAAGCTGTTCTTGTCCCTTCCGAGTTTAGTAGGAATGAATACCAAAGTCTACATATTATGTTAAGTAGGCATGATGGGCTTTACAGCCTACACATAAACATTGAAAAATTGAAGAACAGTTTTTATATATCATGTTCCTTTTTGAAACTCCCAGTTGAACCACTAACAACAGGACCATGCGAGAGTTTTCCACACTTTTTCAATTTTCACCGTAAACTCCAGCGAAACGCGAGACTAATATGCACCCTTTATTGATGTGTTCATATATTCCCGCCCTTTGCGCGCCATACAAAAGGCCATCTTGGATTTAGCGATCATAAAGTGCAATTATCCTCCTGAGTCAAGATAGACGCTACCGCTTCCTCAATGCAATGGGGCAAGACGAACACCGAACTCCTCAAAGAGCTCGCCTAATAAAGCAACTGCGTATAAAACAGCTACTGCCTGGTGGGCTCTTTTGGAGGCGAATTCAGACATGCGATGCATTCACTATTCCATTTTATAAGAAGCTTTCGCACTGTGCAACATGATAATGCTTTTGTAGCACAAACTTTATGCACAACGAATAGTTTCTGCACTGACGTGCAATAGTAACAAGTAGAATAAAAGTATACATAACTACTTTTGAACAATTGTCTACTTTCGCCACACCCTTACCTGAAGTGTCCAGTCTTTATACCACCGACTGCTGCTTTTGTGACCAGTCTTGAGGACTAATAGAGAAACTATACCGGCCACCATGCTAACGAGAATAAATGGCACCTCACCACCTCACGTGAAAAGACAATTCACAGTATTGAGGCCTGATGGAGAAACTAAACCGGCAACCGTGCTAACCAGAATAAACGGCCACTCACCGCCTCACATGAAAAGACAAGGGGTGGGTTTTCCCTACTCCTTCACTTGCGTGCTGCTCTTTGCCTATTTCTTCTTAAAAACATGGAACAACGCCAGCACTTAGCACCGGAGCGTATCTCGATTTCACGTTTGTCGTCTGCACGGTGTTATCGCCGCTTGCGCAGTTATACGCTTCTTGAGCAGGGCTAAAACACAAATTTAACCTTGATCATTTGGCCACGCACAATATTTATGTGAAACAAGCAAGAACGAATGCACGGGTACACGGCAATGAGATGCGGGAGATAAATACCATTTGGTATTTCGCGTTATTGACCAATGCATGACATCTATGCTACAGACGCAACAAGAACTACTGTCTGTGCCACGGAAGGGCGCAAAAAAGACAATAAATATGAACAAGCAAAAATACGCCCATTTTTTTATTTTCAGAGCTTGGGGAGTGGCCCTTTCGGGGAGCAGAGCACTGCATGTCATGGCCTCCACTCCATTCCGGCAGCAGCCGTTTATTCGTGAGATGATGACGGGCAGTGCATCTAGTATCTGGTTCTTCCGCAATGTCATTTCAAGCGGATGCAGCTTCTTCAGGTCTCCGTGCAAATGAAAGCAATAGAACGCATTACAATGCGTCTAACTCCAAATCAAAAGGGGACACTTTGTTTAAAGAAAGTGCAGGGGTTTGCAGATGAATGCTGGTCTGCAGCGACATCTTCCGCTCATGCATTGACGGTTTTTTGCAGAGCTTTGTTGAGGAATTGTATTAGAGTCTCCGATATCCTTTCTGAGGGAGCTGGCAGAAGCTCTCTGGGTGAGGGAAGACCCTCGCATTCTCAGGAGTTCTGAGCTTGGTTTGCTATGATATTCTCGTCACATCATATGTATATCGACTCAACTTCTTCACCACTGAAAAGAGCTATGCGGTGGGGAGTGGTTAGTGTGAAAGTATGAATTTAGCGGAAAAGAGTGACCTTCGCTTTCGTAAGGTTGCTCTAAGGTGTGGGGTGCAGTCACCTGTCATGCCTGTTTATAGTAGTCAGGTCACTGCAGGAGTCAATGCCACTCTTGTTCGTGAGCCCGGTTCTACGCAAAGTACGACCGGGGTTGCTAACCCTCGAGCCATTTTGTATGCCTTGTAACAGGGCTTTTTCGGGTGAGTGGGAGATCCGGTCGTGTCCCTGCCAGTATTGGAGGCATATTGTTATCCTTTGATCACTTATTCATCAAAATTATGTTTAACGTAGTGAACCATTCAAATCACCCGCGTGATAACATAATAATTCACGGCTTTTGAAGCAACAGAACGCATTCTGAAGACGACAGGTCTACCCGCCTGCTCAAGAAGTGTAGAGTTCCAAAATAGCTTCCGTGGGTATATCGTCGCAATAAATAAAATATAGCCCGGGAACAATACCAAACGTTGTTGTAGTATCATCATTATATTCGTTAGAACTTAGCGCAAGAAAATAATCAGCGCTGACTCAGGCTCCCAAATACTGTGTATTTCTTTCTAAGACCTCACTCAGAGTTTGGCTCACCATTACATTTACTCAAACTTACTCAGTCTCACGAAAATTCTCACGAAAAAATTACTCAGTCAGGCTCACTCAGACTCAACGCTCGACCCGACCTGTAGGGGCAACATTACCTCTCTTGCTAATAGTATGACTGCGTTTAGCGCCAATATATTGCTTAATAAATTTTGTACGATACGCTTTTTGTGCTGTGTTTGAATATAATAATACAGGTTGTTCAGATGCACAAACCACCTTTTCATCAAATACAAGACATCAAACAATTTATTTATCAATATCATCCCGGGGCAAATGTTTGCTGAAGGAGTCATTGCACCCTTCCCCACTAATCCATGCATCAGATCAGAAAATATTCTTGATGTTGCCACATGAAGCTAGTGAAGTTAGATGTGTGTATAAACTTCAGTGTAAATGAAGCTGATATAGAGCTGATAAGAATGCTAAAGATGGGTACATGTGACCAAATGTCTGCATTAAGAAGGAGGAGCTGATCAGGCTCGCTCATGAAATATATTTTACTCTTCAGGTATTCTCGAGTATTTTTCTCAGCTGAACCTACTCGCACACAGACTCACTAAAATTATCTTCCACTGTTTTCATTGGGGCTCAATCGCTCCTAAGTATTATTCACCACTGAGTTTCCTAAATACCACTAGAGAAGACTCTGCCACTGCGATCTTTCAGCGACTATGGGAATGATTGATATTGCATGGATTTGCCTAGTTTTCGTACTTGCGAGCAGCGAATCGTATTTGCGTCTTTGTGTATTGCTGGTTTTGATTTCGTTTTGAGAAAAAATGAATCCTTTTGAACTCTTTCGTTTTAAAAAAATAACGAAAGCGTTTCTAGTGGATGAAAGCGATGCTTTTCTTGTTTTTTGAAATTTGTAGGTAATGATGTTTTTGTATTCGTTGCACCTTGTTCATTATTGTCCCTTTGACTGTTGTTTATTATACTCAAATTTGTCTTGTAGAGGAACTCAATTTTCTATTCAAGGTGTCTCTTGTTAATTTATTTGATAGAAAACATGCATTTGTTTGTATTTACCACAACTCGAATAAGGACTGTTTATATTTCTATTCTTTTATTCATACTTCTGGCAGTTCCTGTTCGACTATGGTACCCGTGTAAGATAATACGTGATGTTGTAATTTTCTGCGTACTGTACTTGCGGTATGTTTCTGCTTTGCTGCCAGGGTGGAATGACCAAGTCAGGCATTTACTTAACTTTTATTCGTGTCCCCCAAGGCAATCTTGTTCAATTTCGCCTTGAATAAAGCAAACCAAACCAAACACTTTGTGACCCGATTCGAAATGGTGAGCCTAAAAGATTAAGGTGGTGAAGTACAACCGCCGAACATTTGCTGATTTTTGTTTCCCGAGAAAACAGGTCCAAGCTACACAAACACAAACGCAGCCAGAAGCAGGCCAGAAGTACAAAGATTAGACAAATACATGTACTACACAGCATTCCCATGCTGCCTGAAGCGCTGTGTATTTCAGCTTCCATAAAAACAAGCGCCAGAGTTCCTCTAGTGTATACTGAATATTCTAAGACATTCACTTAAAGTCATTCAAACACATGGCTCTATGTGAGTCAGAGTGAGTCCGTGTCGAAACACTATAGAAATTTTCCCGTCCCTTGGTAGGGTATTATGAGTCATCACTTTTACGTTTTTCTAGTCGGAAAACGCAGAATTACTTTTGAAGCAGAGAACGAATGCCAAATATGTGAGACTACCGTTTAAAAGTAAACAGTAAACTACAGCTGCATAATGCGCAACGAACAATTGTGAATTATTTCCCATCACTTGAGGTCCTTCAGCATGAGCCAAAAAGACCATGGTTGGAGCTTATTCTAGCACGATCTGATCCATGCACGTAAGCATCATGGCGACTAACGCTACAACGGCTCACGGCAGTCACTTCCCTTTGGATAACTAAGCTGGCAAAAGTAATCTCTGAGACAAGGTTGGTCGTCTGTCCTGAATAGTATGGACGAAAAGCGGTAAAAAAGTAAGGACCGAATCTTGCATTTAAAAAATAGTTAAGAGGGGTCTGCGCTGAAGCCGACGTTTCCAAAAGTGCACTTGTCTTCAAGGTCAGCATCAAAGAAGACAAACCAAACTGTCTAAACATCGGCTCGAAGGTGGGTTGCCATTTTCGAATACTTTGCGCCTAATTGGCGGCTTTAAGACCCCGCGTGGCAGTGAAAATTTCAGCTTAGTACATTGACTACTATCTGGTTATTTTACACTCCTGTTTGAATACGCCTTTATTGTTTCATTATACAGATAAAATACACTGCTTCTGAGCTTTCCGATCACGTCTAGCGATGCGCGCGGTGTCCTTCTCCCAACTTGCAGGCTGGTGCGCATCAACAGAGCCCCTAAGCATATGCAGCATGATTTGAAGTACGTAGTGGCAAAGTTGCGTGCGTGTTATGAAGTACGTGGCTGAAGCGCTGCATGAAATGGATGCTGATTATCCGCGTAAATACCTATTATTCATGCACAGTGAATGGTCGACTACAAAATCAACAAACACAAAGGTCCACAACAAAGTTTACTTAGACTGTATGTCCTCCAACAGATTACACACTTGGAAAAGAAACAGGCACTATGTAAACTCTGGTAATCAAATTCTGTGTGGCTCCAAAGAAATAAAAACACTACCCGAGCACTTCGTTCAAGTAGTTAACCAGCAAATGCTAAAACTTCCAGCCCAGGTGTTCCGCAGTAGGTTCATTCTGAAGATGAACCGAAGCCTTTCACAATTATTGGTTACATATCCCTGCTTGTTAATGACCTTAGACAAACTTTTGGCTTGGGTTTACCACAGTTTATTTCGTATGCCGCACATTGTGCCTCGCGTGATCACCGTCATGGAGGAGTGTAATGAGCGGCTAAATGAGTTTCACAATGCGTCAGTGACAGTGGTTGTTCTCGAACCACATGCTGTCACACACGTCACAGCCGAAAGTAAAGTCCCGCTGGAGAAACTCCAGCAAAAGTGGGCATTTTCCCAGGTGAACGCGCTCCCGCAATATGTTGACGATGTCGTACCCTCAACGGCGCTTGTTCAGAGTGGCGTTGTTGCAAGCGCTTGACACATATTATTAACTGGGCGGCGTGATTCACTGGATCCATCTGGCACCGGCGCTTTTATTCCCGATCGCGATTTAGCGCAGTTTGGAAGGCTGCCGGAACATTGTACGGAGTTGCTGCGTGCAGTTGGCCTGCCCTGCCGGTTTTATTGCCATAGCGTATATATGGACGCTCTCGGCTGGACTTTGCCACCAGCGTCGGCGTCGATGTCATGCACCGTACATGTGTACGTATCTATATATATGAAAACGCAAGAAAGAAAAAAAGCACTCCGGGTCACAAAATTGAACGTGGGACCTCTACGTCGTGGAAGCAAGACGTTAATCACTAAGCCACCCCACAGAACGTTGTTCACCACTCAAACGGCAAGCTATGCTGACCTGCAGGTCGCGGGTTGGAATCCCGGCTGCGGCGGCTGCATTTCTGATGGAGGCGGAAATGGTGTAGGCCCGTGTGCTCAGATTTGGGTGCACGTTAACGAACCCCAGGTGGTTGAAATTTCCGGAGCCCTCCACTACGGCGTCTCTCATAATCATATGGTGGTTTTGGGACGTAAAACCCCACATATCAATCGATCAATCAAACGGCAAACTATTGTTATCTACCACTTTGCGCTGCTGTGTTTTCGACATTACCAGAAAGATGGCGCAATGAGCACACGTCGCCACATCGCGCAGTGGCTCGCACTCTAATGTCCTACGCGTACTTTGCCCGGCTTAGAGATAGAGAGCTACCCTCCCTCACGCGCCCTCATCTCGCGGTTGTGAAGAGGGGAATATAGCTCGACTTGGCTGGCCTCGGGCTTTACGTGGAACAATTATGCGGTAGCTACCAGACGCACGAAATTCACCACAATCATAACAGTCTTCGTTCCCGACAAGCGCACGCTTATTCGCGTGCATCCGAACCTGTGAGTACGGTTCCTGCGTAATTTTTGTCCTAGAGACGTGGGAAACGTTTTGATATGCTTTCCATTCTGCGCGTGATCTTTCAAATTGTTGCTATCGCGTTCATTGCTTCGTCTTTGTGGCAAAGTTGTGACTTTTTTTGTGTGCGGACAGTACCATCAGCACGGTGAGTGTGAGCTCTCTCACGTTTCCACTGTCGGTGCTCTTCCTGTGTTGTGTGGCAAACCCATGTGGAATATCTCATTAGAAACTGATGAGTGCATGGTCGACGACGCGGCTGCGACGGACGAACGACGTCCCTCAAAAAGCAGCCATTGGCACGCGTGCTTGGTTAAGACGCATAGAACGACGTAACTGATAGTAAAGCCAATGAATACCGCTCGTGACGCCGATGACAAACAGTATTTTCTTTCTCCTAGCGATATACATCTTTCACCGTAAAAACGTATTCAGTCTTTATTGTCCCTTCTTGTTTATTGGCTTGAATGTTTCGATTGCACTATGTGTCTGGCAGAGACAATACAATTTTACGTAACTAGATGCAAGAGTACAAAATTTATCATTTTTTGTTTATCTGGGAGTTGAACACCGAATAAAAAATTTGCGTGTTGATATTTCTATTCGTTTGCAAATAAACATTTGACTAATAAATAATAAAGCTGTTTTTATACATTCTGACCTATCTGTATCATTTTTCGCTCATAAAATTAGGTAGCATGTCTGCTTTGGCTACGTTCGTCGTAAATTCTAGCTCTTTTTAATTCCACTCACCAACAACCTGGCCTCTTGTTTACAAAATTTTCGTCGCACAGATTGAGCGAGTTACATAAGCTAGCTAAAGATTGCTGTGTCGATGTTCGGCGTGGAGCGCTAATCCATAGCCAGTTACAGCCTATATAACAAAAATGTTAACAATGCTACCCCGCCATCGCTGTACCGCCCAGAAAAAAATTTGTCTAAACGACCTGTCCAATAGAATAGTTTATCGCCGTGATGTCGTAGACCTTACGCGTATTTCAGATAAAATATTTTTTTTCACCAATTTTCAGTGAAGATTCCAACATCTATGCTCATCATCATCATCAGCAGCAGCAGCAGCCTTACTACTTCCACTTCCGGGCAAAGGCCTCTCAGATGAACCACCAATCAACTCGGTCTCGTGCTTTCTGCTGCCATGTTACACCTGCGACCTTCGATCTCATCGGCATGTCCAACTTTCTGTTTCCCCTTCTTGCACTTGCCTTCATAGAGAATCCAGTCAGTTATTTTTAAAAATAGTTGTTATTCCTATTACGCGCTACGTGATCCGCCCTTACTCATTTAACTTTGTTTTCAACTGTTATATTCTTAACCCCGGGTTGTTCCCTGACTCGCTCTGCTCTCTTCTCGTCACTTAAAGTTACACCTATCTTTTCCCGTTCCGTTTCTCACTGTATCAAACTCTATTTAGGCTTAAACCTCTTTGTAAGCTTCCAGATTTCTGCTCTATGGGCAAGTACCGGCAAATTACAGATGGTATAGACCTCTCTCTTGAAAAATTGTGGTAGAATACTATTCATAATTTTAATGTGCTTGCCGAATGTAATCCACCCCTTCCTTATTCTTCTAGTTATTTCACTATCATGGTTCGCCCCAGCGGTTACAGCCTGTCCTAAGAAGATATATTCTTTTCTTTTACAACTTTCAGAGTAACGACTCTTGGTTTCGGTGACAGCATTTTTGATGGGGGTGAAAATGTTGTAGGCCCATGTGCTCAGACCTGGGTGGACGTTAAGAAACCCCAGGTTTTCGAAATCGCCCGAGTCCTCCACTATGGCGTCTCTTATATGCATATGAAATTTTTGGAACGTTAACCCCCCATATAAAAACAAATCAAGTTGCTGCGTCTTTCCTATCACTGCAAAGCGGTGTTTTCTGCCACGCCTGTCGCACATTACTTCAGTTTTATACATATAAATTTCAATCCTTTTCTCCTGCTTTCTATTTGCGGTCCAGTAGTATTCAGCTGTAATTCTTCCCGCAAGTTACTCATCAGACAATGTCATCTTGCAAACAGCAGGTTACTAAGACGATCTCACTTAACGCTTACCCCTAACTTTTCTCAATACAAAGCCATGAAAACCTCCTGTAAAAACGCGGTGAATAGCATCAGATAGATCGTGTTTCCCTGCCTTTATTGGTACTCTGTTGCTTTCTTTATGGAGTACTACGTCGGCTGTGGATCCACTGTATATTTCATACAGTTTGTTCATAAAGCGTTCGTCGATGCCCTGATTCCGCAAAGCCTGCATCACTGCTGATGTCTACACAGAGTGAAACGCCTATGAAAGCTATGTATTAGGGTTGGAGTTATACCACGCGTTTCTCTATCCCTCGATCTATAGTATGAATATGGTCAATTGTAAAGTAGCATGTACGAAATCCTGCTACGTCCTTTCCTTTACTGAACTCTAATGTCACCCCAATTTTATTAGCTAGGATTTCTTTTTAAATTGTTTGTAGAGAACAGCGAGTAAGCTTATCGGCCTATACTTTTTCAACTCATTGGCGCCTCCCTTTTTCTATCCAATAAGATGATGTTGCCATTCGTATAACATATTGGTAACCTTTTCTTCAAGATATTCTTCGTATATGTAGTGGCTAGTTTTTTTCTAACATAATTTCTCCGCCATCTGTCAGCAGGTTCGTTGTTACATTATATTCACTAGCCGTTTGCTTCTTTGCAATAATTCTAGGGCTCTCAATATATCCCACAATGAAGGATTCGTTCGTTGACTTTATTGGTTGGATGTCGAATTCCTTGGGACAATCAATGCTTTTTACGAAATCATACTGATTGTTTCGGCTGAGGCACAGCTCTCCATAGAGCTCCACCGCCAACTCAACTATCGTATTCATATATAGTTGAGGGCATTGCCTTCTTTGCGCCTAATTCATACATTCAATTATGCCTATGCATAGGTTTGCTTTCCAAGCTTTTACTATTTGCCACTTTTTATAGCATGTTTCATTCTCTCCATAATATACCTTCTGATGTCGGCTACCTTACGTCTAAGGACTAACTGTAAAGCTCCACTTCCACTATTTGGTCGGTTGCATTTGAGGCTCTCATAGTTTGTTGTCTCTTTGTGAGAATTCATTCTCGTCTCCTAGTGTATTTTTCCAGTACCCTGTCTAGTGACTGAACCTTCGCCTTTCATTGCGCACTCTTTGATGATACTAGTAGGATTACCATTTATTGTGTCAATGCTAACGTCGGGGACCTTGTATGAATCCACAAATCTATTCTGAATAAAGTCTGAATTCCTGTACTTTCTCTCTCGTCGCTAGGTTGGTAATAGGCTTCTTGCATACCACTATTTGCCATTGTTTTTCAAATCTCGGTGAGTTCAGCTTTTACATTTCTATGGTTACTGCATCGCATGTTGCCGACTACTTCTAAATCCTGTACAATGTCTGCGTATGCACACCGGATGAAGAGTATTTCATTTTCAGCTTCGCCACTATGACTTCGGCATGTGCCATTAAGACTAGCCAGTTTCCTGCAGAAAGTGTTCAAGATATGTAAATTACTACGTTTTGCGAACTCTACTAACAACTCTTCTCTGGAATTTCTAGAGCTGATGCCACATTCCTTCGCTGCATGGTCGCCAGCCTGTTCCTTACTACTGTAGCATTAGAGTCGCCTGACAGCATAGTATACTTTGTCTTTATTAAATGCCGACTCTACATCTTCTTAGAAGCATTCAACCAAATGAACTATATGGCTTGATGTAGGTGCGTAAACCTCCACCACCTTTGTCTTATACATTTTTTTTAAACTTATTTATGGTACTTGCCACCCTCTTATCTATGCTAGAGTATTCTCCTCTTTTGACAGCGATAATCTTAGGGACAAGCAGCCCTAGTCTTAGTTTTCTTGTGTCAACTAAACCACAGTAGCATAAAAAGTGCTCTTTTTCTAAACCTGAATAAGCCTAACATGTCTTCCTAACTTCACTGAGCCCTATTATCACTAAATTATCACCATAAAATTACTCGATTAGCACAGCTTGATTAGCCTTACTAGACAGCGCTCTAGCGGTAAACGCAGCCAAGTTCAAATTCTAATGACAGGCCTGACAGGACCCAGACATTTTAGCACCGTCCGCTGTGTCGCAGGTCGAACTGCCGCATTGGACAGTCTTCGCAGCCACTATGGACTGAGGGCCGAAGGTTAAATAGGGCTTCATATGGAAGGTAGTGGCGATGTACTTCACCAGCAGGGCCAATCCTGCTCTAGTGAAGAAGTGCATATGCGGGAGGTGGTAGCCTGCGAGACCGAAGCCGAGACCTTTTTCTTCTTTTTAATAATTTCTTCGTCAAACGTATTTAAGTAATTATACAATTAGGAATGGTCAACTATTTGGATTTAAACCTGATTTTGTAGTTTGATGCTAGGCTGATGCGACATCTCTAAATATAGTACTGTCATGCTATGGCGTTTCGCAATACACAATATTTATATGTTCTTCAACAAATTGCGCACATGGACAATATACAGCTCCCGCGGTGCTTTTGCTGCTGAACAGACCTAGATGAAGTGCAGCTTTGTTTTTGAAATGTCTCTAAAATAAGAAGCTGTCTTCATGACGACAGCACATACCTCGCACAGCCTCTGCATTATTTTATAAAGCGATCAGCATAAGCCTGTGCACAGCCTAGTTTCAACATTCACCGCTCTTTGCACAGCTATTTACAGTAAAATTTCTGAGCATCTCCCTAGCAGAGTGCACCATTCGAACTGTGCTATATTACTGAAAGCAAATGTTATGCTAAATTATCATACATGCAAACATGGAACAATAAAGTGGATAAGACACCACCGCTCTGTTTGTTGTGCTTGGACTTTTCCTTGTGTCCGTGTAAGCGTGTCCCGTCTTTTAAAACCAATACCTAACAAATAACTTGGCCTTCATTTTTGCCAAATAAATGCTGTAACTAAATCACCTTCTCTGCAGATGTCTCTCTCGTGGAGTAAAGGTGGTTTCCAGACCCACCCGTCCAGCCCTCCGTGAACTTGAGCTGCAGCAATGGTTTGATGGTGAAGCATTCTCGTGGGCCCACGACCGAATCGAACATGAACCTCGGCAGGTTCTCGCGTAGGTGAGTTGCCTGCCGCTGAGGGTTTGAGTGTTGGGTTGGCGGTTCGCCCTCCTGCTGGCAAAAAAGCGGCCAGTTGCCCGCCACAGAACGCAAAGGGCTGTGGTTCAACAGCACGGGCTGAATCTGAGGGTGCACATTCACCTGCATGCATGCGTATTCCCGTTTTGAAATGACATAAATGGGAACAACATATTTCATAATACAGTGCTTGAGAGACAAGCCTGAAGCAAGCATGTGGTAAGGTATGAAGTGCACGCCATCACGCCTAATACGTTGTTCGAAATTCCGAGAGTAGTACACCAAAGCTCTTTCTGATTTCTATTTCTCTGTTTTCGTCCACTAGAACTTCTATTGTTCACCATCAATTGTATCTACTCTTGCTGCGAATACAATTGAACACAGTCATAATGTTGGCAAACAAAATCTAACGCAGGAGTGAATACTTCGTGCACGTGAGACTCTGGAATTCTCTAGGCACGCTCGCCAGCTGCCGGTGCAGTTTCGGGTAGTGCAATGCTCGACTTTCTTGCCTAGTTAGCTGCGCAACCAGGTGCTACTAGCACGTGCAACACAAGGATTGAGCTAAACATTAGATGTGTTAGCGGATTGAACACTCAGTAAAAAGGTATACAATTACCTCTCCACATGCCAGACCCCTCACCGAACCAACATGACGTGCTTGCTGGTTCACTCGCTAGAACGACGGTGAGAACAAAAGATTTGTGCTCCACTAAGAACTTAGTCGACGCTACTGATGCGTTGTAATTCGCCACTTCTCTAAAGACTTCAATTTTATTGATTTTCGTAGGTGTCGCCAAGCACAACGCAATGGGCCAGGATATTGGCCATTTAGAATGCGTCCGGCAACGAATCACTCGCGTTCTCAGCGGTTCACCACACGAGAAAATGCAATAGTGTGTGTGTCCTGCTATTCTTTCAAGTAGCCTTGGCAGAGAACCATGGTGGTTTTGGTTATGTAGCTCAAGAGAGCTTCTGAGCCTGGTCTGGGCCGTGCAACAGTAGACTGATGACACGTGTTATAAACATCGCACACGCTGGAACCACCGATAATCTGACAATGATTGCAACCACATAGCATCGTGCTCATGGTCTTAGAAGGCTCTATGTTCCAGCTTTACATGCACATGAGAACACGTATGTTATAGAGGTAAACCACAAAATGTTGGTCTTGGCCACCATGAGGTCTTTCTAACCGTTGGTCTGCGTGATGGTGGAGCAGTATCACAGGCTTCGCTTCCAACCTTTGTTGTACGCCGAGGAAGCGAACTCGCTGATGGTACTGATATCTGGGGTTGAACGTCCCAAAACCACCATATGATTATGAGAGACGCCGTAGTGGAGGGCTCCAGAAATTGCGACCACCAGGGGTTCTTTAACTTGTACCCAAATCTGAGCACATGGCCCTTAGCAATTTCGCCTCCATTAAAAATGCAGCCGCCGCTCTTGGGATTCAATCCCACGACCTGTGGATCAGCAGCTGAGTACCTTAGCTACTAGACCACCGTGGCGGGGCGAAGTTTTTATTTTTTATTTACTCATACTGTTGGCCTGTCGGCCATTACAGGGTGGGTCAAAGCGGGACATTTGCATGGTCAACATCGTGTGACTTGAGAAGAGAAAAAAATAAGAATCTATATTACATAAGAAAAAAACACAAGCTTACATAAAAAAGAAAGAAACCATACTACGTAAGAAATTGTACATATACCACACACAAGAAAACATAAGCGCACATAAGCGAAATAGTTCCTGTATACATGATCAAATAATACGACATCATAAATGCACAGTTAGCAAGCGATGGTAGAAAATATAACCGACCATTACCGTACAAAAACACACAGCAGTACATGCGAAATAATCTGTACATACACCAATCAAACAATACAAAGCTAACAACACAATGCAACAACTGAACTCGGACAACCGCTAAATAGACAGCATGCGTAAAGGCGTGCGTCTTTCATGACCTACTAGGTTATTTTCAAACTGTTCTACACTATTACTTTCTCGCCTTTGTAGTGGCAATTGATTCCATTCTTTAATGGTTCTTGGGAAGAAAGAAAACGCGTAACTGTTAATGTGCATCTGAGGTATTTCGAAAGTACCATCTTTGATTCTTCGCAATGGTCGACCTTGTCGTGCTATCAAGTACTGACTGCTAATAATGTTGAATTTGTTTTTAGAGAGAAGGTAAAAAAAAACTTCAGTCTTGCTATGCGGCTGCGTTCAGCAAGCGTGGGCAAGTTTAGCCAACCGAGCATTTCGGTGACGGAATCTGTACGAGAGTATCGCGCTAGAATAAACCTTGCTGCTCCTCGTTGGACTCTTTCCAGTCTCTGAATTAACCCTGACTGATTAGGGTCCCAGATTATACTGGCATACTCTAGCGTAGGCCGAAGGTAGGTCAAATAAGCTGTTAGTTTTACTGACTGTGAGGCTAATGGGAGTTTCCGTCGCAAGAATCAGAGCTTCTTTTCCGCAGTTTAGCATATTTTGCTATCATGGTAAGACCAGCTTAAATTCGTTGATTTCTGCCCCGAAGTTACGCGGTTATTCATTTTACTATTTGTTCGTTTATTCCCATAACTGCCAGTTTCAGAAGCATTTCTGCATGTAGCACTCTGTCGAATGCTTTCAACAGATCAAGACAGATGGCATCTATCTCTTTCTTTTTGTTTAACGTCATGGCAAAGTCATTAATTGTTTCAAGAAGCTGTGTTGCTGCGGAAAGGTGCTGTCGGAATCCACGTTGGTTTGGAAAAAATTTGTTGTTTTCAATATACGTGTATATTGACTTGGCTACAATGTGTTCTAGGAGCTTGCAGCAAACGCAGGTCAGCGATATTGGACGATAGTTTTCAATAAATTGCTTATCACTAGATTTGTGCACAGGTATAACCTGTGCCGTAAGCCAATCTTCAGGGATTTGGCAATCATGCGAGTGATGTGTCAAATATAATCTTCAAGTAATGAGCAATCCATTCCGCATACCTGTGCAGAAACCCATTCGGTATTTCATCAGGGCCTACTGACTTTTTTACGTCAATATTCAGTAGCTGCACCACAATTCCCTCATAAGAGACTTCAACATCTGGCATTTTTTCCGAGCAAAGCAATGGAGAGGGAGCAGATTCGACAACGGATTGTGACGGAGTAGAAAACACCGACTGAAGAATTCGTTGTAAGAAGAAGCGATTACTGCAGGATCAGTAACCACTGTGTTATCCACTACAATGCTATGTGACTCGTTATCTTTTTTCGGCATGTGACGCCAAAATTTATCAGGAGACTTTGTCATGAACTCTGTCAGTGTTTGTTTGTAATATCTATTTTTGGCTTCTGTAAACATGGAACGCAATTGTGTAGACTATTCAGTTTTTTATGCGCGGTCTTTTGTTACTTTGCCTCTCTGGCGGCTTATTCTACGCTTCAGTTGGATTATTTCTCTGCTCATCCAAGGGTTCCACTTAGCTTTCCTTCTTTTCCGAAATGGTACGAAATTTTGGACACAATGTAAGATAACATCCTTGAAAGATTCCCACATGGCATCGACGTCACCTTGCGAAGCAAAACTGTCCAGTGCAAATCACAAGTAGTCAATGATACTTGTGTCACCAGCCGAAAAAATTTGGGAACATTCGTAATCGCTTCTTTGTGTTTTGACATTCTTTTATTATGTGTTATTTCGACAAAGACAGATTCATGGTCTGAGATACCCTTACCAAATGACACTTTGAACTGCTCGAAGTGCCCGTCAAGGAATACCAGATCCAAAATAGGCGGACTTTCCCCCAATTTCTGCATACTTTGGCGACCGAATTGTGAAAGGTCATAGGTGACTGCAATGTCTAGAAGTAAATCGCAGTGTGCCTGTTCGCTACACTCTGCCGTGAACGTGTCCCAGTTAATTGCAGGTAAATTGAAGTCGCCGGTTAGGAGCCGCCGGCAGTTGCGTTTTTTGTTTGAATTTATGTAACTCTGTATCGACTCTAAGAATGAGAGAGGTGCGTTTTGCGGTCGGTAAACGGTACTGAGAAGGACTAGTGACGTTCCAATATGCATTTCACTCCAAACACTTTCGTGCCGTGCAATACCGCCTAGTGTTTTGATATCAATATCTTCCTTCATTATTATTGCAACGCCGCCTCCTCGAGACTGTAGATCCCGACGCACTATCTTGTATCCGGGGGGTATGATCTCATTATCTTGAATCTCAGAATGTAACCACGTCTCCGTAATTGTAACTACATGAGGATCATATTTGACTAAAATGTATTCTAGGTCTGCTATCTTCTTGACAAAACTTATAGCATTAAAGTTGACTATCCGCAATTCCTGTTGCTCTCTCCATTTCGTTCAATCCTGGCTTGCCGCGGACAGCGCGTTCTTATTACACCTGATTTTGACTGGACGATACTTTTCGTCGTCCCAAGTGAACATATAAGCATCAATGAACAGTTTATCATAATCAAGACGCACACGCTGTCCTCGTTTTCGTTTATCCTGCGCAGAATTCCAAAGAAGCTTTCCTTTGACAACTGTTTCTCTGCTGTACACATCAGCAATAGATATACCAGTTCCCTTCAGTTTCTTACAGTTTTTAT
This sequence comes from Rhipicephalus annulatus, assembly GCA_013436015.1. Taxonomy (NCBI): domain Eukaryota; kingdom Metazoa; phylum Arthropoda; class Arachnida; order Ixodida; family Ixodidae; genus Rhipicephalus; species Rhipicephalus annulatus. The sequence goes on from WOVY01009850.1 coordinate 1,158,771, forward strand.
ATATTTTTCATTTTTCTCATGAATCGTAAAGCTTCAGAATAACAGGACGCGGCTTGGTCTGGCGCCTCCCGATCCTGTGTATTCGTTCAACTGTGTGTAGGGTTACGTTCAGCTGTTTATCAAAAAAATCGCTAAGCACTTTTGTAGTTAGTTCCTCCGTTGTTTCTTTTTCGCCCTCCGCGATTCCGAAAACCATAAGAATATTTCGACGGCTTTTGTCTTCAAGTGAAATAAGCCTATTGTGCAGCGATTTTACAGTCGCGTTCAGGGTTTCGTTTGTGTTATTCAACTCAGCTATCAGTTTCCCTTGGTCCTTGGCAACCTGTACCACTTTCTCAACTTGTTTTATTTTTTTGCCCAACGTGGCTAAATCAGTTTTGATGGCCTGTTGCCCTTCAACAAGTTCTTTTAGGAGCACTGGCGTGTTAGGACCTGCTTCGTTTTGATGTCACCAGATAGCAACATACACAAAGAAGCGAATGACAAATAAATCACTTTTGGGCACGGCAGCACTACAATGAAGCGATTATCGTTCTTGTAACCATAGTGCGAACCGAAACCAACCTGTTCAAGGAACAGAAGATGATTGACAGGTGACATGGTTTCTTCGATGCCACCGTGCCCACTAATGCAGGGTGGTGAGTCCACTGCCTTCATAGGACTTGACGACCTTCGCGTCATCGTTGCGTAGTATGTGGCGGCGATGCCCTCGCTGACAGGCACTTCCCAGAGAAGGATGATCCTATCAGGATCTGCTCCGGCGATACACGTGTGGGATAGGCTATGGCGGGATGCGCAGATCAACAGCACCTGTTCAAGAAACATAAGACGAATTACAGGTGACATGGCTTCTGCGGTGCCACCGTGTCGACTCGTTGACACGCTTGTATTTTGTTTTGCAGAATACACAAAATGGAATGCAAGCATCCTTACCACAATCTAGGATACGTAATAAAGCAGTTCAACGCGAAGGATAGGAAAGATGAATTGAGAATGCAACTGCGAATGCGAAAATCGCTTGGGCTATTCGTGTTGCACAAAACCAGCTTCGTACAACTGAAAGTAAAGTATTTTCCTCGTTCAAGCACCTCACCACTTCGGAAAGATGTGAACACCCAAATTACTCATTTAGGTGTTCCATAACGCACATCGACGTCCTCGACTCGAACTCATTGTCACACGATGCTCGCTTGGATTCAGGATGCGTGTCGCAGTTATCCAAAATAACTCTAATATCTTTTGCACTCTACCCTACGTTTACTTTGATAAGAGCTCAAACTTTCTGGAGCGTGGTTTGATTGACAAACCGAGCTTCGCAGGTCCGTGGTATTTGTAAAACTGTACCTCAAAACCAACGAAACGGAGAGGGCAATGCGGATTCATTTGTCGACGGCTATTTTCCATTACCCAGTTGAGGCCAGCGCGGCGAGGACAGAACTGGTGGCGACATTTTTCGCAGCGCCACCTAGGCAGAGTCTGACGTCTATACTCAAGCAAGGTTTGCCCAAAAGAAGGAAAAGTTATTACCTATTTAGCCTTCTACACCACGCTTGCTGAAATGAAAACTGACAGTCAAACAGTAATGCATTCAAGAAGTAATGACTAGTGCTGCATCTTTTTTCAGTCATCTTTCATTTACCATGCTGCGATTTCAGTCTTCATGCAAGCTCAGTTTCCAGCTGTTACTGTATTTTTCGATATCAGTTGTGTAGTTTCCACCAACTGAAAAAGGTTGTTTTGGCGGACAGTATTTACTGAAGTTCTTTATCGCTGCCGCATCAGCTCACACAACTTCGTGCCTGCTGCAGCCTTTCGAAGAAGAAAGCTTTGCGTATAAAAGAGTCAAAGCCCCTCACGGTATTGCTGCTTGTGGAGACGGTGGTTCGCCGGCCGTCAACAATAAAGTCGAGCATTCGGCTTAATGTGTCGGGGAGCTGCAGAGACGCCTGCTCGAAGGCGAGGTAGAGGGAGTCCTGACCACGGCCTAAGCACCAGTGGCTACTGTGGTAGTATAGTCGTGGCAGAATCTCCCGTGCACCTTTGAGGACAGCTACCTGCTCGGCCTCCGCGGGCTGGGGCTGCTCCACCTCGTTCTCCTCCTCCTGAACAAAAAGAAAAGTAAAGAAAATCTGCGCTAATTGGTGGCTCTAGGGCCACATCACCGCGGCTGACAGATCGCCCCACGGTGGACGCCGTTGCCTCATACAAGGAGTGTTCAGTCTAAAAAGCGGCTCACCCTCAGATAGCGCCTCCTCTTTGGAGAAGACACTCAGACAATCGAAATCTTCGAGCAAGATGAACGGGCTCTTCGTCATTACCTGCTGTATCATCTGCAGGCAGGTCAAGAAGCTGACCTTGTCCTTCCGCAGAGTCGAGGAGGAGTGAATGTGTACGCCTACGTAATAATTGTAGTAGGAATGAAAGGCTTTCTATTCTTTACATTAACTGTGAAAAGTTGAAGGAGGGCTTGTAAATACCGTGTCCTTCTCTCACACTTTTAGTTAAACAAAACTAAAGTCAAATGCGTGATTGTTTTTATTTTTCAATAATTACAGTAAACTGCAGAGAAACTCAAGACTAATATACACTTGTTTTCCGTGCGTTTATACATTCTTGCGCTTTGCGTGTCATCTAGACGCCATCCAGACTTTAGCAATCATAAAGTTCATTTATCCGCCCGTATGATATAGGACCAGCCCACTGCTGGGACCGTCACAAAGCACCAGACAAACACCGGATACCTCAAGGCGTTCGCCTAAAAAATGGCAGCATATCCACGGGATGATTGATGGAAAGTGGGGTTAAGCATCCGTCCGTCAATTCGTTCTTGCTTCCGTCCGTTCATGCATCCATCTGTGTGACTGTCCGAGCGTCCATCCACCCATTCGTGCGTGCGTCTGTTCGTAAGTCTGCACATCCATCCGTGCGTCCATCCATGCATCTGTGTGTGTGTCCGTTCGTCCATCTAGTCAACACTCCATCTATCTCGCGTCTTTTCGTCATATATTCCCCATATAGAAGCACCGCCACCCAGCGGACATTCCGAGGACTAAACAAGAGGTGGCACACGCACACTTTCCTACGGCTTGCGCTTCGTGTCAACTTCACTCCTTTAACCTCTTCGAGTTCATGGTATATACATGTTCACCGTAGTCATGGCACTGCGGCCCAACGCTCGCTAAACCTTTCTAAAACCCAGGAGGTTACGCCCAGCAAGTATAACGTAGCAACCCTTTCTTGTCAGATAGTTCTCAATGGAAATGCTAATGGTTTTTTATGGGGAATGGGAGAAAGAAAAAATTGGCTTTTAGTTACCGCGCACGCTGCGAATTTTTTTATTGGTCAACGACGCACAGGCTAAATCTTCCACCAGCACCACCTTACAGGTAAAAACGTAAGACTAGTTACGCATTACGACGAGGGACGAACGGGTGCCGCTTTTAGGAGCCTCGCCCTTAGAAGAAACTGCGAATAAGACAGCTACCGTCTGATCACCTCTTACGCACATATGAAGGTAAGGCGCAGTTGAACAGGCGGTGTGTCTGTTGATTCTGAAGTTCAAATCAACAATACATATAGAGGCGATAAATCACGTGTATCATTTAGTAGACGGGCAGGAGAACACTTAGTAAGTCAGTGTAATTATCGTGCGCACAGACCAGCTCGCAATGTTAAAAACATCGGCCCACGTAGTTATAATCCCAGCTGCATCAGACGCGTGTTTTAGGTCACTAATCTTGCGCTCTGCTGAAGCTTGCAGCGCTGCTTGTGACACCCATTACCAATTATGCAGGAATTTTCACATTCAAAGCACAAGCATTACCACGGGAATGTTATTGCCCCACAATGAAATGAAAGAACTGGCTGCACCGCAAAAACCTGCTAAAAGATATGTCATAAAAGCCAACGAAGTGCGGAGAGCAGTCTTATGCTAGGGTATGAACCAGTAGGTCATAGGTGACTGCAATGTCTAGAAGTAAATTGCAGTGTGCCTGTTCGCTACACTCTGCCGTGAACGTGTCCCAGTTAATTGCAGGTAAATTGAAGTCGCCGGTTAGGAGCCGCCGGCAGTTGCGTTTTTTGTTTGAATTTATGTAACTCTGTATCGACTCTAAGAATGAGAGAGGTGCGTTTGGCGGTCGGTAAACGGTACTGAGAAGGACTAGTGACGTTCCAATATGCATTTCACTCCAAACACTTTCGTGCCGTGCAATACCGCCTAGTGTATTGAATTCAGTATCTTCCTTCATTATTATTGCAACGCCGCCTCCTCGAGACTGTAGATCCCGACGCACTATCTTGTATCCGGGGGGTATGATCTCATTATCTTGAATCTCTGAATGTAACCACGTCTCCGTAATTGTAACTACATGAGGATCATAATTGACTAAAATGTATTCTAAGTCTGCCATCTTCTTGACAATACTTCTAGCAGTAAAGTTGACTGTCCGCAATTCCTGTTGCTCTCTCTATTTCGTTCAATCCTGGCTTGCCACAGACAGCACGTTGTTATTACGCCTGATTTTGACTCAACGATACTTTTCGTCGTCCCAAGTGAACATATAAGCATCAATGAACAGTTTATCATAATCAAGACGCACACGCTGTCCTCGTTTTCGTTCATCCTGCGCAGAATTCCAAAGAAGCTTGCGTTTGGCAGCTGTTTCCCTGCTGTACTCATCAGCAATAGATATACCAGTTCCCTTCCGTTTCTTACAGTTTTTATATATTTTTCATTTTTCTCATGAATCGTAAAGCTTCAGAATAACAGGACGCGGCTTGGTCTGGCGCCTCCCGATCCTGGGTATTCGTTCAACTGTGTGTAGGGTTACGTTCAGCTGTTTATCAAAAAAATCGCTAACCACTTTTGTAGTTAGTTCCTCCGTTGTTTCTTTTTCGCCCTCCGCGATTCCGAAAACCATAAGGTTATTTCGACGGCTTTTGTCTTCAAGTGAAATAAGCCTATTGTGCAGCGATTTTACAGTCGCGTTCAGGGTTTCGTTTGTGTTATTCAACTCAGCTATCAGTTTCCCTTGGTCCTTGGCAACCTGTACCACTTTCTCAACTTGTTTTATTTTTTTGCCCAACGTGGCTAAATCAGTTTTGATGGCCTGTTGCCCTTCAACAAGTTCTTTTAGGAGCACTGGCGTGTTAGGACCTGCTTCGTTTTGATGTCACCAGATAGCAACATACACAAAGAAGCGAATGACAAATAAATCACTTTTGTGCACGGCAGCACTGCAATGAAGCAATTATCGTTCTTGTAACCATAGTGCCAACCGAAACCAACCTGTTCAAGGAACAGAAGATGATTGACAGGTGACATGGTTTCTTCGATGCCACCGTGCCCACTAATGCAGGGTGGTGAGTCCACTGCCTTCATAGGACTTGACGACGTTCGCATCATCGTTCCGTAGTATGTGGCGGCGATGCCCTCGCTGACAGGCACTTCCCAGAGAAGGATGATCCTATTAGGATCCGCTCCGGCGATACACGTGTTGGATAGGCTATGGCGGGACGCGCAGATCAAAAGCACCTGTTCAAGGAACATAAGACGAATTACAGGTGACATGGCTTCTGCGGTGCCACCGTGTCGACTCGTTGACACGCTTGTATTTTGTTTTGCAGAATACACAAAATGGAATGCAAGCATCCTTACTACAATCTAGGATACGTAATAAAGCAGTTCAACGCGAAGGATAGGAAAGATGAATTGAGAATGCAACTGCGAATGCGAAAATCGCTTGCGCTATTTGTGTTGCACAAAACGAGCTTCGTACAACTGAAAGTAAAGTATTTTCCTCGTTCAAGCACCTCACCACTTCGGAAAGATGTGAACACCCAAATTACTCATTTAGGTGTTCCATAACGCACATCGACGTCCTCGACTCGAACTCATTGTCACACGATGCTCGCTTGGATTCAGGATGTGTGTCGCAGTTATCCAAAATAACTCTAATATCTTTTGCACTCTACCCTACGTTTACTTTGATATGAGCTCAACCTTTCTGAAGCATGGTTTGATTGACAAACCGAGCTTCGCAGGTCCTTGGTATTTGTAAAACTGTACCTCAAAACCAACGAAACGGAGAGAGCAATGCGGGTTCGCTTGTCGACGGCTATTTTCCACTACCCAGTTGAGGCCAGCGCGGCGAGGACGGAACTGGTGGCGACATTTTTCGCAGCGCCACCTAGGCAGAGTCTGACGTCTATACTCAAGCAAGGTTTGCCCAAAAGAAGGAAAAGCTATTACCTATTTAGCTTTCTACACCACGCTTGCTGAAATGAAAACTGACAGTCCAACAGTAATGCATTCAAGAAGTAATGACTAGTGCTGCATCTTTTTTCAGTCATCTTTCATTTACCATGCTGCGATTTCAGTCTTCATGCAAGCTCAGTTTCCAGCTGTTACTGTATTTTTCGATATCAGTTGTGTAGCTTCCACCAACTGAAAAATGTTGTTTTGGCGGACAGTATTTACTGAAGTTCTTTATTGCTGCCGCATCAGCTCACACAACTTCGTGCCTGCTGCAGCCTTTCGAAGAAGAAAGCTCTGCGTATCAAAGAGTCAAAGCCCCTCATGGTATTGCTGCTTGTGGAGACGGTGGTCCGCCGGCCGTCAACAATAAAGTCGAGCATTCGGCTTAATGTGTCGGGGAGCTGCAGAGACGCCTGCTCGAAGGCGAGGTAGAGAGAGTCCTGACCACGGCCTAAGCACCAGTGGCTACTGTGGTAGTATAGTCGTGGCAGAATCTCCCGTGCACCTTTGAGGACAGCTACCTGCTGGGCCTCCGCGGGCTGGGGCTGCTCCACCTCGTTCTCCTCCTCCTGAACAAAAAGAAAAGTAAAGAAAATCTGCGCTAATTGGTGGCTCTGGGGCCACATCACCGCGGCTGACAGCTCGCCCCACGGTGGACGCCGTTGCCTCATACAAGGAGTGTTCAGTCTAAAAAGCGGCTCACCCTCAGCCCAGCGCCTCCTCATTGGAGAAGACACTCAGACAATCGAAATCTTCGAGCAAGATGAACGGGCTCTTCGTCATTACCTGCTGTATCATCTGCAGGCAGGTCAGGAAGCTGACCTTGTCCTTCCGCAGAGTCGAGGAGGACTGAATGTAATAATTGTAGTAGTAATACAACGTAATAATTGTAGTAGTAATAATTGTAGTAGGATTACGTTCAAATATTCATTTTTTCCGAGGACAATCATCGAATGGAATAACCTTAGTAATGAAGTTGTTTCCCAGTCTTCCTTGAATCTTTTTGCTGCGCAGCTCCAGCAGCGAGTGTCTGATATGTGATCCTGCTTTTTATTTCTATCACAGTAGCAATTCCCCACTCGTGACCAACTTGAATATAGCGCTGTTTTCATTATATGCCCTTATGACTGTTCATTGCAAACCATTGTCTTTTTGTGTACATACCTCACCTGTTTTATATTTACTTGTTTGCCGATTTGTTAATTTAGCAAATGTGTATCCACCCTGCTAAAACCCTATGTTAGGGTTGCAGTATTCATAAATAAATAAATAAATAAATAATAATTGTAGTAGGAATGAAAGGCTTTGTAGTCTTTACATTAACTGTGAAAAGTTGAAGGAGGGCTTGTAAATACCGTGTCCTTCCCTCACACTTTCAGTTAAACAAAACTAAAGTCAAATGCGTGATTCTTTTTATTTTTCAATAATTACAGTGAACTGCAGAGAAACTCAAGACTAATATACACTTGTTTTCCGTGCGTTTTTACATTCTGGCGCTTTGCGTGTCATCTAGACGCCATCCAGACTTTAGCAATCATAAAGTTCGTTTATCCACCCGTATGATATAGGACCAGCCCACCGCTGGGGCCATCACAAAGCACCAGACAAACACCGGATACCTCGAGGCGTTCGCCTAAAAAATGGCAGCATATCCACGGGATGATTGATGGAAAGTTGGGTTAAGCATCCGTCCGTCAATTCGTTCTTGCTTCAGTCCGTTCATGCATCCATCTGTGTGACTGTCCGTGCGTCCATCCACCCATTCGTGCGTGCGTCTGTTCGTAAGTCTGCACATCCATCCGTGCATCCGTCCATACATCTGTGTGTGTGTCCGTTCGTCCATCTAGTCAACACTCCATCTATATCGCATCTTTTCGTCATATATTCCGCATATAGAAGCACCGCCACCCAGCGGACATTCCAAGGACTAAACGAGAGGTGGCACACGCACACTTTCCTATGGCTTGCGCTTCGTGTCAACTTCACTCTTTTAATCACTTTGAGTTCATGGTATATACTAGGTCACTGTTCTCATGGCACTGTGGCCCAATGTTCGCTAAACGTTTCTAAAACCAAGGAGGTTACGCCCAGTGAGTGTAACGTAGCAACCCTTTCTTTTTTGATAGTGCCTAATGCACATGCCAACGGCTGCTAATGGGGAATGAGAGATAGGAGAATTCGACTTTTGTTTCCTGTCTACTTCCCATCTTTAACCTCTTCGAGTTCATGGTATATACATGTTCACCGTAGTCATGGCACTGCGGCCCAACGCTCGCTAAAGCTTTCTAAAACCCAGGAGGTTACGCCCAGCAAGTATAACGTAGCAACCCTTTCTTGTCAGATAGTGCTTAATGTAAATGCTTATGGTTTCTTATGCGGAATGAGAGAAAGAAAAAATTGGCTTTTAGTTAACGCGCACGGTGCGAATTTTTTTATTGGTCAACGACGCACAGGCTAAATCTTCCACCAGCACCACCTTACAGGTAAAAACGTAAGACTAGTTACGCAATACGACGAGGGACGAACGGGTGCCGCTTTGAGGAGCCTCGCCCTTAGAAGAAACTGCGAATAAGACAGCTACCGTCTGATCACCTCTTACGCACATATGAAGGTAAGGCGCAGTTGAACAGGCGGTGTGTCTGTTGATTCTGAAGTTCAAATCAACAATACATATAGAGGCGATAAATCACGTGTATCATTTAGTAGACGGGCAGGAGAACACTTAGTAAGTCAGTGTAATTATCGTGCGCACAGACCAGCTCGCAATGTGAAAAACATCGGCCCACGTAGTCATAATCCCAGCTGCATCAGACGCTTGTTTTAGGTCACTAATCTTGCGCTCTGCTGAATCTTGCAGCGCTGCTTGTCACACCCATTACCAATTATGCAGGAATTTTCGCATTCAAAGCACAAGCATTACCACGTGAATGTTATTGCCCCACAATGAAATGAAAGAACTGGCTGCACCGCAAAAACCTGCTAAAAGATATGCCATAAAAGCCAATCAAGTGCGGAGAACAGTGTTATGCTAGGGTATGAACCAGTAGCTGCCTTACTCGCAATTGTTGGCTTAGGGCAAAGTGTTGAGAGGCTTTGTGGAAACTCCATAAGTAAGGGATTGGTCCGGGGACTGGTGGGCTCAGCAGGCATGTATATAACCCTGTGAAAGCTTACGGTAAATTTCTAGTGCGCACTTAACGTCGCCCCTCATGCTTCAAAGCGAGCGTCTCTCTGAGCTGAAGACAAACGAGCCTTTACGCTCTTGGCTCTAGGGCATGGCGAACCTACATTCTATTTTGCATCATCGGAGGCCGGGAGGTTAGCGCAATAAGCTTGGCTTATTTAACTGTGATTTAGTGAGCGGCTAGTAGTTACAGAGATGTACTCACGAGTGGGCTGTCCATGAAATGGCTTTTCACTCACGAGCGTAGTCCTTGCTTCTGACCTGTCTGAAAGCTAGCTCTACAATGGACGGGCGCGTGCTTTGACGTCACGGTGATAGCAGTGTTACTCATTGGTGGTAGTTGTTGTTGTTGTTGTTGTTCTCCTATTGTTAGTGGCGCATACCCACTGTGGGGGATTGGCCAAGAATCGAGTGGCTTTAAAATTTACTGTTCAGATTTAGAATGATGGAGGTATAACAGAAAGATAACCGATAGCCTATAGACAAGTGTGGTGCTTAATGTAATGCATACAAATATTTACATAAACAAATTTATTCTTAGAATACACCAATAATCTGATTTTATACGAATATAATTATGTGGGCATGTTAAGATAATGAAACTGGTTAATTAGTCAACCTATTAGTTTCATCAATATAGTCCCGGACGGCCGCGCATACTGTCTCATTAGAGAAACCAGAAATGGAAGCTCCAAAAGACAAAATGACAGGCAGAGATAAGTCCATACCAATGCCACGCAAAGGTATTTCTAATAGGGTTTTTCGTAATGTGTTAAACCGCCTGCAGGTCAAAAAGAAATGGTCTATTGTTTTTTAGTTCATCACAGAATGCGCACAGTGGTGAAGGTGCCTGAGCAGACCTGTGTTTATAGAAATTTAGATTTGGTACCCGGCAACGCAGCCTTGTGATAGCTACTTCTTGTTTTCGAGTGCGGCAAAAGTCTCTTCGCCGGGGATATAATAAATGGCGATATTCTGTAGAGTTTGTTAGTGCTGAACCTTTAAAGACTTGCATAAGCGTACGTCTGCGGAATCGAGTAGCGGTCACATAAGCGGATGATGGACAGAGCGGTAGAATTGGTTCGCTGATTGACGACTTAGCTAAGGAATCGGCTATTTCATTCAGAAACAAACCTTTATGTCCAGGCACCCAAACTAATCGCACTTTTCTCAAATGCACAGGTACTAGTACACGGAACGCCCTTGTTACGTGATTATCAGCACCAACAGAAAGTGCTGCACAGAGAGATAGGGAATCTGTTATTATGACAGCTGATGTAATTGCTGTATCTAGCTTGCGTAAGGCGAGCACTACTGCCAGAAACTCAGCCACAAAACGGGTATGAAATCGGGTAGTCGAAGGGAATAAATCCACTTTAAAATCGGGCTGAAAATACCAACCCCTGACTTTTCGTCGTATTGCGATGCGTCTGTAGCAATAATAACGTTCGTTGTAATACGGCGCAGGTGATCTTGTAGTAAACCATCCAAAATATTATGGGGAAGTAATTTGGCATTATTAGGAAAAATGTCGTCGAATTGAATTTCCACTGGGGCTGAATTATAACAACTCGGCATGATGTCGCATATACGTAAGTTTAGAGGCTCCAGTAAATTTTGCACAAATATTCTGCCCGGGAAATGGTGCGTGCTTGCTCTCTGGCTTGTTGTACCGGTGTTGTGGCTCGTACCCACCATGGGGCATCGCAAAGTAAACCGGCAGTCACTGAAATGAGGAAAAAGGAGTTTCAAATTTTGTCGAGGCAAAGTTATTATTCATTTTTCTAGGTAAGATCAATTATATAATCTCAAGGTTGCCATAAATAAAGTAGGTAAAGAATTATTATTTGGTATGAGTCAACAAATGATAATTCTAAATAACTAGAATTTCATTAGTGAAAACCTAACAAGCAAACCCTGCAGGGCCTAAATTCTCAAACAGCTACATAGACGCTTCTGTTGCTGTGGGCAATGAAAGAAGCCCCAAGGGAAGGGATAGTTTCAAAATTGTGAGAAATGCTAAATTTTCTGAATATATTTTTCTAAATGTTTTTCCCACAACATGCTTCTTCTTGTGATTTACGTCGTTGTCTTCATTCGGGCTACACGGCTGGCTCCCCGCGCCGCGAATTCAGAAAGCACTGACATGAAATTTCATGCCTGTCATGGGGCCTTAAATTGAGTGCTTGGAATAGTATGCATCAATTTTTTCAGCTCAGTGCTAGTTTCGTCCGCTAGGCAGAATTGCGTTAGGAAAATTTCATCCGTAAGGTCAGTAGTTTCAAGGACAAAGAGTAGACCAATGTGTAACGCGGATTTCCGCACTCTTCGACATCGACAGTACCATTCAAGTACACCATAGTCAGCATTATGATGCGTTCGGTGGTGTCGCCGGTGCTGCAAGGTCTATTAAAATAGGTCACGAAAGTTCGGGCGAAAAGCGGTTGACAAGCTATTCACAGTTACCTCAGCATTGGGAGTTAAGAATGCTCAAATTGAAGCACAACCATGTTTCGAGCGGACAACCACGAATATCGGAAAAATCAAGTATCTTTTAATGGCGATGCAATTGGTATGTTTTACAAGTGACATTTGCTTCCCCCAGCAGTATTACGTAAAGGTAATATCTGTGATATCGGGTAGTTTGAGTTCTGGATTTCTTTCCCGTATATCGCCCTCCGGGGGCGCTTTACGGGGTAATAAAGGCAAAGCCATGGAAACAGTTTTCCGCCCGGGTTTCCGCTGCATCACTTTCCCTTTGAAAGAAGCGTCGTATTTGTGCCTTCTCGTATCTGTCCTGTTTAAGCGCTGTTTCTTCTTTCAAAGTAAGTATGTACTAACCAGCCCCATTCGAGACGCTAATACACCACTTCTTCTTCCTAGCCCACACTCCGGGTTCTTTGCTGTCGGTGCTTTGCGTTTAACGCATGATACGACTGGCGACGAGTCTGCGGATCAACTTTCATTCGACCTAATGGTAGACATTTGAACTTTTTTGCTTGTGCTACCTGGTTCAGCACCCTAGATACTGCCCGAGAGATATTGTATTTTCTGCAGATTACCTGTTTCTGACTCATTCACTTCATCCTCGCGGCGTTCTTGATACAGGGGTTTATCTGCACCTTAGCATGTAGATTCCGCATGCTCACCGCCAAAGCATGATAAAATTCACGCTTGCTCACTTAGACGATTACAGTTGATATTCACATCTGAACCAAGAACATTTTCAATGAGACTTGGTCTAGGCTACAAGGGCTCACGTTTTGTGTGTTCAAAAACAGCTAGAACAATTATCGTAGGCATTTGTAGCAGTGTTTCAAATGAATCATTCACAAAATTAAGTAAATTAAGTAAATTCCAATAGGTGTACATTTGACTCAATTGTTGCGAGCATTGCGTCTCCGCATCTACAGAGGAAGCTCTTCCTGGTGGGAGTGCCATGGTCTATTCAAAAAGCTGTGGATCTAACGGCGGAAGAGGAGCGCATTCAACGCGTTTTCCATCAAGCATATGTGTTTCCAGTCAACGCGTTTCATCGCTTCAGATGCATCATTGCGGTGCGGCGCGTCGCCCTTGGTAAGATGTAGATAAGCATGGCTGCCTTTTTCCCCTGCTTCCTCGGCTGCTTCACAAGCCGGCGCTAGTTGCTCGTCGAATGAGGGTGCAACGACGCTCTCACAAGGGCTGACACTGAAGAAAAGAAGTTGTACACGCTGACAGCAAGTGCTCCCTCACTTACAGCCGTGTCCGACTTCTTTTCTTTAGCGTCGACTCGTGTGAGAGTGTGCTTCCGCTGCGGTTTGGCGTGGTGGTGGCCTGCCGCTGCCGCTCTATTTACAAGGACCTGTACCTGAGCCCGATGCGGAAGGAGAGGACGTTTTGAAGGAGCTTCTAGATCCTCATAATATAACACATCGGAACTCATAGCCATTTTCTGAATTTCTACAATACCAGGTTTGTCTGGCCATGTTATGATGATCCATGCTTCACTGGCTCATGGCCCAACTGCCCGTGTCCCTACTGTGCCACACATAGACTTCACATGTTGCCTGCTGCTTCTAGAGTCATGACGGACATTACGGGACATAATGTGAGTGCTCCTGCTCCGGAGACGTCTGCTCCGGTCGGATATGTTGCTATGGCCCATGCTACACCTATTCGTGTTCCGACGGCGTGCTCTCCTACTCTTTCTCCCACGGCCGTCATACCTACTACTGTACCTACTCCGGTCATGAGTTCTCTAACTGCGCGTGATATTGCGCAGGCTGCTACTGGTATTCGTGCCTCAGAGGTGCATTCATCTTCTGCGCCTGGCTGGTCTGTCCCTCTTCACGGTCTCTCGCGCTTCGTCTTGTCCCTGCTCTACCTGACCTTCATCACAGAGTTTCGGCTCTGACAGCGCCGAAAGTTCACAGCATGGGACAGAAAGGGAGGCCTCAAACGGCGGAGAATCACATGGTGTTCATGCTTCTTCCACACCACCGGCACAAGGCGAGCTGCTACAGTTCTGTCAGGTTGCACGGAAATTGCATCAGAACAGGCGTCGATGCCGTCAATTGAAATGCATCATTGACTGCATAGGCATTCATTTTCTAGGGAGGGCATAATAAGGTACTCTAATTCTTTGAAGTTTACATTACTCTTGTATTTGCGTGTGTAGAGTGTGCATTTTTTTCTATGTTTAATGTGTAGTGGCCTACAGCCATAATGCACTGCCTACATATTTCTGCTTTATGTGCGATTCTTTTCTAATGGTGGTTATGTTTATGTAAAATGGTTAACGTACAGCAAAAATAAGGATGTTATGGTTGTACGAACCGCAAAGTTGTCATATCACTGCTTCATATTATATTTCTATAATGATGAGCTTTATTTAATTGTAGAGAGAAGATGTGGTATCGCGCAGTTTATTCTGGTTTGATTTCTGATATATTGATGTGAGAGGGCATTTTACGGGAATATTTAAAGCCATGCCAGAAAATGAATAGATTATTCTGCCCGGGTCTTGCCTGTGTCACTTCTCACTCTTCTCGGCCAGTGCTTCGGCTCCTAGAATCCTTTGGCCGAATTCACAAAGCTTTCTCTTGGCTATGCAGTTTCTTTGCCAAGAATTTTCTTATCTGGAAGGATTACTATGACGCGGGTATGAAATTAACTTATTCGGCACTTAAGAGGGCGAAGAGGACACACGATAGCCGATGAAACGACAAGGAAAGAAAGAAGTATGTGCCGATATTATGAAGGTAGCACGCAAAGCGTCTAGGATCGAGACTATGCGATGATAGCCAATGATTTGCTGCATCTAAGTTTCAGTTCCGCGAGAGTCTGCTACAGCGCTTACGGGATGCCGTGTACGTTGTAAAAGACGTTTTTGTGTGCTGTGCAAAACCAAGCACTCGTCTTTCATCAATGACTGTAGCTAAAAAAGAAATTGCTCGATGGCCTTAAGCGATCGATCAATCCATGCAATTTCTCGCCAAGTACAAGTAAACAACACTCCAGGTGCACCACATCAATGAAACCACGCTAAATCAATGCATGCAATGTTTGAAAAGGTGCCTCAAATGTCTTCCTCTATTTAACGCGACCAGTTACCTTACATTTTAATGAAGCGGCACTGCTACTCAACTAATTCGGTGCAATCTAGCACGGTATAGTGGTGAACGCAAGGGTGTTTTGTACCCATAGTAAAAGGTTGCCTTTGTTACAATATTCTTATTACAAGACACAGGAGCGACTTTTTTGCCTGCAGACTAATTGTGCGGAAATTGTGCGAATTGTGCGGATTACCAGCAGTAATCAAATGAAAATATGAACGGCATTTCGCTGGTTCCATGCACCGCAGCATTTTTATAAAGCCGGAATGCGAGAACGTGCATACGCTTACGCTTAAGTATGTGTCTACGTAAAACGAGGGAGACTAGTCGGCAGGTGTTTCAGCGCTAATGCTTTTCACAAAACACGGTGCAAATATTTCACCCAGCGTTGTTTGAGTGAGAAAACAAAGCAAGGGACGTGTATACGAGTCTTAAAGTCGAGAGACGTTATCACACTTGAGAAAAGGACAAAAGAAGAGAAAGAGAGACCCTCGTTTGGCTCCACAAAAGCTTGAAATTGATAGATAGTAAAGACAACTTTGTGGCCCAGCCGACGTCAAGGAAAGTTTCCGCAAAGAAGCGTCGGATGCTTGGAGATCATAAAAAAGAGAAGTATGCGTTTTATGGGAGTGACAGCCACACAGAAAGCGAGATAAAGTGCGACTGTCTTTAGATTTGAGAATCAATGCTAAATAGGAAAGTTGTGAGTTAATGAGCCAAATCTTCTTTAAATAACGATAATGGAAACAAACTGAGTATTCATCTAAGTAAAGCGACAGTAGTGACAGTGAATTCATAGGAGTTGATTAGCGTTGTCATAGGCCAATATGTATTTTTCTTTTCTTATTTATATTTGGCAAACTATGAGGAGGTAGCCTACGTTAGAGCCAGCTATCCCAACGTCTTTACAGAAATGTACAAGGTAAACAGTGCGCGGTTATACAGCCACACCTGGTGGTTTGTATCTTCTAGTAACCTTGGGCAAATGCATTAAAACTATTTTTTCTATTTTTCACCAAGTTTCACCGGACGTTTTCGCAGTTGGCGTCATTCGAAGGAATGACGACAAATCAGCGATAGGGTGAATGCAAGCCCTGCTGCAGTATACGAGCGGGTACAGCGCTCAGCTGCAATCTATGAGGTACTTCGTTCGATTCGCAGAGGCACCGAGCACTTTTTATTTCAAGGGGTTACCCGGCCTGACATTATGCGTAGTGGCGGGTACTAATTTTTTTAGGTGGCTTTCGCACTTGCTTCTTTCACTCCCCTTTTGACCCAAAAGTGCTGTACCGTGCTCCTTCATAAAGTACATATTTCAGGGTTCATAATTTTCCCCTCCATCCTCTCTGATCGCAAAAGTGTTCAGTGCTTAAATACCAATATCATACCTGGCATATTACTTTTCACGTGTTTGGATATTCGTCATGGTGTTTTGAAGAAAATTTACACATGCAGCGAGCTAATTGCTTGCGGCCAAGTTGGCTGCCTTTGTCGGGACACGCTTTCGTGCTAATTTGTTGGGCATCATTACATGCAGCAAGAACAAAGAGCACGGACAGTTAGAGAAGACACAAACAGAGTGATTAGTTTGTGTCTTCTCTCCCGCTATTTGTCATGCTGCGCGCTTCAGTGTAATGTCGCTGTCAATGGTTAAAGTGAACTATAGCAGTTAATCGAGTGCTGCTGAGAGGATCCCCTATTGTCCAGAATGGAACAGAACAATGGCAAACTGATTTTTGTCATAGAGATATACTCTGCTTTTGGTTACAAGAATAAATTTTTAAACCGAAATTTATTTTTATTAACAACAGTTCCAGTGCAGATGAAAGGTCGATGGAAAAAATTGGTTTATTCAGCTGGACTAGGTTTGGGACCTTAATTGTAATTGCGGACCAGCATTACAATATGCATAAATATTACACACATACACAACCACAGGCGATAGCTTGCTTATTCTGATTAGAATTGATATGTTCAAATTGACTTATTCGACCAACACAATTGGTACAAGATATGCCATGTAGAGTAGCTATGCTCTGAACTAATCTTCGCAGGTTTGATCCATTTTACCCAATTTCTTGCCCATGACTATAGGTTGGCAAATGAAACAACTTCTTCAAACACACATAATTTGTGTAAGGTTACATTTATTTTTATGCTATACAAAACACATTGAAATTTACAATGACTCAGAAGGAAAAGAAATAGAAACTAATTCAGCCAAATCATTACCAAACTTACACACCAATGATAAACGGATTCTCATTTAAAAGATACATACATACATATATACATACATACATACATACATACACTCAGGTTCAAATATTGAAATGAATGGCTATAAAACAATTCTAATACACTCATTTTGAATATACAGAGAGTAACGTACGAGAGAAATTCACCAGCACTGTTATGTCTGAACACGGTGTTTCTCGAACCATCTCGCAAAAGCTTGATGCATAGTTTTCTGCTGCTGCCCAGTGACAAGCAGTTTTTATAAAAAACACAAGAATAAAGCCCTTGACAGTGTCATGCTAAAGAAAAGGGCTGTGCATCAATATATTGTACATGTCTGCAATATCACTCTGTTTATTTACATAGCTTGGCTCATTCACAACCCACTAACAAAGCATGTTAGGACACTTGTGCTGAAAGTTGGCACAGCTCGAGTAAATTCTAGACAATACATGAATAATACAATTATAAGCTACTAAGCTCCTTGGCGCGAAGTGTGTTTATAATGACAGCTATAGGCGCGATTTCGTTTCCCGAAAACAGTTCTCAAAAGTAGAATCAACCTCATTTAGCTAAGAGTTTCTATTCTGGCGCGTCGTGGTGGTTCAATGGGGGAAGTGACTCTTTAGCCAAACAAAGACCAATTATTTTCCAGTTCGTGAATTCACCCCAAGCTAACATTGAGGCAGCTGGTAGGAGTGATTTCGGAGAGAGGAAAACATTACATTCCCACTAGTTGTGGTCTTGGGTAGCTAGTTCACTTGAACTAAAATGATGAAAAACACTCCTCAAGAAGACTTCAAACTTTGCACATCAACACAGTTCCCATACAGCTTTCTATTAGTCTGCTTGAAAAATATTCAGTTCACTGGTGGGCAAAGACTGTACACTAGTTATGTTAGCGGATGCTCTAGTGCACTGCATGTATGTCTTCCTGCTGGCCTCAACTGCGATGTTGTTCAGCACGTATGTGTAAAATCACAACTAATACTATGCCACTGCAAAGTAATTATGTGTCATTTGCATGAAACAGGGATCACAATGAAAAAACATAAGAACAATTACCTTCACACAGTTCGAAAATTGTAAATACATTTCCATAGAGTTTTCAAAGCTCATTTGATAATAGTAATAATAGTTATAAACACATTATTACTTCTCTAACAAAGTATTTTAAGATGTCAGCTTCATTATCAGAGTATACTAGTACCTTTGTAGGGCTAAGCAATTGTACAGGCATCTAGAAAAAGATAAGTAGATGCATGCTATAGCTACATATATATTAAAATAATAACTTTTATTTATAGTCTAAGTAAAGCTGCATAGATGATGAGACACTTGCATAGTACACGTTTACATTACGAAGAAACCTATCCGAGCAAAGTATACATTAAAAAGTTACACTTACACAGTAGAAACAGAAAAATAGACTGTTGGAAGACGGACAGGCAGTGGGATAACAATACACAAGCACTAAAATTTACTGTCAAGATATACTAGGTGTAGTGATGATCCTCTTCCTTCCCGATAAAATAATTCACATAGATTCAATTCCCAGAGCTTATACACTCATGGCATCATTAGTGCTACACAAATAAGTGTACACTGAAGGATTACATCGAATAAGTACAAGATTACCGCATCCATGGCTTTACTTCTTGTACTACAAAGAATGCACACACAGTTACCATTGCTGACCATGGATGCTGTGATTTATGACAGGTAAATGCAGAGACACGCAAGCACTTAAGACGCATGTTAAAAATTTCAGCTCAAAAATATTTGCCCGCTAACTCTACAGCAGCCTTTAAATTAGCCTCGTAGTTTGGTATTTTCCATGCAAAATTTAAATAATTTGGAATGCAAGCAAGGGAACTGCTTAATAATGCACTGCTAAGAAGTTAAGCTGCAGCTGTGCAGAATGTTACTACGTATACAATTCAAACTGCTCCTGGCATAACAATGTGCTCTTTCTCCTGTCGTAAACTTTGAGCAGGAGAACAGTCACTGGTAGTCCCTTTATACTTGTTCGTCTTCTGCGCTCTGTTCTTGATACACTGTACATGACCGTGGAGCACCGGATTCCTTCTTACTGCTGGAACTTAGTAAAATACCGATCATTGTTACAACCATGCTACATGCAAGAGTGTACTGTTGTTAAATATGTGCTCATAATTACAGATGTATTTTCAGAAGCCAATGACCAGACTCAACACGCGCACAAACAGTGAAGACTGAAAATATATTTTATTATGATACAAGAGCAAAACTACAATGTTACAGATTAAGGTATGAAACTTCGGCCACGCATAAAACGCCAAGGAAGGTTCTTCTATTTCGAATATACACTAGGTTCGAGAAGCCGACCACAAATAGGTTCACTAAGAAACAAACATTAGACTGCATTACAATACAACAGCCAATGTTGATAACTTTAAGGCTGTCCAACATAGCCAGCTCACTATATTGCGTGTAGGAGCAAATGAGCAGTCTAGAAGACACAAAGCACTTGTGGATTATGAGCGTGCTTGTTGCTGACATCTATTATTCTAAAAAAGAAAACCTTTCTAAAATTCACTTCATCAGGGAAATAATCATACTCAACAAACACTTAATAAAACTTGTTGTTGGGCTAGTTGGTTATACATCATATTATTAGAAAATTGGCGCAACCTCGACTCACGCAAACACGGCAACAGCCCCTTCTTCACTCTAGGCCGGTACGCCCAATTTTCTAATAATATGATCAACAAACACAACGGGCTCCTACAGGTGCCACCAACACTCACCATTATTGTTGATACCAGTGTTCTGCCGGATGGATATGCTGCGTCCTGCACAGAACACAAGAGGAGCTCTCCATGACTTGGCTTGCATGTGTGCTGGCTGCACCGCGCTGCTGCTGAAGTAGGCTAGCCACAGACAGAGATGAGGAGCCATGGCTTTGAAACACACTGAACGTCACCTTTAGAGATCAACAATGCATACTTAGGTCAGATACAATTTGTAGAAAAATATATATCACTATGCAATCATGGTGAACACGTTCAGCTGAAACACAACAAGCCACAGTACTGAAAGAGAAAAAGCTACATGAAGTAAAAGATGCAGTTACTGGTCCTATGTTGCCTGAGGCTTGTTCAATAGGTCTTTCTCCTTGCAAGATGTGAACAGCCAGGCTATTTTCACCCACTTGCTATTTCCTTCTAGAGCACTTGACCCACAGAGGGGGTCACAAGCTCGAGAGCTCAATAAGGAATCAAAGTATTTGTGCTCGCTTAAAAGCACGAGCTTTTGAGTCTCAGATGATTGGACTTTCATTCATAAGCTGCAGGCTTTCAGCTTTCAAAATTCTCAATTATCTGGCTATTTAGTTCCATAAATGTTAAATAAGAATTATGTGTGAGAATAATAAAGGTACCCACTGCAAGCAACCATGCTTGGGTTTTCAATTTGGACAGAGTAAGTGGTGTTCACTTAATCGTATATATTAAAGAAAAACTAAACTTGCAGCCAGCCGTTAGGCAGTTTTGTGCCCTAGAAGCTCCCAAGCAGGTGGAAGTCCTTCCAGATGAGGCTGCCATGCATGCTTCCAGGCCACATCCTCTGAATGATAACAGTCCCAGCAGTGACATAGACGTGCACAAATAGGGAGCACGTGTCCTGCCTAATTTTGTACAGGTTCTCCAATTCATGATGAGGATAAGTGTGCCAGTGTGTGGAACCGATGCATCACAGGACCTTAACAACTCAATCTCCGTGATCTGTGAAGCGCCAAAAACGAGATATTTAAAAAAATTATTAAAAGCACTCACTTCTAGTACTTCTCTGACGAAGCTCTCACTTCGTCAAAGTGACCAAAATCTGCTATAATCACTTTGAAATAAACTGAAGCCTCATGTAAAATTTACGTACCGCAATATATATGTCCTAGTGAAGTACAGTGATACGACAGTGGTCATCGTTTATAGCACTAATTTTCCAAAATATCATAAATTTCTTAAGTGCAACCTGACTCCTGGAAAATAAATTCACATTAACTTTCCAACTATCAAACGTGGTAAATCGACAGGCCCAACTTCATAATCACACAAAAGCTTACTTGCATCAAATCACAAAAAAACTTCTGATTCCTTTGCTCTATAATATGTGTATGTATATAACAGTAGTAGTAAATTTTTCATGCTGCAGCTTACCATAGGGAAACATTACATCTGATGGGCTTTAAAAACTTGCACACGTTATAGTACTGCATGAATTATAGTATTGGTGAAATTTAGTTCTGCAAGGTCAACTCACCGATGGCAGCATTAAGTAGCCATCGGTGTCATGAGGAACCAAGTGTGCTCTGCCGCCAATGGGCATCTGCAGCCTGGAAGCTGCAGATAACAGCAATGAAGGGCTGGTAAGCGTGCACGTTCATTGATATTGTGTTAGAACTGGCCATGATCGGCTGTTTTCAAGGCTCTAGTGCCGTGCAAAACGATGGCCAGACGAACCCGGAAACCTGTAGTTAGGCGGTATTGGCCTACAACTTCATCTGATGTAAGTCAACGGTAAAATCTTTGCTTCTTATGGGAGCCGGAAGGAAGCTTGTCGGTCATGGGCTCTCGCTGCCACATAGTACTCTCAAGTTCTTATCGAAGAACAGTCTAGGCGCGCTGTTAAATTAACACGATCCACAACAGATTGTAGCATCTCGCAGCTTTGGTTCATCACATCACAGCGCGAGGACTATGGTTATCACAAAAAGGAGAAGTGACGAATTAACAAACAAAAGCGCTAAGCTCCACCACCGCAACTTCGCAGGGCAAAACAGTTATCAACGCTGTCTTTAAATTTTCGGTCACACGAGCACAGCTTGCTCACAAGTCATGGAACGTCCACACAGCACCATTGTTCACAACGAACATCGTTTCACTCCCGAACACTAGATTGCTCTCAAGAAAATAGAAGCGTACGGGCTAACCAGTGGCGAAGCAAGAACCGAACACAGCGCATATTTCATACGTTTCCATACGTGCTTAGGGTCACTCTAGTGACGTGCCAAAACGCTGTCAATCCGAAATGTCGTACAGCACCCAACTGAGAGACTGAAAAGTCAAGCAAACAAACTGTTGCCGGCACACAAACACCCATTGCAGGCTTCTCGTGTGCTAGTTGCCGTCGGTACACCGGCGCAAATCCCCGCTTGATAACCACACCGACGCACACGCTTCGCTGCACTTCACCGTACACCATTGCACTGCCCCGCCGCGGTGGTCTATAGTGGCTAAGGTACTCGGCTGCTGACCCGCAGGTCGCGGGTTCGATTCCCGGCTGCGGCGGCTGCATTTCCGATGGAGGCGGAAATGTTGTAGGCCCGTGTACTCAGATTTGGGTGCACGTTAAAGAACCCCAGGTGGTCAAAATTTCCGGAGCCCTCCACTACGGCGTCTCTCATAATCAGAAGTGGTTTTGGGACGTTAAACCCCACAAATCAATCACCATTGCACTGCCGCAGCTTTCCGCACTGCTTACACGCACCGAAAGAGCTGCCGTAATCACAACGAATCCGTTCGAACGCTGAAGTAACTCATGCGAGAAGCGTTTGCTGAAAGTCGCACCGACCGATATGCTGTTTACAACCCCATGTTGTTTTCGACAACTGCACAGCACGTAAGTACAGTGGCTGGAACGTAAGAGAGCTCTTAGAAAGTAGTTGCGCAATTTTCACGGCGTAACAAAATTTGCTCTTATGTGCGAGGGGATGATATGGCGAACACGACAGGCGTGCCAGATGAAATAAGTATTTTGGCAACGTCACGGAGTGAGCTGATGTAGAGGGTATCGCTTCACAACCAATCACAAGCTGCACCGGTCGGCCAAGCTGTCGTCTGCTCGCGTTTGTCGTCTGCTTCGATCAGAGCATGCGACAGGAGATTCACTTTCGCAACGCTATTATTCTCAGGTCAAGTGGTCGTTGTATCGAACAAATGACATGTCAGTGGCTCGCTCTACCTTTGAATGATGTTCGTGCGCCAAGTTAAACGGCTGGTAATTGTCGCAAGGTTGAATTCAGCCAAGGTTTGCTCCAGAATCAGGAGGGTTTGCATATTTCCGGTGTCATACAAAGTTACTAGGGTCAATTTATTCCGACTACTTGCCATAATATCACGGTCCATATCGGTTTCTGAACAGTGAAGGTGAAAATGCATGATTTGTTTGTAGTTCTATGCGTAATCACGCACACCCCTAATACGCTTCGGTTTACAAAGTATGAGTCGTTCCAGGTGGTCCATAAGTGAATCGACAGCTGTACTTCAGAAATCGCACACATTGGACAGTTAATGCCAATGGAAGTACACTAGAGCACAAGCTTTATGAACCACTCACTAAAAAGTCCCTCTGGTTTTATTTACAATAGCGTGCAAGGAATGTGCTCCCAATAACCTCTTTGGTGGTAATTTCCACCAATGAGGCAAGGATATCGAGTCGCACTTTAAAGGGTTGAGATGGGGCGCAACACAACAACGCAACAAATAAGGTTTATCCTATGCCATGCCGCGTTCGATTGCACCAACTATTCACGTATCACATTGGTTTTCATCCAACCACAAAACTTTCCATGCGTAAACTTACGTCATTGACGCCCAATAGAATTCCTCAGTTACTGCGGCTTCCAACTTATTGAACGACGATGGTTGTCAACACCAT
This sequence comes from Rhipicephalus annulatus, assembly GCA_013436015.1. NCBI lineage: Eukaryota > Metazoa > Arthropoda > Arachnida > Ixodida > Ixodidae > Rhipicephalus > Rhipicephalus annulatus. The sequence continues at coordinate 1,182,745 of WOVY01009850.1, forward strand.
CCACTGCGTACAAGGTAAACAACACACGAAACTCAAAGCACCGAAAGAAATAAAGACACACCAGCAGTCATCAGGCAGCCCTTCGTGGGTGTGAATTAACTCAAAACCAGCCAGGGCGCCAAAGTATACCGCCGCGGTGGCAGGTTATATGTAGCCAAATTGTTCCTAAGAGTGGTACGGACCACTCTTAGGATTTTCTCTTACCCACGCTGTTTTTACGCACAATTTTGCTTCGTGAATCTACTTACGAGCACTTTTTGGTGACGTAAGCAAATATAGCAACTGCTGCACTATCGGTGACGTGTTCCCGGGCAGTCACACCACACTTTGTTGCAGCGGCCGATGTGACAACGATAGCCTCTTACGACGTTTTTTTTTCGTTTCGTGAATCGACTTACGCAACGAAATTTCTCTTGCGCGAAAATGTTTTCGTAAGTGAGTTTTGTGAATCCGGCCTCTGTTCTCTGCGCGTTATGTCCAATGCAGGATAGGACAAACAGCAAATTATTTATCACAGTTTTTTTTCTTTTTGCTAAAAATCTGTTTTCAAGTGCCCTCTTCCCCCTCTATTATTTCACAGTGCAGCGTCCTTGCACTGCACGGAAAGGGAACATTTAGATAAGAAAGAAGGGCAACGGTTCGAAACACTGTGCTCGTTAGACTTTGATACATTAGTAGTTCGGTGGCCTGCCTTCCTCCTTGAACATGCAGTACCTCCTATTTTTCGTGTTATCGGTCAGCAGGTCACGAAGTTAGCACTCGCGCTACAATTCACACGCGTGCATTTGAATACGTAAGGATAATTTATCGGCGCATGAGGCAAAACATTGCGCGTGTAGTGCCTGCTGACTTATAAGTATCCTTGTAAAACTGTGCAAACTGAATGATGGTACCACAAACAAACACTAGCTATAGTCATGATTCCTTATATACTAGCTGGCGTTGACTTGAAGGGCACTCGTAAAGGACTCGCCAGAGATGTCTTTAGCTCAAGTCTTTAGCGATCGGGGGCCTATCAAAAATTACTTCAGATTAAATTTTGTGCTACTGACAACAAAATTGTGTCACTTATTAACCAGCTATAGCATAACAATCACTTTACTTTTTCTTCCTCTGGAAGCGTTCCCTTCTGCAGAACACAGCGCTAGGTCTCATGAGCAGCTGATCACGCGTTATTTTCTGCACGTATGAGCTTCTGTGAAACCTTCACTACCTGTTATGTTTTCTTTGGGTTCCAACTTAGGCACAGAGTGAGGATCCACTAGCAATAATTACGTCGTTGATCTCAGTTTTGTCACTATGGTTACGACAGGCAGCGGCTCTTGACAGCAGCCTGACTTCAGCATGGCCTCTGGAACGCCAGAGAGTAAACCGTGTCATCAGGTTTTCCTCCGACCTTCCTAATCATTAAGTTTACCGATTGGCAAAAGAGTTAGTTATTCTACTGACTTAAGAGGAGCAGATTCTCATGGGGCCCACGCTCTAAAACCGCTAACCACATCGGTGACGCAATTAAAGAACGGTACTCTGATTTGGGGTGAAGTCTACTCGCTCTCACAACTGCATGCTGCAATAATCCCTGGTATTTTTTGTTTGATGGCTATCTAATTCATCGGAGCGAAGGAGTGTTACAGAATGTAAAGTTGTTGGCTGATGGGAACAAAAAAACACGGATGAGGATGCGATTTAGCTGATGTTAAAGAAAGCCGGCCAAATCAGCTACCCGGCCGTGCTCTAAAATTTTGATGCTGGTAAATGATGGAGGGTCATCTTGGGAACAAATCTGTAAACACTGCTTTGCACGCGCAATAAAATGCATGAATTTCTATTGTATTGTTTACCAAAGTCTATAAAAAAGGTGAACAATTTACATCCGTTTAGAATACATTCATGATTTATATAGCTAAAATTTTAATATTTTCATCACCCAAACTTGAGTCTTCTTTAAAATATTGCAATATTATAGCAACGGTGACAAGGTACCAACATGTCCCTGCTTGCGAAGTCAGAGCTCCATTGGCCCAACGTTTCCTCTATGTTAGCTTTATGCCTAATCACACGCAAGGAGTGCATGGTAGGGGCCACCGAGAGGGGGAGGGAGGTGGGTTTCACTTTAGCAGTTGCTATCGCAGGGATAAAACGTGTTTCCAGAGGGAAGCGTGGCCCGCTCGTTTCTTCGCACAGTGGCGCTGTTGCTCGGAAAAGCAACCGCGCTGTTGGCGAAGCTTGCATTTCTTTTGTGGTGACAAAGGAAACAAAAAGAGAAAGCAGCGGCACCCGATTGATTGACTGATTGATTGATTGATTGGTTGATTGGTTGATTGATTGATTGATTGATTGATTGATTGATTGATTGATTGATTGATTGATTGATTGATTGATTGATATGTAGAGTCTTACGTCCCAAAACCACCATTAGGTTATGAGAGACGCCGTAGTGGAGGGCTCCAGACATTTCGACCACCTAGGGTTCTTTAACGTGCACCCAAATCAAGCAGCAGCACCAAGATTTCGCGCGATTAGAAATTAGCTCAAATAATTCCGATACAAAAAAGACAATAACTCTGCTATAACATTGCAAATATTCGACTTTTTTCTCTTACTTGAAATATGGCGAAGCTCATTGAGAGGATGCTGCATAAGAGGATTACACTATGAATACGAGAAAATTTATTATTGAATCCAAAGCAAATTGGCTTCCGAATGAATTGTTCAATGTGACGTGCACACGCAGACTTAAAAAGCGCACTGAGCTTGATCACAAATCAAAATAACGTGCTTCTTCAGTGACATTAGACATATCAAAAGCCTATGACAGTGTGGAACACTCAGTTTTGTTCGAAAAATAAAGTCACAAGTTTTCTAAATATGTACTTGCGTGGGTCAGAGAATTTCTGAGCGAAAGAGAATTTTATTCTTTTACGGATGGTTGCACATCTTCGAAGTTCAAACTCGAGTTCTTCCTCATGGCGCTTTCTTGTTGCCAGTGCTTTACTACACAATAATGAGCTCAATCCCAAATTGCCAGGATGTGGAGGTGTTTTATATGCAAATGATAATGCGTTTTTAAGGCAGATAGTAACATATTTTTTTTTAAAAAAACCACAGACATAAGTGTTCACGCTCGAGATATGGCTATATAAAACCTGCATGACATTAAGTGTAAATAGAAGTTCATTGCTGATATTTCGTCCTTTTACTATGTTTTAAACAAAAGGCCATTCCGCAGGTTGAGTCGCTTAAATATTTGGGAGTAATTTATTATGACAAACTTAACTGCCTTCTCCACATAGCGAGCATTGTATGTAAAGCACAACGTGCCTTAGCATTCTTCGCTGACTGAGCAGCCGTCATTAAGGATTACGCATGACGACGCTGGTGATTTCGTGCAAAATGTATACGTGACCAATATTGTAATATGGGTGCGTAATGCTCTCAGGTGGACCGGTTTACAAGCTCAAGCCTCTGGTTATGCTGGAACGAGAAGCCTTGCGATTGTATCTAGAAATCTCTAAGTTCGTAAATAACAACGTTTCTATCAGCTAGGGAGCACGATTGCCTGCATTGCCTTGTGGTTTTCGTATCCTGAAAGTTCAGACGTTCCTAACATTTTGTAGCTACCCGCTAAGAAGATCTGCAAGTGCTTTCGTAAGTGCAACAGAATTGAAAGTTAGGCTAGTTAGATATGCATAGTATAACTGTCGTTCAAGCGCACGGATAAACAGAAAGGAAGAGAGGACAAGCGCTTTCTCGCAACTAAATGATTTATTAGAAAGAGAAGAATATTTAAGAAGGCAATCAAAAACATCGCATGCGTGTACAGGCAAAAAGTACACCCGTGGCAAATCGAGAACACACAGTAAAAGAAGAAATATTATCCAGAAACTTGAGTGATCCAGATTCTTGTTTTCTTGGCCATTGGCCACGATTCTGAACACCTCAGATTATATTTGTGCAAAAACAACTAGATACATTAAAGGGGTACTGACACAAAAACCTTAGCCTTACATTTTTCTGCTCCAATGCGTTGCTGGGGCCTAGTAGTCATGACACTACACATCCTTTCCCGCAGGACGCGACAGATAATTATTTACAGGCCCCTCATTATCAATCCGTTTCAGCTTCGTTTTGAGAGAGCTCCCAAAAACTGGGTGCAACTGTCACCACGTAGCGTGAGCACCTCTTGACCACGTCAGCACACAAAACCGTGACATACTTCTGCACGGTTCCCATAAAGAATTACGTTCCAATAGGCAACGGGACCAGGAATGTCGCCAAACAAATAACTTTCTAAGCGTGCGCCACGGCCACGCACTCGAAACCAGCCAGCGAGAAATATAAACGGCGGGAACTAACGCGACAAAATAAAAATGGCGGCTATGACGTCATAATAACTTGATTTGTGGAGCGTAGCGTGATGACGTGTGGGAAGTAGGGGGTCACCTCGGGGTCCCCTCCGATTGCGTTTATAGCGCTATGGAGTCGGTCACTCACGCAAACTTCAAAATAAATTTGAAATACCTTCCAAGCTATATTCGCTTTTGATATCTTGCCGACAATATATGAATGTTGACGAGAATAGACCCCGCAAGCTATCTCGGCTCCGTAATTTTGTGTAAGTACCCCTTTAAATGTGAAAATTTGATATCTGCTTGCTGCAAAGGTTTCAAATCAGAATTTTAGGATAAATTACGATAAGATTTTTTCCTCCTAGCGCAAATTACTATCAAACAAGGTCTTGAACAGCGAACGGCAAGATTGTCTTGCCCACGTAAAAACAACTAGATACAGTTTGTGCGACAAAGATACTTCAGTGATGGAAGTAAAAACAGGTGTAGGGATATACTCCAGTTTGCTTTGCTGATCTTTTTCATTAAGACTATCGGACATGACCCCTGTTTTTGAAGCAATACTGTTCGCAATTATTATGGTGCTGCGAATATTACCAATGAATGTCATAATGCAATCGTAATTACCGACTCCCTGTCTGTCTGTACATCGCTTACAGTGTCATCAAAATCAACGGCCTTAACGACGTTTCTCATGCTAGTACCCCCACAACTGAGGCTAATAAATCGTGTGGGTACCTGGTCCTTGCGGATTATGATTAAATGAAATGGCTGACACTCTAGCACGAGCGGCATTGAATTTTTCAATACTTTCGGTCCGTCCTGAGCTGGCAACAGTAACTGCGATAAGGTACAGAAAATTTTCGCTTCGTGCAGATGCCAAAAAAAATTATTTACGTCTTGGACAGATTTCAGTCACTTAAAGTTTTCGTAGAAAATTCAGAGGTGTCCTGTCAGGCAAGTCGATGTCGTAATAATTATTTTACGTTGTCGTGTTACCCCGTTAAACTTGTATTTACACAGGGCTTGTCTCGTGATATCTACTTTATGAAACTTTTTAGAAGCCGAAACAATACAATTTTTACGTCACCGGTACAGAATATTAAAAAAAGAATTCTTGATACCACGTTATCTGAACTGGGGCTCACTTTGTCAAGTGACAATATAGTTACTCTGGGTGCTTCGACGTTAGGCTTCAGCAAACGAATGTGTTTGATACAGTTTGTGCTTTTTTACGAAACAAAATAAAGAGTTTTGAACTGGCCAATTGTGTCTTATCAGTGCAGCAGTAGTTTACCCTTAAAAATAGTTAGGTTTATTACTCTGAATAATATTTGTATAATCAATTTTAAGCACGTTTAGTTGTAGTCGATACGTTGATTAGTCTGTCTGGTCTGAACGAGAGAACAACTCCTATAGAACTCTTTTTGTTTTTCGTACAGTGTTTTTTATAAACATTTATTATTGAAAGCGTCCCACTGAGGTAATCAGTTCTTGGCCGATCTCCCAGACTGGGTATGAGTTACATTAAGGCGTCATCGTCATCATCCACATTAGGGCTCGGAGGACGACAAACTGACGTGATAGTCTTGTTTCAAGTGCGCTGAGCTGGTGAGCTTGGCCTTTGTTCGGTGGTTTGTCCAATTCTCGGGGGAATTGAACTGGTGTTCTGGGCGACAATAATTTCTGTTGTTTAGGCGATTACAATCATGCAATGACTAATTCGACTCCTGGTCAAAGGCACAGCTCTTGGTCAGCCTCTTTGCCTAACGATGAACTGCCATATGAATATTTTTGTGGAGTGGTCCTAACAGCATCGCTGTTACACCTTTTACGAGGGCACGGTTTATCAGGCTGAACAACCCTAAAGCTCTCTAGGCAGAGCCCCAGGCCATGACATCGCACTTTCAATCGATAAGTGACGTTCAACAGTTTGGAAGAGGTGGTGTGATATGTAGATCATCAGATCCTTCATGTGTCGCGGACCTCCTAAAGTGAAAGGCATTTGCATCGGTTCCAGTGAGTGCGTTTATTCCGCCTCATTTGGGATATACAATGGGATTCGTTCGAGTAGTTGACTCTTGATTGTCACCAGCCATGACTCTGGAGAAGCTGTCAGATACTAGACTCGTAGCCGTGGACGGTGTAACCACGTAGTGAATGGCGAGAAAGCTTCCACAGAATCAGTTATTGCAACCATTGACGGTACTTTTTGCGCACCTTAATTGAAAATGTGGCCAATAATATATCAAGTAGAATGCTTTGGTGCTCGCCCTCTTCAGTGCCGTAACTTCTGGCGATTTAGCCACAGCGTAGGGGGTTTAAAATCAAGTTCCCGACGCCATGGCTGTGGTGCAGACCATCCCTTCAATGAATGCGCTGCTGAGATAGAAAAGTGTTTTCTCTGTGGAGGAGACCCTACATCGCTTGAATTGTCAGGCAAGGTCAAACGAAATCAGCTGCTAGAAATAATGCAGAGGTGAGAATGTTCATGACGAGAAGCTATTGCTGTTGTCAAAGATCAAATATTCGGATATGCTGGTGTTTCTGCGACGCAAGAGTCAATAAATGAGGGCAAATGTTTGCATCTTTTTGATTCAGCAGATAAAAAGCAATGTCGAAGGCGATGGATCAGATAATCACTACTGTAACTAAATGCATGTTGCAAGTGTTTTGCTTGAAACGACACGACTACTTTCAAAAGCTGCAGCAACGATGACAAAACTATAATCTTGCGCCACAACAGCACCAGCCACAGAGCTGTCTAATTCAGTACCCAGCAAGAACATCAGGCAGAACAAACGTCTACTGTATCGCAACTTTCCGCCTCGAATCAAGTAGAATTTCCAAATGAGAAGAAAATAAGCCATGATAACAGCCGTAAGACGCGTATTGAGTCACCAGTAAAATCTCCATGCATCAGTTCTAATACCAAAGAAGGTGTGAAGAAGAAGATGTGCGAAAACGGCCCAGTTCCAAGGTATTAATAATCCTGGTCGAATTCCTAATGAAAGTGTTTTTGAAACCGTTGTTGCTAAAGTAATTTGCCTATCATCATAAAGAATTGAGTGGGCATGGAGGCACGATAGAAGAAACAACCATGGAAGGAATAATGAAAGGAACGTACCTGTTTTCTCATCCTGCAGTACGACGATATTTTCGCTACCAGCATATCGGCTGCTGGCCTCCAGGACAGCCTCCTGCTCTTGGACGCAATTCGTGAGGCGGCCCCTCTTTGAGACCTTTCATTATCGGACGGAATCTGTGCTGCTGGGCCTTTTCCAGACTCAGGCCTGCTCAAAACAGCTTGCCAGGACCTGAACAAAATTGTCGAGCGCCACCTACAGCACCGCCAGTGCACAGCCGCGACATAGTCATCTCGCCAAGCATCGAATGGTACCTCGACAGTGGGCACGGAGGCACAATGGAAGCAACAACCAAAGGCTTACGTACCTGTTTTTTTTCATTCTGCAAGATAGTTACCTTGCTAATCTGCCGTTCAGTAGATTTAGATCAGATGATTCTTTTAATATTGTGCTTCTGTGTCCTGAAGCCATCGTAGTGCGAATTTGTTCTTTACTACTAATTTATTGTGTTGATGTGGAAAGCAAGCCAGGCGCTGACACTTTAGTAGAACTAGTGAAAACGATGAAAGACTTGAACGAGCGTGCAAAGAGAATGGATTTGGCACAATCATCAATACAGGATACAGTACCTGCATTAAAGGAGCCCAACAGTCTATTTCGGAAGCGATGGATGAAATTAAAGACAGACTAGTGAAAGTTGACAAATAAACCTCAATTTTTAAGAATTAGCAGCGAGAAATGAGTGTACTGCGCACCACTGTAGAGCAACTACGAAGAGACACTAGTATCCTCCCTTTGCGTCTTGATGACGCAGAAGATCGCTCTGGAGAATCAATCTGGTTTTTTTATGGAATTCTTAGTCACCACACACAAAACTTCTGTCGAATCAGAAAGTAAGATAATCAATTTTATGATCAACACTCTTAAAGTTGAAATCGCCGGTTCTGATATATGTCGAGCTCATAGAATAGGGCTAGATGTTTCAGCAAAAACATTAGCACTCAAAATCGAATTTGAAACCTTTCAATCCAGGGAGCTGGTTTCTTTAAAACAAGTTTTGCACTGACGTTGCAATAAGCGAAGATTTTTCAAACAAAGCGTAACATAAAGAACAAGTTCATAGATTACGGTGAATTAAAGACCGATTCCTTCACACTCCGGTATGAAACATTGACTTTCTTCGGCAAGTCGTACCGGTGCGATGAAGCTAAGCAATGCGCTTAGAAAATGTGCAGAAGAGAGCGTGTGCTCTCTTCTGAGCTCGAATGGGAAAGAGTGGCTACTTGGGCTCGTTGGTACTGAAAGAAGTATACTTTCTTGGTGCGCAGGGAACTTTTTCAGAAGAAGACAGATCTTTCTTCTGAAAAAGTTCCCTGCCCACAAAGAAAGTATATCTCCAATGGAACAAAACTTTTTGCTCAGGTCGTAAGTTGCCACCGACTTAGGACCATCTGAGGAGAGGTAAGTTGTTTCTGCTAGCATCCTTAGTTATTTTCTCAAGAAACCTGAATTCTGTTCTAATATAGATGACTCAGACGCTGACATTATTGCGCTGACAGAAGCATGGCTAAGTAGCAAAATAACGAACCCCGAACTTTTTTGGTGCCAAAACCATTGTACTGTATACAGAAGTGACTGAAACGGTAAAATTGGTGGTGGTGTCTTGCTCGCTGTTAGATACTTCAATTACTGTTATTTTATCCCAATAACATAAATTTAGAGCCTGTTTGGTGTTGCCTAACAATTAGTTTTAGGAAAATTATATTGGATGTCTGCTACAGATCCCCATCAAGTGATTCATCCTTTGGTGACGACCTTCACGATAGCCTACACCTGATAACAAAGCGTTTCCCTGGAATTGAAATTATATTTAGGTGATTCCAATTTTTCTAACAACATCTGGTCTCACTCGATTCCTTTTTCTTGGCCCACAACGGGGGAAGCCGATCTGTTCATTCCGGTTTGCTAAGTAGTCAAACTTCTAACACGTGCAACACAAAATACATCGTCACTCCTGGATAACATTCTAACGGCATCAACTGATACTTCTAGAGTAAGACACAAGCCCGCACTGAGTGATCACGACATCTTGCTCTTCACTGTTACCACACCTCATCAAAAGATATAGAGACAGTGGACAAAATGTTGAGTATATAAGAAAAGCTCATTATGAAACCATCACCAATGACCTCTGCTTGTTTCTGGACACTCTTTAGACACTTATCTAGAACCCTCCGTTGAAAACAATTGGCTCATTGTTAAAAGTAAAATCAGTGAGCTAATCACCAGATACGTTCCCCTTCGTTTTTTCTACGCTAACAATAAATCACCATGGTATAATACCTAATAGAATCGAATAATAAATAATAAAAATGTTTATTCCACAAAGCAAAGCCATACGCAACACCGTCACAATAGCTAGCATACAAAAACGCTGCAGGTTCATATCTCAGAGCCCTAAAATCGGCAAAATTTTTTTTCCTGTACTGTGCGCTTCCGAAACTACTAAAAGAAAACCCAAAACGCTTTAGGGAGACTGTCCGGGGAAATACACATAAAAATAGAATACCATTGCTCACAAGTTCTGGGGACCCTGTACCTGAGCATTTATGTTCTACTCTGCTAAAAGAAACTTAACAACTTTCACCTTGTCATTCTTATCTTCTAGCATTCCTGGTCCAATGCCTTAAAAATTCTAATTTCGACGACTTAGCTAAATCCATAGTTTTCAGCTCCACTGGTATCAAAGCCATTATTCACAAACTAAGCTCTAAATCATCATGTCGGTTAGATAAAACTAATTCTCTATTTTTGAAAAACACCACCGAATACTGCTCAATTATGCTAGAACACATTTACTAACAACCATACAACTCCAGCCCCTTACCGTATGACTGGAGAACTGGTAAAGTTGTCCCTATTCATAAATCAGGATCATCCCATGCCCCACGCAATTACAGACCTGATTCTCTTACATCAGTACCTTGAAAAGTAATGCAATGCATAATTTACACACATGTCGTTATTTTCTTGAAAACGACAACTTTTTTGCAGATGGATTTCACAAACATTTTTCCTGTGACAGCCAACTCATCGCCTTCACTAGTTTCCTCCACGCGAACCTTGATCGCGTTTTTCACCAGAATGTATATTCCTTGAGTTTTCTAAAGCATTCGACAAAGTGAACCATGCACTGCTTCTTCATAAACTAGTCGTTCTGAACATCGAATGTGCTATAAATAATTGGATTCGTGCCTTCCGCACATAACGTGTTCAATTTGTCACCGCTAACGATCTTTACTCTATTGTTCCTGTTGATTCCGGTGTTCCGCAAGGGTCTGTGTATGGGCCATCACTCTAATTTATAAAAATTACTTGCCTAATAACGTATCCTAAAAAATATGTCTGTTTGCAGATGACTGCGTCTTGTATAGAACAATAGGTGATGCCGCAGACATTTCACTAGTCTAGAAAGATCTTAATAACATAACTAAGTCGTGTCACTTATGGCAGACGAAATTAAACGTAAAAAAGTGAAAGTACGAGGATATCCCTCACTGCAATGACATCACCTCATCTTTCACTTATTAACATTCCACTTGAAGGCGTAACATCATGTAAATACTTGGGTGTTCATAATATTACCAACATATCATGGAAAACTGATATTTATCACATAGCTAGCAAAACCACTGGCACATTGCATACTTTTGCCAGAAGATTTCTCAAGTTCCATCATCACTAAAAATACTACTGTACACAACTTTCATTTGTCCGAAGCTTGATAATACGTCGTGGTGTCGAAGTCGCATGGTGTTTGCTGGAGCCCCATGAGCACAGCTCTCAGGAAGGACGTGCTCTAGCCTTCGCAGCGACGCCCTGTGAGCTGTGGGGCACAGCCAGGAGATTGACCAGCTTGGCCCAGCGACTGATACTCCGTTGTCACGCGCTAGATGGCCTGCACCGACGCTTCGTAGGCGGCGCACCAAGAAAGACAAGCGTTACAGCCACTGTGGGGACCCGACGCTGCGGTTATCCGACATCGTAGGGACCCGACGGTGCAGCTTATTGCCGGAACCGTCGACGCAACAAGCTTTCACGGTGGGATGAGCCCGACGACACGAAACCAGAGCGAAGTCAAGGCAGTCAAGGCAACGTACCTTGAACTCTGTAAATATGACATACTAGTCTTTTATAAATATATATATATATTTATATATATATATATATATATATATATACATATATATATATATATATATATATATATATATATATATATATATATATATATATATATATATATATACAGCGTGTGGGAAAACTTTTAAAGCGCGTTTAGCATATCTTTTGGTAATTAGGTTTTTTCGTAGACCTTCATTATCATGAACAGTTTTCTATATTCCTGGCTGTTCCTTTCTCGCTGATCATCTATGGCTCTGCAAGAGATCCGCATGTGCTAAAAACTTACTCTACTTTGAAGTTTGCAGGCTATATAGTACGAAGGGCTCTGGCACAGAAAAAAAATGGTATCCCGATCAACAAGCGAAGTCGGAAGAGTGCCACGTTTTACGCTCACGGGTTGCACTCCATTAAAAGGGTTGCTTTTCAATGGTTTTGATGGTACTAGCACTGTTTTTCATTGTAACACCGCTTCAAGAATCCTGTAGTCGAGCCGAAGATCCAGGATACAATAAAGAGGGTGCGGGCGGTCGCCGTGCGTCTAGGATACGTCCAGAATTAACGTCGTCGGTTCCGCAACGACCATGGGCTAGTGACAGCCTCGTTTTGGTTCCGTGTGTTGACCATTTGCACTGTGAATTTTACGGTGTTTGTTATACACGTATGACAATATTTGAACGAACGTCGAAATATTTTACTCGTTCAAGAAGTACGCCACACGCATTCAGAGTTTTATATACCTTCTATGAAACACTTTGGTGTTAGATAGCAGCGAGAATTTTCACTGTTTCTTTCTTTACTAGTCTACCTCGGCGAATACTTAGTTTTCAACAGAACGACGTCGTTATGCTTCATGTGCTACGCTTTGATTTAGATGTAGTCGAGAGTACAGTAAATGAACATGAGACATATATTGCCACTGTGCTACCTAAATATAATAAAAATACAGATGACGAAAAAGGAGACGATGAAAGCTCAGACACTTTTACTGGGAAAGACACGGGAAGTGAATGTAGGTCGCCTAATCGAAGCCTTCTACAATAATCTGGCAAAGTTACTTCTCACGTACCTTATTTCAGTCACATGACCAGAGCACTCAGTTATCTTGATTCTAACTGCACTTCTGTTGACCGCTTATAAATATCCGTACACGACATAATAGTAAAATTACGACTCATGTTAGGAGAGCAATATATTCCCAACGAAGATAATAAGCCCTAGTTTTTTCCTATACAACTCTCCAGAAAGGAGGAATGCTAGTATGCCTCTTTATATCTCAAATCAAGATAATCTAAGAAAAAGCAAACCTTGATAAAAAAACTCATACTGCCTCAAATAAATTGATGAAACCTTACAATTACGTAGCAGGAAAATGCAGCAGTTGTCATGCTTTTCTTCGCAAACTGGACCAATATAAATTCAGTACAAAAAATGGCCCCATATCTGCTTGCTACCCTGAAAATGTCGTCGAAAGATGATAGTATGGCGTCTGGAGAGATTGAACAAAACGTTTATTTGATGCTCTGCGCAAGAAAATGGGTGAGTGGTATTTTGGAGGCACTGCGCTCGAGTGCCTTGAGCGTGCACCGGAGCTGAACGAGTGCATCAGGTCACGTCGAACGAGAGACCTGAGCTCTATCAGGCAGCTATCCTGGAAAAATGAAGCTCTCGGCGTGCGCGCCCGTCTCTGAGGTGATAAGGTGTGGAACGCAAGGCAACAGGTAGGTGCAACGGCCATGTCATCTTAGCAAAGCCTTGGGAACAGTCGCCTTTTCGTGCAAGTGTTGCATAGTCAGTGCAGCGTGATAAATGCGACGGTCCTTAGAGTTACTTATGTGTGCCTTTTCTTGTAAAAATTCAAACATACAGAATATTGACGTGCTGTTATGGTGTCTCAGATATGCGCAATAAATGTTTTTTATTGAAAGTCGCGCAAGTATGAAGACTGAGTCTTCAGCAATATTGGTGGGCTCTGCGGATTGGGTCAGCCGTTTTGTTCATGGTTTGGCCACTTTGGTGCTGTTTAGGATACCGTTAAGCGTGGATAAACAGAATAACGTGCAGACAGACAGACAGATAGACAGGCACACAGACCAAACTTTTTGCGTCGAAGGTATTTTCCTTCAGCTCCGGCACAAGACCCTGGCGGAGATTATTGCTCGTAGGTGAGAAAAAAACATTGGCCCCGTATCTGCATTTTTCACCGCAAATGTCGTCGAAAGATGATAGTTTTGGATGTGGAGAGAGTGAACAAAGCATTTATTTGATGTTCTGCGTGAAAAAATTGGTGAATTGTATTGTGGAAGTGGTGCGTTACAGAGTCTCGACCTATGCAGAGAAGGTGAACGAGTGCATCGATGCACGATATGTACGAGCGCTAACAGGCAGCTACCTTCGAAAACGAAGGAAAGAATGCATGTCCACGAAGAAAAATGCGCGCCTGTCTCGAAGGCAATACGTTGTAGGTGCCGCCACCGTTTAGTCGCAGGAAAACGTTGCAAACACTTGACTTTTTAAGCATCACGTTGCACTGCCAGCGCAGCGTGATAAATGCTACGGTCCTCAGAAATACTTATGCGTGCTTTTTCTAGTGTAAAGCCACATATACAAAATATTGACGTGTTGCTATGGTGCCTCAGATATGCGCTGTATTTGTTTTTTATTGACAATCACACAAGTAGGAACGCTGACACTTAAGCATTATTGAAGGGCCTTGCGGAAGGGGTTGGCTGTTTGGGGTATCACTTGCGGCTGTTTTGGGTATTGTTACGGCGGACAAACCGACAATAGTACAGGCAAACAGACAGACTAAAACTTGGCATTGAAGTACCCCAAAAAAGACTGTCGTCTTTAAAACCATGCACACTCTGGAATAGCCTGCACTCTGCCATATGCCAAGATCAGCGCCGGAACCCTCACTCAATGAGCCTCCTTGCGGTAGCCGGAAGCATGAGGTGGTAGTGGTTTCTTTTGCTGGGGCGCGGCAATCGGAACGGCCATACAGCACACCCGCCATCTCGGAGGCCATGGCACGGTGCCCATAAACTGCTCCTCCACACCGTGGCGCTCGCCGTGGAGGGTCGGAAAGGCTTTGATTGATTGATATGTGGGGTTTAACGTCCCAAAACCACTCAATATTTATGAGAAACGCCATAGTGCAGGGCTCAAAAAGTTTTGACCAACTGGGGTTCTAACGTGCGCCCAAATCTGAGCACCCGGGCCTTCAACATTTCCGCCTCCATCGGAAATGCAGCCGAGACAGCCGGGATTTGAACCCGCGACCTGCGGGTCAGCAGCCGAGTACCTTAGCCACTAGACCACCATGGCGGGTGATCGGAAAGGCTGTCGCTCTCTTGGCACGGCTTGCATGAGGTGAGCCAGTCATGGTTTTGCGCTTTTATATCACCTCCTACTGACTTAGGAATGTTAGGTCATAGTGTCCCAACGAAAACAAAAGATCCGTTGTACATGTGGAACAATCCCGAACATCCGTGGACGCCAACGGACCTCTGAAGGAAAGCAAATGAACGTTCATTGCCATTTGAGTTTATAAATTCCCACAAGGGATTTGCTAAAGATATTCTGCATGAGACGTCCGTGAAAATTCAGTTCCAAACACATTTGGCGTACTCAGCCTGCTTTGGCGATTCTGACTGCAGCTTGGTGCCCATCGCACACAATATGAAACTAGCTACATTTCGCTTCGCTCGGAGATGATCATCGAGTGAAGTGAAAATGAGAAAATAAATTTATTGTAAAAATTAGTAAACATTATTGACGAGATATATTTTAAGCACGCAAATTTTGTAATTAATTCAAAAGTAACGTCTTCAAAACGGGAAAGTTCTGCGCGTCAGTGCATGACAGAAATTCCGATCAACTTCTTTTGTTTAAACCCAGTAGCATTTCACAATTCTTTCAGAACCATAAAAACGCGCAAAAGATATGAGTGTTACTTTCTTTCAGTAAATAACTAATAAAATTGCGTTGTTGCATAAAAAATGTGAACTTCGTATTTACCAAATTTTAGCAAAACAATTTGCCGTAGTGGTGTTGCGTCGCCTTTATTATTCTAATGCAGCAGTGTGCGCTCAAGTCGCGCGAGTGAGGAACTCTATGTTAGTAAATCGCAGTATATAAATATTTTGTGACGGAATACCTGCAGATGTTTCGTAGGCCTCTTCTTTTCAGTGTCATGTTACAGGTGTTCTCTGCTGTTGTGGGAAATTCATCTGGAAGAATAATCAGTGTGCAGTATCATTTCGCAAACAAATTCATGCGCTTGATTGTGGTGTTGGTTAGACCACGTTTTGGCTGTAGACAGTGGTCTTCAGCCACAATGACGTGATAAATGTTAAAAATGACAAACGTTGCAGCTTTTACAATGCTGTCATGCAAAGTAAGCACTATATTTACGTGTTCACCGAGGAAAAGAAAACGCAATGCCTTAATGAACTTGTTTGTTGTGTTCTTGATATTTTCGAGCATTCGGCATTCTTTTGATTCAAATAAATTGTCTGTTACCGGGACAGTCAAATAAACAAGAATTAGTTTAGGAATTTTCGTGACTGCCACTGAGAATGGTGCGCAGAAGAGTAATTGCGCAGAAGAGAATTGTGCAACTGGATAAAGTTGCACAATTTTCAAACTGTTGAGACTTTCACAACACATTATTATAATGACAAACAGACGTGCAGATGTAAATTATTCAACTTCATACGCTTTAAAATGCATTTCTAAAATTTGGAATGAATCAATTGGTGTACTAGCATGTCGCCTCTCTCTGAATGTGTTGTGTTCTGTTTCTTTTACCTTAGAAAAATTTAGTGAGATTAGTTTGCCAACCAAGTCGAAAAACACACTAGCCCGGAATATAGTGTTTTGTAGTGTTTTTTAGTGTTAACACGAGACCGGTTTAGTGGGTTGTAGTGTGCACACCAGACTGGTTTAGTGGGTAAAGTGTGCAGACCGAATCAGTTTAGTGGGTTGTAGTGTGCAGACCGGACCAGTTTAATGGGTTGTACTGTGCAGACCGGATGGGTTTAGTGAGTTGTACTGTGCAGACCAGGCCGCTTTAGTGGGTTGTAGTGTGCTGACCGACTGGTCTAGTGAGTTGAGTGTGCAGACTGTACCGCTTTAGTGTGCAGAACGGACCGGTTTGTTTGATTCTAGTATGCAGAACTGGTTTGGTCGGTTTTAGTGTGCAGAACATACCAGTTCAGGCTGTTTTAGAGTGCACACTGCGCCGCTTTGACCAAGTTAACATGTACAATAGTCACGAAGCTATTACTTGTGAACTAATTTGTCTATAACACTTCATTTGATGCAAGTGTGAAAGTTTACATCCAAGCACAAAAATGTTGAACTTATTGGGTGTTGAAGGAATGAATATTTTTCAACGTCAAATTGACACATATTTTTAGTGACGGTGATGACCATCTGTCTCAATAAAGAAGAGCTAACAGAAAATGCCCTGCACTCATATAGTAGGTCTTTTGAATTATTAATATTTCTAGTGAAATACAATTACCCAGAACATGCAGCTTTTTATGAAGGCTGCATTAAAGAACAGGTCTGCATGCACCCTAAGAATAGCTGGTATACTCCTTACCACAAAGTAAAAGAAGCACAATTAAGGTACATAGTAATACACGACATGCAGGCAACTCGAAACACACTGCACCTACGATATCACAGAAGCAGATATGAACTTTTATTTAAAATAGAAATCAAAATAGCGAAAAACATATGACAATGAATATTTGTTAAAACACAATATTCCTGCAGCTAAGCACTTACGCATGCAAAAATACTTCAATTTGACAATAATGACACAGTGATGAGCTATTCGCAATCAGTACACAACCACCACACAATCGGACACCTAATCAAAGCCATATGTAGAAAATAACAGATGAAATCCGCCTTCCCGGACCAAATCACTTGTGAACAGTTCGCATCACATGGCTTTCGGGTTTAGCAATAAGTAGTTATAGTAGTAGTTTAGCAATAAGGCCCATACAACACTTACCCAAGTAATTCATAAAATGACCATGAAATGACACAGTTTAAGAACAGTGATAAAAGTGATTTGTGATTCTTTGCTGGCGTTAGTGGCGCAAAAGAAACCAGTACATATACAGGCTCTGCAACCGATGAACACATTAGTAAAAAATAAGTAAATGAAAACAGTTGTTCATAGCAATAGTTGAGCACAGCAATTCGATTTCAGGCTTCTGAACTGACAGACTAAACTTCACCACATAATTTCTTAGAACTTACAGACTACAGGACACAAACCTACCACGAAATACCACTAAACACATTTTATGTTAGTGCCCTACACATTTTAAACATTTTATGTTAATGCCTGCACTAAATGCGCAGCACAGTCGCAGTGCAAGCTGGAAGAGAAGATTTTTGCATTACTGGAGTACATTTGCATGGCACCTATTACACTATGATGCTTCTCTTTTGGGTCAATAAGAAAAGCACCCACTATGCCATCATTTGATATTCTGTGGTGAAGCGAGGTACACACTACACAGCTGTAAGGTGTTATGTTTATGATGCAGTGGCTGACGACTATTAAGAATCATAAGTGAATCGTTCTGTAACGAGTTGGGGGCTTTCAACAAACCACTTATTACGCAAATTGCTTTTTTTGATACCAGGTGACGATTTTATTTTTCTAGAACGATCTCGTACTCATGTTGTTGCGATTGCTTACCCGACATGAAGCCTGCATATGGTATGTTTGCAAAGACGTTTCGAGCATGGACGTAGCTCAGTGGTAAACACTGGGCTGACAATACAGGAGTTCCTGGCTCAAACCCCACTCTGTCGAGGGCAGTTTTAGAAGCTTGCTCAGCAAGGTTGTTATGCTCGCGCCTTCTCTGGCGGCAGCGGTGGCCGCAACCAGCCTGTACTCTTCTCCAGTTGCCACTCAAAGCGTCCGCTCTATTGATATTTATTTATTTTTATTTATGTTTTTTTCTTGCTATAGTGGTCACAGACTCCAGCAGTGGCGGACAATTACGGCACCTGAATCGGTTTCTTTTTGTGATCTCATAACAGCTGTCATTGTAAAAAAACAGCACATGTGGTTTCTTTGACTTCTCTCTTGTGTACGTGTTTGCACACCCAGTATTTTAACATGAATGCCCACCGACTAGCTTGGCTCTCTGCTCCCCTAAGTTGCTACTTCACCTCACTGAAACACAATCATAAAGCTTGCTTTGTTTCTGAAACAAGGAACTTAATCTCTTTCATACGAATTGGAAATCTTCGCAATGAATGACTTTCCATTTTGCTTCACATAGACGCAAACTGAAGAAATGCTTTCTGCTTGTACCAAACACAACCCAACATCAGGTGGTGGATGCTCAACTCCATCGAGAGAGGGAATAATACTCTCGGTATACATCGGCTCATGACACACCAGTGCTATGGCATCATTTATAGAAAGGAGGTTCACTATTTTGCAAAGCCTTCCATCACAAGTTTCAATGTACGGTGAACAAGACTTCTCTGCTCTTTTGTAGTGCTAACTGTGCACAGTAAACCCTTTAATTTGTGCTCTGGAGTATTGCCCAATGGTTGGCACCGGGCCCATTGAAATTAACAAGCTACTTACCGCTATTTCTAGACGACATGAAGGCAAAGGCGCACCCAAAACAGCTGAAACAGAACGGTTCACCATTTTTTTACCGGAAATGATTAGCTGCTCCTTTTTCAAGACAGGTGGGAGAAACGCAATGCGTTCAAGTGACTTCAACATTTCCAGCATGATACATCACTCGGCTATTTTGAGGCACACCTTTGGCAGCAGACACGAGCTTAAGGAGATCACCATATCCCCCTTCCAATGGAAATGTAGAAGTTGCCCAAAGTGGCCCTGTCATTTTAACCGATTTTGCAATGTGGACAAGCTGGCGCACATTAAACGGGAAAGTGTTTTCACCATACAATTTCGGCATGTCTTGTCCAAACTGATTTAACAAACTATTGGCATGCGAGATTTCCCGTTGTTTTATGCTTGCTTTCAGCAGCAAATAAGTGCTGTGTGCAAGCAAAGAAAAGTGGAGCAGGTACTTATGTGGCAAAGTGTTTTCGAGACAAGGCACCCCGTTATATAAAAGCCAACATTTTCATTCAGTGGTTTTCCAGAAAGACCTATAAGAAAGTGACCTCAGAAATCTGGTGAAGAATCCGGGAGGACGTATTTTTATGATGCGGTCATTTAGCACACCAATCCTGTTTCCTATATACCATGATTTTCCTGTAGAGCTGTGCCACAATTCCATCAATTGGCAAACAACTCCTTCCAAAATGCAATGTAAATAATCAGTTGGGAAGCCCTAAACCAGGTCCAATGTCAGCAAGTTGGCAACAGCTGAGGGACCTTTCACGCCATCTATGGGGCATCCTCTTGTAGATGCAAGCTTCATTGCGCTGATGACTGACTCATGGCACCTTTCCACCATATTGGGCCTTCATAGATATATTTTAGTAGTCCTGAAAAGGAAAATACACACCCAGTTGTAACTGATCCAATAAATATCATCACACAAAAGACTTTTCAGGATCAGTGCACAAAGCTACACAATATCATTGTTCGCTCCAAACGTTAAAACAAAAAAACTTTCATTTGAGCATGACAGTGAAAAATAGTTAATACAATGCTGACTGAGTTTCTACCCCAACTACCACAATAAAGCTAGAAAAAACATAGTGTGAATGAACTGGTATGTTCGATTGAAATTTTGAAAATAACCAGGGCAACAAAAATGACATAGAACAAAAATAATAAGTAAAATTTCAAAGCTGACACTAATTATACTGATTCTGCAGCTGATGAATTTCCAATGAAGGTACAGTGATGGCTGTTGTCCTTTTGATATTCTTGGGTGTCAACTGCACACAATGTGTACACCATTGGGCCTGGCAGTCTTATCCACGAAGTTAGTATGAGGCAACCATTAGCGGTGTGTTGTGTGTAGCGCAATTGCAGAGCGTGGAGCCAGTTCTCGACCCATCAATTAACGAAGCTGATTGGTTCTGCAAAGGCAAACACGGGAGGCATGCGCACGGGAAATACAGAAGACTCCTTCGTTCACACGGCTCATGAGCACAGCCATCAAGGTCACCCCCGTTTGGGACTACAAGGAGAAGGCTTACTCGGAAGCGTATCTTGCAAGAATCACGACAAGCGCAGTCGTCTGAGTTTACGTCATTGTTAACATGCACGTGTGTCATTGAGAATGCCACAGAAACGCAACCACTGGGACAACAGAGACATCGTCGTGGCACGCATACGAGCTTATCCTCCCTTGCTATACGTCATTACCAAGTGTTGTTAGGATGCCAGGGTGCCTTGCTGCCGCGTGCATACCTGGCCAACGTGGTTTTTACCAATGCAGTGTCTGTTATGAAATTGTTTCTGTTATTGGTTGTGATGATGTGAGCACCAACGTGTGATTGGCTTGTGTGAAGACGCTTTGTTCCACTGAGGGTTGAAAAGAGGATGTTTGAATCTGAAATGGGAGAGCGGAGGTTCGGGCTTGGACTCGCGCAGATGGCTGAGGCTGCAACAAACCATCTCTTCACCGGACTACGGCTCTTCCTTTGCGCTGCCATCGAGCACTCGAGTGATCAAGGGGCACCTATTCCGAAGCTCAAACACTTTCACTCCTTAGCTAGTGTAGAAGCCCTTCGATGAGAAGGAAATTAACTCACAGTCACTCATAGCAATGGCAACAGATTTCTAACATCCTTTCAATAAAGGCTGCCATAGTACAAGAATGCATGATCTGGCTAATAAACCTTTACATGCTTCCTGATCTACCAGTGTAAATACTGTTTGCCAAATTATGACCATATGCCAGATCATTCTCCATTGTGCACCTTATTTGTCACATTGGTCCGATCCTGAGGGTTTTGCATATCTTCCATTTTTCATTACAGCCTAGAAAGGTCGATTTATTGGCAAGACGGCACATCCAACAGTACGTCCCACATTTCCACTAAGCTAAAAGGTGCTATTTCCACTAAGCTACAAGCTGCGTTATACAGTACTGACACAAAAGTTTTGAGATTTATTTTGCATAAATGAGAGGCCCAGCACCTCAAGAGCACAGTAAATGTACTGTTATCCGTGAGTACGCACTGAAAATGTTTTTACGGCATGTCTCTAAAAGATGGTTTCCGTTCCTACTTTACCCATTTGTCCTGCCATGGTATGAAATCCTAGCCACGAGCTCTCACCAGATAGTGTGCTCCACTATGTTGACATGCAAGCAGCCATTTGTTATGGTTGATGACCTGATATCGTCACAAACAGCAACACTAGCGTGCGGAGTCGCCAAAATGGATTTTTATGTGACTCTAGTGTTGGTGGTCAGTAGGTGCAGCACGAGAAACAATAAATTTGTCACACTAAAACGTTTTTTGCAGCATATACTAAAGTTCACAGTCGCTCAGTGCTCTGTATACAGACATATGTGTGAGAGAGTAAACTTAGCTTAGAGAATTGCAGTCAGTACAGTGTTATATCTTATGCATTCTGACAGTTCAACAAAAATGATGACATAATAACCCTGCTCCGCTGTAATGAAACATTGAGTTCAGTTACTCATGGCCATTAGAAAAATTCTAATCAATATTTATGCAAACATGTAGAATTGTAAACTTACCGTCGATGAGTGTCCCCTTTTGAAGGCACCACGAACAGCCATAGCAACCATTGTACTGCTTAGCGTTGAGAAGAGCAGCTTGTGCCGGTGAGTCAACACAACAACACAGAGCACTGAGTGTGGAACACATAGTGCGTCCAGCAAAAGTCCACACCAGTGTGCCAATCGCATTAAACTTTTCCACAAATGTCTTCAAGAACAGATGACCTGGGGAATGTTCTTTGCCAAACCATACCGCACCAACAAGAATGTTCTTCCAGCGATGTGGAACCGGTAGCTCATTTAAGGCCTCTTGAATTGGCCACAAAGATCCCTTACTGGATTTGAACACTGGTGAGCCGTCACTATTCCGTGTGACAGTAAGGTCGCTGCAGGATAGCTGGTTTTTGGTGTGGCAGTTTCTGTAAAGTTCCCCATCAGTCACGTCCTCGAAGGAGTCTCGATTAGAGGTTGATGATATGTTCTGCAAACTTCTTCCCGCTAAATTCAAAGTGTTCTTCAGCAACTTTAGTAGTTGCAGCTTTAGATCAAGAGTAATGAAGAAGTTCCCTTTACTGAGCATGTGTGGCAGTGTTGCTTGCATGGCACGAACACTACACCGTTCTGTGTTGTGTCCACAGCTTGCAGTCAAGTGTAAACATGCCGGACAGTAGGGGTGAACTTCTACTGCATTTCACCGCTGAAGGACCCACAGTTTCCGCAGTCCATATTTTGATGCTGGGAAAATGTCCTTTCCAATGAGGGTATTCAGCAGTTTTAGTAGTACATCCACTCGTGTCCACGTGTGCCCGGCAGCAGCGACGAACGTTAGAACCAACAGAATTGATTACAATAGGCTAGTTCCTTGGTTTGGAAACGTTTTTGCGGAATTCATTCTGATGAATTCTGCAAGGTCAACATTAGGGTCATCGTCTGCCGCACACAGACCCTCGAGCATCGCGTCTTCAGTTGACACATCCGCACCACCTTCATTTGAGTCAATTTCTTGGCTGGTTGAGTCATTTGAGTCAATTCCTAGGCTGGTTGAGTCCCTCTGTGCGGTGGCCTCAGGTGACTGAAGATGATGCAGCATAATCAGAAAAAAAGGAGACAGAACTTTGATGTCTATGAGGGGGCAGCTTTTTCATTAGTCTCATGAATAATGCTTTCATTTGAAGATATAAATTAGTCCTCATTATTGTGGACAAAAATTTGAAAGGGTAAAGCCAATCCATTTTCACCTCGTGAACAGCTCATATTTTCATCACCGACTTTTTACTAATCGGGGCATTTCAAAATTCTCGAGAAATCATTTTGAGTAATATATACAAAAAATCCGATCTTACTACAGTAAAAGCTTGTTCATTTGGATCTCAAGGCACTGGACAAAAATGTGAGAATTAACCAAACCATTGCAAGTATAAAGAAAACAACAAATAAATGTCTGTATGCCTTCATACGGGCATTTGCTTGATGAATATGTAAATCCTCTACTTGATGGGCATAAGAGTAACATAACAGCCGAAATTGTCGCCACTCGCGACTTTGTTAACAGTGTGACTGCAGTTCAAAACCTCTCTGCCTACACTATAACCAGAAACTTGCAACCTTGAATTTAACCACAAACGCCATGGCCGTGCAATTCATGTTAATGACGATGGTGATGCAGGCTTCGCTGCCTTATTTCAGTTGTTTGCAACTGGCATTCCCGGTCCTCTGCAACGCACGCTTGTGGTGCTTCATGCCCGGTTCAGTTCGAGAACAGTATAAATTAACGGGGTTGAGAATTTCATGCTATAAAACAGTGTACATGTTGGCCGAGACCAGAGAGCTCGTACAAATTATCTTATTTTGAGAGTTAACGAGTGTCGAAATCAGCTTTTGCTGTAGTACCAAAAGAAGTGACAGTAGGGCAATTTGGTATTGATTCATCATTCATTGCATGACACCAAACATAGACAAAGAGGAGACTTGATAATAATGAGTGCAGTTAATGCGATGTTGTGAAGTGACCAATTAATAAGCCTCATATAATTTCTAAATAGAGAAAATATATAATTGTGTCTCTTGAGTAGAGAGACATTTTTGCGATTATTTGACAAACATGTTTGTCACAATGGGAAGTCCGATATAAACAGTATAATAACAGGAAGGTGACTGCATCTGACTCACTAACACAAAAATAGTAATAGTAGGCACAAGTAGCATAGAGCAGGCGCGATGAATTATGTTCGTTATCTGGCAGCGTAACAACTCTACAAAGACAATAGAGTCGTCTGAGATCACATGACAGATGACATGTCTTTTACGTGTTTGTTTAGTTGTGCTGGCAAGTCATGAAGCACATTACCTAACGTAGAGAGAACAACAAGTTATTTTGAGCAGTTAAGTGCAACATGACAGCATTTCACACCATACGGCCGTTGCTGGTCGTTTCAAAGTGCCTTTTCAAGGCTACTAAACAATTTCTGTGCGGTAGTTAACGCAGTGGCTACGCAAAGACCATCACTTACTTGTGAAGGTGCAAGCGCAGAAGTCGCTTGGCGTGCCTTCATCTGTTGGCTCCACACAGTTTGTCGAGGGGCATCTGCGGATGTCCTGCCGGGTTCCAAGTATAAACAGTAACACTTCGCAGGAGGCATGACGCACAATAGGAAAGTTTTCCAAAACCTAGCCGTAGCGAGTTTCGAACACCCATGAAGCGCAAGAACTATTTATCGATGGCAATCACGGAATTCAGTTAACTCGCTCGAGTGGGAAGCTCGCCGGTTGCCGGGTGAAGCTAACGTAGCTACGGTGCCTAGAATTCTGTACTGTAACGGCCAGAAGGCCGAACTCCGCATAGAGGCTGTAGCGCTGTAGATGTCTTAAAAATTGGCTCACAACGGCGGCTATGGCACAATACCAACAAATTCAAACGTGCAAGCTGAACCAGGGTTCTCCAATCATACCGGCAGCGAAACTGTGAAACCCGAACATGCATGAGCCGCAGCCAGCAGGTTGTCGCGACATCTAGGGACAGCAACTTAAAACATTAACTGCCCTAAATTTTGTTCGTTTGCGTACGTTTTTGTGTTATGCCGCACGCAGCGCTGTCATTGTTGGGTGGTTTTTAATTAGTTTTTAATGAAAGGATGACGCACCGATTGGCAAACTTTTGCAATTCTGGCCAATAGCTTGTGCGGTTTTTAATACATGATAATATATATTCGACACAATAATTGGACGCTCGCCCGGTTGAACAGCCAGGCAGTTTTGGCCAACACTAGCAGACTTCTTCACCGTCTTATCTACGCTTGCAACGTTTTGTTCCACAAAAGAACATGAAACAACCTCTAGAAAAACATAAACTACTAATATTACTTTTTAAAATTGAATTCTGCAAGTACTGTTTTTCAAAACAGCTTTTATTTTATAACCAGATACTAGCGCCACTGTCAGAAAGTTTGCCGTTTGTTTGTGCCTGGAAGTACACAAAACAATCAGGTGTTCTGTAAAAAGTCGTCGTCTTTCTTTGATGTGCCTCGCGGAGGTCGTGCATTTATTTTGTGTAGTTGACATCTGTCACAACACGAGCGCTCAAAAAAGGGCGCGCCGCCAAATTCTCGCGACAAAACGCCGGAGTGACGCCGCGAGGCCAACGATAAAAAAAGAGAAAACAAGCATCCAAAGACTCTTCGGGCACGCGTCCCTCTCCCCTCGTAAGCGTAGGTTCGCCGACGAACCTCCTCACCCCACATCGGCGGCCGAGCAAGCCAACACCCTCTAGAAAGGGAGAAGGCCTTAGCTTTTTTCTAGTGACGTCAGGCGATAGGGCGGACTGGTAAAAGTACGGAGCACTGTTCAGGAGAGGTTGTCGCATAGAATTACCAAGCGGGCGCTTTTTTTTTTCTTGTAAGAACGAGCATGCACGTAGTTTAAAATAAATTTCACTCGAAGCAAATTATAGGAGCGAAACATTTATTTACACAAACTAGTTTCGTTTTGTGTTTGCGCTTTATCAGAAGCTGTTCACCTATTTGTTCTGGAGAGCTGTGGCTTTCCGTTTTTTTGCCTTGTCAGCAGCGTCAAGAAGTTTGTCGTTGAGCTTTCCACAAACGTTCTTCAGTAAAATGTTAGTGCTGCACCGCAGGATGTGTTTCAGCACTGATTCGCTTGTGTGACCGTTCTCACAGGTGTCGAAGTCAGATGGCTCTTCGTTGGCCAGCAAATGCAGCCTTTGTTTTTCCCCTCATCCAGACATTTCAAAAGCAAGAGCAAAAAGTCAAGCTTTACGTTTTGCCTTTCAATATTCGACGGGTAAATTGCTTTTCTCGACAGCCCATAGCCATATTTCAACAGCTGGTCACACTCTTTGCTGTGCAGATCCCTGATTGTCGAAAATGACGCTGTTTGCATGCGCTCTGATTGTGCTGCGTCTGTTTGCATCTCAGGGAAGTAGAAGCATACTTGGTCATTCTTCTGGTTGATCCAGTTGTTTCGTATGTATTTTAGTATGTGTACCGGGTCTATAACGAAGAACAGCGGCCTCGCAGGGTCCGATGGGTGTTGATACACAATTCTGTTGGAAGGGGTCGATTCGAAGTGAAGAATCGCTTTCCTGTTCACGGAGTTGTTGTCACTCACGACACACACAACGCGGTACCCAATCTTTTCCAGCCCGCAAATCACATTTTCAAGCATCTTGTGCAGGAACTCCGCGTCTAGTCGGTGCACGGGCACGATGTGCGCAACTTCTTTGAATTCTCGGGAAGCTCGGGAACTTGGACGGTACAGCGTCCGGGCGGAGGCGAACATGGGATAATGGCACTGTAATTGTGCGGCCAGTAGTTACATCGGTATGCGAGGCTTCTCGGATGATGTCCTCCTCTCTGAAGTGAAGTTTGCATACCTACCAAGGAAATTTACATACAATGAGCAAACCAATGAGTATTTGACAAAGTGCGGCTTGTGAACCACTTATTCGAGCATATGCAAATATTGAATTTACATTTGCAATGAAACAACAATGCTCTATCAGAAAGAAAGCTTACCCTGGAATTCTCGGTCACGGAGAGGTCTTCCCGTGGCACAGCGCGTATCCACGCGTTCCTGAGTGTTTGATCCCATGGGAACTTGAAAACGTGCACTTTCGTGTCCACGGTGTAGTTGCCATGGCACCGCGGCACACAGCAACCGGTCAAGCCGCCTCTTGCAGCCGCCCCATTAGCTGACGTGGCGCGACTGGAAAGGGAAGAGAACTGAGGCCTTCTCCCTTTCCAGTTGGTGTTGAGCAAGCCCTCGAAATTGCTCGATGAAAGGGGCGTGGTGATGCCGAGTTGAGACATCCGTCACGGACGGCCCTCGTACTGTCTCGCGCTTTCCCCCAGCCTTCGCTGCGCATCGCGCCGATGACATTATGAGAACTTTCTGGGATGGCGCGCGGAAGGTATTTAACCGAGCAGCAGAGATGGGAGATCAGGAGAAGACGGAAGTTAGCGCCAGAGCGCGTAGGGTATTCCGCCGTGCAGTCGGCGAAGGTTTCGTCCGTAGTGACAAAGCAGGAGAAGAGGATTTCCACCTGAGGGGTGAAGGCTCGAGCTACAGGCAAGAGCGTGTGTCTACCGCTATCGAGTGAAGACGCGTGGCAACAGCTGCCTGTGTGAAGCCGGCGTGTTTCGGGCGAAGAAGTTTGAAGCTTGGAGAATGGCCAATTGAAGACGCGAGGTTTCCTGAAAAAGAAACTTCGGCGAGGTTTCCTGGAAGAAAAACTTCGGGGGCAGTGGAACGACAACAACGCTGGACTTTGAGTGAGTGATTCTCGGAAGAGTATCATCCAGACTTTTGTTCCAAGAACTTTGGACTGAATAGGTTTTCTATCTCTTTAGTCTTTAAGTATCTTGTTTGTTCAATGCATGCGACTGCATTGTAGTGCGTAGTGTTGTCTGTGTCCGTTGTTTCGAGTGTGGCTGATTGTACTGTGTAGTACGTTGTTTGATTGGTGACATATTGTACTCAACTATTGTGGAGTGTGCATACTTGTGTATTGTTTTTGATCTACCAATATTGAGAATATAATTTTGTTTTGTTTATCAACTCTCGGCTCTGACTTGTTCTTTGGGTAACAGCCGGCGTCCGCTGGCTCGCCAAAAAGGACCACTTCTAAATTGTCCACGCTTTCGTGGTGCGGTTCGGGGGGGATACTTCGGCCTTTGGAATTAGCCCGGCGATCGCCTCCCTAATTTACGGGACCTGTGACAATTATTCTGGCGTCCACGACAGGACCTTCTTGGTGCACAGTGTGTCCAAAGTAGTTAGAAAGAGCCTGGAGTTGTTGATACTGCTATCGGAACGATTTTGTGTGTTGCTCAGTGTTCTCGTTAACGAGTGCAGGAGAGTGTTCTGATATATTGATTTAGGCAGATATTTTTTTGCACGCGGCAAGGTTTTATTTGCGAGACACAATGGATCTCGAAAAATTAGTAGCTCTTGGTGAGAAGATGAGTCTTTCTGGCACCGAACTATGGAAGTGGGTCACCCAGAAGGAAAAAGAAGAAAAAGAGAGGGCCAAAGAAGAAAAGGCAGCTGAGCTGGAAAAAGAAAGGTTGGCGGTCGAAAAATCCAAAGCGGAAAAAGAAGCTGAGTTGGAGAGAGAAAGGCTGGCCGCTGAGATGGCGAGAGAAGAAAGAGAGGCAAAGGAGCGACAGCTGAAAGAAGAAAGAGAGCAGCAATTGAAGTTGGTGCTGGAGAGAGAAAAGTTGGCAGCTGAAAGGGCGAGAGAAGAAAGAGAAGCAAAGGAGCGACAGCTGAAAGAAGAGAAGCGGAGATGGCTGAAAGGGAACGGCAGCGGCAGCACGAGATGGAACTCGAGCGGCTCCGTTTGCAAAAGCGAAGTGAAACTCCGGTCCAAGCTAGAGCTGAAAGTACCGAACGGGAGGACCACGGCTTCCGCTTGAACCCAAGCAAGCTGCTCGTAGCGTTTGATGAAAGAAAGAACGGCCTTGACGCGTACCTTCACAGACTTGAGACAATTGCAAGGAGCTAGAATTGGCCGGAACATCAATGGGCAACTGCTTTGAGTACTTGCTTGAGTGGTGAAGCGCTCAGTGTGTACGGTAGGCTAACGCCGACCGATGCAGCCAACTATGCAAAGGTGAAAGTTGCTTTGCTGAAGTGATTTAGATTTACTGTGGAAGGATTCCGGGACAGATTTTGGACAGAAAAGCCAGCTGATGGTGAGACGGCTGCGCAGTACGCCGCCCGACTTAGCCATTATTTCGACAGATGGATTGAACTTTGAGGGACAGCGCAGGAGTACGATGAGCTTTGAGAGCTTCTTATTAGAGAACAATTTCTTGCTAGTTGCCACCCAAACCTATCGCTGTACTTGAAAGAGAGGAGAGCTAAGTCACTTGAAGACATGCTTGAATTGGCTGATCAATTCTTGGAAGCGCAAGGTGGAATTTGGCCAAGGTCAAGAAAGAGTGTCCTGAAGATTCGAAAAATTCGGCACCCGAACAAAAGAAGCGTGCACCAGAGAGTGTTCCGCAATGTTTTCTGTGTAACCGAGTGGGTCATCGCGCGAACAACTGTCGTACTAACTTTACGAGCCCTACGGTAGTAAAATGTTTCAAGTGTGGTCAGTCTGGGCACAAAGCAGACGCTTGTCGGAACGGAGTGAGTCAAATTCACCAGGTATTCTGTGTGCAAGCGGCACCGAAATCTGATAATAATGCCGTCACCGACGGATTCGTAGAGTTGAAAAATGGGGAGAAAATTTCTATTGTGGCTGCTGTAATGTCAAAACAGCCAACCGGTGTTACGAAGGGAATGCCAATGCTGCCTGGAAAAGTTGCGGGCAAGAAGGGTATGGTGTTAAGAGCTACCGATAGCTCCACTGTTATCGTGCGGAGAAATTTGGTACGGGAAAGTGAGTTGACAGTTTCGGATTGCCTAATTGACAGTACGGTTCGGATGCTTCCCGAAGCAGAGATTGAGGTTGAAACCCCGTACTTCAGCGGGAAGGTTACCGCTCTATGCATGACGACCCCCCTGTACGACCTCGTCATCGGAAACATTGACGGGGCGCGAGGGCCGAATGATCCAGAATGTTTGGGGGGAAGACCCGAAGATGGATCTTCCGCTGACACAGGGACCGCGAGATTGAGCGGAGAACAATCCTGTGAAGGATTTCACTCGAGCCCAAGGTGAAGCCAGGGCGCAAGAGACAGTGAATGAGAACATCATTGTATTGAATGAGTTCACGTGCTGGGCAGTTGGACTTACGTCTGCACGACCTCAACCGACCGACAGTGCAAAGGTGACGGAGTCAGCCAGCCAGGCCAAATGTCGGGACATGAACAAGCGGGTGAATAACCGGACAGGATCGGTTGAGCGTCATGACCCGTTAACTATGTTGGAAGTGACAACGATGGCTGAGACGCCGCCTCAGATACCGTCGTTGGAAAGGGCTCACCGAAAATGAACGTGGAAACAAAAGAAGAGATCGAGCGAGCACCGCCAGAAAGGGCGCAAGCGCCGCTCGAAATACACGGGATATGTGCTGAGGGCGAATCAGAATGTGTTTGGCAGTGCTGAGTGCCATATGCTGTGTTAATGTTGTGTTATCCTGTGTCACAAGTGTCGAAGTGTTTGCGCTGTGATGTGATGTATAGTATTGTACGATTGTGGTAATGAGAGAACTTTGTACATTTGTATTGTTTGGAATATGTGATGGAGTGTTGTACTCATGTACCTGTGGTTATATTTCATGTGTTGGGAGATTGAATTGCAATGTACAATTGTATTGAGTGTTCTATTGTGAATATGACGAGCCATGAGAAACGGACTATGTTACAGTCTTTAAGTGTGTGGTGACTGTTCGTGCTCGTTTGTGTGGTTTTGAATATTATGAGATAATATTCTTAAAGTGGGGGGCAGAGTCACAAAACGAGCGCTCAGAAAAGGGCGCGCCGCCAAATTGTCGCGACGAAACGCCGCAGTGACGCCGCGAGGTCAACGATAAAAAAAGAGAAAACAAGCATCCAAAGACTCCCCGGGCACGCGTCCCTCTCCCCTCGTAAGCGTAGGTTCGCCGACGAACCTCCTCACCCCGCATCGGCGGCCGAGCAAGCCCTCGAAATTTCTCGATGGAAAGGGCCGTGGTGATGCCGGGTTGAGTCATCCGTCGCGGACGGCCCTCGTACCGTCTCACACTTTCCCCCTACCTTCGCTGCGCATCGCACCGACGAAATGATGAGAATTTTCAGGAATCGCGTGCGGAAGGTATTTAACCGAGCAGCGGAGATGGGAGATCAGCAGAAGACGGAAGTTAGTGCCAGAGCGCGTTCAAACTACGCCAGAGCGCGTAGGGTATTCCGCCGTGTAGTCGGCGAAAATTTTGTCCGTAGTGACAAAGCAGGAGAAGAAGAGGATTTCCACCTGAGGGGTGAAGGCTCGAGCTACAGGCAAGAGCGTGTGTCTACCGCTATCGAGCGAAGACGCGTGGCAACGGCTGCGTGTGTGAAGCCGACGTGTTTCCGGCGAAGAAGTTTGAAGCTTGGACAGTGGCCAATTGAAGACGCGAGGTTTCCTGGAAGAGAAACTTTGGCGAGGTTTCCTGGAAGAGAAACTTCGGAGACAGCGGAACAACAACGCTGGACTTTGAGTGAGTGATTCTCGGAAGAGTATCATCCAGACTTTTGTTCCAAGAACTTTGGACTGAATAGGTTTTCTATCTCTTTAGTCTTTAAGTATCTTGTTTGTTCAATGCATGCGACTGCATTGTAGTGCGTAGTGTTGTCTGTGTCCGTTGTCTCGAGTGTGGCTGATTGTACAGTGTAGTACGTTGTTTGATTGGTGACATATTGTACTCAACTATTATGAAGTGTGCATACTTGTGTATTGTTTTTGATCTGCCATTATTGAGAATATAATTTTGTGTTGTTTATCAACTCTCGGCTCTGACTTGTTCTTTGGGCAACAGGCGACGTCCGCTGGCGCGCCAAAAAGGACCACTTCTAAATTGTCCACGCTTTCGTGGTGCGGTTCAGGGGGCCGATAATTCGGCCCTTGCAATTAGCCCGGCGATCGCCTCCCTAATTAACGGGACCTGTGGCACCATCACTATCCTTCTCTGTGTTTTTTTCGCTGCGGGAACTTTACAGGGGACCTGCCGAGAGTCATGGTGTATTTGTGTACGTGAAATACGCATTTGATAAGGTGAAAAAGGTGACAACCTCTAACCACGTGAAAAACTTCAAGCCAGAGAACTCGAGTGATTTCGAAGTTAAACACTTATATAGCGTTTACTGGGAGGGGGACAGCCGCACAGCGGGGGTGTACTACGACGCCGAGATCCTGCACATGACAGGTGAGAGATACACCAAGGTCCTCTGCCATGCATTGTTCAAACTGCATGCACCGTGCGTAGAATAACAATGGATATTTATTTGGTTTCTTTTAATTGTCTCTAAACGTCATAGTACTCGTTGCCGTCACAAAGTCAATGCAGCGTGTTCCAGTTCACTTTTTAAATGTATATTTAGCTTGCAAGGAGGAAATGGACGACTACCTGAAGGAAGTCAGGAGTCGTCATATCAGCAAAGGCGCTACCGGAGCCCCAACCGACCATGGTGATGACAAGGTATTGGTGCTTTACAAGTGATTGAACCTGTTTGAATTTTTGGCCTGATTTTAATGCTGGAAAGAAAAAGTATTCCAATAGTTAACAGAAATGATAAAATTTTAACGCATAAAATGTGGCCTTATAAGACCCCTAAGAATGTGTAACCAGTAATGTTTTGTAGAGCCAAACTAGGAGTAGCAACAACACAATGGAGCCCAGTGTACACAGAAGTATAAGTGATTGACCATGGAAAAAAATATTTATTGACTATTTACTTCAACTCTTGAAATGAAATTTTGCAATAGATTGTTTATAGTCATACAATCGCTGTGCTTTCCTAGGTAAGAGGGCTGAGCAAACGGCCACATGCAGTTGTGGCAAGGTAAATAAAAAATCCCCACCAGCGACAAGGTCAGAGGCCATATGGTCGCCAATGCATGGTGACCTTACAGATGCCCTTCATTCTGGGCAAGTCGCTATGAACAGGCCGCCAGTTTCATAGCAGTTATTTACAGGTATGAAAGTTCAAGTATCTAGTGCAAAGTGCTTTCATTGTGTGATAACACAAGCATTTCATCCTAATTCTTCTAACGTGATGTAATCTAATGCGGTGTTTCGTAAAATACAGTGGGATGAAATGCTTGCTTTATTATTAGCCTTTACAAGGGTCTTGCTGCACTTTTCCAAGTAGTCATTGGGTAAGGTCCATAAAGAAGTTTATTGCCTTACAAATCAACTGCCGCGAATTTTTTTTAAATCCATCGAGTACGAAGAGAGTTAGAGATTTGCTGTATGCTTTCAGTGCTCTCTCTTTCCTTTGGCACTAGTGAGTGCACTAAAAGCTACACGTGGGTACATCACTAATCAGCGTGCAACCTCAGACACTTTGTCTCCTTTTTTGTTTCTTCAAATGCATGGGTGACTTCGTGTGAAAGCAAGCGCACAGACGGGCAAGACACGGCATCTCGTGCTGGCAGCGTTAATTATGCAGCTCAAGATACTCAATCAACCAGTGGCCATAAACTTTCTGTTAATGACATGGTAATTTAAATTATGTCATCACTTTTTTAAAAAAGAAGCTATTTCTAGCTGGCTTTGACAGTTCCTTGTGAATTACAGGCTGTGTATTTTACTACAATATTTGGCTCATGTGTTCTCGGGAGCCTCAACTGTCTATCGGCCGCATTTATGACTGTGCTCAAGGAGTGTCGCAGGAATCCTTTAAGAGCAAGAGAATATAATGAACAGAAATGTTTTCACTGAGAAGTTCAAATTACTTCCAAAATAACGTAAATAAAAATTTTTTAGGGGGCTCGTGAAGTGGCAGATTTTCTCCTTAGTAAAATCTAGAAGTGAATCTAGCCTGGCAAAAGAATGTTGGCAGTGGCTGTGCCAGAGTCTCTTTACATCTTGTGATTCTGACTTCTAAAAGAAAGCAAAAGGTTTTTTTAGTAGCAAAGGGTGCACTATCACAGCCTTCTCGGCACATGGCACAGCGCAAGAAACTTCCTTGAACAGCCACAACAATGAGCCTACTAGCTGCTGAAGAAGCCAATATGAGACTTTATCTACTACAGGACATTTATATAGTGTATTTTTCTGAAACAGTTTCAAGAATCGCCATGGCTTTGTGGTAGGACTTTTGCGTTCTACCCAGGTGGCCCAAGTTTCATTCTCCCTCACACCAAAGTTTTTTTATTATTCATTTTATTTGCAGCTTTCTCCTATTTTTCAGTCACGGGTGATTTTTGTTCACAGCCAACGACCCTGACACAGGGATTTCCCCGAAACGACTTTTATAATGCTATTGCGGTAGAAGAAGCCCCTTTTCCTTTCACTCTTTCTTTCGTTCATCGGCTCGTCTTTCCTCCTGGGCGATTATTTGAGGTAGTTTTGGGGCCATTTAAAGAAAATAAAACTGTTTTGTTATTGGGCATCGAAAGAATATTCCTGAAACAAATGAGTCTTCATATTAATTTTAGTGTGCTTACATCTGCCTAATGGATACTAGAGAGAAGAAGATTTTGTAGCAACACCCTGATCAAGTACGACTGAATATTTTTGCAGGGCTGTATTCTTCAGCGTTTCCAGGCCAACTACAATGTGCAGAGGCTGCACCTGCAGAAACCCAGCCGCCTCAGCATTCAAGCCCACATCCACCACTTGCAGGTATATCGTTGCTTCAGAAGCAGAAAAATTTGTTAATTCTTGTTAGCAGAATAAGGTGTTTATTCTTGACGTACCGCTATGTGAACAAGCAATATTACCATATTCACAGTCGATCCTCGCTACTACGAAACTGACAGTACGCGGGAAAAATTTCATTGTGGCAAAATCTGCCTCAGAATGCTGCCACATTTGACCACACTCTCCACAAACGTCGTTTGTTTTATAAAAAAGACTGTCACCTTCGTTTTCCCCCCTTCCTTTGGAC
Source organism: Rhipicephalus annulatus (assembly GCA_013436015.1). Classification (NCBI taxonomy): domain Eukaryota; kingdom Metazoa; phylum Arthropoda; class Arachnida; order Ixodida; family Ixodidae; genus Rhipicephalus; species Rhipicephalus annulatus. Next base: position 1,218,075 of record WOVY01009850.1, read on the forward strand.
GTCAGCTCAACGGTTCAACACACGCACGTGGACAGCAGGTGCATCGCGAGGTCATACGCGGGTGCCAATCAAAGTGCAAGTGATGTCAAATGCATTCATTCCATCACCTTCAATGAATACATCGCCGTTGACGCAGACGTTGTTGCTTATGATCAGCTAACTGACTGAAGGTGGCGCCGATGTGTGTTCTGCATCACTTTCATGACCAGCGACGCAGTGTTATAGCGAACTTCTTCAGTTATTGCCTAGTCAGTTAGCTCATGATGAGCAAAATAGTCTGCATCAACTGCAATATAATTGTCTGGGCTCGCGTCTGTGTGAATGTTTACCGTGCCCAGGCTGCCGTAGCACACGCGAGTGCACAAGCACAAATGACAGGTTTCGGCGCTTCAAAAGATGCTTTAGTGATTTTGTTGTACTGCAATGCTGCAAACGCGCAATCTAGAATGAATGTGGATTGGCTCTTGTGGCTCCAGCATTGCAAAGCGAGCCTGCACTTTGCCTCAAAGTGGCCTGGCGCATCGCTATAGCCACCAAACAAGGGTGCTTTCCTACGAGCGAGCACTGGGCACATATTTTCATGGAAACAAAGCGCAGGTAATGTTCGAAAAGTTTTGTGGTTGACAATATGCTCAAATTATCGTAAGACAATTTTTCAAGTCAAGCTTCAGGGAGCGAAAGTTTTGTTGAAGCAAAAATGAGCGTGAAAAATGATTCGTTGCGGTGAGAACTTTGATGCATTCACTTCTATGGCAGCTGACGGGGAACAAAAAATCCTTCGTTGAAGCTAAAATTTGGTTGTAGCAACGTTGGTTGTAACGGGGTCCGACTGCATTCGCATAATAGGCACGGTGCAATTTTTTTCTCTCTAAAATGTTGCTCCAAATTCGGGGTGCACGAATTGGGGGTAAAGTTTCTGAAGTTTTGTTTCCCCAACTGCAGTCGCAGGAGTCATCGTATTAAATTTACTGTGCTTGCAACTGCGATAGTACGACAATTTTTTTTGTAGAGGCTGAACCTGTGGAACCCAAGTCGCTCCAGAATTCAAGGCCACAGCCACCTGCTGCGAAGACACCACCAGCCTTCACTTTATTGGGCAATGGCATGGTAAGATCACTTGAAGTAAGAACGATCAGAGATGATGTGGATGTAGTAATTACTGAAAATTGTTTTCCTACAGGTGCACCTAGCCAACAGTGTAACCGTCACAAAGGAAGTGTACGAGACACTGATGACAGTCCCTAAAGATTCACTCTTCATCAAGCGGGCGGCCACTGCAATTTGGTCATCTGAAGTGCCGTCACAAAGAAGTTTTTCTGGGACACTGTCCAACAGGTATCTGACGGATGGCAGTGAGAAAGCTCCACAGAGGCCCCTGACACCGCGAAAAGTTGACACCTTGGAATGCAAGCAATATTTTTTCTGTTCACTGTATTTCTGTTTTTGCATGTGCCAGTTTTCTTCTGGGGCTGTCGGGCCAACTTAAGTGCAAACCTGAATAACAGATATGTGCACTTGCTATAAAAACATATCGGCTCAAAATGTGACTACTCATTTTATTAACCCTTTGATAGTCAAAGATGTACATGTACAGTATTCACTCTCATAATGAGCACACCCCTAGTTTGGTCGCGAGAAAAAAAAAAGGACTTTTGAGCTTCATGCACAAAATGCACCCCTAACTTGGCAGGGATCAGCAGTTCTGTACCATATTTGCACGGTTGCAATTCAATGCCCTCCTACATTAACTGGATGGAAGATAAAAAAATTTTTCAAAAGACCACGGCCTTTCTGGCTTGCCAAATGAAGAAGGAGGACAGAAGTCAGTGCGTCGGAGCAACCTTTGCATCAGCGCCAACATTGTTCCGGCCGATTGCAGGCCGCGCGCACTTCGCATTGATCAGACGATCACGTCTTCAAATGCACTTAGAGTTTTCTGTCGAGCAAAGCTTTGGTGTTATCGCGTTTCAAAAGCTTTAGCGGTTTTATGACGCAGCTTTCACCTTTGCTACTACTGCGCAGACTTACACAAGCTCGGTGGGCTTTTGGTGCCATTGATCTAACAGCCGTGAACTCAAACTTTGTGTCTTGTGCGCTGCTCTTGGGTTAGTGCTTGAGTGCGATAGTGTCGACAACCAGTCTTCATGCTGTCTTGGAGAAACTTCGGCGACAATATGCAGAACCGCAGGCTAGGACTAATGAGCCTACGAAGTGCGCGCTTATGCAAATAAAGTGCTGACTCTGTGGTAACTTTTATTGGCCTTCGAATTTTGGTGGTCAGCCTGCAATCAGGATAGCCTAAATTCAAGTAGATGGGGTATTCTTCTGCCACATTTTCTTGCTTAGCATGTGCTGCTGCATTTCTGGAATACGTGGATTTTTGATGCATCAATGTCTCTTCATTGCTTTCTTTCAATTTTTTTTTCCACAGCAGTGCTTTTGCTTGCACCACCCAGTAAGGGCGCATGGTGCGGCGGGTTTTGATTTTGTCTTTTGGGCGATTATCGCTTCGACCTCTGCAAAGCTGATCACTGTCTGGTTCTGACCTCTGCTTGTTACTGTCACACATTATTTCTGAGGATTTTGCATGCTGTTACTCCCAAATGAAGCATGTGTAACCAATTTGATTTTCGGTCACCTTAATTCTCTCTCAAAACTTCTTTGGTGATTTTTAAAAATAAATTCAACTGAAGATACTTATTCAGCAATAAATGAAATAACCATTTTATGAAGCATATCGTGAAAGAAAATGGACGAGCAAAGGGTGAACTGAATTTTTACACTTGGTATGTGTTGCTGTATGTTTCTGTTATACCTTTAAGTACAAGATAGGGAAGCCACTAGGGGTTCCCCGTTTTTTGTGTTTACATATGTACAATGCAGCTTAAAATTCAAATATAGCTGCTGCTATGATAAAAGTGCAGTTGATCAACTGAGATATTTGACTGATGTCAGTGAATTCAGTCTATTTAAGGCACTACGCAAAGGCCCGAGGGCTCTCGGTGGAGGAGACAAACAAAAGCTCTAAAAACATTCGAATATGGCTGTCCCAGAAAACGTGTTAGCTGCGACGCAAGCGGCCTGTTGCTAAGTAATGTTGCAAATATTTAAATAAAGTGAGGAGTTTTTTTCCATATCATATTGTTATGTTACATGTCACTGTGGCAGTTTTCACTGCTCTTTCTGAGCAGCTTGCATGAATGCTGAAATAGGTTACACAAAACAGTAGTATCTATCACTGTGGTACCATCGTGCTGATTAATAGTAACTCCACACCAAACACACTAAAACGCCACAACGGGCACACTAAAAACACTAAACCGTGCACACTAAAAATACTAAATTGTGCACACTAAAAACACTAAACCGTGCACACTAAAACACTAAACCGGTATCTACTAAACCGGACACACCAAAAACTCCGAAACCGTGTCTGAATTTGCGCTCTAATGTATACGGCCAACACAGACTGGTGTATTTTTGAACTGGGAAACATAATCAAGATAATTAAAAGAGACACGCCTTCAGATGAGTTGCCTACAACTTACATTTTACTTGGTGCCAAAGTGAATTTGCGCTTCAGAATACAGCATGCTGCCATATCTTACTTGGTATGGTTCTTTCTGCAATACTTTATTTCTTCACCCAAATTTATCACCCATTGCATTGTTGCTGGCATATTTGGACAGCATATTTAGCTGCTCAACACCTGAATGTTGATATCTAATTATGGTGGCTTATGGGAGCTGCGATCAGGCATAGAAATAACACTGCTTTCAAACTCAGTAGTTTTGGCATTTCAGTTACAGAGAAAGCTCATAACGTAATAAGTCCGAAAAGTTAGTTGTTGAGACAAATGCCCTTTGTTCATCTGCTGTTCTTGCACTGTTTTCATGATCAAGAGAAAGCACAGTGAAAAGTTTTAAGCAAAATATGATGCATAAGACATCATTCACAGGTCATGTATTCGCTTTCGAAAACATATAGTGGTAATGGTTAACTTCAACTTTGTATGAAAGAAAGATAAGTGTTACGAATTAGACTATATTTCACCTTTGCGTAATGTCAGAATTCTAGGGTTGTGTTGGCGTTTTCATTCTGCTCTGTGCACAACAGAGGTGTAACCTAGTCATTTGCAATTGCCTATGACATTGTAAATGTTCTTGTGTGTTTAAATTGCTTCCTTTTTATAGTTGCAAAAAACCAGATCTGTTGTTTTACAGATTCATAATATTGGTAATGTGTTTCTATGGTGTGCACATTTCAGTGTGCAAAACGTGCTTTATATGGCCAACTACGTGTACTACCACTAAAAGGGAGGGTCATCATCGTGTATGTTTTTCATTATAGTGCAAACATTCCGCATTTGTGTCATTCTTTGTAGGCTTCTTAATTTTAGTGCCGAAATTGCTGCTGCAAGCGCCCACTGTCCAAGGCTACATTCCCTACCGCTCTTCACATTTTGTCCAAAGCATAATTTTGAACATTATATTCCGGAGTTTCACTTTCAAACACTATACTGAGTGATGCGCCACAGAAGAGGGCTTTTTATTACCTTTTATTCCCTGGGGTAATATTATATGCTTCGAAACTAAATCACGATAGCACAATGGTGTATTGCGTGTTTGCTGCGATGGTGCAGTGGTTAGAACACTTGGCTGCTAACGTCAAGGCCTTGGGTCAGATCCTCGCAGAGGCAGACCCATTCGGGTGGAGGTAAAATACTAAATCTACATGCGCATTATCTGTGCATCTTAAACGCAACTAAATGGCGAAAATTTCCCGAGCCCTAAACTATGGCAACCTCATAAACATATCATGGCGTATAAATAATATTATTGTAGTTGTTGTTATGCCTCCATCAAAACGTGGCTTCATCAGCTCTTATTCTATTCCGCCTTCTCACGCTTAATGTCAGAACACCTTGGCTGTCTGAGCACGTCCACCACGTGGGAATACGTTGTTGTGTAAAAAACTTCACTTTCCTAATGTGTACGATTGACAGCAAGCATGGGTTTTGTTTTTCGCAGATAATTTTAAAATATTTTTTTGCTTTTTCTGGTAGTGTTCCTGTGAATGAGATGCATGTAGTGAAAAACCAGCATTTTGTAGAAGCCTTTCCTTTGTTTGCATTTGCTTAGAAAAACCTCATAATTTAACAGGTCACTTCCGAGGCAACACGAAAACGTCGGGGCATCAGTTGAGGACATGGATGGGAATGACCCTACTGAATATGATAATCCCCTGATACATATATAATGGGCGCGTTATGTACTGTTTTTTTATATCACAGCTTCTTTTTCTCTGGTTCGTATTATCTGCACCACTTGTGTATTCATATTTCTTCACTATTCCATTCCCCGCAGGGGCGCCTGCGCAAGTAGGCGTTTGGTGTGTAGCGACACCATGGACCCGAGCTAACGGGGGAGTTTCGACTCCCTCCCACGCCTAGCCGTGCGTGGCTTTGCCGTGTTCGGGGAAAAGGGGATCCTGGGGGTTGAGCCGACGCTGGGTGATTGGACCTTGAAGGCCCCCCGGCAGAGGCAACACACCCCTTTGGCCCCGGCTTCACGTAGACGGCACCCCTGGGATGACCCACCCAGGGGAAATCGGCAGTCGCCTTTTCCTATCTCTCTCCCCCTACATCTTCGTCTTTTGTTCTCACTTTACATCTTTCCTTTCTTCTCCTCACTTCATTTTACTACCAATTTTTCCTGGCGGCAAGGGTTAACCTAGTGTAAATATCCAACCTTGGGTAGATATATTAGGTTATAGCGGCCATGTACAGCTGGCGCCTGCGCCTCCTTCGCGTCTCGCAGCGTCCCCTTGTTGGGCTCGGTGGTGGGTGGCTGGCATGGCCGCCGAATAAGCTATCAAATTTATGGGAACCCCTAGCCCTCTTACAACTAATCGCCTCTCCAAAAGGTGGCGCAGCGATGCAATTTTTGAGTTAGTTCCAAACAAAAAAGATAACTTCCCCAAATACCACATAATTCACTGTGAAAGTACAGAAAAGAAAGCTAGAAGTATCTCACCTTTCCTTGCGTCCAAATGTCTCATAGAAACGCTGGGAGCAGGCTACAAGGCCACAAAGACTGCCAGTGGTGACCTGTTACTTGAATTAAAAGACAACGCACAGTACCAGAGACTACAAAAACTCACAGCATTTGGGGATCAGCCTATCACAATCACACCGCATCGAACCTTGAATACAGTGAAGGGTGTTGTATCAGATGGAGACCTGATGGACCTCTCTGATGATGAGCTTCTAACAGGCTGGAAAGAGGAAAACGTCATTCAGGTGCAGCTTATCAAAATAAGAAGAGAAAATAAGGAAATCCCAACGAAGCACATCATACTAACTTTCGCATCTAGCACCCTCCCAACTGAAATAGCAACAAGATATCTTAAACTACCAGTTAGACCATACATACCCAACTCGAGGCGCTGCTTTAAGTGTCAGAGGTTCGGGCACGGCTCCCAGAGCTGCCGAGGACAGATTACCTGCGCGAAATGTGGCACCAAAGGTCATACCGCTGACGATGACTGCCAGCTACAAGTGAACTGCGCAAACTGTGAGGGTGACCATCCTGCATATTCCAGGTCATGCGTGGCCTGGAAAATGGAAAAAGAAATTATCAGTACAATGTTTAAATTGAACATAAGCTTCCGTGAAGCGCGGCAGCGCGTTTCCCCGCATTTCGCTGGGAACACATCGTATGCCGAAATGGTGCGAGGGGGGTCAGCACCACTTTGGTTTTCGGCAATGCCTTGGACCACGCCCAGCGTGCCGAGGCAAACGCCACAAGCCCCCATGGGGGGAGCAGCCTCGGCTGCCCCACCCTCCTTGAATACAGCCCCACCGAAGGCTCCTGTGAACCTTGGCAGCAGCCAGGGCACCACACAAACTAAAGAGGTCGCCTCGACCTCCAGCCCGGTGGGGTTTAAGGCTCCGTCTGTCACGACGAAGCCTACAACGAAAACATTATCTGTCGCCTCTCCTGAGGCGATGCACACTTCAACTGCACCGGTGCAGACTGCGCCAAAGGAGCGGCGGGGTTCCCTCGACCACTCAAAAAAAGACAAAACGGTAATTACAGGGCCTTCTAAAGGCTCTGTAAGATAAGTCACTTCTCTCTTTAGACACCAGCCGCACTCATTTCGTACACACAGCACTTCTTTACTCCCATAATGGAGTAACAAATTATACAATGGAACTTCAGAGGACTACTTCGAAACCTCGACGATGTCCAAGAACTTCTACACAAACATTCTCCAAAAGTGCTGTGTGTACAGGAAACACACTTAAAATCCAAGAATACAAGTTTCTTGCGTCAATATGTTGTTTTCCGAAAGGACAGAGATGATGCTGTGGCGTCATCTGGTGGTGTAGCCATTATAGTTAATCAAGGAGTAGCATGCAGTCATCTACCACTACTAACACCCCTAGAGGCAGTGGCTGTTCGAGCAGTTCTATTGAATAAGCTCGTCACTATCTGCTCTCTATACATACCGCCGCAACACCGCCTGGAAAAGCATGATTTCCAGTCTTTAATAGATGAGTTACCAGAACCTTATTTGGTTCTAGGGGACCTGAATGCGCACAGCGGTTTATGAGGTGACTGTCGATGTGATGCACGAGGTCGTCTCATTAAACAGTTCCTCTTTTTATCAGGTGCTTGTCTGTTGAATAGAAAAGAGGCAACATATTATAACCTTGCAAACAATAGTTACTCCTCCATAGATCTCAGTATTGCATCTCCTTCACTTGTACCATTACTTCAGTGGAAAGTCATAAATAATCCATACGGAAGTGACCATTTTCCTTTAGTTTTGAGTACACCAATAACATATGAATATCCTCCACATGTTCCCAAATGGCTGGTGAATAAAGCCGATTGGGAACAATTTCAAAAGATTACACACCTAAGTTGGACCGACATATGCGGATTAGGCATAGATGAAGCTGTGCAGTATTTCACGGCTTTTCTTACTGACGCAGCAACCAAGTGCATTCCACAAACATCTGGACTGCCCGGCAAACGACCCGTGCCGTGGTGGAACACTGAGTGCCAGAATGCGCGAAAGGAACAAAACAGGGCATGGAGGTTGCTGCGCAACTCGCCGACAGCGGAAAACCTTGAGAGCTTTAAGAAAATAAAATCTCGTGGCAGGAGAACGCGTCGGCAGGCCAGAAAAGAAAGCTGGCAGAAGTTTTTATCAGGGGTCAATTCATACACACAGGAGGCTAAAGTCTGGAACATGGTCGGTAGGATAGCAGGGAAACAAGTACACAGGTACACACACTTCCACTCGTAAACACTCAAGGTGATACCTTGGAAGATCAGGCAAACTTCCTCAAGGCACATTTTGAACGGATATCCAGCTCGTCCCACTATACTGACACTTTCCAAAAATACAGAACAAGAATAGAAAAGCAGAAACTCGAACACAAATCCACTAGATACGAGGCATATAACCAAGCTTTCAGTCTAGCGGAGCTCCAAACATCTCTAAACTCCTGCAGCACTTCTGCCCCAGGTTCTGACCGTGTGGTGTATGAAATGCTAAAAACCTACCAGCCGATACACGAAAAACCCTACTTTGTTTGTACAATGCTATCTGGTTTTCTGGCACTATCCCTACCTCCTGGAAAGAGGCTATTATTATTCCCATTTGGAAGAGGGCAAGGACCCTTCTTTAGCTTCAAGTTATAGGCCTATTGCACTTACAAGCTGCTTGTGCAAAGTACTCGAAAAAATGATAAACTGCCGACTTGTACATATCCTTGAAACAAACAATTTGCTCGACCCATTTCAGTGCGGGTTTCGAGAAAGTAGATCCACCACAGACCACCTTGTTCGTATCGAGGCACAGATCAGAGACGCCTTTGTCCGTAAACAATATTTTCTCTCTGTGTTTCTCGATATCGAAAAGGTGTATGATACAACATGGCGTTTTGGAATCCTAAGAGACCTGTCCCACCTTGGTGTGCGCGAAAGGATGTTTCATATAATCGAAAGTTACCTGTCAAACCGGACATTCCGTGTCCGTCTGGGCAGTGTGCTCTCTCAAACATTTGTCCAGGAAACAGGAGTGCCACAAGGTGGCGTGCTTAGTTGCACACTTTTTATTATCAAAATGAATTCTTTGCACTTGTCCATTCCCCGTAATATGTTCTATTGTACATATGTCGACGACGTTCAGCTTGGCTTCAAGCCATGCAACTTGGCCATGTTTGAGCGGCAGGTTGAGCTGGGTTTAAATAAGGTCTCCAAATGGGCAGATGAAAACGTATTTCGACTTAACCCGCAAAAAAGCACGTGTGTCTTGTTCTCTCGAAAGAGAGGCATGCACTCGGAACCTGACATTCGACTGAACGGGCAACGTCTGTCTGTCAAAGCCGAGTGTCAATTCTTAGGCTTAATCTTGAACACAAGTTAACCTTCGTACCGTACATCAAGTATTTAAAAACAAAATGTTTAAAAGCCATGAATGTTATAAAAGTGTTGTCACGTACTACGTGGGGCAGTGATAGGCAATGCCTCATGAACCTCTATAAAAGCCTCATTCGCACCCGCTTAGATTATGGGGCCGTTGTCTATAAGTCTGCTACTCAAAGTGCCTTGAAGATGCTGGACCCCGTGCACCATTTGGGCATCCGCCTTTCTACGGGTGCCTTTCGCACCAGCCCCGTAGAAAGCCTTTATGTTGGGTCAAATGAGTGGTCGCTTCATCTGCAAAGAACCTACATGTCCTTTGTATACTTCCTTAAGGTGAAAGCAGACAAGAGGCACCCCTCATACTCTACTATTATTGGCTTGTCGAGCTCCATTCTTTTTCAAAACAGGCCTTCAATGAGGCAGCCCTTCTCAGTTCGCCTGAAGGGTCTAGCTGAGGACACTGGAGTGTCACTCGAACACAGTTTAATGGCTCCTGTAGCATACCCGCCACCTTGGCAGTGGCAGACTATAGACTGCGATGTGTCTTTTCTAGAGGTTAGAAAACATGCGCCCATTGCCCATATCCGAACATATTTCCTGGAACTTCAACACAAATACACACGTCCTGAGTTTTTTACAGATGCCTCTAAGTCTAACTCCTCTGTGTCCTACGCTGCTGTTGGCCCTTCCTTTTCGGATGCTGGCCATCTACATCCAGGCACAAGTATCTTCACAGCGGAAGCTTACGCGATACTTGTGGCAGCTAAACACATTAAACAATTACAAATACAAAAAGCAGTAATTTATACAGACTCCCTCAGTGTGGTAACGGCTCTGCACAGTCTTAAAAAACAAAAAACCCTGTCCTTGTCTCACTTTACTCTATATTTTGCACACTCTACACACTCAACCAACATGTTGTGGTGTGCTGGGTGCCAGGGCACCGTGAGATCCAAGGCAACGTGAGGGCGTATGAGCTCGCTGCATCCGTCCACAAAAACACTGCCCCTACACCCATATCAATCCCGGTCCTTGATCTGAAGCACTCTCTCAAACGAAACCGCAGAGCAAGTGGGATACACACACACAAAACAAACTACACGTTATCAAGCCACACCTTGGCCACTGGCCACCAGTATCAAAATCACGTCTAACAGAGGTAACACTAACAAGACTCAGGATAGGACACATATACACGACACAAACACATCTTTTGTCCGGTGGTGATCCACCATTGTGTGATAAATGTGGTGAGGCATTAACAGTTCTTCACGTTTTAATTCAATGTAAACATTTAGACACTCTAAGAAGACAACACTTCCCACTATCCTACCGACAACATATACCTTTACACCCTGCAATGTTCGTCGGTAGGGAACCGCTTTTTAGTCACAAATCATTATTAGCGTTTTTAAAGGAAATTCATAATTTTCATATCATATACCCGGGCATACCGTAGCACGACCTCTCTAGAGAGGTTTTTGCTGCGGTGGCTACACAGGAAAGCACTTGCCTCACGGCCCTTGCACGCAAGGGTACTAACGTGTGAGGTACTTGTGCTAATGCCATACATGTCCACCATCCTTTTTCATTATCACCAACTTTTGTCACCTATTCACACCATGCACACCTTTCACGGCATAGTCATGATTTTATTACTTGTATGTTTTTACCCGCTTTACTGCGAGGAATTTTATGGCCCTTATACAGCCGCTAATCACAACCATTGTCCACATTCCTGTCTCATGAACTGGCGCTCTTTGGCCATCAAATGGCCCTTGCGCCAAAAACACCATATATCATCATCACTATTCCATTCCGGTTTATATGTAAACATAACATACGTATGTAAGCATCATCTAGTCCTAATGCGTAATATATGTGTTTTGTGCTTTGTTCTCAAATCAAAAATGTATATGCAATACACTTCGCTCGGTGTTCTTCTAGCACAAGCGGGTGTTTAGCATTTCTTGTTGCCTCCTGTCGAATTTCATTTAATGAAAGCATTGCGATTCCAGATGTTCAAACTATGCTCAGGTTTTTCTATGCTTTCAGGTACTAACTTCATTATTTATTTTCAAAATGCGCTTTGGTAAAAAAATGTGCGCTTTAGTTTAATTTCAGTTATTTCAGCGCGTGTCAAGAGGGACTAACTAAATTAGCACTTGAAAGCACAGGAAAATCTATTCATGATTTGAACTTCCGAAATATCAACTTCACAGTGTAAAATAAAAGACTGTAAAAGGCTGCTTTTAGAAAAAAACCTGAATAAAAGACATTTCTTAATCTCCCTGCCATGCAGAGAGTGTGTCCTGTGAGACATGTTTGGGACTTGGAAGCGATAACCCTAAAGTCAGGAAAGTGCGCTCAAATCTACCTGCAAAGTATATACACCAGTGGTGTTTCGGAAATGCAGTGGTTATCAATATCCAGTCAGGGGTGTCCTGTTGACGTCCCTGTTATGTCATTGTTGTTCACATTGATGCGAAAACATTGTCTTGAAGAGTGTGCTTCGTACTTAGACGTAGAAGGTCGGTGTGTGAGGCCGATTTATTTTTGATAGGTGTGTAAGCAATTTAGCAATTCATGTGCGCGAGAATCAGCATGATGGTTGTAGTGGTCAAACGATGAAGCACGCCTATGCGCGTGCTCTTGCGTGGACCTTGTGGGGAGCTTCCTAGCCACGGGCACAGTTCGGATGACCGCAGAGAGAAGAGTGGAAGAACAAGTCGGCCCACGCCCCGACTGCTCGTTCTGACCCTCCGTGCCCTAGCCTCGTCTGGGCGTCGAAGTCCTCGGGTGCGTTCTCGACTGGGCATCGCCCCACCTCACCTCGGTTTAATCTGGAGCGAAGTTTTGTACGGCTGGCTGCTGTTTAAGTCCTCGGGTGCGTTCTCCACTGGGAATCGCCCCACCTCGCCACGGGTTAGTCCGGAGCGACGTTTTGCACGGCAGGCTGCTGTTCTGGTCCCGCAGCGAGACGTTGTCGCGGCCCTGTTTATGGTAGTCGTTGGTACGCTGCTCTCGGTGTGAATACAGGCAACTGCTGGTGTTAAACAGTGTACCATGATACCCCTGGCGGTTAACTTCAAGGCCGGGCCACGCCCCAGAACAGACTCCACTAGCATCATACAAACCGCCTTCTGACGACGGGAGAGCTCAAGGTAAACATAAGTAAACATAAGAAGCGTGTTGTTGAAGCGCGACGAGCTTCATGATCTGCTCGCGAGCACAGGCTGCAAGCTTGTATTAACTGAAACATGGTTAAATTCAACCATCGCAATCCTCGTGAGGTCAACCACAATGTTCACGCTTCAAGAGTGCAACATCAGGGAATGAACTATGACATTAACTACCCTTCCGCGTAAGACCGTAAACGCGTGTACGTATGTGTACGTTTACGTAACGTGTATTCCCGTGTTCTTCCTCGTGTACAGAAAAGTCTGTCTTTGTCCTCGAGCGTCCTCTGTCCCCATCTAGCTAACCTGCGCCCACAGTAGCCCACAGATATATCACGCTGGGGCCTACTTATACTAAATTGCACTTTTTTTACTTCTTATATGCGCCTTTTTTATTACAACACTCAGAAGTTCGATTTCTCAGTAAAATATCGGCGTATGCTGCAAACGCAGCGTACTTCGATGTTTACAGGCTGTATATAGAAAGAAGGTGCGGACGAAGGTGAACAATAACAATAAAAATTGTGCTAGGTGTAAATAAAGCTCAGGGATCAAACTTGCCTTGAAGCAGAAGATGGAGCAGTCATTTCTGAAACAAAAAAGCTGTTTATTTGGGTCATTTCCGTGTTCTGTGTGGGCACGTGATATGCGAAGTTATCAAAATCAAAAATAGGTAGCTGCATTGAAAGCAACTGATTACCGAAAATTCTACAGCCGAAAGAGCATCAGTTACTGAAAATCATCGCATACGATTATGAATAGGACAGAAGGAAAGTTCAAAATCCGCACTTCTTTGCGTTCACTCGTTCGCAGTTTATTTCCCTGTCAACGTCGAATAAGTAATACTTGTATTCTAGAGCGCAAGGTCACTCGGCGGTTCCATGTTTGTTTTCCCGCCACCACCGAGTAAGTAATACTTCGCCCATATCCTAGATCGTGAGACTACTCGGCGGCTCCATGTTTATTTCCCACCACTGTCGTAAAAATAATACTTCACCCTTATCGTTAAGTGCAAGAAGGCTTGGTGGTTACCAGTGCAAAATCACTTGGTGGGTCTCAGTTTATTTCCCCGCCACCAACGAATAAGTAACGTAAAACGCAAAAGCGCTCGCCGGTTCCTAGTTTCTTTCCCCATCACTGTCATGCACGTAAATAATACTTTGTCTATATCTCAGAATGCAGGAACGCTTGTGAAGATTGCATTGCACATGCCACGAATATGCTATCAAATAAGCTTCGTTCACCAACTGAGTCCATCCATAGAGCTTGTAAAAAAAGAAAGAGAAAGAAGGCTGATCCCTTTTTTTTCAGGAATTTGTATATCCCGAAAGTGAAAGGTGTCTTCGCACAGGTAGCTCAGCGTTTACAGCCGCTGGATATCCAGTGGCCGTGATTGTGCGCCGTTTCTCCTAAAGGCCAAAAGAATTGATGCCACAGCAACAAATCGCAACCCCACATGAAGACCGGCAAGCAGCTCGAAACTTGTAGTGCACGCCTAAAACAGAAAGCACACACGAAAAGCGCATACACAGAACGAGCACAGAGAGACAATGGCCACTGCTCTTGACTTAAAGTACGCATGCTCAAACAGAGAGATGCACGAAACAAACGCGCAAATAAATACATGATAAGCGCGATGAACTGTCAACATTCTTCGTGTGTGAGCAGCGCACCGAATTCATAAACGCAGCAGCAAGCGTAGTGATCCACATGCACTCCTTAGCTGTAACTTCAAAGCAAACTTGCGGCAAAAGCACATGAGTTACAAAGCACCCAAATCCCGAGGTAAGCGGGCCAGGTTGAGGTGCCAGGTTGAGGTGCCAGGTTGAGGTGCCAAATTCCAAGTTGAGGTGCCTGCGCACATACCAACGCGCGGGGTGGTGTGAGCCCAGAGTTATTCGATCCTACGTTTCAAAACAGCGCTCCGAAATGTCGACACGTGTTTGGCCCGACTTTTCAGGAGCTAGGTGACTGTCAGGTCACCTGGGAGCAGCAACATAAAGCACTAATTATGAGTTTGTAGCGACGAGAGAAGACAGACGTGAAATTACGTCGAAGGCGGCCGATGGGGCCGTGCCGATCTCGCCACTTTATTTCACGCCTGAAGCGGAGCCGCGGTGGCTGTCCACGTCCCAAACCGCCAGGCCAGAAGCTCGTTCTAATCCTCGCGCAGCTCGAGCTAGCATTAGCTGCGCGAGAGGCGCGGCGCAGTGATCAAGAAATGGTGGCGATGATGATGGCACTACAGGGCTCCCTCCCTAGCGCTTTGCGCGATTCGAAGGCATATGAAAAAAAGAAAAAATAGTGACAAAAGCGATATACATGAACGACAATCCATAAAGTGTTCATTTGGAAAGTCCAGGTTGTCAACGTTGATGGGCCATCGGTAAGCAGCGGTCTCTGGCGGTCGACACTAGGAATGGCGCAGTGGACGAGGGTGGCCAGACAGGCAGGCTGTTGGAAGGAGCGGGCGAGAGTCGTGATGAAGGGACACCCTTGTTGACCGCGAGCACCAACAACAAGGTGAAAAATGTCCACGGGCCGAGAACACACACGGGCCGCCCCGGCGCGGCCGATTGTCGCGCGCACTCGGACATTGATGCTCAAAAAATGAACTGCAGCATGAGCGCAGCACGGCCAGTTCAGAGGGTCCAGCGTTACCTCCACGTTGGAGCTGGTGGGGACGATGACAGGGAGTGCGGTCAACCCTGGCAGTGCGCCCACCATGCCGGTACCGTCGCTTCCGGTGGCACATCACCGGGCGCGGCGGCCGCCTGGTCGGCCGAGCGGGGTGCAGATAAGTCTGAAACGGTGCGCTCTGGACCGACGAAGTGCGACATGTTTTACAGTGACAACGAGCCGGCCCAGGGGGCACTGACAGACCGCTTTTTCCGACCTTTGACGACGCGCGACGCGTAGGCGTACGCCGATGAGTCGTCGCGCTGTTCGAGCCAAACCCGATGTCCGGTGATGCGAGACCGAGCGGCGGGCATGCGGCGTCACAGCCGTCATGGGCCATCGACGGCGCCGAAATGCTCGAGCACGCGCACGCAGTGGCAGGCGGATGGCCCAACTGGGCATCCGTTGGGGCATGCACGGTGTGCTCCACCCGCGGTGAGCCAGGCGTGCGGCCCTCGGGACCCCCTGACATCGCCACGGCATCACGCACGTCCAGCCGTGCATGCCCAGGGGCCCGAACCCCCGCAGGACACATCGAGGATGATGTCAGTAGGCGCCGGCAGTCCACGAGGCCCTGAGAAGCAGGCACCGGTGTGCAGGGGAAACTGATGGCGTGTAGTGTCACAGCGGGCTCTGGGTCCACAGTGCGAGTGGTGCCGCGGGCCTCCACAGGCGCCGGGACAAGCGGGGAGTCTGCAGGAAGGTCAGCTGGCCCAGCCGAGGTCGTCATGGAGTCTGGTGGGGCCACGGTGTCACGTGCCATCGCTTTCGTGGAAAACGTGCAGGTGGCAGGTACGTGTGATGAAGCTCCGCACGGGGGCTCTGAGGGAATGTACCTCTCGGAGGGAAGGTCAGTCGCAGTGGGGGAGTCTTCTACCTCGCGGTCGTGATCAGGTGCAGGAGTGGATGTTTCTGCGACCGGATCAGGTGTAGAAGTAGTCGAAGCCGGGGTACCGAGGTAGCGGTGAATGGAGGGCTTCGGACCGGTTCGTAACTTGCTCTGCGACGCCCCGGAAACCTGCCTGGTGCGGGTAAACGGAAGAGGATGGTAGGTGAGGCCATATCTGGCAAGCACCGCCGAGCAGAGGTCATCGTAAGGCTGCTGGCTGGAGGTTGAAGTGCCAGAGAGGTGACGCAACTCTACCGGAAGGGCGTCTTGAAGAATGGCGTGCATCAGCGGCTGGTCCGTGACGCCATTCAACGCCAGAACGGCATCGAGCTGCATGAACCATACCTTGGGGTAGGTCGATTGGAACGGCGGCACTGGCGGGCAGAGTTGCGGGAAAATGGCCGCGGGCCGCTCGGCGAAGGGCGTGTTCTCCGGGTCACCAATGTAGCGACGAGAGAAGAGAGACGTGAGATGACGTCGAAGGCGGCCGATAGGGCCGTGCCGATCTCGCCACTTTATTCTACGCCTGAAGCGGAGCCGCGGTGGCTGCCCGCGTCCCAAACCGCCAGGCCAGAAGCTCGTTCTAATCCTCGCGCAGCTCGAGCAAGCATTAGCTGCGCGAGAGGCACGGCGCAGTGATCAAGAAATGATGGCGATGATGATGGCACTACAAGTTTATCAGTGAGAATTCAAATAGATAAACAGGTGGCGCGACAATCTACTCACTTCCGACATTGGGACCATGAGTGGGCTTGGTGGTACCTCGACCAAGCATTGACGCCAGACGCCTTTTTGCTTTAGGGGTGCTTGAGCTCACAACCTCGCGGTACCCTCCTGCGGCTTTTTGGGTGCCACAGGAGTTGCTATGGCCGTACCCACCGTGATACGTGTTGGCCTACAGAAAGCTCCAGCCTATTCTCGATTACTGCATTGCTTACCAGGAAATGAAGCTCCTAGCCAAAGATTCCTTCCGTCCAACTCCGGCGGACGGCTGCTCGTTTGCCCGCAACGTGAAGGCGTGTCGCCCCTTTGGCACGCTAGCCCAGGAACCCGTCGAACTCCAGCATTAACGCAACGCCCCAGGGTAGAAACAGAAACGAGGGCCGATGGCTGCTGCAGTGTGTCACCCCCAACCGGAAATCTATCCTGACCGTTGCTACCCGAATATCCCGAACCCGGCAGCGCATCAACAGTGACATCATCATTGACGCATAAAGCGCTTCACACCCTCGCTTTCTTCGGTGGGCTTGGTGGCACCTCGACAATGCGGTTCATTGAAGCACGACACCTTTTCACTTTAGAGATAACGAATCATTCAATGCACGCACGTCGTACTAGTTATGCTGCATTGTTGGTTCTGTGAAGCACAGGCTGATGTCTTAATAGTGCTCGTGATTGTACTTGTATCATTCTGCGAATTCTCATGCTTTCCGGGGACGTAGGAACTATTCGCGGCCCCAACACCCGCTCCTAATAACCGCGAGCTTCCAGTGATACTAGGGTAGCGTTAAAAGAGATAGTGAGGTCAGGCGTCTCCACAAGGCGAAATGAAGTCTATTCAAACTAAACTTTCCCAAAACAATAAAACATTTGATCACATAAAAAGTGCCTAGCCAAAATTGAACACAATGTTTGCTCTATAACTGCCGTAAAAAATCAATGCAATGACGAGTATTCTCTTATACAGAAATACGAAATTCACAGCCGACTTGTCATCTAGACTAAATAATTCGCAAGATAAAGCTAGCCGCTTGTGTCTTGTATTTTTCAGTATTGCTGACTGCGAGTGCGAAGCATGGCAGCAATCAGAAGACAAAGTCATTGAGGTTTGCACTACCGAGCTTAACATCAAAATAAGTTCCACAGATATTGAGCGGGCTCACAGAATCGGCAAGTACTATGTTTCTAGAAACAGAACAATTCCTGTTAAGTTGTCTCATTTTACGATGAAGCAGCAGATTCTTTCAAATAGTAAGCAACTTAAGGGCTCAGAGTATTACTCATCTCAGGCGATTACTAATCTAATGATGAGTTCCGAGGATTACTTATCGAACACTCGGATAGCACGCAAACAGTTATTACGTTTGGAAAAAACCAGCAATAGCCATTTAATTTACGCTACGACAAGCTCACCATTTATAACAAGACTTAGAAATTTAACGAAACCCAAAGCGTTATATACTTCATAGCTGCCTGCTATCGCATCTACAAAACCCGAATTTCGCTTTGTATCCTTTCTTCAAACCAACATAAGAAGCGTCTTGTTGAAGCGCGACGAGCTTCATGATCTGCTCGCGAGCACAGGCTGCAAACTTGTATTAATTGAAACATGATTAAATTCAACCATCGAAGACACAGAGCTCAGTTAAACATCTTTAGACGTGACCGTGAGAGTAAACGAGGTGGTTGCGTTCTCATGGCTTTCCATCAAAACCTGCCCTGCAAGATCATTACCATTACTTAAGTACTCGAAATTTTGTTTTTGTTATGTACTAATCTGTACCCTTAAACCGTTATCAGTGTATGCTATCAGCCACCTAATGCAGATGCCTCTTCTTCGGTTATTTTTCACGAAGATTTTCAAACAATTACATCACTCTGTCAAGCACCTTTGCTTCTTTTTGGTGACTTCAACATCTATAATATAACTTGGTCCGAACTTGCCCTGACGCTACCCAAGAGCAACCCTGGAAGCACATTTCTTAACATGTACCTTATTTTTGGACTAACTCAACTTGTATCGAATACAAAATGTGTAAACGGGCAATGTTCCAGTATACTTGACTTCATTTCATTATCTCATCCAGATAGTGTATCTCCTGTGGCACATTTTCTAGGTATAATTGATAATTTTGTATTACTTGCTGAGCTTCCTTGTCACATTCACAAGAGCAAAAAATTTAAAAAGAAAATAACATTATCTAGTAAAGGCAATTACGCCAGCATCAATGCCGCGTTGACTGATTTCTACAGCCAGTATATCACTGAGTTTTCGAAGCGCACCTTAAATCAAATTGTACGTTTTTTAAACAAACTATTAGAACTCACGGAAACATTCATCGCAATCATTATTATTATAGAACGCCTTTCATCACCGTGGTTCAGCAGCACACTAAAGAGCCTAAGCAACAAAAAGAAGAGGTTATTTCACTCAGCCAAACGCTCTAGTTGTGAATCCGCTTGGTGAAAATACCGCGCATAGGAGAAGAAGTTTTACTCATTGCCCACAAGCGCAAAACGCTCTTTTTATATATAAACACTGCCAACCATGATACAAAATAACCGGATGCAGTTTTGGTACTATATTAACACGAAGCCGCATAAAGCATTACATTTAGTCCCTCCCCATAACGAGCCTATACCCGAGAACACCCTAGCGCATGTACTGAACACTGTTTTTTCTAGCGTATTCACTTCTAAGTCCTACACTCACTTTCCTGAATGTCCCTACCTAAACCACCCACCAATGTACGATATAACGTTTTAAGCAAATGGTATTACTAAACTAATTGACACGCTCAAGTTAACGTCTTCAGCTGGCATTGAGGGGATCAACTGTAAACTGCTAAAGAATACTAAACACGTCGCCAGTATGTTTTCATGATGTATCTTTCAACAATCTTTGTCATCGAGAGGGGTGCCTCTAGATTGGAAGGTAGGCAAAATAATTGCAGTACCAAAAAAAAGTGGTCATCATCTTCATGTAATAACTATCGTCTCATTTCCCTCACCAGTGTCTGATCTGAACTTATGAATCATGTAATTTATTACCACGTGGTAAATTTTTTGGCGAGTTGTCATTTCTTCAATCCTAACCAGCACGGTTTTCAAAAGCGCATGTCTTGCGAAACTCAACTCACTTTTTTTAACCACGACATATCCTCTCACCTCAATCAAAACATACCTGTTGATTTTATCTTCCTAGACTTTCAGAAGGCATTTCACAAGGTTTCTCATAAATGGCTCTTACTAAAACATTCCCAATTAAATCTCAGCCCTCCTGTTTACAATTGGCTCTAAGAATTCTTATCTAGCCAACAACAATTCGTATACGCAAACCAACACTCCTTTTCTTTATCTGATGTTGTCTCCAGCGTGCCACAAGGCACTGTTCTGGGACCGTTGCTTTTTCTACTATAGATTAACGACTTACCCAACAGCTGTACTTCTAAACTTCGTTTGCTTGCTGATGACTAAGTAATTTATCGTCCTATACTTAACAACTCTGACATCCTCACCCTAAATTATGACATTTTCTGACAAAATTCTGGTGTAAAAAGTGGCTAATATCTCTAAACGTAACAAAACATCTCTTCTAACTTTTCATCGTCCTCAATCATTCATTTCTACTAAATACACGATAAGTGGCTCCGAAATAAGTGCAGTTTCATCACACAAATGCTTTGGAGTAAACTTATGCAATAACCTCACTTAGTCCGTTCATCCCTCTAACATCACAAACTCGGCTAATCGTACACTTGCCTACTTGCGTCGTAACCTGCGCCTTGTTCGTCCCCCGGTAAAACTACTATCATACTTAAAACTTGTTCGACCAAAACTTGAATACGCTTGCTAAGTTTGGAACCCACATCAAACTAACCCCTCATTCACGCTGGAATCTATGCAAAATCCTGTGGCTAGGTTTTTTCTTTTGAAGTATTCTTATCACACCAGTGTCACTGAGATAAAAATATGTCTTCATCTTCAAACCTTTGAGCACCGCCGCAAAACAGCCATAATATGTCTTTTTCATAAGTTCTATCGCCTTTTACGTCAACAGGCTAATATCGAACCCTTGCATCGCTTTTCATCCTGGCATGCCCACCCTAAGCAGTTTATCCCCCGGCAGCTCGCAATACCGCCCACGTGAACTCATTTTTCATTCAGACTGCAAAGGACTAGAATCGTCTTCCTGCCGACGTGTTGCATCTTTCCAGCCATACATCCTTCAAGGCGTCTATAAAAGCCGTCATGTAAGATTATATCCAGCCCTCATGTGTTACCACTCACGCGGCATTTGAGTTTCTACTAAGTAAACAAATATTTAAATAAATAAATAAATAAATGACGGGTGTTCATTTCGATACATAGACCCTACGGAGAGTTTCATAACTCATATGATCGCATAACTCTGGCGTGAGTCGATGACCTTAGAGCACGCACCCGACGTTAAAACCCCTATATTTTGAAAGTAGTGACACTCTCCTCTACGCACACGTTTTTCTCCTCGATTCTCTTCAGAATTTCACCCTCTCCTGGCAGGCGCAGTCATGAACTTTCTACTTGCTCACTGTAGCTGCATTAGAATTTATGCGCGCGCTTCTTTATTCAGCTCCTTAGCGCACTATACGAGGTTCTGTCACTGGAAGAAACCACCTGGACGAAACTAGGGTTCAGGTTGAACGTACTGCGTCATAAATTTTTAATGCACTTCGATCAATAAAAGCGGAAGAACTTTAAAAAATGAGGACCACATATCGGCTGAACGATTTACCTTCTCTACGCTTCTGCTATTTGTAACGTGGAGGCGTAATAAGCGCTATATTGTAAGCACTGAAGGTGTACGCTGAAGTTTCAGAATTTATTGTGGTCATAATGTGTTCAAAGACTGCCTAGAGAGATTGTGGTGGTTTACAAAATAGATTCACCGGTGCACCCGAGCCCTTAAAAACTAACACCACCACAAAAATTGATGCTGTGTAACCAAAAAGCCCTAATGGAAATAATGCGCGTGCCTGTATACCGTCCCAACGGTACGATGAGATATTGTATTCCGTATACCTCTGCGACTTACCTCAGTCTCCTAAAAGAAGTTGAATGCACATACAAAATCTTTTATTCTTATGGCACCCTATAATTATTGTTTAGACATACACAAACGGACGAACATGCTGGCCCTTACATACAGCAAAAAAAAACTGATGCATGCACAAATTCACGTGCGAGCTAGCACGCGAATACAGGAGCGCACGCAGGCACTCGGCCACATACACGCGCACGAATTTAGACACAGGCACAGGTATTGACGTACGCAGACACGTATGAGTGCTTACTCACACACAGGCGTGAATACTGAAGTCCAGAACGTACGGACTTTCATAAAAATACACATAGGCTTGCAGACGCACACAAACGGCGCAAAAACTGACATAAATACACAACGCAAGCAAACGCAGGCACACACGTGTACACACAAACGTGCACACCCACACACACATACATGCATTCACAGCTATAAGTTGGGAATTAACACGTTAGCTTAGAAAGTGAGTATTTTGAAAATTAACGCACACACAAAAACACAACAAATCTTTCTCAAGGCACAGAGACAACTGCATAGCATAGTGACTCCCTATGAGAAAGCTAAATCCACACCTTTTTTTGCCCTTTATATAACTTAACGGACAGTCCGGTTACGCGATTGGCATTATTGTCTCTATAAAACTTATTCAAATACCCAGGTGTACAAAAGAAAATTGCTAACCATTACCTCACAAAAACAACGTCTTTGGAAGGGACAAGGTTCTTAATCCCGATGTTTTAAATGCATTATTTCCTGCGCACGGCATATTTTTCTTGCCTCGAGGAATATATAACTTCTATCCTTTTTCTAACGTGCTCCTGCACTGAAACACGCAGCAGCCAGGTATCGCTACGAAGAACAAGGCTCGGTATTTAACTCTGAAGCACACGTTTGAAGCGCGGAGCCTGGAAGGTTCACGTCATGCGTGGGTATTGAAAAGTGTGCGAAGTTAATAGGCGTGCCCTTCACGTGACGTCTGTTTCACTTGAATAGCTGGTAGCATGCGTCTCAGCCATTCAGCTCTGCGGATAGCAGGCTACGCGAACGAGGGGGTGAAAAAAGACGAATTCAACGGTGCGGCGAGATGGTGTCAATCAAGGAGTGCTGGTAATTTCCAAAATAGGGGCTTTACCTAACACCCAGCTCTCCCACATTTCACTACTGATTACAAACGGCCTTAAGTTGCTGAGCTCTCAAGACCACCAACTGAACGTGCTGTCTATAAATAGATTCACTTTAACATGTAGACGTACGTGTGCTATGTGTTTTGCTGGTTTACGCCGCGCGCTGCTGGTAGAGAGGGCGCTGATTCGATGCTTCGCTTGGAAACTTTTCTTCTCGTTTTTATTTGCAATACGTGAGTATGCATTTGAAAAAGACTTATCTATAACACAAAAACCTCATCAGAGCCGTGGAAGACCACGGCATAAAACACTTGAAGAGCGTTAACTAAATTTGACCTAAGCCAACTAATAATAAAGATAACTTCTTACCGTACCAGTCACATCAACGTTAGGTAAGGACAGCGATATATAAACTCCACTTTCAGATTCTCCTTGGTGTATTCACGGATGCACACCAATAATGGTTTGCATGTACCAGGGTGTCTGCACAACAGCGACACCAAAATGTGGCCCCTCTTCGCGGACGGGCCATAGACGCCAGCGAGAGCGGCCGCGTTTCGCAAGCGCTCCGGCAAAACTCCTGTTTCTGACTGCTTAAGTCGTTCAACGGCAACTTGAACACATGTGAAGCTTTCTACGGAATCGACCACATCATCGGAAGTGATTTCAAGTGAGTGTTTTCTTTCTCTCTTTCTTTTTCTTTCTCTCTTTCTTTCTTTCTTTCTTTCTGTGCCAGTACAGAAAATGGAGCGAAGGCAAAAGGCTAAAAGCCTAAGGGCCTTTGCTCCAAATGCAGTGAGGCAGGCAGACTGTCATAAAAATTTTGCAGGATACAGATGAGTTCGCATAAACGAAGATCCACTTTTTGGCAGCGTTCGACCACCTCGATGGGCCTACCGGCTAGGCCTATCAACATGGTCAGTCACGAAGCAGAGAAAAAGGAGCTTCCCTCCGCCGAAACTCTCGACTATGATGAAGGCACCTGGCGTCAATTGTATGCCAGGGCCAGAAAGCCCGCTTCATTCCCGAAGAAATCGACGCCTGCCATCAACACTTCGCAAGAAGAATCACAAAAAGCTCTCCCATCGACTCGTCGGAGTGACCCCAGACACCCTCCACTTCCAGCGGATGACTACAAAATAGCCCTGTGAATAATAGGAGGCCTCAGCTGTTCGGACACTCCACTTCCGAAGCTCATACATTCCGTCTTAAAAGCGGCAGCGCTCACAAGCTCCCTAAATGACCAATACCGCTCAACTCTGTAAGCAACAATCTGCTCATAAGCACACCAGACTCGGTACGCACCGAAGCATACCACCGTATCGAATCCATCAAGATGGACGAGCGCAGCTTTGACGCTGTCCCCCACATTACCGACCCATCGAATACCTGCCGATGGGTCATCCCTAATATTCCTATGGAACACACAATCTGAAACCATCTTGTCGAGTCTATTAGACTATGACAAACTAGCCCTCATCCTGACCGGACGTCGCATAGGTTCCACAACGTCCATCTTGGTCACCTTCAGAGGTACGTGCGTGCCTTTCTACATAAGTTATCAGGGTGGCATCACCAGATACGTACCCTATTGTCATAAGAGGGTAGCCTGTAATCTCTGCCGCAAACTTGGCCACAGAGCAGACGTGTGCCCAGGCGCCCCTCAGCCTTTATGTCCAGATGCCCCTCAGCCTTTATTGAGGGCAGAAATTGCAAAACTACGCCTAGAGATTCAGTCCTTCAAACAACCATCTACCTCCCCACACCTCCACGGCTCATCTTTCACTTCTACACCTATCTCACGAGCACCACCTCCTCTTTCAACCACCCCTATAGCTAGGCACCCCGCTCAACCACCTGCGCAAAAACGATAAGTCTCGACTCCCACATTGTCATTCGATAAGCGAGTAGACGAAGTCGAAGCGAAACTAGAGAAGGTTTACAAAGAGAAAGAAAAAGTAACCAAACTCGAGGAAAGACTAGAAAATTTTATTACCTTCTCCATAGCTTCCTTGCAGAAGCTACATGAATCCGTGGCCTCGACACGACAAGCCATGCTACCGATGCAACAAACCCTAGATAGAGTCACGCCGTGTATTGACACGGCCCACGCTAACCATCCAGAGCTTCTCCAACCTAAGCCAAATCAACCTACCAAAAATAGTTCCTCGTAACCACACTGAACTTTGCATATGGGGATGGAACTGCCGGCGGTTTTGCCGAAAAAAAGGCAAACCTCCTTCAGTACATCAAATCACAAACTACCCCTCTTCCAATCATTGCGTTACAAAAAACATATGGTATAGTGCACTGCCAGGTTACAGAACGCCTCAAAACCCGACTGATACCAAACCAAACACTGCTGTATTAACTCAGAAGCACTTTACAGTTAGCTATTCAAAATTTGCTGACATCGACATTAAGCACGACTTTATCCAAGTACTACCTGATAAACTTAACTCGCCATTCTTATGCATTCTCAACGTATATAGTAAACCACAAGAGCATATGCAACACTTTTATTCCCTATTTGCCTTGGCTACATCCTCGGCAGACAAACACACCCTGCTCGTAGCGGGGTATTTCAACGCCTCCTTCCCAGTGCGGGGTTACACTGCATGTGCACCGAAAAGTAGAGCCCTCTAGCCTCATATTCAGGCACATTGTTTTACACTGCACCACGATCCGGAGGAGCCTACTCGTTTGGGAAACAGTGTGAACAAAGATACATCCCCTGATCTTACCCTCGCTCACAATTCCCGCACAATGGTTTGGACTAACACCCAAACTAATCTCTGCAGTGATCATTACATTATTGGCATTGTTTTACAACTAAAACGCAGACCCGTTGCACCCAAACCACTGATTCTCACAGAATGGGACAAATTTGGAGAGTCCCGCAGCACCCCCGCTCCCTCACATATTGCAGACCTTACCGAGAGGACTCAACAGCTTCAAAAAGATGTTGAAATTGACACAAAAACTTTACCCCCCCCCCGCCGATAACTACTACAAACTCCAAGCTTCTTCATATGTGGGAAGCAAAACAGTCACTTCTGCGATGATAGAAACACCAGCGCCACTACAGGAAACTCCGCATTAGGATAGCGAAGCTAGACCAACAAATCGAGCGATACGCGACTCGATTGGCGGCACAACAATGGGGTCAGCTTTGTAAAGAAATGCATGACAACCTCAGTAATAAACAAACGTGGCAACTTCTTAGAGATCTGCTAGACCCCAGAACTTCTCGCGCACGACACTGTCACGCTATCGCTAAACTGTTACACGAGCACAGTGACGATTTAGAACAGCTCTTCGATAACCTCCGCACATTACATTTACCTCAATTACGCAAGGACTCTACACCATCTTACACAGGAAAACCTAATGAGCCATTAGATGCACCGATAACACAAGCGGAAGTTAGGCACGCCCTCGCAACAGTCCGTACCACGTCTTCTTCAGGCGCCGACCGCGTTAACAACAAAATACTTAGAAATCTTGACCCTATTTATACGAAAGCTTTGACGGAGTACTTCAACGACTGTTTTGACACGGGCACCCTTCCACCTTCGTGGAAAGATGCCAGAGTCATATTTACACCTAAAGTCAACAAAGCTCCTTTGGTAGAAAATTTGAGGCCCACTTCCTTAACAACGTGTCTCGGAAAGACTATGGAGCATGTTGTGCTTGCACGCCTCCAGAGACGCGTAGAGGATAATGAACTACTGCCTCCAGAAATGATTGGCTTTAGGGCCTCACTTTCAGCGCAAGATGTGAAACTTCGCCTCCAACACGACATGTTAACTCCTAACCAGAGTGAGGATACTCAGGCAATGCTTGGTCTGGACATACATGGAGCATTCAATAACGCAGCCCCCTCAGCTATATATGCTGGCCTCAACTGCATTTCTTGTGGCGCTAAAATGTACTCTTACATCAAAAGCTTCCTCACAGAACGCACAGCTACATTACCATTGAGACCAGAACATTCCTCACCCTATACACTAGGCAGCTTCGGAACACCTCAAGGGTCAGTGCTCTCTCCAATACTGGCTATGCTACCTATACCCAACGCTCTTCAACGTATTCGTGACTTGAACTTTTCCATCTATGCCGATGATATCACCTTATGGGTGAAAGGGGGCTCAAATGGACACATTCAAGACACCCTACAAACAGCTCTAGATATAATAGCAGCGCTAACATCTCAGATGAATCTCTATTGTACCCCGAGTAAATCAGAGTTACTCTTTCTACCAGCTCATCGTCGGAACAAACACGTTCCAATGATCGAAGTTCACATAAATGGGTGCCTCATTCCTAGAGTATTATGAATTCGTGTGCTAGGTTTATTTATCCAAAACAACCGACTTAATACGCACACACTCGAAACTTTACGCAATACCGTTGAAAGCACCCTGAGAAAGATAGGAAGAATCTCAGGGAAAAATGGAGGGCCCCGAGAGTCAGAGCTACTTCGTGTATTACAAGCTTTTGTGATTAGTAAAATCACATATGCCCTCCCTTGCCTTCACCTTAAATTAATAGAGGAGAAATCGGTCAACACCCTCTTTCGCAGAGTTTACATATACGCGCTAGGAATTGCAATCAATACGTCGAACGCACGACTCCACCAGACAGGAGTCATATATACCCTGCGTGAAATCCGTGAAGCCCATTTAAGAGCTCAATACGCAAGGCTCGCGACCACCAGCGCAGGTCACCACATTTTATCGTCTACCCAAATTGACTTAACCTCACTCACCAATGCTAAATACGACATAACCCAAACATACACAAACAATTACTCATACCACTCCTTCCTAAAAACGTGCATCCACTATATCACACTGAGCGTAGAATTCAAAGAGCAAAAGCTCTCCAGAAAAAAATTGCATGGAGCCAATGACGTGCTCTATGTCGACGTGGCGGAATTTCCATCCTTCTCATCATATGCCCTCTCAGCTCTCGATTATGACAGCAAGGCGCTCACAATGGCATCCATCACTGTCAACTCTTCGGAAGAGGCGAAGGAGGCTGCCATCGCTTTAGGTATATTCTTCCCCAACATCACTATAATTGTGACTCCAAAACTGCCATGCGCGACTTCAGCGCAGGTCGCATCTCATCAACTGCCTTTTCAATTCTTAAGAAGCACCCTCGCACGCAAGACGTTGCTCTCATACGGAAGCCCGCGATGAGGGGTTGAGTGGCAATGAGGCGGCTCATACCTGTGCTCGAGGAATGACCGGCCGAACGCAGGCCTCTGATGGCGTCTTCGACCACGCGGCCTTTTTCAGCGCGAGAGATCGTTTTTTGACCTTCCACGATATAACAAATCACTACCACCTTCAGCGCAGTATATACCCCCTTTACATTATGGTGCATCACGCTACCATGAAATACTATGGCGCCAGTTACAGACGCGTACGTTTCCTAACCCATCTTTTCGCCATCATATACACCTTGCGATATACCCCTCCCCTTTGTGCATTTTCTGTCAACAAAAAGCAAACCTAGACCACATCATGTGGGGGTGTACTCAAACGCACCACACAATTCTCTACACGATAATAGTAAGGAGCAGTGGGAGGCTCTTATGTGCAGCTTGGTGCCCGAAGTTCAGGACAAGATCTTAAATTGGGCCAAGAGGGTAGCGGAGACCTACGGTGCGTAGGCTCCTCTGACACTCCACCACCGTGCACCTTTCTCTCTTGGAATGAATAAAGTTTTTCTCCTCCTTCTCCCCTGATTGATTGATATGCGGGGTTTAACGTCCTAAAACCACCATATGATTATGAGAGACGCCGTAGTGGAGGGCTCCGGAAATTTTGAACGCCTGGGGTTCTTTAACGTGCACTCAAATCTGAGCCTACGGGCCTACAACATTTCCGCCTCCATCGGAGATGCAGCCGCCGCAGCCAGGATTTGAACCCGCGACCTGCGGGTCAGCAGCTGAGTGCCTTAGC
Organism: Rhipicephalus annulatus; assembly: GCA_013436015.1. Lineage (NCBI taxonomy): Eukaryota > Metazoa > Arthropoda > Arachnida > Ixodida > Ixodidae > Rhipicephalus > Rhipicephalus annulatus. The sequence continues at coordinate 1,247,167 of WOVY01009850.1, forward strand.
CACTAGACCACCGCGGCTGGGCCTCCTTCTCCCCTCTTCGCAGAAAGCGAGCGATGCAACCACGCAAGGGAACCACACAAACAATTCAGCGTAAGCGCGTTACATACAAATCACAGATATATAAGTACTTTTATAAAGACGAGACACTCGAGCATTTTTGCACGCAAGCGAGAAAAAGTATGAACACCCGCCACACGACGCGGTCATGCTCGCTACCACTCATTATTGAACACACTTAAAACTCGCATCACCGTAGTCTACCAAAATGCAGCTTTCGAATAAATTTTCTGAATAGAAAAATTTTAGCGACTAGTGGCATTTTTCACGAATGCTTTATATTGTGTCCTATTTCCGATGGAGGCGGAAATGTTGTAGGCCCGTGTGCTCAGATTTGGGTGCACGTTAAAGAACCCCAGGTGGTCGAAATTTCCGGAGCCCTCCACTACAGCGTCTCTCATAATAATATAGTGGTTTTGGGACGTTAAACCCCACAAATCAATCAATATATTGTGTCTTGCTGAGGACGTTTAATGCTCTATCACACAAATCACAAAAGTCAGAGCTGAAAGTGTTGTCTTTCTACGTTTATTTTACACTGTGGGTACAGCACACTGATATGGCTTAGTTGCAAACCGAACGTGGAAACGTATAAGCGCACAAATTAGAAGGAAGAGAGCACTTGAGAAGAATGACGCTCAACTTACAACTGCAGCCTTATTAAAAAACATTTCTTGCACTTTAACATCGATACGCGCAGGCGCAACCAAATATCCATAAAAGGCGTCACATTCCACAGAAGGTATGTTTATCTCCTTCAACTGCTTAAAAACACAGCTCTTTTCACTTAGCGCAACCGAGTGAACACTGATACACGTGCTTGTGTTCGCCCTAATCTGTAATGCTTCGATGATTTTTCTGGTCAATCGGAGTTGTAATTTGTCCAGAGTCTTTGTTCTGCCTAAACTAACTGTTGCATCCACGATTTCTGCAGTGCATTGACAAGTGCGTGCCGCCTCCGAGAACCTTCAAGGGCGACGCATGTGCTCTGAGTCGATAATTTAGGCATCGGTGCGTCTGGCCAATGTACACTTTTCCGCAGCACAAGGGTATTACGCACACAGCCCCTGAAGTACACAGTAAAAACAGCGTAGCAAGGAAAAACGATTCGTGAAAACACCGTATATTCCATGCTTGCGCCCAACCTTCATCAAACTGTGTGACATCTAGTGCATATAGGGCCTGGCTGCAGCCTTTTTTGTTGGCGTTTTGTCCCGCGTGTTTATGTCGCTTAACCTATTTAACCTGTTTAACATGTACTCCCTACTGCCTAACATGTCTACTGCCAGAATTTTATTAGTGGAAGATTGGCTGTGAAGCATAGTCATGGGCAAAAAATGCCAGGTCTGTGTGGAACGCGCAAAACAGTGAAAGCGAAAGCTGAAAGGGCAGCTTTTCAAAGCCATTTTAAAACATGATTGATAAGTGGGGTTTAACATCCCAAAACCACCATTTGAATATGACAATGGTGATTTTGGGACGTTAAGCCATTTTTAACACTCTTTCAGTAACGGCTACAACCACATTTTAGGCAACCCACTAAGCCATAAATCATAATTTTGTGTACTACACACGCATTATCTATGCCACCCTTCAAGATTTTTCGCAGAAGCGTGTTACCCGCTACAGCCTTGTAAAGAATTTTGTGCACATTTGCAATTCTGTGGCTGACAACGATACAGATTTATGCCTGAAGCTTTAGTAATGGGTTGAAGCATTCTATGTCTCATGCGTCATGCGATATGCAGTGTGTAACGCCGGCTTAATTAAAAAATTACCACAAACTGTGGGTATTAGGTAATACGTAATTTCGGCATGTTGTTGTTAGTCTGGTGTCAAAAGTTCACTAGTACTGGTCTGCTGGCAGCAGCTGCTGTTGCTGGTCTGTTGGCAGTGACCTACTTGTGCTGGCGTACTGGCACTGCACTGGACCTACTTGGAGGCGGAAATGTTGTAGGCCCGTGTGCTCAGGTTTGGGCGCACGTTAAAGAACCCCAGGTGGTCGAAATTTTCGGAGCCCTCCACTACGGCGCCTCTCATAATCATATGGTGGTTGTGGGACGTTAAAATCCACAAATCAATCAATCATCAATGCACTGGACCTACTGGCCAATGTAATCCGCCTCCCTCATACATCGCAACACTCGTGCCATGAGAAATGAATCCAACGGCGATAAACCATGCTATTGCGCTAATGGCAATGCTGTTATGAGCTGATTGATACTACAAAAATAAAGCGAAATTATACGTGAAAAGGTTACCTGAAGCGTAAAGGACAAAAAAAGCCCCATAGTATCTTGAGCAAGAAAGGCACATTTATTGATGTCCCTTTTTTCGCTGTCTCCATGTTTTTGGCATAGGTACTTTCCAACAATCTTGTAAGAGTCTTCTGAAGGTGTCTCACCCAAGTATACAAGAAAAAGGCTACTCAAAATCAAGTGAATCATTATTGCATTCAACTTTGTTTTATCATAGTGACATTTGATGATTACCATAAAATCCCAGCTTTGCCCCGAGTGAGAAGCAATTAGCACGATAGCAATAAATGAATGGTCCCGTGAACAATGACAAGGTGATTAAAATGTGTTACTCGTTTCGTGCGCACGAATGAAGCTCAAAACCTACTCACAGGTACACGTTAAACGTTTTAGCAAGCTACGAAAACACGTTATGAAAGGGCGGCAGCTCGGAACCGGCTAACAAGTGCACATGCGCGAACACTGTTTGGGCCTACGGAAAGGAAGTGTGCCGTATTTTCGTAACGTGTTTCGGTAGCGTGGTAAAAACGTCTATGAGCGCAAATGAGCATCTGAGTTTCTTACTTCGCTGTGTCTAAAAAGTGCACCCTTTCGGAAACAAAGACAGAACAGCGAGTGCAGTGACCTTTGTGCCCCTGGTAACTACAACAAAATCGTTCCGGCGAAAGCCCAAGGCGCCCGATTCTCTCCACTGCGAGATAACTGTGGTCACGCGTGAGCGTCCATCTTCCCCCTCTGTTTGGACCAAACCACATGTGAGAGATGAAAGCGCGTGCCGCAACGTCGTGATAATTTGACAACGCACGCTCATCGCGCCTTTTCGCTGGTAATGCTTAACACATGACAGTTCACCAAAGATGGCCATCGCTGGCGCTCAGTGATAGATATAAAGAGTTTGCCATTCGAATTTCAGAAAGTGCTCCTTCGTGGTTCGGTGGCTAACAACTTCCACTTACAAGCAAGATGTCTGACATTCATTTCCGCATGCCCGAGTCCTTATCTGGATTATTTTTGCTTGCGTTTTCATATATAAATATTCTTAAGCATAAACACTCTATTACGCTGACGCCGCTGGCAAAATCCAGCCGGGAGTGTCAATATATTTGATATCCCAATAAAATTTGCACTTTCAACACCCAATAGTTTAGTTAGTCGAAAATGTACACTTGCTTCACGTTTCTGTTTTCACACATTCCTTTTTGCACAATTGCTTGAATAAGTATAATAAATCACACTGGTTGCAATGTTATCTGCTATATTCACTATTGTGGTTGTGCGCATATGCTAATTGTGTTAACACCTAACAAATTTTCCGGTTTCTTAAGTTGTGCATTTGGTATGCGACATGTTCGAATGTTTATTTTGCTATGTTCAAGAAAATAGAGAGTACAGTTTTGTTACATAGGACTTTTTAGATACTTTTTAATGCATGATCAAAATTTTACATACTTCACGAAGAAAACCTTCCTTGTTAGATTTGTAGAAACCTTCCATTGCGGTATCCTATAGGTGTTATGGTAAAGTTTAAGGGTGATCCACGTAAAGTTACTGTTAGTAGCAATGACTACTTCAGAAGTCATGGTGTGTACCAATGAATTTAATATTGCGTGTGCATCAGGTACCTGATCATGGTGGTAGTGAAAAACTAAGTGAGCGACAAAAGCTTTTCGTCACTTCGATCCTGGAGGCAGGAAAAACTGTAGGCGGCGAAAAGGTGCATAGCACTTTTGGGGCGGGCAGCAAAGCAATTATGTCAAGAGAGAAAAAAAGAATGAGTCTCGGCTTTGACTTCTTTTGTGCAAATGCACGAGGGACCTAGATTTTTAATGGTTTTAGCACATAATGATTAGCCTGATTTTACGCATGGATGTTCTCTATAAACGTTCAATTACTAGAGTCACTTCTCCTTTAAGAGCTGTATAAGGCACAATGAGCTAAAAACAATATAGCTCCGTTGAAAAGTAAAAAAATATGAGCTTCATTCCAAGCCTCCCCATTTTCCTTATTTCAAAGGTTTCTCTTGAGGCATCATTAGCTCAAAGGCACAATTACATCAGTGGCATTATAAGGCTTCAGTGTCTGGCAATTGTATTCCTAAGCATTAGGCAAGTTCTTTCCTTTTCTTACAAACTTTATCTTCAGCCAATTGCATTTCCTCTCGAGCACACAGGCTGAGCTGAAACATTTAAAATCTATCGGTGATACCACATTTTAAACCAATATAACATGCCTTTCAGTGAAGAAACTTTATTTGCTGTTCTGAGCTCCAGTACAGCATGGCTACCGACCTGCAAAAGATGGCGCCTATGGGAGCTCTCATGATCAGGTCCCATGACGCATTGTCGACACGCCGGTCACTACCCGCATAATACTGCAAAAATAAAACACATAAACATAGCTCATACTCTGGCAGAACACTAATCAAAGTAAACTGAAAGGGTGACTTTTCTTGCTTACACAGACCGTAAAACCAGGAGGCTCTATAGCGTCATGCCTAAATTAAGGTACCTTGTGTACGCAACACAGGATTGCCAACATTTTACGTCAACTGTTCTTTTATTACTGAAAATAAAAGCTTCCAGATTGTCACTGCACTCACTTTTTTCAAGGCAATCGTCTTTATTAAACTATATTTGTTCTATCTATCTTACTCCATCTCTATCTTGTTCAATCTGAAATAATAGCAGCGTACTGCAGTGTGTGCCTTGTATCAGGACACATGCTGCTACTTTGATCAGTACTTGAAGCTCTCATGTAAGCTGCCAGCTTATGATATTTTGCGTTCTGTGAGCTATTCGCACAAAGAAAATTATCAATGAACACTTTTGCTCCTTGAGTTAGCAGTGGGTGCAGTTTACAACAAGGCACGTGATTGAACGCGGAAGTCACCTAATTTAAACTGCTGCTTTCATATATTTCTGGTTGCGAAGCTCGTCATGGCATGCAAATTTTTAGCCCACATGGCAATTAGGTATAGGCTGCATAAAAAGATTATTCTATTAAGAAGCAACAAGCGTGATTTACTAGGCGATTATCAAAACAACAAAAGGTTCTGCTGAGTACATTTTTATTACCTTTAAAGACTTCAATTAAATTGAACCTCCTGTTGGCTTCTACGACCTCTCAAATTGATTTGGAGTGCTAGTCACCTTTTTTTTATAGAGTGCGAAAATGGTATTCACACACTCTTGGAAGGGATTATGCTATTTTCGCCATAATGCACCAGCATAGAGGCTTCAGTTCTACGCACAACTGGCGCTGTAATCACAACAATGCCTTTCATACTTTAGGTGAATACCTTGCCATCATTTCGGGCGAGGTAATGACAGTGTTTTGGGCCACCTCTTCCCCCAAAAGATTATTCTCCTTGTCCACCACACTCTCTTGGGGCTACCAAAGCTCCAAGTGATCTACAAAAACAAAAAAGCGTATTTATATCTGACTGACCATTCACAAATCACAACATGCATAAACCAGATGAAAATATGATGGTCTTGTGGAGGAGGCATGTCATCAACACTTATCTGAGATAAAGTGGCATTGAATGAGAAATAAACAACCAAAATGTCAGCCATTTGGTCATACCCCTGCATTATTATTCCCTAAATATATGTAAAAATCATGAGCAAGTGCAACCCCTCACAGTAAAAGATACAGTACTTATTCAAATATAACATAAGTACTTTCTTCAAGAGTTTTGCTACTTCAAATCATCCCTCGCGTTTCCATCATGTACCGAAATACACCGGAAATGCTATTTCTACTCACTGGACATGATGGAAAGTCACCCCTCATATTTGAATTGGGGACACATTACAATCAAGTAAATAAGGTACTCGGATGAGATTCGAAGGCAAAGGGGGTTGTTCAATCGTGGAACGAAATTGAAGACGGTGGCGCAAGAGGCCCGAAAAATGCCATCTCGTGCTTCTAATAAGATACTTTATTAAGTATGCATGCACTTACTGTTTTACAGAGCTCGAAGGAACCTTCTAGTAAAATTTTGCTTGTTATGAGTATGGAGGAGAGATGATCTTAATGTGATCTAACAATTTATGACGACTCGTAATACCATCCCGAGGCACCACACTATAAAAGTACCTAGAAATTGTGAACGTATATAAAAACTCTCAAAACTTGGGTTGCCGGAACAAACTACTGCAGAATTCTGCAGCAAAGTGCAAATTAAAAAAAACAATGTTGGAGCAAAGCCAGGGTGGGCTTCCTCAGTCATTAGCATACATTTTAAATCTATCTCAGAAGGATTTCAAGGAGCTCACTTGCTCATAGAGTGACACTTGCTGGTAGTTTTGCGATACATAAAAGGATGACGAACAAGCAATCTGCTTTTTCTTATGGTGCGAGAAAATGCTCTTCTATTGGGGAGGAAGTCACGCATTATTGTGGTAGGGAATGTATCTAAGAGGCTGTTGTACTGTCACATCCAGTCGTAATCAATCAACTCACAAAGCTCTGGTTCCTAGCGAAACCGCAGACAGCATCACAAAAAAGTAAAAAAATGAGCTTGTACAAAAAATTAACTCATATTTCAACTTTGCAGCCCTATGCTATTTTGTGCTAGCTATAAGAAAATGCGTCACTGAAATAAGCGGCGTTGAAAGGCACAGTGCAGTAGAAGAACACTTAAATTGCCCTAAAAGTTTATGTAACGATTACAAATATTTCACATGCCAGGCTCATCTAAAGATAAAGACACTGTGCTTGCTACAGGTAGCGTAGTAAATGCACAGCGCAAAGCATTCCCAAATAAGGAAGAGGTTTGCAAATTTTAAAACAGAATTTCTAATGCACTAATCTCACCCAGCAAGCTTCTTCGTTGAGTTATTAACAATATGACCCCTGAAGAAGTCTGTAAAGGTGCTCTGCAACATAATTTTATTATTGTCAGAATAAAACGTTTATAAGTTTTCAAGACTCCTGCGAAGAAGTAAAGTGAAATTGCGCTGCCCATAACGTAGAATCCGTCATACTGGTTAGAAAATGTCCCTTGCCCTCTGTTTCACAATGCCATTTAAACTACACAGGAAGCAGTTAAAAGTGAGTCATCTATAGGGAAAAGGCTCACGTGATACATTTTATGTAATGTATGCAATGTGGCTCTCACAGGGCGCTACCATATGCTGGTGGCAAATATGTAAGGACTAAAATAACAATCTAACGACGAAAAAGAAAAATGAAACGTTCAATGCAGTGTTATGAAGCAGCATTACTTTGGGCAGCAAAAGCAATTTTCATATGTGAATATGTTATAATTGGCAGCTTTCAGACCTCTTTGTGTGGCATGTGTCACCTAACACTACGCATTAGATAATCTCTCTTTGACTGCATGTCATATGCATTAAGATATTGCTCATGGTACTTCTAATTACAAAGTGAGATCACAAAGGCATAGAAGGCACACCTGCACGCTCTTATCTGAGCTAGCGCTTGCAATCTGACCGCTGCTTTGACAGTAATGATTGCTAAAATCAGTTACGACTTCCTCTAATATTGCTCGAGAACAAAAAACACGTGCTTTTGGTTTATAAGTGAGATCAGCTGCCATTCAGCCACGTCTAGTGACACTGAAGCACTAAGATTGTGAGAGAAGCTCATGAAAACAATCTAAGTCATGAACACATTGCAATCAATCTGTCAGATAACATATTGCAGCGTGCATTTCTCATTTACATTTACGTTTCATTTGGTTTTCAGCCACAAAGTCTATCTGTAATTCTTACCGCACACTGCGCCTCTTTCTAGAGGGTTCACGATTATAGTATATCGTTTTGTTACGATTACGCCCACTTCGTCAAACATTTTAGCTTATTCTGGAACAGACGTCGCTGCTAGCAATATTGCTAGAATATTCGACGGCAAGTATATAAATGCCGACACGCTTCGCCACTCGTCAGTTTATCGACGGCTGACACTATGCTTACCGCTATCAGTTCCATTGTCTTGCAGTAATCCAACTTTTTTTACGTGGCCACAATTTAGCTGAAAAACCAGTTTAATGTCCGAAATAATGCCTGCTCCTTTTGTCGAAGTCGTGACGTCGTGACATCAAGTGGAGGTGCTTCCCGGCCCACGTACCTTAAGCCCCCTCCAGCCGCGAGCCGAGCTCACACCATCAAAGGCAGATCAATGCCAACGCTGAGCAGCGAGCCAGCCAACGGAAGAGAGAACATTTGCAAGAGTTCTGGGTTCTCTTTGACCGAACCCGTAAGACTAAAATCAACCACTGCGACGATGGCAGCCCCTGTACCACCTGCACACATCTTGCTCCAGCAGCCTAAGGAGCCTTCCACTTTCCGCTGATTATTGTTTGACAACCAACAAAGCTGGATTGGGACTTACGACGGAGTCGCCACCTTCAATGGCTGCGACACCGACGAAAAACTGCGCCCCGTCTACATTTACTTAGAAGACGCCACGAAGACATTGTTCGAGAACCGGCAATCCACCCTACGAACCTGGGATGTCTTTAGGACGACGTTTCTGACCACATTCACGAGCTTTGTTTGCAGGAAACGATTCGCTACTGCCTTGGAGAAACGTTTTCAACTTCCCGAAGAATGCGTGGGCCTCTTTGTCGAACAGATGACCCGGCGATTCCGTCACACCATATCCAACGTGACCAAGGAGAAGAAAGCAAGCTTCCTGATGAGCGTTGTGAAGCGAGAAGTTTTTGCCGGATTGATCAGTAACCCGCCGAAGATGGTCTCTGAATTCGCCTTGCAAAAATTGACAATTGAGGAAACGCTTGAGATGTGGACACGGCAATACAACCACAGCTTCTCTGTAGCAAGCTACGCCGACATCCTAGCGCTGGGAACCACCGCCTTGCGTGAAATAATCCGAGTGGTCGTGCAAGAGGAGCTGCGCAAATTGCTACCTTTAGCGCAGCCTCAAGTGGACTCCATTACGGACGCCATGCGCCAAGGGATCCAACAATTGCTGGGCGTTTCTCAGCTACCACAGCCACAGGTGCAAGCCATGAGCTATGCTGCAGAAGCCCGCCGTCTGGCCCCTCCCCCGCGCCCTTGCCAAGACGCCACATCGCCGCAGTTTTGCCGCGAGACAACACCGCTGCTCCCATCGTCTTCATACCACCAGCTAGCCGGCCAGCGATACACGCCGAGTTTGGCGCGCTCCCGGCCATCGCCAAATGTGCTACCACTGCGCGAAAGCTGGCGACACCTACCACCGGTGCCAGTACCGACAAAAAGGGCGACGCGCTTTCGACATGAACCCACCGTGTCCACAGCGGGGTTAACGGCCTCAAGATATTGCTGACTACATCGCAGGAGTGCCATGGACAACCCGATAGCCTTACCGTTTCCCGCCGCAAGGTCATCATATGTCACGGCAACGCAGACAATACACCGGCCCTACTCGGGGCTGTTCCCCGAGCACATACACTGAAAACTAATGGCAGCAACTGATGGAGGTGTGGTTTCTGTACGACGAACCACCGAAGATCCTCCGCCGCTGACGACAACTCGACGAAACTTCAAGAACCTGACGTCACCTGAATGTAGTCTCGACGTCAAAACTTCGTGACCAAACGATCTGATGACGCAACATGAAAACAATGGTACAAACCAGCGTAGCTGTTATCCGACGGCATGACCCAGCTGCTACACACGACGACGAACCAGTGACCTTGACGTACTATTCGACAGCCACTGAGTCACTGCTCTCGTTGACACTGGAGCCGATTATTCCGTCGTCAGTGGGCCTTTTGCAACCAAGTTGAAGAGAGTGAAGACTGCATGCCAAGGCCCTGAAATTTGGACTGATGGAGGTTATTTAAAAACGCCGACTTCAGTTTGCACAGCAAGAGTCACCATCAATAACAAGGATTATTCAACGAGCTTTGTAATACTACAACATTGCTCCAGGAATGTGATATTCGGGATAGACTTCAGAGGTCAACACAGCGTTGTTATCGACATGAGTCCTGAGTCAATAACAATAACTTCGGAAAACATGCTACCGACCCCTAAAACACCAAGTAATCACGCGTTATAGGTGCTGGAAGGCGTTGTCTCTATTCAACCTTGCTCAAGCGTCATCGGTTCAGTCAGCACCGAAACACCCAGAGACTTTGAAGGCGTCATCGAGGGTAACAAGCAGATGTTTTTAGCCGTAAGATTCGCGTTGCAAGAGGCATCGCGGTGCTGAGTCATGGGAAAACTAAGGTAGTGGCGAAGAGCTTCAGCCAAGAACACAGGCACCTCAACATTGGTACGACAATCGCCTCCATGGAAGAATTTATGGGCGCCAGTAATTCCTTCGCTCTCTCCGACGCTTCTGAACCTGCATATACCAGTCGACGTTTCCAAAGCAATTTCGACGTTAATCCGAGCCTTCCGAAGCATAAGCAAGAACAGCTCAAGGCCCTGCTCCTGAAATACAAGAACTGCTTTTTGTTGTCATCAAACATTCGCTAGATCCCAATCGTGAAACTTCCCATCCTAACGGAGAAAGTTCCAGACAACTATGGCAGAACCCCTACAGCGTTTTGACGCCATAAAGTGAAACCGTAAAGAGACCAGTTGATGAAATTTCACGCGACGACATAATCAAGCCGTCAAAAAGTACCAGGGCGTCTCCTATGAAATTGGTGATGAAGGACGGAACCCCAAGTTTCTGCTTGGGCTATCGTCTCCTAAACAAAGTGAAGAAGAAGGACGTTTATCACCTTCCACGGATAGACGACACCCTTGATCGACTCCACGACATTAATTGCTTATCCTCAGTGGACCTCAAGACTGGCTATTAGCAAATCGAAATCGACTGGGGAGGCCGAAAAAAAACTGCGTTTATAACACCAGATGAGCCTCTTCAATTTCAAGGTCATGCGCTTCGGTATTCGCTCAGCACTTGCGGCTTTTCAACGTGTTATGGATACAACACTAGCAGAATCAGAAGTGGCAGACTTCTCTCGTTTACTTGTTTTCGTGTTTTCGTGCTTTCGTGTCGTGTTTTCACCAAGCATCGATGAGCATCTTTGGTGCCTGGAAGATGTACTGCAAGCCATCAAGACGTCCGGACTCCCCTGAAGCCAGAAAAGTGCAGATTTACGGACTAGAATGTTTTGCTTTTAGGACACGTTATTCTATACTCTGGAGTCGATCACGGTCCGGAAAAAACAGCCGCTATCGCCGACTTCCCGCCGTCTACCGACAAGAAGGCCGTGAGCCGACTTCTTCGCTAATGCGCGTATTACAGGCGGCTTGTCACAAACTTCGTCGGTATTGCTGAACTGCTCAATAACCTTATCAGGACTGGGGTGGAATTTCAAGTGGCAAATACCATAGGAGGAAGCATTTCAGGCCATAAAACGAGGCCTCCAGACACTTTCATTGCTCGCGCATTTCGACGAGTGCACCGAGACTGGAATACACACCGACGCAAGCAGTGTAGAACTTGGCGCTGTTCTTGCGCAGACAACTGACGGACTGGAAAGGGTCATTAGTTATGCTAGCCGGTTGCTCTCAGAGGCTGAGGCCAACTACTCCGCAACAAAAGAGCAGTGCTTTGTCTGCATATGGGCTACATCAAAATTCCGCCCCTACCTTTACGGCAGGCTCTTCAAAGTTGTGAGCGACCAGCACGCCTTGTGTTGGCTAGCTAATTCAAACAAACTCTCGGGTTTCCTCGAACGGTTGAGCATGAGACTTCAGAAAGTCGACGTTATCGTCGTTTGGATGTGTGAAGAAAACACTGTGACGCCAACTGCCGGTCTCGTGTCCCATCGAACCACGTCCACCGTATGACCCGATTGATGACTGCTTCTTAGAACACATGAGTGCCGATGACTTCGCTTAGCGACAACGAGCTTATTCGAAACTCAAGAGCTTGTTGATTTCTCCGAAGGTAAAAGCGCTAGTGTTTCGAAGGTATTCAAGAGAGTACTGGCATCGTTCTTCCTGCAAAACAGAGTTCTCCTAAAAAGACTTCTCGCCGCTTTGAGCTTAACACCTTGTCGTGGTCTCGCGGTCCCCTCAGCAGCGAGACCAGAAGTTTTTGAGGCCGTACACGATGACCCGACAATTAGACACCTCAGTATTTCTGAATGCTTACAAAAAAACAGCAAAAGTACTATTGGCCACAACTTGCCACCTATGTCACCCCTTACGTCAGGACATGCTGAGACTATCAACAACGAAAGACACCGCCGACAAGACCAGCAGGCTTTGTTCAGCCGATCGAATGAACTCACCAACCCTTTCAGCGAATCGGTACGGACCTACTGGGGCCATTTCGTACATCGAATTGCGGGAATAAATTGATCGTTGTGACCACCACCTCACCCGCTACGCCAAAACAAGAGCTCTGCCTGGAGCCAGTGCCGCCGAGATAGCGAAGCTCACTTTGAAAACATCGCCTTGCATCATGGAGCACCAGAGGCCTTCATCACTGACAAAGGTAGGGCCTTGACTGCTGAGTTAACTCAGGCGATCTTGGAATACAGCCAGACAAGCTACCACCGCACTACAGCGTACCACTTACAGACCAACGGCCTTCCCAGCGCCTAAACAAGACAATCGCCGATATGGTGGCTTTTTACATCGATGTCGAACACAAGACGTGCGACGCCATCCTTCCGTATGTGGCCATCGCATACAACATGGATGTACGGGAGACGACGCAGATGTCACCATACATGTTAGTCTATGGAAGGAACCCGGCCACAAAGCTTGACGCCACGCTACTAAATGTCGCTGACGAAGATAACCTTGACGTGACTGTCTGCCTTCAGCACGCCGAAGAAGCGTGACAACCCGCCCGCCTCCGCATCAAGAACCAACGGATGACTAGCAGTCACCATTAAAATCTTCGATGACACTTCATGGAATACCATCCCGGTGACTGCGTTTTAGTATGGACGCTGATACGTCAACATGGCCTCAGTGAAGAGCTTCTGTGACGGTACTTTGGACCGCACCAGGTAGTTCGACGTCCCGGTACACTCGAATGTGACGCTGTCCTTGATGGCATCACGAACTCTCAATAAAAGCGTGCGCTACCTGAAGCAATTTATGTCGTGTGCCTCAAGCCATTTCATGCGCGTTAACGAACTTGAGGACTGTGTTCATTGTTGTGGTTTCTCTATTATTGTACTTTATGGTTTGTACCTATCTACTATTTTGTTTTTCTTTGCTTTATTGTTAATAGTTTTATTGTTCTTCCCCCGGTGTTCAGTTTTAAGCATCGCGACAATGCTTTTTGAGAGCGAGGCAACGCCACGCGCATTTATATGTTACACTTATGTTTCACTTTTCGGCCACAAGCCTGTCTGGAATGCATGCCGCAAATTGCGCCTTGTTCCAGAAGGTCCATAAATATAGTAGACTGCTTTGTTAAGAATACCCCTTCTTCGTGAAACATTACAGTACAATCTGGAACCTACGTCGCAGCTAACGGTAACACCAGATAGTTCGAAGGCAAGAGTAATTGATTGATTTGTGGGGTTTAACGTCCCGAAACCACCATTTTATTATGAGAGACGCCGTAGTGGAGGGCTTCGGAAATTTTGACCACCTGAGGTTCTTTAACGTGCACCGAAATCTGAGTACACGGGCCTCTAACATTTCCGCCTCTATCGGAAATGCAGCCGCCGCAGCCGGGAATCGAACCCGCGACCTGCGGGTCAGCAGCCGAGTACCTTTGCCACTAGACCACCGCGGCGGGGCTTCGAAGGCAAGAGTATAAATGTGCACACGCTTCACCGCTTCTCAGTTGATTGATGGCCTGTGCTCTGCTTACCGCTATCAGTGCCCGTGCTTTGCTGTAATCTGACTTTGTTTCTTTGTGGCCACAAGTTCTGCTGAATAAACCGTTCAATCTTCAACCTTCTGTCTGCTCCCTTCGTTGACGTCACAACCCCGCGACAATAATAAAGAAGTACAATCATCAGTATGTACTGCACGAAGACAACTCACTAAAACGAAATCGCAAGGCACCCAGTTAATACGCTAAGGCCCTTACTATGAAACCGGCATAGCCATCTACCTTTCTACGTTTGCCAGAATCTGCAGACAGACGCCATTAAGTTGGAAAACAAGGTACATGTTGCAGATAAGGAACTCAACAGATTTTTCAACCCTACTCTAGACAAACGAGTTTTCTAGTTTATACAGTGCTAAAACGAACCTATATATATATACCAAAAGTGGTCTCTTTTGCGTTAATTCCTTCCCTTTGGAGATTTTTATGAGCAACTACCCTACAGTTTCGTACGTATGGCATCCGCACATACGCAAGTATTGGAATATGGAAGAAGTATATGCGAAAAGATTATGCGGCAATCCGCATATAAGGAATGCCGAATGATGCGGAAGGGTCTGCACATAAGGAAGTGAGTAATAAAAACTTTATTGAACATGTCTGCCGTCATTGAGCGGGGTGGGGCTACAAGCACCCCGGCCTAGGTGACGGCCTCAAGTCCTTGGACCCGGGCGGCATCCTGGGCTTGCCGGACAGCCCACGGTTGATCGGCAAGGTCGTGGCTGAGCAGAGCCGCCTCCCATCGCGCCTCGCGGTTCGAGACCGCCATGTCTACCGGGTTCGTAGGGGACTGCTGCGCGTTACCGGTACACTTCCACAGCATGTGCTGCAGAGTCGCTCTGGCTCCGCACGCCTTACACGCGTCGGATGTATAAATGCCTGGGTAGCAGAGGCGAAGGATCACCGGATTCGGGTACGTGTGTAACTGTAGTTGTCTCCAGGCAACCTGCTGTTTCTTGTTTAGTTTGGCGTGGGGTGGTGGATATTTGCATCTGTTCAGTCTGTAGTGTTGCGTGATGTCTCTGAAAGTGGTCATGCGATCCCCCCACGTCCATTCCCGCATCGCTGTCAAAGTGTGCGAGACATCGGGACTGTCGGCAGGCGTCGCAGCTCGGCGTGTAAGTCCTCAAGCCGCGGCGTGGGCAGTCGCGTTGCCCGCAAGCGGATGGTCCGTGTGAGTGGGGGTCCATACGAGGAAACTGTCGTTTTTGCGGCAGATTTTGCGTTCGTGAATTCGGAGAATGCGGGCCGCTTCGCGGGAGGATGCGGCCGCTGGCGTAGTTGCGTATCGCCGCCTGCGACTCGCGTATTATCACCTCGGCGTCCGTGGTGGCAATCGCGAGAGCTATGGCAGCTTCTTCGGCTGCCTCCGTCTCTTCCGTGCCTATCGCTGCACTTGTGACGCAAGTTCATGCATGATCCGTGATCGCGACGGCGAAGCTGCGGTGGCAGTCGTACCGGGCCGCGTCCACGTAAACTGTGTCTTTGCTATTGCTGAATTTTTTTTCGGCATAGCGGAATGAAGGAAAACAATACCATTCGCCTGGTACATGCTTTCGTTATGAACCATATAACGTACGTCACCTCCTACATCAAGTGGCAGGCGAGTGAACGCACCAAACTAGATTGTCTCATCCGCAAGGCGTACAAACGCGCAATCGGATTACCGGCCAATACCAGCACGGAAAAATATCTCGAGCTGGGGTTGTACAATACTCTAGATAAGATAATCGAAGCACACAACATCGCCCAGTACGAACGTCTGGCGAAGATCAGAACCGGTCGACACATCCTCGAGACACTGGGTATCAAATACCATACGCAGCGCGGCGAAAAGATCGGGATACCCAGACGTATTCGCGAGCGCATCGTCGTTCTGCCGTTGCCTAAGAACATGCACCCGACACATCACATCGGTCGGCGCAACAGGCGCGCCCAAAACTTTGAAAAAAAATTTGCACATAAGGAAAGCCATACTAATTATGCGGAAATGCAATTGATGTCTGAATCGGTTGCAAAGCAATATTGTATGTAGATTTATAGGACGTACACAATTTGTGTACATGCGATACTGTTTAAAAATTGTCCCAACATCTCTCAAAGGTGCATGATAAGGGAATACAATACTTGTATCTTTTCAAAAGTCTCGACGCGTGAGCGAAATAGCCTTTTGGCGAAAATATGTTAGGACGCCATTGCATTAACACGCTAGGCAGATAAGTTCCGGTTACATTGCCACAAAACAACGCAGTGTTCTATATAATTTACAACTGAAAACACACAAAGTTGAAATTGCCCTATAAAAGCATTGACATGCACATCAAAAGCAGCCGCGCTACAATCAATATATTTTTTATGTATGCTCCAGTTGTGAACAGTCACGTCTCAGTGTTGATTGTACACAAATGAGGTGACTCTGCACCGAAATATTATTAGTTGTACCTAAGCCACAGAATCGGGACAGAGAACATAATGCAACAGCAATTTTACAACCAAAACTCTATACTTAAACAATCGGCATAGCATTGTGAAAATGTCTTGTTGAGTTTATCGCTTGAACGCCTTGTGGACACTGGCCAAATGCTGCCCGGTTGCTCTCAGAGGCTGAGGCCAACTACTCCGCAACAAAAAAGCAGTGCTTTGTCTGCATATGCGCTACATCAAAATTCCGCCCCTACCTTTACGGCAGGCTCTTCAAAGTTGTGAGCGACCAGCACGCCTTGTGTTGGCTAGCTAATTCAAACAAACTCTCGGGTTGCCTCGCACGGTTGAGCATGAGACTTCAGGAAGTCGACGTTATCGTCGTTTGGATGTGTGAAGAAAACACTCTGACGCCGACTGCCGGTCTCGTGCCCCATCGAACCACGTCCACCGGATGACCCGATTGATGACTGGTTCTTAGAAAACATGATTGCCGATGACTTCGCTTAGCGACAACGAGCTTATTCGAAACTCAAGAGCTTGTTGATTTCTCCGCAGGTAAAAGCGCTACTGTTTCGAAGGTGTTCAAGAAAGTACTGGCATCGTTCTTCCTGCAAAACAGAGTTCTCCTAAAAAGACTTCTCGCCGCTTTGAGCTTGACACCTTGTCGTGGTCTCGCGGTTCCCTCAGCAGCGAGACCAGAAGTCTTTGAGGCCGTACGCGACGACCCGACAATTGGACACCTCAGTCTTTCCGAATGCTTGCAAAAAAACAGGAAAAGTACTATTGGCCACAACTTGCCGCCGATGTCACTCCTTACGTCAGGACATGCTGAGACTGTCAACAACGAAAGACACCGCCGACAAGACCAGCAGGCTTTGTTCAGCCGATCGAATGAACTCACCAACCATTTCAGCTAATCGGTATGGACCTACTGGGACCATTTTGTACATCGACTTGCGGGAATAAATTGATCGTTGCCACCACCAACTACCTCACCCGCTACGCCAAAACAAGGGCTCTGCCTGGAGCCAGCGCCGCCAAGGTAGCCAAGCTCACTTTGAAAACATCGCCTAGCATCATGGAGCACCAGAAGTCTTCATCACTGACAAAGGTAGGGCCTTGACTGCTGAGTTAACTCAGGCGATCTTGGAATACAGCCAGACAAGCTACCACCGCACTACAGCGTACCACTTACAGACCAACGGCCTTCCAGCGCCTAAACAAGACAATCGCCGATATGGTGGCTTTTTACATTAATGTCGAACACAAGACGTGCGACGCCATCCTTCCGTATGTGGCTATTGCATACAACATGGATGTACGGGAGACGACGCAGATGTCACCATACATGTAAGTCTATGGAAGGAACCCGGCCACAACGCTAGACGCCACGCTACTAAACGTCGCTGACGAAGATAACCTTGACGTGACTGTCTGCCTTCAGCACGCCGAAGAAGCGTGACAACCCGCCCGCCTCCGCATCAAGAACCAACGGATGACTAGCAGTCACCATTAAAATCTTCGATGGCACTTCATGGAATACCATCCCGGTGACTGCGTTTCAGTATGGAGGCTGATACGTCAACGTGGTGTCAGTGAAAAGCTTCTGTGACGGTACTTTGGACCGCACCAAGTAGTTCGACGTCCCGGTACACTCGACTATGACGCTGTCTTTGATGGCATCACGAACTCTCAATGACAGCGTGCCCTACCTGAAGCAGTTTATGTCGTGTGCCTCAAGCCATTTCATGCGCGTTAACGAACTTGAGGACTGTGTCCTTTGTTGTTGTTTCTCTATTATTGTACTTTATGGTTTGTACCTATCTACTATTTTGTTTTTCTTTGCTTTATTGTTATTAGCTTTATTTTTGTTCTCCCGGTGTTCAGTTTTAAGCATCGCGACAATGCTTTTTGAAAAGAAGGCAGCGCCACGCGCATTTCTATGTTACACTTATTTTTCTTTCACTTTTCGGCCACAAGCCTGTCTGGAATGCATGCGGCAAACTGCGCCTTGTTCCAGAAGATTCATAAATATAGTAGACTGCTTTGTTAAGATTACCCCTTTTTCGTGAAACGTTACAGTACAATCTGGAACTTACGTCGCTGCTAACGGTAACGGCAGAATGTTCGAAGGCAACAGTATAAATGTGCACACGCTTCGCCGCTTCTCAGTTGATTGATGGCCGGTGCTCTGCTTGCCGCTATCAGTGCCCGTGCCTTGCTGTAATCGGACTTTGTTTCTATGTGGCCACAAGTTCTGCTGAATAAGCCGTTCAATCTTCAACCTTCTGTCTGCTCTTTCGTTGACGTCACAACCCCGTGACAATAATAAACAAGTACAATCATCAGTATGTACTGCACGAAGACAACCCACTAAAACGAAATCGCAAGGCACCCAGTTAATACGCTAAGGCCCTTACTATGAAACCGGCATAGCCATCTACCTTTCTACGTTTGCCAGAATCTGCAGACAGACGCCATTAAGTTGGAAAACAAGGTACATGTTGCAGATAAGGAACTCAACAGATTTTTCAACCCCACTCTAGACAAACGAGTTCTCTAGTTTATACAGTGCTAAAACGAACCTATATATATATATACCAAAAGTGGTCTCTTTTGCGTTAATTCCTTCCCTTAGGAGATTTTTATGAGCAACTACCCTACAGTTCCGTACGTATGGCATCCGCACATACGCAAGTATTGGAATATGGAAGAAGTATATGCGAAAAGATTATGCGGCAATCCGCATATAAGGAATGCCGAATGATGCGGAAGGGTCCGCACATAAGGAAGTGAGTGAGTAAAAACTTTATTGAACATGTCTGGCGTCATTGAGCGGGGTGGGGCTACAAGCACCCCTGCCTAGGTGACGGCCTCGAGTCCTTGGACCCGGGCGGCATCCTGGGCTTGCCGGACGGCCCACAGTTGATCGGCAAGGTCGTGGCTGAGCAGAGCCGCCTCCCATCGCGCCTCGCGTTTCGAGACCGCCATGTCTACCGGGTTCGTAGGGGACTCCTGCGCGTTACCGCAGCAGTCCCCTACACACACACAGCGAGCGCTGTGTGTGTGTGCATCTCTCCTTTGTGTGTGTCCTTGTCGTGGTGCGCTATACCAGTGAGAAATTACCGGTACGCTTCCACAACATGTGCTGCAGAGTCGCTCTGGCTCCGCACGCCTTACACGCGTCGGACGTATAAATGCCTGGGTAGCAGAGGCGAAGGATCACCGGATTCGGGTACGTGTGTGTCTGTAGTTGTCTCCAGGCAACCTGTTGTTTCTTGTTTAATTTGGCGTGGGGTGGTGGATATTTGCATCTGTTCAGTCTGTAGTGTTGCGTGATGTCTCTGAAAGTGGTCATGCGATCCCCCTACGTCCATTCTCGCATCGCTGTCGAAAAGTGCGAGACATCGGGACTGTCGGCAGGCATCGCAGCTCGGCGTGTAAGTCCTCAAGCCGCGGCGTGGGCAGTCGCGTTGCCCGCAAGCGGAGGGTCCGTGTGGGCGGGGGTCTATACGAGGAAACTGTCGTTTTTGCGGCAGATGTTGCGTTCGTGAATTTGGAGAATGCGGGCCGCTTCGCGGGAGATCCGGCCGCTGGCGTAGTTGCGTATCGCCGCCTGCGAGTCGCCTATTATCACCTCGGCGTCCGTGGTGGCAATCGCGAGGGCTATGGCAGCTTCTTCGGCTGCCTCCGTCTCTTCCGTGCCTATCGTTGCACTTGTGACGCAAGTTCATACATGATCCGTGATGGCGACCGCGAATCTGCGGTGGCAGTCGTACCGGGCCGCGTCCACGTAAACTGTGTCTTTGCTATTGCTGAATTTTTTTCGGCATAGCGGAATGAAGGAAAGCAATACCATTCGCCTGGTACATGCTTTCGTTATGAACCATATAACGTACGTCGCCTCCTACCTCAAGTGGCAGGCGACTGAACGCACCAAACTAGATTGTCGCATCCGCAAGACGTACAAACGCGCTATCGGATTACCGGCCAATACCAGCATGGAAAAATTTGCCGAGCTGGGGTTGCACAATACTCTAGATGAGATAATCGAAGCACACAACATCGCCCAGTACGAACGTCTGGCGAAGACCAGAACTGGTCGACACATCCTCGAGACACTGGGTATCAACTACCATACGCAGCGCGGCGAAAAGGTCGGGATACCCAGACGTTTTTAAACTTTTGAAAATTTTAAACGGTATCGTCGGGATATCCAGACAATACTGTTTAAAAATTGTCCCAACATCTCCTAAAGGTGCATGATAAGGGAATGCAATACTTGTATCTTTTCAAAAGTCTCGACGCGTGAGCGAAATAGCCTTTTGGCGAAAATATGTTAGGACGCCATTGCATTAACGTGCTAGGCACATAAGTTCCGGTTACATTGCCACAAAATAACGCAGTGTTTTATATAATTTACAAATGAAAACAAAGTTAAAATTGCCCTCTAAAAGCATTGACATGCACATCAAAAGCAGCCGTGCTACAATCAATATATTTTTTATGTATGCTCCAGTTGTGAAAAGTCACGTCTCAGTGTTGATTTTACACAAATGAGGTGACTCTGCACCAAAATTTTATTAGTTGTACCTAAGCCACCGAATCGGGGCAGAGAACATAATGCAACAGCAATTTTACAACCAAAACTCTATACTTAAACAATCGGCATAGCATTGTGAAAATTTCTTGTTGTGTTTATCGCTTGAACGCCTTGTGGACACTGGCCAAATGCTGCTTGAAGCTCTGGCATCGCTGCGGTTGCTGAAGGTCACTGCCAAGCACCTCGATGTGTCCTTCAGAAGCACCTGAAAATGTAAA
Source organism: Rhipicephalus annulatus (assembly GCA_013436015.1). Taxonomy (NCBI): domain Eukaryota; kingdom Metazoa; phylum Arthropoda; class Arachnida; order Ixodida; family Ixodidae; genus Rhipicephalus; species Rhipicephalus annulatus. The sequence goes on from WOVY01009850.1 coordinate 1,268,529, forward strand.
ATATTGTCACAATTGATGTCTGACACACGTGTAACAACTTAATTCGCATGACCAGAAACATAGTGCACAAAATGAAGCTGAAAAAGAAATGCACACAAACCTTCACGGTATTTATATGTGAACCTTGGAAGAACAAGTGCACAAATGAGCTCTGCTACATGAAAGAAAACAACATGCTTATCAAATAGAAAATAACTAGTTTGTCCTTACGACTCTCAACAGTACAGTAAATCCAGTGAAAGGTGAGTATAAAATCCCGAATTGAATGCTTCCAACAAACTAAAATTTAGGAACTGCCAGTAAAATATCTCAATGTGCAATGTCAATTTTTATGAAAGGGAACACACGAACGCATGGCAAGAGCGCTTTAGCAGCTGCTTGTAGCGCTCTCAAGTGGGAGCGATAGCAACCACCGCTTCTATTTCAGTCATCTATTGGCGACCAAAACAACCAGTCACTGGTGATATGAAACTGGAGGCAAGATTGCAGCCCTGCCCTCTTCAAGGTGATTACGCCTGGCCTCTCGTGGAATTGCCTTGAAGGGGAGGTGGTTTCTATCTTGCCGCTGGTCGCATATTACCAATGACCGGTTGTTCTGATCGCCACTAGATGACGGGATTAGAGCCTGTGGTTGCTATCGATCCCACTTGAACGCGCTACAAGCAGCCGCCAGAGCAATCTGGCCACACGTTCACGTGTTTTCTTTCATAAAAATTAACACTGTACATTAAATAGCGTGTACTCGTAAATTTGCGGCCTAACTTTCCAGTTTGTGTGAAATGGTGGCACCTTGAACAATTTTCTGACGTGGAACTCTGCAACGTATGAAGGCGAACAATCACCATGAAAGCAAGCAGAAAATAGCTGCTGCCATTACAAATCTGTGTTAGCTATACTACTATAGCCCACCCACAAAGAATTAGGGGAGCAAGACACACAAATGAACTGCCAACAGAAGAGCTCAATGTAGGTGCTATCTTAGTAGATGCCGCGAGTTCATACAACTTTGAATACCAATATTTAAAAACCTACTCTATTCAGACTGTAAAAAATGCAGTAAAACTGAATGACTCTATAAAAAGTGACACGTCATGACATCGCCTTTTGTCATAGCGAAATTGACCAAGATTCTGGTATACCAGTATGCAGGAGAAAATCTTCAGGAGGGCAATTGAGTTAGAAGCTACAATTTTAAGAAAGGCTACCATGATTATTACCAAACAATTGGGCTCAACAAGGCTAATGTTGGTTTTGAAGCCCTATGTTCACTAGAATAATAACAATACCACAAAAAACATAGCCTTCAATAAAAGCGCCACAAAAATTCAGAAAAGACGCAGCCCTAAGCTACAATGTCTTTGTAACGGTATTATTGCCTCTACTTACCACCTTTTATTGCGGTAACTGCAATAATTTTCCTGAAAGTTTACTGTGCCTCCCAAAGCTGTTGGTCGAATCGCAATCGAAAAATTGATGAACCTCACACTAAATTAGGCTGCACAAGCCTTGAAACAGTGAAGCTGGACCAATTTCAAAACTAGAATATTTGCTTCTAGTTCGTTTCTATGCCTAAGCTTAAAGACAAGGCTTTCAATCAAGTGCTGCTAACAATGAAATGCTTTCCAAATTGCTCAGAAATAAAGTCCGTTCAGGCATTTGTCGTTTTTTTCTCACTTAGCCATTCCAGATTAAAAATCAAAACCTATTCCGCTGGTGACCAACACAACTATCTTTTTTTTTAAAAACGTGCAAATTTACTTTAATGAAAACAGTGAATCGCCAGAATATTTCAGAGAAAAAAAGCATTTTGGTCACAAGAGTGCCTTCTGAACATCGCAGAATGTCGTCTGTGTGTTGTTTGTGAGAAAATTTTAGAAGTATTGCTTTTTCTTGCCAAACGAATTTTGTTTTACATATAAAACAAAAAGTGCTTGTGTAAACCATTCCAAGCCGAGTGATATTTCTGCGAAAATTCTGCCACATGGGCTTCCGAAAATTAAGCCAAAAGGGTAAATGTTTAGATTTTTTCTAAGGCAAGACTGCACTTTGCATGAATTGATAAGCAATAAAAACTTACTCGACAGGAGGTATATTTTGCAGAAAAAATAAATATGGGCCCTCAAGTATCTAAAGTTTACCATAAAAATCACGAATTTCACTATATTCTCATTTTGGTCCACATTGCCATGCAATTGGCAACACGTGGTGGGCCATATAAAAATTACTTTAATACATATGTCGAAAGCAGATAAACAGTGAGCGCTTGCTATGTGGTAAGCTCAAAGTCAAAACAGCCATCAATGGTAAACTTCAAAAAACCTATTTCCTTTCTTAAAAAATTGTATTTATATTACTTTCTGTATAAAGATAACTGTTTTTTTTATGTGGCGAAAAAAAATTGCGGTAATATTACAGAGTTTCAGGGACTATACACAAGCACAATTCATTAATATGAAAGCGAATTTGGTAGTGAAAGAAGAGGCGTTATTTTTAAGATATTGTTTTTCATGAACAGTACCCACACGACATCTTTGAAAGTCCACAAGGCACCCAAAAACCAGAAATTTTGTTCTGTCTGATATACTTTAGCAATTGACGGTTTTCATTACAGCAAATGAGCACAATATTTAGTTTAAAACACATTTAGGATGGTCGGCGAAATGGCTGGGTGTTCGGTGTGGAATTGTGGCACTGCCATTATTTATTCTCCTAAAGTTCATACTATCTGCTTTCTGTTACTGCCATTCTTAGATACAATGTCTGCATAGGAAAGAAAAAAGGTAGGTCTCGCAAAGTTCGCAACGTGAAGTGTTTTTATATTGGATAAATTCTTTACTATAAACAGCCGCAAAACAACATTCATTTTGAGTAGTGTAGGACAAAAGCTATGTACCAGTATACTAACAGGCAAGCGGAAACTTTTCATTTGATAATGTGCGGTGATAGACAAGAAGCACATATTGCAAGACTGATCAGCCTGTAATGAAACTGAATGAAGTTCAATGCGCTGTTCAATCCAACACCACATAGGCATCTTTGCTCTAACAAAACTATGTGTCATTGATTCTTGCACTGGATGGACTAATTTAATTGTTAACAAGGTCAAAAAAGAAAAGAAAAAAAGAAGAAAAGGGGGTATGCGAAATAGGAGCGATGTGCAACGAAGCCGTGGCCGCTACAGGCACGAACAAAGAAACGAGCAATGTAGCACACTGCTCTTACATTGAATCCCCTCTTTCTTTCTTATTTTTTTCGTTTTGTTTTTCACCTTTTTTGCTTCCCTTGCCCCCAACCTGCGACAGGAGAACAATTTGTATCATCGCAACTTAACTTGAAAGGAAGCGAGGGCTGCACTCTTCTGCTTTGTAGATTTTTTTTCTTTTCAGAAGAAGATTACCAACTGGTACACACGCCGCCACCAAAAGATGACATAACTAGTAACCCCCTTAAAACTAACACGCCAAGGATGACAAGGTGACTTTGACAAAATTATCTCCCCCTATCGAAACGACGGCCAGCCTGTCTGAGGCACTTCCACTGTTCACCCTGATTTCCCTACTAGGTATTTCCATCTGTCAGCTTCCATCTTCATTTTGGATAACACTAAGATCAGGTTACATTGAAAAATAGACTCGGAAATTTAGTGATGTATCATGCATCAGATTAAGAAACTGTGTTCAATAAAAACCAATTCACATGTTGCTTCCTGGATTTTTACTCTACAATACGGCGCTTAAAATCCTTGAAACTGCGTAACTGTCTTTTATGCACGCGAACCAGATTGACAACGTGATGCACAACGCACTTACAGAATATTGCGAGAAGCCTAATGACCACAAAACGACCAGCCACCCTAATTTTTCACTGTACTTGTTCAAAATGGTCATGTTCACTCAAACGATGTTTTTCTTATAACAAGCCGAAAAAACCTATATATAGAGCTTTGGAGCCTTCCGTAAGTAGACTTGTGGCCTTTTTTCTGTAGCGGGCTTAACACGCACAAGTGAGGAACAAAATTTCAGTACAGTGAACAATGTAGGAAGCTATCAGTTATAGAAAGAACTAATGCAGCTGATCTTCTCTGCACATCTGCACATTTACAGAAGTGACGAAGCTTGTGTCTTGTGTGGCGGTAGCCCCAACAGGGCTCGTGCAAAAATTGGCACTGCATCGCTAGACAAATGTCCACACATATCTGCCCAATTCGCTCTAGAAATCCTGGCTGAATATGACACATGATTTCTTGACTGGCAGCGAGACAAGAACAAAACCACTGAGGCACTCACAATGCAAAGCATGAAGTTCCTCTGGAGTGGTCACCTTCGTCTTCCGTGATGAAAGAACAGCACAGTATACTGGTAAGGAGTTCCTTGCAACGGTTTTCAATGCCACACAGTGACTTTGCTCTTCGAGTCAAAGAGATCTTGAAGAGTTTGGGGGGTGCCTGGTCTTTTCTGGGGGCTTCTACCGCTCCTCGTTTTCTGCTTAAGATCAACCTGCACGATGTTGTGAATTAGGCTTTTAGAATTGTATATAATAATATACAATGTTTTGCAGAACACACACTTCCTTGTGGCACACTGAGGAATTCATTTAAAACTTAAGACCTCAGAGATGCAAACATTTACAATCGATCCGAAGATGCAATTGACTCTAAAGGAGCAAGTTTATTGTGCACTGTTTAAACAAAAATCATCCAGAAAAACCATGACTTCAGTTGCACATGGAAACAACATTAGCTGGATGTTGTGGGCAGGTTTCAAGGCATAGCTTAAGCAGACAAGGATTCTGCAACTATACTTAAAAATATGCAAAGATTGCCTAGTAATCACGAGTAGGACACGGACGGAAAAGCCCACAGGGGGTCACCTGTTGAAGCACAGAAGCCTGTAGTTCTACTCATGAGCGATGCACAAAATTGAATATCAATATATCAATACCAACCCACTCCGCTAAAAATTCTTATTCAGATTTCGTCATTAAAGAGAAGTACAAGTGGCCAGAAAGTGTGATAGGAGGTGCAAATAGAGACCCGTGAGTTCGACTGCATTTTTGCTGCAACCTTAGTAACATTAAATTTTGAATTGCATTTAAAGGCCCAATAAGCAAGTATGTCTTGCAGCCTGTCTGTTTACTGCAAATATTCTGATGCTTTAACGTGCAGCATTATTAGTGGTCATAATTACAGTATATATTCATATTACCTATGTCAACATTATTCTGTCCTGCTTATGTGGAGGATTCAATTCTCAAAAAGAAGCGCTACCATTGTAGCAAGCTGAGAGAATCACAGATCCGAAAATACTTTAAATGCTTTCAGCACTTTCTGTGCTACCATTCATTGTTTTCAGTAAAGTTATGTCAAAGAAGAAGAAAAAAGCTCTAAAACTTCTCTTCGTTTACAACATGATTAGACATTCAGACCAGTAAGCTTTCCTCTGCACGAAAAACAGGTACTATAAAAGTTGATATTCGGCTGCCGTTAACTTATTTATGCTTTAAGCCATATCATTATGTTAAACGTGTGTCCTGCTTCACACTATCTCATCAGCAAGAACTCTTAAACTGGGCATCATACATGCTGAAAGACACATTCAGAGCTTGAGCCAAACCTAGTTTCCGGTTGAACAACTTTATGCACTTAAACAACACATCTCGAGCTAGATCATTGATTATATTGAGGCGAAAAGAGCTCGCACTTGAAAAGCACCAGCAAAAAGAACGATGCCTGCATCCTGTCTCTCCTTATTGAGGTCGTGCTTTTTTCACCTCATGCTTAAGAACTTTTTGTATTTATAACATTGCTCGCTGCAGGTTCTTTGTGGCATTTTAGCCCACGTTATCGTCAAGTCTAGGCCATGTAATGTATGAAAATGGAACTCAAGATATCTAAATATCAATCCGACAAAATGCATTTTCGCGCCATCTCCTGTGGTTATTACTTAGGCAAAAAGCAGAATGATTGATTCTTCTTCAAAACATATGTTACTTGTTTGCACGAGAATAGCCAACTCTGACACTGGCGCCCTTGTAACAAACTACAGAAAATCTGCAAGAAGAAAAAAGTCTTTGTTTAAGAGCTTCGTTTTCTTTGTACTAACATGCAATTCTGCCAAATGAAATAGATGGGATAATATTGGAAGTAGTTGTAATGTAAGTGTAAAGAAAGAAATGTGGACGAAAAAAAAAAGATAACTTGCCATGGACAGGGACAGAACCTGCGACCTTCGAATAACGCGTCCGATGCTCTACTTAGCTACAATGGCGGCTATCCTCCCGTCCATTTGATGGGGTATATATGTAAATTAAACGCGGGAGCGTCACTCAGGCTGCCAGCTCGTAATAGGATTATGTGCTACGTGATGCCAATAGACATAAAAAGTGTCCCACACTTGCCATAATGGCAACAACCGGCACGTACTGACTCTCCCACAATCAAATGCAAATAACACACAGTATTTCAGCTAAATATCACCAAGCAATAAAAAAGTAAAAATGAGTGCTACGTGTCTACAGCTAGCGCAGTATTGTTCTTAACTGCATGCTGCACATCAGAATATTTTTTTGATCCTTCAAGCATGGTATATAATGAAGAATGCTCATTGAACGTTTTAAATACTGACTCCGGAGAAAAAGTTTCAATACAAGACTTGTAGCTCTTACCTAGAAATAACCAAATCTTCACGTTACAATAAGGTAACAATGCTGGTTATTTTTTCCACGATTTGTTTAAACTGCGCGAAATTCAAAAAAATATCACGTAATTGTCTTCTAACGTGCGGCGCTTTGAGCACCCTCAAATGTAAGTTGAACGAATTAGCGAAGGCTTATCACGCACAAAGTTCACTTGAACAGGCTTAGGTTGAAGGAATTAGCGAAGGCTTCTCACGCGCCAAGGTCGTTTGAACAGACTATCGGTGACTACGATGGACCATATATGCTCGTTAGACGGTACTATTAAAAAAAGGAGGGGGAGTGAAAGAAAAAAACGAAGACAATAAACTTCAACGAAAAAGTGGCTGCCACGGGCGTTGCTGTACGGGACCGGAAGCAGCATTCGGCGCAGCGCAGACATTTTTTTTCTTTGCAGGCCAACAATAAACATGATAATTCGGGAGAGGGTGCGAAAAAAAAACGTCTGCGCTGCACCGATGGCTGCCTTCGGTCCCGTGCAGCAACGCCCGCAGCAACCACTTTTAGATGCGGAAGCATCTTATACTCGCGCCTTGTAGTGCGCCGTCCGCGCCGTCCGCACCGCTTCTCGAACATTCGACAGCTGACGCGCGCGCATGCGCCGTCGCGCCGTCGCCCACCATCTGTGCCGCGCGCGCTTCTCCTTCGAGAACATTCGACAGCTGACAGCGCATGCGCCGTCGCGCCGTCGCCATCTGTGCCGCGCGCGCGCTTCTCCTTCGAGAACATTCGACAGCTGACAGCGCATGCGCCGTCGCGCTGTATATATACTCAAGGTCGGCGCTCGCTCGCTCAGTTGCCGCTCGTCCGTTGGTTTGTACGGCGCGTCGACGTCCGAAGTCGCCGTGAAATGAATGCCAACGAATCCACAAACACAATGATCGACGTCCCTTCGACCAGCGCCGCCCTTTCGCATACGTGTGTACGTGTTCACTCATTTAACACCCCCTCCTACAACCACGTTAACAAATTTAGCCATCGACCCAAGTAAGTCGCAATTTAACACCCCATTTCACAACCACGTTAACCAATTTAGCCATCGACTCAAGTAAGTCACACTTTAGCACCCCGTTAACCAATTATATGCTCCGCATCCTCCTCAGTGTTCCCCCGAGGGAAGCTGCGGGCAATTTTTTGTTGAAGTTTATTGCCTTGGTTTCTTTCTTTCGCTCCCCCTCCTTTCTTTTTAATAGTACCGTCTAACGAGCTTATATGGTTCATCGTAGTCACTGATAGCCTGTTGAAGCGACTTTCGTGCGTGAGAAGCCTTTGCTGATTCGTTCAACATACATTTGAGGACACTGAAACCGCCGTGCGTTAGGCGGCCATCACGTGGTATTTTTTGAATTTCGCGCACTTTGAACAACCCTATAAAAAATTGATTGATTTGATTGATATGTGGGGTTTAACGTCCCAAAACCACTATATGATTATGAGAGACGCCGTAGTGGAGGGCTCCGGAAATTTAGACCACCTGGGGTTCTTTAACGTGCACCCAAATCTGAGCACACGGGCCTACAACATTTCCGCCTCCATCGGAAATGCAGCCGCCGCAACCGGGATTCGAACCCGCGCCCTGCGAGTCAGCAGCCGAGTACCTTAGCCACTAGACCACTGCGGCGGGGCCAACTCTATAAAAGATTAACCAGCATTACTTTAAAACTGCTATTTCTGAATAATAGCTGCAACTTTTGTATAGAAAATTTTCTATAGAGTCACTATTTAAAAAGCTCATTAAGAAAGTTGTTATTTACCGTATTTGGCGGATCAAAAAAGAATTTTTACGTGCTACATACAGCTAAAAACAATATTGCGCTATCTGGAGACGCGTAGCATTCATTCCTAATTTTTAGTGCTTAGTGCTTTTTAATTAAAACACCCTGTATATTGTACCAAGTATTTGAATGATACGTGGGGCTCAACGTCCCAAAGCCACCATATAATTCTGAGAGATGCCGTAGTGAAGGGCTCCGGAAGTTTCTACCACTTGGGGTTCTTTAACGTGCCCCTAAAACTGAGCACACGGGCCTACAACATTTCCGCCTCCATCGAAATGCAGCCGTCGCAGCCATAGTTTACCAAGTAGAAGAGGGGTAGCTGCCCTGGTAGCTGAGTTGGTAGAGCACTAGTTGCTTTATTCGTAGTTCGCAGGTTTCTTCCTTGTCCACGGCAAGTTATATTTTCTTCCACTTTACTGTCTTGACAATTACATTATAATTACTTCCAAGAAATATCCCCTTTAATTCCTCGGCAGCATTGTCTATTAGGTCTCAGAAAACCTGCCAGTCACAAGAGGTGGCAACTGTGTGCCCTCCCACCTTAACACACGTACACCAACACACACGCGCCACTGATTAAAAAGGGAACAAGCCGAACTATTTTGATGAATGGTATTCACTGTTTTAGATTATTGAGTAAAGGGAAAAAGTCTACGTTTAAGGGCTCCTTGTCTTTGCTGAACACATTATATTGAGAACTAACAGGCTATGATGCCAAACTAAATACAGGGGATGTTATCAAATGTAATTGTTTTGTAGTTGTCAAAAAAAGTAAACAAAGAGATAACTTGACACCGGCAAGTGCCATCTGGCAACAAGTTATTATTACATTCACTTTCTTTGACAATTGCACTAAATTACTTCTTATACATCCCTTGCATTTTCTTGGGTAGTGTGGCTGGTTAATTCTTACTAATAGAGTAATGAGTAGGCTGACAAAGTAAGCATGTGGCATTGATACTTTTTTTGACCTTCAAAAATGTGAGGGTCCTAAAAGAGCAGAAGCCTCTTTGGTTACGGTAAGAATATTTAGTCTGAGTGAAACAACAGCGACATACGCTTTTACCAAGCTTTCTAACACATTTGGAGACATGTAAGCGTATGCAGCCAGTAATGTAAAAACTATTCTTTTTGTCTCACCGTGCTTTGTAGCAGGTGTAGTTAGGATGGTGATAGTAACATATTATTCAAGCACGTCACCAAGTGCATTCACGTCTACCATGGCATATTTTATAGATACACCTGCTGTATAGTAAAGAAAGTTTTAGGGCAATTATGATTTCATCCAAATCAAGTTACACCAACCGAGACAGCGCACCATTTACATAATATCAAGAGGCATAAAGCTATTCATGCATTATACCTATGTTAAGCAATTTCAGCAATACAGGACAAAGTGACAATTTCATTAGGAACCCCTTTTATTAGAACATGCATGAAAAGCACCTTACCAAAATATCTGATAGTGCATGTAATGTCGAGACCACTAGATTATGTTCATTAACCTCTTAGAAGCATGGTATCTCCTTCACACAGGGGGCAACCACCTAGCCTTTCCTGACCTTTTCTGTTAATCTTTTTTGAAATTCACATATTCTTATGACTGATTTAGAGCGAAGAGGTTTTGCTTACACTGTAAAACCTATTTTGTATGTAATTGTACTAAAAGGCGCAAAACCATCTCCAATTATTTTTAACATTTTAACCAAATGTGTACACAAATTCCAGAATAGAGTAAAGATCAACAATGACAAGTGCAGCAGCACATCTACCCATGGGTACCCAAAAAGTTGCTAGAAACATTTCTTTCTCCTCTTTGAGCCTTTTAGAAATATTCAGCTCCTCACCTCTCACCTTAAGTCAACATTTTTCAATATACGTGCTTGTGCACCCGCTGCTTTTCCTTTCTTGCACAGTGAGGATGAGCACACGGCAAGGAAAAAAGACAAGCCAGTGAATGAAGCATAGCAAGGAAAAAATCGAAATAACAGAGGGTCGCTTTTTTAATATCCAATATTTGCAACATTACTATTGCGGCAGCATATAACAAAATTATCACGGCTATGCATTCATTGTACACTCATCCACAGCGGCAACACCAAAACTATATTTCAACTTTGTGTTGGTTTAGGATCCCTTTATAGTGGCAAGCTTGAAATATCTGCATTTTTTGGACACATGATAAGACGCAGTGATATGTGTTACGGCAATCTTATTTATATTGCAGGTAATATGGCTTTAATGTATATCTGGTCACAAGTAACTCTGGTTGCAAAGCAACTTGGACCAGCATAAACAGACGTCACAGACTACTTCAATCTGAACTTGCGCTTGCTACTTGCCTATTACCATTACAGCCAGAAATTAACAGTGACATCAGCTACAGATACGCGCTAGCTTATGCTAAGGGCAAAAAATGAAGGGTGTTTTTTCACTATTGGGATGAGTTATTTGTTCATTACAACTTGCTGCCAAACACAAATACATTGCGATCATGGCATCAAGATGCAAATATAAAGCAAAAACATGTGTTGCTTTAAAAAGTTCGGGCCGCAGAGTAAACGATGCATATTTGATATACTTGGGATGTAAGGCACGCACAAGAGGTGCTGCCATAATTTTGCTTTCTGCGTGTTCCAACCTGCTTGTTTTACTCACTCAACGCATCTCCAGAGATGCCATGACAACACCAAGCAGCCAATGCAGCATAAATGAATACATGTTCAAGTATTTGCACCATTTTTAATGGCTAAGCAGCCCTACAGCCTCCAAAGTACTGCAACCGATTTGTGAGACAAATATAATTTTACCAAACGTTTTTTTACAGATATACATGCAAGACGCATGGCGATTCTATATTAATCTTGCATGATATTGTGCTGGATAGCAAGCGTATGCCAATATCCGGTCAACCTTCCGACCTGCCCCTTCTTAAAAATAATTAATCATGGTATATGTTTTCCCCCATGTTTAGTGTTACTGGCAGTTCGGTGAGTATTTGTAATGTATTTCAAACACATGCCAATGAGTGGGAAGTAAGCATGCAGTGGCCTTTCATCAGCTGTTCAAAAAACTGCATGAAGTTTTCCTAAACCCGTGTTTTTTCATGCACACCCTTTATTTAGATATTTAATTTTGTGAGCCTTATGAAAAAGAACACGGACTCACGTTTAATTATTGATTATTTGTAATGTACTGTTATGAATGCAACTAACTGAATACAAAAAAATTTTTTTTTGCTTGAGCATTTAGTGGTCTAAAAACTATTGCACTCGCCAATTTTGTTTTGTCGAAAACAGCGGCATGCTTGGCTAGTTTCTATGGATGAGCAGTGATAAACAGTGCAAAGTAACAACTTGACACATCATTATGAACAATGTGGGACAAGCACAGACTGTCAACTGTATATTTCATTGAAGAAACGTTTGCCTGAATAATATCAGCCAGAAAACTCGTGCTAATCAAGGTCCAGTTTGAAATAAACAATTTAAGAAAACAGCAATGCCTTCTTTTTATAACTGGACCCTCATTCGTGTGCTCAGATTTGGGTGCACGTTAAAGAACCCCAGGTGGTCTAAATTTCTGGAGCCCTCCACTACGGCGTCTCTGATAATCATATAGTGGTTTTGGGACGTTAAACCCCAGATATCAATCAATGGACCCTCATTCACATGAAATATGCAGCAATAGGACTCTACTAGGCTACGTCAAAGCGTGATATCACGGACGCACGTGAACGGTGTGGCTGGCAAAACAATCCCACTGGTGGCTCAGCGCAGTACAGTCGTGCGATGTTTGAGGCAAAATTTGTTTTCGTTTTCAAAGCCTAAACTTCACGTTAAACTGGCGACATTAGGTGTAGTGTGTGTCAGTCAACATCTAGCTGTGTGGCAAACTGCGTAAAAAAAGTATTAGCCATTCTGGCTGTTTATATTCAAGGAGTGAACGCACATGGCAGCTTGTGCAAGCAACAGCGGCATCATCTTCAAAAATGTGCTCTGTTGAGTGTAGCATGCAGTATGCATGGAAAGGCATTGAGAATATTGGTTCATCAACTGAGAATATTGTGCGTGGCGTGTGCAGTGTGAATAAGAATGCGTCTTGTTCGCGAAGACATTAGTACTCGTGGCAACAACTGGTTGTCGAAAAAACTTGCTTCGACATTTTAGTCAAGGTAAATATATACTTCGCGCAATAATCTGCGAGTGAGTACATCTCAGTGTTTGCGCTGTGTGTAGAAAAAAGTTGCGTGATCACCGGGCTAAAGAATACCATTGCTGAAGCTGCATGTATGCCTCGCCTCGACGAGTATGCAAACCCAATAAAAGTATAACTCGTTTTATATCAGGCCTCATATGTCTTCATGTAATAATCAAAGCATCTTATTTCACTTATACTTACTGCCTTTACCGCTCGATATTCATGAAGTGACGATGCTCATTACAAGTTTGTGTGTTAGGTCTTTAGGGAGCAATGTAAGTATGCAAATACGTTGTAGGTGTCAGATGCAGCAATGTAACTGCATATAAGAATATGTACATAACTAATCTATAGAGTTTGAAATCACATACAATTTCTGGGGGTACAAAGAACGTCACCGACAACTTGGCTTTGATTTTCACGGGGATTTGTTAACATCAGCCTGAAACAAGACGAAGAGTGCTTTTTTGTTTTCTTTTGCTTTTTTATTCATGTTTGACCAGAATTTAGTGACGTGAGTGAGAATCTTGTCCGCAACCCATCGTACAACAGCTTAAAACCTTGCTGCAAAATCTCTGCCACGTTTAAAACTGCATTGCACATGTCGCAACGAAAATTGAGTCCGTTTAAATCCATACCATGCCAATATTTCTCAAAAAATCTGTCATCGTCAACATACAGAACATTCGCTTTCGAGGAGGAACACATTTTTGGTAATGGTAGCCACCTACAAAGAGCAGATCACCGCATCTTAACCTAACAAAATCGCGCATTATTAGCAGGGACCTTTTCTTTTAGGGGCTTTAGACAAGCAACGATTCGCCGAAACCTCTGTCTGAGGAATGCAGATGCGCGCAGCCCTGCTATGCACAAAGATCGCACCGGTAAAACTTTTTTGCCCCCCATCCCTGCACCGAGGTAGAAAATGGTGGGCGCGGTGCTCGAAGTGACGTCACACTGTTTGCAAACAGGGAGAAGTCTCTTAGGCAACAATTGGCAATATATTTTTCAGATGACAGACTGTACTAGTCCCGTATTGATCATACTGATGTGTCGTGTTACTGCTTTGTTCTGAGCAATACTAGACATTTAGTCACTGTGATCTTCAAAATCTAGTACCAGTATTCTCTCTCGTATTTCTCAGCACTGTGCCCTAGCATAAATTGGGCAAAAAAGACCAACAGAAAGGCTGTAGGAATTAATATACCAACATAAGTATTCTACTGCAAAGAAAAGTTGCCACTAGTTCTGTCATTACACGTCTTCCTTCTCTATATGCCTAGTTTGTGCTGAAACAGGCAAACACCTCATGAGTTAGTTAGATGGGAAATATTGTTGCATCGAAACTATAAATGCTTGCATCAGCAACTACACACCAACGTGATAATCGCACCACTGCCACACAGCAGTGAAACATATTTTGAACATGCTGGTAGTAAATTATTTAATAAAAAGCAGCTCTGTCGGATTACAAAATCTCACATTGTGCATGTAATTTTTCTTCAGTCAGACGTACAATGTAGGTTCTGGCCGGGATTTTAGAGTTACAAGCAAAGGCGTCGTGTGGCCACATATACATATTACACGAACGCCTCTCTCTCTTCACTAGGCACCCACATCATAACGTTTAACAAACACAAGCCTCTGTTTAGGGGCGTAATAACGCTCCACCATGAATTCATGTTTATCATACTCACTCAGGTGGCTGGCTAGGTGAATCGAGCCAAGTTACAAATCATATCACCCGCGAACGTGAAAAAATGCTACCTTGCATCAAATGGTGCTGCAGGCTTCGTTTAATAATAACGTATCAAGCGCCGTGTGCGTGCTCCTCACTACATTGCACATATGAAAAAACCGGGCATCACACACATGCATGTTGCCGTAGTTGTCGCGAATTAGCTCCAGTAAGGCCGCGCCGATGTGCCATGGCTCCGCTGGTGTCAGCGTTGTCAAGGCGAATCGGTAACCGCACTCGCAAAGGCGTGTTAGGCTGCCCTTTCACGAAACCTAGTTCGAGTGCGACAACACACACTTGCACTGAGTGGCATACTCAGTCTACATGATAACGTGTGCCCCTTATCTTTAGTTTCTTTGACACTGTCCAAAGGGAAGCAACCACGGGCATCAGCTGTCACCTCAGAGTCCTTGGAGCGCCCGCACAATCCGCCGATTCCTTGGACGACTCGCACTTGTTCCACACTCGAAAAACCGCGGAAATAGCACGCAGTCTTTGCACATCGCATGAAGGAGAAACCCTACTTACTTGCGTAAATATAATGCTTTTACTTTCAGTCTTCTTGTGAAAGTAGCAGCGCGAACATACGAGACACGCATGTAAATGGCATGCCCACGGAAACAAAGAAGGCAAGGAACATGTGGCTTTAGTTGTGGATGGATTTGACTTGAATATCTCTTTGTGGACAAAAAAATATTCCGCTGTACTAAACTGAGAAAAAGTGTATGTTATCAGGCAAAATAAATATAAAAAATGATAAACGCCTAATAAAGGTAATAATTTAGAAAGTTTATATTTTCTCGCAGATTTTTTTCTATTTAGTTTGTTTTGTTCTAGCAGATGACAGCCTTCTACTACTTCTACGACAGACGTAGTGCGGTTTTACGTTCGGTGCGTGTCGCTGACGCAAAGCTCTGCTGCAGTTGTATCTGAGTTCTCAATGAATCAGAGCATACCTACAAAGCAGTAACATATTTACATGGTGCAGTACGCGAACTTTTAAGGCATGATATTTATTTGCTCTACAGCAAATTGAAGTAAGCTGGCCGGTGCAATCAGCTGATGTCGCTGATACGCGAGGCACTGTCGGGTGCCTTAGCGTCGCGTCCCGCGCTTGATTTGGGATCGAGTGAGAGAGCTATTTAGTGGAACACAGATATATGCAGAGAATAATGGCGTATCACTGTAATTTTGTGTGGTGGCCGACTCAAACGCAAGAGAGCCCCGGAAAACAACCTTCAACTGCTCAAGCTTGTGTGTAAGCGAAAAAAATACTTGTTTTCATCCGCGAGCGAGCGGCAATCTATAGTTAAAAAATATGAGAAAAGCGTGTGGTGTACATACAATCACAAAACATATGCACGCAATAATAAATACGATAGCATATCTTACATGATTAAGCGAGCACATACCGCGTAAGTACTTTTTTCTCTTACATAAAACAAGAACTGCTTTGAGTGTCTGCATGGCTTAGCAAGCTAACGCAGCAAGTTCATGCACGCGTGCGCGGTTTGGTGGTGGAAGTTCGAATACCGTTATGCCGCATTTATTGTTGTTTTTAACTATTGTTGATGTACTGCTACTTATTTTGATGTGTTAGGTGTTAAAACTAAATAAAAGCAATATTACGTTCGAGTACGTATATGGGACTGTGTTGCTTGCACAACACTTGAGATTTTTGTTGTTTAAAATATTATATTTTTATTCACCTGGCAAGATAACAACAATAAGGACTATGGTGAACATCGGGACTGCTTTATTGTGATGAGACTGGAGCAGTGAGAAAATTCCAACCAAAAATTTATTTCAGAAAAAAGCTTAGCAATTCGAAGCCGGATCAGCTTCTTCTTCAAGGATAGGCCCGAGTTATGCACGAGACTTGCCATGACTCATCGCAAGCCGTGGCTGTTGAGGGAAGGCAATGCCACCGTGAAGCGGTTCTAAAATCAATTTTTGTTTGAAAATTTTTCATTTCTTTAAAATAAAGGCTGCACAATTGTGATCTAGCCAAAGAAAGAATTGGGGGCACGAAGTCTAGAGACGGAACGTGAACAATGTTCATTATTTGAAAAATTGCCCTTAATGAAAGGAAGAGTTAAGGTGCACTACGTAACTTCACTCGCAGTAGTCATTCTAGGTATACATATAGATAGTTTCAAATGACCAATGTTACACGGAGAGAAATTCGTTAAATTTTTTGCAGCACAGTTGAGGCATCCACTGTGAACTTAAGCGTCAAGCTAAGCTCATGCATTCTCACTTTCTTGCGCTTTACATTGCTTGCGTGTTAAGACCAGCCGTGTTATCAGTGTTACAGCTTTTGTTTCATTTATAGTCTTCTCAATCATGGAAACGGACGCTTAAGCTTTGTCATATATAGCCCTACAATTGAAGCGTAATCTGCACGGTGGGTTGAAAGAATGCTTTTGAAAATCATGAGACAACACAGCTTTATACACGACCATCCGAGCATCAATGATAAGCACCTATATGTGTCCCTACATAATATTTGTGCTCTCATGTTTAATTCTTTTTCTGACCATTCCCTCCTACTCCTACACTGTAGGGCAGCAAATCATCAACTTGGTTGAACTCCCTGCCTTTCTTTTGTCGGTTTTCTCTCTTTTTTTTCTGTTCCATTTATTTTTCTTGTGTACTTCACATAGACATTCATGTGCGTGAATACTCACTGCCTATTGTAGAATAAAGCAGAGAGAAAACTTTGCTTATTACATCTTTATTTTATATTTGCTTACTTGATAACTTGCAGGAAAGCTAATAACCAAGCAACTCGACATGCGCTTTGAGATTTTCAACGGGGAGCGTGTGTGTGGTGATGCACATAAGTTATTGATCACCAGTTATTTGAGCAAAGCCCAGCACATACAAGTACACGTAAACAGGTGAGGCACACATTGAGCCATATGATGTAGTGGCACAGGTATAACAGCAGAAGGATCAGAAGTTCAACAAGGTCACTTTTGGCGATAGCTTTCGCATGAACAGATTTAAATACGCCAATATTGCCTCTATGAGTGAACTGTGCAAACACATGTGTGCACTAAGAGAATTTTGCACGACTAAATGAGAGAGGAGGAAGCTCTTCACCCAAAAATTTATCTCTTTGTCTCCAAGTTTAGATATGCATGGCACTGTGCGCATGCATGGCACATCATGAGAGAAAAAGTTTTTCACCAAAACTACTCTCAGACATGTCAAAACGGCCTCGTATAATGAACATGCAAGTACCGCCAATAGTTTATAAACCGTGTACTCTTTTTACTTCAAATTTTAATTTCTCAAGCAATAATATTGTTTTTAGGCAGAATTTTATTACATTCCAGTGTCCTATTAAGATGACTGAGTATGCTCTCATGATGCACGTATAATGTAAGAAGTATTGCCTAAAACTATTTAAGGAAAAGTGCTCTTTCCAAGCGGAAATTTTCAGTTTGCAGGGCTCAGAGGCAACGCGGCATGTCGGTTCAAGCCTTTGCTGTTTGTTTAGTACACACAGTACCAGAAGTTCAATAAAAACGCACTCATGACAAAAAAAACAGTTTTCAGATTGTTTATTTTGCGCAGAAAGAAAGTGTTTTTCTTGCCAGTGCCAATGGACTGCTACAAGTGTTACACCAGTTTTTTACAATGTGCTTAACTGTACGTAATTAATTTCGTTTCTCTAGGTCATATCCATGGACACAGGCAAATTGATTTTCAATAGAAAACTCATTTCGTTTAACCGAATAAATTGCAACCATCCTTGTGTAAATAGGTCACTTATTTAGAGAAAATGTGACAGTTGCAGCTTGGCACACACTCACTCATAAGTCACGAGTAAGCGCACTAATTTTAAAGGCGCAGTATAATGATGGACATGAGTGAATCTGAGTATGAAAGTGAATGAGTGAGTATTCATAAGAGTCAGTTGTTACACGTATGAATGTTATTTAGTATCAATAAGTGAGTGAAGGTATGAGCACCTATGAATGCTATCGATGACTAACACTCTTATGTGTACGTAAACACCAGGTTGCATTGATGTGTACTGCCTTTTCTGACCACCTCTACTAATCAGTTCAATGTGGTTAATCTGCCTAGCTTGCGTTTAGCTTTCTTTTTTTTCTGTTTCCTATTATATACCTTCAAACCTTAAATGAGGAATATTCGTGTGAACCAAGCGTCTTAGTCTATAGAAAAGTAAAGGGTGATGGGCAAAATTGTTTCATCTGTATATATCTTAAATTTACAAAGATAACCAAGCAGCTCAACATGTGATTTAGCATCTTCAAGAGGAAACGTCTGTGCGGCATTATGTATTTGTTATTGATCATCACAGACAAACGCCACTACATGTGAAAGATTGAGGCACTTATTCAGCTGTTCAACCTCATGATACATTACTCCTACTTAGAGCACGGAGCTTTCTTTTGTACAGATTTGAGTAAATGAGCACTTCCACTGTTGCTGGATTGTGTAAACACATGGACGTGCGCTCCTAAACCCTTTTTGTTCAATCATATGGAGTAAGTGAAGCTCTTGCAACAAAAACTGCTTGTGTTTGCTAATAATAAAAATGTATGGTGAAAAGGTGCAACGGACACAGAACCACACGCCACAAATATTTGTGGTGTGTGGTTCTGTTTGTCTATTGTCTTTTCACACTGCATTATGGTTGTTACCAAGCACCAACTAGCCCAAAAACAAGTCCTTCTGCTTGTGTTTGTTCTTTGAACTCCTCATATGTACAACATGGTGCACATGCACATACCTTTGTAAAAAAAACGTATGTTATCAAAGCCAGTTTCTCAGAAAAAATAAAACTTCATTATATGCAGGCTCCACAGGTTCAGTACCACTATATTATCAGCACTCACACTTGTTTTACTCAAATTATCCCTGAGCAATATTTCGTGAGGTCCTTTAGACAGATTTTTAGTGTCTCCCAGTGACATATTAGGGCGGCTGAGTATGGTCTCATAACATGCATATACTTACGTAAAAAATAGGGCCTTATACTGCATAAGGTTGCGGCGATGGCGTAGTGGTTAGAGCATCCGCCTCGCATGCAAGAGGTCCATGGTTCAAATCCCGGTGCCGCGCAGTTCCCAACCGGATTAAAAAATCCGCGTGTTGATGGAACTGCATTAAGAGGCCTGGGGTGCGGCCTCACCGGTAACCACCACCGGGAACGCACTCCCTCACCAGAGAAGGATTGGCCACCCTGGTGCAGTATCTGGCCACTACCTCCCACGTGCATACGTCAAATAACTCACGGCCCTCAGTCCCCAGCAGCTGCGAAGGAACTGACCGCGGCGGTGGTCAGATCTGCAACGCAGCAGAGGGTGCTAAGAATCTCTGGATCCGGACAGGCCGCCATTGGAACCTGAACCTGGCAACGTTTAACGCTAGAACCTTATCTAGTGAGGGAAGTCTAGCTGTACTATTCGAGGAGCTAGAGGGTGTTAAATGGGATATAATAGGGCTCAGTGAGGTTACGAGGACCGATGAGGCCTATACGGTGCTACAGAATGGCCACGTCCTTTGCTAACGGGGCTTGGCAGACAGAAGAGAACTGGGAGTGGGGTTCCTAATTCACAGAAACCTAGCTGGCAACATCGAGGAATACTATAGCATTAATGAAAGGGTGGTAGGTATCGTAATTAAATTGAATAAAAGATACAAGATTAAGGTAGTACAGGCTTACGCGCCTACATCCAGCCATGATGACGCTTCAGTTGAAAGCTTCTGTGAAGACGTGGAATCGGCAATGAGTAAGATAAAAACACATTATGCTATAGTGATGGGCGACTTTAATGCAAAGATAGGGAAGGAGCAGGCTGGAGACCAGGCAGTAGGAGATTATAGAATAGGTACTAGAAACGCCAGAGGAGAGCTACAAGTAGAATTCGCAGAACGCAATAATTTACAGATTTTGAATACCTTCTACCGAAAACGAGGAAACCGCAAGTGGACATGGAGGAGCCCTAATGGCGAAACTAAAAACGAAATAGACTTTATAATGAGTGCAAACCCAGGCATCGTGCAGGATGTTGAAGTGGTTGGCAAGGTATGATGCAGTGACCATAGAATGGTACGGTCTTGAATTCGCCTAGACTTGAAGAAGGAACGACAGAAAATGATACACAAGAAACCAATCAATCAGCTAGCACTGAGAGGGAAAGTACAGGAATTCAGGGTGTCACTGCAGAACAGGTACTCGGCTCTTAGTGAGGAAACCAACCTTAGCGTAGATACATTGAATGATAATCTGACGAGTATCATTACGGAGTGTGCAGTGGAAGTTGGAGACTGGGTAGTTAGACAGGACACTGGCAAGCTTTCCCAGAAAACGAAGAGCCTAATCAAGAAGCGTCAAATCATGAAACTGTCAAGTACAACAGACAAAATAGAACTGGCAGAGCTTTCGAAGTTGATTATTAGACGTAAGGTATGTGATGTAAGAAGGTATAACATGAAGAGAATAGAACACGCTCTGAACAACAGAGGAAGCGTCAAAGCAGTGAAGAGGAAACTTGGGATAGGCAAAAGTCGGATGTATGTACTAAGGGACGAAGAAGGCAAAATAACTACCAATATGGATAGAATCGTTAAAATAGTGGAGGATTTTTACAGAGATCTCTACAGTAGCCTAGACAACCACGACCTTAATATTATACGAACTAGCAGTAACCCAGGTGACACTCCACCAGTAATGATAGAAGTCAGAAAAGCTTTGGAGAGCATGCAAAGAGGCAAAGCTGCTGGTGAGGATCAAGTAACATCAGATCTGCTGAAAGATGGAGAACAGATTGTGTTGGAAAAACTAGCCACCCTGTTTACGAGGTGTCTCCTGACGGGAAGAGTACCAGAGTCTTGGAAGAACGCTAACATCATCTTAATACATAAGAAAGGAGATGACAAGGAGTTAAAGAACTACAGGCCGATCAGCTTGCACTCCGTAGTATACAAGCTCTTTACAAAGATAATTGCTAACAGAGTTAAGAAAACATTAGAATTCAATCAACCAAAGCAACAAGTAGGATTTTGAACAGGCTTCTCAACAATCAACCACATTCATACTATCAATCAGGTAATAGAGAAATGCTCAGAATATAACCAATCACTATATATAGCCTTCATAGATTACGAGAAGGCGTCAGATTCAGTAAAAATATCAGCGGTCATGCAGACACTGCGGAATCAGGGCGTCGATGAGGCATATATAAACATCCGGGAAGAAATCTACAGGGGATCAACTGCTGCCATAGTGCTTCATAAAGAAAGCAACAGAATACCAATCAAGAATGGTGTTAGGCAGGGGGACACAATCTCCCCAATGCTATGTACCGCGTGCTTACAAGAGGTTTTCAGAAGCCTAGAATGGGAACAGTTAGGGATAAGAGTTAATGGAGAATACCTTAGTAACCTGCGCTTCGCCGATGACATTGCATTGCTGAGTAACTCAGGGGACGAATTGCAACTCATGATTACGGAGTTAGACAAGGAGAGCAGAAAGGTGGGTCTTCAAATTAATCTGCAGAAAACGAAAGTTATGTACAACAACCTCGGAAAGGAGCAGCGCTTCGAGATAGGTAATAGTGCACTTGAAGTTGTAAAAGACTATGTCTACTTAGGGCAGGTAATAACCGCAGAGCCGAACCACGAGGTTGAAGTAACTAGAAGAAAAAGAATGGGGTGGAGCACATTCGGCAAGTACTCTCAAATTATGACAGGTAGATTGCCACTATCCCTCAACAAGACGGTATATAACAGCTGTATCTTGCCGGTACTTAGCTACGGAGCAGGAACCTGGAGACTTACAAAGAGGGTTCAGCTTAAATTGAGGACGACGCAGCAAGCGATGGAAAGAAAAATGGTAGGCGTAACCTTAAGAGACAAGAAGAGAGCCGAGTGCGTTAGGGGACAAATGGGGGTTAAGGATATCATAGTTGAAATAAAGAAGAGGAAATAGACATGGGCCGGGCATGTAGCGCGTAGACAGGATAACCGCTGGTCATTAAGGGTAACTAACTGGATTCCCAGAGAAGGGAAGCGGGTTAGGGGGAGACAGAAGGTTAGGTGGACAGATGAGATTAAGAAGTTTGCGGGTATAAATTGGCAGCAGCAAGCACAGGACCGGGTTAACTGACGGAACATAAGAGAAACCTTTGTCCTACAGTGGACGTAGTGAGGCTGATGATGATGATGATGATGACTGCTTAAGGAGAAGTGCTAGTTCAATACATTTATTGCAGTTTTCATAGCTTACAGGCTACTGGATCTGCTTTTTGCCCCGCCACGGTGGTCTAGTGAGTAAGGTACTCGGCTGCTGACATGCAGGTCGTGGGATCAAATCCCGGCTGTGGCGGCTGCATTTCCGATGGAGGCGGAAATGTTGTAGGCCCGTGTACTCAGATTTGGGTGCAAGTTAAAGAACCCCAGGTGGTCGAAATTTTCGGAGCTTTCCACTACGGCGTCTCTCATAACCATATAGTGGTTTTGGGACGTTAAACGCCACAAATCAATTATTCTACTGGGTCTGCTTTGATTCAAGTCAATGTTAACATTTAATACTGAGAATACCTGAAGCTCAGTAACACAGCTACTGAGAAAGAAAAACAGCTTTCATGAAGTCATTTTATGGCAAAGAGCCTTTGTGGTCTTTGTTAATGTGCTGCTACAAAAGTTAAACTATTAATTTTGTGCTTGTCCTCAACCAGAGCAAAGAACCATAATTCACTCCCTCACATGCCCCCTACAGACCGCATTGTTGGTTTGAGGGTAACTAACCTATGCAGAGAGGCAAACATTTGTGTCTACAAAAGAAACTTATCTTGAATCGAATCATTTGCTGCATTAACTTCTACCTGAAAAAAATCTGGGAACTAGCTCGGTATACTCACTTACTTTGTATAAGCAACACAATCATTTCAAAGGCATCAATATGAATATGAGTGAGTGACAAGCGGCATGAGTAAACCTGTGCAGGAACATCAGTAAATACTTACATGAGTGAGAGTTCACATGTAGCATGAATGTGAGTGAGTGTCAATGAGTGTGAGTCGGTGCGAGTTTGAATGCGAGTGGCTACTCATGACATTGAGTGAGAGAGTGTGAGTATGAGATTGTGACGAGTTATGTGAGTAGGCTTGAGCATTAACATGAGTGAACACTCATTGATGTGAGTAGGCAAGAGGGGCGAATGAGTGAGTATTGAAGGGGGGCATGTAGGGAAAAATCTTTAGTGTATGCGTGGATGTGAGTAAAGTGCGGGTGCGAGTCACATGAATACTTATCAGTGCAAGTACCGTAAATTGTCGGCCAAGCGCTCTCCTCCAACGCGGAATTATAATCTTACCCGATTTGGGAGGGGGGCTCTTGCTCGGTTCCCGACTACTCACTGGCGCTTATTTTATGACCTTCGCAAGAGGGATGAGGACACTTGCTTGGGAGAGGGTGCTTACTTGGCCTTTTATGGTAGGAGTCGGAGTATAGGTGAATGTCAAGGGGTCAGAGGAGGTGTAGTATGGCATTTATATTGTATAGGCAACTAGGAATCGGAGTTGGTACTCACGCTTATAAGTTGAATTTTTGTGCTAACAATATTATATATGTTTTATACTTTTTGTACCCAGCACTGTTATGCTTGTGATACCATAACCTGTTTGTTTACTCAAGCGTGTATTTCTGTAATTTATAAATCACCCTAATCATCATTATTCTATAGTAGAAGTACTGAGAAATCATGAAACAAATATTTTGAATATGTGGGTGTACCCACAGTTTTCCATCAGGTAAGTGAATATAAAGGTTCATCGGAACTCACTTTGCTGTACAAAGTGAAAGTATGAGGCAGATTCGCCACACTCTCCTCTTAGGTGAAAGCTGTGACTGTATGTTCATGCGCTTTCTATGCCCTTAAGGCCGTTTTTCTTGTGCGCATTAAGAAATATGTTCATTTACAAACAGTTTGTGTAATACCAGTGTCACACTTGACATTTCAATGTCACTCCAATGGAATAACATTAGCAATAATGAGATTATGCGACTGCTACACGGACATACATAATCCCAATAAATAGAATGAATTAGGCAATCAAATGAGTTTGAGAAACATATTCCCTGACACAGTTAAACCAAATGAGTACATTCTAGGGATTTGAATGGTGACTTGCAGCATTAACCATTTAACCTGCATACATGCAAACGCGCTAATATTGCAGCTTTATTTTTAGGGCATCTATCATTTCACCAGGAACGATGACACAAATATCTTTACTCTCCACCTCAGTGGCGCTTGGTTTCAGGCGCTGTTGGCCATGTCGTAAAGAAGGAGACACCTCTGGCCATGCGTATTCGTGTATCTGCAGTGATGGCATCAGCTGTACGAACTCAATTAACCGAGACAGAGACTCTGGCAAAGCTACAGCAGTTCCGTTGCAAGCTGTTGGCCCACATGGGCACGTGCGAGACCATTTTTAAAGCGAACAAATGCGAAACGCTCTGCGTTTTTTTTATGTGTGCGGTTGCACTGCAAGATACCAGGTGTGCAATTGTTACTTCGCATTTTAGGAAACATTATTAGACGCGACACCTTAATTTTGCCGTTTTATTTTTGAAACAACACGGCGCAGCGCACGCCGTGTTGCTTGTGGTATGGTGGCTAGAGTCACCATACTTGTAGTTATTCTATCGGCTGTGTGTATAATGGTTAAGCGGGTCGTCTTGGCTCATTGTGGCCACATATTCTGCGATATACAGTTCAGTTGTACCGCCAAAAGCTGAATACACATACCACTCACTTTATTACAGAACGCGCTATGTTCACTTCGTTCCCCAATTTATGTCACTAGATTTTAAATGAATAAAGCAATGTGCTTGCAAACACTCGCTTGTTCATGTTGTCAGTACTTAGTATTCAAAGTAGACATACGCACTCACGCTACGCATGCAAGGACGTAAGACATATACCCAGAAATATTTATAAACGCAAGCTACACAGACGCGACATTCGCACGCAGGTTTTTGTGCGTGTATAAGCACACATGCGTAATCAAAAAAAATTGGGGGAAGCATTAGAGGAGCTTACTTTATGAAGGGGATAGCACTACGACTTGCACAGAAAACAAGCATAAGTGAAAAATACTCACGCACACATTACAATCATTTTTCTAAAATGCTTGCTGACAGGAAAGAAACTACACTATGCGCTTAAAAAACCCAAATATTTAAAAGAATGCACACAAAACAAATATAGGCGTACTCACCAAGGAGAATTAAGTCGTCGCTAAAGAATTGATTAGAACGAACTAACATACTTCCGTCACCTTCTTTTCAAGGCGTACGTTTCTGATTTGTGGCGTTCCCTGTCGCACCTCGTCAGCATCCTTCAGCAGGTGACAGAACGTTACGTTGTCATCGTTGTTCCGCGATTCCACACGCTACGGCACACTGATATGGTTCTTTGGTTTGGTTTGGGAAAACTTTATTTTGAATGCCGAAGGCGGGCTCCCTAGCACAAATTGGGCCGCTCCCACGATGTAACAGTAAGGCCGAAACCAAGCGCCCCATTGTGGGCTCTCTGGACAGCCCAAAGTTCCGATGTTATGTCCATACTCCGGAGAGTGGAGTCCCACTTTCCGGACGATGCTATACAGGTGCCACGTACCGAAGGCCACTCCCAGAGCATGTGATGTAAGGTGGCTAAACCGCCACATTTTGTACACAAGTTGGTTAAATAAACCTCAGGGTAAAGCTTGTGGAGAAAGGCAGAGTTAGGGTACGTTTCTGTTTAAAGTAATAGCAATTTAGGTGCCGGCGCTCAATTTAGCCCCCTATGTGAAGGTGCAAAGATTCTCCCATAGATAGCGAAATGTTGGGCAATTTCATTGTATGTAGTAGGCGGATCCCTGTTTACGAAATCTCAATTTCAACCCAAACGTCATCCATGGCTGCGGATAGCTAACCCTCGCGCCCTGGAGTGGGCCAACTCTTTGGGATTGATAATCCTTCCGTCTATGTTTTCCATATGAGCCGGTAACCATGTAAGGCTATGGGTTGTAATCGACTTCTCACCGAGTATGTTTTTGGCCTCATTACACACAGCTCAAACACTAAAGGCACAAATGGCAGATCAAGAATCGCTAAATATATGTTCATGCCGCTGATATAAAAGAGTCAAGGCAATGGCATCCTGCTCAGGTTCATTGGAAGTTTGGCGCACACCGACACCGCAATAATTGTAACCCCTATATGGTTGACTACACTACCGTGATTCAGTCTCTCTGGTCCTCATACTGCGCCGCGTCTACGAAACAGGCACCGCCGTTGAGATCCGCCACTTGGCAGAGAAGGGCCCGAATGTGCGCTCTTCTCTCTTCTCCTTCCATTATTTTGTTGGGGATGGATGTTCTGCGGGGCAGGCGAGGCAGTAATGTTCTCTTTCAGATCACTCGTCAACCCTTGATACAGAGCCTCAATCCGAGCTGTTGGAATACCCATATCAGCGAAAAGCATCCTCCCCACTTTTGAGCCAGACAGTCTAATTACCTGTGTTCTTTCTTGTGCTTCCACAATTTCTTCCAATGTATTATGAACTTTCATCTGCAGAACACCACCGGTGTGGGTGTAGTTAGGGAGCCGAAGGGCGTTCTTTACCGCTCTCCTTATTGCATAAAGCTTGTCCATATCAGGTCTCTTCCAAACATACACTTTTTTTTCGGGTTCGCGCGCTTCATGGCGAAAATAAACAAACTATACGGGGCCGCGTCTCAATGCGCACATTAGAGTACCATAACTCCGTTCAAAGTGGACCCTGTTAGTGCCGTTTCCAGGCGCGGCCGCTAGGAAGAGAGCTCTCAGTTGGACTCGCGAATAGTGCCAGCCGTCTACTTATCACCATAGACGGGTACGCATGTATGCGCAGAGATGCCGAACAGGATGCGCATGCCTGTTCATAGGGATGAGTGTACAGTACGCACTATACAATCATGGAGGCTTCCCACTGTTCGGGTTTTGTTGGGCGCTGATAGTACACCCGTTGTCATGCCTTTTCAACCAGTCGCGCAATATTTTGCCGATATCCGAAGATCTGCTATTTGCCCGACAACCTTTGCGGCGTAAATTATATTGAAAATCTTTCAAATATTCATTTCAAGACTTCATTCTGAGCAGCCAGAATGATTACTTTGTGCAGCATTTCTTCTCTTTATTTTTATTACAGGTAGAGCACAGTCTACGCAGCTCACGTCGTTAAAAATTGTGGCACATTAACGCAGTGAAGCTTTGGAATATTTTGTTCTTACCATCAATCACCCATCACATTGACCCCAACGCTTGTAAATGAGTGACAAGCGAGGTACAATTATCTACAATGTTTATTGGCCATAACTACTATGCTGTGTTATGTTGTCAGTGTCGTTTTGACTTCATTATTACTGCTTTGTGGCAACAGGTTTAGTTTGAAGTTGCCAAAGACGAGGTCTGTACACGTTTCCCTGGCTGTTGTTGGTTTTTTAAGTCATGCAAAATGCATCGTAGAGATTATCAAGGTGTCATTTACTACACAAGCCAGTGACTGTGCGTGATCATGATCTTCTTCATCCTCTTCATAGTCGTTGCCTTGACGTATAGTTCATACCTTGCATGTGCTGCGTCGTGATGTGAGACAGAAAATGTCTGGCCTTGAACGCGCTTGTTCTTTGACATCATCAGCACTATCGTCATCTTAAGCGGCGACTACAGCGTTTAACACCAACGGACAAACTTCGACCATATCAAGCTTCGCCCCTAAAACAGATCGACGCGACCCATTTACTTAGATATACGTGTACGTTAAAGAGCACTGCCCAGGAAAAATTTCCGGAGGCCTCCACAACGGCGTATTTCATAACCATTTCTGATTTTTAGACGTAAAGCCCCAGCAGTTGCATTCATCATACTCATTGCAGGTGATTTCGCGTGACTATACCATCACAGCACCTACTTCTTTTACAGTATGCTGGCCGTGTGTACAAAATCGTGGGAAGTGCAGTCCAGGAGGATCCGTCTTGGTGTCCTATACTAGCACGTTATGACCAGTGACTGCTCAAGCCAAAAAACAATGAAACCACTGCCTCCAATAAACCCTCGCCGCAGTTCCATGCAAGTGCATGCGTGACCTCACATTTGTACCCAGCCTCTTTTGCTACCTTCCAAACGGTTGCAATACGATGCACACAAAACACCAGCGCGTTGAGAGCAGGGGCGCTGACCGAAATTTTTTTTATGGGCGGTAGGAAGCGGTCACACCATTTCATGGTCGGGGGGCACAGGTATCAGCTTTTCTCTGTGAAATGACTCTCGATGGCACTTTCAGCAGAGTGTGTACAAGTATATGAAAGCCATAAGACCCCCCCTCCCCATGCATATCTTTCTGAAGAATGTACTCGTAGTGAAATACAGTAAACGAAACCTACAGTAACTCTTTGGAGCCATGCCCCCTCGTCGCACCATTGAATAAACTAGTCTTCGAAAATGTACTTTACGATGACCCGCCCGCTCGGAGAAGACATCATTATTCATTCATTGTTATTCTTTGCTAAGTGTAGATGGCGTCGTCCTCGACGGAGCGAAGTGGGTTTCACAAGTAAAGGGCGGCTCCGCTTACAACGAGAAATTGGAGGTATACGTAGCATGTTTTCTTACATTTATAATACATTTCGGTTTTGCTTTCTTTGCTGAGCGAATAATTTCTTACTGTCGATGTTTACGACTGCATGCCTATTGGAACAATTTTTACGTTAAGCTCCATATCTCGAGCAGCCCAGCTGCGGTGAAAGGTTATAGGCAACACTTTTTTTACTTTACTACGCGAATGCAAAGATGTTTGCGATAGCCTATAAGTACTTTTTTAAGTTATGCCGGACGTTAGCAACACAATCCCGCATGCGTAATTTTCCGGACAAGCTTTTTTGCAACCTTCGCTGGTATTGCAGTTGCAGTGTAACTTTTCATAGCAATCGAATACTCCAATCGTAGAAGCTTTATTGTGCCAACGGTGAGGGCAAGGTAAATATCCTTGAAAAATGTTCGCATGGTCTCAATCTAAAATGCACCTGGGACCACACTATACGTATTTATATAGTATTACTTAGTTCGCTGCGTATATGCGCTAGAAAACCTATGCGCAAAAATGCGTAATATTTTCGGGTTTTTTTTTTCTAGTAGCTTTCGTCGTTCTCGTTCTTCAAGTGACAGTGTTGCGGTAAGCTGTCTTCCGTTGTTTTCAAGCGTGCAGCAGCAATTTACGTTTACGTCAACAGATTCATCTGTAGAGCATATTTTACCGTATAGTATAGGTATGTCACATATGCACTGTTTTAATTAGTACCTGCATTCCTATTTGCAGCACTTACGCCTGCGCAAACAGGACTAGCCTCGTACCACAAAACCTCTCGAGTCGAGTGATTGGTTCACTGGTGATGAAAGAATGAGCTCCTGTCTTCTTCAAAGCATAATATATCACATTCATTTTCTCAGAACACTTGAACTCCGATGAGAACTGTCAGCGCATGCCACATGAGTTTACTAACGCTGTACTGTGCACTACCCGTACCTGTCAGTTGTCTGTTTCAGGCATCCTGATGCGATTCGCTGGAACTTAACGCTTGGTGTGAACTCCTTCGCGTTTATTCACCTATGTTGTGTGGCATGACAACGCAACACAAACTACCAGCCTTCTGTAGGGGTGCATTCACGAGCCCGAGACGTTTAGCGAGCAGGGTAAGATACTTGGCAACCGCGACCTTAACGGCACCTGAACGGAAGCGGAGGAAATGTATACCTGCGAATCTTTCCGCCAGGTACAAAACTAGTGCTGTTGTTTGGGCCGCAACTTTACCAACCAACTGGTATCGTCAATGAAGTTTTCTCTTCAATGCTCCTCATCTCACATAGGTCTTTTTTTGGCGTAATTCAGTAGCTTATTTATTTTTGCCATATATATCAAACCATTTTAAAAATTATAAACATGTCGTAATTAAAATATCAATAGTTATTCAAAGAGCGTGAAAAAGCCTTAAGCTATTTCTTAAACACAGAAGCTTTTCGTGGCTGAGTTTGACCGCCTTTATTACTTGAACCATGATGCAAAATACATCACTAACATCTTGCATGTACATAACGTCAACTCTGCTTGCATCAGGCATTTTCCGCAACCTATGTTTATTGCCCCGTTTAAAGGATCGCAGCAAAGTGGACTCCCGTCTCGTTGGCCACCCTCCATTTTCTGGCATCCGTCATTCAGTGCGAACAATTTACACTGAATGACGGAAGCCAAAAATACACTGAATTATCTTCCCCTATGGGAAAGAGTTGAGTTAGTGCAGTGCTGAGGAGCGCCTGTGACGTAGTTTTCCTTTGTTTGCACCAGGACGACGGTGTAGGTTACGACAGCACCCATGATCTGCAAAGGAAAGTCACACTACGATTACGAGCTCTAAATGCTGTTATTAAGTGGAAAGGCAGCATGGTATGCCTCTGATTGCCGTGTGCGGTGCCTTTAAGCTTTTTTTATTCTACTTTGTGATGCTTAAAAGGCGTTAACTCCTTGTTTCCCACAGCCAATCCAGTTGTGCCAGCAAGTATTTTTGCGTAAATGGAAATAAATTGAAAACATCGCAAATGTAGCTTTAGTTCTAGAAGAAAACAAGTGTTCACATATGTGGACGCTGGGAACTCCAGTTACGCTAGGTCAATTATCTTTCTTCACTTTAAATGGCAATTACACCTACTGACAACTCTTTTTCGAAGCCTGGATGTTATCATCATCACTACTTACCGTTTTCACCGCCTCTATCAAGAACTTGTTCATCACTGATATCACCATCATCATTATGAACGCTAACGAGGTGAATTGCTAACGGCTATCACTCAGCATTTTCATTATAATCATCCTACAACCCCACTGTCATCAACACCTTATTCGTCATTTTCAACGCTTTTATCATCATCATCCTTATCACTATTTAAGGTCTATTTTCTTCCCCATAGCTCTGCATCAACGTGGTGCTCATTATCTTGATCACGATTCGCCATCATCACAAAAGCGTTCTTGATTACGTCCAAACTGAATGCTTAATTAACCAGCAGTAGCATTGTTCAAGGATATTTTGCATGTCGGTACCTCTGCTTGGATTCACTAGTTATCGCTGGTTTCCAAATCGGAACATTTGCTTCAGCTAGTCAAGTTGAAAATATGTCATGTACAAACCAAATAAAGCTCATCGGTTCGAAACATGACTGCTAAACGTATTAATAACCTATAACACAGATACTGTTTTTTGCAAAGCTCCTCGGCAACTTCAGCGAGACCTAGTACTTATAAGCTTTTTATATTTTCTTGAAAAAACTCGGTATGCCTGGCGTCCACATACGTAGACACCGCCTTGCCAATTCATTTTACATTGCTTTGGAGCTTCACATTGCAAGAACACTTACACAAAAACAAAGTATACGCTCCTGTTTCTTGAATAAACACTTATACTTTTAAACTCTTAAGGTCCTATAAAAATTTAGGCATATCAATCGACTTGAGAAGAACTCATTTTTTAAGCGCACGTACGGCTGTTTGTACAGAAAAGGGGATACATTATATATTCTCTTGAAATTCTGTAGCAATTTCTATATTTGAAATTATTATCAAGCCTTGGTCCTAGCTACCGTGATCGAATTGCGCTGATATGTACTTCATCAACAAATAAGGACGCTAAGACACATAGCGTCAACTGTAAAACTGGTTGTGACAAAGCAAATAGTAAAGTTGCGATCATGCTCAATAAAAAAAATGGTGAATGGTTTTTCTTAGTGAGTTTTGCTTTATATGTATAACAATAAAAAAGAACGTTGTAAATAGCGCGTAAAGCACCTTTCGTGACCGTTAATTGAGGATAAGAAATAATCCCATTAGTGGTACCTCCACAACTGAAGTTCACGGATAATTAGCACAACAAGCCGGGTGAACTCGTTAATATCCGGTTGAGCGCAGCGTGGTATAGACGAAGCACTAAAGAACATACGAGACGAGTTCCAACTCACGACTGAAATTTAAATTGCGTGCGTAGGCCTTAAGTGACATAGTGCGTGTCGGAAGTACCAGAGAAGTGGGAAACAAGCCTTTAAATACTCTATTTATTCTTTGTGCATTGTGATCAATAATTACAGAAGTGATGAGGCCTAATCTATTCGCATGTAATATGTCTCGACTATCTCTTAGCTTAATTTATTTTTAATATTGAGGAATACAGCAGCTTCCTGCTACAGATGTTTGCAGTGGCATCCTCTTCAATGTGCATTCTATTTGCACTGAGTAGAAATTTGAACAACTGACGGACGCGCCGGAGGAGAACGTTTGGTCAACGACCAGTTTCTCTGAAATGTACTTCTCTATAAAACAGCAGTTTTGCATAGAGACCACCATGGAGTCTTATGCAAACTTTCGCGTATGCTCAATCTAGCAGAAGGTGAAATGCATATGCTTCAATTTGTTTGTCAAATGGTATAACATACCTGATTAGTTCCTGGCGTTGTTACTTCTACTTGATGTCTAGAGCAACAAGTTGTTTAAACTTCTTGGTGTGAAATAAGCAGCTCGAAAAAGTTCGGAACGGCAAGATAGGACGAAAGAAGCAAGATCATGCTCTCATACAAGTAGTACTACCCAACATCTTAAAAATAATGAATGCCAGATGGACGCTATACATATATTTATTGTTCTAATTACGTTATTTGACAGCCAAATTGAACGAGCACTTTTAGGTGGATCTACGCTTCGCGTTACGTATGCGTAAAAAGAAAAAAATAGGTGTGCACAGTTCTACTTGGCACGAAGGTATAATACTCTTCAATATGCGAATGCACTCGCAGTACACTCTTAGGCAAAATCTCCCGAAAAAGGAGTAACGGACCCCAATACGCGCGTGCGATGAACGGATAGAGCGCGGAGGAGTAACCACAGAGGGATGTGTGCCACGTGCAAACCAATAAGTGGCCAAAAGGATGAATCGCACCGGGAATGCGGGCCATGTGCGAACCGTTGCTCAGGACAGTAGCCGTCCTCCTCTCTCCTGGCTCAGTCTTCCTTCTTAGTTGGCTGGTAACAGTTGACATTGTGTCGTGCTCGCAGAGCTCAGCGGTCTAGCAATAACGCCGCGTTGTTTAGTGAGTACGCTTGGATGAGCGTCAGTCTGCTTTTACGTTTCGCCGCACCCAAGAAGTCTGCAGCTGGTCTCGACACGTCACCACGCCGTGCTCTATATCACTGGCTTAGTCAAGATGGTCATGACCAAGGCACGACACCACCGGTTTGTAATTAAAGCCAACATGGCGACCGAGAGCACAGCAGGCCTATCAGATACTTATTTATTTATTTATTTATTTTTATTTATTTATTCAGTACTGCCAGCCACCATTTGGCAGCCATGGCAGCAGTGGTACAGTGCAGAGTTTGAACACAAAGTTTACACGCGACCAGTAACACAGTCCGCGGTACACAGGGAAGCAATAATGCAGTAAGCTTGCAGATTGTCACGACACACAAGCGCACGCAATCAGTAACACGGCCCACGATTCGCAAAGCAGCAGTAATACATTATTTTAGTCTGCCTCAGGGCAGAAATCAGCGCTGGATCTTTAACAACTAAGCGATCATTCTTTATTCTGCCGTACTTGTTGCGTGTGCGATACGAATCGCGCTTGCCGGCAGCGGGCTCAGTCGTGTGGTGTATTGCACGCACGAAACGCACCGTGAAGGTCGGCTTGAGCGTCTGCAGTTCGCCTGTGCTTTTTGACCGCCCTAAGTTGGCCGCCATTGACGTCGGCCGCCCGCATGCTCACTCATCGAGTGCTCGCCTGTGTTCGCTGCTGTGATGAGCTTCGGGCTCACGATATTGGGCGGAGACCTTGTCGCTGTGTTGCGAGTCGTCCAAAAGACGTTTCGCTTGCTCGTAACGAGCTTGGTTGTATTACGTCGCGCACTTAAGTGCACCGGCACGGGCTCTCGTGGCTTTCGCAAACATCGGAACTCGCTGAAAAGTGATTTCCATTACAGTTGGCCTCCCGTCAAGCGGTCGCACGCAGCTCGGCGCCGGCCGTTCGCCGCAGCCGTGGCAGCAGACTTGCATTTGCTCGCTGCACTTATGCTCGCTCGAGTTTGTGGAAAAGGGGTGCACTACCATCGGACCCCTCAGCGCTCACTCCAAATCAACTCGGCGCTGTTTGTGGTGGCAGCCCAGCGTACCCTCGCTTTTCTGTTCGAGGTACGCCGGCGGCAGACGCTTCACACGCAACGCCATTTTTGGTCTCGCGTTCGCTTGGGAGCTGAACAATGTCGCTCACTTAGATGCCGCTGACTTGTTGGCGGCACAGTTGTTCGCGGCGCCTCGGAGGTATAGATGCAGCCACTGCACTTAGGCTGTGGCACTACGGGGATTGAAATGTCTCTTTGACAATGTGTGACATCACGGTGAAACTATTTGCATGTCATATTTTACACGTATGCTTTCATTTAACTTTGAGCGTATTTGTAAAGTGCATGCATATTCATTCTCTGTCATGTGTGACTATATTTACAATTTTACTTTGCAGACCTGCACACACACCATGCAGATGGCTGTGTCTGTATGCGCTGGCGTCTGCAATGCCTGTCATCCATCGCCTTTGTCGGAACAGCTTCAGAAGGATTGAACGAGATGGGATGGTAAAGTTATTTGTGTGTCACATTTTACACTTATGTTTTCTATCAGCTTGCACGTACTTTTGAAATACGTGCATCTTCATCTTCTCTCACGTGTGACTGACTACTTTTACAGTCTTATTGTACAGCCGTGGGCACACAACATAGAGAAGACTGTGCAATGCCTGTCATCTATCGCTTCCGTCGTAGGAGATTCACAAGGGCTGTACAAGATATGACAAGCCTAAACTTGTATATTTCCCCATGAATGTACCTAAAGGATGAAAAAAAGTAATGTGTTTTTAGAACAATAAAATATTTATTGTCTTGCTTTTGTCGTTCAATGTTGCAGTGACTACGAAAGCAGTGACGCGCAGATGGCTAAACAATTTTTGCGTGTTCTTTTGCGTGCCATTTGTTGCTCACTGCGTAGAAAAACAGCCGCAGAAAGTATTAAGCCTGGCGGAGAGTAAATAGAAAAACAATATATAAACGGGGATAAAAAGTTCATCCGATTGGAATATTTGAGTATACCAACCGTTTGCCGGCAAGGTGCAACTGTGACGACTAGCGGTTGCCCGGTAAAATGTAAATGTTGGGACTAGCAGGAGCCCGATAAGGTGTAAATGTGAGGAGAAAATATTAGTTCTTGAAACTGATTTGTGAGACCAATGTTTATCCGCTAAGGTATAAATGTGAAGACTAAGCTTGTCTGTGGGGACTAACTGTAGACCCGGTGCCGTTAGTCCTAAAGAAATTATTGGTTGTGGCAGCCTTATTAGTCCCCCCAAAAAAACAAACCACGCACTCGTTTTACACCCTTTTGCCTTACAGTGTAGCGTGGCAGCATGGTCCCATATTTTCTGTTTTGCCGATGTTCACGTCTGCATCTGCGGCACGATATCGAAAATTTCCCACGTCGGAGAACTTCAAAAACTTTACTTTGTCACCTTTTTATTTTCTTCACGTCAGTTGTCTTTGGGAAAATTGATGGTGCTCCTCCAGAAGCGCAAAAATATCAGTTACAATAATACGACACCGAACCCCCCTCCAATGAACACCTCTACCTACACATGTATGGTCTGATGCAGATAGATTTATGCCTGCATTGCAATGACAGTGAATCCCCGCATTGTTTCTTTCCTGACATTCAGAATATTTACCAATACAAGAAAAAACCCACCTGGATCATCCGCTCGGACAGATGACCTTAAATTTATCACTTCTGGTGGTTCTTTCCAGCGGGGCGACCAGCCGCGGTGGTCTAGCGACTGAGATACTCGGATTCTGACCCGCCAGTCACGGGATTATGACTTTCATTAGTCCCTTGGGGCCACCCCACTTGGTTTTAGCCATGGGATTGTTTGCAGTACCACATGCAATTTCGTAGGCAAGACCAAACGAATTGAATTTTTAGATTACCTAAACCAAGCTTAATCTTCACCTACAATAGTCCTGTTTATTTTCGTGAATTAAGCGAATCAGCTACTTTAAAAACAATCCATTCTTAAAATTTTGAGAATATAAACAGATTATCAATGCCCCGTTTGGCTGATAAGGCATTTCAAATGAATCAATAAATATAACAAAGCACCGGCCTTTCTATGGCCGATCACCGATGATGGGCAGCGTAAGCTTAATAATAGTCAATCAGCCAACCAACCCAGGCCAGCGCG
The DNA here is from genome assembly GCA_013436015.1 of Rhipicephalus annulatus. Taxonomy (NCBI): domain Eukaryota; kingdom Metazoa; phylum Arthropoda; class Arachnida; order Ixodida; family Ixodidae; genus Rhipicephalus; species Rhipicephalus annulatus. The sequence goes on from WOVY01009850.1 coordinate 1,305,327, forward strand.
AAGATGATGGAGTAAAAATAAAAAAAGAAATAGGTATAATGACCCTTCTTTGCCGTTTTTCAGATATTCATTAATTCTAACTCATTGATTAACTGATTGATTGATTGATTGATTTATATGTGGGGTTTAAAGTCCCAAAACCACCATATGATATTGAGAGACGCCGTAGTGGAGGACTCCGGAGATGTTGACCACTTGGGGTTCTTTAACATGCACTCAAATGTGAGCACAAGGGCCTACAACTTTTCCTCTTCCATCGGGAATGCAGCCGCCGCAGCCGGTATTCGAACGCGCAACCTGCGGGTCAGCAGCCGAGCACCTTAGCCACTAGACCACCGCGGCTGGGTATTCCAACTCATCCAGCCTAATACCTTAGTACATATTGCTCTGCTGTCAGTCTTTATCAAGGTGCATGGCAGTATGCAGTTTTTATGCCCGGTTATAAAAAAACAACAGCGTCCTTTGAACTTACATCAGCGAACGTGACCAGGTCGACGTCGAAAAAGCCACAGCCAGTGACCCTGAAGTCATCGGGTTTAATGCTTCTGAGAAACATTCGAATCTGCAAAGTATAATCAGCATTTCAGTCATAGTTCCCGTTTATATCACGCGTCCCTTAACAGAGATACACGTAATGCAATATTTAACTGAAATAGAAACCATGATGACCTTGAGCTCAACAATTCATGCGAGAGGGTGACGATGTCGAAAGAGCATGCGATAGGTGCATACCAGCAAAAGTTTATAAGCGACTAAGATCTGGATCTAGAGAGCTGGTAACATAGGCACTTTTACTTGTATCTTCTTTTCCAGAAATAAGTACTGGTCCATGTCTACTTTTTCATGTGCAAAAGTTGATTATTTTTCGCAGCATTCGCGCGAAAGAAATTGCACTGCTGGTGTAAGTGTGTTTGGGACTAGTAAAAAGGGGGCGAAATAATGCTCGTCCAAGTTTTTCGATTCGTGTATGAAGCTACTCCTGGGTCATTACAGCAACGTAAATATCTGTTTTGTTACCTGAGGCTACGAGCTACATCACTCCAAAAGTTTAGTTCGTTCTTGTGTTTGGGCACAGAGCGAAAATTCTTTAATGCTGGCTTATGGGAGAGAGAAAAAACGTGACAAAAAAGCTCTAGAGTGCATCTTACTCGTTAAACCAGTAATTTATACTTGCTTTATTACTTATTCATGTTTTCTTTTTGTTTGAGGGGTTTGAACATGCAATAAAATCACATATAGTGCTTCCTGGGGGCAAACTACGCGAAAAAGCATTGATTGCCAATCAGGACATGATTCAATTTATTCGTCCTGCAGGGAGGATTTTCCGTGTTCTGAAGAATTCTATCAAGAGATGCGTAAATAAGCCGGAATCTTCAAGTCGAGTCGCTCAAAAACAAAAAATGAGATTCCAATTTAACAACGTTTCTCTAATATTTTATATTAGAAAAAAAACAAGCGCCCCAAAATCTCCATCTAGCCCACTTCTAAATTCATTGCCTTGTCAAACCCAGCGGACAAAGTAGAAAGACATTGAACCCCTGAACAGTTCTGCATCAAAGCGGCAAAAAGAGATGTAGAAGATACGTCAAAACATATCTAGCCTCTAAATTTTGAATATACCAATTACCAATTATTTACAAGCGTTCAACAAAAGACCACATTAGAACAAAGACACACTGATGGTCTTTTATCTGCGAGGAGTTTTGGAGCAACACAACACCGCGTTCTCTCTAGATTCATTGCCTGTGTTCTAAGGTTTGGGCTCTTTAAAAATGTGTAATGGTCCACATAGTGAGTTTAAAATCTTGTTACCGCAAAAACTGATGGAATGAATTTTTCACACTATCTCATTTTGCCCCACGCAGCGTCTCGTTTTACCCCGCATGTTGGGACAAAATGAGACATCTGGTTCATTTTTTTCATTTATTTTTAAAGTGATGGTTTAAATGTTGGCACTCTGGCAATAGTTGCGTATCACATGGCTTGTGGTCAACGGAAAGTTTCTGCAATGACGTTCAATCGCAAGAAGTTAAATAAGAATAAATACTCACTATCTTGAAATTTTTCTCGCTTTTTACGTCCACCCTACCCAATTTGTGATTACTATTTTTGCTGGCAGTTATATTCAATTGATGTGACTACGGTGAACGCACTCAAAGTGGCTAAGCAAGGATGCCAGGCACTTTAGTTCTGATGTGAGGTTTTCACTAAAAAAACAGTATTTTCACCAAACATTTCAGTTTTATGCCAAACATGTTTGTTTGAATTACAACCCCAGACTATTTACTTCTTGTTGCATTCTTCACACTTGAAGTAAGCAGAAGAAAAGTCATGGTAACTTCAGTTTATTCTCCATTATTTAAAAATCATGTGTCATAGCACAGAAAAAGTTTTCAGAAGAGTGATTCTCTAAAGGCTGCTGGTACCTTCACTGCATTTCTCACATCACTTCTACAAGATTATTGAAGAAAATCAAAAGCAAAGCGCTGTCTGCGAACAAGCTATTTGTTTCACAGAGCGAGCACAGATCAGGTGAGTCGCGACATTTTTCTGTGTACATTTCATGAAAATATTTTCACACTATCTCTCTAAGTAGCTTTGGCATCATAGAGGTAAAAGATTGTTAAATGCATTACCTGGGTGATGTTGGTTTCTTCAGTGAACAAAAATGTGGGGTTTATCTGCTGTGACTGACAGATGTGCAAGTAGAAAGTCACTTGTGAAACACATGAATAAGTACACGATTGGTTCTTCTGGACAATATATTGGATACTTTGACAATATGGCATATTTTACTTCGGCTAGGATGGCCGGTGTACTACAATTAGACTATTCAAGCCAGCCAATCTATTCAAAAATTGTTTTAAAATCATGATTGACCCTCCTACAACTGCTGCCTTTGCTTGAACAAACTTCAAATATTATGCACTGTTGTAATCGCAGAACACAATAAAGTTCCGAAGCATATCACTTTGTGAATATTAACTTCTCAGTTTCACTCTTTACTGTACAAGCAAATTCACCAATCACTTTTATAGATGTTTTGCTCAATATGGGCAATCGCATTCCTGTGCTTGTTTTCTGTATATATATTGGTTTTTTTTTTCAAATAAAGCAAGAACCTCTAGAAGAGCGCGCTCTTTGTGCGCTGCCAGAAAATGGCTCGGCTGGATTTCTGGGCACGTAGGTTGCACACTGATTGAGGTGGATTGCCACATTACCCACATTCTTAGATTCAAGTGCACAATAAAAAAATTCTGGTAGACAACAATATACTGCAGTTCACTGTATTGTGCCTGAAATAATTCTCATGTTATTCGAGCACAAAACGCCACATTTACACTGTCTGGCGTTATGCAGAGAGCGATAAAGCACTCCACGAGTATTACAGTAAGAAAGATAAATTCATGGACTCACCTGCGCTAAGAGGTTTCCCGAACAGTCCGCCATGGGCATCGCTGCTATAGTGGACTGCAGTCTATTAACCTAAAATGAAAGGCCATGATATCAGTGTTTTTGAGCTTCAAACAGAAAATAATCATATAATTAGAGTTTATTCTAAGTCGACATAAAAATACAGTAGAAAGCAACAAATAACCAAAAGAGCCTAAATCTATCGTTTACCCAGCTGAAGCTGATTTCACCTGTTTCATCTAAAGATCAACCTCTCTGTTTATTTTTGCCGTTGGCTCTACTTCAATGGAAAATCCCGATTTTATATCTTGGTTTGTGATCACACTTTAATGACATATGCCCGCAGTCCATATAAGCTAAGCTGTTTTCCCTGTCCACATTGTTGAAAGCAGTAGACATAGCAAAAGTTCTTCACCGCTATCATGTTATTGAAGTTCTCAAACTTCTTGTATATATTCATTTCATTGATTTGCAGAATACTGCAGGGTCAAAAACGGGAGTGGAAGAAACGGGGGGATGAGTGTGGAAGAAAATTCAGTTCGACAACGCGAAACGCGAACACGCACTGGGAAGGGTCTATAATACAAATAGAGCGAAAAGTAGCACTTACAAATGTAAAACCAAAACAACTATGAAAACAAGTAAGGAAAAAAGCATGTAATTATAAAGATGTAACAATACGGATAGTAAGCAGTCATAATCAGGGGATGCTATAGCTTCCCGTTCAGAGTTCAACGCGATAGCGACGTTCTGTTCGCAGTGAGTACTTCAAACATTTAGTGCATAAGACCTTTTCAATGTTGCTATGCACTTACTACGTGGCCTTAAGGAAATTGGCGCAGTGGGATACCAGCTTTCAACCACGGAGCCATTATGATATGTAATGATACACAGTTGCACAAGGCTGGGATGTCAGCCATCTTCTTTATTTTTAGCAGCTTCTTCCTCTGCGTCTCCCTCCAACCTTGCCTATCGTCCACGTACACTCCCCGTTTTTGAAGAGTCATCCCTCCTGGGGTGATACATGAAGACGTTTTCATTGGTCACAAACTCCAGCACACTGTCATCGTTGGTGTAACCAACCCTTTTGAGAACGCCATGTTGCACTGCAATCTGCACCACGCGATAAGGTCCCATGTACACCTGCTTTGTGCCGGGAAGGTATTTCCTTACGCGCACCAGATTGTACAGTTGTATGTGAGGTATCCGCGTGTTGTGGCTGCGGTCAAAGTTTCTCTTCATATTTTCTTGGTATCGCTGGAGGGCTTCCGAAGTTTTTCGTTTTTCCACATCTGCAGGCGATCTGCAATGCAAAGTTCTTGATCAGCATGAAGCACTGGTACCTTTCCGGAATGCTGTAAAATATGGGCTACAGCCAATGTTAGCAGTGTGCGACCGATTGTGATGAGCAACAGCTGCCTCCAAGCAGCACTTCCATCGACCCTGAAAACCTGAATACAATGAAATAAACTGCTTCAAATACCGAATGATTTTATCAGCCATGTCATTTTCTGCAGGATGGTACGGAACGCAGCGTCGCAATACAACTCCTAGTTCCTCCGCCCAATCTTGCAAACGCTGACTGATAAACGCTGGTCCATTACCTTATATTACTATTCGTATTCTTGAACATCTCTTGACTGAAAAGAGTGATCACACTATTTGCGGCTTCCCTTCCCGTCAGTGCAGCCACTATTCTTGTGCACTGGTCTATTGCCACTAGAAAAGGCAGCGTTTTTCCTACTCCTGCAGACCTCTTCTGAAGCTCTGCGAAATCCAGATGAATGACTTCAAATGGTGCATCTTAATGTTGAGGCAGAACCATCTCGTCTGTCCTCTGAAAGCACTTGGCTTTGTGAACTTGACATTGATGACAAGACTGAGCATACCGCTGAACGTCCTCTTTCACGTGTTTCCACTGGAAACGCTGATGAATCTTGTGATATGTCCTACAAAAGCCGTCATGTCCACTTGAGTGTGGGGTGTCGTGATAGTGTTCCCAAATTCGAGGCACCATTGTTTCTGAGACTGTGAACTTTCCGTTGTGGAACTTAGGTTATTCAGTTCCCTCCCACAACAATGTTGTCTTGACATTTTTCTGATCAGGAATTACCGCAAGTCTTGAAAGCGCATCTGCGTCCTTGAGGTGTCCTCTAGGCCTGTGGTGGACCACAAAAGTAAACTCCTGGGGTTCACTCACCCACCTAGCAATTTTTTCTCGACCTTCGGCGAGGTCAAGGTGGTAGGCCACCTTCAAAAGTCATCTTTTTGCAAAATAAATATTTAGGGTTTTGTTTTTATTGCACGCCCAAACATTCACATATATGTTGCAACAAAAATTATCCTCCTAGCGTCATTAGTTTCCGAGTTACAGCAAGTTTTCTATACCCTATGTTCCTATAGCAAAACCGAAACCACATTTCCAACTGTGGTTTCGGTTTCAAAAATTCATTTTCAAAAGCAAGTGTTGTTTCGTCTATATTATTCCTATTCAAAATACTTTATGCATTTTATTTTGACTGTTAAATGAGATGATGTCAATAAATACAATTTTGTGTTTAAAAGTCTTCGTTAATCTCTTACAACAGCCACAAGGGGGACGCACGATGCACGTCAGAATTTTTGTTGTTTGCCTTGGTCAGGCTACGTCCGGCTTCGTTCTGCAATTGTTCGACGTGTCAACGCTGCTAGGGCTGTATCCTTAGGCCACCTCTACCATATTACGACCAGCATGGCGAAGTGCAGAGCACAGAAGACGACAGAGCGCAAGTTTGCTGGAAATCGCTACACGATGGCGAGGCTGCCTACTGACACAGGCGCCGGTATTTCGGCGACAGCGAAGAAGCTTGGGGACATAAACAAGGCGTACCAGGCTCCACTAGAAGATTCTGCGCTCCAAGGGAACAGGATAATCGACACTGGTATTCTTTCTTCAGTGTTTTCATCACTGGCATGCTCCGAATGCATGAACACAACACTGAAGCTCGAGGAACGCTGTCACCAAAAGATATGCTCGGCTTGTGCGGTTGTGTGTACCGACTGTGGGTTCAATCACCTATTTCATACGTGGAGAAAGGTGGGTCGTGCCAATGAGAACAATTTACGTCTGGTTTACGCGATGCGCCAGTTAGGAAAAGGGCACGCAGGTGCGAAAACTTTTTCCAAAGTGATGAACATGCCTGCTCCTCCACGTCACTCCGCCTACGACAAATTGTCATGTTGCCTTTCTGCAGCGGCAGGAGAATGGCTTCGAAGTCGATGACTGATGCTGCTGTGGAAGTTCGCCGTGTTGTGGGGAGTGCCACGTGTGGTGTTTCAGGTGATGGCACGTGGCAGAAGCGTGGCCATTCATCTTTGAACGGTTGTGTGTCTGTGATTTCTGTTGACACGGGAAATGTTATTGATGTTGAGGCCCTTTCTAGTTCCTGTAAGTCTTGAAAAAAACTACCCTTGCCAGTCTTTTTCATTGCAGCTCTACCGACAAGCAGTCAAGACATGGCCTGTGTCGACTTCAACCGAAAAGCTGGTGCGGATACCAAAGGGTCGAAACACTCGGCTTAGGGAAATAGGTACACAAAGGAGGACTTCCAAATGATGTGCTCAACAAAGTTAAAACTGTCTACAGTGATCTGTGCTCTGATGAACTTCTAATGAAGTGCCTTCATAGAAAGACTCAAAATGCTAATGAGTGTTTCAATGGTCTAATATGGCAGCGGGCACCCAAAGAGGTCTACGTAAGCTTGCCTACCGTAATGTTTGCCTTGCATGATGCTGTGGCACACTTTAATAATGGCAGTGTAAGCACCCTAGATATCCTGAGGCAAGCTGGCATAGAACCAGGGTACCATACGACGAAAGCTTGCATCGCCAGCTTGCGCATGCAGAATGCTAAACGCAAGTCAGCGGATGGGACAAAACAGGCCAGGAAGAAAAGACGAGCAGCCACCCGAACAAAAGAAGACAATAACGCTTCCGCAGAAGGGCCCAGCTATGAATCTGGTGCATTTTAGGCCTGCATGCGAAGATTGTGACCCTTTTCACAAGCTCGGAAATCTTTGTTTACGTTTTTCTGAAAATAACAATTTGCTCCAAATGTTGCGACGCAAACTTTTGTAACGTATTTCTCAGCGTATACTTTGAACTGATATTTTGCACAATGATTTACAACATATATGTCTGTGCAGTGAACTCGACTAAAAGAAATCTATTTGAATATTTTTCAGTTCACAGCTGAATTCTCCAACAGGTTCAGTCTAAATTGGCTTTTTTCCCCGTTTTTTTTGTTTTTCTGCATTACTTTCTTTATATTCACTGCACAACATTTATTCTAGTTCAATGAGTAGATCCAGTCAATATTTACACAAATGTCAAAGCTTTACTGAATAAAGTCACCCATTAGTCACTTATCACAGCTGGCGTGGCTAGCACTTTCAATGCATTTTTTTACAAAGATTAGCTACCAATAAATAAATAATCAATATTTAGAACTGTAAGTAGCTGGGTAAATTAAATAAGACACGCTGGTTTCGAGAAAAAAGTTATTTCAACACTGCCTGCCCTTACAAATTTTTTTTGTTTTTGAGTGCCTACCACTTTAAGTTAGGCTTGGTGATCCGTAAAGAGCGTGAGCTCCTGCCATCCAGATAAGGTTTAAAATAGGGACGGTCAATAAGATTGCCAAGGCTTCCTTCTCTGTAGTCATGTAGTTCAGTTGCGTTTTCGAAAAGGTGTACAATGGTGGCTCCGTGGAGTGTCGGTATCTCTCCGGTAAAGCACTGCGCCTGTTGCATCATAAGAAGCAACGGTGTTCAGTTCAAAGAGCAACTTAAAGTCTGGAAAAGTCAGGACCAAATCAGGCGAAATAATAGTCACAAGGCTGTGATGAACAGATTCACACTCTGCTGTCCACTGAAATGGCATATTTTTCTTAGTCATTTTTGTGAGGCATTTGGATTTCTTTGCATAATCTCTAATGAATGACTTGAAATGCCCTGCAAGACCCAGAAATACCCGAAAAGAGTGCGAGTCGCGTGGCTTCCGCAATTTTGCGATTCTTTCGACTGTTTCCTGTTTTGTGTCTTGGTTTGGCCGTCAGATACTCTTCCAAGAAACACCACTTTACTATGAAAAAATTCACTCTTCTTGTCATTAATTTTGAGCTCTGCGTCACAAAGTGCTTGAAGTACACTAGTCAGATGGTTTGAGTGCTGTTCTTCGTTGCGGGAGTATACTATTATATTGTCTATGTAGATGTTACAAAGCTTCCCGAAAAACAGTCGTAAGACGTCATTCATCATTTTCTGTAACCAAGCGGGTGAGTTGTTCTTTGCAAATGGAAGTTGGTTATACTCATAGATGTCAAAAGGCGCGATGAAAACAGAATATTTCTTGCAACTTTCAGAAAATCAGAACTTGTCGAAAACCTTTACATAGGTCAATGCGCGAGAAAATGGCGCGCATTGACCGAAAATGGCGAAAAATGCGCGAGCCACGCATGTCATCTATGATAAAGTCTATACGTTGCATAGGAAATGGAAAAAAGCTCTTTCTGCTTTTGCATTTGTCTGTAGTCCGTGCGGAGTCGAAGACTTTAATCTTCCTTTGGTGCAATGGCGATGGGTGAAGCGAAGGTAGACGTGGATGGACAGATGATCTGTGCATCCAACATCTTTTGAATCTCGTTCTGAAGCCACACTCTCTTCTCTCGTGACATATTATAGGGCTTTTTTTCACCACCGTCGTATCACTGAGCTGGAATAGTACCTCAAACTTTGTAGTTGCCGTATGATATCCTTTCAAGCACACCGATTCCGGGTAAAGCTTCTAACATCTTCACCTAACGATGGCTTCCGTGGAGTCCTTGAAGGCGAAACTGCAGCGTTGATAATACGGCACTTTTTTCTGTGGTAATTTCTCCTGTCCAGTAGATATTAAGGCAAAGTGCACTGATGACTGTACTTGAAAGCAGTAATCCATACAGCACACCGTCGAGTGCCAGTGCTTGCGCAGTGACAGTGTTTCCGAGACACGATATGGTAGTACAAGTCCATTTATTGTGAACATCTTGTCTTCCATTGTACCCATGTTCTTCTACTGGTCTTCTCTGTTTTACTTTCGCCCTCTCAACAATATTTGCGCTAATAACAATGACGCTTACTCCACTATAAACTAACGCACTCCATTACTTTTGATCAACAAAAACAGATATGTACAATAGACTTGTATGAGACAAATAAACAGCGTCTCTTGATGTCGTCGAGTGGAAGCCGAGACCCTCTCTATTTAGTTCTTTGTTTTTGTTACGTCATGTAGCTCTTCGCCATAGTCTGAGCCTCCCTGGTCGCTCAAAAAGTATATGGGTGTTGCAGTAGGTTTCCAGGTTGCAAGTGGGCGTCGTTCCTCAGCTCGTGTGGCCCCTGTATTCCTTGCAGCAGGTGCCATGGGTTGACGCTGGGTTCCTAGGTCCTGGAGGTAGAGGTTTCACATTCCCTGCAGAAGTTCTTCGACCATCTTGGTTCCTCGTATTTGTGTTTGCTTCTAGAGGTCCGGACTTAAACCATGAATAATAAGCGGAACCACAGATGTCTCAGGAAAAGATGAGTGCGCCGCCTGTACCAAGCGCCTTTTCTCAAAAGTATAGCTGAGTGCAGATCCAGACCTGTATTTAAACGTGATTGCTTTGTCCCATAGCAACACCTTATTCTCGCTGAAGGAGCTCTAAAAGCTTGCTTTCCACTCTATCCATGGTTTGTTGGTGTGAGCGTTGACACACCATTCGTACCAACTCTTGGCTATGCCCGATAGAAATAGTCGCATGTTTTCTCTTTATCTTCGTCGCTGTGCCAGTAGTTTTCACTGCATGCATTCTCGTAAAACGTGAGCCAGGACTCAGGACTACTAGACTGTCCGTCAAACATGTCTGGCTTCACGTGCTCGCGACTCGGTCTGCTTAATCTTTTTCTTGCGTTTACAAGCAAGCGCATTAAATCATTTTGCTGTCTATTCTGTTCTTGGTGCAGTTCAAGAAACTTGTTGATCAGCTTGACGGAACTATCAGGCGAAGCAGCGGTAGCAAGCTTCGCGCTGTTTCTCACTGGAGTCAGCACGAAATTCTTATAGTCCTGAAGTTTCGTGTTGATCCTCACCGTTCTTTTAGCGAATAAATAGTCTCAAGAGAGCTTAATTTTAGTGCTTATATATAAAACAAATGCGTCAATGCTCACTGCTTCCAGAAGAGCTAGCTCTTCTTCATCTTGAGGTGTTGCAGTCAAGATCCGGATGCCACTACGTTGATTTGCTCCAATGGTGAAGTCCACCTACATCTTGAATGTCCGCACAGAAAGTATACGTGGCTGCGCCAATTCGTAATGATCCACAGTTGCACTAGGCTGGGTTTCAGCCATCTTCTTCATTTCTAACACCTTCTTTCTCTTCGTCTCCCTCTAACCCTGCCTAACGTACACGTACATGATAATCACATATTATGATGCCCTTTGGCAATAGACGCTTGACCTCGCATTATTACTGCAATATGCCATGTTGCATTGTAAAGCATACATGCAGGATGCGTCTGTTTGTGAAGCATGAAAGCTACTTTCAGTGCATTTTCAAGCAGAAGTTCTTTTCAGTGCTTTCACAAGCAGAGGCCTGGCCGTGTGGTAGAACATTTGTTTGTCATGCAAATGACTCGTGCTTCAACTCCCACTCGGACCCCAAGTACCCTGGTTCAGTCCGCATTTTTCTACAGGGTATTTTTTATCATTTATTGTTATTTTTGCTTCATTCTCAATTTTTTGGTCACGCATAGAATGATTCGTTTTCGCTCACAACCAACTATGCCGACACCAACACGACTCCAACACCTTAATTCTGCTAAAAAAAGCTCTTTAACAATATAACGTTAAAAATTGCAATATAGTGAACTATAAAGTTTTAACGTACTTCATTTAGGCCACGTTTACAAAAGCATGTCGTACCTTGTTAGTCACACAAGTGAAAAAATGAATAAAGAGGTTAGAGGAGTCGTTGCATTAGCCTATTACACTATCGATCTGCAAGACCAAATAACAATTCAGTTCGTCTCAAAATAACCATCTGCATACTAGCTTTCTTAAGGTTCCACTGCCTGCTAGAAAACATACGGAACAATTGGTATCTGGTCACGTGGTAGTGGCAGTGAAGAATGCGGCAGTCATGCTCATAAAGGCGCATCTTGGGTGAAGCCGTGGCCAAAAAACCATGTCATTCAAAGTGCAAGCAGTGCCCTCTGCACGATGAAACTCTAGGAATACAATCGCCAAGCCATCGGTAATTTTATCATCGGCGAATTGCGTCATCTACCGGATATCCCTTGTTAAGCCTTTTAGAGTTGTCATTGCTGCTCGTGTAAGCTAACGCATAAATTTGGATGAATATTCGCGTCCTGTCTATACATTTGAAGGATTAAAGTGAAACGATGCTTCAAGTTCTGAAATAGCACGGCGCTCCCTGTTCTGAGTGCTTTTAACAGTTTTAGGGGGTGCAATTCGAATACATCAAAATAAATACGTGATGGTGCGTGGATTGTTTTTGCAAGTTCAGCCACCAACGGCATCGCATTCAATGCGATGCCAGGCGTTCCGCAAGGCAGCGTACTGGGACCACTGCTATTCCTCATCTATATAAACGATATCTCGGTAAGACTCCCTAGTGACGTGCATGTATATTTATTTGCGGATGACTTTGTCATATTCAAAGAAATTACCTCGCAGAATAATCCCCAAAGCTTTCAGCAATCAGTCAAAGCTATTTCAGAGTGGTGTAGACTTTGGGGAATGAAAATAAGTGTACGAAAAGCCGTTTTGACGCGAGTAACACGAAAAAAAAAACCTAGCCTATTTTCTTACATTCTGAACGACACCATAATCACCGAGGTGGACCAGTATAAATACTGTCACGGGGTCGTGGCTTGGCCGAAGACAGGAGACTTCGTGTTGGGATTTAACTGTTTATTTGGGTGAACCTGTGCCCGGTAAATGGAAAATCCAATTACAGCAGGAGTCTCACACAGATAGCAGTCTCTGACTGATAGCGGCGAACGGAGCGTCGGCCTTCGATCAACAACTGACAAGCGGCGAAGCACGTCGGCATTTATACTCTTGCTGTCGAATGTTCTATAGCGTTATCGCTGGCGGTGGCGTAGGTTCCAGAACAATCTGTACCGTTCGCACAGTGGGCGTGATCTTATCGAAATGATCTACTACAGTCCGGAACATTCTCGAAAACTGCAGGCGCGGTTCGCGCTGCAGTTTTGTGTGGTGTTTTGGGACCATAACAAAAACTTGGGAAATGGAACGTGGCATTGCCGCCCTCTGAAAAAAGGCAGCGTCCCAATGCTTGATTGATTTGTGGGGTTTAACGTCCAAAAACCACCATATGATTATGAGAGACGCCGTAGTGGAGGGCTCCGGAAATTTCGACCACCTGGGGTTCTTTAACGTGCGCCCACATCTGAGCACACGGGCCTACAACATTTCCGCCTCCATCGAAAATGCAGCCGCCGCAGCCGGGAATCGAACCCGCGACCTGCGGGTCAGCAGCCGAGTACCTTAGCCACTAGACCACCGTGGCGGGGCAGCGTCTCAATGCTTTAACTAAAAATGAAGGTACAATAATAATGCAAGAAAGTACAATGAATAAATTACGATACAACTATAATACAAAAAAAACACTGTTTCAGTTTGTTAACGTGCATGAAACGGCTTTAGGCGTGCGACATGTACGACTTCAGGTCACGATCGGCGTCGTTGAGAGTTCGTGATGCCGTCGGGGACAACCTCGTAATCAAGTCGGCCGAGACGTCGAACCACCCTGTACGGTCCGAAGTACCGTCGCAGAAGCTTTTCACTTACTCCACGTCGGCGCATCGGCGTCCACACCCAAACACGTTCACCGGGCTGGTATTCCACGAAGCGTCGTCGAAGGTTGTAACGGTGGCTGTCGGTCGTCTGTTGATTCTTGATACGGAGACGCGCAAGTTGTCGGGCTTCTTCGGCGCGTTGAAGGTACTCGCTCACATCGAGGTTTTCTTCTTCGGTGACGTTGGGTAACATGGCATCGAGCGTCGTTGCAGGGCTCTTTCCGTAGACCAATTCGTATGGAGATATCTGCGTCGTCTCCTGCACCGCCGTGTTGTATGCGAAAGTCACATACGGAAGAATGGCGTCCCACGTCTTGTGTTCGACATCGATGTACATTGACAGCATGTCGGCGATCGTCTTGTTAAGCCGCTCGGTGAGGCCGTTGGTCTGTGGGTGGTACGCTGTCGTTCGGCGGTGGTTTGTTTGGCTGTATGCCAAGATCGCTTGAGTTAAGTCGGCAGTGAATGCCGTTCCTTTGTCGGTGATAAGAACCTCCGGGGCGCCGTGACGTAGGAGGATATTTTCGACGAAGAACTTAGCTACCTCGGATGCACTGCCTTTTGGCAGGGCTTTTGTCTCGGCGTAGCGGGTGAGGTAGTCGGTAGCTACCACAATCCACTTGTATCCGAAAGCCGACGTCGGGAACGGCCCCAGTAGGTCCATACCAATCTGCTGGAAAGGTCGGCAAGGTGGATCAATTGGCTGCAGAAGTCCCGCTGGTCTTGTCGGCGGTGTCTTGCGTCGCTGACAGTCCCGGCATGTCCTCACATAACGAGTGATGTCGGTGGTAAGACGTGGCCAGTAGTACCTTTCTTGTATCCTCGCGAGCATGCGAGAAACACCGAGGTGCCCTGCCGTCGGATCGTCGTGCAGGGCCTGCAGGAGTTCTGTTCGCAGAGCTGAAGGCACCACAAGGAGGTACTTAGCTCGAAGTGGTGAAAAGTTTTTCTTTTGTGGAAGACCGTTTCGTAGAAAGAACGACGCAAGTGCGCGCTTGAATACCTTCGGGACTTCGGTGGTCCTGCCTTCGAGGTATTCTATTAAAGCCTTAAGTTCCGGGTCAGCCCGCTGTCGTTCAGCGAAAAAGTCGGTAGTTATCGTTCCCAAGAAGTAGTCGTCATCCGGGTTGTCGGGTAGCGATTGGTCGACAGGCGCACGAGAAAGACAGTCGGCGTCGGAGTGTTTTTTGCCGGACTTGTAAATGACAGTAATGTCATATTCTTGAAGTCTCAGACTCCATCGTGCGAGGCGACCTATAGGGTCCTTCAAGGTGGCTAGCCAACGCAAAGCGTGGTGGTCGCTCACAACTTTGAAGGGCCTGGCGTAGAGGTAGGGGCGAAATTTCGACGTAGCCCAGATGATGGCGAGGCACTCCTTTTCTGTTGTGGAATAATTTGCTTCTGCTTTGGATAGCGATCGCCTGGCGTAACTAATAACCCTTTCAAATCCGTCAGCCCTCTGCACAAGAACGGCGCCAAGACCTACGCTGATTGCGTCAGTATGTATTTCTGTCTCGGCGAATTCGTCGAAATGGGCAAGTAACGGAGGCGTCTAGAGGCGATGTTTAAGCTCCTGGAAAGCGTGTTGCTGTGGCGTTTCCCACTTGAACTCCACGTCGGCCTTGGTAAGGTTATTGAGAGGATCGGCGATGCGGGCGAAGTTCTTCACGAACCGCCTATAATAGGCGCACAGGCCCAGAAATCGGCGCACGGCTTTCTTGTCAGTGGGCGGCGGTAAGTCGGCGATGGCGGCTGTTTTCTGTGGATCGGGACGAACTCCAGACTTGCTGATAACGTGCCCCAGAAACAAGAGCTCCTCATACGCAAATCTGCACTTTTCTGGCTTCAGTGTGAGTCCGGAATTCTTGATGGCTTGAAGTACAGCTTCAAGGCGCCGAAGAAGCTTCAATCCTGCCATTACTCTATCCATAACGCGTTGAAAAGTTGCAGGCGCTGAGCAAAGGCCGAAGGACATCACCTTAAACTCGAAGAGGCCGTCCGGTGTTATTTGCTCGGACGTTTTCCACGGACCAGCCATCGCCTTTTCTCTCGGTCTCTTTCGTCGACTTCGATTTGCCAATAGCCAGTCTTGAGGTCCATTGACGAAAAGTACTTAGCGTTATGGAGCCGATCAAGTGCGTCGTCTATTCGTGGGAGAGGATACATGTCCTTACTTGTGATTTTGTTCAGGCGGCGATAATCGACGCAGAGACGTAGGGTCCCATCCTTTTTCTTCACTAACACCACGGGGGATGCCCATGGACTCTTGGACGGCTGGATAATAAATCCCGCAGCATTTCATCAACTTGTCTCTTCATGGCCTCACGTTCTCGCGTCGAAACCCTGTACGGACTCTGACGGAGTGGTCTGGCATTTTCTTCGGTTATGATGCGATGTTTCGTGTTTGGGGTCTGCCGAATTTTCGATGACGACGAAAAGCAATCTTCGTATTGCAGGAGCAGGGCCTTGAGCTATTTTTGCTTATCGTTCGGAAGTCTGGGATTGACGTCGAAAGCTATGGGAGTGGCTTGGTTCCTCTGAGCAGGTTCCGCAGAATCGGCAAGGGCGAAAGCACTGGTGGCTTCGACAATTTCTTCGATGTATGCGACCGTTGTTCTTTTGTTGACATGTTTGTACTCATTGCTGAAATTCGTGAGCATAACCGTTGCTTTGCCTCCCCGAAGCTCTGCAATTCCTCTTGCCACGCAAATATTTCGGGTGACCAACAGATGCTGACTGCCTTCAACGACGCCTTCCAAATCAGGTGATTCAGGAGCGCTGACTGAAATAATCACGCTTGACCGAGGCGGAATGGTGACTTGTTCTTCCAGCACATTCAAGGCATGGTGTACTGACGGCGTGCGCGGCGGTAGTGCTTCTTCTGTGGATAACGTTATCGACTTTGTTTTTAGGTTGATGACAGCACCATGGAGGCATAAGAAGTCCATGCCAAGGATGACATCTCTCGAGCAACGCTGTAGGACAACGAAGTCTGTAGGATAAATACGGCCGTTAATGGTGACTCTCGCTGTGCAGATTCCTGCAGGCGTTACGAGATGACCTCCGGCTGTGCGGATTTCAGGGCCTTTCCAAGCTGTCCTAACTTTCTTTAACTTCGTGGCGAACGACCCACTGATGACGGAATAGTCGGCTCCAGTATCGACGAGAGCGGTCACACTGTGGCCGTCGATAAGAACGTCGAGGTCGCTAGTTCGCCGTCTCGCATTACAGTTAGGGCGTGGCGTCGGGTCACGGCTGCGTCGGCTTGTTCCGCTGCTTCCATGTTGCGTCGTCAGGCCACCATCAGTAAGTGAGCAGCTTTCACCGTCAGGGCTTTGCCTGGTTGGCGTTGTGTTCGGAAAGCTCCGTCGCGGCGTCGTCGTCGTCGGAGGATCTTCGGTAGTTCGTCGCACAGCATCCGCACCTCCACCGGTTGCTGCCCTTAGTTTCCCGGATACGGGCTAGGAGAGCGGCCCCGCGTTGGGCCAGAGTACTGCCGGTGGTGCGGTGACGTGCGGCGGCTGGGCGACGGCGAACGCGAAGGGCTTCGTGGTGTCCACCGAGTTCCTGTCAGGTAGTCGGCGATGTCACGTGGTCGTTCTCCTGGCTGTGGACGCGGTGCATTGACCGCGAAGCCACGCAGTCCCAACTGTCGCTACTGGCAACGGCGGTATGTGTGTCCGGCCTCGCCGCAGTGGTAGCAGAGCGGGCGATGGTCAGGGGTGCGCCAGACGTCAGTCTTCCGCGGTGCACTGCGCTGGGCCGTTGGCGAACAGTATGACGTCGGTGGGGGTGGTGGCGGCGGCGGCGTCTGTCGACGGAAGTGCGATGGGACGGCGTTTTGGCGTGGATGGGGAGGAGCGTTGTGGCGCCGTGCAGTGGCGTAGCTCATAGCTTCCGGCTCGGGCAGCGGTGCGTGGGGAGTTTGAAGCGATTGCCGAGCTTCTTCTCGCACAATGTCGGCGATTGAATCCACTTGAGGCTGCGCCGAAGGCAACAGCTTGCGCAGCTCTTCCCGCACGATCGCTCGGATCGTTTCACGAAAGTCTCCGGAGTTACTGGCTTGAGCAGCAGCGCAGTCTGCAGTCAGGCGACGATTATACTGTCTGGTACGCATGTCCAGGGTCTTTTCGATAGTGGTCGCTTCGGCTACAAATCCTTGGACGGTTTTCGGTGGGTTTCTCATCAGTCCCGCGAAAAGCTCCTGTTTGACCCCTCGCATGAGGAAACGAACTTTTTTCTCCTCAGGCATGTTTGGGTCAGCGTGACGGAATAGTCGGGTCATTTCTTCTGTGAAAATGACGACATTTTCATTTGGTAGCTGAACCCGGGTCTCTAATAAAGCAGCGGCCCTCTCTTTGCGAGCGACGCTCATGAACGTTTGCAGGAATGCGCCGCAGAAAACATCCCACGTTCGGAGCGTGGACTCCCGATTTTCGAGCCAGGTCCTTGCTGTGTCTTCCAAATAGAAGAACACACGACGCAGCTTTTCGTCATGGTCCCAGTGGTTGAGGGCGGCCACACGGTCGTATGTTTCTAGCCAGGACTCCGGGTCTTCGAACGATGACCCATGGAAAATTGGTGGTTCCCTGGGTTGATGCATGACCATCGTGGGCTGGGATGCTGCGGTTGTCATTGTCGCTGCAGTCGTGGTCATGGCCTTGGTCTTCCGCGCCTTGTCTTGTAGAAGCCCGTACTCCGGTGGTAGCCCTTGCTGTCGGCGGCTTGTTCGCTGCTCCTGGTTGGCGTCGGTGTCTTCTCCGCGACGTTGGCTGGGTTCACGGCTTGACGGGGGCGTCCGGTACATGAACGAAGCAGCACCTCCACCAGATGTCACGGGGTCGTGACTTGGCCGAAGACAGGAGACTTCGTGTTGGGATTTAACTGTTTATTTGGGCGAACCTGTGCCCGGTAAACGGAAAGTCCAATTACAGCAGCAGTCTCGCACAGATAACAGTCTCGGACTGATAGCGGCGAACGGAGCGTCGGCCTTCGATCAACAACTGACAAGCGGCGAAGCGCGTCAGCATTTATACTCTTGCTGTCGAATGTTCTATAGCGTTATCGCTGGCGGTGGCGTAGGTTCCAGAACAATCTGTACCGTTCGCACAGTGGGCGTGATCTTATCGAAATGATCTACTACAGTCCGGAACCTTCTCGAAAACTGCAGGCGCGGTTCGCGCTGAGAATCGTGTGGTGTTTTGGGACGATAACAAAAACTTGGGAAATGGAACGTGGTAATACTTAGGCGTCACGTTTATTGACAAAATTACTTGGTCAGATCACATATCTTTTACATGCTCTTCATCCTCGCGCAAATTGTGGTTTTTGAAAAGAAAGCTTAGCAAAGCTCCGGCGAGTACAAAGCTTTTGTCATACAACGCAATTGTGCGCTAAAAACTTCAATATGCAGTGGTTGTATGGGATCCTCCTTGTAAAGGTGTGGGATCCTCACACCAAAAAAGATAGCATGAGCGTGTGCAGAGGAAGGCTGTTAGATTTATTTTTGTAAAATACAAAAGAGATCATTCCCCTTCACTTCTAATGCTTACTAATAAAATAAGTTCAATAGAACATCGCCGTAAACTTAGTCGCCTACAGTTCCTGCACAACATAATAAAATGGAAAATTGGCCTTCAGAAGCCTCAATTTTTAGTGCCCCTGAACACACGGTCGACTAGACACAGACACAGCTTTTCTCTCACGCCTATATTCGCCAAAACCAAATCTCACATGAACAGTTTTTTTCTGCGCACCATAAAATAATGGAACTCTTTACCTGTTCACGTCATACAATCGGAAACATTTACAAAAGAATTGGAAAACCACTTCGCTTAATATTTAGTAAAAACATGGTCAGTGTTTAAACATTTCTTGCAATTGTGGCATGAATCCCATGCGTCTTGCACTGTACGTTTTTTCTCCTTGCATTGTTAATCTTTTTGTGAATGCCTTGCCATCGTATTATTGTATTTGCCCCTCATGAGGCTGGTCCTCCCCGTCCCAATGTGGGAGCGGCCCGCGATCCTACCCCTATAAAACGGGGGTGGAATCCTTCAGGACCCCATTAAGAGTTTTTCATCCATCCATCCATCCATCCCCTCCTGCATTGGCCAGCATATTGGCCTGCAGTATCAATAAATAAATAATAAATAAATAAATTTCGGCCCACGTTTACATATATAAACAGCTTTTGCATTTTTCTACCGCTGCAAAGTTTTTTCTGCATCCGTTCTTTAGGTCTGCGCCTATTTTCTGATGATGGTGGTATGTTAAACAGCTCTTCCATAGCAAGTAGGTCTTTTTGTATTCTAGGTGCCAAAGTTTGAGAACATTTAGGCTATCTCTAAACGTGTACCATA